>CM062810.1:176502526-177920454 GCA_031772625.1 Pinus tabuliformis
GTGTAGGAGTCCCATCCAATATAGAGGTCCGATTGCCATATACTCAAAGATCTGCCTTCGATCTAGCTTTCAGCACATGCGAGTGTTGCGTTGGTATCTTCAAACAACAAGGCAAGTGTGCCTAGTGAGTGCGTAATGTAACTGTGTCAAGTTTCTCTTACTACAAAAGGGGGGAGAAAAGTGAGCCTCTAAGTGAGAGGTAATAGTACTACCCAGGAAGTGTTGTGCTATTCAACAACCACCCGTTTGTTAATAGTAGTAGTCAATATTACATTAATAAATGGGGACCCTTTAAAAAATACTTCCAAAAATAAGTGTAGCATTTAGGCATATTCCTTATTAAGTTTTGGAATAAAACAAAATATCAATTAAACACCTTTTCAAAAAGCCAGTAAATGTCTACCTTTCCCACATATCACACGATTAAGGTGATTAAAAGTCTTGCTAATCCACCAAAACTAGCGAAAAGCGATCAAAAGAGGAATACACGCTAAAACACTTCGAAACTAGTACGTTTCTTATATAAACTAATTCCTAAGGCATTTCTTGTTAAAACTAAGGCCCACATCACATCTCGCTATTTTTAGAAGGTACACCTTAATGAGTTACCTTAAAACGTGCGATATGTGAAATTGCGATGACAACATTTCCCTTATCGCATCGCATTTCAAGCATTAAAAAGAACATTGCAAACTTACCATCCGGTGACATTGCGAAATGTGATTGAGACTCGGACCCACTCCCGAGATATGCCGCAAATGAGTATTTAGGTTCGTTGCTTAATAAAAGGGCTTTACACAAGAAAACCTGACAAATAAGCTATGTTTTGGAAATGATAGTAAGCAAGAAATAAGGAGGTTCACCATACTGGGAGACATGAACCAAGCATCTAAACTCTTGTCTTAAGAAATCCGAGTTCAAAAGTTTGTCGGGAATTTCACAACAAAGGTGAAGGAACTGATCATTAAAACCCTCAACTGATTCGTCAGGCTCCATTCTTAAACGACAGATTTTTTCATAGGCATCCCAATGGCTATACTTTTCGAAAGCCTTCATCATCATCTCAGAAAAATTACTGAATTAACTGATAGAAGCAATGGGTAATGTATGACACCAACGTTCAACATGACCTTCGAATGCGAGGGTGAGTAATATATCCCAGACATATTCGGACTGTATTTGGTGTTGATGGAAAAGAGTGATAACTTGAAGCACATGCACATGAAAATACGTTTCACCCTCACCATTGAACTTCAACTTGTACAAGTCATGAATAACTTCTACAGGGATGGTACTGTTAGGATTTTTAGAAAAACATCCCAGGATTATGATTTTAGGAATATCCATTTTAAATAAGAGATTCAAACCAGAATCTACGGGCACAACCTATCCTCTTGCCCTCCTTCTAGCGCCATTTTATTGATGGTGTTGGAAATATGTCAACCAAGGGGATCTCCCTAATATGAAGTCCCAACTATACCTCACACTGTTTGGTGTAGGAGTCCCATCCGGTATAAAGGCCTAGTTTCCATATACTCAAAGATATGCCTTGGCTCTACCTGTCAGCACATGGGAGTGTTGCCCTGGTATCTTCAAACAACAAGGTAAGGTTGCTTGGTGAGTGCGTAATGTAACTGTGTCAAGGTTCTATTACTGCAAAAGGGCAGAAAAAAGTGAGCCTCTAAGTGAGAGGTAATAGTACCACGTAAGAAGAGACACACATGAACCAGGAATGGTTTGTCCAACATCTAGGGGAATAGTCCATAGTGGGCGCAACAGTCATTAAAACCAAAGTACAAGGGAAGACCCGTCCACCATCCAGCGGAGTAGTCCAGTAGTCCACAACAGATGTGAGTGTCATTATAACTAGTAAGTGAGGAAGGCCTGTCTAATATCCTGTGGACTAGTCCACAAGGATGAGACAAAATTGATAACCAATACAACACATTCCCAACAAGGTAAATACCAAAACAACCGAAATAGTTCAACTATCTTAGTACATGTGAAACAAACATGAATTGAAAATGCTTAAAGAATAGTCTTACAAGCATCCACAAGACATGCATGAAAATGTGTTGGCTTGAACAAGCTTTTGTATTAAGAAAAAATTCCAAGACACATATGTGCATCATACATCACTAACCCAGTAACAGGACATTGGAGCCACTCCTCACTCCTCAAAGAACTGATTGAAAACTCTCTATGCTTCATGGGAGGAGCTAAGGTGAAAAGTGTTTTCTCATACAATGGGAGGGGTATATATATCCAAAGGTGATTCTTTACCCTTGTGACTCTAGGACTAACCTCATGGCCGTTCAAATTCCTCTGAATTTTCAACTGACATGACTCTTCATATTCATTGTATCTCTGTTGGAATTTCACTATACATTACATTTGGTTACAATAAATATGGCCCATAGTAGTGACGTGGCCTCAAAAACTCATGACACAACTTGAGATGACATTCTTGACATGGACTGGATGGCTGCGGTGACAATGTCAAGCTGTTGTTGCTATTGAGTGATGGATGTGATTTGTCTTCACCTCCATATGGCTTGATGTTGCGGGGACTTCAATGTTCTTGATCATGTAAGATGGTTACACGCATGCGTTCCTTTTACCTTCTCTTCTTTCGTCCATCCAACTATAAGTAATTCTTCTAGCATGTTCATTCCTTCATCCCATTCGTCATCTTGCCATGATCTATCAATGTGCCTATTCTTGCAATTCACTCATGATGGGATGACGTTAAATACAAAACCTGCCAGTCTAATGTGATTCATTTATTTCCATGGACCGGGCCCAGGACAAATGATAGACTAGGAAGAGGGCCCATTAACTACGCACTATGTAGTTCCAGGTGATAGGGAGGGAGACTGGTCACTGAGACTACGCATAGCGCAACTCAGGCTTGGATGAGGAACTTCAGGGCTTAGTATTCACTGTTGGGGAAAATTGCGCAGTGGCCACTGGGAGGCAGGATTACACAATTGAGGTCACCAATGGTACCAACAAGGTGGGATCCTGGGAGGCACCTCTGCATATTTTTATGAGGGAATACAAGACCGGGAAGCAGAGGGACCAAAGAGGAAAGTTCTGCGCAGTTTCTGGGAGCAACCAGTCCCGATTGAGGGAGGTCATTGGGAGGAAATCTTTACACAGTTTTGGGAGGAAAAGTAGGCTTAGGTCTCTGCGCGTTGCGGGGTTCTAGCAGGTAGGGAGGAAGCTTGATGGTTGATCTTGTGAAGTGCGCAGTTCAGGTTAGGATTTGAGGTAGTTTCTATACAATTTTGGGAAGGAAGGCAGACTGCTCACCTCTAGGATTGCGCAGTGCAACTATCCTGGGGGACAACCTCATGCACTGCAAAGTTCCAGGAAGTAGATCAGTATCACTAAGGGTTGAGACTGCACAATGCAGCTCAGTCGGGGTTCGGTGAAGTGGAGTTGTTTAGTCAAAAGGATTTTCAGGAAAATGACTAAGTGTGGGAGGCAAGTAAACTTGTGAGAACTCAACATTATGATCACACACTTAGCATACTTCAACAACACGCAAACATAGACCACTGGGACAAAAAGACAAAGCATTTCCCTCTGTGAGTTTTTCTAGAGTTAAAAGTGACAAGTGTGACACTTGCGATAGACCTTTGGACGACCGCGACGACACTTGTGCGATAGTGCTTACAACTTTGTGTATGAGTGCAATAGGTGTTTACATGTCTAGGACAATTGGCATACACAAAGACCAACCTTCAAGGTCACCAGAACGATTTGTAAACATGACATAACAACCAAACATGTCAAAAGATGATAATTGATCCAACAAGTGGAAGGGAGCAAGACATGTAAAGGAAGCAAGACACGTAAAGGAAACACATGGAATGAATTTCAGTGCTTGCAACCATGTGGGTCATTGAAGACATGATGATATTAAAAATGATAAGCAGTCCCTCAAGCTACACTAAGAGGTGTATTTAAAAATATTTGCTTTGTTTTCCATACCTACCCTCCAAAGGTTTATGCATAAGATGGAGTCTTCATGCGGTCCTAATCTTCTATCATACCTTGGGTGCATTGGTCTTCTTATCTTTCTCCTCAGCTCCTTGAAAGTCATCTGGCATGTCATCCTTCTTCATGCCCCCTTGAGAGACAATGATGTAGTTTCAGCAGGCAGTGACTGCCGCGGGATGAGGCCCTGGGAGGACACATCTACGCAATTTCGAGATGCAAGGAAGATTGGGCCCTAGGAAGACACATCTGCATAGTTTTAGAATGCAAGGCAGACTAGGAAGTTGAGGGACAAAACTATGCAGTTTCTGGAGACAGTGGGTTCCAACTGAGGGAAGGAAACTAGAGGAAACCACTGCACAATTTTGAATGCTAAGGGAGGCTGGAATTTATATGCATTGTGCAGTTCTAGCAGGCAAGGGAAAAAATTGAGGGTTACAGATGCGAAGTGTGCAGTTTCGGAAAGCTGGATGAGGCTAGGTTGCTAAGGAAACTCTAAAGTATGGCTAAGTGTGGGATCAATGGAACTGATGTGAACAATGATAGAACTTGACTATGATCAGACACTTGAACACTTATTGATACAACATAGACCATCCAAAACATATAACACATACTTCACTTAACGCAACAACCTTTATGGAATCTTACGACAAGTGTGGATTTGATGATAGAATTTAAGAGGATAAAGGCAACGCTTGTGCAAGAGTGCATGAAATGAGTGCAAAACATGTCTATGTGTTGAGGACAACCCATTCTCACAAAACGTTCCCCTTGAAGCAAGACAAACTTCCCTTTGCATGATAGGCGATAATCCTCATGGCCAAACATGACACGTACTATATAAAGATAAAAGCATGAACTAACCTTAATATCAAAGAGGGGAGCTTGAGATTATCAACTTACCAATAAGTGACTAAGGAATGATTTCTCATAGGATCCACAGTAGGCTCCAAAATTTTAGTATAGGCCAAAATTTGGAGGGTGTTGCAATCGCTACAACACAACCATGAAAAAAATCTTGTATATAAGCAATGCTTGCAGGACTAAATTAAGGGGAGTTAGATGCCTTGCAATGATTAAGGCATTGAAGGTCCAACTGTCTAGATTGCTAGATAATTTATCAAGGAGATCTTGCCAATGGAAATTTTTTAGAGAATTATCAATGAAGGGGGCTTTGAGGTAAATGAAAGGAAGAGAAGATAGTTGGAAACCCAAAATTCTGGCCATATGGGTTTGGATGGTGTTGTGGGTATTGAAGAAAAAGATCATTTCTTTAGTGGGGTTGATGGAAGTACTTGATGCAAGTATGAACTCATTTAGGATGTATTTGAATTCTCTTGCTTCTTGCGCTGAGGATTGTCCCATAATCATAGTATCATCCACAAATTGCTAGTAAGTGATGAGGTCCATAGAGTTGCTTAGGTGGATGCTAGAAAGGGAGTCATGTTTTCTTACTTCTTGGAGAACTCGAGGGATCAAAGGGATCCTTTTCAATAAAAGAGGGATCATGCAACCAAAATACATCAAATTTGAAGGGTCTATTGTTGGGGCCTAATTTGAAGTCCAATAGCGAATTGATTTTGTAAAATTTTCAATGAATCTTTTCCTCTCCAAAGGAAAGGAATTCTCTTCTATATATCTTTGATCTTTTGTAAATAATTGTTTCGCCCAAGAGATTGGATAATCTTTTGATAAACACTTTGAGGACAAATCCGATTCTATTTTTTTTTGTTCTCTTTCAATAAAAGAAAGATCCCAAAGAATTGATCTTTTTTCCAGAAAGATGGGCAAGTGATCCAAATGCATGCATTGAAAGATAAAAGATTCCATAAAAAATACTTGAGAAAAAAAGGATTTAGAAATCATAAAGTAGAGACGATAGGATATTTGGTGCTTAGATCCACCTCTGGTTGTTCCAGGGGTGGATGTCTTTGTTCGACAGAATATCCACCATGTGCATGGATTTGATCATTTCATTGAAGTGGTTGGAGTCTATATCTATCCTACGGATATTGCCCTTCGTTTCTTATAGTAATATTATTAGGTTGAAGTCACCCCCCGACAAGCAGAATTCTCCATGGAAAAATGTGCTAAGTTGTAGGAGAGAGTTTAGAAATTGGGACTTCTCAATTGGAAGATGAGGCCCATACACTGTGAAAAGACGCCCATAATTGTTTTATCCCAGTAAGGGTATGAAGTGTCCTGCAAAGATGCATGATGCTACAAACCAATAAGATAATTATACCTCTATTTTGTTCCACAGTACTACTAAGCCCCATGCAAATTATGTGGCATCCAAAACTATGGATTGATAATGTCTCCAACATCTGGAGGTTATTTCATCTAGTTGTTGATATAAACATATGGTCTCTTGAAGAATAACAATGTTGGGTTGTTCCCTTTTTATACATTCACATAGATTCCTTTGCTTATCCTTGGAGTTAAGATCTCAAATGGTCCTTGATAATATTTTCATTGGATAAAAGGTCAGGATGGGGGAAAGACCTTAGATAACATATGTACCTTTCCTGAGTTGACCATGCATTATCCTTCTCTTTGAATCAATTCTTTCCTAGTTTTTTGGCCTTGTTTCTTCTCTTTCTTGGAGTTGGGTAATGGATGTTTGGAAGAAAGAGTGACGCAGCGGGTTGGTGAAAACAAGGTTATGTCTTTAGATAGAATATTGGTTACTTTAGAACCAATCTGGCGCTCTCAGTAGATTCTATTCGTGTTTAGCTTTACAGGGAGGGTCCCCACTTTTTTTATTTAAAACTTCGGTCCCATGTTGACTTTCTCTTTATAAACATTGCTTCAATGCACACCATAGATCTCTTCACTATCAGTTTCGACGGTCAACACTCAACTCAATCAACAAAACACTTCGTTGATCCTCCACCATCGATCAATCGCACGCTAGATCCAACGGTTCACATGGATATCGGGTGAACCACTTGCACGGAGAATACCTGCCCGATAAGGTGGTTTTCTCTCTCCACCGAGTGCTACGTGTCACTTGGTTAGTGGAATCGGGTGACTCCCCCGAAATACCACTTACAATTCTTTGTCCGCCCGATAACAACATTTACTGTTTAAACCCGCCTTTTGGATATAACCACGTGCATTAACTCAATACTTAACAAAGCACTTAATCAAGGTTTTTAGCATTTAATCAAAAAATTAACCCTTAACACAAAATAACCACGATTTATGAGAAAATACGTTAAACACTGAGATTTTTCGTTTAAGACGAGAAAATAAAGGAAATACTCGGTTAAATGTCTGAACCCAGATACACAGAGTAAACGAGAGTCCACACTAGGAATACTACAAATACACGCGAAATCAATTTAATTAATATAATATCTGTTATAGAGTCTTGGCCCTCTCGGCTCAATTACAACAATATATTGACCTTTGTCTCAATCTCAAACCATCTCTAACACTCAAATTCTTGTCTCTCACTCAAATCTCTATCATCTAAGCTCGGCTAATCTTTTTCCATTACATTTTCTTTCTTTTATGAGTCATACTCTATTCTAACTGCACTAACAACTCGATCTCTATTTTGATCATTCTAACAATCAAATCTATCTTTAAGCTCTATTACACACCTATGCTAACAACTTAGCCTTAGTCTAAAATAAGGTAATTTCCTAACTATTACAATAATGAAGCAAAACTCATCTTCGAGAGGTCCAACCCTCTCTACTAAAACTGACTTTTTGACCACTCAAGTCATTAAATTCAACTCTTTTAACCACAACATGTGAACAAATAATCACATTGCTAGCTAAGTCCAGATGCTCCTGCATCAGACTCCCGGGGAAGAAAAGAATTGTCCCTCAGACTTTCAGGGTTTACTCCATACTTCTGCAACTCTGCTGCTGTCAACCAACTAGCATACTCCACTAGCTGTCCTTTCCATTTGACTAGATATTGAAAATAAACCTGTCCTCTGGTTCTTTTGGGTAATCTTTTTTTCAAAACAGCTTCCACCTCTTTCTTAACTGTATTTGGAATTTGTTCTTCCCAGTTCAAAGTTTGAACTTCGTCTTCTGTAGTCTCCTCCTATAGCTCTGTCTCTGTCTCTTTGTATGGATACAAATTTGCAACATCGAAGATATGTGATATCCCAATCCCTTCTGGCAATTCAATTTCATAAACATTACTTGAAAACTTTCTTATAATTCTACATGGTCCTATATTTTTCATTTTTTAGTTTATTGTAAGTCTTAGCAGGAAAAAATTCTTTTCTCAAATACACCATCACTAAATCTCCCACTTGGAATTCCTTCTCTCTTCTTTTCATATCTGTTCTCTGTTTGCATTTGCCACTGCTTTCCTACAATCTACCTTTGACATCTTCTTGTAATCTCTGCATCTGCTATGCAAACTATCAGCTTTTGCACTTTTGATCTCCTGTTTACCCAAATCTCTGAGCTCATACACACCTCTTGGATTCATCCCAAAAACAATCTGAAATGGATTCATCCCAAAAACAATCTGAAATGGATTCATTCCAGTACTTCGGTTTGGAGTGTCATTATAAGAAAACTCGGCCTGAGCTAGTCCTAAATCCCATTGTTTAGGACTTTGATACACTAAACTTCTCAATATGCTCCCCAAGCTTCTGTTTACTACCTCAGTTTGTCCATCTATTTGAGGATGGTATGCTGAACTGAAACTAAGGTTAGCTCCCAGTTTCTTCCAAAGAGTTCTCCAAAAATGCCCTACAAACTTTGTATCTCTATCAGACACAATACTTACAAGAAATCCATGCAATCTTACAATTTCTGAAAAAATAGATTAGCAATATGTGTTGCATCACTAGTCTTCTTACATGCAATGAAATGTGCCATCTTAGAAAATCTATCTACCACAACATAAATAGAATCATTCCCCCTTTGAGTTTTAGGTAAGCCCAAAACAAAATCCATGCTAACTGCATCCCATGGTCGGTTTGGTATTGGAAATGGCTGGTACAATCTTGTATTATGGCTTCTCCCTTTAGCATGCTGACATATCCTACACTTCTCAACAAATCTCTTAACATCAGTCTGCATCTTTGGCCAATAGTAAAAAGCATTTACCTGTGCAAAGGTTTTGTCTTGTCCAAAGTGACCAGATAATCCTCCACTATGTTTCTCCTTTATTATGTTTTCCCTCATAGAACATTTGGGAATGCACAACTTGTTACCTTTAAACAATAAACCTCCTTGGATAAGATAATCTAACCACTGACTTCTGTTATGAACTATTGGATTTTGAACTGCTATATAGATATCTTTGAAATCTGCATCATCTTTATACATTTCAACCATTTTTTCAAATCTTACACACTAACTTTGATTTCTTGCACAATAAAACTTACCCTACTTAAAGCATCAACAAATTTGTTCAACTTACAACTTGTGTGATTTATCACAAAAGTAAAGCTCTGCAAAAACTCTACCCACTTGGCATGTTTCTGGTTCAGTTTTGGTTGGTTGTTTATGAACTACAATGCATGATTGTCGGAATACAATATAAACTCCTTTGCTAGTAAATAATGTCTCCATTTCTTTAAGGCTTGTACAATAGCATAAAATTATTTATCATAAGAAGAATACTTCTTCTTAGCTTCATTTAGTTTCTCACTAAAGTATGTTATTGGTCTCTATTCCTGACTCAAAACTACTCCAATTGCAACTCCACTAGCATCTGTTTCAACTTGAAATACCTTTTCAAAATCAGGTAAATCCAAAACTAGTTTCTCTGTGATTTTCCCCTTCAGCAACTTAAAATTCCTGTCTGCTGCTTCCGTCCACTTGAATGGTTGATTAGTCTCCTTGATTGTTTCAAGAATTGGTGCACAAATCTGACGAAAACCTCTGATAAATTTCCTAGAAAAACTTGCAAGACCATGAAAGCTTCTTACCTCAAATATATTCCTTGGAATATGCCAATTCCAAATTGCTTGGAATTTCTTTGGATCCATTTTCAATCCTTCTTTAGAAACTACAAATCCCAAGTAAATTAATTCTTCCTTCATGAAACTACATTTCTTCAGATCTATCAGTAGTTTCTCTTTCTGTAGAGTTATTAGAACCAACTTAAGATGCTCCAGATGTTCTTCTTTACTTCTACTAAAGACTAGAATATCATCAAGATAAATAATAACAAATTTGCCTACATATTCCTTCAAGACTTCATTCATCAATCTAATGAATGTGCTAGGTGCATTAGTGAGTCCAAAAGGCATCACTAACCACTCATACAACCCACTATTTGTTTTAAATGCAGTCTTCCATTCATCTCCTTCTCTAATTTTTATTTGATGATATCCACTCTTCAAATCTATTTTAGTAAAATACTTTGATCCACTCAAACAATCCATCAAATAATCCATGCGTGGTAAAGGAAATCTATACCTGATAGTGATCTTGTTTATGGCTCTGAAATCTATACACATTCACCATTCACCTTCTTTCTTTGGATTGAGTACTGCTGGTATAGCACATGGACTAAGACTCTCTCTGATTAGCCCCTTATCCATCAATTCTTGCACTTGTCTTCCAACTTCTGCATTCTATTGAGAAGTTAGTTTGTATGTTGTTTTGTTTGGCAAACTTGCTTCTGGTATTAGATCAATATGATGACTAATACTCCTGATTGGTGGCAATGCATTTGGAAACTCATCCACAATAATATTAGAAAATTCATTCAACAAAGTTTTAATTTCTTCAGGTAAATCATCTAAGTTTGTGGAAGTCAAAATTACCTTAGGTCTCCCTATGATAGCAAAATGCATTTCTTCACCTTTTTCAACCTCTTGCAACAACTCCTTTCCACTCATCAACATAACACTGTTTCTAGGTGCTCCCTTGTCAGCTTCATCCTTCAATGGTAGCAGTGTATTTTTATTCCCATCCTTCTCCAGAGTATAAGTATTTCTCCTCCCATCATGAATAGCTCTCCGATCAAACTGCTAAGGTCTTCCGAATAATACATGGCATACATCCATTGGCATTAAATCACATAATATCACATCTTTATAAGTACCAATTTGTATCTCTACCTTGCATTGTTCTGTCAGAATGATTTAATGTCCTTTCTGTAACCATGACACTCTGTAAGGAGTAGGGTGTAATGTCTTTACCAATCCTAGCTTGTCCACCATCTCTGTAGAAACAAGGTTATCAGTGCTTCCATTGTCAATTATCACTTTACAACATTTACCTTTAGATTTGCATGTAGTTTTGAATAAACTCTTCCTCTGAGCTGGTTCTCCAATCTTTTTCTCAGCTTTAAGCAATGCCCTTTTCAACAACAGGGATTCTCCTACTTCAGGTGATTCTTCCTTGTCTGCAACTTGAGGTTTTTCTTCCTTTTCCTCAGCCACATTCACATTCCTCTGACTTGTTATTTTGTTATGAGGACAGTCCCATGATCCATGTCCCCATTCTCCACATATGTAACACCGAATATCTCTTCCTCGGCCTCTTCCTCTAGGTGAAAATCCGCCTCTATTAAAATATCCCCTCTGTGGTGATCTACTACTTGAACTTCTTGATTCATGCTAATGTTGCTGACCCCTTAGTCTGGTAGTTCCTCTACCTCTTTATGAACTTCTTCCTCTATTCCTTTGATTCTGTTTTCTCAACATCTTCTCTTCTGCCTTCAAACCTGCTTGATAGGCATCTTCAATAGTCTTCAGACTCAACAAGCTGATATCATCCTGGATGTCATACCTTAAGCCATTGATATATCTGGCTACCTTCTCCATGTCATCCTATGCATGTCCTACGCTAATACTCAATACATAAAACTCTTTTGTATATTCTTTAACAGACATTCATTTTTTCCTTAAATTCTGCAATTGTTTGAAAAGATTTAACTGATAATCTTTAGGCATAAATTTAGCTTTCATTTTACTCACCATTTTATCCCATTGCTTGATCTTGGACTTTCCTTTCCTCGTTCTAGATGTTTGTAATTTATCCCACCAAATAGCTGCATGACCCTTCAATCTGGTAATTGCAAATTTCACCTTCTTTTTGTTGTCAACTTCCTCTTCATAGTCAAAATATTTGTCCAATGAACTAATCCAATCCATTAGCTCTTCTGCATAGACTCCCTTCATACGTAGGAATTTTCACCTTTGGTTTTCCTCCTACTTTCGCCAACATCTTGATAACTCTGGTAGTTTCATTTTCCTCATCTTCTTCTTCCTCTGAAGATTCTTCTTTAGCAATGTCAGCTCCTTCATCAGGTGTTCTTCTCTGAGCAGTCTCAATTGTTTCCATTCTCGTACACAGACTCCGAATCTCTTCCAACAGAACTGCATTTGCTTCAGGGCTTCCTCGACCAATGCCAGCTCCTCTCCTTGGTGGCATGTTTACTGCAATCAATCTTAATCTTTGTGCTTTGATATCAAAAATGATGCAACAGGTTGGTGAAAACAAGGTTATGTATTTAGATAGAATATTGGTTACTTTAGAACCAATCTGGTGCTCTTAGTAGATTCTATTCGTGGCTAGCTTTACATGGAGGGTCCCCACTTTTTATTTAAAATTTCGGTCCCACGTTGACTTTCGCTTTATAAACAACGCTTCAATCCACATTGTAGATCTCTTCACTATCAGATCCAATGGTCAACACTCAACTCGATCAACAAAATAGTCCGTTGATCCTCCATCGTCGATCAACCACACGCTAGATCCAATGGTTCACAAGGATATCGGGTGAACCACTTGCATAGAGAATACCCGCCCGATAAGGCGGTTTTCTCTCTCCACCGAGTGTTACGTGTCACTTGGTTAGTGGAATTGGGTGACTCCCCCGAAATACCACTTACAGCTCTTTGTTCGCCCAATAACCACCTTTACTGTTTAAAACCCGCCTTTCGGATATAACCACGTGCATTAACTCAATACTTAACAAAGCGCTTAATCAAGGGTTTTAGCGTTTAATCACAAAATTAACCCTTAACACAAAATAACCACGATTTATGAGAAAATACGTTAAACACTGAGATTTTCGTTTAAGGCGTGAAAATAAAGGAAATACCCGGTTAAATGTCTGAATACGGATACATAGAGTAAACGAGAGTCCACACCAGGAATACTACAAATACACGCTGAATCAATTTCATTAATATAATATCTGTTACAGAGTCTTGGCCCTCTTGGCTCAATTACAGCAATATATTGACCTCTGTCTCAATCTCAAACCCTCTCTAACACTCAAACTCTCGCCTCTCACTCAAACCTCTATCATCTCAGCTCGGCTAATCTTTTTCCATTACATTTTCTTTCTTTTATGAGTCATACTCTATTCTAACTGCACTAACAACTCGATCTCTATTTTGATCAATCTAACAATCAAATCTCTATCTTTAAGCTCTATTACACACCTATGCTAACAACTTAGCCTTAGTCTAAAATAAGGTAATTTCCTAACTATTACAATAATGAAGTAAAACTCATCTTCGAGAGGTCCAACCCTCTCTACTAAAACTGACTTTTTGACCACTCAAGTCATGAAATTCAACTCTTTTAACCACAACATGTGAACAAACAATCACATTGCTAGCTAAGTCCAGATGCTCCTACATCAAAGAGAGGGATGCTTGACAATTGAGTCAAGGTGGGTTGATCATGGTGATTTGCAAGAACCTTTGAGTTTAGTATATGAGTGTTGGAATAACTTCAATTGAAATTTGGGGATAGTGGTAATGTCCCTGGTTTGCCATTCATCCAAAATTGTTGAGAGAATAATTTCATTCGTGTCCATCTCCTCCTGGATGTCCTCAACTATGTATAATTGCTCCTAAGGGTTGCAATGAGGTAAATGTGAATGAGGTTCCTCAATTTCTACTTCATTCTCGACGGGATCCTCTTTTTAGGATTCACAATTCTTTCTTTTACTGGTTGAGACAACCATGTCCATGGCCTCTAGGGGTTGTTTAGGATTTTCTGTCTCTTTTTCGAGCTTTTCTAGGGCACTATATTGATTGCTAGTTGGGTATTACCTTGATTCACCTCTGGTGGAGCCTTTTGATTCCTTCTTCTAGGGGGAGTATGCTAAAATCCATTCGAGTCTAATGTTGGACCTTGTGGCTAAGGAACTATTGACTGATTCATGGGGGAATCCTTAAATAGGTGCCCACATTCATGGCAACGTGGACATTAAAACATAATATGCTCATAGTCCAATTGTTGGAGAATATCTTCATTCCTATAGGAAATTTCAATGGATTAGGGGAGTGGCTATGTGATATTCACGTACACGCAAATGCAGACATACGCCATGTATCTTCTGGTTTTGGTAACCTTTGAGATATTGATCAAGGATCCGATTATATTCCAGTGGTCTTGAAAGATGTCTTCTTGCAAGTAATCAATGGGGAGAGAGTACAATCTAACCTAGACATGCGCTGCCAAGAAATTCTCATTTTTTGGGTTATATCGATCCTCTTAGAACTTGATGAAAATCATTATAGTGTTGAGGGGCGAGGCCCTTGTGGCTGACATTTTGAGCTATGAGAGTTAGAGATCTATGAAACTTTGTGGAAGAAGCTAAGGATGTAAGGATTCTGTTGAATGAGTCAATAACAGTTAGAAAACCCTAGGCATTCACCATTCTCAAAGGGTTGCAAAGCTACTTATGAGGTAGAAGAATTAAATTCCCTAGTTTCTATAGTTTCCATTAAACTTTTATTATTATATTTTTATTTCAAAAATAAAGAAAAACAAAATAAAAATATACTAGTTTCTAAATTAAATTATTTGCTTTTATATATAATTAATAAAAAATTCATCCTTACAAATTTCTATTACACATCAGCAATTTAAAAGCACTCTTTAAGTTCAGAAAGAAGTGTAGTAATAAGTTATTAGCAATTTAAGAGCCATGTACGCGTCAAGAATTTGGTGAGCTCGAAACAAATATAAATACTAAATATTTATAACATGATTCTTTCAGAACGTGAAAAGTTTTTTCCAGAGTGCAAGTAACCCACCCTTACACCATACAGAAACATAAGATTTATCAGTCCATTGCCTAGCAATGTTAAATGTTTCTGGATTTGGCCGTATCCGAAATCAAAATTTCCAAGTTGCCCTTGTTTCCAACCAGAATTAGCAATATATACATGTGGATGTGGATTTTCGAGATTTCAAAAATTTAAAAGTTGTCAACAAAACTTCGCTGAATGGATCATTGTGCCATAAACTGTCCCTAAAATAAAAAATTGAGGCAATTAAGAAGAAGTTATTGGCTGTATTTCTATGGCTTCAGAGCTGTTGCGTCGATCAGTAGCCCGTCTTTTGGATTTTGATTGGTTGGCGTTGACGTGAAAATAATTAAAATCGGTTATAGCAGAGCTTTTGGACTTGAACCCTGAAAGGTAAATTCCATAGTTAGGAAAAACATATTCTATATATTTCAGAGAAATTTGATTGCAAATTTTAAAACATTATGTAAATGTTCATTAAATTTTCAAAATATTTTGGAAAATCCCATACACAAATGGATCAACATTGTACACTTTACTCAGAATATGAGCAAAATTCATCTATAAAGTTTTCTAAATGTTAAGGTTTTAAAAATGAAATTTGCCAAAATATTTGGAATTTGTACTCGCTAATTTGATAGCGATATTTTGTTATGCATCTATAATTTGAAGGTGGATTATTTAAAATGTAAATAAATTTGGATGTACTCGTTATATCATAAAATTCTTATTGTAAATTCCATTTATCTATAATACAAATGAAGATCACCTAGTAATAGAGAAGACAAAGGTGTTGTATAAGGGTCTAGACTTCAATAAAAATATAGGAGGTTGCTTCAATGAACTTAAGGAAAACTCTAGTTTCATGGTTCCCTTACATTAATAATGAAACTTTACTCCAGCAATTAGATATACATATTATAATACTAGAAGGTAGATATTTATATAATAATGACACTGTAATTTCAGAGCTTTAGACCAAAATCCATAGCTTTTCCAAACAAAAAGTATTACAGCTCCTAAAATGAAGCAACAAAATCAAGAGGGAAAGGGAGAGTATGCACAAGGAACTGATATATAGAACAAATACACAACATATTAACATGAGCTACGTTTACCATTTCCTCCTGAGTCTTGAATTTGAAATCCAAATTCCACTGCTTTGCAAAATATGACTATGAATAACCATATGCAAACCAAAAAAATGGGAAGAAGACACCTAAATACATAGTAATCTTTTTTTTTTGGACATCTATTCCAAAAAATGAGGGCCATTTGCTCCAAATTAATCCAAATACCATGAAATTGGGGTGAATGAAAGCAAAACATTCCTTGCACACCAAATGGGAAGGGCTAAATAGCTATCATATATCCCCATTCCTAGAAGTTGGGACAATTGTAGCTCCTAATTTCAGGGGCTAAATTTATTTTTTCCCTCCCTTGAAATAAGGTTAGGCTAATATCCATGCCTAATATTCTTCTAAAATAAATTTGAAGTGATTGATAATAGTGAACTATTACACAAAAAATTGGCCCAATCAAAATTCTAAACCCCATAATTTCAGCCAAGGGAAAAATTTTGCCCTTAATTTTTTCCATGGCTACAAGGTTGGATGAGAGGGGAGGAGATGTACGACCATGAAGTAGAGAAATAATAACTCTATTGTGGGTAGCCAAAATTTGCTAGAGCATCAACATGCTTATTTCCATAACAACCGATATGTGTGGGAATGACAGTGAGTGTGGAGGAGATATGTGAGGTGATTTTGTGGAGGCAGTGATCTAGAGATCTAGATACCAACGTGTAGATATTTTGGCTATATGGGTACCATGTTGGAGTTTATTTAGAGTGTTGATAGCTAGTTGAGAATCTCCTTCCACCATGAGCCTAGTGAACCCTTGTTGAAATGTTGTTTATAAGCCTATTTCCAATGCCTTGAATTATGTAGTATTGTTGGTGTAGAATCACAATGATCATGGCCACAAACATGGGAATGCATTTGTCATCCTTGAATATTCCTCCATATCCAATAGGGTCTAGGTTATCAATGGAATCTCTATCTTGGAGGTGGAGGAGACCATGAGGACTGGGAAGAGGGGGAGCGTTGATATTATGAGGACAACAAGGCAGGGGAAGAAGGCTATAATATGGAGAGGGAGGAAATAATAGGGTTTTTAGAGGGGGAACAATCCCAATCCCTAGCAAAAGAGGGGAAAGGATGGCAATTTTTGGAATTCCTTACAACACTTTAGATCATACTTGATTGGGATCAAAAGAGAAGTTCTTGAAAATTCAGTTGTTTCTCTTTCCATAGAGACCATGTAGGATGAACCCTTAGAAGAGGGACCAATACTTGTTGAGAAAGTCAAATTAAAAGGAGAGGGATTCCATGTAGAGATAATATTCAAGAGAGTGAGTCCTTTGGTATTTTTTTGCTTAAAGGTGGAGGCTATCTTTATCCAAATCTCTTATGCTAAGAAACAATTGATAAATAAATGCTCTATCATCTTTTAATATGATTTGTAGAGATAACGAAAGGGGCATTAGTAGCCATACTAGATGATTTTGTCCCATGTTAGTGTTTTTATTGGCCAAAAGCCACATGAAGTGTTCGATCACTGGCCATGTTTTTGAGCTCCATATACAATGAAAAATGGGGTCCTTAAGAACTTTATTTGTGCCTATTGCCAAAGTGTATGCTTCCTACACTGTAAAGGTACTATAGTTTTGTGTCCCCAACGCAGTTGGTCTTTGCTTTCCACCATTGGTATAATATCTATGAGATATGATGTTTTAGTTGCATACATAACCGTGGAGGGAGTTTTAAAGGCTAGTCCTCAAGTGTTTTCCATGTGCACCATTGATATTTCTCTAATTGTGGTTTCTAGTATTATTTAACCTGTGTGTATCCATTGTCAATCAGGATGGTCTCAAGATTTGAAAAATCTATTTTTAGTTCTAGTATGGGAAATTGTTGCCATGAATCCTACCAAAAATACATAGAACACTGATATTTTATTTCCCTAAAGCTATGATTTTGGATTAATGAATTGTTGCCATGCTCTAGTTCCATATGTTTGAGCCTTAGACTATGTTACCTTTCTTCAATTTTTAGATTAGAGATTGGCATGAGTTGTATTTTGCATGCCAAATGATTTTCCACAACTCGTGTCTTCCTTGTATCCAATGTCACCACGACATGGCTACCATAACATTACTAAGTGTTTTTGGATCTTGAAGTCCCAATCCCCCCTTGGTTTTGCTAAGACATCCCTTATCCCATGCGACTAGAGCCCACTTACACTCTTTGGTAGCACCTCCCCAAAAAACGACCTGTATATATTCTTGATTGAACGAAGAGCCCATTTTTAGCGCAACCATGACATAAATCTTGTATATAGGAAATTCTTATAGGACTAAATTAAGGAGAGTTAGATGCATTGTTTAAGGCATTGAAGGTCCAACTGTCTAGGTTGCCATAGAATTTATCAAGGAGATATTGCTATTGGATATTTTTGAGAGAATTATCGGTGAGGGGGGATCTAAGGTAAATGAAAGGAAGAGAAGATAGTTGGAAAGCCAAAATTCTAGCTAGATGGGTTTGGATGGTGTTGTGGGTATTGAAGAAAAAATTTTACGATTTGGTGGGGTTGATGGAAGTGCTCGACGCAAGTATGAACTCATCTAGGATGTATTTCAGTTCTCTTGCTTCTTGGGCTAAGGATTGTCCCATAAGAAAAATATCATCCACGAATTGTTAGTGAGTGATGAGGTCGATAGAGTTTCTTAGGTGGATGTTAGAAAGAGAGTTTTGTCTTCTTGCTTCTTAGAGATCTCGACCAGGGCTTTCGACCACTAAGAAATAAAGGAAAGGATACATAGGGTGCCATTTCGTGATGCCTCTAGAGGGGTTAAAGGTTTTGGTTGGAGCGCCATTAAGAAGAATTGAAAAGAATGGGGAGGAAAAAATAGAACATATCCAATTAGTCTAGTCTTAAGAGAAGCAAAAGGATTTTAGGGTGTGGTATAGGTAAGGCCAACTCAATTTTTCGAAGGCTTTGGAGAAGTCAAGTAATCAAACGTTCTTTCCTTCACTTATTTAAAGAGTGAATGAACTCACGTGCCACTATGATGCCATTTAGGATCTAGAATCTCTCCATGCAGTTAGACTACTCCTTGGAAATGAGGAAAGGTAGAAGAGGCTTTAAATGTTTTTATATAATTTTGGAGTTTATATTGTATATAAAATTGCATAGGGAAATAGGGTGAAAGCCACCAGGCTCCAAGGAATTTTTATCTTTGGGGATGGGATGCAGAAGGTGGAGTTGAGGGCAGGGAGCAGGGTTCTGGTTTTCTTGGGTTCTTCTACCATATCTAAGATTTCTAGGGCCAAGAATGACCAATATACTTGGAAAAATTCGGGAGTGAATCCATCAGGACTGAGGGCCTTGTTTTTTGGCATACTCATTGCAACTTATTCAACTTCTTGGAGAGTGATTTATCTCATAAGGGGCACATTTTTATAAGGGGTGATAAGACTATGGATATGGGAGGCACTATTGCTGATGGCTACTAGTCTATTGGGAAAAGGCTCTCACAAGAGAGTGTTGTATAAGTTTGTCAATTCAGCCTCAAGATCCTAGGGATTGGTTAGTTTATTGCTTGTTATATTTAGCAGGGAGAATATTATGTTGTGGTTCATGTGTTGGAGAATAGACTTGTGAAAGAAACTGATGTTTCTCCCCCATCCTTTTAGCTAACTGATTCAATATTTATTTCCATAAAAAATCTTGTTTTATTTGGTCCTCTACTTGCACTAAGATGGTTCATTCCTATTTAGGCATATCCTCTGTGCGACAATCTAGGATAATTTGTTCTTGCATAATTTCCATTTGGGATTCCAATCAATTTTTGGCTTGAAGGATATCACTAAATTCTTCCTTGTTCCATTCCTTGATTTGGCTTTTGAGGGCCTTTAATTTTTATTGAAATTTGTACATTGGGGATGGATTGTGGAAATCTAAGTTTTGCCTCTGATCTTTAGCCTTTTCAATAAAAGAGGGATCATGCAATCAAAAGCCCTCAAATTTGAAGGGTCTATTGTTTGGGCCTAATTTGATGTCCACTTCTAGATAGATGAGCGAGTTCTGAACCCATGCATTGAAGGATTGAATCTTCCATAAAAAATAGTTGAGACAAAAAGGATTTAGAAATCATAAAGCAGTCAAGACAATAGGCTATTTGGTGCTTACCTCCTCTCTAGTTGTTCTAGGTGTGGATGTCATTGTTGGTCGAGATATCTAGCGTGTGAATGGATTTGATCATTTCATTCAATTGGTTGAAGTGTATATCTATCCTGCAAATATTTCCCTTCTTTTCTTCTAGTGATCTAATTAAGTTGAAGCCACCAAGCATAATTATCCATGGAAAATTTTGCTAAGTTGTAGGAGAGAGTTTAGAAATTGGGACTTCTTAATTGGAAGACGAGGCCCATACACTATGAAAAGACACCCAATTTTTTTTTTATCCTAAGGGTATGAAGCTTCCTGTCAAGATGAATGATGCCAAAACCAATAAGAGAATTCTATCTCTATTTTGTTACACCTTACCACTGAGCCCCCTGCAATTTTTGTGGCATCCAAGGCTGTGGATTGATAACATCTCCAACATTTGGAGGTTATTTAGTCTATTAGTTCATATGAACATATGGTCTCTTGAAGAATAACAATGTTGGTTTGTTCCATTTTTATGCTTTTACAAAGATGTCTATGCTTATCTTTAGAGTTAAGACCTCAAATGTTCCAGGACAATATTTTCATTGGAGAAAAGATTAGGATGGGGGAAACACCTTAGATAGCATATATACCTTTCCTGAGTAGGCCATGAATTTTCCTTCTCTTTGAATCAATTCTTTCCCAGTTTTGTGGCCTTGTTTCTTCTCTTCCCTGGATTTGGGTGATGGATCTTTGGAAGAAAGAGAGGGATGCTTGACAGTTGAGTCAAGGTGGGTTGATCCTGGTGATTGTGGGGAATATTTAAGTGTAGTATATGATTGTTGGAATAACTTCAATTGAGCTTCAGGGATAGTGGTGAGGTCCTTGGTTTTCCATTCATCCAAAATTGTTGAGAGAATAATTTCATTCGTGTCCACCTCCTCCTGGATGTACTCACCTACGTTTGATTGCTAGTATGGGCTACAATGAGGTGAATGTGGATGAGGGTCCTCCATTTCTACTTCATTCTTGATAGAATGCTATTTTTCAGATTCTGGGTTATTTCTTTTTCTAGTTGAGGTATCCATGTCCATGGCCTCTAAGGGTTGTTTAGGCTTTTCCATCTCTTTTTTGAGATTTTCTAGGGAACTATATCGATTTCTAGATTCGGTATTACCTTGATTCACCTCTAGTGGATCCTTTTGATTCCTTCTTCTAGGGGGAGGATACTGAAATCCATTCGAATATGATGTTGGGCCTTGTCGCTGAGGAACTGTTGGTTGATTAAGAGGGAAATACTTAAATAGGTGTCCATATTCATGGCAACGCTGACATCGAAACATAATATGCTCATAGTCCAACTATTGGAGAATATCTTCATTCGTATAGGAAATTTCAATGGTTTATGGGAGTGGTTATGTGATATTCACGTACATGCAAATGCGGGCATATGACATGTATGTTCTAGATCTAAGACTTTTGTGATCCATAATGTAGATAGATGTCTTTCAGATTAATCACATAATGAGGATTAATGTGATTAATCCGAAAGACATCTATCTACATGTATCTTCTAGTTTTGGTAACCTTTGAGATCTTGATGAAGGATCTGATCATATTCCTAATGTCTTGTAAGATGTCTTCTTGCCAGTGATCAATGCGGGGGGGGGAGCACAATCTAACCTAGATAGGAGCTACCAAGAAATTCTAATTTTCTGGGTTATATCAATCCTCCTAGAACTTGATGAAAATCATTATAGTGTTGTAGAAATAATGGCCATTTCCAAAGACCCTTGTTCGAACCTCCATATTAGCGAAGATGACTATAAAAAAAATCCCTTGGTGTAGAGGTGGAGTTGCACATGGCACTTTGGTTGCCATTTGTTTCTTATCCATATCATAAAATCCTTCTTAGTGGGACAAGCCCCCACGAACTTACAAATCTGGGCGTGATGCTGCATGTAATGGATCATCTGTGCTACCATGTATGAGTGCACTTCATATCTAGGGTTTTAAGTAGCTTTTGGGAGATAATGCTTGTAGGAGCAACTTTTCCATGTAGCTCCCAAAAGTGGATTGCTTTGTGTTATGAATGTTTTGCTTGTCAAAAGATGCAGTTTGAGCTTGTGAGGAAGATAAACTTAGATTACCTTTCGGGGCAGAATTACTGATAGCTACATTTCGATAGGAGGGGCGAGGCCTTTATCACTGACATCTTGGGCTATTAGAGTTAGAGATCTATGAAACTCTCTGGAAGAAGATGAGGATGTGAGGGTTATGTTGCACGAGTTAGTAACATTCACCATTCTAAAAGGGTTCCAAAGCTACTTGTGAGGTAGAGGAATTAAATTCCTTAGTTTTTATAATTTCCACTAAACTTTTATTCTTATATTTTTACTCCACATAAAATAAAATAAAAATATACTAGTTTCTAAATTAAATTATTTACTTTTATATATAATTAATAAAATTTTCAACTTTACAATTTCTATTACAAATCAGCAATTTAAAAGTACTCATTAAGTTCAGAAAGAAGTGTAATAATAAGTTACTAGCAATTTAAGAGCACTCATTAAATTCACAAAGATGTGTAGTAATAATTTAACTTAGGTGAACTAAATAGCCATGTATACTAAATATTTGGTGAGGTCGAAACAAATATAAATACTAAATATTTATAATACGGTTCTTTTAGAACGTGGAAAGTTTTTCGCAGAATGCAGCTAAATATTCATAATATGGTTCTTTCAAAACGTGAAAAGTTGTTTATAGAGTGCAACTAACCCTTATACCATACAGAAAAATTAAATTTATGCGTCGATTGCCAATTTCAGCGATGATTCTGGATTTAGCCGAATCCGAAAACAAAATTTCGAAACCGCCCTTGTTTCCAAGCAGAATTGGCAATATATACATGTGGCTGTGGATTTTCGAGGTTTCAAAATTTTAAAAATTGTCAGCAAAACTTCGCTGAATGCATCATTGTCCCACAAACCGTCCATGAAATGAAAAATTCAGGCAGTTAAGAAGTTATTCGCTGTATTTCTATGGCTTCAGAGCTGTTACGTCGATCAGTAGCCCGTCTTTTGGATTTTGGTTGGTTGGCATTGACGTGAAAATGATTAACAGCGGTTATAGCAGAGCTATTGGATTTGAACCCTGGAAGGTAAATTATATAGTTAGGAAAAACATATTCTATATATCTTTGATAAATATGATTGCAAATTTTCAAATATTATGTAAATCTACAGTGAGTTAGTTTGTTCATGTTCATTAAATTTTCAAAATATTTTGGAATCTCCCCACACAAATGGGTCAATATTGTACACTTTACTCAGAATATGAGCAGGCAAGGCAAGGCAATGCAACAAGTCTAATATCCGTCAAACCATTATTTCATCAGTAGCAAATTTTACTCAAGTAATTCACAGACACGGAAGTAATCAAATATCCATCACTATTAATCACAATATAATAAATTAAACCATTGGATTGCAGTGCAATATAACTTACTTGATTTGCGTTTTGCATTGCCAATTTGAGCGGACGGTGGTGCTGCCCAATGAGGGCTCGGCAAAATAAAAGGCATGCGATACCCTACACATGATTTTAAGGTGGGCGGGGTAAACTGGTATTTATGCAAGAGTCCATGAGCCTCTTGGTTAATGACTGGAGCCCAATTATTTTTTGTACAGGAAATCTAATCAAACAACATTAAAACTTATAATCATAATCAGGTCACTAACAATAGAGAGATTTACAGAAGGCTTTATGGATTAAATTGGAGTCACCTTAAACCCAAGCCTCTTGCCATAAAGACTAACTAGTCCTGAGAATAGCTTCACTGCATATTCAGCACTCTCTGCTGTTGTATATTCTGCGAAACCATAGCCCCTGTGTAGTTTGGAATTTTTTCTTTTTGGGATGGATAGGCTCACTAACGGCCCTGCTTGAACCATGATTTCATACAGTATTCTCTCGTCAACTTTTTCATCCAAGTTCACTGCGCACACAAACATGGTCTGTGAGAGGATGTTGGATACTCTAAAATTTCACTGCAGAACAAGAAGACATGGAGAATAAATTAGAACAAGAGACAATTTTTTTTGTTTTCTTACCAATATAGACTGTACCGCCCACCATGCTGGCCAGATAGGGTTTTCTCAAACCCCAATTTGGCTCTAAATTCCAACCTGGAGGAAAAGGATACAACAGATGGAAACCGGGAATGTTTTGGCAACCGGGTTTTATTAATACTTTTAAGTCTGAGTTATGAAGTATGTTTTGACCGATTCTCGAGGGGATTTATCACTGTGGCGTAAGAAACTAATTTCATGATCATCTTTAAAGTGCTTTATTTTTAAAATTTTGTGTAAAGTTTGAGATTGATTATTTTGTTTTATTAGTATTATGAGTTATATAGTATGTAAAATTTTATTGTAGTAAAATATTTCAAGAATAATGAATTAAAAAATACAGTTTTGTTTAACTATCTGATGTTTTGAAATTTTTGATCAGAATAAGAAATAATTTTTGGTTAAATGATTAATTTTGTTGTTTGAAATATGTTTTTGATTGACTATATAAATTCATTACTCTGAATCTGGCCAAATGCTATTGCAATATTTTTCCGGAAAAGCTCCAAACTGTCTGACAGGTAGACTACGGCAAAAATCATAGCCTTACTTTAAAATTGTAGTAACCAAATTGCTGTTAAAAAAAATCCAAACCTGTGTTAATGAGACTCCGCCGTTAGTTAATATCCCTTAAAGTCAATCTGACATGGTATATTTATGGGCTTACATTGTAGATTGCTTAAATCATTTCTCCAAAAAAGCCTGGAATTTGACGTGTTCTTGGACGTTTCCCGAAATGTATTCACACTTACAAGTAAACACAAATTTATACGTGGACATTTATTAATCTGAAATCGCCGGTGGCGGTCATAAATTTTAACAAGATTGATTTGCAATCGGAATCCCGGTCCGGATGGAAAGAAAATAATTATAAAATTATAAAAATAAAATGGAAAAATATTCAAAATTATAAAGAATTTGTAAATTTTTTTTTATAAAGGTAAGAGTGGATTCCTTAATTCGAAATATTTGAAATCGTTAATTAAAGCACAATTATATAAAATAGTTAATTAAAACACAATCATAGATATTTCGATAAAGATATAAAGTTTATGGACAGATTATCAAATAATTTAAAACTATAAATAATCCTTAAAAAGAATCTTCATTTGAAATTGTCTAAAAATAATTAGTTCGTTCTTTCAAAAAATTTCGAAGTTTTAAATATTTTGTATAACATTTAATTTTTAATTATTGAATATATATAGTTTGTTAAATGATTAAGATGTTTAGTATGCAGTTTGGGTACAGAATTTATGATATTTAAATATTCACTGTAATATTTTTAACTTATATACCATGAAATATTTTAACAAAACACTATCAAAATCTACTCCAGCAAACAATTATTGAATATATTTTAATTTATTTATTAACATAAATATTTTATATATATTCAATACTATCTCAGCAAAAATGATTAAATATCACTTATTTTTAAATTACATATATGTTATTAAAATTAGCGTTCCATCAAAACTATCCCAGCATAAATAATTAAACATCACTTATTTTTAAATTACGTATATTTTATTAAACCTGTTATATGTTTATCAATAATTAAACATCACTTATTTTTAAATTACATATATTTTATTAAACCTGTTATATGTTTATCAATTTAAAAATAATGGATTGAAAATATTTATATATTATAAATGGTATAAATATATGTATGATGTAAATTGAAATTTTATAAAATTGGTTTTTAGTATTAATAATAAATGGTTTATAAAGATGAATGAAAAAAATGTAATCATGAATTTATGAAAAAACAATCATAAAACCTTTCGAGCATTAAACACAGTAAATAATTAAAAACAAGGAAGAAACTCTACATGCCACCCAAATTTTTTATAACTTAATTAAAGATTCTTTTGCTGTAAAACCAGGTTTAGCATTTAATTCCAAAATATTCCCATTATAAATTTACTCTTCGATTTTTTTTTTTAATATCAAAATCATTTCAGGCAGAGAAGTTGGAATTCTAAGTGGCCACGCAGAATCAAAAACTCGTAAATTCTCTTTACAACTTTTGGAGGGAGAAATAAAACTAAGTAAAACTCGTAAATTCTCTTTACAACTTTTGGAGGGAGAAATAAAACTACATGTCAAATTAATGATAGATGTTGAATAGGAGAATTATATCAGTGATTGAAAAATGTATTTTGTTGCTATACATGATTTATATCTAGAAATGTATAAGTCAATATGTGATTTTAATAGGTAAAAATACACTCTACATATGCCTTAAGCAGATTAATATTCTACATACACAAATACAACATTACGAAAAGAGTTGCTTTAAACTGGTAAAGATGTGTTTTGGAACAAAACAAAAGAGAAGATTTTACATAGCAGATTCTACTCAATTTTAGTTGATGAAAGCACTAATCGAACTCTGGAATACCATTTAATTATTTATATTACATATTTAACAAATGAAGGAAGAGGTCAATGTGAAACAAAGTTTATATGTTTGCTACAAATAAACGACGGAACAACTTAGTGTATGTATGATGCAGTGAGAACTCTTTTAGTATAAATAGATCATATTTGATAAAGTTAGTTAGCGTTGGCTCGGATGGTACATTTGTCATGAGGGGATTTCATGAAGGCTTATCTTCCAAGTTTGATTTTGATGCTCCTCATTTATATCCATTGTATAGCTCATAGGGAAGCATTTGCAGCCAATGATGTTTCATCTTAGTTTCCAAAGTTGTAATATATTGAAAAAATTGCAAATAAAGTTTATTCATGGTTTCAGAAATCAACTAAAAGACATGGAGAATTGAAAGAGTTAATGGAATCATTTCAAACTGCTTAGTTAGAAGTCTTCCAAATTCATCAAATTAGGTGGCTCTCTAGATGCAAGGTCATGGAAATACTTGTTAAACTGATGCATTTTTTGTTAAAGGATTGAGAGTTAGGGGAGAAAAAAATGTATGAGTTGGCAACAAATTTCAAGTGCAATTTTGCATCCATCTACTTGTAGATGCGATCATTGAATTAAATAAGATGAATCAAAAGTTCCAAGAGGATCATGTTGATATTACATGACTAAAAAATAATCGGAAGACAGATCAAAATTGTGAATGAAACCTGCAGCGCTCAAGTGAGTAGCACCACAAGTTGCCACAACGTTGCATTCATTAATTATAGCAATCACACATACACAAATATAATGTTTACATTCTGTTTGGTAGATCACACCAATATCCTAGAAAATAGGATGTAAAACTAAAGTTACAAAACAATTGAACAACCTTTCTCCATTATTTCTAAGTTTCCCCTTTAATGGAGAAAGAATTAACCTCCACACCTAAGATCTCCCTAAACAATTCAAATTTCATCTTCCCAAGGGGCTTTGTGAAAATATCAACAACATTTTCACAAGTATTAAAATATTCAATAAAAATTTCCGTAGAATGTATTTTCTCTCTAATAAAATGAAACTGAGCATCAACATGCTTTGTCCTTGCATGAAAAATTGGTTTATTTTCCAACTTGATCGAGCTATGGTTGTCACACTTGATCAATGTAGCCTTCTTTTGTTCTTCTCCAACATCTTGAAGAACTCACCTCAACCAAAGAACTTCACAAGTTGTTGCACAAAAAGCTTTATACTCTACCTCTGTATATGACAAAGATACAATAGGTTGCTTCTTGTTGCTTCATGAAACAATCCCGGATCCAATATTGAATGCATAACCTGCAGTAGATCTTCTATCATCCAGATTACCAACCTAATCAGAATCTGAGTAACCTATCAGCTCAACATCAAATGAATCAGTATACTTATGACCAAAATCAATTGTTCCTTTAAGATAATGTTGACGTCGTTGGGCTCGCCAACATTAAGGGGATCTCCCTGATATGAATTCCCAATAAGTGCTCGCACTGTTTGGTGTAGGAGTCCCATCTAGTATAAAGGCCTGGTTGCCAAATACTTAAATACTTGCCTTGGCTCTAGCTGTCAGCACAAGAGAGTGATGCAATGGTATCTCCGAAAAGCAAGGTGAGTGTGCCTAGTGAGTGTACAGTGCAATTGTGTCTAGATTCTCTTACTGTAAAAGGGGGAAGAAAAGTGAACCTCTAGGTGAGAGGTAATAGTACCACCCAGAAAGAGACACACATGAACTAGAAGGACCTGTCCAATATCCAGCGGAATAGTCCACAACAGATGCGACAGTCATTATGACCAATGAACAAGGGAAAATCTGTCTAACATCCATTGGAATAGTCCACAACGGTTGTGAGAGTCATTCTAACCGATAAGCAAAGAGAGGTCTGTCTAGTATCCTGCAGAAGATTCCATAATGATGAGACAACCATTACAACACATTCTCAACAAGATAAACACAAAAAACACTGAAATAGTTCAACTATCTTAGTACATGTGAAAGAAAACATGAAATACAAATGTTCACATAATAGTATTAAAAACATTCATAAGTCATGCATGAAGAACGTGCTGGTCTTAAAAGGCTTCTCTTATTAAGCAAAATTTCCAAGACACATATTTACAGTGTACATCACTAGCCCCAATAGTGGGACATTGGAGCCACTCCTTGATCCTCAAAGAACTAGTTGTCTCTCTAATACCTTGCGGGAGGATCCAAGGTGAAAAGTCCTTTCCTCATACAATGAGGGGGTGATGCTTACCCCTTGTGACTCTTGTACTACCCTCATGATTGTTCAACTTCCTATGATTTTTCAACTTACCTGACTCTTGATATTCATGTGTGTCCATTGGATTTCCACTTTACAATACATTTGATTTACAATATACATAGCCCACAATAGTGATGTGGCATATGACAACCTATGAAATGACTTGACATGACACTGCAGACATGGACTGGCTTGATGATGTGGCAATTTCAAGCCGTTATTGCTACTGAGTGATAGATGTGTTCTTGGATATGATTTCTCTTCTCCTCTATATAGCTTAACGATGCGAGGTCTTCAATGATCTTTGGTCTTGGAAGGTGGTTGTGTAGTTGTGTTCTTTTTTCTTTCTCTTGGTAGGTCCACTCATCTATTCAACTACAAGTGAGTCTTTAGGCATGCTTCCCTCCTTCTTCTCCTTCTTCATCATCTCGCCATGACTTGATAGTGTACCTGTTCCTACAATTCACTCATGATGGGATGACATCAATATGAAAACTCCCTTTCCTAAGATGATGCGTTATTATCCATGAAATGAGCTCGGTACAAGTCACAGGTTGGGAGAGAGGGCCCATTGAATGCGCATTTCATAGTTCTAGGCGACAGGGATAGAGCTTGATCCATGAGACTACGCAGAGCGCAACCCAAACTTGATTGAGGAAATTTTCAGCACAGTCCCTACTGGGGAAAGAAATTGCGTAGTGGCCACTGAGAGTCAGGATTGTGCAGTTCAAGATAGCAGTGGGTGATGCAGGATGAGACCCTGAGAGGTCAATTCTGTGCAATTCTTTGAGGCAAGGGGGACTGGTCAATAAAGAGGCTTGGAGGACAGAACTGCAAAGTTCTTGAGATCAATGAGATCCGGTTGAGCAAGGACACTTGAGGACGCATCTGCGCAGTTCTAGAGGCCAATGGGGGTTGGGATATCTATGCATTGTGGGGTTCTAGCAGTTAAGGGAAAAACTTGAGGACTGAAAGTGTGAAGTGTGCAGTTCAAATCACACTGGGAGGGACAACTGCACAATTTTGGGGGCAAGGAAGGTTGTTGGGCTCTAGAATTGTGTAGTACAAATGCCTTGGAGGACAGTGACTGTGCATTGCACAATTCCAAACAGAAAGGTCACATCAATGAAGGCTGAGACTACACAGTGCACATTTTAGTTGAGGCTTGGTGAATCTAAGTTTCTTGATCGGGAAGATTTTATGAAAATGGCTAAGTGCAGGAGAGAGATAGACTCGTGATAAACTTTAACTGTGATCAAACACTTAGCATACCTCGATGACACGACAACATAGACCATTGGAACAACAAGACAAAGCATTACCCTCTGTGTGACTGTCTCATGACAAGAAGCGACAAGTGCAACACTTGAGATAAACTTTAGGAAGATTGTGATGACACTTGTGCGATAGTGCTCAAAACTTTGTGTATGACTGTGACAGGTGTTTACATGGCTAAGACAACTAGTAAACACAAATACCAACCTTCGAAACCATGAAAAAGGTTCGAAAACATGACATATCACTTAAACATGCTAAAAGACGATAATTAATGCAACAAGAAAAAGGATTCGAAGAACTTGGGGAAAGATCGTGAAATGAGATCAGGTGTTTGCAACAATCAAGGAAAATACCAAGGAAGGCTCTGATATTTGAGTGCAAGACAAAATTTTGGAGGGTGTTGCAGTTGCTACAACACTTGGCGACACACTAGTTGAATTCCAACTTCTATGCCTTGGTTAGTTTCTTCTGTGTAGGGCCTTGGTTCTTCAGGGAGTATTGATTCATCATGCAGATTACTTTACATTCCCCACTTACCCCATGGGTAGACATGTTCCCCTCTATAACTTCTTAGTTGAACACGACATAATATTCATTAGAATCACAGTGTTTCGAGTTGTGAAAGGTAGTTTAGCTCGTGAGCTTAAGATTTTCAGAGTATAAGTTTTCATGTCTAGTGTTGCTCAGCTGCCAGTAGACCTATACAACACCTCGACAGAGTCATGCAGGAACAAAAACATTGCTACGCTACCAGCGAGCTTGGACAATACCTCGTCAGAGTTGCTTGCTTCACCTCTCTGTGCAGAAATCCTTTCTCTTCATTTGCCTTTATTTATTTATTTAAAGAGAAATCTACATTAACACTTATTTATTTTGGGGAAGAAGAGCGATCCTGACTTATTGAGAGCATGAGAGGTTGTTCCTTTAGAGAATCATATAAATACCTCTGATTTAGGTTTGCTCATCTAGATTTTTCCCCTTCTCCATTTCTACTAGTTGGATATGCTTGAAAATACAACAGCAAAAAACTGAGTAAAGGCATGAAGTTTTTAGACTAGAAACAGGTTCATAGTTGGACCAAAAATCTCCTTATGGACGCATCATATTTTCCGTCATAAATTCATCGGTAAAATGATGCAACCAACACAAAGAAGATGGACATAAGGCTAGAAAAGTGCCGCAGTTTCACAAGGCTCTTTGAACTTAAGCCACACACACACTTAGAAGCCACAACGTAGTCAGGCACAACACCTATTCATATGACAAAACAACACAAAACTGAAGCAAATACATAAACAACAAACAACAAAAGACTATGTACATAGTGTGGGGCGCAGCCCCAGATCTTCATTGAAGATATTTCTTTAAGTCTTGGCCATTGACAAGGAGAGAGTCAATCTTCCTGTCAAGTGATTGAAGATGATATGTGTGTTGGCCAATCGTTTCATGGACTGTGTATGGACCAATCCACATGGACGAAAACTTGGTGCTTTTATCTTTGTCCTCGTGAGCTTTGTCCCACTTTAAGGCTAAGCCACCCACACTTAAGCTATTTTTCCCTGTAGATTTTCTATCAAACCATCTCTTGATACGACTTTGGTGAAGTAAGATTTTTTATTTGGATTTTAACCTTTCTTCCTGTAGCTTGTGAAAAGTGTCCATCCTACATTGAACTAAAAGACATGGTTTGCCTTGGGATTCTTGGGACAACTGGAGAGTGGGAAAGTAGATGTTCGAAGGGAGGATGGCTTCTTTCCCATACACCAGGAAGTAAGGGGAGGTGTTCAGAGAAGGTTTAGGTGTGACTCGGTCATCCCATAAGGCATTCACCAAAGCATAGTTTCAACTTCGCTCTTTAGAGAATATGGTATTTTTGATGATGCGAATGAGGTTCTTGTTTATGGATTCAGCAAGACCATTCCCCAGTGGATAATAATTTGTAGAATGTTTCAAGATAATACCATTTTCCAATGCAAAATCATAAAGTTTTAATAATGAAAAGTAAGCTGCATTGTCAAAAACAAGTGATGTAGGAATGCCAAATCTAGAGATGGTATTATGCTACAGAAAGTTGGTGACTTCATGATTGTTCACCTGTTTTAGTGGAACTACCTTTGTCCACCACGTGAAATAATCTGTAGCGGTTAGGATATAGTTGTGTTTCTTTGTTGAGTGTGGGAAAATTTTCCCAATGATATCCAACCCCCACTGTTGAAATGGTTCTTCCACTGCGACAGGCTGCAATGGGGTTATTGACTTCTTATTTCTTCCATCACACCTTTGACATACCATACACTTGCGGGCATAAGCATGAGCATCCTTGAATAATGTTGGTTATTAAAATATGGCCCACATGACCTTATGTGCTGTAGTGTTGCCTGCAAAGTGTTGTCATGCTGGTTCGTCATGGAGATCATGTAAATTTTTTTCTAAATTGTGTGCCTCCAAACACCTGAGAAATACTCCATTATGGTACTTTTTGTACAACACCCCATGCACCAACTGATATGGTAATGCTTTGAGTCGAAGTGCCCTCTTTTATCGTGTAGAGAAGTGGGAGGGCACAGTGCCATGCTCAAAGTATTGGCACACATATATGTACCAAGAGTTCATGTATGAAGTGGGGGAGGCTCTCTCAACATTGTACATATCGATCTCTTACTCCCATCTGGTGAGATCTTCTTCTTCCTCTTTTGTGTTGGATGCTTCTGATGCTAATTGACAAATACCATGACCCTTGATGGTGTGAACTGAGTTGATGTCAAGATCATATTCCTATAATCCGGTCATCCAATTTTCCCTTCTTTCACCCAGCTCTTGTTGAACAAGCAGTGACCTGACTGTTGGGTGTGGAACAAAGATAATACATTTTTTTTTTAATAGATAGGGTTTGAAGCATTTTAACGCCTTGTACACTACATAAGCCTGTTTTTCCACAACGAGATAGTTGAGATCTGGTCCTTGTAGGCTCACTCTCATGAAGGAGATAGGTTTTTCATTGTTCAACTCATCTTTTTGAGTTTGCACAACAACAAGAAAAGTGTCGGAAGCAAAGGTGTAGAGCAAGAATTATTTACCGAAGTCGAGCCTGTACAATGCAGGTGCTTCTGCTATATCTTGCTTGATATGGGAAAATGCGTCCTTTTCCATCTTATCCCATTTGTAGATTGCGTCCTTCTTGATCACCTCCTATATTGGTTTAACAATCTGAGCATAGTCAGAGATGAAATTTCAGAGGAAGTTGATCTTCCCCTAGAAAAACTGCATGGCTTTTTTGTTCACTGGGTGGGGGATCTGCGTGATGGTATGAACCCTATCTGGATATAACTTGATTCCACTTTTACCTTCAGACATTGCAATGATAATCTTCTTGGGATTCAAGGATATCCTGTATTTTCGGGATTGCTCAAAAATTTTCCTCAAATGGCATAGATGGTCTGACCATTGTTTCGAAAATATTGCCACGTCATCAAGGTAGACCACTATGCTCTGTCAACTAAGCCCACATAAGGCGATGTCCATTGCACGTTGGAATGTCACACTAACATTGACTATCCCAAACAACATTCGTCAAAATGAGAATGTGCCCCACTTTGTTCAGAATGCCGTTTTTAATTTGTCAGGTTCTGCTACCAAAACCTGGTTGTAACAAGAAAATCCATCAACCAAAGAAAAAATTTCGGCCCCAGATACTGTTTGCAATATTTTCTCCATGGACGACACTGGGTAATTGTCCTTATTCGAGGTGTGATTGAGATTACGAAAATCTACGCACAAGCGGATATTCCTAGACTTATTCCTTACAGGGACTAAGTTTGATACCCATGTTGAATTTCACACCTTGTAGATGATCCGAGCATCCAAGAGTTTTCTCAACTCCTTTTGTATGAGGGGCTGAAGCGTTGGGTGAACTTTCCTTAATTTATGCTAAAACGACTTAGCCTCTTCCTTGATCGGTATCACATGTTAGATGATTCATGTGTCATAGGTCTTGTGTTCGCCTTATGTCCACGTGAAGACATCACAATACTGCTTGAATAAGCAGATGAAGGCTTGTCGCTATTGTGGTGTGCAACAAGTATTGAGATTGACATATTTCATATCTTTCTCATTTCCCTGGTTGATTTTATCATGCGACAATGTAGAACTATGGGTCTTGGCATTCAAAAATCCCCAAAAGCAGTTTTTCAGATCATACAGTTTTTCAAGTGATACCACACCCTTATGGATGAGGTTGCCTATGCTTGCACTAGTCGCATCCTACAATGTCCATTTGTGCTTGTCCTTGTCAATCGCTGCGTCTTTGAATATGTCAGCATTGGTCATAAAGTACAGTATCTGTTGGTCATCATAAAAACTACGTAAGTTAGTTATATTATTTGGGACAGATAGTTTATACAAAATTTCAATAGAAAATTCGTCCCGTAATGGTAACATCCTAGTAGTAGCATTTGCCAAGGCATTCACTGCTGCATTACACATTCTTGGTACTGAAATAATATTGAAAGCTTGGAAGTGAGATATGAGTCACCATACCTCTTGTTGATAACTCTTAAGATGAGGTGACACACAATGTATATCCTTACATACCTGATGCAACACAATTTCGGAGTCACCTACCACTTTTAGGAAAAAAAACGTTGAGGTCAATGGCCTTCTGCATGCCCAAGATGAGTGCTTCATACTCTGCAGTTTTATTCGTGCACTCAAATTCCAAGCGACTAAAGATCAAGTGTTTTCTCTGCAGTGGGTCTATTAAAACACAACCAGCTCCAGAGCCCTCTTGTGTCTTGGATCCATCAAAGTACATTTTCCACATATCATATGTACATGCACTTCTCACTGCACTAGTACTGTTACTGCTACTATTACTACTACTAAATGTACAAAGTTCATTATCACTAGCTGGACATGGAAGGAGATCCAACTATGCATCTGGTGGAACTAGGGATGGCTATGCAAGATAACACTCTAACTGTGTTTCTAGAAAATAATTTCCAAATAAAAGTTTTGCTAAAGACATTGGCTCATTATGTCCATTCGAGTGAGTCACCGTGTGCTTCATGTACCTCTTTGACTCTGCCTAGATCTGATTGTTCCTGCCCTTATACGAAAGCCATAAGTGTGACAAGTTTTTGGAAAGGTATCCTTGAAGCTTACTTGACTAGTCTCTACTCAACAACACTCCATATGCTTCCGGAATTTCCACAATCACTATATTGATACATTGGTGAACTCATTTGTCAGCTGATAACCGCATGATGACATCCCTGAGTTCACCAATTGCGTGGATGTAAGTTTTTTCTAGCTGAATGATATGTGAATTGGTCTTCTCCCATTTAGCATTGATCTTCTTGGCCACAGATAGTGTCATGACATTCACCGATGCACCTGAATCGACTAAGCAATTGTGAACATTGAAGTTGAAGATTTCAAATGTTAATACGAATTGTGGGCAATGTGTGTTTGCTTCCATCATGAGTACATCGAGTACAAGTGAAAAAGCATCAGGAGACTTACTAAATCCCTTGTCTGAAGAGGTGCATTGCTGGTAGAGGTTTGTCCAAGTGCCCGTAGAAGGATGTCCCGTTGGCTCGTGATCTTTGTAAGCTCAAACAGGGAGATATTTGCACGAGCCTTCTTCATATCCTCTACAATGTTATAATCTACAACGGGAAGACTGATCGAGGTGTCCAAGGATGGAACTTGGTTTGTGGTTTCCGGAGGGATGGTTTTGTCCTTACTGATGTTGAAAACACTTTTTGTTGAAAATTCTTTCCTGGACTTGCTCCGAGCGTTCTGTGTTGAGTTAGCCTTATGATTGCGTTTTATTAACAAATTTTCTTTGAATTTCTATTTGGGCACCTCAATCACAGTGGTTGGCCCTTGACTTCTTAATTTGTATTAGTTTCTCTACTTTTGGGCCGGACCATCACTTAGAGGCTACTTATCGATAGTTCTCTTTTGGGCTGCAAGAACACAATGATACATGTTAATTGCATGCCCAATGCTTGGAGCTTCATCAATTGCAACAACTTCTTCTTTCTCTTCATTAGGCTCAGCCTATTCCTCAACCATGACTAAGTCAACAAAATGCGCAACCATTCTTCTCATGAGTTGGTTCCATTATGGGAACGTCTTCTTCAAATGATGCTCATTATGAACACGCAATATGAATTCGAGCTAATTTTTTCAATATTAAACACCACATTAGAACTTTGTGTAGATTTTGTCTCCTTATTGCTACTATTGCTAGAAGCTGCATTCCTTCTAATCATGAACTTGGGGGGATTGCTTCTCACAGTAGTCTCGCTTGTCCTTTGTTTGAGTTGAACCATTTTGGTGGTCAGGGACTTGACGATACGAGTAAGGCTTTCAAGATCATTCATTTCCTTTTCCTTAGCCTTAATGACAAAGACGTGAGATCTCTTACCCGTGTCCTTGGAGTCCTTTGTGGGTTCATCATCTATGATGACTCCAATAGCGTGCATGTCCTTCTAAACGACAATAGTCTCTTCGTAGTTTTCTGTCAATGTTGGTCTCACAGTTCGCTTTACAAACTGCACAATACTTGTCAGCAAGGCAGAAGTGTAGTAGTCTATGGTGATGGAGTCATGAGGTTTTGTGTTTTCCAAAAACTTGTTCAAGATGGGATTGAACCTCTGATTGAAATCTTTAATTTTTTCCTTTTGCTCCATCTTAAGACTACCTAACTCCTTCAATAACATGGTAGGGGTCTTATCTTTAGAAAATTTCTCAAGAATGATTCTTTTGAACACCCTCCAATTCTGGATGGAGTTTGGAGGAAGGCTATGATACCACACAACTGCTCTACCATCCAAGGTACATGGAAAAAGTCTAGATGCAACATCATCGTAATGTACCTCAAGTGTTTGCAGATGTAGGTAGAAGCTATCTAGGTGATATCCAACCTTCACTATCTTGTCACGGTCATATTTCATCAAGAGATTCTCTGCGTATCTCGGCATCTTGTGCAGGACACCTGAAAGTGCCAGTTGTGAAAATTCCTAGACTCAAAGGAACCCGTACTGCAACAGATCTGAATATGCTTCACCTACTTGATTTTTTAAATTACATTCATCAAGCTATTCTTTTGAATATTGAAGCAAATTACTTTTGTAGCCTACACTAATTAAATATTTGATCTCATGAAACAAAAAACAAAGCAAAGAACAAGATACATAGGACACACTTATTTTTGGACACAATAGTCCCCCGAAAAACCCAATGTGGGAAAACTGGTGCAACAGTTCTGAGGGTTTATTATTATGCAGGAGAAATATCTGAATACAAGTCTATGATGCTCATCTAGAAATCTTTTACAGAGAAAAATACTAGCGTAAAATCTGAGTGAGTTTTACGTCACTTCACCCTGTAGAATTTCGGCTGATCCGGCACAAGAATGGCTAATCCCGACTATTTTTGCATCACCTCTTCTGCCTTCTGCATCAGCTTTCCCAACTGTTCTTGCGATTCCCGACAGTTCCAATTGTTCTTGGCAGTTCTAGCTTTTGCGTGACAGACAACTTTTTTGCTCTGTTGTCTCTCTCTGCCTCTCTGTTTGTATTCTCAAAAAAGTCCTTCTCCTAGATTCTCACTGCCCCTCTACTGCATAATGATCACTTAATTCGAAATCCTTAGCAAACCCTGCCCTAGGAATCAAATTCTTGATTAATTCATTCTCTCCGTGTGTGTTTCCAAATGAACCCCAAGCCTCCATTTTATAATTTTCCCGTTAACTCTTAAACGACCGTGTTTAAGTCTCTAATCAACGACTAAGATTAAAACATGACTTGATCCTCCTTCTAGATCATTTTCACCCATATTTTGATTAATACCCATTAATATTTTAATTTCCCTAAGTTTAGACTTAGGAACCCCATTAAAAATATTAATTATTTTAATAAATATAATCTGGGTGGAATTTCACCAAATGGTTTCTGGGTTCTTTAGAACTCATGTGCATTACCCTCTCCACCAATTTTCAAGGCTAGAGCAATTTTGATGCTACCAAAAATTAACACTAGTGGGCCCTAAGTCATCCAATCCAGATTCTGCTCTGCCATGTCTTCTTCTTCGTTATCCTCCTCTTCCTCTTCTGAATTTGATGGTACCTCCTCTTCTTCTTCTTCCTCTGCGCTTTTCTTGCCAAAATTTGAACCTGAGAGTAAGGGGTTGCCTCCTTCTCCTCCTTGAAAGAGTGGAGGTTCTTCTTCCCTTTCCACAACATCCGCTAGTTCTTCGAGAGTGACGAGAACTATTTCTTCAACAAAGGAGACCACTACTCCTATGGGGGTGATCTTGTTATTCTTTTGAGAATATGGAAGAGTGATTACTCCCCAAATGAATCCAACAAATTTTGCAAACTAACGGGTAATGGGGCGGATGACTTGGAGTTGATGATACAGGATTGCACATTCAGGCCTTGGTGATGAAGAGTTACCAATGTTAGAGTTACGAGTCGCGAAGAGGGAGTGAACGTTGATGCCTTGACCAGAATATGGATTAGTGGGGTTGATGGGACAATCAACCATAAAATACTGGTGTCCCTCCTTCTAGCGCCATAAATTTTGATAGTGATGGACCTGCCAACATTGAGGGGATCTCCCTGATATAAAGTCCCAATCAGACCTCACACCATTTGGTGTAGGAGTCCCATCCAATATAAAGGCCCAATTTCAAAATACTTAGAGATTTTCCTTAGATGTATCTATCAACACAAGAGAGTGATGCAATGGTATCTTCGAAAAGTAAGGTGAGTGCTCTTGGTGAGTGTGCAACGCAACTGTGTCTAGGTTATCTTACTACAAAAGGGGGAAGAAAAGTGAGCCTCTAGGTGAAAGGTAATAGTACCACCTAGAAAGAGACACACATGAACCAAAAGGACCTTTCCAACATCCATCAGAATAGTCCACAATAGATGCGATAGTCATTACAACCAATGAACAAGGGAAGATCCATCTAACATCTAGCAGAATAGTCCACAATGGATGTGACGGTCATTATAACTAATAAGCAAAGAGAGGTATGTCTAGTATCTTGTGGAATAGTCCATAAGGATGAGACAACAATAACAACCATTCCAACACATTCTCAACAAGATAAGAACAAAAATAACCGAAATAGTTCAACTATATTAATACATGTGAAAGGAAACATGAAATAAAAACGTTCACAGAATAGTCTTACAAACATTCATAAGTCATGCATAAAGAACGTGCTAGCCTTAAAAGGCTTCTGTTATTAAGAAAAAGTTCCAAGACACATATTTACATTGTACATCACTAGCCCCAGTAGTGGGACATTAGAACCACTCCTTTCTCCTCAAAGAACTAGTTGTCTCTCTAATGCCTTGTGGGAGGAGCCAAGGTGAAAATTCCTTTGTTCATACAATGAGGAGGTATATATAACCAAGGAGTGATTCTTACTCCTTGTGACTCTTTGACTACTCTCATCACTGTTCAAATTCTTATCAATTTCAACTTACGTGACTCTTCATATTCATGTGTGTCCATTGGACTTCCACTTTACAATACATGCGATTTACAATATACATGGCCCACAATAGTGATGTGGCATATGAAAACTCTTGACACAACTTGACATGACACTTCTGACATGGACTGGCTTGATGATGTGGAAATTTCAAGTTTTTGTTGTTGCTAAATGATAGATGTGTTCTTGGATATTCTTTCTCTTCTCCTCTGCATAGCTTGATGATGCGGGGTCTTAAATGATGTTCGCTCTTAGAAGGTGGTTGCACACATGTGTTCCTTTTTCTTGCTCTCGATAGGTCCACTCGTTCGTTCAGATACAAGTGAGTCTTTAGGCATTATTCCCTCCTTTTTCTCCTTCTTCATCGTATCGCCATGAATTGATAGTGTACCTATTCATACAATTCACTCATGACGAGATGACATCAATTCGAAAACTCCATATCCTAAGATGATGCATTATTATCCATGAACTGAGCTTGGGACAAGTTATAGGCTAAGAGAGAGGGCCCAATGAATACACATTACGTAGTTCTAGGTGGCAGGGAGAGATCTTGATCCCTAAGACTACACAAAGCACAACTTAGGCTTGACTGAGGAACTTTTCAACACAGTCCCTACCGGGGAAGTAAATTACACAGTGGCCACTGGGAGTGAGGATTGCACAATTCAAGCCAACACTGGGTGATGCAGGATGAGGCCATGAGAGATCACTTCTGTGCAATTCTCGGAGGCAAGGGGGACTGGGCAACAAAGAAGCCTGGAGGACAGAACTACATAGTTCTTGAGGTTAGTGAGCTCAGACTAAGGGAGGAAATTAGAGGACACATCTGCGCAGTTCTGGAGGCCAAGGGGGGTTGGGCTGTCTGCACATTGCGGGGTTCCAGTATGCAATGGAAAAGCTTGAGGATTGAAAGTGTGAAGTGCGCAGTTCAAATCAGATTGGGAGGGACAACTGTGCAATTATGGGGGGCAAGGAAGGCTGCTGGGCTCTGGAATTGCACAATACAACTTCCCTCAAGGATAATGGTTGCACATTGTGAACTTGCAAGCAGCAAGGTCAAATCAATGAGGGTTGACACTACGCAGTGCGAAGTTTAGTCAGGGCCCGGTGAAGTTGAGTTTCCCAGTGGGGAATATTTTCCGAAAATGGCTGTTTGGGAGAGAGATAGATTTGTGATAAACTTGAAGTGTGAACACACACTTAGCATACTTCGATGACATGAAAACATAGACCACTGGAAAAACAAGACAAATCATTACCCTTTGTGTGACTGTCTCATGACAAGAAGTGACAAGTACGACACTTGAGATAAATTTTAGGATGACCATGACGACACTTGTGCGAAAAATATCAAAACTTTGTGTATGAGTGTGACATGTGTTTAAATGGATAGGACAACTCATAAACACAAAGAATAGCCTTCAAAACCACCAAAAAGGTTTGCAAACATGACATATCAGTCAAACATGCAAAAATATGACAATTAATCCAACACGCAAAAGGATTTGAAGAACTTGGAGAAAGCTCATGAAATGAGCTTAAGTGTTTGCAACGATCAAGGGAAATTCCAAGGAAGGGTCTAAAATTTGAGTGCAAGCCAAAATTTTTGAGGGTGTTACAGCCGCTACAATAGATACCTGAGTACTTCGTTTATTTCTTTCCAATGGCTTTCGCTAGGTCGTTCCATAAATTGACTTAAAACACTAACATAGTATGTTAAATGAGGTTTGGTTGTCTATACAATGTACCATCTACCTCCTTTGAACCATCATCACAATGTAGTTTCACATTCTTCTGCATTGGAACAAAAGTGGCTTTGCACTAATCCATATTAAACCTTTTAAGTACTTCTCTAACATACTTACCCTCAGTAACAAAAGTACGGCCTTCATCTCTCCACACTTCAATACCTAGACAATAATGTAACTCACCAAGATCTTTCATCTCAAATACTTGTGACATCTGCACCTCAATTTCATCAACCAGTTTGACTGAATTTCTTGTAATAATTAGGTCATCAACATATAAAGAAATTAGTACTACATGCCCATTTGCATCAAACTAGGTATACAAATTTCAATCGCTTTGACTCCTCATAAAACCCTGCTGAAGAAAGAAGGAATCTATTTTTTCATACCATGACCTAGGTGCCTACTTGAGCCCATACAAAGACTAAATGCTCCTGTGTCTTTTTAACAAACCCTTTAGGTTGTGTCAAATACACTTCCTCCTTTAAATCACCATTAATAAAAGAAGATTTTACATCTAATTGGTGCAAATTCTAATGGTACATTTTAGCTAATGCAATTAACAATCTAATGGTATTTAATTTAGCTATGGGTGCAAATGTTTCTACATAATTAATTCCCTCCTTTTGTGAGTACCCTTTTGCCACCAATCTAGATTATCTATACTGCCATCTTATTTAAACTTGCGTTTGTACAACCATTTACATCCTATGGGCTGTTTTCCTTTAGGTATTTCAATCAATTCCCAAGTTTTAGTTTTTATTATAGATTCATATTCTTCCTCCATTGCTTCTCTCCACTCTTCATGTTCGTTAGCTTCATTAAAACTCATGGGTTCTATGACATTCAAAACACTACTCCTCAAGGCATAGTCCTTATACCTTTTCGGTAGTCGAATCCGCCGAGTAGATCTCCTTCTCACTTCACTGTTTTCACCTCTGTCCTTTGAAAGTACTTCTCCACTTTTGATTGGGCTCTAACTGCTAGTGATATCCATATTATTGAATTATTCCTCAAGCTTTTGATTCTCATTGTCTTAAGCTTTCGTTTCTAGTTTATTGTCCTCAACTTCAGGAAAAATGTGCCATCTTTCATAGTTTTTATCCTTGTTTCCTTCATCTACCTGCTGATGGAAAATTACATCTCTATTTGCAAACACTTTGTGAGTATAGGAATCAAACATTTATAAGCTTTAAATTTTGAACAATATCCTACAAAAATGCATTTGATACTTTTAGCATCAAGTTTATTTCTATTCTCGTTTGGAATATGTGCAAAGGCTTTACACCAAAATACCCTTAAATGATGAACTGTTGGTTTAAAACCATACAAGGCTTCAAATGGGGTCTTAAGATCAAGATACCTTGTTGGAATTCTATTCTTAAATAAAAAAAAATACTAATGGCTTCTACCCAAAAATCATTTGAGAGGTTCTTACCTTTGATCATACTCCGTGCACACCCCACCAATGTTTTGTTTATCCTTTCTACAACACCTTTTTGCTGTGGAGTGTAGGGTACTCTTAATTGTTGCACTATTCCATGATCATTGCAATATTAATGAAGTTCCCCAGCCTATATTCTCCCCCTTGATCTGAACCCAAGATTTTTATGAACTTCCCTATTTGCTTCTCTGTCATGTTTTTTAATTTTTTGAAATACTAAAAAACATCACTCTTTTTCCTGAAGAAGTACACCCAAGTGTACCTTGTGCAATCATCAATAAACAACAGAAAATAATAGGCTCCTTCTAGGGATCTGGTCTGCATGGTCCACAAACATCAGAATGCACAAGTTCTAATACATCTCTTCTTCTCCTATCAGAATTAAAAGGAAATTCATGTTTGTGAATTTTTCCTGCTGCACAACCTTTACAAGAAGCATATTCATTCTTTAACATAGGGAGTCCTTCAACCATACTTTGTTTCTTCAGCAACAATAAATCATGATAATTCATGTGACCATACCTCTGATGCCAAAGAATTTCTATTGACATAGTTGTAGAAGTTAGTGATTGATGAATTTTGCTGGTAACATCAAGCTTGTACATGCCTCCACCTCTGATTCCTGAAGCAACATGTTTGTAGTGATCCAACAAATCTTTCACTATGTAATGTGTTTTGAGGAATTCAACCTTCAGATTCTGATCTGTAATTGTAGACACATAGATAAACATTTTCCTGATCCTGGGCACCTACATAACATTATGGATGCACCTGATACTTCCATTTGGTAAAGTCATAAGTATATCTCCAAATCCCATGATCTTATATGCATGATCATCTCCAAGGTAGATGTTTTTGCCATTGCTTATTTCCTTTAATTTTTCGTAATAGTCCTTGTTGCATGACATATGAATCAAAGCTCCAGAGTCTGCAAACCATGTATTAGTATCATCCGTTTCAGCAGCCAACACGACGTTAGACACAAACAATTTAAGCTTTTTGAGATCAAATTCAGGGCTTCTCTTGCAAAATGTTTTGTCTGTCTTCTATGTTTATGTCTATATTCATCACTTTTCTTCTTGTAACAGTCTCTCAAAAGATCCCCACTTCTACCACAATAGAAACATTTTATTTCATAGTCATTTTTGACATATGACATACCTTGATTTGGTTTTGGAAATGGCCTTTTTTGAGATAGAATTCCACCTTTACGTCCTCCTCCTTGTTTCCCTTTGAAGAACTTCTTCTTTTCCACAAGTTCCAAGTCTGGATTCTGAAGCGTTAAAATCTTGCACCTCTCTTATTCTTGCATTAGCATACCTATCGATTCCTCAAAATTTGGCTCTTTCTCCCTTGTTGCAAGACCTATAATAAACATCTGATAGTCCTCTGACATTCCCATTAACGTAATTGTTGCCAAGTCAATACTAGGTACTAATTCTCCTATATCTCCCAACTTATCTTTCAAATCTTTAATTCTAGAAATAAAGGCACCGCCATATTAATTTTCTTCCATTTTAATATACAAGAGCTTACTTTTCAAAAATAGGACTCCATTTGTATTATTGGTTTCATAAAATTCCTTAAGTGCACTCCAAATTTCACTAGATGTCTTGTAGTCATGAATATGATGGATTATATTATCTTTAACAAACATTCTTAGTAATACCTTTTCTTTATTCTCCTAGTTCTCCCAGTCTTGAATTGATGCAGTTATTGACCCTGTAATAGGTTTTTCTTCTTCTCCCTTTGCGATGGTCCAATTGCCATAACCTTACAACAATGTCTGCAACTTGAATTTCCAATTGACATAATTTGATTCGTCCAATTTATTGGCCTCATTCAGGTATGTCTCTACAAGGGGATTAGCCATATTGACAAAAAATCTCAATTTCCAACAATGCCCAACTTCTTACTTCACGAGCAGCAACGGTAGCTCCACGAATCCCTGATCGACATATCCACGACTCGAATAATGGTCAGGCTCCACAACTTCAAACAAAAACCAAATGAAGCTCAACCAATTTATAAATTCCACAAAAAATGAATTTGCACACTTTTCATTAATAAAAGAGGCCCAAATCTGTGCACTTTTTCTTCATAAAAACTTCACAAATATATGCACATTGCACACTTTTCCTTAATAGAACCTGCGCATATCTCACTTTTTCTAAAGAAAGGATGCACAATCTACCAAATCTGTTTACTGTATAATTAACAAAGGGTGCGTAGGTCAACTCTGACCTTTCTGTGCCTAAAAAATCCCAACTCAGCTCTCCTCCACTGATCCACACCGAGATCCACTGCGTTCCATACAATGACTCGATCCTCAAATAAACATTGCAACCTTCCAATGTGATAATGCTGCTCCACGCATAAATATGACGGATCTTGATTCTACCTACAAATATTCACACCTGCACTCACTAGTAGAGGAGGCTCCACGCTCACCAGTCTCTCTCATCCACAAAGGTTCACCACGTCAATCTTAGCCACAAGGGCTCAACTTAACCTTGATGTTTTGATACCAACTAAAAAATAATAGGAAGACAAATCAAAATTGTGAATGAAACCTGCAACACTAAGGTGAGGAACACCTGAGGATGCCACAATGCTGCATTCATTAATTAGAGCATCACACATACACAAATATAATGGTTACATCCTTTTCGGGAGGTCACAACAATCTCCTAGAAAATAGGATCTAAAACTAGACTTAGAAAACAATCAAAACAATGGAAACAACCTTTCTCCATTATTTCTAAGTACATTTATTGGAGCTACTTTAGATGTTTCTTTTAGCATGCTTCACAAACAATATTTGGGAAGCCTTTTTGGGTAGGTGCAATGCACATGTCCTCTTTTTTAGTTAAAGCACAAGGAGGAACACTTAAATTTAAGATATAATATTTATGGTACATTTACATCCATTGAGGTTTGGAAGTTTGTCAAAGATGCAAAGATCGAGGACACTAGATGATTGTATTCTTTTGGGAAAATGTTTTGTTTTAAAGGTGACTGAATCTTTAAATAAGAGATTCATATATTTATATGTATTTAATGCTACTAATTTTTTTACTCCTCAACATTATTATGAAAAAGTGAATGATAGAGATTGTCAAACAAAAATATGGTTGAAATTTTTATGCAAAAAATGTAGTGTTAACGAATCACCTATTGTGGATACTACTAGATATTTGGGTGAAATGGATGAATCTATTTGTACTATTTCTAAATCATACTTCAAAAATCATATGTATGGAGCATGAGATCTATGTGGGGATAGACCTAAATGGTTTGAAGGATTTCCCTATTTGATGCAATTATGACAAGCTATTTTCATTATCCCAACATGCACAACAGTGTATGAAAAATCTTCTCAAAATTAAACCTATAAAAACTAATGATAGATCAAGACTTCTATTGGAGACACTAGATATTTGAATGTTTCTGCCTCTTAGTGCACCTCATGCTCTAAATGAAGTAGGTTGGAATACTATTTATGAAAACTGAAAGCCTTTCCATTGTGAAAATAGATTTATATTTTCAATGATGTAAGTCCAAATTTTATTTAAGATCACCCAATAAATAGAAGAAACATATGTTTGCCCTTTTTTAAATGGAACTTGAGAAAAATGTTTGCTTATTTATTAATTTATGTGAGATTTTATAATGTTTTAATGTATCCACTCTTTAAATTTTTAAGATTTTTAAGATTTAGAAGAACATTATTTCATTTTGGAATTTTTGTATGAAAAGTTTATTAATATAAACTTGTCAGTTGAAGTACAATTATTTTTAATAACTTTTCATCTTTAAATAGTTTGATAAATATTTACCCTTCTAAATAAAATTAAGAACAACCCTTCAAATTTGATCATTACTAATATACCAAAAAATAATCTATTACATAAGACTGCTGTTTACTTCTCAAAAGACTAGTGTTTACTTCACAAGAGTGTGTGGCAAGCCAGTCATTGGACAAAGCAATAGTGTTTACTTCACAAGAGTGTGGCAAGCCAGTCATTGGACAGAGCAACCAGGCAACCAGCTCATAATAATCTCGGAAATTACGTACACTCTTAATGTTTATTATTAAAGTAATATTTAGTAATTCGTCAGTGCCTTGTAATTTTTGTATGCACGGTGAACTTCTTCGAGTCCTAGGCAATGAATCCTTAATTTCAATGTTGAATAATAAGGCTCAAATTTAATTAACCAATTAAATGTTATATATAAAAATTAAAATATTGTAAGAAAATAAAATTGAATATGCAATATTAAACAATAGAGAAACTTAAATATTTTAAGTCAATTATAAATTAGTAGCTGTAAAACAAACCAACCTATTGCAATATAACTAGTATAATAAAGATGGTAAAATACATCATTTCAAAACTTACATGTAACCAGTAAATTTTGATATTTATTATTAATTTTAATTTTTTGTTGGGTAAGAATTAAATTAATGTGTGATATCTTTTTGAAATAAACTATTAGTTTAGGATAATTTTATGATTGCAGTGGACATTCAATATATTTTTAAAATGAAAAGGAAACAAGAATTGGGAGGTGGTTTTAGGAAATAGTTAAAAATATGAGGGTGACAAATTAATTATTTAATAAAATTAGTAGTTACAATTAATATTATTCTATTAAAAAATATTAATATTAAAATTTATGAAAATTTAATTATTAAAATTGATATATTAAAAAATATAAAATAAAAATTGACAAATAAACTATTGAATTAAATTTAAATAAAATAAATTTAAAAAAAAAAAAAATTAACTTAAAGGTAATGAGATATTTAAAATAAAAACATTATGTTAAATACAATTCATAAAAATGTTTGAAAATTAAATGAAATTGGTTATTTTGTTAATAATAATAATTATGTAAGAAAGATTAGAATATGGGAAATTTGGATAGATGAAGAGAATATAAATGATTTAGTTAAACCAATTATGAAATATAAGAATAAGATCGAAAGAAGTTAGAAATAGAGGAAAATAAATCTAAAGAATGATAATAAGAAGGGAAAAAAAGTTCCTAAAATTATAAAGTTTATATATATTTTTAAACTATAAGAATGGTTGAAGTTAGAAGAGACTAAGGTAATTAAGTTGAAATGTGATTAAGGATGGAAAGAAAATTGAAGTAGAACAAAAGGAAAAATAAGAAAAAAGATTAAAAATTAGGAAGAAATCCTAGTAAGAGGGTTTTAAATTTTTTAAAAGATGGGCATAGTGTCCACTGACTAAGGCACATATCTCATGACATATTAGTGACAATGAAAACATGGAAAAAACAATAATTTGTTAACTTAGAGAGATTATTACATGTACTTAAGCAATGAATTTTATCAAGTAAAATAAATTAGCTTTCAAAATATATTATTTTTATTTATAAAAATTGTGCTTATTTGATTTTTGAGTTTTCTTAACATGGTAATAGATATGTTTTGGTTATTGCAACCATTGAGTACCTAAATGATAGAATCTTATCACAAAAAATTGTAGAGGTGAAGACAATAACATATTTTTATAAACACATGATTTTTCAAAAATTATCATATTAATTTATAAATTATGAAAGTCATTATATCCTTGAAATTACAAGACATTCTATTAATACAATTTAAAAAGTCTTAACATTATCCAACAATTTTTTTTTTCTTAGATTGTAAGTCTCAATATACTCTAAGTACAAATCTAGTACAGATGATAATTTTTCTTTTCAAATGATTAAGGTGAAAAAAGTATATTGAAAATCAATCAAAAATATATTTTAAAATTTTGATATATATCCGAAGAAAATGTATTACTATATAAATATATATGTGATTTTGCGCTAATGACTCTGTGTCTCCAGTTTCATATGTGATTTTGCGCTAACGACTCTGTGTCTCCAGTTTCATGGACCAAAAGTAAGGTCAACTAAATAGCCTTAAGGCAAACAAATAAGGTGAACTGAAAACCCAAGACAAATATAAATACTAAATATTCGTAATATGGTTCTTTCAGAACGTGAAAGTTCTTTCCAGAGTGCCACTAAATATTGATAAGATAGTTCTTTCCAGAGTGTAACTAAATATTCATAATATGGTTATTGCTCGACGTGGAAAGTTTTTTCCAGACCGCAACTAACCCTACCTTTACCATACTGAAACATAATATTTATCAGTCCATTGCCTTGCAATGTTAAATATCAGCGAAGCTTCTTGATTTAGTCGAATCCGAAAACAAAATCTCCAAGCTGCCCTTGTTTCTCAACAGAATCAGCAATATGTACATGTGGATGTAGATTTTCTAGGTTTCAAAATTTTAAAAATTGTCACCAAAACTTCGCTGAATACATCGTTGTCTCAGAAACTACCCATGAAATAAAAAATTCAGGTATTTAAGAAGTTACTCGCTGTATTTCTATGGCATCAAAGCTGTCGCATCGATCAGTAGCCCGTCTTTTGGGTTTTGGTTGGTTGGCATTGACATGAAAATGATCAATAGCTGTTATAGTAGAGCTTTTGGACTTGAATCCTGTAAGGTAAATTATATAGTTAGGAAAAACATATTCTATATATCTCAGAGAAATTTGATTGCAAATTCTAAAATATTATGTAAATCTACTATGAGTTACTTTGTTCATGATGCTCAATAAATTTTCAAAATATTTTGGAATCTACCATTCATAAATGGATCAACATTGTACACTTTACTCAGAAAATGAGCAGGAAGGCAATGCACCAAGCCAATTTTCAAATATCCATCAAACCATTATCTCATCAGTAGCAAATTTTACTCAAGTAATTCACAGACACGGAAGTAGTCAAATATCCATCACTATTAATCACAATACAATAAACTAAACAATTGGATTGCAGTGCGATATAACTTACTTGATTTCCGTTTTGCATTGCCCATTTGGGTGGACGGTGCTAAATGTCCAGAAGAGACCTTCTGCTCATGAGCTGCCAAATGAGGGTTCGGTAAAATAAAAGGCATGCAATACACTACACACGATTTTAATATGGGCGGAGTAAACAGGTATTTATGAGAGAGTCCATGAGCCTCTTTGCTAATGACTGGAGCCCAAATATTTTTTGTACCAGAAATCTAATCAAACAACATTAAAACTTATGATCATAATCAGGTCAAGAACAGTAAAGAGATTTACAGAAGAAGGCTTTATGGATTAAATTGGACTGACCTTAAACCCAAGCCTCTTGCCATAAAGATTAATAAGTGCTGAGAATAGCTTGACTGCATATTCAGCACTGTCTTCTGTTGTATATTCTGCGAAACCATAGTCCCTGTGTAGTTTGGAATCTTTAATTTTTGGGATGGATAGGCTCACTAACGGCCCTGCTTGAACCATGATTTCATACAGCATTCTCTCGTCAACTTTTTCATCCAAGTCACTGCGCAAAGAAACATGCTCTGTGAGATAAGGATGTTGGATACTCTAAAATTTCACTGCAGATCAAGAAAAAATGCAGAATAAATTAGAACCAGAGACCGATTCTTGTTTTTTTTTCTTCCCGATATAGACTGTACTGTCCACCATGCTGGCCAGATAGGGCTCTCTCAAAACTCAATTTGGCTGTGAATTCCAACCGTGAAGAAAAGGCTACAACGGATGGAAACTGGGAGTGTTTTGGGAGTGCCCGCTTGAACAGAATGACGGCTTTGATAGTTAAGTTGGTGGAAAGATTGATATGACTTGTTTTAGGGCTGTCATTATTACTTGAGGTTGAAGTTTCAGGTCGGTTTCCACATTAAGACCGTGATCCAAACAGTACAGTCGTAATCCGGGGATAAATATCGCTAATCATAACCATTAATTTTGAAGTGTATGTCATCTCCCGGCCACGTGATTAGAAATCATTTTCCTAACGGTCATGACCATGACTTCTTGAAGGTCATGTTAGTAATTGGATCTAGTACCACTAAGCGTATTATGATACGGCGTTGTCTGAGTTTTTAGCTGGAATTTGGTTTAAAAAAATTGTTAAATTTTGAGTTGTATATAAATATATTTAACATTTTGAAGAACTTGCAAATGAAAAAATTCGCTTTTAGCTGTATATAAATATATTTAACATTTTGAAGAACTTGCAAATGAAAAACTAATATTTTTGAGGGGAGTTGCTTGACTGATTCTGGACGGATTTATCACTGTGGTGTAAGAAAATAATGTCATGATTATCTTTACAGCTTTTGAGGTTGGTTTTTTTATAATAATTTTAAGTTATGTATTGTGTTTTGACCTATTCTCGAGAGTATTTATATTTTGAAGAACTTGCAAAAGAAAAACTAATATTTTTGAGGGGACCTGCTTTGACCGATTCTTGACGGGATTTACTACTGTGTAAGAAAATAATTCCATGATTATCTTTATAACTTTTGAGGTTGGTTTTTTTACCGTATTTTTAAGTTTATGTATTGTGTTTTGACCTATTCATATGGTTTCTAATAAAAAGTAATATGGTGGATTGTGTCATTTTGGTGGATTGTTAAGTCATTTAGTCGGTTATTTTTTTGAAATTTGTGAGTAAATTTTTTTTTTTTTTTTAAAGTTGGTGTGGTTTAAGTCAAGTATCATTTCTTGATTTATGTAGGTAATTAGATTTATGTTGATAATTAAATTTGATATCACAAAATTTATTATGGTACACATTGTCTGAATTTTTAGTTGAAATTTAAAAATAAATAATTAAAAAAATTAAATTTTAATATGTATTATTTAAAAATTTGTTTTTAATAATATATAAATTTAACATTCTGAAAAACTTGCAAATAAAAAACTAACTTGTGATATTTTTGAAGCGAGTTGCTTTCACCGATTCACTGTTGTGTAAAATTATAATTCCATGATTATCTTTACCGCTTTTGAGGTGGGTTAGTTTTTTTTATTAGAATAATTTTAAGTTATGTATTGTTTTTGACTATTCTCGATATTTATCATTGTGTTGTAAGATAGTAATTGTATGAATAATTTTAATTTATTATATCTATATATATAAAGTTGTTTATTATGTATATAGTAAATGGTGATAGGTAGATTGTTAAGTTATTTTTTTAAGCCTAAAGTTAAGTCTATAATTATCAACTCAAATAATTTGATAAAAAATTATTTTGTTTTTTTTTATATATATTATGAATGTTGAGAGATCTTTTAGTAAAAATCACATAAAGAGATTTTAAGTGGAAGCATTCATCTTCAGGACAAGATGAAGAATAAGGTCATGGCATTAGATTAAATAGATGAAGTGGCATTAGATTAAATAGATGAAGAGAGATGTTTTCTAGTGGTTAGAATATAACAACTAATTTGACTAAAAAGTTATAATTAATTAATAAACAATTTTTTTTAAATAAAATAAAGTAATAAATGGAAATTATTTGTAAATGGGGAATTAAATTAGTTTTATTATTATTACTATTATTTTAAGCAAAACTAATGTCAGTAATAATAAATCAAACTTAATTATTCTAAACAATAAATGTTAAAAATAGTAATAAGAAAATGAAAAAAATAAAAATAATAAGATCAAATTTAACTATTCTAAACTATAAAACTAAAAATATTAATAAGAAAATGAAAAAATAAAATATAAAACACTAAATTAACATACATTTATTATTTAAATTCAAAAAAATAATATATATAAAGAGAGAAAAAGTAAATAAGAAATAAAATAGTACCGACAATTAAAATAAAATAGTACCATCCCTAAAGCGTCTATGTTTCTCAAGCCTAAGGTCAACCCTATAATTATCAACTCAAACAATTTGACAAACAAAATATTAGTCTTTGTTTTTTTTGTTTTTTGTTATATATATATATATATATATATATATATATATATTATGAATGTTGAGATATTTTTCAGTAAAAATCACATAAAGAGATTTGAAGTGGAGAATCAAGATGAAGAATCACGTCATGGCATTAGATTAAATAGATAAAGTGGCATTAGATTAAATAGATGAAAAGAGATATTTTCTAGTCATGAGAATTAAATTATAATTAATTAATAAACAATTTTTTTAATTAAGATAAAGTAATAGATGGAAATTATTTGTAAATGGTGAATTAAATTAATTTTATTATTATTACTATTATTTTAATCAAAACTAACATCAGTAATAATAAATCAAGCTTAATTATTCTAAACAATAAAAGTTAAAATAGTAATAAGAAAATGAAAAAAATAAAAATAATAAGATCAAATTTAACTATTTTAAGCCATAAAACTAAAAATATTAATAAAAAAATGAAAAAAAAATAAACAAAATATAAAATACTGAATAAACTTAAATTTATTATTTAAATTCAAAAAATAATATGGTCCAGAAATATATATATATATAGATATATATATATATATATATATATATATATATATATATATAAAGAGTAAATAAGAAATAAAATAGTACCAACAATTAAAATAAATAAATAAATAAATATTATAAAAATTTAGGAATACCACATTCAAATTGATAGGCTTCCTTTCAATTTTCAAAGCCTCTCTAAACTTACTATGATGAAAGTGATCAATCTTTGCAATGAACTTGAAGATGTGATGTTTTGTTTTCCACAAGTTCTACCAAAGCGGAGGAGCTAGACTTTCCATCGTTAATCCTGTGATTAATTGAGCGGCTAGTATGGAGTCCCACAGGAGCAAGGGATGACATAAACACCTTTCCCATCTTTAGGGAGCTTTTGATAGTGTTTAGGGGCCTAAATGTCTAAAGAACCTTATACTTGTGTGGAGTTCTTTGGATATTAGCAATATTACACGAAATATCTCTTAACATTCATAATATGGATCAGAGAACCCTGAATTCAAAATAGATATATTATTTAAAATTTGGTTTAAACTTTTTTTAATTAGTTGGAATTATATTATGTGTAAAATTTTAAAACATTACATTTTTTAATCATATGGAATCTTAAATGAAATCACAGCTTTGTTTAATTATTAGATGTTTTGAAAATTTTGACTGGAATTGGTCAAAAAAAAGTTTTGGTTAAATTGTCATTTTTTTATTTGAAATATGTTTTTGATTGAATAATAGATTCTGGGACATGTGTGATTCTTCTTCAGCGAGGGGCACGATGGGAGCAAGCTGAGTGAGGGTTTGGAACAGGGCTTTAGGGTTGGTAACAATGGAGGGGCAAGGAGGGGGGAGTTCTACTCCCTCCTACAGTCAGGTAGTTTCGAATAAAGATAAGAAAGCGGGTTCATATAGATTTAAGAAACCAATGGAGGCAGAAATGGAAGAAATAAGCACAAAAATACAGAAAGAGAATCAAGAGGAAGTCAGTAGGGAGCAAGGAATAAGAGACAATAGTAAAAAAGTGGAGCACAAGGCGGGGACAGGACCATGCAAACCCAGGTCAACCATTAAACCCAGGGTTGTTCTAACTAATCTAGCATTACATGCACATAGGGATCACATGGCGACATATGCAATTATTTGCAAATTTATGGGAATATGGCCAACGGAGAAGGCTTTGTACGCATGGATTAAAAACCACTGGAAACCAAAGGGGGACATAACCCTTCACCTTGGGTCCAAGGGTTTCTTCACAGTGGTGTTCACAAACCTCGAGGATAAGGACAGAGTTTTTGAAGGAGGACCATATTTCTATGCTGTTGCAGGCCTCTACATGCGACCATGGGTGATGAATTTTGTCCCAGAACGAGAGACATTCACTTCTGTATCGGTATGGATAAGACTCTACTCCCTACCTTTAGATTACTGGTTGCCAGAATCACTAAAAGCCATAGGCAATAAATTAGGTCATTTTTTAAAAATATCAGATGTGACTTTGCGAGGAAAATACACATCTTTGCCTGCATATGCATAGAAATGGACCTATGGGGAGCCCTTCCAGATGAAATCATTCTAGAAGTCTATGATGAAGAATGGGTGTAGGCATTAGACTATGAACATGTCCCATTCAGATGTTGTAAGTGTCATGAACACGGACACCTCTTCAGAGACTGCCCACTAAACAACTGATGGATAATATCAAAACCAACATAGGCAAAGACCCTGCAGGCTTCACCAAGGTAGGAGGCAAAGGGAAAGGAGGAAAAAAGTACCAAAAGAAAGCTAATGAGGAAAAGCAACCAAGTCATAGTAGTATCAAGATTTTAGAAGAAGAAGGAGTGAACCATGGAACGAACCAGGCCTCGGAGGATAATCCTATAGAGAAGGAAAAAGATGCCAGCATGGAGGATATATCTGAAAACAACATACGAAGGGAGGTTTTACCAAGCACTATGGAACTTGGCAGGGACAATGAGATGACCCCAAGTGAAGATTGAATGGAGGACCACAAACTACAGGAAATCTTGAGAGGGAGAATCTTGATCTAGAAAAGTTCTTGGAGCAAGGAACCACCAAAGGAGTTGACTCTCTACCATAAGAGGAGTTTGATAGAGTGCAACAGCTCTTCCTCTGGAGATCTCAAGCAAAGGGATTTGGGGTCAAAAGGAACCATGACAGCCAGGAAAATAGAGGGGTAAAATCGATGGAAGTTACATCAGGTCACTCCTCCAAGAACCCAGGCAGGAAAAGAGGAAGGAAGAGACAGAATGAGCTATTGACAGAGTGCGAGAAACTCATGATTAACTCAGGTAAGATGAAGGATCTCACCAATTACTCATTCACAAACCTTTCATAATGAAGCTCACAACCTGGAACATTAGGGGTCTAGGAATCAAAAGAAAACAACGAAATCTCAACAATAGAATAAAAGAAGCAAAACCAGATATGACATTTATATAGAAACTAAATGTTCAATAGAAAAAATTAGAGAGATACATAGAAAATGGATCATTAAGTATGAGTATTTAAAAGTTAAAGTAAACAACACTGCGGGAGGGATTCTTACTCTTTGGAATCCTTAGAAACTTGGAATCCTGGATGCTGAGGCATCCAGGAACTACCTTTCGATGGTGATCCAACCTTTGGGTGATAAGGAACTATATATGATCACAAATGTTTATGGCCCCCAAAAACTTGAAGACAAACTCTAGCTTCTCACCTCATTAGAGGAGCTGAGAGAAAGACATCTTGTTATGCCCTGGATTCTAGGAGGAGACTTTAAGATGATAAGATCTCTCACAGAAAAAAAGGAGGGATCAGGATACTAGGCAGGGACTCCATTGCCTTCCAGAACTTCCTAAATGACATGAGACTAGTGGATACAGAGACAATAAATAGCACTTTCACCTGGAACAATAAGAGGGGAGGGGCTTCTCAAGTTGCTCTAAACTAGACAAATTCATAATCTTGAAGGACCTCATTCTCACGGGCCTTGACCTGACTGCATTAATCCTTCCTTTTGGAGGCTCAGATCACCGGCCAATCCAGATTGAAGCTTCTTTTATAGGCACTCCAAGGAATAGACCCTTTAGGTTTGAAAATGTTTGGCTCACTCACCCTGACTTCATAAAAAACATGAAAAAATGGTGGGTGGAAGACATGCCCGTTCAAGGCACAAAAATGTTCCTACTACAACAAAGATTGAAACACAGGCTTAAAGAATGGAACAAAAATGAATTTGGAAATATTTTCAAAGCGAAAAGAGAAATTGAACAGAAACTACAGGGAATTAATTAGATCCTTATCACAGATGGCTTTACCAAGGAAAGGAAAATGCAGGCTAACTCTCTTCAACAGGAATGGGAAAATAGATGTCAGCAAGAGGAGACATTTTGGAGACAGAAATCTAGAGTGCAATGGATAAAAGAAGGGGAAAGAAATACAAAGTTTTTCCACAAGTCTACAGTTGCCCACAGGACGAACAATAGAATTTCAAAACTTAGAGACACTCAAGGGAAAGAACTCAGCACCCACAAGTAAATGGAATCAACTCTGCTTCAACATTTCCAAAACATAGCTGAGGAGCCACTCTTAGACATATCACTGTATATTAATAATTTCACTAAGTATATTCCAAATCTTGTAACCAGGGAAGACAATTATAATCTTAACAGGCCAGTGACTGAAGAGGAGGTCAATGAAGTTATCAAAGAGATGCAAAATGGGAAGGCTCCAGGCCTGGATGGGTTCAATGTAGACTTCTTCAAAGCATGCTGGGAAATTGTCAAACAAGACATCCTTGATGTTGTGGAGGACTCGAGAGGTTCCAAAACAATTTTGAGGGCGCTTAATGCTTCTTTCATAGCTTTGATTCCAAAGCAAGAAAAAGCTATGACACCAGATAGATTCAGACCCATAGCTTTATGCAATGTGGTGTACAAAATTATCTCTAAAGTAATTGCAAATAGACTCAAGCCCCTTCTTCCTACTCTTGTATCAGAGGAGCAAACTGGATATGTGGAAGGAAGACAAATTCTAAATAACATCATTCAATCTCATGAGGTGGTGCATTCTCTTAAAAGAAATAAGCAAGCGGGTATGATCATACAACTTGACCTAGCCAAAGCTTATGACAAGCTAAGATGGTTGTACATTAGGGAAGTACTAAAAGTGTATGGCTTAGACCATAACTGGATAAGATGGGTAATGGCCCTTGTTACTACAACTATTTTTTCTATCCTACTCAATGGTTCCCCAACAAGAGGCTTTAGGCCCTCGAGAGGTCTCAGACAAGGAGATCCAGTCTCCCCCTTCCTCTTTATTCTCATGATGGAGGGATTAGGAAAAGCGATCAAATCAACTAATGCAGAAGGAATAATCCAAGGTCTGAAACTAACCTTGAATGGGGACACCTTGACTCATCAACAATTTGTGGATGGCACCATGTTGCAAGGTACTCCAATGGTCAAGGGAGAAAAATCTTTTAAACACATCTTGAACGAGTTTGCTATAGCTGCTGGTATAGAGGTGAGTCTTACCAAATCAAAAATTTTCTTTTTTGACATTGATATTGCTATTTTGAGAAACCTCTCTAGAATCCCCAGCTTTAAAAGAGATCAACTTCCCTCCAAATATTTGGGAATACCTCTCACTGAAAAACCCCTGAGCAAGGGTGTGTGGGAGCTAGTGACTAATAAACTACAGGACAAGATCAGGAAATGGACAAGCAGATCTTTGAATTTAGCAGGAAGGCTAGTGCTTACAAAGGCTGTCCTGCAAACCATTCCCATCTTTATGTTTTCAGCTCTTCCTGCTCCTAAAGGTGTTATACAACATATCAGGAACATCCAGAGAGATTTTCTTTGGGGCAAAGGGGAAGAGAAAAAGAAATGGGCTTTGGTAGCTTGGGACAAGATTTGTAAACCCAAGACCCATGGAGGTTTGGGTCTTCATGACCCGGAAACCCTAAGCAAAGTCTTGGGGGCTAAAATTTGGTGGAGATGGCTAAAGGAAACGAGAACCCCTTGGGCTAAGCTCTAGAAACAGAAGTATGCAAATAACTAGCAAGATAGGGATCTTATTCAGATGACGGGGCTCATCAAGGGCTCCCACATTTGGAACAATGCTTGGGAGAATAGAGCCATAGTACAGAAGCATAGTTTTTGGGAGATCAGAGATGGAAACATAGCTTGGTTCTGGGAGGACAACTGGCAGTAGGAACCTAACCTATGTAGAGAAGAACTAGCCATTCTCAAGAATGACACTGACAATAAAGGTCTATTAAGGGTAAGTGACTTCTGGGATCAGACAAGGAACAACGACAAATGGAGAACATGGAAGGACCTAATATACAGGGAAGAGACCCCTTTGAAGGCCCAGGTTGCAGCTCTTGCAATGATCTTGGAACAGAGAAAGATTTTGACCTCAACTTTGTCTAACCAACTTAGGTGGGGGAGAAACAATGAAGGCAATTTCAACCTCAAAGAAGCCAAAAGAATTGCCATGGGGATTGAATTTCCAAACCCTGACAAGACATGGAAGGACATATGGCAGAACCCGCACTGGATGAAAATCAAACTGTTCATATGGCTAGAGCAACACAAAAAAATTCTGACTTCAGAAAACCTTAGGAAAAGAGGTTTAGCTGGTCCATCTAGATGCCAGTTATGTGGTCTACAAGAAGAAGTGATGGATCACCTTCTCAACCTCTGCCCATTCACCTCTGCCTTGTGGAATTGGGTTGCCTCAATATTCAACCAAACTGACAGGGGCGATTATAGTATCATTGGAACTTTGAAGAAATGGAGAAAAGACTTCTCAGAAAATGAAGTAATCAACAAAGCCTGGACTCTGATTCTAGGTTTCTTGATCTAGGTTGTCTAGAAAGATTACAACAATAGGATTTTCAAGAACAGAAGTGGCTCTACCCAGAGCATCATAGCTTAGATTTTAAGACAACTCAAAGAAACTGTGAGAACCCTTCTAAAAAAACCACCTGAGAACCCTCCTCTTAGGCAAGAAGCTAAGATTCTCTTTCAATTGGGTCTCCAGTTAACTACCCCTTAGGGTATAAGCAGGATAATAAGACACATAACAATGGTAAATGACATTTGGCAATCGCCTCCTCAAGGATTTTTGAAATTTAATATAGATGGGGCCTCTAAAGGAAACTATGGGGTAGCTGGCTATGGCAGAGTCATAAGAGATGAGCAGGGTCACATAAAAATCATCTTTCATATTCATTTGGGGAAGGCCATTGAAAATATGGCTGAACTCATGGCCTTACAGAAAAGCCTAGAAATATTGATTGACTCCAATCTACACTGTTGTGTGTGGAGCATGATTGTTCAGAGGTCTTTGTTTCAGCCGGATGTATACCCCAGGAAGTTTTGTACACCCCTCCACGCGGGGGGTGTGGGGGACTTGTCCCCCCCGCGGGGGTCCGGGGGGGCCCATCCCCCCCGGCTGGGGGGTCCGGGGGCAGCGCCCCCGAAGCCAAAAATAAATGTAAAATTGCCTTGTAAAATTATAGTAATTTCTAGTCAATCTGGGCCGTTCATTAGGCGGATGATTTAACAGTAGAACTTATGTTTAGTTTAGGGTTTTTTGCCCTAGAAGGCAACCCCTCTCTTTGTATGAGGGCATTGTATTTGAGGCTGTGTGATAGATGTGTATTCTGTGAGCGAGAAATAGAGAGGTGAGACTGTGAGAGAAAACAGAGGATATTACAGCGGATTTGCTGTAGGTTGAGTCTCTTCATTTTGCTAGATAATAGAAAGGAAGGACTGGCTATTCGGGGTGGACGTAGCCCAAATTAGGTGAACCACGTATATCTGTGTCTCTCTTGTTTTGTGCGTATTCTGTGTTTATATTTCTGCAATATTTTATGTGTTCCATTGCTCCGTAATATATAATTTTCTAACAACTGGTATCAGAGCCGAAGGTCTATTTGGCTGATAAACTCGCAGGAAAGAAGGGTTCCTGGTTCGAGTGGGAGCAATGGCGGAAGATGGTAAGTTTAGGGTCGAGAAATTTAACGGCCAAAACTTCTCGCTGTGGAAGATGCAGATGGAAGATTATATGTATCAGAAAGATCTATACCTACCATTGGGCGAAAAAACAAAGATGCCAACGGGTATGAAAGACGAAGAATGGAACCTTCTTGATAGAAAGGCACTCGGAACAATATGGTTGTGCCTTGCTGAGTCAGTCGCCTTCAACATTTCGAAGGAAACCACGACAGAGGGTTTGATGCAGACGTTGTCGAAACTATATGAAAAACCCTCGGCCTCAAACAAGGTATTTCTTATGAAACGGTTATTTAATATGAATATGTCGGAAGGTGGATCTGTTGCAAACCATTTAAATGATTTTAATACAGTTACAAGTCAGTTAAGTTCTGTAGGGGTAAACTTTGATGATGAAGTTAGAGCTCTGTTATTCTTGTGCTCATTACCAGAAAGTTGGAATGGTTTGGTAATGGCCATTAGTAACTCCGTTTCTGGATCTAGTACTTTAAAGTTTGATGATGTTATTGGCGCTATCCTTAGCGAGGAAATGCGACGGAAAAGCTCCGGTGAGACATCGGGAAATGCTTTGAGTGCAGAGTCTAGAGGAAGAAAAATGGAAAGAGGGAAGAGCTCAGGATATCGCAGTAAATCAAGGAAAGGCAGATCCAAGTCCAGATCGGGGATAGTGTGCTGGAAATGTGGAAAGAAAGGACACCTAAAGAAAGACTTTAGATCTCGGAAGGGAAAAGAAGGAGATGCACAGCAAGAAAACAATCATGAAGCAAATGTGACAGGTGAGGTGTTACAAGATGCTTTGATTCTTTCTTTTGAAAATATTATTGATTCCTGGGTGGTAGATTCAGGGGCTTCATTCCATGCCACACCTGATAAGAAATACTTTCATGACTATGTTCAAGGAGATTTTGGACAAGTTCGTTTGGGTGATGATAAACCCTGTAAAATCGTTGGAATGGGTAAGGTTCTTGTAAAACAGCAGAATGGAAACCAATGGCTATTAAAGGAGGTAAGGCATGTTCCAGATCTAAAGAAAAATCTGATTTCAATAGGGCAGTTAGGCGGTGAAGGTTGTGTGACAACTTTCACAGATAAAGCTTGGAAGGTCACCAAAGGAGCCCTGGTAATAGCAAAAGGCGAAAAGGTTGGTACATTGTATTTATGCAATGGTATTTCTAACTCTATTAATGCTCTAACTTCCAAAGGAGCAGATGCAGCATTATGGAATCATAGGCTCGGACACATGAGTGAAAAGGGGATGAAGATTCTTCACTCAAGGAATTTGTTGCCGGATTTGAAGAATGTTGATTTGGACTTTTGTGAGAATTGCATTTATGGAAAACAGAAGAGAGTCAGATTTCTCAGAGTTGGGAAAGAAAAGAAGAATGAAAAATTAGAGCTTGTGCATACAGATGTATGGGGACCTGCTCAGGTATCATCTCTCGGTGGCTCTCGTTATTATGTTACTTTTATTGATGATGCAACTAGAAAAACTTGGATTTATTGTATTAAGAATAAATCTGATGTATTTGATACTTTCAAGAAATGGAAAGCTTTGGTTGAGATTGAGACAGGAAAGAAATTGAAGTGTCTTAGATCAGACAATGGAGGTGAATACTGTAGCAAAGAGTTTGATAGGTACTATTCAGAGCATGGAATTCGTAGAGAGAAGATAGTTCCAAGAACACCACAAGAAAATGGTGTGTCAGAAAGGATGAACAGAACAATCATAGAGCGTGCAAGGTGCATGAGATTGCATGCAGGATTGCCTTTACAGTTTTGGGCATATGCTGTAGATACTGCTGTTTATCTAATAAACAGAGGGCCTTCAAGTTCCTTGGATGGTGGTGTTCCAGAGGAAGCATGGACAGGTAAAAAGGTAAACTACTCCTTTTTAAAGCCTTTTGGTTGTGAGGCCTTTGTCCATATTGATAAAGAAAATAGAACAAAGCTTGAGGCAAAGTCAAAGAAATGTACCTTTATTGGATATGGTGTTAATGATTTTGGTTATCGCTTATATGATTATGAAAATCACAAAATCATTAGGAGCAGAGATGTAATATTCAATGAAAAGGTCTTGTATAAGAATCAGTTGCAGGAAAAGAAGCAAGAAAAAGGAAACAAGGAATACGCAGTTCTTGACGAAATCACTGAAAAAGTAAAGGTCCCTGAAAATAATAATAATCAACAACCACAACAACAACAACAACCACAACAGCAACAGGCACCCCAAACACCCGAAAGTGGTGTTAGAAGATCTACCAGGATAAGTAGACCCCCTGAATGTTACTCTCCTTCATTATATTATTTATTGTTGACTGATTCTGGTGAACCCGAATGTTATGAAGAAGCAGTGCAGGTAGAAACCAGGAAGAAGTGGGAGCAAGCCATGAAATAAGAGATGGACTCCTTAGCACATAACCAGACTTGGGACTTAGTCAGGCTGCCTGCAGGTAAAACATCATTGCAGAATAAATGGGTTTACAGGCTGAAGGAAGAAGATGGAGGAAAACAGAGGTATAAAGCTAGACTTGTGGTGAAGGGGTTTGCAGAGAAGAAAGGTATTGATTTTGATGAACTATTTTCTCCTGTTGTTAAAATGACTTCAATCAGAACTATTTTAAGTATTGTAGTAGCTGAAGATTTGCATCTTGAGCAGTTAGATGTAAAGACAACCTTTCTCCATGGGGATTTGGAGGAAGAGATATATATGCAGCAGCCACAAGGATATGAGGTGAAAGGGAAGGAGAAACTAGTGTGCAGGTTGAAGAAGAGCTTGTATGGCTTAAAACAGGCTTCAAGGCAATGGTATCTAAAATTTGACAAGTTTATGTCTGAACAAGGTTATACTAGATGTCACTCTGATCATTGTGTTTATTTGAAAAAGCAAAATGATGGCAGCTATATTATATTGTTATTGTATGTAGATGACATGCTTGTTGCAGGATCTAACATGCAGGAAATAAATGTGCTCAAAAGAAAATTGGCAAATTCATTTGCAATGAAGGATTTGGGAGCTGCAAAACAAATCCTTGGTATGAGAATAACTAGAGACAGGAAAAATCGTAAATTAACATTGTCTCAGAATGAGTACATACAAAAGGTGTTGAAAAGATTTAACATGCACAATGCAAAACCAGTTAGTACACCTTTTGCTAGCCATTTCAAACTTAGCAAGGAAATGTGCCCAAAGACCTAAGAAGACATGGATTATATGTCTAAAGTTCCATATGCATCAGCAGTTGGAAGCTTAATGTATGCAATGGTCTGCACAAGGCCCGATATTGCACATGCAGTGGGAGTTGTAAGCAGGTACATGAACAATCCAGGAAAGGAACATTGGATGGCAGTGAAATGGATTCTCAGATATTTGAAAGGTACCACAAATCAAGCATTATGCTTTGGTGGTTCAAACATCTCCTTACAAGGATATGTTGATGCAGATATGGCAGGGGACAGAGATAACAGGAGGAGCACTACAGGATATGTATTTACTGTTGGAGGAACAGCTGTCAGTTGGGTTTCAAAAATCCAAAGTGTTGTTGCACTTTCAACAACAGAAGCAGAGTATGTTGCTGCTACAGAGGCTAGTAAAGAAATGATTTGGTTACAAAGGTTTATGGGTGAATTGGGTAAGGAGCATGATATGGGCATGTTATACAGTGATAGCCAAAGTGCCATTCATCTTGCAAATAACTCAGCATTTCATTCCAGGACTAAACACATACAGCTCAAGTACCATTTCATACGATCAGTGTTGGAAGATGGAGAGTTGAAGCTGGAAAAGATACACACTAGCCAGAATCCTGCAGATATGCTAACAAAAGTTGTAACCAGGGAGAAACTGAGAATATGCTCAGTTTCAGTTGGTCTTCAAGGATGACGATGAAGATGAGAAACAGCCAGGTCCAAAGAGGAGTCATTGTCCAGCAAATGGAGCAGCGGTGGAGTTGCTACAATCATTCTCCAAGTGGGAGATTGTTGTGTGTGGAGCATGATTGTTCAGAGGTCTTTGTTTCAGCCGGATGTATACCCCAGGAAGTTTTGTACACCCCTCCACGCGGGGGGGGGGGTGTGGGTGTGGGGGGGACTTGTTCCCCCCGCGGGGGTCCGGGGGGGCCCATCCCCCGGCTGGGGGGTCCGGGGGCCAGTGGTCCCCCGGTGGGGGCTCGGCGGCAGCGCCCCCAAAGCCAAAAATAAATGTAAAATTTCCTTGTAAAATTATAGTAATTTCTAGTCAATCTGGGCCGTTCATTAGGCGGATGATCTGACGGTAGAACTTATGTTTAGTTTAGGGTTTTTTGCCCTAGAAGGCAACCCCTCTCTTTGTATGAGGGCATTGTATTTGAGGCTGTGTGATAGATGTGTATTCTGTGAGTGAGAAATAGAGAGGTGAGACTGTGAGAGAAAACATAGGATATTACAGCGGATTTGCTGTAGGTTGAGTCTCTTCATTTTGCTGGATAATAGAAAGGAAGGACTGGCTGTTCGGGGTGGATGTAGCCCAAACTGGGTGAACCACGTATATTTGTGTCTCTCTTGTTTTGTGTGTTTTCTGTGTTTATATTTCTGCAATATTTTATGTGTTCCATTGCTCCATAATATATAATTTTCTAACATACACAATACCATCATAGAAGCAAACTTTGAATTGATAATCAATTCAGTCAAGAAGATAGGAAATGACACAACACCAGAAAAAGTTTCAAGACACTGGTGGTTACTGTAGGTCTACCAACGAATACAATCCCACCTGAGGACCCTAAGAACACTCAGATTTGTTCATGTGCGCAGAACAACCAACAGGTTAGCGGATCGTTTGGCAAATGAAGGCGTGCTCTGCACTGGAAACAACAGAAGATATGCTTGGGAGTTAACACCCTCAGGAAATTTGAGGGAGGACTGTAACAGACAAGCGATCGTAGACAGTGAGCATTATCAATCCATGAAGGAAAAGTAGTAGTCAAGCCTATGGAAACAAAGGAAATGGAACCAAGCACAGTAAAGAAGCAAGGGGTAAATAGTGGGCAGTTTGACTGGCAGTCGACCATCGATTGCAGTGATCTCTGGCATCCAACGGATTTTGGGTGGTTAAATGCTCAGAAGATAACCCTCCAAATGGACCCAAAATATCTCAAAGCAACAGTTAATGCCACTCATTGGGTTCGAAGGGATAGGTATCGAGAGGGCATGTTACTATCCCGATATGGGCTCAGGACTGTCGGATCTACGATGGATGGATCGAACAGTTTTCAGGCCATCAAGTTGACTGACGGTTAACCCTAATCCAGACTCGAAATAGTTTAGATTGGTGGTTTAGGGTTTCCATTGGGTCTGTTCGATCTTTTAAGGAGTGGGCTAGTTGGTCACCCGAAATCTATTTTGAACTGTTGGATCTGTAATGGCCAGATCGAGTGGTTATTAGGCTGCTTTGTATTCCAAAGTTTAAGGCTTGTTTTAAGTCTTTTATTGTTGTACTTTGGGCTATAGGTTTGGTGGGCCCTCGAATTCAAAGGCTGTCGGGTTCTTCGTGACCCAAAACTTTTGTCTTTCAGTGGTCCCGATAAGACTTTAAAACCCCTTTTTTCTTATCTTTTGGGTTAAGAAGGTAGGTTTTTAAGTGTTGCTGTGCGTGCTAGTTAAGTGAGTTAATCCTTTGGTAGGTTTTATTGAGGTTGGTTAGGGGTTGTGCTGCTGTTCATAACCCTGTACTTTTGTACATTATGTAATTTTCTCAATCAATGGAAGGTACTACTCTTACTGGATCAAAAAAAGGATAATAGATTTTGCACTTTGAAATTTCCTTTTGACACTAAAATTAGAAAAACTCACAACTCAAATTTATAATTTCGAAAAAACTCCATAAAATTCCTAATACTACCTCAATATTTTCCAAAAAAACATTCCAAACCATTTAACAGTAATTCCAAACCATTTCATAAGTAAAATATAGCAAAAACCACAGGCTTACTTTAAAATTAGCAAGTAAAACTACAACAAAAGTCACAGCCTTAAAAAAAATGTGTTAATGAGAATGTGTTAAATCCAAGTTATAGTTAAATTTCAAAATTTTAGGTGTTCTGGACGTTTTTGATGGTGTTGAATCCATTTCCACCATCAAAATCACAATTCAAACACTGTCTCTACAAGATTTTTTGAATTTTTTTTGCTTGGATTCCAGCCACTTTTGACTTTCTAGGCAATTCTTCTACCTCGGTAGACGACTCCTTTTATGCCTGGAATTTGACGTGTTCTTCAATGTTTTACAAAAAGCATCTGACGGTTGAGTAAATAAACGTATGTGATATGTCAATAAAGATTTATAGGTTGACATTTATTTGCATTAAAACTTCGAGAGAAGTCATTGAAATTCAGAAGAGGTCTAATAAGTTAAATCCCTGTGATATCAACGGCGAGTGGATTATATCTCTTTATTTTTTTTCATTTTGTAATAGTTTTCTTTCCTTACCCTATTTTATATATTTCTTTGGATTTTTTTGTTCCTTTCTTTGTATTTTTTGCATTTTAATTGATATTGACTTTTAGTTTTTCTTTTATTTATTTATTTAATTTTTTATAGTTATATATTATTTATTTATTTTATTTTAATTATTTTATTACTTTTTCTAGCGATGAACTTTCCATCATACAAATCTTTATAACTTCCTTGAAATCTCTTATATATATTATAATACTTATTAAAATAAAAACTATATTCTAATTTCTTATTATAATAAAATAATATTTATAAGAACATTTTATTTATTTTTTGGATAACATTTCTAATTAATGGGTTTATTAATTTATTTATTATTTGATTATAAATAATAAAAATAAAAATAATTTTAAGTTTGTTATAATGTTTTATTTTATTATTATTATTATTATTATTATTATTATTATTATTATTATTTTTATCGTAATGAAGATATATTTTTTTAATTAATTAATTTATTTCATTGATGATAATAAAGATATATGCAATATAACTAGGGAATCCCATGAGTTATGCGTGCTCCCGTGAGCTCCCTTGGTGCATCCCGAGGGCTTCTGCTGCCTTGAGTTCAGAACAAACCATAGCGGCCTCTTACTGTGTTCATGGAGCCACCGGATCCATCAGAGGATGGAGATCCTCCTCTAGGAAAACAATATTATGAGCAAGAAGAAAATGCAGATGCCTTTGTATCTTTAATCTCATCCATTGACCCTCCAAAAACTAGACTATCGATATCCAAGTTTGTGAAGAAACTCGAAGACATCCTAGAGATTTCTTTTCCTCCATCTCTCCCTCGTTAGGCGGCGTTGTCTCTAGCAGAAAGGGGATTGGTGGGCTACTTTACAGGACTATGGCCATCACCTCTTTCGATTCAGAAATGGGTTGAAAGGAACTGGTCCTCTTCAATAAGTGAAAAATATCCATAAGATTTTGTGGAAGAGGGTATTATACCTTTCACTTCGAAACAAAGGAAGATCGAGATTTAATCTTCAGAAACGACCCATACTTCATGGATATGCATGGGCTATACCTAAACAGATGGACTCTTGACTTCGATCTCAAAATGGATGTTCTCAGCGCTGTGCTGGTATGGGTAAGACTTCCTCACCTTCCTCTACATTGCTGGGGTGATGAATCTGTCAAGGCCATTGGGAATGTTCTGGGAAAGTATATTGACAGATGCGAACTAAAAGAGAACATGCATGCATGTGCGAGGATTTGTGTCGAAGTGGATCTAGGGAAGGGCCTTCAAGAGGCACTAAAGATCAAAATAAATCAATGGATACATACAACAACTGGACTATGAGAAAATACCGTTCAAATAAAAGGTATGTCACAAATACAGTCATTTTGCAAATAGATGTCCAAAAAAACAAGAAAGTGAAAATTTAGAAGAGTTTGAAGCAAAATGGGAACAAGTTAAAAAGAAAAAATTGGCAAACAAACAACCCCCTCCTCCTCAAGCCATCCACAAATACCCCCTCCCGATCCTTCTCCATCATCCCCCATCTCAGCCAACCCCCCCATAATCTCTTCATCCTTCATCAATCCCAACCCATTTGGACCTCTTGATGACCCTCCTATATCTCTCTCAACGCCCCCCCACCACACCCCCCCCCCCCCCCTCCATCTCTCCCCCTCTCATATCTTCACCCCCTCAGTTCCTATTACCCAATACATCCCTCCTACCCCCTCAGTGGACAGAATTTTGACAAGAAACCAATCTAAGGAATCTCTTCAAATCTTAGATCACCAAAAGAAAGTAGGAAGGAAATCTAACAAAGAGCTTAGAGATTAAGTGATAGCAAAAGAGATGGCTTTAGGAATGAAGTTGCCCATGGACTCCTTTTTTGGGAAAAGCTCCAAGAACAATGAGAGAAACCAAAATCATCAACCCTCAACCCACCAACCAAATAAATAATGATTGTGGTCTCTTGGAATTGTTGTGGTTTGGAGACATGTTTTAAAGTAAATTCAGCAAAAGATATTTTAGTAAAGGAAAACCCATATATTCTTATGCTTCAGGAGACCAAAACTAGTTGTCAGGACTCAGAAAAAATCATTAAAAATCTAAAAAATTATGAGGGAACAACTCAACAAGCTGTAGGGGCCTCAGGGGGAATTTGCATACTATGGAGGAAAGGAAACTGGGAGCTGCTACAACAAAAAAAGGAACAAGACTGGATTAGAACAGATCTAAAAGAGACAACCACCAATGAGCAATTTTGCATCGTCAATATATACACCCCTGATCACTTTAGGGAAAAAGAACAATGTTGGAATATGGTTCAAGAGACCTTAAATGAAACTCATAACAGAAAAATAATCTTGGGAGGGGACCTCAATCTTGTCCTAAATGTAGAGGAGAAATTTGGAGGGACTTACCATGCAGACCCCTCAAGGGATGCCATTGAAAACATTATGGATAAAAACAATCTAATAGACATCCCTCCCAACAATGGTATGTACACGTGGAACAACAAAAGGGTAGGAAACAACAATTTAAAGGAAATATTAGATTGTATTTTGGTTTAGGGTGACATCATCTCCAACTACAACTCAACAAGATCAAGAATCATCCATACAATGACATTAGATCACAAGCCGATGGTAATTACTATGGGGCTGATGGAAAATCAAGGCCCAATACCTTTTAGATATTGCCCAATATGGAACAACAATGTAGAATTCAGAAAACTTATTGTGGAAGTGTGGTCCCAAAAGGTCTTAGGGTCACCCTATTATGTGTGGGAAACCAAGCTTAAAAACTTGAGAAGGAACTGAAAATATGGGCCATAGAAAACGAAAAGCAAAAAAAAGAAAGAAAGTTAGAGCTACTAAAAAATATGGAGAAACTTCAAGAGGAAAAAGAAAACAAGGAGGAAAAAGAGGACCATCTCTAGGAAAAGGCTCTCTTTTGAGAAATATACAGAGAGAACCCGAAAGAAGAGGAAGTGGCGAGACTAAAGTCAAGAAGCCTTTGGTTAAAAGCAGGGGATAAAAGCACAACATTTTTTCATAATACTATAAAAATTAGAAGAGCCGGAAATTAGATTGACAAAGTCCAAGTAGAGGGACAAGAAATTAGAGGAGTAGTTGAATTAAAAAAAGAAGCTCATAAACATTTCAAAAACCTCTTAACAACAAATGGAGAAATAACAGATTATGAAAACTTTTTGCAGCATGTACTAAATAATATAAGTGATGAGAAAAATGCGGAAATTACGCAAGAAATCGCAGAAGAAGAAATAGAGGTAGTTGTTTGGAGCCTTCATCTAGATAAGGCACCGGGCCCGGAGGAATTCACAAGCATTTTTTTTTTCTCGGTAAAAGACTAAACTATTATATTATGTACAGAGTCAAAAATACATCATGGTGAAACAAGAGAGAAACAGGCTCTAGGTATGTCACCCGAGAGCAATTGAGGCATCCAAAAAACTAGCCCACGCAGGGGCACCAGACACAAAATCCAGACTTCCATAAGAGCACGCCCTCGCAGGGGCACCAACCTTTTCATCCCACGCAGGGGAGACCGACCTTACCCAAATCATTAACACAAAATTCAGGAACAGGGACATTAAACCAGGCACGAAAGAGACCAGAAGCATTGTTACTTTAACTGAATCAAAAAACAAACAGCAGAAGACACCAGAAGACCAAACAAAAAGCCATATGAACCTTGTGCGCGGGCGTCATCAGTCGTCCATTTGCACTTCCTCTACCCGACACTAGCCATAGGCTTCTCTCTCAGCAGCAGTGGGAAAGGTGTCTTCCTCCTCGCCAGTTCCCGCCCTCTGTTCTTGCTTGCGTTGCATTGCGTTTTCCGGATCTGAGGCCGCACCTTTAACCTCCTGCTCCTTATCAGTTTCAGGGGCCTCTGCTTCATGCTTCTGATTGTCAGTCGTCCTCTGCCCCTGTTCATCCAAGGCGTCCTCATCTTCCCGGGCATTTTCTATGAACAAGACTGAGACATGCGCGCTGATCCTCAGATTGTTCATGGCACCGCTGAAATTGAAGATAGCCGAACCAAAGGCAGGCAAGGCATTCGTGCTCGAAGCCTCTGCATCCAGGAATTGGCTGGAATGGAGGGGGTTAGCACCAGTAGAGTGAGCAATGTTGCAGTGGCAGCAATGGACAACCTTGTCCGCTTCATGACTGCGCAAGATTGCCCCTCTGGAAGTGCCTCGGCGGCTAAGCAGACGCTGTCGAGGTCTCACCATTCTCGTAGGAGGCAAGGGAAAGAAATTCCAACAGATCACGGGGTAGTCCAGACCCCCTTCAACCAGACCCCCTGCAACCAATGCCGACTGAGGGATGAACCAGACAGACGGAGAAGATATCCCGACAGAGACGGAGAGGCCAGGAAACTGCATTACCACCAACATTCTCTGATCCCATACAACGATATCCCTTATGACTTCACCAGCCCTGCGTTGGAGCTCCCCCGCCATAACTGCTGCCGTCGCCTGAGCCAAATTACCTCGCGGAGCATTAACTAACCCCTGCCATTCCACCTTATACCATCTGCAATCAATAGCTGTATTATCTACGACTGCCACGTGATGGCCACGGGCCGGCATGTGGCCATCCCCCATCGCCTGTCCCATCTCAGTTAACACCCACATCCGGGGGAGGAATTCACAATTGCATTTTACAAGCAACACTGGTAGATAATAAAAAATGATTTATTAAGAATGATAAGGAATGTGTTTAGTAAAAAAATGGGAGGTTTTACCAAATCCTCATATTTGACATTAATCCCAAAGGATGCTAGACTTTCCACCTTTAGTAGATTTTGGCCAATTTCATTATGCAACTCCTCTTATGAAATAATAACGAAGATCATAGCCAACCAAATAAAGAAATTTCTCCCTGAGATTATCTCGGAAAACCAAGGAGGATTTGTACCAAATAGACAAATTATAGACAATGTACTGGTGGTCCAGGAAGCTCTCCACTCAAACATGCTGAAAAAAGAACAGGGAATCATCATAAAATTGGATATGGCCAATTCCTTTGACCGAGTAAGTCTTCCTTACCTCACTGTTGTCTTAAAGAAATTTTGTTTTTCAAGCAAAATCATTAAGGTAATCAGTGCTTGCATTATGGGACCATGGATAGCCCCATTGATAAACGTAAGACCGAGCAAGTTCTTTCAAAGATCTAGAGGGCTGAGGTAGGGATTCCCTCTTTCACCTTTCCTATATATAATAATGGATGACTCGTTAAGAAGAGCTTTGGAAAAGATAAGGAGAGAAAGAACTCTAACTAGGTTGCACATCTCACATGGTGTAAGAAGCATAAGTCATTCCTTGTTTGCTAATGACACTTTGTTGATGCGTAGAGCTTCATGCATTATGACCCAAGGATTCAAAAAAATCCTTGATAACTTTATAGAGGTTTATGGTGGTCTCTTAAACAATGCAAAATGTAGAATATATGGCTGGAAGACTCCCTCTCACACCATGCAAAGAATATCTTAGATTCTTGAGATTCCCATATAGGCAAACTAGAACCACTTCTTTTACCTTGGACTTCCCATATCTAAAGAAAATCTTAAGGCTGATTTGTGGAGCACACAAACTGAAAAAATGAAGGGAAAAGTCCAAAGTTGAGGAATGTTGTGGCTGAACATTGCAAGCAGGGTGACTCTAATCAAAGCCATGCTCACTATGTTGCCAATTTACCAATATGCCACTATTCTGGGTCCAAAAAACATCCACAAACAAATGGAATTAATAATTAGAGGTTTTCTATGGCAGGGAGGGAAAAAGGAGACCAAAAAACTCAGCTTGGTAAAATGGGAACAAGTAATTTTTCCCTACGAGAAGGGAGGCTTATCTATAAGGCTGCCTGGATTGATGAATGCTGCCCTAGGGGCTAAAATTATATGGAGAATGATAACTGGTAAGGAAAAATGGTGGAACAAACTTTGGCTTTGAAGTATATGAATCATCAAAGAGCTCACTTGCTGAATGAAAATGTATCAATAAGGTCATGCTCACAAGTATGGAAGCTAGTTAAAAAAATGATATCTACTATCATCAAGTACACTTCAAGAATGCTCGACAATGGTAAAAGTATCAAGGTATGGGAAGACATAATTATGGGGAAGAAACCTTTAACATCTCTTCCAGGCTTCCAAGAGATAAAAGAATGGATGCAAGCCAAGGGGATAACCTCCCAACATTCTATCTCTCATTGGAGAAACATAAATTGACAAGAATGGCACATTCCAAATCTTCCTCCAAATTTAAAAAGCTAATGGGATCTCTTAGTGCACCATCTCAAAGTATCAGCCCCAACAAACATGGAGGATGAAGATACAATCATCTGGGATCCTAGTGGGGGTGCCAAATCAGTCAAGTCAGGATATAACTCTCTCCAAACTCAGCAAATTAAACAAGATTGAGCACCATGGAAATCTATATGAAAATTAGAAAGTCTCCCCAAAGTTAAAATATTGAGTTGGACCCTTCTAAAATGAAAAATCCTTACTGTTGAAAACCTTAAAAGAAAGGGATTTTCCAGCCCGTCAAGGTGCTCAATGTGCCTAAATGAAAAAGAATCCATACAACACCTTTTCTTGGACTGCCCATTTATTATAGAGTGTCGGAAGCAGTTTTCTAGTCCTCTAGAAATGGATCTCAACTTCTCCATAACCTTTAATTTCTTCTTTATTGAATGGAAAATTTTTTACCCTTATTCAATGAATAACAAGCAAACCATTAAAAGTTTTGGGAAAGTCTCCCATCATTTCTATGTTGGCAGATTTGGCTCTCAAGAAATAAAAGCATTTTTAAAGACCAAGCCCCAAAGATTGGAAGAGTTCTGGAAAAAACTTGGGGACTCACCTTAGAATTTCTAAACATGAAAGGATTAAAAGCTATAGACAACAACATCCTTCAGCAAGAAGAAAGGAATTGGATCAGCTGGGCAATTATAAGAAGTAATTGGAATATCAGTCCCAATGACAAACCTCCAACTCAAAACTGGAAAATTAGATTAAATAAGGAAAAATTCATAACATGGAAAAGAAATTTGAATAGGCATTGTCTCTTTTTTGACGGGGCCTCCAAAAAGAATCTGGGTAGAGTTGGTGTAGGAGGGATCCTCCTCGAGGCATGGGGGGAAAATCCTATCACTTATGAGTGGGGGTTGGGGGAAACCTCCAACAACAAGGCTGAGGCATTTATCCTGCTAATCGGAACCAAGATCCTAAAAAAAGGAAATAAGAGATTTAATAATAATGGGAGATTCATCAATTATAATCGAATCCATGGCGAGCAAAAGAAATCTCCCAAATGCTGCCATGCATCGAATCTTCAAAAGAATAAGACAAAATTTGGAAGGCCTTGGAAATGTCACATTTAAACATATACTGCGGGAAAACAACAATTCAACGGACCACCATGCAAATATGGCAGTGTCTAGGTTCGAAGGGGAAACAAGAGAGGATGAGGATGTGTTCCACACATCTATTCCTTAGTCCTATTGAGTATGTAAGAAAATCATGACAAAAAATCTCATATCCCTATGATATTTCGTGGTTCAAAACAAAGGAGATATGCAACATCATTTCATATCTTTGCAAGGATTTATTTTCAACTGACATAGCATGGAGGTCTTGGGACTCCACACAAACCTCTCTGCGCATAATCTGCCACTTCAACGACTTGAAGATTGTTAATTTACATCCAATCACATTCCTCCATGTATGCATTTCCTCTAAGCGGTATGGATCTCCTTTCGCACCCCTCTCTCCTTTATATCTCAGGATACCCTCTCCTATTCTCACTCACAAATTGCTCCTCGCTCATCCTTTTGGACATTCTTCCTACCAAGCTCCATGTTTCTTTGTTGCTCTCTCCCATCAACGCAGTGCAGGTTCCTCTCTTAATCGCCTTCTTGCTCCCCCTCAGTGCGATCCCAATCCATCTCCAAGCACGTTGTTTGTCGATCGATGCTCTCCTCTTTCCCACAATACTACAGTGAGCTTAACTCCTCTGCTCTGTTCTCCATTTGGTTGTTTTCACATTTCTTCTTTCGCCTCTGGCATCTCCATTACCCCCTACTTCTCCGCTGTCTTTGCTGCAAGGATTATTCTCCTCTTCTCCTCGTTTCGGTCCAAATCAGCAGGTTGTTGCTACATCAAAGGGAAGGTGAACCTGCGTTCCTACAACAAGAAGGATCATTGGTATCAATCTAACAAGTACAAGGGAACAACAGCAGGGCATTTTTCAAGGAGAGATATCAGGAAGCAACAACACAACACAGAGGATCACATCGTAGATCAAAGGAAAGTAGAAGAATGCTCAACTATGGATTTAAATCCAGTTGATCAAGCTTCTCAAAATGAGAAATGTGCTACTTGCAGAGCCAACAAATTTATGATCCTCAAGATAAGAGGGACAATTCAAGATTTGAAGTTCCAAATGAGGTCTGAGAACTGTGATTTGAAGAGACAATTGGAGAGTCAGAAGGTAGAAATAGATTCCCTCAACAACAAATGCACTCACCTTGAGGAGACAGTCAACTACCTCAAAAACATTACACTAAATGAGGAGGGAGAAAATTCAAACTACCAGAGCAGCAAACAAAGATCTTAGCAAGACCAATCAGTAAACAAATATTAAACTGCCCTTAAGTGTTTTTGAAGTCTGCTAGTTTTTGACAATTATGTTATGTAAGTGTATTTTATTGTTGTCCCAGTTTGTAAGGCAGTATGCCAGAAATGTAATAGGAATCTCTGGAATTTTTGGATTCATGTCTAAAGGTTTTCGGGACTGCGTTCCCGACCTTCTATCCTTCTGCATGACTCCATCCAGCATCAAATGTAATAGGAGCTGGCTCCTCTTTCTTTTTTGGAATATATAAAACCATAAGTATATATATATATATATATATATATATATATATATATATATATATATATATATACAAAGTAGACAGCTAATTTTTCTATTTTATATATCAATTTACAATTTTCTAACAACATAATTTCGACTTAAATGGTAGGGACTAAACTACTATGCAACACTTGAAATGATATGGAAATATTATTTTGTACTCGATCAAAATATATTTTTTTAAATATATAAAATATTATAGAAAAAAAAAGAAACCATTTAAAATGGAATTTTAATGGAAATGTATTAATAGGTATTTATTTGTCAGATGTATTTATTTTTTTAATAAAATGTAAATTTACTGTTTAAAATATGTATGTTTAATTATTATAAATTTTAAAGTTTTTGGTTACACGAGGAAACCATTTTTGTTCAAATTGTGTATCTTGTTACTTAAAATTTATTTTAATTAAATTAAAACACTTACATTATATATAATTAATTTATCCCACTTATAATTATAACAAATTTCTCTTGAATAGTAAACCAATTTAATTAAAAAGTATATCAAAAACCTTCCAAACCTAGAACAATTGAACCCTCAAAGAAATTCATTGAAACTTAAATTAGCTAATCTTATTATATTTCATTACCATGGATTTGGTTGGGAAGATGAATCGTGAAGGATGTGGTGGCAGTATTTAATGAAATTTTTGAAAGAAATCGGATTTATAAAACATGTTAATTAATTCCGATATGGGAAATTATATTATAGGTTATAAATTAATTCAACTAATTAGGATTGCAAAGATGCTGACTAAAAGTACATGTTTTAGCTTACCTTGCTGACTGCTCCCTCTCTCCAGGGTTTGGGGAATATAAGGAACAATCCATTAATATTTTGTAGGGTTTGGGTAAAGGACAAACAAATTTTTATTTCTATCCTAAGCTTTGATGTCTCCAGCCTATATCATTTCTGTATCGTAAAACGAATGGAATTTTTAAAGATAACGGATATTTTAAAAATAATTCAGCTAAATTGACGAATATTCGAATTTATTTTACGGATTCTGCTGAATTTGGTAACTATGAAATAAATTACTATATCATTTATTTTGAATTGGATTATTTTGGTGTAATTATTATTATTTTTTAATTTTAATTTAAATATGTTTATGAGGATTATCGTTATGATGATTTGGAATTTTTAAAATGTATTTTAAAATAATTATACATTACTCTTTATAATTAATCCAGATGCTTCTTGGTGTCGTGATAGAACGATTTAAAAAAAAATAAGAATCATAATAGTTTTTAAGATATATTCTCGTCTACGTTTTAAAAAATCATAATGATTCTCATAATGTTTTTAAAACCAGTTTTTCTTGGATTTGGTTTTCCATCTTGTTTTTAAGATGAATCATATTAGTTAATTTGAAACAAGTTGACTAGAATATCTCTTATAAATTTTTTACTTATAAATGTTGCTAAAATTATTATAGATCACAAAAATCTAAATTCAAAAATCCTAATAATTATCTGTACATCACCCATGAGTATTTTCACAAAAAAAAAGATATTATATGTATTCATCCATCTCTATTTATAAACTATCTTTCATTTCTCCTCTCCATCGTTCGATCAATAAGCTCTTCAGGGATTTGAAAGATAGTGAATAGAACAGCAAGACAAGGATGACTCCATGTACTCTTCGACTCATGTCACTGCCAAAGGGAAATACAAAGAGAGTCCACTTTTTCCTTGACATTGAAGATAAAAAAGGCTCTATGGGAGTCGTCCAGTCTACTCCTTGCTTAAGCAATCCTTCTGTGCAATGGTTGACTGCTGCTCTGTATATTATTTCTCTGGCATATTTTAACATTTACCTTTTGATGATGTTAAAGATAGCTAATTACTCTTTATTTAGAATAGTCTACATGTAGAATGTGAGCAAACCCAGTGAAGTGTGAGTTAGTTCGAGTTCAGTTTTATATGTGGTAAAGTCAAATTTAGTATGTGTTTGTATGTTGAAGTTACTCTAAATGAGTCACCAGTCAAAAGAAAAAGTGTAAATACCCCATGATGGGTTTATTGCAATAGTAAGTTTTATGTGATCAACAGAAAAACAATAGTTCCAGTTATTTTTGTATGTTGAATTTGTAGCTTTCCTCCTTTGTCTTTCCAAAAAATTGGTATTAGAGTTGATAAAAGAACACAAAATTTGAGGAACCTTCAATGCTAGCAAGAAGAGATCCAAGTCAAAAAAGACTCTAGTTTTGTAAAAAAACTACTTCGTAGAATTGTCACATGTTTATAATTGAAATTACAATTGAGCATGATCTGCAATAAGAGATCTGAAGTTGTTTTGTCTAATGAATGTGTTGTAAATTTGTCCGCTATTCTTTTGTATGAGAAGCGAGTATATACAAAGGTTGACTTCATAATAGTCACGCATACATTATGAGATTATTGAAGAGAATGAAATAACTTAATGAAAGTGTTTCTTGCTTGATTTGGTTGAATTCAGGAGCTATGTTTTTTGCAAGAAAAGTTTGGCAGAGAAGTTGACTTGAGTGAGAATGATTTGAGCTTTGTACGATGGCTTCATGTGCAATAGTCATGTACATGCGCCAACAATATTAAGGATAGTCACGTATACATTTTGAATTGATTAGGGTTTGCACCAGTGCGTTGACTATGTTAGTGAATAGATTTTATGTTGTTTGTTGTTCTTAAGGATGTATTTATTATTATTATGATAATTGTTGATCATAATTTGGTTCTTGATTTTGTTGATTTATGATTGGTTGGTGAGGGGTCTATGGTTTTGATGATGAGCATGGATTAGTATTGACATGGTTAAGATAGATTGACATTGTTTGGTTATGACAATATTTACTTTAATTTGGCATGTGATAAGGGTTTGTGATATAGTATCTTGTTGAGTGTTTTGGTTGGCTTGGTCTATTGGTTGAATTTGGTTGTAGTAGTTTGATGGGAATTCAATGATTGATATGCTTTAGTGACTCATCCAGGTATTCATTATTCAGTGATTTAATATTCAATGATTAGCATAGTGGAATTCAGTGTTGTTATTGGTATTTAGAGATTCAATATTTGGTAACTTTGTATATGGTTAAAGTGGGTAGTGGCTTACATGTTTTGATTATTGAGATAGGTGGATATAGTATGAAAATTTTGAAACGTGGTCCACAAAATTTCTAAGGGTCACATCCTTCTTTCAGGGAGTATAAGTTGCATTCCAAGTGGAGGTTGTAGCTTCATGCAAGTGGAAGCCTACATGCTGGTAATATTCTGTGTCAGTAGAAAATCAGTAAGAAGATTTTCTTGATAATAAAAAGAAAATAGAAGTGGTGGTTTTCTCCCACATTAGGTTTCCATCTAAAATCTTGGTGTCCTTATGTGTTGATGTGTTGCTTATCTGTTATGAATTATCTTCTCTTTAGTTCTCATGATTAATGAATAATGAATGGAAAATGAAATAATAATGTAATGGTTAAGTTAATCACTGATGGTAAATTGTGAAAAACTGACAATTTGCATATACATGGCTTTCATTCATTGAAGTCACATACACACACAAGTTGTCTGAATAACAATAGCGTACACTTCTCTAAATTGGAAATTGAAGACTAAGTGAAATAAAATACTAATTGAACCCCCCCACCCCCCCACCACTCAAGTATTTTCCTACCATGCATAAATACACCCAACAACAATCATTACTAGTAGGCGAAAAGACAAAGAATGCGAAGAAAAACTACAAAAGAAGCATAAAAGACTAAAACGACACTTGTAGAAACTAATAATATCAGAAATGGAACTTGTTATATGAAAAGCATGACAAAAAAATACTTGCGAAAGAAAAAGTGACAAAATCGAAAGCAAAAGTGACAATCGAGAAAATTACCTGGAAAAGTAGTGCAATTGAGACAAAAAACTCCTTGTGCTCAAGAGAATACGTATATCTCCAAAGATGATCGTGAGAATGCATTCTAGGATGGATTTATTATATATATGAGCACTCACGATATTAGAGTTAGGGTTTTGGGTGTGCATGCATAAAATCAAGGAGTCAATCTTAGTCAACTAACACATGTAAAATAATTGATTTATAAACACGTCACACTTCCAATTACCAGTGCACATGGCTATCGTCGGGAAATGCAAACTTCCTATTTTCAAGGAGTGCGTAGTTGGCTAACTTCGTGAACTATGTAGTACACTGGATCAAGAGACTGTGTAGTTAGTTGTCTCAGTGGATTGTGTAGTTCATTACCAGAAGGGTTTGTGCAGTTTGCTTCGACAGTTGATTGCAGAGTTTCCTATCTCAAGGGGTTGAGTAGTTCACTCTTATAAGGAGTTGTGTAGTTGATTGTCACAAAGGATTGCACAATCCCTTAGGGAAAGACATGTAGTTAGTGTCATCAAGGCAAGAATTAGCTTGCTTTCACAAAAGTTCTTTGCCTATCTTTAGAAGTAGTGTAGCTACTGTCGACAAGGACTAACTATCATCATGGAGTTCCCAATAGTTGTTACAAGGGAAGCACAATTAAGAAATCACAAGCTTGAAATGAAGGGGTACAAGGTTGCGACACTTAGTACTTTCAAGAAGAAAACTTGACACAAGTTGATACAACAATTCTTATGGTCAAATGGAGGCTCAAAAATCAAAGCATGGGAAATTTTTTGGAGGGGGGTTGTTGCAGCTAAAACACTTGGCGACACACTAGAGAAACACAACTTCTATGTTCGGGTCTAACTTTATGCATCGAGTCTATATTTAAGGAAGTATTGTTTTATCTCGTAGATTACTGTACTTTCCTTACTTAGCTCAATTACTTGCTAACTTTCAGCAAATAAGGTGCCGTAAGGCCGCTCGACCATAAGAGAGAGGAAGAATGGCTTGCCTGAAAATAGGCCCTAAGGGTGAGGTAACGTGTGAGGAATGTAGTCTCTTCCATTCCTATCACCATCTTAACACATTCATATGCAATTCAAGTTGAAATTGTTTTAATTAGGCATTAGGAGCATGTAAAAACGTGAGTATAAGATGTCCAAGTTTTAATATCATCTCTGGTGTTGCTCCTCTGCCAACAAGCTTGTTTATAACCCTAACAAAGTCACTTCAAGGAATCACAAGCATCACTTCGCTGCCAATGAGCCTGTTGAGTACCCCAGCGAGCTTGTTTCCTTCACCTCTTTGCGTAGGAATCCTTATGCTCATTAGCATTTATTGACATTCATATCACCACGGGAAGAAGAGGGATCCAAACTAATTTAACGAGAAAGAGAGTTTTTTCCTTATTTTACAAAGACTCTTAATTATTTCCCTCTAATGTAATTTAGCTCGCTTGAGTTTCCTCCTTTCCCTTCTCTACTCAACGAGATGACATGTTAAAATAACTAAATATATATTTAAGGCCAACTCAAGGGATATGATCCTATTATAGATATGAGAATCATAGATCTACTAAGGATTTCTTTGGGAAAGAAACATATTTTCTATCTAAGAATCATGGCTGTGAATATATAAGGCCTAGAAAATGAAGGGAATAAACAATTAAACCAAGTGTTGACAGTTTTACAATGTCCTCTTGAAATTTGCCACATTTATTTAGAGGCAATCAACAAAACTTTCCCACAAATTATTATAAACAAACTGAAAAGAAAAGTTCAAAATAAAAAGGCAAATGAAAGAAATGACGATGAAAACAAAGAAAGAAGGAAAACTATACTAAACCTACTCCTAGACTAACAAAAGGAAGGCTAGACTTACGTAAAGTGAAATTTCCAATGAAACCATCAAAGCAACCCTTGACCTATAAAGCTAAGGGAAGGAGTGGTAAGGAATACTATCAAACAAAATGTAAAGGAGAAAATATAAAGCGATAAGGCTTTCTCCAAGCCATGAAGGTCGAAAACATTAGAAGAAAAATATAACAAGAAAGCTCATGCTAAAAAGGCTTTCATTGTGTCTTGATGGTCACACACATCTCGATATATTCTCATGGAAGTACATCCATCTATATCATTGATTTCAGTAAACATCAAAAAAGGTCGAAGCTTATTACTAACAAAGGAGCTTGCTGTGTAAGTTTCTTCTAACCATTCAACAATCAGATCATGATATGTAAAACAAGACGGTGAAAAATCTTGAGATTGAAGGAGAGATACATTTTCAATATGTTCAGTCAAGTCATGAATATTTTCTCGTGATGGGATTTTGATCTGATCTTGTTCATAAATCTTACCAAGATTGTGAGATCCTAACATAACCATCAGTAAGGGCTGAAGTGCCTCGACTCCTTAACAAGTTTCCAAACTATTAAATGGTAAATCATCAAATATTGGTGGCTTGAAAAGATCAACAGATGAAGATGAAAAATCACCACTAGATGTATCAATGAAAGCATTGGAAGCTCCACTAGCTGATCATATTTCACATTTAATGCTAGGGAATCTTCATGGTTGGATGAACAAAATGAAGCATTTTCTTGAGTATGGAGTTACAAACTCTTCTTTTTCACAACTTAAAGGTGAGGAATGAAATAGATTATGATCAACGGATTCAACAATTTCTTCTTTTAATTGAAAATTAACACCACATCATTCGTGATTGTAATTAATACCGACAAGATGAAGAGAAGAATCATCTAAAGGGAAAATTGGTGTTGTAGGTTCATTAAACACATTAAGAAATGATGAATAGTGAGTTAATGGTGAATAATGGAAAGAATGGTCAGATGAAAGATCATCTATAGTACCTAATTCCTTGTTAGTTCCCTATACTACTAGTGTAACCCCCTTATTATATTGTTGTGCCCATGTAGTGCCCATATTGTTAGTATTGTGCCCCATAGAAGCCCACTATTGTTATTTTTGTGCCCTTACATTATTATTATTATGTTGGCTCTGATTATATTATGACCCCTTAGCATCCTATATATAGAAAGGAGCTCTTGTCATTTTGTATCATCCAAGAATCATTCATTTGTGTAATGCAAAGGAGGTTTTCCCCTCGAATAGGCTGATTTCTAAGGCATTGATCTTTCTTTTCTATCTTTTTGTGTGCTGGTTTCATAACATTTGGTATCAGAGGATTGGATTCTAGGGTTTCGCTACTCCAAACAGGTTATCGTGGAATTTTCTCTATAACTTTTTGTTTACGACGTTTCAGAAGCTAAAGCAAAAACCCATTTGAGACAAAATCGTTCTGAACCTCAAGTCCAAATTTCAAACCTTGTCTCAGTATATTTTTGGAGATATGATCTTAGGAATGTAGGGTTTTTGTAAGCTCCAAAATTCCATCTCAAATAGTTCATCGTGGCATTTTCTCTATAATTGTTTTTCTACGAAGGTTCAAAGTCTAAAATTAAAACCCATTTGAGCCAAAATATGTTTGAAGCTTGGATCCAAATTTCCGATCTTGTCTCGCTATATTTTTGTAGGTATAATCCAAGGAAGTTAGGGTTTTTTCATGCTCCTGAATTACATCCCAAATAGGTGACCTTCAAAAAATTGTCATAACTTTCTCTCTGAGTATCAAATTGAAATTCCATAAGAAGTTACAGAAAGAGAACAGACTGTAGTGTTATGTGCATATTTTTCAGTTCTGAAGGTTGAAATAGTTACACATGGCACAACGTACAAGTTCTCTCTACTGAAAAAGTATATAATCAGGTCATCTTGGGAGATTGGACATAACTCTTTCTTGGAGAATCAAATTTTGATCGAACTGGTGGGAGTGGAAAGAGGACACAGAGGACTACCACGGATCATAATTTCATAATTTGGAGATTTGAAACTACAAATTTACATTCATTTCAAGATTGAGCTCCTAAAAGAAAGAAAAAAAGATATGAGGAAGTTTGATTGCAAGGATCTGTAACATGGATACTACAGATGGAACAATATTTTGATCTACATGATGTGAAACTGTTACAAAAGGTGCATATTGCATCTTTATATTTAGAACCAAATTAGTTTGTATGGTATAGAGGGACTTTTTCTCGTAAACCACTTGTCACTTGGTCAATTTTCATGGAGGAAATGATAGCACATTATGAGGATGCAAAGAGAAACACCTTATTTAGCCAATTGATAAATTTCAAACAAAAGGGTTCAATGGAAGAGCATATTAAGGACTTCTGAAAATTGAATATAAGGGTAAATGATATTCCAGAGAAGCAAAGGATTGATGCCTTCATAGGGACTTTAAAGGATAAAATTCAACATGAGGTTCGTCTTTGGGAACCTGATTCATTGGAGAAGGAATTCATGTTGGGAAGAAAAATTTAAAGTGGAATTATGGAAACAAGGTATTCAAGACTCCCAAAGGCCTCCCACCTATTCGTGATCATGATCATGCTATTCATTTGATTCCAGGAAGTGTTCCACCAAACATCAGGCCTTACAGATATCATATGCCTAAAGGAGTGAAATTGAATGTATGGTTGCAAAAATGCTAGAGGTGGGTATAATTATCTAACCAAATTTGATAAATGAAGCAAGGGATGAATGAAAAAATGACGAAGCAGGGTGGGAAATCATTCAAAAGTTGCAGAAGATCCCAGTTCAAACAATATTTCCAGCACTTGACAAGGAAGGAAAAATCATATTGGATCCTAAAGCAGTCACAGAACTGAGAAATCGACAACTACGAAATGGATCAATTTCAGCTCATCAAGTGGAAGAAATTACTCGCTGAATATTCCACGTGGAAGGATGATAATTTTATACATAAGCATCCAAAACTACTCAAGCGTTGAGGACAACACCTTTTGAAGGAGAGGGGCATGTTAGGTCCCTATACTACTAGTGTAACCCCTTATTGTTATTAGTGCAACCCCCTTATTATATTGTTGTGCCCATGTAGTACCCATATTTTTAGTATTGTGCCCCATATAAGCCCACTATTGTTATTATTGTGCCCTTACATTATTATTGTTATGTCGACTCTAATTATATTATGACCCCTTAGACTCCTATATATAGAAATGAGGTCTTATCATTTTGTATCATCTAAGAATTGTTCATTTGTGTAATGTAAAGGAGGTTGCCCCCTCGAAGAGGTTGATTTCTAAGGCATTGATCTTTCTTTTCTATCTTTTTGTGAGATGGTTTCATAAAATTCCTATTCAAAATATGAGGCCCACACAAAATCATTATAAGAGATACCATGAGTCTCTTTTTCTTTCACTTGAAAAACAACATCCTCTTGTAATTGATTACCATATTAAAAAAAATCCAGTGAAACAGGTTGATCGGGTGAATTAAGACAAAGAGGATCATGAGAGAAGTTTATGGCGAACAAGAGGTGTATATTGAAGAAGCAATATCATCAATCAAATCAGATTCAGTATTTCAACATGCATTCAATTTTTTATTATGAGGGGAATATGAATGTGGGACATATGGATCAACAATCTGATCTTCACATTTTTCAACCTCAACAGACATGGGACTGCTTTGTTTGATAAAGAAATGAGAGAAGGGGAAGAAGCACAAGAAAGATTAGATTTTTCCTTTGAAACTTTAAGTGCTCCATGACCAAGAAAAGTTGGAAGACTAGTAAGAGATTTAGATTCAAGAGGTTCCAAATAAATATGAACTAAATATTGAAACTTCTCATTCATAAAATCCTAATCCATGTCTTCCTTAGAAAAATCATAACAAAAATGAAGAAAGAAATGAAGAAAATTTTCCAAAGATTCATCAAAGTTCATTATGAGTCGAAGAATATTCTTATATATGGTTGAATAATCATACTTGTCAAAATCTCTATGAAGCTCCATGACAAGTTGTTCAAAATAATGACAGAAGTGGTCAACAATGTATAACACCATTGTTTAGCACAACCTTCAAGAGTGAGAATGACCAAGCTACAAGCAACATCCTCACAATTAACTTCAAAAGAATAAAAAAATTGAAGAAAGAAAAAGGTGTGCCCAATAATGGTTGTTTCATCCTCGCCATTAAACTTTAAATTTGACAAGTTATGAGCTATTCACATGGAAAATTTCAAATTTGAATTCTTAGAAAAACATCTTGAGATTATGATTTGGGAGGAGGCCCTTCAAGATGAAATAATTAACCAGACTTCATAGGTTCAATTTTTCATCTGCCCATCCTTCTATCGCCAAAATCCTATTGACAATGCTGGATGTCAACAGCAGGGAAGGGGGTCTCCCTGGAATGAAGTCCCAATTAGACCTCACACTATTTGGAGTAGGAGCCCCAACCAGAAAATAAGGTTGATTTCCATAATTGTTGATCTTAAAGATCTTCCTTGGCTACAATAAACAACATAAGAAGGCATACATAATTTTTGGGATATCAAGTGAAGAAACTTTGTGAAATGTCAATTCTAATGCATAATAGATTCTTTCACGTAAAGAGAAATGAGAGTGAGCCTCTAGAAGAAAAGTAATAGTACTATCCTAAAAGAAATGCACACACATATGAAAAAATGGTTAGTTAACCTACAAAATAGTTCACAAGATAATAACAACCATGAAAACAAATACAACACACATTCAATAAGATATATATTAAAGCTAACAAAACAGTTCATTGATCTTAATATCAATGAAATAAAATACAACGTAAACATTTAAATAATAGTGTCACAATATCCACGATAGATGTATGAAAGTGTGATGGCTTAAAGAGCTTTTGTCGATTAAGTGAAAGTTCCAAGTATACAATACAATGATATGACATTAACCCCAGTAATGGAACATGAAGATACCAATTTCTTCTCCAAATAATGATATTTATGCCTTTGTTAGATTAGAGAAGCCAAGGCTACCAATCTTAAGTTCCAAACCCTTTGCTTGAGTTATGAGGGTTTATTTATAACAAATGAGGTGAACTTTCATCTCTTCTTGTGGCCTTTGAGCTCCCTCATGATTCTTGAGCTTCTTTAGTCTTTATTTTATCTAATGACTCTTCATATTCCCTATTTGACTATTGGAATTACACTTACACTTACACTTACATTTCTTATTATTTTCTAAATACAAAATCACATAAGACAAAATGTGGCTAGAGCCTAATAAGACAAAACTTTGTACATTATGCTTGAGTTTGAGGAAACTATAGCTTGACAACTTCTACTTGTAGTTATGATGTAACATATTGGTACTAAGCCTTGTACTGTGTTGCTATGTCCTCAAACTTTGATGGAAGATATGGGTTATATTTGAATCTTGCCCCCATTGCCTCAAGATAGATGGTTTTAGAACCGATTTGAAGATTGTTCCACAATAATAATAGATTCATATTTAACTTGGTAGGTCTCGCTGAAAATTGTTGAAGATTCTTCCTAGTGATCTCTAATTCTTCTTTAGCGGTAACTTACCTCAAGTTGTTCAATAATTCTTCAATTTCTTGCATGATAACATTTATTCCCTTTGTTTCCACAAATGCCTCAACATAAGGTAGCTTGTGCACTTTTATCAAACTATGATATAGTCATGAGTAGGTGGATATAATGTTGGCCACATAGGTGATGAGTTGTTTGTTGCCTTGTATAGGCATCCTAACCTATACCCTTTCCAACTCAACTTCCTGCCTTGTTTTCCTGACCAACTCTTATGGTCCATTTCTATACTTAGTGCCCCATTCTTGGATTGCAATGATGGTTGCATAAATTGTCTTTAAAAATGTGACATTCTCCCATGACCGCTTTGGCATTGCATGCAAGGGCACTACTGCCTTATGAAGGGTGATAATTTCCTCATAAAACTATCTCATAGTGTCTCCCAATGATTGAAATTCATCAAATATTGCTGCCCGCAACACCTTTATGTTAGAATCAGCAGAAGATAGCCTTTGATTCTCAATAAGGAGATGATCAATCTATTGCCTTGCAGAAGCTAAATCCTTTGCAAATTGCTTATTTTATTCCATCAAGAAATCAATGTTTACTTTTGTAGCCTCTAAAAAGTCTGCATTTTTTGTTGTGACTATTCTACGATTCTTCTTGGTATTGAGCATAATTACCCTTTCTGTTTGGATAGAAATAAGATGAACCAGGTCATTAGGAAAATACTTCTTCCTTTCCTGCATTGTTTTTTTCTTTGAATGATCAAAGGTAAGTTTAGAAATATCCATAACTAAATGACTAAATGGGATGTGGCCACTAGTAATGGGAGGTAAAGGTTGACTATTGGTCTATTCTACAATAAGCACAATGTATTCCTATTGGTTATCCTCCTCCCGTTTAACCTCTATGTCTTGGGCATGTATTTTCTCCTTTATTTTTCTTACAAGTTCCTCATTCTGCTTCTCCCTGCTTTCTTCATCTTCTAATTCCTTCTGTTGTTCTTCCTCTTCAAACTTCTTTTGTCGTTTTTCATCTTCTCTTTATTTCTGCCATATTTCTTCTTGGTGTTTCCTTTTAGTTTCTTCGTCTTCCTTCTTTCTAGTTTCCTCTTCTTCTTTATTTCTCAACTCTTCTTCTTTCTGCATGTCTTCTCCTTCCTTCCTTTCTTGTTCTTCTTTGTGCATCCATTCCTCTTCTTGCTTTTTATCCTCCTTCTATCTCTTTTATTCTTACTACTTATTTTTATTTAATTCTTTTGAATCCTTTCTTCTCTTTTCTATTGTAATGTTCACTCTAAGAATAATAGGGTCTACTTTCAACTTGTGGCTCCGCTCTGCTTCAGAATTGTGCATAACTTTCCTCTTATACTTGGAAATGTTTTTCGGAGTGGGCACTTCTTGCTGATTCCCTTCCTGAACAACATCTTTCTCATGAAGTGTATTGGAAGGGCCTACCTCATTTCTTGGTGCATGTGTTCAGGAAGAATCGTACCAATTATTGATCTGAAAATGGAGGAGGAGGTCAATTTCCTCTTCCTAAAAACAGGGATCGATCTCTGACGCTTTGCAAAGAAAAATGGGTCTTAGCACAAAAAAGGTTTTCTAAAATGTCTCTTCAAGTTATGAGTTAGTTTTCACATGTAAACTTAAGCATAAGCAACACAATATCACATAAATCATACATGCATTCGTGAAGAGTAGAAAAAAGTATTTGTTGACGGAGTTCACCCCTATTGGGATACATCTCCAGGCCTACCAAAATAGCTAGACCACTCCATATATTCAATGGAAAAAGGAGTACATAAAAGTTTGCTGATAAAATATGTGGCTATTTCCCCTTCAAGGAAATTTTCTGCTGCAAATAACTCTCACATAAACATCATGACAACCTACAGTCATTCATGAAACCATAAAAAACACAAGGTATCTCCTACAAAGACCCTGTACTCCATCTGAAAATGAGCATACATGAGCATAAAAGCACTTCAATTCCACATTGAAGGAAACATAGAAAACTTTCCTCAACAAGGCATAGTGATAAAAATAAAGAATAGTTGAACCCTGCAAGTAACAACTGCTGCAATAAACTTTTGAAGGTAAGGAAACCCCTACAAGGCCTTCTCCATGCTCAAACACCTTCAAGAAATGCTCCTAAAAATGGATGTGAGGACGTTACATTTGTTACCACCTTAAGATATGCATATTTAATATTTCACCCATACAACGTTTTTCTTCAAATTTTCTGATGTGCTCAAATCAAGAAATAAAGATCACCATTTGATCCAGAATGTCCCAAAACCCTTAGGTTGACTCTTCTTGAGCTCCAAAACATTGAAAACTGACAAATATATGGCTCTACAAACTCTCCATGTAGTTTTGTTGTTATCCCTCAAAGCACGTGAGGTCCACGTCTTTTTTTAAATAATGATAAAGGACTTTTATTCATAAATTTTTTTATTTCTATATGCAACTTTGTTAAAAATTCTTAATGTGCCTGTTCTAGCCTAAAATAACATGGACATAACCTAAGAAGGAAACTATGTTCTAAATGTTGCATTCTCTATGTTTCGATCCCTTTTGTGGGATCATCATGACAAAAGCTTGATAATGACCCCACAAAAAGGATCAAAACGTCAAGAACGCAACATTCATAATACAATTTCTTTCTCACAAATATTTACCACTAACATTAATACAATTTCCTTCTCACAAATATTTACCACTGGGCATGGATCTTTTCACAATGGACATAAGGATCCCCATATTCTAATGAGTGTTGCTTTCATATGCAATATGAATGTTAAATATTAATAATAATAAATTCTTAATCCATTGTTTTTGTTTACAGGTGGTAATATTCCTAAAAAAACACAAGACTATAAATTCACCCCTTGGTCTTTAGATGGAGTGGGATGGATACCATCTATATAAAAGATGAAGCAAACTATTTTCCTAAGCTACCCGAATGCATGAATGAAGCCTATCGAATTATGAAATCAAATTGGAAAACAGAACGTAAAGAGCTAAGTAGCAAGGGGAACCATGCATTACCTCAGTGGGTGGGAATTTAACAGAAAATAAAATATATATTTTAGAAATAAGTGAAAGGTTGAAGTGGAAACTTGAAGCTACTAGAAAACTATGAAACAAATATACTAGTTGCACCTATATGCACTCGTGTAAGCATTAGGTGTAACGTAAGAAAGATTGTATGCCAACAATTTTTTATTTTTATTTTTAAATATTTTAGTTTAATTTAATTTTATAACATTTTTTAAATTAAATATAAAAGCTAAGGGGTATTGGGGAGATGTAGTAGTGTAAAAAAATGATTTCATAGCCATATTTAATTTTAGTTAATAAGCACATAAAATCTTAATTCTTACAAGGGGAGATGTGTAGGCGTTTGGTGTAATGTAAGAAAGATTGTATGTCAACAAATTTTTATTTTTATTTTTAAATATTTCAGTTTAATTTAATTTTATGACATTTTTAAAATTAAATCTAAAAGCTAAGGGGTATTTCTAGGGAGATATAGTAGTGTAAAAGATTGATTTCGCAACTATATTTAATTTTAGTTAATAAGCACATAAAAACTTCTTACAATAAACTTAAAAATATAAAAGACTCTTAACTATGTATATTCACCGCATTTTATCATGGATATTCTTTAACTCCCAAATAAGTTTTTTTGCAATACCATGGCTTATTAATACCACATGCCCAAAAATCATAACTCATTTCAAAATCAAAATATTAAAAAATAAAATAATTAATAATTATAATTATCAATACAACATTTTGACTTGGTCAAATTGCACAAACCTAAAAATAAAATAAAATAAAGACGATTAACTAGTATGGAAGAGATGTTTTTTTCACAGGTGGGAAAACCTATCATGACTCATTGTTAAACGGGGGGTGAGGACAACCATATCTAGGTGTTATCGTATCATGACTCATTGTCAAACCAGGGGTGAGGAAAACCATATCTAGGTGCTATCGACAAATGTGGACTCACTCTTCACCCTTATTCAAGGAAAACCACGCCACCTGGAATGTCACACACCTACCTTGTCAGTAGTCTTTCAATCGCACGAAGGGGGTGCGGCACCACCACCCGTTTTATTTTTAACAATACTCACACGGTGTGGACTACGCCTACTTTCTATACTTAGTTTATTTTTCACTTTTCTAAGTATAACATTCACATACACAACGGAAACATTCAATTAGTCATCTTCATCATTATTATCATTTACACATATGCACAACGGATATTTTAACGGGAGGGGCAACTCCCTGAAATATGAGTCTGCCTGATAATAATAAGAATATTTTACAAAATACACATGTTACAATCTTTTCCGGGAAACCCCAAGTTTCCTCCTTACAATTTCTTCCTCAACCGTGCAACTTCTCGTTTCACCATCATTCGCTGTCATTTAGCTGTCGTTCGGACCACTTGTCATTCAGCTACTTCATGTAGTGCTGCCCGGCTATGTCACCCACTTAGTGCATGCTACATAGCTCACCTGCATTGCCCAACTAAATTTCTGTGCCAGACCTCCATTCAACCTAGCTCTCGGGTCACGCTTGCCCACTGACCCGAACAACCATCACTTCATCGTTTAGCTCATGGGGCGCTCCTGCTGAACTTGCCAAACCACCGGGTTGACCAACTCGCGGGTTGCCCGTTCCATCCCCCGGGGTCCTCTTGCTCGAGCTCTTCAATTTGTATCACCAACCTATCGTCGCTTGTTTAGCCACCCAAGACACTCCTGCCCGACTCGTCGGAATGGTCATGTCGACCAGCTCACGGCCACCCGTTCTTTTTTCTCGGGGTGTCTCTGTCTGAACTCGCCGATCACCTGTGCATGACCGCCCTGTGGTTTTCCCATTGCACTATCGTGTGCGCCTGCCCCACATTCATTCACCGCTCCGCATGACCTGTGGTTACATCACTGCCCGACCTACAATTAGACTCGTTGCCCAACCTGTGTTCGCCTACCAGCTCGCTCGACAGTTAAACCATTTGCCTGCCCTGCAGTTCTCACCCGATATGTGTTTGCCTTGGATCGGTGCTTTGGCTTGGCCATTGCCTGCACCTTTGCTTTCACCCAATCCTCGCCAAGTCTGCAACTCCTTTTCCACTTGGCTTGCATGTCCAAGACTTGATTTCCTTCGTTGGTTGTTTGTTCCACCATCTGACCCACCAATATATATGGCGTTCAACATTTCGATTAGGGCTTCAACTTACCAAGCCGACCCACAATTTTTCTGTTTTGCCAATTCTTTTACGTCGGCCTAAGGTGTAGGCACCCCCGTGCGGGACCGCCCTCACATATAAACTTTCCACCACCCAACAGTTAGCCATTTTCACGATCAACCTTCATGTGGTCGTTTCCTTCGTTCGGTCAGCTCGTCACCGTGTGCACGTGCCCTCCACTCGCCAGTTGAACCGCGCCCAGCTCGTCTGTTTCTCATGCACCCATGCCAACTACCGCTGACCTGTCGGTTAAACGCGTCCGCCCAACATGCCCGACTCGTGGGCTTGACATTCTTCCCCACTCTAAATGGTTGTCGTCATTGAAAACACCATCATACGACATCGTAAAGTGTCGCTATCTCCAACATCCAAAATGTCCATTATGCCCACCTCTTCTCTGCCATCGCATAAACCATAAAGGCTCATGTCTCCATGAATCGGAAAGTCTCCTCAATCCATGATCATCAACCACATTCATCGCAATCCCCACATGCTTCCCCACCGTGGAAGGTTGTTCCCTCCAACTCAAGCTACATGCTCACTGCAACATATCGTGTTGACCCCATCATGTATCGTCATTGTGTGAATTGCTGCCATGATACTCCAACACAATGCTAACACATCTTAGTACACTGCTATAGCCCCCATGACTTGAACTATGCAGGTGATCAGTCCAACTGTTGCGGTCAAACCATGAGAATGCACATCCTCATGCCATCAGCAGTCGTTTCTCCTAGCCTCCTGTCACAACATCAACTTGATTAAGAATCCATCTCCATAAAAATGTAAGACATGCCCAGGTCCATGAAGTGATCTCCATCTCATCCGCAACATGATGTCCATGATGTTTGGTGTCAATGTGCTGCAAATTAGCCGCATCTATCCCAACATCATCATCCATATACGTGTAAAATCCATCTCCTCAAAATGAAGAGATCCTCTCATGAAACTGACTATCAATGTGCCACATCTAGGTCCATGAAGCAACCTCCATCATATCTGTAATGTGCCATCCCTCAGATCTGCTAAAGAAACAAGTATATACCTGTCCCATCATCCATGTGCTGCCCATGATCATAGACCAATCAGCTCCCATGTATTAAAAGTGGTTAAGTCTTGGCTCAACCCATGCCCAAGTGTTTCCACCAAGGCATCATCATCGCTGCAACTCCGTCACTCCAAAGTGTCTCATATCAATCCTCCACATCAAGTCACTCTCTCAAGCACGTCCTTAAATGTAATCAAGAGTATGCACCCCATACTGCATCAAAGTCCCTGACCTCAGCTCCTCAATGCATTAGATCCTCCGAGTCCACCATAATATGAAGTCCCCAAAAGTCACAACCTTATGTCATCATGAGCTCCATGAGTCATCTCCAACCAACATCCTAGTTGATCTGGATTTAAACAGGAATGCAACAAAATACAGAGATAACCAATTACACAAAGATGCAGCAGAAATAATACTTCATTTCATTAATGTAAAATACTGAAATATGCTTACAAACATAAATGGAAATAAACCAGCTAGGGCGATGGTAGCTTATCTCTGAGAAGAGATGTGGCAGCTACATGCCTCTGAATTGTGTTACAATGAGGTTCGAAGGCCTATTTATTGTTGAGAAACAATGGAAAACCCTAAACATCAAAAACCTAAACCTAGAAGATGAAACACCAAACTGTGGGCCCCGTTTGGGTAAATTGGTACATCAACTTCCCGGGGTCGTAACTTTGGCATACGATCTTCGTTTGACATGCACAATATCTCGTTAGAAAGATCTATCCAAGAAATAAAACTTTGGGAAGAGAAACATTATTTCATGGTTCCATGTTGCTCCCAAATTTCCCAAAAAACGTCGTTTAGGGCCTCAAAACGGCTCTGGAAGTTCAGGACCCGAAAAACTGCTAAAAATAGTAAATTGTGCTACAATTACGAAAACTGAAAAATGAAAGAGACAGTTGTGGGGGTCCAAGTGGGATAGGTGGGTGGCCACTAAAATCCACTTGGATCATTCCTCCCCCCTTAGGAAGCAATGGTCCCCATTGCGTTGAGTTCCTCCATCTGCTGAACTTGGTCCTTGGTGAGCTGTTCTATAATCTCTGATGTGTCCAGTAATGGTGGGAAGCATGGTCAAGGGCATTCCACATTAAAAACTCGGTGCAAGCGAAGGAATGGATGAATGCTTTTCTCCAAAGCATTGTTTCCCACAACCTTGGTAATGCTGTAAGGACCATGTCGAAGTGGTCTGAGCTTCGATGGGTTCTTGTAAGGTGTTCTTTCTGCAGATGCAACCAGACTTTGTCGCCCACCTCACACTTGTGTTGTACCCCTGTGGGTAAGGAGAAGTTGTTCTTGTGTTCTTTCATGACCGTATCTCTCTGCTGCTACTACTGCTGCGTGGAGGAAGCCTTCGCGGGGGTCATGGATGTGGCAATGATCTTCCCCTTACTTTGGGAGCGAACCAGACAGAAAATGAATTTCCTAGTCTGGGAGATGAGCTTGCTGCATTTCTTAGCAGTGATCAAAGAGGTGGTGGTAGGTGGGGCTACCTCTGGTATCCTGTATAATGAATTACACAAAGAAATAATGATAGTGCAAGGCCTTGACTCATAAGCAGCATGTTTCCTCCACAAGTATGGTTGGCTTAATAATATATCACAAACATCAAGAGGTGCAACATCACATAATACCTCATCTGTAAAGGGCTTGATGTTGTAGGGAAGGCGGCACTATTAGCGGACTCGGAGATCTCATCCTTGGTGAAGCCACCTGATACTATACGACTGCCGGTGTGGTGTAGTCGGTAGGCCCAACCACTTCACGACCTCTGCTGAAATGAGGCTCTTTTGGTTGCCAGTGTCGACAATGAATTGCAATGGTGAACCCTTCACCCACATTTGTGAGTGGAAAGATGCTCCCCCTCCTCTGGATCTTCGAGCTCATTCTTCTTGATCTTGGCAGTGGTGACAGTGGTGCTGGGCTCCGCATCAATGATCTGCTTCCCTTTTCCATTCCCCTTGTCGGGTTCTGACTCAGGGTCAGAACATGCATATGATTCGGAAGCCTTCAACTCGGCCACCAACGACTGCTTGATCCAACGCTCACTTGTGTTGTGAGTGGGGCTCTTATGGAACTCACACCACTTTCCTGTGTCCTTCTTTGATTTCGTGGTGTTGTTCTTTTCTTGTGGCTTCGATGAGTTGTCTTGGGTTGCCCCGTTTTGGCTTTATCCTTGGTTCTGCAATTTGGAGAAGCCTTTCCCTTGCTTTGGATTTGCAGATCCAAAGTCTTTCTTCTTTTGTTTGAACTTCTGCTTAATTTTAACAGTGTATCAGTATGTCCTACCGAGAAAGGAGATGTTCAAGAACTCCATCTTGTCCTAGATGTATTTGTGTAGGAAGCCGCGGTATTTGAGTACCAAATGTAGCTCAGAGTCCTTGATACCAAACTGTGTGTGAAGGGTATGAAAAATGTTTGTGAACTCTGGTACATCTTGGTCCCTTCCCTGCCGTAGAGTGGTCCACTTTATGTACTTGTCTTCGTAGCTTTTGACAGGGTAGTATTGCTCCTTAATGGCATCCCGGAATGCATTCCAAGTGGGTACAGCTGAGAATAGTGAGTTTGTACTTTCATCCTTCTGCTCGCAGTAGGTTTCCCACCAGTCTTTGACGTGGGGGGCTTCTTTTAGAAGAGCGAAAATAATCTTTTCTCGACTCGAAAAATCATGAAGAGAAAAATACCCTTCTAGCAGATTTAACGATTTATCTACGACATCTGTGTCTATTTGACCCTCGAAGATGGGGATTTCAAAATTAACCTGTACCTTAAAGGGTGTTGCGTTTCCATAGTAGCTGCTAGAAGCCGATGCGTCGCCTCTGGGTAGCCGCTGAAGGATCTGGGAAAAGTTGTCCATCATCATGTTCCTTTGCCGCTCGAGGGCTTCTTAGAGCAAGATTTTGATATGATCTACTGCCCCCTCGTCCTTCTTTTCATCCACCATGGGAGGCCATTAGGATTCGTGAGGATGGTCTTACAAAGGTTCAACCAATTCAAGCCCTAACTCCTTATATCCAGACCCCGTTGGGGACATGGAAAGAAAAATAGAGAAAACGCAGACCTCTATGATACCACTAATTCAGATTTAAACAGAAATGCAACAAAATATAGAGATAACCATATACACAAAGATGTAGTGGAAATAATACTTCATTTCGTTAATGTAAAATACTGAAATATGCTTACACACAGAAATGGAAATAAACTAGCTAGCGCGATGGTAGCTTATTTATGAGAAGAGATGTGGCAGCTACATGCCTCTAAGTTGTGTTACAATGAGGCTCGAAGGCCTATTTTTTGTTGAGAAACAATGGAAAACCCTAAACATCAAAAACCTAACCCTAGAAGATGAAACACCAAAGTGTGGGCTCTGTTTGGGTAAATTGGTACATCAACTTCCCGGGGTCATAACTTTGGTATACGATCTCTATTTGACGTGCACAATATCTCGGTAGAAAGATCTATCCGAGAACTACAACTTTGGGAAGAGCCATATCAGTCCATGGACCCATGTTGCTCCTAGATTTCCCAAGAAACGTTGTTTAGGGCCTAAAAACGGCTCCAGAAGTTTAGGACCCAAAAAACCGTTAAAAATAGTAAATTGCTACAGTTACGGAAACTAAAAAACTGAAAGAGATAGTTGTGGGGGTCCAAGTGGGATAGGTGGGTGGCCACCAACATCCACCTGGATCACTAGCAAGCATACATGTCTCGGCCCAAAGGTCTCTGCAATATGCCTCAACTCTCCATGTAGTAGGAATGCTCCATAGTCTGCTCACAACTCCACCAAGTCCATGGCCTTGTTGTACAAGAGTGCACAACATCCCCATCGGCTCATAAGTAAAAAATCTCCATGTCACACCAACAAATCTACCTACACAACACCCCTGCCTTGGCACTCCTCATTGGATGCCCATAAGTGACACCTCTACAAGTGCTCCTGCATAATGTCCCTGCATAAGACTGCCATGCTCCATCTATCCAACTCGATGTCCATGACTCAAGTTGCCCATGTTGTCCAACTAAGTAGACCCATCACAACATTGGTCATCCTCATCCAAGCCTGCCATTCGGTCTAGTGCCCATAGTCACCCAAACCATATAAGTCATATGAGTCCCTTCCACCATAGCTCCCCCACTAAAGGTTCCACCAAGACTTCCTCTTGGTCTCGGCCATGAGAAGTCCACCCAAGTATCATCAAACCCAGTGTGTTCCCTCTCTCCAATCTATCCATGAGTCATGTTGGGCACTTAGCCAATTCTCCATATGGCTAAAGCATGACCCATTCCTCCGTAATGATCATTACGTTCCTCCCTTGTCACGGGCATTTGGACTTTCTTCCATAAGGTCACAAACAACCCCAACAAGCTCTGTAGCGGTTAATGGTCCTTGCCTCTCCATACAAGGTCTCATCTTAGACATCCATGGTAAGACTCTCCATCGCATTGGCAAACTGATTTTGCCCTTCCCTGCATATGGCCCATCCTCCAAAAGCTCCAATGACACACAAGTATAAGTAGTACTTACTTCATCATGAGGCTCCTCCATGTGAGTGTCCTCATCCACCAATGTCTGAAAATTACATAATCTTGGTCCAACTTGATCAATTTCATGTTCATCCTCCATCGTTGTCATATCTGCAACATCCTCAAACATCAAGACTTCCTCTTCTTCATCATTGCGATCTGCAGCTGCATCCTGCTCCATTTCCCAACCAAGTCGAAGAAGTTCGTCTTCAACATTCCTTTACAAGACTTCAAGTTCATCTTGAATCCGTGGGTTCTCCTCTTTCGTCCGCTTCAACCTGTATAAGGTCAGCAAGAGCCTCCTTTGGCATTCTTCCAAACCTTCCCTGTCTTGTTGTTCAACTTGGCCCAAGCACAATGCTTCACCTCTGCTAAACCTGTCACGAAGTGTAGCACTTCACTTCTACAAATCTGAATCAAAAAAACCTGTGGAATACGGAGCCCCGATACCATCTATCATGAAGTGATAGTGGGATCAACTTCTCTTCAAATCTTCAATGAATCCATGTGGAAAATCAAGGGCTCCGATACCATCTATCATGCCCTTACCCTGGCGGTAGTCTTTCAACCGCATGAAGAGGGGTGTAGCACCACCACCCATTTTCTTTTTAACAATACTCACATGGTGTGGACTATGCCCACTTTTTATACTTAGTTTATTTTTCACTTTTCTAAGTATAACATTCACATACACAACGGAAACATTCAATTAGTCATCTTCATCATTATTATCATTTACACATATGCACAACAAATATTTTAACGGGAGGGGCAACTCCCTGAAATATGAGTCTGCCCGATGATAATAACAATATTTTACAAAATACACTGGTTACAGTCTTTGTCGGGAAACCCCAAGTTTCCTCCTTACAATTTCTTCCTCAACCGTGAAAATTCTCGCTTCATTGTCATTCGCTGTCGTTCAACTATTGTTCAGACCACTTGTCGTTCAACTGCTTCGTGCAACGCTGCCTAGCCGTGTCACCCACCTTGTGCACACTCCACAGCTCACCTGCACTACCCAACCGAACTGCAGTGCCCGACCTCCATTAAGCCCAGCTCGTGGGTCGCCCACCGGTCCTACCCGGGGCGTGCCTACTCGCTCACCTGAACAGCCAATACTTCACCATTTTGTCGTTCAACTCGTGGGGTGCTCTTGCCAGACTCGCCAAACCATTGGGTCGACCAACTCGCGGCTCACTTGTTCCGTTGCTCAGGGAGCTCCTGCTCGAGCTCTTCAACTCGTATTTCCAACCTACAATCGCCCATTCAGCCACCCAGGACACTCCTGCCCCACTCGTCTGAACGGTCGTGTCAACCAGCTCGCGGTCACCCACTATGTTTTCCCAGGGTGCCTTCGTTTGAACTCACTGATCACCTATGCGTGCTCGCCCTATGGTTCGTCCGTCACATTGTCACGTGTGCCTGCCTCGCATTAGTTTATCCCTCTACACGACCTACGGTTACACTGTCGCCTGACCTGCGGTTAGACCCGCTGGTCGACTTGCATTCACCTACCAGCTCACCCGGCGGTTAGACTATCTGCCCACCTTGCGGTTCTCACCTGATATATGTTTTCCTTGGCTTGGTACTTTGGCCTAGCCATTTCCTACAACTTGCCTTTCACCCAATCATCGCCAAGTCTGCAACTCCTTTTCCACTTGGCTCGCACATCCAAGACTTGATTGCCTTCGTTGGTTGTTTGTTCCACCATCTAACCCACCAATATATATGGCATTCAAAATTTTAGTTGGGGCTCCGACTTACCAAGATGACCCACCGTTTTGCTGTTTTTCCAATTCTTTTACATTGGCCTAAGGTGTAGGCACTCCCGTGCGGGACCGCTCTCACATATAAACTTTCCACCACCCAACACTTAGCCATTTTCACGATCGGCCTTTGTGTGTTCATTTCCTCCATTTGGTCAGCTCGTCACCATGTGCACACACCCTTGACTTGTGGATTGAACCACGCACATCTCGTCTCTTGCTCGTGCACCCATGCCAACTCCCATCGACCCGTTGGTTAAACGCGCCCGCCCAGCACGCCCGACTTGTGGGTTTGACATGGAATAACCTAGTGGTGGTCTGTAACTAGGCATGTTTTCACAAAAACAGTTTTAGGGGCATCTGGAAGGGATGTTATAATGCAATGTTTAACATTTTAATTGTTTTATCCTAACACTAGATCTACAAGCCCTTAGAGGAATCAAATCTTTTGATATACAAACCTATTTTAGAGTGAAAATAGATTTGATCCCTCTTAGAGCTTGGTAGATCCAGAGTTAAAATATATCTACGCTCTTCACGCATAAGGTTTGTTTCCATATAGATCACATTTTAGAATTTTTAATTCTTTTAACACTCCATTGCACATAAATAATACTCAAATTACTTTCTTAAAAGGCACATCCACACAAGAATCACCTCTCTGCTTGGTATGAGTGGGTGACATAACTCTTATGAGGTCGTCCCATTGGTTTCTTCTACTAGGCTATCAAATTTGTTGAAATAGCAACAAGAAATGCTAAAAATAGAAGTGCTAAAAATAGCACTGTTATAAATAGCATTTCGGGATACCTTCCTATTTTAGTTAGTCCCTAAACTAAAATAGAGAAGTAAAATTTGAATTTGATCTTAGCAGCTATTTGTAAAATAATTAATTAATTCATCTTGAGTTAATTAGTTGTAGGAAATCAAACATGAAGTCTATGTGAAGACATGCAACAGTTTCTCCATTGATTGAGGAAGTTATCCCTTGATTAAAGGAGATTAGGATGAGTTGTACTTTGAGTTGTAATTAATTAGCTCAGTTATTTGAGTTAAGTCCAGTTAGATTAATCCAAATAGTTTGTTGAACTACTTGTGAGTTCAATTAGTTAATGTATGCATGCATATAACTGCTGCACTTCAGATAATTGAATATTCTCTCATAAATAACTCATGCATTTTAGTTCAGTCAGAGACCCAGTTGAGATCAGGTGATGGGACAATGTACTATTAGTTGCAGGAATATTCCTTGGAGGATATCTCTTGCATGCAAAAGGAATTCATTCCTTGAGGATTGTGCAGTTCAAACTGAGTTTAATGTGTTGTGTGATGAGGCCAATTCATAGAGGTGGCAACATTGGACCCCAAGGAAAACTGCGCAAAGAAATAGGAGGCTTGGAGGGTTGGAGGAAGACATATGTTGTGTCTATTCAGTCTGTGAGCTGTATTTTTCAATTGCAGAGAGAGTAGGATAGCTTTTGAGTTGATTCTTTATGTAATCTGAACATATTTCCACTTGTATGATATTACAGAGATCGGGGTTTTAGGCTGAGGCTTTCCCCAGAGTATTCTTTTGTGTTCATGTGTGATTGCTTTCTCATTCTCAGTTATATGTGTTCTTATTGATCTTGCTCATATTCGATTAAGCTTCCGCAAAGTTTGTTGTAGAAGTAGATCTTGTATTTTGCTTTAGTATATTGCATAATCTGTTGATCTATAGTGGGAAATTCTACATGGTATCAGAGAAAAGGTGATCAAAGGAGAGAACTGTATACAAGAAGGGAGAAGTTTGAAGTTTGAGGTTCCTGAATATAGAAATCGAGTTCTTATCACATCTCAATTTCACCAATGGCGTTCAACGGTTTAAGACTCGAGTATGCCCTTGATGGCAACTTGAATTATATAGCCTAGAAGGATCACATGGAAGCAGTATTAGAGGATAACAGTCTAAAGGACTTCATTGATCAAGAAGTCCCCAAGCCCGCAACGGCTAATGCTACAGAATTGGTGGAATGGAAGAAATGTGTGGCTAGAGCAAGGATAATCCTTCTGGAGGGAGTTCGAGACCACATAGTCTCGAGTCTCCATGGGAAGGAGACATCATTTTCGATATGGAAAACATTGAAAGATCTATATCAGAAAAACAACAATGAGAGGAAGCTGACGTTGAAAGACAAGCTTCGGAAAATCAAGTGTGAAAAGGGTGACACGATCTCTACGTATCTGAACAAGCTCACCACCTACAGGGATGAGCTTGGAAGCGTAGGGATCACGACAGCCAATGATAACATGGTGAGTCTTGTGCTCCTTAGTCTTCCTAAGAGCTGGCATAGATACCAAGACTCAGTAAATGGAAGAGAAAAACTACCAGATTGGGAACGACTTTGGTCGGATTTGATGCAGGAGGAGATAAGAAGAAGCACCAGAGATGGATCCTCATCAAAGTAAGATGATGAGAAAAATCTAGCCTTAACAAGTAAGGCGAGGAAGGGGAAAGGGAAGGCATCCCAATCCAAATCCAGTTCTTCCCATGGTGGGAATAAGTTTGACAAATCAAAAGTGCGATGCTTTCATTGTCATGAAGCGGGCCATTATGCTACGAATTGTCCACAAAAGAAATCCAAGAAGGGATCCTCGAAGGGATCTAATGCTGAGGCACTGGCCTCACAGTTTGAGTTGGATTTCTCTCTTATCGCATGCATGGTTTCATCCATGGTGGGATGTGTTTGGTACCTAGATAGTGGAGCTTCATTCCACATGTCAAGTGACAAGAATCTTTTTAGTACCTTGGAGGAGAAGGATCTCCAGATGCGGATCGAGATGGGCAATGATGGAAAGTACCGTATTTTAGGTGAAGGTACGGTTCTATTTCAAAGGGAGCATGTAGCTCCCCTCACCCTGACTGATGTAAAGCATGTACCAGGTCTGAAGAAGAATCTTGTGTCTGTTGCTATGCTAGAAGATAAAAGCTATGATGTAGTCTTTAGTAAAGGAAAGGTATTCCTGAGGCATATCGGCACTGGACAGACCAAGAGGATAGGGATTCGAGTTAAGAATCTCTACAAGCTAGAGGTAGACGACTGTGCTGCATTGAGTTCCAAAGCTGAGATGGTGCAGAGCCAAGATGTTGGTGAGCTATGGCATAAAAGATTGGGCCACTTGCACCATGGAGCCCTGAAGATCATGCAGCAGATTTCTATCGGACTACCTAAGGGAAAACTGGAGCAAACAAATACATGCAAAGGTTGTACCTTAGGTAAGTATGCAAAATCTTCCTTTCCAAATCGAGACAGTAGAGCTGGAGAAATCCTGGAGCGGGTTCACTTAGATGTTTGTGGACCATTCTCTACAGCCTCAACTGCTAAAAAAAGGTACTATGTTATTTGTATTGATGATTTTTCTCGTAGATGTTGGATCTACTTTATGAAAAAGAAGGATCAGAACTTCTTGAGGTTTTATGAGTTTAAAGCCTTGGTAGAGGAAGAATTTGGAAAGAAAATAAAAGCCTTGCATAGTGACAATGGTGGAGAGTATGTCTCCCAGTAGTTTAAGGATTTCTGCGCTGTAGAAGGAATTAAACGAGAGTTGACGGCACCCCATAATGCACAATAGAATGGGGTGGCTGAAAGGAAGAATAGATCGATTGTGGGAGTAGCTCGAGCGATGTTGAATGACCAAAGCCTACCACTGCATTTGTGGGCTGAGGCATGCAATACAACAGTATACTTGCAGAACAGAATCCCACACTGTATACTGGGAATGAAGACACCTATAGAGGCCTTTTCTAGGAAGCGACTAGATGTGAGTCACTTCCGAATCTTTGGATCATTAGTTTACTGCCATGTGACCAAAGATGCTCGGAAGAAGCTAGATCCAACAGCTGAGTTGGGAATACTTGTGGGGTACATGGCTACACCCCACAACTATCAGGTGTTCCTGCTTACCAGTCAAAGGACAGTGGTACGTAGGGATCTGAAGTTTGATGAGTAGAAAGCCATGTGAGTATCACTTGAGAGGGAGCTCAAGTTGCATGCAGATGAGGAACTTTTAGTTCCTAAGGAGGAGGAGCCTCAGATTGATGCAAAGTAGCTGCATGCAGAGGATCCGGGAGTGGAGGCATCCACTCATGTTGAGTCTTCCAGAGATGGGCGTAAACACTTAAGGGAAGTTGACAGGTTGATGTCGGATGTGCAGGAGAATGTGGGACAACCATCTTCTTAGCGTAGACAGAGGTGGTTGCTCGAGCAGTACACTGGTTACATGACCCTGGTTGGGGTGTGTGTAGAGTCCGAGCCTTCTTCGTTCGAGGAGGCAGTGCAGCAACTAGTTTGGGTTGATGTAATGGTGGAGGAGTACGACTCCATCATTCGGAACTGTGTTTGGGATGTTGTCCCAAGAGCTCAGGACATGTCATTGGTGAGTTCCAGATGGCCTTACAAAGTAAAGCAGGTAGCTGATGGAAGTGTTGAGAAACATAAGGCAAGGTTTGTTACCAGTGGTTTCTCACAAGTCGAGGGAATCGACTACTATGAGACCTTTGTTCCTGTAGCAAGGTACTCATCTATCAGATCGATGTTGGCACTATCAGCGCAGATGGGTTGGAGGATCCATCAGATGGACGTGAAGACAACATTCCTCAATGGGAATATTGAGGAGGAGGTCTACATTGAATAGCTAGAAGTTTTCAAGACCTTCGATTGTGAGTCACATGTGTGCCGACTCAAGAGGGCTCTGTATGCACTGAAGCAAGCACCTCATGCTTGGTACACTGGGATCAACAGCTATTTCACCGGGTTGGGCTTCACCAAGAGTGAAGCAAATGTGAACCTTTACCACATCATGGTAGAAGGTACGCCATTGATCATTGTTCTTTATGTCGATGATTTGATTTTGACAGGTGATGATCAATTGATCTAGTCTTGCAAGGAGGACCTTGCAAGAGAGTTCGAAATGAAAGATATGGGTCTTATGCAGTATTTTCTAGGCATGGAAGTGTGGCAGAGAGATGGAGAAGTTTTTGTGTCTCAAGGCAAGTATGCCAATGAGATCCTCAGGTGGTTCCATATGGAGAAGTGCAAACCCATGCAGACTCCTCTAGCTGGGAACTGGAGGAAGGAGGATGCTACTTCAGGTGAGGTAGTAGCTGCTACTGTTTATCGGCAGCTGGTGGGTTCACTTATGTATCTGGTGAACACACGACCCGACTTATGCTTTGTGGTGAACCAACTAAGTCAAGCTATGGTTCAGCCTACCAAGCTATTTTGGAAGGTAGCGAAGCATGTGCTGAGATACCTCAGAGGCACATCTCAGTTTGGATTATGGTATAAATGGACAGAGGGAGTGAAGCTTCAGGGCTTCACAGATGCGGATTGGGCAGGGAGTCCATCAGACCGAAAGAGCACTTCTGGAGGAATCTTCAACCTTGGTTCAGCTGTAGTTTCCTGGTACAACAGGAAACAGAGATCAGTTGCACTTAGCTCAGCAGAGGCTAAATACATGGCTGCTAGTCAGGCTGCATGTGAGGCCATTTGGATGCAGAAGATTCTAGTGGGATTGTTTGGTCAGAGGATGGATCCAACCGTGATCTACTGTGACAATCAGAGTTGTATCAAACTCTCTCGAAATCCAGTATTTCATGACAAGTCCAAGCACATTGATATTTGGTATCACCATCTTCGAGACTGTGTGGTCAAGAGGATCATGTTGTTGCTGTATGTTTCGACCGAGGAATGGGATGGAGATATTTTGATGAAGGCATTGTCAAAATGCAAGTTCGAGTTCCACAGAGACAGGATTGGGGTTACTAATAATCCCTTTCTTGTTGAGAGGGAGTGTTGAAAATAGCAACAAGAAATGCTAAAAATAGAAGTGCTAAAAATAGCATTGCTATAAATAGCATTTCGGGATACCTTCCTATTTTAGTTAGTCCCTAAACTAAAATAGAGAAGTAAAATTTGAATTTGACCTCAGCCGCTGTTTGTAAAATAATTAATTAATTCATCTTGAGTTAATTAGTTGTAGGAAATCAAACATGAAGTCTATGTGAAGACATTCAACAGTTTCTCCATTGATTGAGGAAGTTATCCCTTGATTAAAGGAGATCAGGAAGAGTTGTACTTTGAGTTGTAATTAGTTAGCTCAATTATCTGAGTTAAGTCTAGTTAGATTAGTTCAAATAGTTTGTTGAACTAATTGTGAGTTCTGTTAGTTAATGCATGCATGCATGTAACTACTGCACTTCAGATAACTGAATATTCTCTCATAAATAACTCATGCATGTTAGTTCAGTCAGAGACCCAGTTAAGATAAGGTGATGGAATAGTGTACTATCAGTTGCAGGAATATTCCTTGGAGGATATCTCTTGCATGCAAAAGGAATTCATTCCTTGAGGATTGCAGTTCAAACTGAGTTTAATGTGTTGTGCGATGAGGCCAATTCACACAGGTGGCAGCATTGGACCCCAAGGAAAAATGCGCAAAGAAATAGGAGGCTTGGAGGGTTGGAGGAAGTCATATGTTGTGTCTATTCAGTCTGTGAGTTGTATTGTTCAATTGCAGAGAGAGCATGATAGCTTGTGAGTTGATTCTTTGTGTAATCTAAACATATTTCCACTTGTATGATATTACAGAGATCAGGGTTTTATGCTAAGGCTTTCCCTAGAGTATTCTTCTATGTTCATGTGTGATTGCTTTCTCATTCTCAGTTATATGTGTTCTTATTGATCTTGCTCATATTTGATTGAGCTTCCACAAAGTTTGTTGTAGAAGTAGATCTTGTATTTTGCTTTAGTATATTGCATAATTTGTTGATCTATAGTGGGAAATTCTACAAAAGTGGTTTCTTCTACTAGACTATCAAAGTGATTTATGTGTTCATCTCGACTCAAGACTCTTTAGTGAAACTAAAAAACTATTGATGAAATATTAATTATTATTTTTAAATTTAATCTAGCCTTTGAGATTCACTAGTGATTTTGATATTTTAAATATTTTAGAAAGGTAAAATTTTCACCTTTCATTAGAAGCAAAGGGAAGCATAGAAAGAGCTACAAACGAGGGGTTAAATTTGACAGGTCTCCCTACCCATCATTTTTTTTGTGACAATTTTACTTTTAAACTGCCCTTCATGTGACTTTTAATATTTACTTTTACCTACATAATATTTTTCCAAAACAACGATGGAAGACGAAAATGAATCTAGAAACAAGATGCAGGTTGGATTCACGAGCTTAGAGAGCTTAGCAGGTATGTTGGCTGGCATCCATCATGAACTACATTTATCCTAGCATTCACGAGCTTAGAGAGCTTAGCAGGTATGTTGGCTGGCATCCATCATGAACTACATTTATCCTAGCAGCTTTGGAACAAATAGCCCAAATTTCCCACTATTTTAGCTACCCACTTCTCTTAATATTTAAGATTGATAATTAAAAAAAAATTAATAAACAATGGAATGATGAAATTGATTCATCTAGCAGGGACATATCAATATCAATGCGTGAGAGAAAAAATATTTTGAAGTCTTGCAGAAATAAGAAAGTAGACATAAACATGACGTGGATTAATTCTATTTTCCCAAAAACAATTTCCATTCCAATTCTAAATCAATAAAATCGATACTTAAAGTTCCAATCAATAACTAACTTATAACAAAATAACAGGGAACCTTAATTTTAAAAATATTCATCACCGTGGCACATAAACCTAGGGAAAGAAATAAGAAAGTAGAAATAAACATGACGTGGATTAGTTCTAATTTCCCAAAAACAATTTCCATTCCAATTCTAAATCAATAAATCGACACTTCAAGTTCCAATCAATAACTTATAACAAAATAACAGGGAACCCTAATTTTAAAAATATTCATCAACGTGTCACATAAATCTAGGAAAAAAGGGAAACACCAGTAAAAATTTAGTAAATATAGGTAATTTTAACATACATCTTTTGAATTCAGAATGGTTTGAATTCAGAATGGATTGTGCAAAATAACACCTCCCTCGGACTGAATTGAATATAAAATAGTACCGAAAATGAATAAGAATTTGCGCGTTGGCATTGATCTAGTTTGTTGGGGGATGGAGAAAATCCATTGGGAGAGGGACATGCGATAAACTTTGGTATCTTGTTTCTAGATGTCTAAATAAGTAGAGTTCTACATTGTAATTAAAAAAGGTATTTAATTTTATATTTTATTTTCATACATTGTAGAAAACAATTTGGATAGATAGATTATATAGAGTTTTAATTGGTAGCCAACAAAAAGAAATAGCGTCCTTAGATTATGAAAAAGTCTACATGCAATTGCAAATCTTGAACCGGGTAACAGATGGATCACGAAAACCAGTGTCCGTGTATCGGATGCGCAGAATCCTCTCAATGGTAACAACATGAAAACGCAGGGTTGTTCGTGAAAGAAACCCCAAGAGCCACCATAGAGTTTCCACCCAAATAAATCAACCCAAATAAATCAATGCACGCAATAGTTGTAAGAGAAGAAAACGAGAACAAGGACGCGATCACACTCCAAGGAGATTCTGGAAAATAAATTTCATTCAAAATTACAGCAACATGTATTAAAAAAAACCACCAACCCATATAGATTTTGAAAAATGACATTAAATGTGATTCCCAGTACATTTAATTCCCAGTGCCAGACTGATTTAAATAAATATATAAAATATATACATAAAATTTGAAACTTCAAATTTTTTTATCTGCCGTTATTTTGACATTTTTTTAAATAAATAACCACTGAACAATGTCAACATGTTGTATAGTATAGCCATTTTATGCTTGCCATAAAATCTCAATTCTCTTCATCCATCTCATTAAAAGAGGGTTTTATGGAGATCCTTCCTAAAACATGATCGATTACTATTTTACAATCTCCATAAATATGCAAAGCAGAGATATTTAGAAATTCACTGAAAAATAAAAGTCTCGAAAGAGCCATTGCCTCTTTGTTATTTGAACCTTCCCCTCTATTCCAACATGTTGACAAATCTCAAAATGAACAAGTAGACAGACTATCAAAGAAAGGACTATCACAAGAACGAGATAACTGGCATATGGATATCATGTTTGAAAGCAACACTTTCTACATGGAAGAATTTTTTCTCCCAGGATTATAACTCTGAACTATTTTGTTATTAACTACCTGTTGATGGACTATCACTGCTTGGCCACTGCACATCATATAGTGTCCTCTGCAAATCAGTTTCTCTCCTTTTGCAGATGGTGATTGTTTTCCTTATTTTTCAACAGGGTCATATTTTTGTTTCTATATATCGACCTAGACTTTCTATATTTATGCTGATTTTTACCATGTAACTCCCATGCAACCATGAAGCATAATCTGTTTTTGTTGACTGTTTCTCATTTTGGCATGTTTTGCCAAACTATCTGTATATCTTTCTAAATTTCTCTCATTAATATAAATATAACGCACTACCTGTATATCTTTGTAAATTTCTCTCATTAATATAAATAAAAAGCTTTTTTCGTACCAAAAAAATAACCAGTGAACAATGACGTGTTTATTTGGCAATCAATTGTATTTTACGGCTAAAACCGGCAAAAACGGGTGTCAATTTTAAACCGTGGCTGGAACATATTCAATTTTGAACTCCATATCCCAAAGCTATTGATTGCTTGACAATCCCAAAAGGAATTTGATGGGTGAAAACATCGAAAGTCAGGAGGAAATAACGCGAGTATTTTGGAATTTGATGCCAAACTTGGTTGTGCAGCAAAATAACCCTAGTGTTATAAAAAACTTGGATAGTGTGTTGAGTTTTTTCCTTATTTTTAATTATATCTATAAATATAATTATAGATATAAACCTTACATTATATGTATAAATATTTTTTATTAATAATAAAAAAAGTTAATCTTATTATTTTTCATTTTATATCATTAACATTTTATTTATTTATTTATGCATGTAATTTTTAATATATAATAATTTTAATCTATTTTTTAATTTAAAAATATTTAAAAGATTTAATAAGATATATGTAATTTAAAAATATTTGATTGATTTCTTTTTTTTTATATCGATGGAATAATGAAAAAAATAAAAAATGTTCTAAACATTTTTTTAATAAATAAATTGAAATACATTCAATAATTTATTATAAGGTATAGAGAAGATCTTGATACGGTGTTTTGTTTAGACATTTTATAGTTGGTGTTAGGTTTGCTTAAACGGGGTGTGATTCTAGTTGATTGTGACAATTTATAGTAGTGGCTATTCAAACCACATGTTATATATGTTAGTTATCTCAAAATTCACATAACTTAACAAACAAACAAAAAAATATATAAATTCAATAATTAAATATTATAATTTCTACAAAATGTTTAAAACTTCATAAATAAAAATAAAATAAAAAATGTATACATTCAATAATTAAATATTAAATATAATGCTTTCTACTAAGTGTTTAAAAGTTCATAAAATTTTGAAAGAGAACAAATTAGTTTTAGACATTTTCAAATTAAATTAGTTAAGAATTATTTATAGTTTTAAATTATTTTGACATTTTTTTCTCCACCAACTTTATATCTTTAACAAAATATCTATAATCTTTATATCTTTACCAAAATATCTATAATTGTGTTTTAATTGGTCCCATAGACTATTTTTAATCTCACATTTTAAAATATTATTCATTCATTCAACCATTTCAAATATTTCCAATTAAAATATCCACTCTTACATTTATAATATCTAGAATTTCAATATAAATTTGACTTTTTTACATATTAATTTTGAATATTATTATTAAACTTTATTTCAATTTATTTTTGTAAGCTTGCCATATATTTTATATTCCAATTCAAAAAGCAGACAAGGTATACGTACACATCCAACAAGTGTTTGATGGTCATCTAACTGCATAATAAGCCATCCAAAATTTAAAGGTTTTCATATTGTCTAACAGTGCAATATAAGTCTTAATATCCTTATTGCTCCTAATAGTTATATATATAAGACAAAAACTGAACAAATGTAAAACCATCCTATGCACTACTCAAAATTTTCACAAAACATGATCATGCTAATCATCCATTTACTCATTAGAAGAGTCAATAGGTGTCAGATCTTTGGCGCAAGAACCCAAAAAATTTATTTGTGGAAGGCAGGGGATTTGCTTCTTGATCCGGCTAAGGTGAACATTTTAGAGTTGGACTTGATGCTATATCAATTGAAATTCCATGTGAATTTCCTGGAGATCAAAATTTGGTTTGGATGGCCAAGCAAAACCGCATACAATTACTTTGGCCACAATGTTCTTCATTAGCTAGTATAGATAAACCATATTTTGGAATTAGGTATATTTTCCATGAGAATGACTAGGATCTTGGACTAAGGACCGTCATTCCTCCAATTCCAAATCATTGTTTTCAGATTGCTACTTTAGCTCTGTTTCTCAACCCAATATCAGCTGACGAATAGGAGGAAGCATTTTACAATGGTAACCTTGAACGACTTCATCTAGAAAATCATGTAGTTTCACAAGCTCATGCAATGTACTAAAGCACAGGACAAGAATATACTTCTAATTTCAACCAGCAGAAGCCAATAGATCAATGAAAACAATAAGAACAAGAAGAAGATAAATCAATGGCACAAAACACAAGATGTATCTGGGGAAAGCCACTTCTCAAAGCCCTTTCTATCTATATTACATATATCATAAATATGAGTGAAGATACAAAGCTTGTTCTCACTAAAACAATTCCGCACAAGTAAGCTCAACTCTCTGAGCTCACAAGCTAGCTCTTGGCCAACACTTGCCAATTTTGTAGCTCTCCAAGCCCCTAATCTCTTATGTAATTCCTAAGATGAATAGCTCGTATTTAAAGGGAATTCATGCTTACAAAAGTGCACAATCCAAACATAGGATCAATCTCTGATGCCTGTATGATATTTACACTCAAGTAAATAATACCACTGATAGTACACTGTCCCTGCACTCTAGTCTCAACTGGGTCTTTCTTAGAATTGACATGCATGAGTTTCTCATGAGGGAATCTTCAGTTAAATGGAGTAACACTAGTGGATGCATTAGTGTACCAATTGATATTTAGTCCTCTATTAGTTCCAAAAACAATTTAGAACTAATTTAACTGAACTTAACTCAGTAAACTGATTGATCTAATTTCAAACTCAATTTAAAACTCATACTGGACCCCTAAAACTTAGGGATAAAATATACATGACTACAGAAAGACTTCCAACTTGAAATTCCTAAGATAATTAAGTTAATTAAACTTAATTAACTATTTACAAGTTGTTATGAGAATAGAATTTGATTTTAATTCTTAGTTTAATTCAAGGACAAATTAAACTAGAATTTCTTGTTGCCATTTTTCGACACTCCCTCTCAACAAGAAAGAGATTATCAGCTACCCCGATCCTGGCTGTGAAACTTGAATTTACATCTTGACAATTCCTTTCTCAAAATGTCAACATCTTGCTCCTCTGTGGGAATGTACTCTGACAACATAATTCGCCTTAATACACAATCTTTGAGATGATGATATCGGATATCAATATGCTTGGACTGATAATGAAAAATTGTATTTTCAGAGAGTTTGATACAACTATGATTATCGTAGTAAATCACAGCTGGATCCATCTATTGACCAAACAAACCAACCAGGATCTTCCTCATCCAGATGGCCTCACATGCTGCTTGACTCACATCCATGTACTGTGCCTCTGCCAAACTGAGTGCAACCGATCTTTGTTTCCCTCTGTACCAAGAAATTATCGGTGACCCAATACTGAATATCCCTCCTGATGTGCTTTTTTAGTTGGATGAACTCCCTGCCCAATTTGCATTGGTGAAGCCTTGGAGCTTCACTCCCTCTGTCCATTTGTACCATAATCCATACTAAGAAGTGCTCTGAAGGTATCTCAACACATGCTTTTCTGCCTTCCAATATAGCTTGGTAGGCCTAACCATCACTTGACTAAGCTGGTTAACTTCATAACACATATATGGTCATGTGTTCACCAAGTACATGAGTGAACCCACAAGCTGCCTGTAAACAACAGCTTCCACTACTTCCCCTGAAGTAGCATCCTCCTTTCTCGAGTTACCTGCTAGAGGAGTCTCCATGGGTTTGATTCTCTCCATGCATAATCTCTTGAGTATCTCATTGGCATACCTTCCTTGAGACACAAACGACTCCCCATCTCCCTGCCATACATCCATGCCAAGAAAGTAATTCATGAGCCCCATGTCCTTCATATCAAACTCTCTTGCAAGGTCCTCCTTGCAAGATTTGATCAGTTGATCATCACATGTTAGTATGAGATCATCAACATAAAGTAAAATGATTAACAATTTACCTTCCACCACTATGTGGTACAGGTTCACATCCGCTTCACTCTTCGTGAAGCCCAAACCAGTGAAGTAGCTATCTATCCTGGTGTACCAAGCACGGGGTGCTTGCTTCAGCCCATACAATGCTCTCTTAAGCCAACACACATGTGACTCACAGTCAAAGTTCTCAAAACCTTCAGGTTGCTCTTTGTACACCTCTTCCTCAATCATGCCATTAAGGAAGGTTGTCGTCACATCCATATGGTGTATCTTCCAACCCATCTGTGTTGATAGTGCTAATATAGATTTGATTGACGAGTACCTTGAAATAGGAGCAAAGGTTTCATCATAGTCAATCCCCTCTACCTGTGAAAAGCCACGAGCCACAAATCTAGCCTTATTCTTCTACACACTACCATCTGCAGCTTGCTTTACCTTGTAAAGCCAACAGGAGCTCACCACTGACTTGTCCTCCGGTCTTGGGACCACATCCCAAACACTGTTATGAACTATGGAGTCATACTCCTCCACCATGGCATCAACCCAAACCGACTGCTGCACTGCTTCCTTAAAGGAATATGGCTTTGTCACAACACATTCGCCCATCAAAGCCACATATCCAGTGTACCTCTCAGGTGACCTCCTTTGCCTACGCTGAGAAGGGGGTTCTCCCACATTCTCCTGTGCATCATCCAACAATCTATCATCCTCTCTGGTGCGCTTTCTTCCCTCTTTGGAAGACTTTGCCTAAGTGGTTGTCTACACTCCTGGATCCTATGCATGTGGCTTCTCCACATCAATCCGAGTCTCCTCAACCTTAGCAGCTAAAATCTCCTCATCCACATGTACCTCAAGCTCCCTCTCAAGGGAAACTTGCATGGCCTTCTCCTCATCGAATCTAACATCCCTGCAAACCACTGTCATCCTGCTGGTGAGAAAGTACACTCGATAGTTTTGAGGTGTATCAGTGTACCCCACAAATATCCCGAACTCTGCTGTCGGCTCAAGCTTCTTTCATGTATCTTTGGTCACATGGAAATGTACTGATGACCCAAAAATCCTGAAGTGACCAACATCTAGCCTCTGACCGGAATAAGCCTCCTCTGGTGTCTTCATCTCAAGTATCTGATGTGGGCTATGGTTATGAACATAAACCACTGTGTTGCATGCCTTAGCCCACAAGTGTAGTGGTAGGCCCTGATAATGCAACATTGCTCTCACTACCCCTACTATGCTTCTATTCTTCCTCTCGTCCACCCCATTCCTTTGAGGGTTATGGGGTGTCGTCAACTCCCGTTTAATCCCTTCTACTGCAAAAAAGTTCTTAAATTCGTTTGAGACATACTCATCACCATTATCACTCCGTAGAGATTTAACCTTCTTTCCTGACTCTTTCTCCACCAATGCTTTAAACTCACAAAACTTTGTGAAAGTTTGATCCTTTTTCTGCATGAAAAATATCCAACATTTATGAGAATAGTCATCAACAAATATAACATAATACCTGTGTTTGGTCGTGGATGCTGTTGAGAATGGTCCACACACATCTGAATGGACTCGCTCTAGAATAGCCTCTTCTCGATTGTCTCTGTCGTGAAAGGAATACTTGGTGTATTTTCCCAAAGTACACCCCTTGCATGTATCAACTTGCTCAAGCATACCTTTGGGAAGACCGATAGAGATCTGCTACAATATCTTCAAAGCCCCATGATGCAAGTGGCCTAATCACCTGTGCCATAACTTGCCAACGTCTCGGATCTACACCCTTTCTATTTTTGTGCTCAAAGTAGCACACTCCTCTACCTCCAGCTTATAGAGGTTCTTCACTCAAATCCCTATCTTCTTTACTTGACCCGTGGCCATGTGTCAAAGGAACACCTTTCCTTTCGAGAAGATCACATCATAGCCTTTATCCTCACCTGCCGCTCCTCTTGAGGACTTCTTCTTGGATTTCTTGAGTGGACAATTGGTAGAAAAATGGCTTAGTTCATGACAATGAAAGCACTTAACTTTTTTCATGCCTTTCTTCTTACCTCCATGATAAGAATCCGATTTGGAATGGGAAGCTTTCCCTTTTCCCTTATTCAACTTGATCGCTAAGGCACAATTCTCTTCAACATCAGTCTTTGATGAAGAGCCATCCCCGGTGTTCCTCCTAATCTCCTCATGCATCAAATCTGACCACACTTGTTCCCAATCTGGCAGCTTCTCCTGACCATTGACAGAGTCCTGATAACCATGTCAACTCTTTGGGGGTCGTAAAAGAGCAAGACTCACCATATCATCCTCGACAACTGTGATTCCAACATTTCCAAGTTCATCATGACATTGAGTGAACTTGGTCAAGTATTTTGGAATAGTCTCACCTTTCTCCATTTTTATTTTCGAAGTTTGTCCTTTAGTGCCAATTTCCTTTGGTCACTATTGTTCTGATACAAGTCCGTCAATGCTTTCCACATAGCATACAAATTTTCCTTTCCATGGAGACTCAAGACAATGTGGTATCGAACTCCCTCAAGGATTATCTTCCTCGCCTTCGCCACACACTTCTTCCATTCGGCCAAATTTTGTGCATCTGATGTTGTTGGCTTGGGAATTTATTGATCAACGAATTCCTTCAAGCCATTATCCTATAGCACAGTCTCCATTCTTTCCATCCAAGTTATAAAATTCGAGTTTCCTTCCAAGGCATACTCGAGTCACAAACTGCAGAACGCGATCTGTCGATCCTGATGTATGTATTGCAAATTCTAATTTAACTTGTAACCCAAAATTCAAAACTTTGAAATCGCCTCTAGTATAATATTCTCAGCTCCGATACCATGTAGAAACCCTGTAGATTCACAAGCTCATGCAATGTACTAAAGCACAAGACAAGAATCTACTTCTACTTTCAACCAACGGAAGTAAATAGATCGATGAAAACAATAAGAACAAGAAGAAGGTAAATCAATGGCACATAACACAAGATGTATCTAGGGAAAGCCACTACTCAAAACCCTTTCTATCTATATTACATATATCAAAAATATGAGTGAAGATACAAAGCTTGTTCTCACTAGAACAATTTCGCAAGTATGCTCAACTCTCTGAGCTCACAAGCTAGCTATCGGCCAACACTTAGTCAATTCCACAGATCTCAAAGCCCCTAATCTCTTGCATAATTCCTAGGGTGAATAACCCATATTTAAAGGGAATTCATGCTTCAAAAACTGTGCAATCCAAACATAGGATCAATCTCTGCTGCATGTATGACATTTAAACTCCAGTAGATAATACCACTGATAGTACACTATCCCTGCACTCTAGTCTCAACTCGGTCTTTCTCTGAACTGACATGCATGAGTTTCTCATGAGGGAATCTCTAGTTAAATGGAGTAGCACTAGTGGATGCATTAGTGTATCAACTAACTTTTAGTCCTCTATTAGTTTCAAAAATAATTTAGAATGAATTTAATTGAACTTAACTTAGTAAACCGAGTGATCTAATTTCCAACTTAATTTTAACTCATAATGGACCCCTAAAACTCAGGGAGAACATATACATGACTACAAAAAGATTTCCAACTTGAAATTACTAAGCTAATTAAGTTAGTTAAACTCGATTAGCTATTTACAATTTGTTATGAGAATATAATTCAATTTTAATTCTTAGATTAATTGAAGGATAAATTAAACTGAAATTTCTTGTTGCCATTTCTCAACACTTCCCATGTCTTCCTTACAATACCACGATGCCCTCTACCCTTGGCTAGCGACGGTTGAGCCTACCCTTCACCACACCCTCAACCTCTACTACGTACCTAAGCTTGACCTCGCCGACTTGTATTCCTTTTGTGAGAGGAGGGTCAGTCCATAGGGATGGCTTGCAGACCATGTCGGGGTGCACTAAACCAGAACTAGAAAATTCCAATATCCACCAACCGAAACCCCCCCCGAGCTGACACCTGGCCCATAGAGAGACAAGGAGGCATAAGAGCTTTACCAGGTCAGAGGTGGTATATACTTGAAAATATAAGAAAACATGATATAATATAATAGTAAGAAATAGATTTAGAAAACATAGAATCCTCCATGGCTTTGACCTGACCGCGATCCAATGGGTCGTAATTTTTTTCCTTCGGAACCCAAAAAATCATTGCAGATAGGGTTATCGATAGAAAAATATTGTTCTTTTCTAAGTAACCCAAGATGCTTAGAGCAGTTGATATATCATTAAGAATATGATTTGTTTCAAAAGCCCATAAACCTAGAATGTTAGGTAAAAACTCAACATTAATTACAAAATGCAGAGCCATCATAGAGAGAATAATTCCCAAGATGCTCGGAGCAGTTGATATATCATTAAGAATATGATTTGTTCAAAAGCCCATAAACCTAGAACTTTAGGTAAAAACTCAACATTAATTACAAAATGCAGAGCCATCATGGAGAGAATAATTCCATAGAGAACAAAAGGACTATGAGGGAACACAAGACTGGGTTCACAATAGATAATGTTTACTTCAAAAATGACCCATGGATCCTCAAAAAATTCCAAACTCCTCAATTTATAAATAACCATGTTAATTTTCATACCCGTATCAATCACTTGTCGATTGGGAGACAAGGATGCAAAGGAGCCACTCGTCCACAACTTCTCTTGAAACCTGGAGAAAACGCTTAACCACAACTGACAAGCAAAAAACTAGTATGGAGCAAAACCTCAAAGTTGAGATTGATAATGTAAACCCACACCTCCACATTCAATTCCACCTTTCGCATGCAAGAAGGTAAATGAAGACTGCCATCTGGCCACCTAACTTTATGTTTCATTATTGGATCGTCCTTGATTCAGATCCCATCGAGACCATTACACCATCTCTCACCCCGAACTAGAAAACTTTATTTCCATTTTGCTTCAAACTTTCATAGTTAGTATTTTTTAATTGCTATATTCTATTTACAAATCAAACTTGTTAAATTTTAGATTTCAAAATGGAGGCTTATGTGATTCATGATTAAAGCAAAACTCTTCTAGATAAATCACATCAATGTAAATTTTAGATTTTAGAATGGAGGCTTATGTGATTCATGATTAATGCAAAACTCTTCTAGATAAATCACATCAATGCTTTTGGATCAAAGAATTTTGAAACCCTACTAAGGTTCATCATCACGATAAAGATGGATAATCATATCATTATAGTAGAGATGCAATGATTAGTTAGAAAAATAAATAAAATAGAATACTATAACAAACTTAAAATTATTATTATTATTATTATTTTTTTTTGCTGAAGCAAGAGTCAAGCCTTCTATATTAATAATAAGGAAAATAATTACATAAGGTATAGGGCCCACGGGGGCCTATGGGTCCCGAGTAGCGTGCTGTCCACCAAGACTTCAAACCAAACCTATAAAACCTCAGACCTTTCAAAAGCCAGAAAAAATTAAGACCTTACAAACCTCCCCTCAAATATGCTCAGAGGAAAAACAAATAGAGCTGGCTCCAAGCACCCACATAACCTTTTACATACATGTCCTAATAGAAAAGGAAACAAATTCCAAAAGGAAGTCAGGTCCACATATTCATTGTGCTCAGGACGTTGTTTCCCATCAAGGAACTATTACTCATCCCGCCTTGCCTTTTTAATCTAAACTGACCATTCTTCTCTCTGGATCCAACGGCCAAGGAGAAAATCACAGTGCCAAGCTGCTCGGTGCTTAACCCCCAGATGCACTGACAAGCACAATCATTCCTGATCGTCGATCCGCCTTGAATAATCCAACAGTCAAGAATCATATCGCACGGGTTAAGTGGATCAAAAAATAGCGGGCGATGAGGGTGGTATTCGATCCCTCCCCTTGGCCATGTGTCAATAGATGAATGGAATTTCTCCCGAAACTTTAAAATTGCTTTCCACCTAGAATGCTTGTGATATACAGAAAACCGCTCCAAGAGCAGTATGGTGTCCATAGAGCGAAAAGCAGAGGTATTTCGTCCGTCGAAAAAGCCCGGATTCCGCTCCATCGGATCACTTTGACCATACCATTCCTCCCGCCAAAAAACTGCGAACTTGATTCTTCCGCACATTTTTCCTCTGTAGCCTCTGTCTCCAAAATTATCTGGGATGCGGAGTCCGATAGTGAACTGCCTTCCGCACAGGGCAGATTAAGATATGGGCCAAATAGCAAAAAGGAGCCTAGTCATCTGGAACCAACCTTCCAGGCTCTGAGTTGAAACATGCTCTGATCCTCTTCAGCTTGGTTATGACAAACCGTCTTTAATCTGTCCTGAGGCATATCTTGCCACTCCATTTTAACCTTACACTCAGGACAAATCACTCCTTGATTGGCCATAATATCCACCAATTTATTGGCCGATCTTCGCACATGATTAAACCTGACTGTGCGAAGGCTTTGGAGGTGTTTTTGAATCCTTTGAAAGACCTGGGTCAGCCTCCAGTGTTTGGAGACTTTTTCCGGCGCTGTGCCATAGCTGATTCTCTTGACCGAGTTAATAATTAGCTCAGAATCAGCTTCAACAATCACATTTTGGTGGTTATCCTGCTTCAGAAAGTCGAGACACTGTTCCATAGCCATGAGCTCTGCCATATTATTAGTGGCTCTTCCTAAATGGCAGTGAAAGATGACAAGAATGCTGCCATTTTTATCCCTCAACACCCCTCCAAAACTAGCAGTTCTCGGGTTGCCTTTTGAAGCCTCGTCAATATTAAATTTAAAAAAAAATGTGGGGGAGGGTGCCAGATATCCTGTTCGGAGACCATCTGCACAACCTTCCTATCCCGGTCCTGAGGGATGAGCCCCTGCAATCCCAGTTGACTAAGAATCCTCGACTCTTCAACCGAAGGAGGGTTCTTGGGGGGTCCGCACAGTGGTACCAACCATTTCCTTAATCTGGTGTAAGATCTGCTCAAAAAGTCGATGGGGGGTGATTTTCTCATTCTTGAATATTCTTTTGTTCCTTTCTTTCCAGACATTCCATATTATAAATCCTGGTGAGAGAGCCCAAGCCATGTCTAGAAATTCATACTCTGAAAAATTACATCTCCACTTGGTAAGTGTGCTAATGATACACTTTTGGTCTCTGTCAGTCTGCTGGAATATGGTAGCAAACGAATCCCACAACCATGAGGTAAAACTGCAATTCTTAAGAAGATGCTCCATAGTTTCCTCTTTTTCACCACAGAGCTGGCATCTGGAAGGCCCCAAAACTCCCCTCTTCTTGATGTTTTCCCAGGTCAAGATTTTCTCATGATAAACCAACTATATGAAAAGTTTGATCTTCATCCAGCCTTGATGCCTCCATAGGTTCAACCAAATCCTATATGGTACCTGGGAATCCAGCTCAAGGAGTAAGCTTTTTGCCTCCTTGAGATTAAAGGAACCCTCATTATTATTGCCCCATCTGAGTTGGTCATGTCCCTTTGTAACTAATATTCTCCTTTTCTCCATCAAATTCCTAAGCTCGTCTGCTTTTTCTTTCAAAGGGTTTCCATCCCTGTACTCCAGGTGCCTCCAGGTACTCCATTTTCCTGCACTATTGGTTTGATCCCAGAAATATTTTACCTTAATTAATCCTTTAGAATCTGTCTCATTCTTGAGATCCACAAAGTCCTCTGATAATAGTATGGGTTCCTGTTGCCATTTATCCTCCCAAAATAAGGCCAAATTTCCTTCTCTGATTTCTCAAAAGCTATTTTTTTGTACTAATCCTCTATTCTCCTAGGCCTTGTTCGAGACTTGTGAGCCTTTAATGCTTCCAGACATTCTTATGTGATCATTCGACTGCCAAGATTTGGCACATTTTCCTTTCCAGATACTAGCCCATTGTGCCTTTGGATCTTTGACCCAACACCACCATAATTTTGCCCCTAAAACCTTGCTGAGAATCTCCGGATCATCCAATCCAAGTCCCCCATAGTTTTTAGGTTTACAGATTTTATCCTAGGCCACCAAGGCCCATTTCTTTCTTTCCTCCTCCTTACCCCAAAGAAAGTCTCTCTGAATGGATTTGAAATGTTGCAAAACTCCTTTAGGAGCTGGGATTGCTGATAGCATGAAGACTGGGTTTGCTTGAAGAACATATTTTGTGAGGTCCAGCCTTCCAGCCAAGTTTAAAGATCTTATAGTCCATTTCTTGATTTTTTCCTGCATCTTGTTGATCACCGGATCCCAAATGCTCTTGTGTAAAGGTTTATCAGTTAGTGGCACTCCCAAATATTTTGAAGGAAGGATGTCTCTTTGAAAGCCCAGAATTCTGGAAATATTCCTTTGAATGGCTATATTAGTATTAAAGAAAAAAAAATTTGATTTGGAAAGATTAACTTCCATACCTAAAGCCATGAAAAGTCCCACAGGATTTGTTTATACGCGAGAGCTTCTTTGACCGTTGGGATTCCCTACAGCATGGTATCATCCACAAATTGCTGATGAGTCAAGGCCTGTCCATCATCTGAAAGTTGGAGACCTTTGATCTGACCCGAATATTTTGCATGCTTGATAGACCTACCCAATCCTTCCATCATGAGGATGAAGAGAAAAGGCGAGAGAGGATCTCCTTGTCTAAGGCCTCTTGAAGGAATAAAAATCTCCAAGGGAGAGCCATTAACTAGAATAGAAAAGTTGGCAGAAGTAACCAGGGCCATGACCCATCTAACCCAGCTGTGATCAAACCCAAAAGAAATAAGAACTTTCCTTATATAGGTCCAATTAAGCTTATCATAGGCTTTTTCTATATCCAATTGCATAATCATTCCTGCCTTCCTATTGCTGGTCAGAGAGTGCACCATTTCATGAGCTTGAATGATATTATCAAGAATTTGTCTACCTTCCACATAACCATATTTTCCACAGAAACTAGAGTGGGAAGGAGAGGCTTGAGTCTATTGGCCACCACCTTAGAAATAATCTTATAAACCACATTGCAAAGAGCAATGGGTCTAAACGTATCAGGATTTTGAGCCAAGTCTTGTTTATGGATCAGGGAAATAAAGGAGGTGTTGAGTGCTTTCAAAATGGTCTTATTCCTCCTAGAATCTTCCACTACATTCAGAATATCCTATTTGACTATACTCTAGCAGGCTTTGAAAAAGTCCACATTGAAACCATCAGGGCCTGGCGCCTTACCATTCTGCATTTCCTTAAGGACTTCGCTGACCTCTTCAGTCACTAGCCTATTAAGGTTATAATTGTCCTCTCTAGAGACCAGCCTGGGTATATGTCTTGTAAGATCCCTGATGGACTGTTCTCGATCTGAAATGGTCTCTTTTGCAATATCGCTGAAGTGCTGAACTAGCACAGCTTCTATCTCCTTATGAGAATCGAGAAAATTACCATCCTTGTCCTTGATCGAGGAAATCTTGTTATGGGCTCTGTTCGCAATCGTGGATCTATGGAAAAATCTAGTATTCCTCTCACCTTCTTTTAGCCATTGAACACGAGACTTTTGTCTCCAATATATTTCCTCTTGTTTACATAAATTCTCCTAGTCTTGATGGCATTTGGAAACCTGATCACTTTTGTCTTTGTCAAAGCCATCCGTGATAAGGGCTTGATTGAGTACCTGCATTTTATCTTCAACAGATTTTTTAGCTTCAAAAATATTTCCAAATTCCTTTCTATTCCAGTCTTTGAGCCTGAGCTTGATGTGTTTTAGTCTTTTATGAAGAAGGAACATTCTTGAGCCCTGAATATTCAAATCTTCTGACCACCAGGTTGCAATGTTACTAATGAAATCTGGGTGGGAGAGCCATATGTTCTCAAATGTAAAAGGTCTATTCCTGGGGGTTCCAATGCCCTGCACCTCCAATTGAACCGGCCAATGATCTAAGCCTCCAAACGAGAGAACTCTTTCTATCATTTCCTTGTCTATGAGCATAAGATCCTCTGAGATCATGAATCTGTCTAATTTTGAGGCCACATGAGACTCACCTCCTCTTTTGTTGTTCCATGTAAAGAGACCATTACTTGTAACAATTTCCACTAACTTCATGTTATCTATGAAAGTTTGAAAAGCGACCGAATCTTTACTTGTAATTCTGGTTCCCCCTTTTTTCTCTAAAAGTGATTTGATCATGTTGAAATCACCCCCCAAAATCCATGGTAATCCTACATGTCTTTTTCAGAGATCCTCCAGAGAATTTAGAAACATAAGTTTCTCATCTATTCTTTGAGGACCATACACATTCGTTAGTAGGTAGGTTTCCTTGTCTCCCAGAGGCTGAATGATCACAGATAAATAATCTCTAGATGCTTCAGCATCTATTATGCCAATTTTTTTGGGATTCTAGAGAGTGAGAACCCCTCCTGCAGTATTTTCTGCTTTGACTTCCAGAAACTCAAATCTATTGAGCCATTTGCTATGGATTTCTTTTATTTTTGAATGGAACATTTCGTTTCCTGAATGAAGATCACATCCGGAGCTACTTGTTTCATTCTATTATTCAGTATTCTTTGTTATCTTTTACTACCTAGACCCCTAATATTCCAAGAAGTAAACTTCATAATTGAAGATTTGTAAAGGAGTAGCTGGTTAGGTCTTTCATCTTACCTGAATCTATCATTAGCTTTCCACATTCCATCAAAAGCTCATTCTGCTTTTTTCTGCCTCTTTTCTTTCTTGGGTTTCTTGGTGCTAATCCTGGTGTGGTTTTCATCGTTTTCACACCTTTGCTACCCAGTTTTTCCTTGTTTCTTTACCCCTGCATTCCTTTGGTCTGAGTTTTCCATAAAAACAACTGCTAAAATCTGCTAAAATCCTCTGGTGGTAACGAATCTACGCCTTCCCTGGTTCCTTGATCCAAGAAACCTTCCAGATCTAGGTTCTCTTTCTCAAGTATTTCCTGTAGTTCATGGTCCTCCATTTCCATCTCACTCTGGGTCATTTCATGGTCCATCTCCGGCTCTGTTTCATTCATCATAGTTTCTTTCTGTTTAATATTATCTTGTGCTTGATCATTATCTTCTGCTATCCCCTCCTCCACTAGATTAACTTCTTCTGTTTGATCTGCTTTTGTAACCCCTTCTTCCTCTTCGAGAACTTGGAACCTGTTCCAACTGGTTTGTTGTCCTCCTGATTTTTGTGTCTTTGGCCCTCTTTTGCTTCCTTTTTCTTTATGTGCCACTTTGTGAAAGCTTTCAATATCTTTCATAGTGTTATCTTTGTTCCTATTTTCTATTTTACTAAGAGGGTAGTCTCTGACTAGGTGCCCATGCTCATGGCATTTGCGGCATCTGAATGGTATATGTTCATAATCTACTGTTTGTACCCACTCTTCATCAAATACTTCCAATATTACCTCATCCAGTAGAGCTCCAGAGAGATCTATCTCCACACATATTCTAGCAAAGGAAGTGTACTTTCCCCTTCTAGTGGCCTCAGAAGCTTTGACAAAACATCCTAGCTTATTTGCTATGGCAGATAAGGATTCCGTTTGCCAGTAATCCAGAGGTAGAGAATAGAGTCTTACCTAGATTAGGACCAAAGTAAAAGTCTCACATTCCGGAACAAAATTCATAATCCACAGTTGCATATAAAGGCCTGCTGCAGCAAAAAAGTAGGGCCCTCCTTCAAACACTCTGTCCTTATCTTCAATATTAGCAAATACCACAGTAAAGAAACCCTTTGACCCCAGATGAAGGTCAATGCTTCCTTTCGGTTTCTAGTGGTATTTGATCCACATTTGTAAAGCTTTTTCAGTGGGCCATAAACCCATGAATTTGCAGATGATTGCATAAGTCTGCATGTGGTCCCTATGCGCCTGCAGCGCAGGGTCATTTAAGACCACTCTGGGTGTAACCGTAGCTTTGGGTTTACATGGTCCCTTTTGTGCTTTGTCTTTTCCGCCCTGTTCCTTGTCTTCTTCCTCATTGTCCTTAGTGCTGTTATTCTCCCTTAATTTAGTGCTGTCTTGATCCTCTTCACTATTTTTCTTCCTTCCTTCTGAAGGACCTTTGTCATTCTCCAATGGCTTTTTACCCCTGTTGGCCACAACCTGCTTGTAGGAGGGAGTGGAGCTCCCCCTTTGCGACCATCCATGGAGCACAAACTCTGCAAAAACCTGGAACCCTAGCAAATTGCCGAAAGCATAGAAGTCATAAGCCTTTACTGAAGATTAATAAAGAAGACTGTTCATTATTATTATTATTACTATTATTTATAATAAAATAATAAATAAATTAATAAACCCATTAGGTAGAAACCATCTCAAAAATGATAAAATTACTATAAAAAAAATAAATTGTTTTATAAATATTACTTTATTATAATAAGAAATTATAATATTTATCATAATATATAGAAGAGATTAAAAAGGAAGTTACCAAGGTTTTTATGATGTTATATGAGTTTAAAAGGAAAGTTTGACTCTGAAAAAATAATAAAAATAAAATAAATGAATAATATATTATTATAAAAAAATAATAAAAAAATAAAAGAAAAATTAAGAGTTAATATAGTGATTTTTTTTTTTAAAGAATCTAAAGAAATATATAACACGTGATAAAAAAGAAAGCTATAAGGAGAAAAAAACTAAACGTTGTGATTTGAAAAACAAAATTTGAAAAAAAAAACTATAAAAAACAATATTAATTTTGATTTTATAAATGATTTGTGATCTAATAAATTTTATTAGAAAATTGTTAATTTTTAATTTTCTACTAAAACATAATATATAAATTTCATATCAATATAAAAAAATAATCCATTCAAAGGTGGATGTTAAATTTTAATACTTTCATATAAATGAAATTAAAAATATATATTTTTTTCTAATTATCACTATTTCTTTTCTTTTTGGGTTACTGTTTTTTTTATTGTTTCATAATAGAAATATTAGGCTAAGTAGAAGTGGAAGAATACTCTAACTGGTCTGAAGATTATGGATTTAGCTCCCTTGGATAAGATCATTGCCAACATTTGGATAGATTACTATATTTTTAATGAATTACCTAAAAACATATGTAACCTTCAAATCACCATTCTTATTCACACCCTAGTGTTTTATCTGTAAATCCAATATAAATTGCCCAAGTTGTCAAGAGATTGAGATTTTTCATTGTATCAAAGTTGAATTCGTCAATGCAGAGCTAGGTGTCCAAAAGAATTGGCTTCAAATTATGAATTGAGCTTCCTCGTCCATTAGTCTGAGCTTATAGCTAGAGTCAAGTATTACAACATTTGCTATTCTTAGAATTTAATTATTTTCAACTGGTATCTACAGGCTATAACTGCAAAGATGAATATGAGATATATAAAATGTGCAATTATTCATGTACTAATTGTTGCACTACAAATAGATGCAAATACTCTATTTTCTGGGGAATTTGTGGGAAAAGAAGAGTTGTCACTTATTGATTTGTCCATTCCAGTGAAAGCTCTGGATTTTGGTTGGGGACATTTAGCACCACCAAAGACTCCCTTCTCTCTCGCATGTGACTGCCCATTCAAGATCAGAGGATCCAGGGATTGACTTAATTCTCCCCCTCTGGCCTAGATAATTTTTTTCCATTGTTCTTTTTCTAAGAATAAATTTAAAAGGGAGTTTTGTTATTTGGAATAAAAATTGGTATTTTTTCTTTTTTTTACCAAAGATAATTTTAAAGGAGAGTTTTGTTATTTGGAATACAAATTGGTTTTAGACAACTTAAACCTCTGAGTTTCACAACAAATAACTAGTGTGTAATTTTTTTGAAAATTTATATATTTACCTAATTTTATAAATTTACATATTCTTTATTCACATGCCTTATTAAATTCAAATATCTTTTATTTATCTTATCGCAATTACTTTTGATTATCTTATTACATTATATTTTATTTATAGTTTACAGTGTAATAATTTTTTTTAAGTGTGATTATATGAAGATGGTATGTGAAGATTTTTATTAAATTTAAATTTAATAATAAAATATTAAAATAATTTTTTAATTGTTGAAATTGTATAAGTTGAGTTGAGATTTTTAAATATATTGAATAGATTTATTTAAATAATAATGATTTTAATTCAGAATTAAAATATAATCTATTCAGTAAACATTGTTATTAGTTTTTTTTAAAGGTTATTACTATTTTTTTTTTAAATGATAGAGAATTAATAAATTTAGAATCTCAACAAAATTCATAAAGACTTTGATCTTTGCTCCATTTCTATTAATTATAACAGTGAGCACAAAACAAACTCACCTAGATTGCCATAATTTCAGCATCAATAGATATATTATTTTATCCCAAAAATTGAATCAATAAATATATTAATTTAGTTGTTGATAAAAAATTGATTCTCTAACTTAAACCTATCACTAATTAAAGTTATATAGTTTTATAACAGTTTCACTTTTCAACAAATCAAATTTCAATTTCCCTATATTTAAACTGAGCAAAAAGTATTAACTAATACTTAACACTTATTCACCTAATGTATTGGTTTATTTACTCAACTTTCAAATACTTTTTGGGAAACGTCCAATAACACATCTAAAATGTAAGCCCATAAATACACTGTAAAATTGACATTAAGGGATATTAACTAATGGCGGAGTCTCATTATCACATGTTTGAACCTTTTTTAACAGCAATTTGGTAATACAATTTTAAAGGCCGTGACTTTAGTTGTAGTTTATTTGTTAAATGGTTTGGAGTTTTTTTTTAAAATATCAAGTTTATTTATTCAAATTTTATAGAGATTTCTTGAAATCATTTGAGTTGTGAGCTTTCATAATTTTAATGTCAAAAAAAATTTCAGAGTGCAGAATCTATATCTTCAATTAAAAACATATTTCAAATAACAAAAATGACCATTTATCTTAAACTTTTTTTTTACCAACTCCAATGAAAAATTTCAAAACATCTAATAATTAAACAAAGCTCTGATTTTTTTAAAGATTGCATATGATTAAAGAAAAATATTTTTTTAAAATTTCACACATAACATAATTCAAACTAATTAAAAAACCCGTTTAAACCAAATTTTAAATAATATATATTATTAAAAAAAAAGTTTATAAGATTTTTGTTTGTTTGTCAAGTTGTCTAAATTGATAGTTACAGGCTTGACTTTAGGCTGGAGAACTAGGAAAGTGTTGAGGATGACACTGGGCTTGTGCTACACCAATCTGGATTTTTCCCATAAAATAAAAGTTCACATGACAAAGTGACTTACATTTCACCCCATCATCATATATATATATATATATATATATATATATATATATATATATATATATATCGAGAATAATTCAAAACACAATACATGATTTAAAATTATTCATATTTGTATATTGAGAAATTTTCAGAAAAAATCACGATACTTTTTAAGTCTACGCGTTCATCGTAATAAGATGGAGAAGTAGATGGCATATGTTTAAGTTCATCGTAATAAGATGGAGAAGTAGATGGCATACGTTTAAATAGAGAGAGCACAATATAGATACCAATAATTATAACCGTTATAATAGAATAACTGGATTTTAAAAATATTATAAATATGAGTAAGATTAATTTCTAAAATATTTTAATATGATATTAAGTAAACAATTAACAACGAAAATAAAAATAAAATAAAAGAGATTTTTTTATCTATAGGTCAAACTTAAAATAAATTTATTTTATTTTATTTTAATTTAATAAAATAGAAATTATAAATGTAAAAATTCAAATAAAAGTCAAAATGATAATTAAAATAAAATAAAGTAAAACTACAAATATTATCATCATCATCATCATTATTGGTCATACAGGACGTTGATCATCATCATCATCATCATGATCAATAATAAAAATAAATTATATTTTCATATAAATTGATTTTCAAAAGTAAAAATGATTATTAATGATGATGATGATTAATGTCCACTAAGACCAATGCGGCCTATCTGGAAGACAAGAAAAAGAATGTAATTGTGATTCTTCAAAATCTTGTTTCTATGATCAAAGAGAAGGGACAAAAGTGCTCCAATATTGTTATAGTTGGGTTGGCTTAATAAGTCAAGAAGATTGGAAGTTTGACACATGTTAGGGAATTGAGAGTGGATGTGAGGAAGAGTCAGGAAGCCTAAAACGAAGTGTGCTTTTCATCTTCCACCTTCTTAGTATCACAAATTTGACATATTCTATCATCCCAAGGAGTCTTGGTAGTAGAACACCGCCCGATTTTACTTTGAAGCTCATGAGAATTAATTCTTATCCTAGCGATGCTCATTTTTTTCTTAGTGTTGGTCAACACAGAGAGATAATTCTAGTATCAAAGGTAGGGTTGATCACATCCTTATAGTATCTTAGCTTCCTCTTACCCTCCAGTTCCTTATCATCTCACAACTTGTCCTTAAAATTGGAGGTAATAGTATCTTTGACACTATCATTGCTTCCCATGATGATCTCCTCCTTAATCCCCAATGATTGATCCAACACTGGGAATCCTTATGCCACCTGCACTTGAGGTGAAGGTGGAGGTTTTGACTAAAGTTAGAAGCAATTTTTTGGAGCTTCTTGAATTCCATGTTTTAAAGCTTCTTCTTATACATCAAATATCCAAACATAGTATTAATTTCAATGGGGGACATGCCAACTTTGATCAAGAGGATAGGATAGGGATTATTTCCCTTGATTTTTAGGTCGTAGGTTATGAATTGCTTTTGAATCATCTCAATCTTTCTCCATGACTCTTTAGATATACTACAACCCCAAACTTCACATTCGTATAAGACAATAGGGGTGACAAGAGTTGCAAAGAGGAACCTCTTTTTACTCCAAATGCAAATATTGACCAACCTAATTTTTTTTCAAGATCATAATAAGCTTTCCAGCCTCCAATAATCCTTTTCTCAATTCTATAATTCCAGTTGAGTTGATGAGGAAAGTCAATACCGAAATATTTATAAGAAGAAACCTGCTCTAAGAAATGGTTATCATAAAAACAACTACCATAGGTGATCATTTTGGATTTAATGATCATGACTTTAGTCTTGTCGGTATTAACTTCCATACACATCGTGGAGCAGTAGACATGAAGAGTCTTAAGTTGCTTGTCTAGGTCATCATGGCTTTTTTCAAGAAGAAATATATCATCAACATAAAGGAGAAGAGTAACGATTACACCAAGAAGCTTGGTGAGCTTGCAACCTGTAGTTTCCATACACTAGCTTATCAATGTATATGAAAAAAGGGTAGGGGATAGGGGACACCCTTGCTTAACTTTGATATTGCATTTAATATCTTTAGAACACCCTTCATTGGTATTAATCTTGGCAAAGATAGTCTCATAGAGGCGGATCACAACAATCCTTAGTTCAAGAGGAACCATGATCTCTTCAAGTTTCTACCAGATCTTATCTTGAGGAATAGTGCCAAAAGCTTTTCTAAAGTCCATAAAATAACATAATAGATTGGCTTTACTATTGTGACATTCCTCTGCAATCATCCTGAGAGTGACAAGATGGTCGATAGTCGAGTGATGTCTCCTAAAACCAACTTTCCCTTTATCTATTTTACCATGGTCAAGCCAAAGGCTAAGATTCTTTTCCATAATGAGCCCATATAGCTTGGATAGGGTGTGGCTAATCATAATGGTCATGTAGTTAGAGGGAACACTTTTGTCCCCATTTTTAAAGATAGGCACAATAAGGCTTTGAGTCCAAAGCTGAGGGAAACCATGTTGTACAGCCAAATTGAGAAGCTTGTGGAGATGAGGAATGAGGATAAATCTTCCCATTTTAAAAATCTCAGCTTGGTATCCTTCAATATATTTAGCTTTCCCATTAGCGAGCTTGTTAATCCGAGACTCAACGTCTTCCAGAGAAAATACATCCTATTTAATAGGAATGTTTTGTTGGACATTGGATAAACCAATGCTCCCCATGGGTTTCATGATGTGCTTAACCACCTCTCGAGGATCCATTAACTCTGGTTATGCGTCCATTTACTAACACTTGAGGGTTTTGGTGTAACGACAATCATGATTCCACCAATCGGTATTAGATCCAAAGGTCTTGAGTTTGAATCACACCTGGCTCATGCTGGGGGGGGGGGTTGTTGGAAATTGGATAAACCAGTACTCCCCATGTGTTTCGTGACATGTGTTTAACCACCTCTCGAGGATCCATTAACTCTGGCGATGCGTCCGTTTACTAACACTGGCGGGTTTTGGCGTAACGAAAATCGTGATTCCAACATGTTTAAGATGGTGCCCATGGTGTCCGGAGAGTCCTACAACTTCTTAAGATAATTGTCCTAATTTTTTGAGGGGATATAATGATTATCTTTAGTTTTACGAACACACACATTTCGCCAAAACTTTCTAGGCATGAATTTAGAAAGGTTGAGAAGATGTTCTTGTATCTTATTAATATATGGCCACTTCTTCCTCTTGATGAGATATTTTTATATACTTATATTCCAGAGCTTAATGATTTCATTAGGAGTGTCTCTGATCACTTTCTTAGAAATTTTATAGCCTTTGTCATACCAAGGATTGGAAGTTATATTATTCTACTTATACGAAGTCTCATTAGAAAACTTGCTAATGGTAGTGGAAAGGGTAGTAGTAAAATGGTAATAAATTTGATCAATGTTGCTATAATAAGTCAGGGAAACTAAATCCCTTTCTAAATCCCTAAAGAAAAGGTCGAGCTTACTTCTATTGAAGCGAATGTGTCTATTTATTTCACTGGTCTCCTACATGTGGGTGGTATGCATAACAAGATTAAGGGATAAATACAAAGGTTTGTGGCCAGAGTTAGGCTCAAATCCATTAAGTAGCTAAAAGTGTGTAATACGGTTGAGGACAAGGGTGTTAGAAATCACATAATCCATGACACTTCTACCCAGCCCAAGGAAACAGGTCTTCTGACTGGAGAGAGGCCACTTGTTAATACCATTACAAATGATTAGGTCTTGGGAACTACAAAGTTTGAGGAGCTCGGTGCCAAATAAGTTCTCAATTATGTCTACAAAGTTTCTCTTGAATCTATTAGCTAAGATACTATCTTCACCAACCCATAAGGGGTCAGGGTTACAGTTGTTACTTAACATAATAGCTTGGTTAGTAACAATTCTAGCATTAATGTCCCCAAGTAAAAGGATATTACCTTCATTCCTTAGGTTGTATATGTATTTTCCTAAGGTATTGAAAGGGAAATTCTTATCCAAGTTGTTTTTCTTATAGGATGTAGAGTTGATAGGAGTGAAATAACATATTTCAAGAAAGATCCTATTGGTGATAGAATTAGAGATCTTGATCCAAATTTATTGATTGAAGGGGTCGATTTTATGAAGTCGGATGTGAGAGGAAACAATGTTCCTTATATAACAGGCTACCAAAACCTCTCCGAGAGGATTTATTATTCCAAGCTGACCAAAGAGTGAAACCGTCAAGGTGAGGGACCCTAGATTTGTCGTGTTCCCAAGTTTCAACTAAAATAAAAAGATAAAAATCACTTGGGATCTAACTTAACATAGGACCTTTACACCATGGAAAGCCATGACAATTCCAAAAGAGAACCCGAAGTGATGCAAGTCCCTATTTATCACTTGTGTTTGAGACTTTATCTCTAATAATAACTTTCATATTCCTAATGATTGCCCATTTCCCTTCTTTTCTTACCTCCTTGACCTTTTGGACTTCATTCCTAAGTTCAACTTGGTATTCTAGAATGAGATCTTCATTTATAAATATTCATGTTCCTTTTAGGCTTGGGGATTTCCTGAGTATATCCAATTTATGTTCTTTATGATTGATCTTGACACATATTAGTTTTTGTTTATGCTCAAGTATCTTTCCTACCCTTATTACTTCCGTGAGATAAGTTGTTTGAATTTGAGATTTTGTTTTTAATTTCTCTTTAACTATTTTTAATGCATCTTCATTGTTTTGTTATTCTATACCAACAATTGTAAGGTGTAAGGTTGTTTTGTGACGCTCATGTTCGAGTACAATTAGTTTATTAATTTCCTCTTTTATCGGTTTAATATCTAATTTATTATCTGTGTTATTTAGGGTTGAGTTATCATGTAGTTGTTCTTTTAGATTTTTAATATTGCTTTTCAAGGTGTCATTTTCTTTAACCATTGCTTGTTTACTATGTTCTATTTCTTGAATTTTAACTTTCATTCCTTGGAGTTCAATCTCGAGTGTGATTATAGCATTTTCTAATGATTTCTGATTGTTGTCAAGCATTGTAGTTAATTCTAGTTGAAAATGATTTTCTCTTTCTTCCCTTCATCTTTCTAAAGATTTAATGTACTCATAAAGACTCTCTAGGGTAATTTTACATGGTCTGGCTCTGCTAGGGAGGGGCTTAGAAATCTGAGGGGAAGCACTCATAGTGTAACAAAACAAAACTTACCAAGAGGAGAGTAAGTGGGAACGTGTGCACTTGTCAAAGTTGTATTGAGTGCCATAGAACTAATGCGAGGCTACACTCATTGCACCTCAGAGGATGTATCCTTGGAAGATAGAGACCTAGAGAGTTCAAACCACTCGCACCACAGAGATAATCACACCGCAAAGATCAATATGTGATTCACACAACAAAGATAATAAAACGAGTCCTCTTCTCTTTTTTCATGCGTTGACGCAAATATCGCACCTCACTACACCTCAGAGAATGTGTCCTTGGCAGATAGAGATCTAGAGAGTTAAGACCACTCACACCACAAAGATAATCAAAATTATGCACACAACGATAATCCATTTGCACCGCAGAGGAATTCTTAAAAGTTAAGACCACTCACACCATAGAGATAATCAAAGTTTTAGACCATTCACACTGTAGAGATAATCAAAATTATGCATTGCAGAGATAATCCACTCACACTACAAAGATATTATGTACCGCAGAGGAATTCTGCATCGTAGAGATAATCAAAACTTCATACCATTTTTGCCGCAGAGGAATTCAAAATTAAAATAAAATAAAATTAAGAAGACAGGGTTGAGACCCAAGAACTATTAATCTTCCAGCCATCGTCTCTATTAATATTACTACATTCTTTCGATTTCTTAAAGAATGATAAGTAATCTTAATAGAGATGATGGCTGCAAGATTATCTGGGCCTTCTCATCTTAATTTTATTTTATTGCTTGAAACTTTCGGATATGAATGGTGTGGAATTTTTCCTTGTCTGAAGTTTGACACTCCACCCATCTCCAGGGACTAAAATGTAGATGGGTGGAGTGTCCACTCAAAACTTCGGAGAGAGAAAACTCCCACACACTTGTTGGTTGGAAGGTGTGGGCCAAAAAATTATCTCATGTGATTTCTATCTAAAGACTTTGTTTAATTCATTATGGATCACAGAAACTTGAATACACAAACTATGGAAATCTCCACTCTCAAATTTTATTTTATTTTTATTTATTTATTTGTTTGATGTTAAAAATTATTTTTATGTGTTTTTAAAAATCATTTTAATTTTAAAAATCTGGTTTTACTATTATTTTTATTTACTATTAAATATCATTTTTAAATGTTTAAACAAAAACATTTTTCTTATTTTTAAAAATTAATATTTGTTTTTAAATCATATTATCTTACTTTTATTTGTTTAATTTTATCTCATTTAATCTAATAATCATTTTTACTTTTCACAATCAATTTATATGAAAATATAATTTATTTTTACTATTATAATATTTTATATAATAATCATTTTTATTTTTTTATCATAAATTCATATAAAAATATAATTTATTTTTATTATTATAATTTCTAATCTGAAATTAAAAATCTTTTTAATTTTACTTTTCACAATCAATTTATATGAAAATATAGTTTATTATTATTGTTATAATTTTTACTCATATTATTTAATTATTATTTTTTTTAAATTTTACCTTTATTTAATTTTAATTATCATTTTTAATTTTACTTTTATTTAATTTTAATTATCATTTTGAATTTAAAATTTATTTGATCTCTATTATAATTTAATAATCCATTTTAGTTTTGAAAATCAATTTTAGTTTTGAAAATCAATTTATTAAGGAAAGTTTTTTTGGTAGAAATCACACTTGTTAGTTGTCGGCCAAAAATTTCTCTTATGTGATTTCTACCGAAAGATTTTTCTTAATTCATTACGGATAACAAAAGGTTGAATACAAAAAAATCAATTTATATGAAAATAAAATTTATTTTTATTATTATTTTGATTATAATTTTTAAATGGTGTTGTCTTTAGTGCAACTTTTTGGACTTTCTGAGGTGAAATCTTGATTTGTGTTATTTAATGTAACACCCCCAAATAAATACATATATATATATATATATATATATATATATATATATATATATATATATATATATATATTTATCCTTCTTAATTACCAAGCTTACGTGTCACCTTAACCCAATCAACGTGATGTGTAAATAAATGGGAAGGGTCATGAATGACTCTCAGCTTGGCGCGTATTAATGGAATTAAATGACACAGGAAATCCTGCACGACTATCTGAACTAAGCCATGTATATGTGTGCCACCTACCCACACCTTGGTAGAGGTGATGGCTCCTCTGCTTGGTGATTAATGCAATGGTAAGTATGGCATGCTGCATCTGGTCATCGCAGGTGACTTGGCAGAGGCATTTAACCTGAAATGAAAACCTAATATGACTTTTCATCTCATTTTGCATTGTTGAGAGGTGAAGACATGTCTCTGATAGAGCACAGGATAGGAACAATGGTGTGAGGGTTTACCTCTTCCCAAGCAAGTGTTTTTTTCCTTTTCGGAGGAAACAACTGATGCAGAGACAAGGAGGTAAGAAAACAACTCTGCGCTTTGCTTGGAAAACGCAAATATCTTACTACTTACCTTAATCCAACGTTTGATACAGGTATGGTCTGATGGACAGTTTAGAACCCTTCTTCCACCCCGAGAGTCGAATAGAGATGTGCTTATGTTGCCGAGGTCAAGTTCTTTCTAAATTGAACACCCTTATAGTTTTAGACTCGTCTCTGGTATGCGAGTAATGATGATTACTATTTGATTCTAGGTATTCGATGCTCCAACAGTGATGCCATTCTTCTTAGGTACTAAATCCCTACCATGTTTTTCTTCATTTAGGTATTCTATGTTGTTATTCCACCCGAGGTCTGCTTCTAACATGTTATTTCAATGTTTTCATAGGCATGGTTCGTTCTTGTTGCTGGGTTGAAGAGTATTTCAAGAGTCATTAACCTGAGCCAAGCTTTTTTGCTATCTACAGGTCAGTTCTCTTTCCTCCATTGTCCATCTACTTGTTTGAGTTGTTAGCTTGACTCCAAAATGAGGTGGGAGAGCTTGTTGGCCTTCGGCACAGTCAAACCCTCACCACAATCCGAAGTCCGTGAGGGTTTCCTTAGAGAATGGAGGTTATAGAAACTAATGCATCCGGTTGGGTTTGCAGGCAGAGCTTAAAGAGTACTTTTGAATTTTCTTTGAACTGATCAATAGCATGGTTACGACATTCATTGCCTGTTATGACTCTATGAACCCTTTTGTATGTATTAAGTGTTGGATAGGTTATGGATCGTTGCCAAGTCTCGGCCCTTATCCATTATGCTGTAGTGACATCCTTATTGAAGTTTGTATGAAAACTGTGTAAAGGTAGAATGGATAAGCTGAGATTTAGGATAGATGGATACTTCAGAATATATATTATCTCTATTCTTGAATTTATCAAAGATTTATACTTCTTTTAATCATGGTTTTGTTACCTATTTGTGCATTGCAATAATTCAATGAATGGTCTGGCGTATATACAATATTGACTTAGTTAGTGGTATTAATATGGGCATGAGTATTGAAAAGTGGAAGTATACTTAGTTTCTTTTTGCATAAACGTGTATATATATATTTTTTGGTCTCACTCCTGTTTCACCACAAAAGTACTCCTATATGAGATTACAGACCTTCTCATTTGGAATGCATCGCTAATCCTGTCTAATTATTTTTGGTAAAGTGGTATAAATGTACAGATAGTATAAATTGATTTCCATTCCAGGTTATTTATAGTGTAACAGGTTATGGACAGAAACTGAAACTCTATTACCATAATAGTAGTAGTTGTTTTTCCTTTTATACAATAGATACTAAATAAGTTCACGATTCTACAGAATAGTAATTTTATTCTTTACATAGAATATATTAAATAAATTCAAGATACTAGAGTACAATAGTTTTCTTCTTTATACAATAGATATCAAATAAGTTCAAGATATTATAGCACTGTCGAGTTTAGAATAATCGTACAACGTAACTAGAATATTAATATGCATCATTTTATTTTCTATGATGAATAAGTTTGGTATTCAAATATCTCCATAAATGAACAGTATCTAGCCTAAGACAAGCAATGAGATCATTACTCCTATTACATACCATTTTAACTGTCAGAAGTAATTAAATTTTCTTTGAGTACTTATCTGTTATGAGTGTTTGTTTCATGCAAATCAATAATCCTTTTGGAAGGTCTCACCACCCAGCCATGGACCTGGCAATCACGTCCACGGTCCCCCACCGAGCACTTCCTGCTCCTAACAGTTGAACTAAAGACAATTGGGTATCTTGGGCGTCAGGACTACTGTCCAGCCTCAAGTCCCATACCCACTCGACTGTTTTCCATAAAATGAAATCTTCCCACTGGTATCACAACCCAGCTCAAGGAGAAACTTCTGCAGCCCCCTTGCTGCCCTTTCCTTTTCCCTTTTGGAGAAAAGTGGTGGCAACTGTTTCCAACTGCTCCAGGAGTTGTTATAACTATTTTTTTTTATTCTTTTAATAATCTCTCCAAAGTCTTTAAAATAATAAATAACAATATTTGTTCTGGCTATTTTAGGCCCAATAGTTTAATAGTAACAAAAAAAATAAATGCAATTTAAACTTGGTGAAAATAACTCATGATATCTCGCTGTATGTTACAGCTCCCTCCCCTCGAGAGGAACACCATCCCTGGTGTTCTTTCTCTACGTAAACAACGTAGGATAAGCTTTTCGCATGACCTCCTCTTCCTCCTAGGTAGCCTCATCCAGGCCAAAGTGCTTCCATTGCACTTTAACTTGGATGATGGCTCACCTCCGTAAGGTGGTTTCTCTCCGATCAAGGATACGAAGAGGCTCTGCCAGGAATTCTCCCTCGGGTTCTACCTGCACATTCATATTATGTTGTCAGAACATTTCAAAACAATAATCTTTTAATCATATTACTTTTCTATTATCATTACCTGAATACTCTCCTAGTTAATAATATGTCGAGGGTCGTAAATATATTTTTTTAACAAGGACACATGAAAGACGTTGTGTACTCGGATGTGGCCTGGTAGTGCTAGTTTATATGCCACAGGCCCAATCCATTCCAAAATTTGGAAAGGCCCATAGTATCGGGGTGCCAATTTTGCACAACCTTTCCACTACAAGGTGCTCTTCCGAGGTTTCACTTTTAGATACACGTGATCACCCAGCTGGAATTCTTTATGACTTCTCTTCCTGTCTGCATACACCTTTTGCCTATCTTGTGCCGCTTTTAAGTTCTGACGAACCTTCTTAACGGTAGCTTCCATTTCTGCTAGCATGTCAGGGCCCAACGCTAATTTGTTTTCTAGACTATTCCAATCCGTGGGTACCCAACACTTTCTCTCGTAAAGTACCTCGAAGGGACTCATACCCAGAGATTCGTGATGCCCATTATTGTAGGCGAATTCTACCAAGTGGAGGTAATCCTCCCATTTTTGTGGTTGCTACATTACAAACATGCATAACATATCCTCCAGAACTTGATTTACTCACTCTGTTTGACCATCTGTCTGTGGATGGTAAGCTGTACTAAAATGGATTTGGGTCCCCAGTCCTGCAAAAAGAGTTTTCCAGAAAGCGGATGTAAATTTTACATCCCTATCAGAGATCACCACTCGGGGTATCCCGTGTAGCCGGAAGATTTCTCTCATAAATATGTCTGCAATCTCTACTGTTTTGTAGGTGGATTTTACAGGGATGAAATGAGCAATCTTGCTTAGCTTGTCCACAACCACCATGATTGAGTCATGTTGCTTTCTGGTACGAGGTATCCCTGTAATAAAATCTAGAGTTATGGTCTCCCACTTCCATTCTGGAATGGGTAATGGTTGCAACGGACCCGCAGGATGTTGATGCTATGATTTCACTAACTTTCACTCTAAGAATTTAGATAAATATTCCTCCACATCTTTTCTTAATCCGAGCCAGAAGTAATCTCTCTTCATAGCAGAATACAATTTCTGGTACCCTGGGTGGGCAGCATAAGGTTTCCTATGAAACTCAGCGAATAACATCTGCTTCACGGAAATCTGATTAGGAATATAAATTCGATTTCTCAATGTTAACATTTCCTCCGGTAGGTTAGATTGCGCACGACTGAAGTGTACCTCATAGATACAATGTACTTTCCTACTTAGAGCATCAACTACTCGATTTTCTTTTCCTTTGATGTGTTTCAAGTCAAAATCAAATTCACTTAGAAATGCGGTCCATCTGGCCTGGTGAGCATTTAAATTGGATTGATTAAAGAAATTTGTCAAACTGCTATGGTCAGTTAACAACAAAAATTTCTTCCCCAGGAGATAGTGCCGCCACATCTTTAGTGCATGTACTACTGCGGTCAACTCCAAATCATAGGCAGAGTAATGCTGTTCATAATCCTTCAGCTTTTGTGACTCATATGCAATGACTTTTCCTTCCTGAGTTAGTACTCCACCAACGCCTTCTTTACTTGCATTGGTACATACTATAAAGGATTTTTCCGGATCTGCTACCTTTAGCACCGAAGTGGTTGTGAGCAATTTTTTTAGCTACTCAAAGCTTTGTTGGCATTCCACTATCCATTGGAAAGCCCATCCCTTTTTCTGAAGTGAAGTCACTGGGAAGGCGATTTTCGAAAAGTCCTTGATAAATCAACAATCGTACCCTACCAAGCCTAAGAAGGATCTTATGTCGGCCACGTTTTTTGGTGCAGTCCATTCCATAATAGTTTTGATCTTCTCTGGATCCACTGTTATTCCTTCTACTGATATAACATGGCCCAAGTACTGAATTTGAACTTTTTAAAAATCACATTTGCTGAACTTTGCATACAACTGGTTTTCTTGCAAAATCTACAGTACCGTTCTCAAATGTTGTTCATGTTCCTCTTGCTTTTTAGAGTATATTAGTATATTGTCGATGAAAATCAATACAAACTTATCTAGAAAAGGCTGGAAAATACCATGCATTAGGCTCATGAATGTGGCTAGTGCATTGGTAAGGCCAAAAGGTAGTACCACGAACTCGTAATGTCCGTAACGAGTTCAGAACGTAGTTTTATAGATGTCTTCATCCTTTATTCTGATTTAATGGTAACCAAACCTTAATTTGATTTTCGAGAACACGCTAGCTCCTTGTACTTGGTCAAATAATTCATCGATGTGAGGTAGTGGGTATTTGTTCTTTATGGTCAGCTTATTCAGTTGGTGATAGTCAATGCATAATCGTAAGGTTTCATCCTTCTTGCATATAAATAACACTGGGGCCCACTAAGGAGATACACTTGGGCGTATGTATCCTTTTTCTAACAACTCCTGCAGTTGCATTTTGAGTTCAGTCATTCTGAAACACTCATACGATAAGGGGTTTTCGAAACAGGGGCTGCACCGGGCATTAGTTCAATTGTGAAGTCAATGTCTTGCCTTGGCGGTAATCCTGGAATAGATTTGGGGAACACATCTAAGAAATCTTGTATTACAGGAATATTCTCTAAAGAGGTCATTTTATTTTTATCATTGTTGTACCCTACCTGAACAACATAAATCTGACACCCTTTTCTTATACATTTTCCAAGTTGGTTGGCTGTAATAGGGCGCAACTTGATATTTTTCTTAATTCCTTGAATTTCCTTCCGCTGTCCTGACTCGGTAAGATAACTTATGGACTTTTCTTTGCAATCTACCAAGGACCAGCGACCTTCCAGCCAATCCATCCCTATTAATACATCATATGAGCCTAAGGGAAGAATATTCAGGTTGACCTGGATAGGCTATCCTGAAATTATAATAGGGCAGTTTTCTGTTTTGGCTGCCACCTTCCTTTTGGTACCAGTAGCTAGTTGAACTAGCCATGACTGTTTGTATTTACTGCTTTGTAGTTGACATTTTTCTACCACTTTAGGACTAATATAACTCAGGCTAGCACCTGGATCAAATAAAATAGAAACAGATTGACCAACAATCATACCTTCGCATTCGATCATGGTGGGCTGATATTCAGCCTGATGATCGTCCAAAGCCACATTGATCCTGGGCATGCTCCTTGCGATATCTCCTACCGTAGAGGCTTCTTGCATGTTAGAAAGTTGTTCAGTCTGAGCTCTTTGCGAGTAGTTTTTGTAATAATGTGCTTCTCCACATCCCCAACACTGTAGTGGCGGTTTTGCTGGCTGTTCAGTAAGAGTCCTGCTAACTCCTTTAGGTTGTCTATTTTTAGTGAATGTCTGAGTCCTGGTTGGGTTTCTTGCAAACTTTCCAAAAGTCCTTTGCTGATTGTTTTTGCCATGCATGGTTTTTGGATGTCTGTTTGGTGGAAAATTCCTTATTTTCTTAGCAGCAACTCCCTTAGATCCTTCATTTTTCTACTTCATATGTTGATAACAGATGCGAGCCTTCTAGACCACATCGTCCATGGTTTTGGGGTAGTCGAATTCTAGTTTCTCCTTCATGAAGTTGGGAAAACTACTAATAAACCATTGAATCTTAGCTTTTTATTCTTGCATATATGGAACATAACGCAACAGGGAAGTAAAGCATGCTATGTATTCATCCATGGTCAGGGTTCCCAGTCTCAATTCATGGAACTCTTTTGCTTTTCGTCATAATAATGTTTTGTTAAATATTTGTCTTTAAAGTGTTTCTGGAATTCTTGCCATGTTACTTGCTCCTCATCAATCTTCCTTACGGTTTTAATTTCTTCCCACCAGAGGGTGGCTTTTCCTCGTAATTGGTACACTGCCAACCGTGCTTTAAGTTTTTCAGTATATTCATAAATATGGAAGTATTTTCCCATGTCTATCAGCCAAGCTTCTGTCGCTTCTTCTGACTCTCCTTCAAACAATGAGTGTCTGGTTTTTTTGCGCTCACCTTGTAGTTCTAACTTTGGTCTTTTTGGCTTCCTCTAGTAAATTTTTTTATCTAAATGCCCTTCATCTTCTTTTTTGTGACCCTCCATAGTTTTGCCTGATCTTCTTCATTATGAGCAGTTGAGGTCTTTCCCTATTTTCTGTACTGGGATCTGGTCCTCTTTGATTTTGCCAATCTGAAAAAATTTTAAGAATCTTTTCCTGCTCCTGTCGTAAATGTTCGTTGTCTGATCTGAGGTTCATCATTTCTTCTCGAAGTTGTTGTATTGTCTCGAGTAAGGCAGCATTATCCTGTCTCGATTCTTCTCCCAATTGCACCCATAATTCTTGGTTGGCTTCTACATAATGTACCTCTGGCTGGCTCGATGATTTGGGACTCCTATGCATTTTACTCTTGATGCTAATTCACCTTCTCTCTCTCTTTCTCTATGTTTACAATAAGTCAAAACTCAGTTTATTTTGCTATTTATATATATATATATATATATATATATATATATATATATATATATATATATATATATATATATATAGATATATATATATATAGATATATATAGATAGATAGATATAGGAACATCACAACTTAATTGATTGTTAAAACAACCTAGAAGCCTCAGTGTACGAATCTGGGCTCTGATACCATTTGTAACACCCCAAAATAAATACAATTTTTTTTATTATTAATCCTTCATAGTTACCAAGCCTATGTCACCTTAACCCAATCAAGAAGATGTGTAAACAAATGGGAAGGGTCATGAATGACTCTCAGCTTGGTGCGTATTAATGGAATTAAATGACACACAGGACTTCCTGCACGACTATCTAAATTAAGCCATGTATATGTGTGCCACCTACCCACACCTCGGTAGAGGTGATGGCTCCTCTGCTTGCTGATTAATGCAATGGTAAGTATGGTACACTGCATCCGGTCATCGCAGGTGACTTGGCAGAGGCATTTAACCTGAAATGAAAACCTAATATGACTTTTCATCTCATTTCATACTGTTGAGAGGTGAAGACACAACTCTAATAGTGCGTAGGGTAGGAACAATGGTGTGAGGGTTTACCTCTTCCTGAGCGAGTGTTTTTTTCGTTTTCGGAGGAAACAACTGATGCAAAGACGAGGAGGTAAGAAAACAACTCTGCTCTTTGCTTGGAAAATGCAAATACCTTACTCCTTCTTAGCTTAATCCAACGTTTGATACAGGTATGGTCTAATGGATAGTTTAGAACCCTTCTTCCACCCCGAGAGCCAAACAGAGATGTGCTTCTGTTGCCGAGGCCAGGTTCTTTCTAAACTGAACACCCTTATAGTTTAAGACTCGTCTCTAGTATGCGAGTAATGATGATTGTTGTTTGATTCCAGGCATTCGGTGCTCCAGCAGTGGCACCATTCTCCTCAGGTACTAAATCCCTACCATGTTTTTTTTCATTTAGGCATTCTTTGTCATTATTCAACCCAAGGTCTGCTTCTAACAGGTTATTTGGATGTTTTCACAGGTATGGTTCGATCCTGTTGCTGGGTTGAAGAGTCTTTCGAGAGTCATTAACCTGAGCCAAGCTTTTCTGCTATCTACAGGTCGGTTATCTTTCCTCCATTGTCCGTCTACTTGTCTGAGTTGCTAGCTTGACTCCAAAATGAGGTGGGAGAGTTTGCTGGCCTTCAGCACAGTCAAACCCTCACCACAATCCAAAGTCCACGAGGGTTTCCTTAGAGAATGGAGGTTATAGCAACTAACGCATCCGGTTGGGTTTGCAGCCGGAGCTTAAAGAGTACTTCTGAATTTTCTTTGAACTGTTCAATAGCATGGTTACAACATTCATTGCCCATTATGACTCTATGAACCCTTTTTTTTGTCTGTATTAAGTGTTGGAAAGGTTATGGACCGCTGCCAAGTCTCGGCCCTTACCCATTATGCTGTAGTGACATTCTTATTGAAGTTTATATGAAAACTGTGTAAAGGTAGAATGGATGAGCCGAGATTTAGGACAGAGGGATACTTTAGAATATATATTATCTCAGTTCTTGAATTTCTCAAAGATTTATACTTCTTTTAATCATGGTTTTGTTACTTGTTTGTGCGTTGCAATAATTCAATGAATGGTCCGGCGTATATTCAATATTAATTTAGTCAGTGGTATTAATATGGGCATGAGTATTGAAATGTGGAAGTATACTCAGTTTTTGCATAAACATGTATATGTATATTTCTTGGTCTCGCTCCTGTTTTACCACAAAAGTACTCCTATATGAGATTGCGGACCTTCTCGTTTGGAATGCATCGTTAATCCTATTTAATTCTTTTTGGTAAAGTGGTATAAATGTACAGATAGTATAAATTGATTTCCATTCCAGGTTATTTACAGTTTAACAGGTTATGGATAGAAACTGAAACTCTATTGCCATAATAGTAGTAGTTTTTTTCCTTTTATACAATAGATACTAAATAAGTTAATGATTCTACAGTACAATAATTTTCTTCTTTACATAGCAGATATTAAATAAATTCAAGATACTACAGTAGAATAGTTTTCTTCTTTATACATCAGATATTAAATAAGTTCAAGATACTATAGTACTGCTAGGTTTAGAATAATCATACAGTGTAACTAGAAGAATACTATGCATCTATTTTCTTCTCTATGATGAATAAGTCTGGTAATCAAATATTTCCCATAATTGTTCAGCATCTAGCTTAAGACAAGAAATGAGATCATTACTCCTAGTGCATACCATTTTAACTCTCAGAAGTAATTAAAGTTTCTTTGAGTACTTATTTGTTATGAGTTGTTTGTTTCATGCAAATAAATAGTCCTTCTGGAAGGTCTCACCACCCAGCCATGGACCTGGCAATCACGTCCACGGTCCCCCACCGAGCACTTCCTGCTCCTAACAGTTGAAATAAATACAGTCGGGTATCTTGGGCGTCAAGACTATTGTCCAGCCTCAAGTCCCATACCCACTCGACTGTTTGCCGTGAAATGAAATCTTCCCACTGGTATCACAACCCAGCCTTCCCACTGCTATCAAAACCCAGCTCAAGGAGAACAACCCCCTTGCTGCCCTTTCCTTTTCTCTTTTGGAGAAAAGTGGTTGCAACAGTTTCCAACTGCTACATGAGTTTTTATAATTGTTTTTTTTTAATTATTTTAATAGTCTGTCCAAAGTATTTAAAATAATAAATAACAGTATTTGTTCTGGCTATTTTTAGGCCCAATAGTTTAATAGTAACAAAAAACATAAATGCAATTTAAACTTGGTGAAAATAACTCATGATATCTCGTTGTATGTTACATTTAAACTCATCTTTTGGCTGTATATATCGATTCAACACCCTGAAAACCCTTAGGGCACTTCGATTGTGCAAAGGTTACCCATCAAGCCTGTGAATTCAATAAATTCTTGCCATATTTTAGAGAATTTAGACTAGAAAAATCCATTGGAAAAGCTTCCAAAAGGTCAAAAGTCGCACTAAAGACAACTCCTCTTAGTTGAAATTAAAAATCTTTTTAATTTTACTTTTATTTAATTTTAATTATCATTTTGACTTTTATTTGATGTTTTGACAGTTATAATTTCTATTTTATTTTATTTTTAAGTTTGTCCTATAAAAAAAAATCTCTTTTCATTTTATTTTTATTTTCATTGTTATTTTTTGACTTAATATTATATTAAAATATTTTAGAAATTAATTAACATTCAGATTTATAATATTTTAAAAATAATCTTCACAATTTCTGTAGTAAGGCTTTTGTGATCTATAATGAATTAAGCAAAAAATTTGGACATAATGAATTAAGCAAAATTTTTGGCCCACGCTTTTGGAACCAACAAGTGTGGTTCATCATCATAATTATTGGTCTCTGCATTGTATTCTCTCTATTTAAACTTATGCTTTATCTGCTTCTCCATCTTATCCTGAGATGAACCACAAAATGAGTAGCTAAAAAAACAATATGTGATTTTTTCTCAAAAAATTCTAATATACACAACATGTATCACAAAAGCCTCAATTCAAAATTTAACATCTTTTTAACATTTTTTTAACAATTTCTTTTAATTAAATTCCATCCAAAAATAGAAACAATAGGTATCATAATAATTTTAGTGATATAAAATCCAGTTTTCAAATAAGGATTTAACACATGAGGTCTTAGTTTCAAAATCTTTGTTACCTTCCTAGCCTTTTACGTTGTTAAAATTACAGTGAGCTCGGGAGGCTTCTTTCCAATCTTTTGAGCATAGGAATAAAATCTTAAATCAAACTAAATAATTCGTTTCTTTAGGTCCGATAGACCAAAGTTTGGTCTCACTGGTATCACACAAGAATTTTGGCCAGGAATTTCAAACTAGTAACTTTGACATGACATGAAAAAATAGCTTAACAATTCACCATATTGCCCTTTATTCTACGCCCTATAAACAACAATTTTGTAAAATTTTAAAAATATATATATATATATATATATATATATATATATATATATATATATATATATATATATATAGATAAGGTAATTTGCAGAGGAAGAAGTTGCAGTGCTACCCAGCTCGCCCCGTATTAATTGATAGAACACACTCGAACAACCCCACGAGACTAGAACAACCTCTCGGCCACTACACGAGAGGAAGGATAGGAAAACCGAATGTTACAGCCTTTTAGCAATCGTTCCCGAAGGACATAGCCTTATTACAGCTTTACTGAACCCTACTACAAGCCTTAAGAGACAAAGCCTTAGTCTGTACAGAGTAAGCCCTTTGGACAATACTAGAGCTTTCATATTCTTGGTATATATATATATATATATATATATATATGTGTGTGTGTGTGTGTGTGTGTGTGTGTGTGTGTATATGATGATGACGATGATGATGATTAACATCCACTGAGACCAAACTTTGGTCTATCCAACCTAAAGAAACAAATTATTTAGTTTGATTTAAGATTTTATTCCTATCCTCAAAAAGCTTGGAGAGAAACGTCCTGAGCTCATTGTTATTTTGACAACCTAAAAGGCTAGGAAGGTTAGTATTGCAACAAAGATTTTGAAACTGAGATCTAATGTGGTTGTAGGCAGGGCACTTTAAGAGGAAGTGATTTTCATCCTAATGTTCGTATTCTCACAAAGATGGCAGAACCTTTCAATCCATGGTGTTTTAGGAACTACCCAAGGAACTGTTTCACTATGGAGCTCATGAGAGTTCGTTCTAATCTTGTCTATATTAATTTTCTTCTTTGAGCTAGTTAAAACAGAGAGATACTTTTGATCTTCTAGGGTGGGGTTGATGACCTCCTTATCATATCTTAATTTTCTTTTAGCTGTTAAATCTTTCTCACACCACTTTTTTTCTTTGAACTTAGAAGTAACAATATTTTTAATGTTATTAATGTTTTGCATTGCAACATTCTCGTGGATCTCCCAATGGTTTAACCAGGCCCTGGTGTCTTTATACCAACATGGTTTGAGCCTTAGGTGGTTTTGGCTAGAATTTAAAACTAGCTTAGAAAGTCTATGGTCTCCTATGTTATTGAGTTTGTGCACAAAACCCTAGTCATAATTAGATTCTCAATAGGAGAAAAACCCACTTGTATATATATAAAACACAATTATAAATACTTTCAGAATAACTCAAAACACAATACATAACTTAATATATAAAATCCTTTCTTCAATCACAATTATAAATACTTCGAGAATAAGTCAAAACACAATACCTCAAAAGCTGTAAAGATAATGATGGAATTATTTTCTTACACCAGTCATAAATCCCGGAATTGGTCAAAGCAACTCCCTTCAAAAATATTAGTTTTTCATTTGCAAGTTTTTCAAAATATAAATAAGGCAACTCCCCTCAAAAATATTAGTTTTTCATTTGCAAGTTTTTCGAAATATAAACACTATCGACAATAGGTCAAAACACAATACATAACTTAAAATTATAAAAAGAAAAAAAACCAACCTCAAAAGCCGGGAAGATAATCATGGAATTATTATCTTACACCACAGTCATAAATTCCATCCAGAATAAAAGCGAATTTTTAAACCATACACATAAAAAAAATAAAAAAAAACCAAATTCCAGCTAAAAACTCAGACAACGCCGTATCATAATAGGCTTAGTGGTACCAAATCCAATTACCAACATGACAGTTAGGAAAATGATTTCTAATCACGTGGCCGGGAGATGATATAGCGTTGAAAATCAAGCGATATTTATCCCCGGATTACGAATGTACTGTTTGGATCATGATCTTAATGTGGAAACTGACATGAAACTTCGACCTCAAGTAACAATGACAGCTCTAAAACAAGTCATATCAATCCTTCCACCAACTTAACTATAAATGCCGTCATTCTGATAAAGCGGGCACTGCCAAAACATTCCCGGTTTCCATTCGTTGCAGCCATTTCCTCCCGGTTGGAATTTAGAGTCAAATTGGGATTTGAGAAAACCCTAGCTGGCCAGCATGGTGGGAAGTACAGTCTATATTGGTAAGAAAACAATGAAAGAAGTTGTCTCTGGTTCTAATTTATTCTGCATTTTTTCTTGTTCTGCAGTGAAGTTTTAGAGTATCCAACATCCTTATCTCACAGACCATGTTTCTGTGCGTAGTGAACTTGGATGGAAAAGTTGACGAGCGAATGCTGTATGAAATCATGGTTCAGGCAGGGCCATTAGTGAGCCTATCCATCCCAAAAATTAAAAATTTCAATGTACACAGGGGCTATGGTTTCGCAGAATATGCAACCGCAGAGAGTGCTGAATATGCAGTGAAGCTATTCTCAGGACTAGTTAGTCTTTATGGCAAGAGGCTTGGGTTTAAGGTGAGTCAAATTTAATCCATAAAGCCGTCTTCTGTAAATCTCTTTACTGTTATTGACCTGATTATGATTATAAGTTTTGGTGTTGTTTGATTAGATTGCAGGCACAAAAAATAATTGGGCTCCAGTCATTAACCAAGAGGCTCATGGACACTCTCATAAATACCAGTTTACTCCGCCCACATTAAAATCGTGTGTAGGGTATTGCATGCCTTTTATTTTACCGGACCCTCATTTGGCAGCTCATGAGGTCTCTTCTGTACATTTAGCACAGTCCACTCAAGTTACCAAAGCAAAACGCAAGTCAAGTAAGTTATATTGCACTGTTATATATCCAAGGGTTTAGTTTAATGGATTCCAAAATATTCTAACAAAGTACAGAATATTTTAAAATTTGCTATTTGCAATCAAATTTCTCGCAGATAATAGAATATTTTTTCCTAACTATATAATTTACTTTCCAGGGTTCAAGTCCAAAACCTCCGCTAGAACTGCTATTAATCATTTTGTGAATGACAAGCAACCAAAACCCAAAAGATGGGATACTGATCGCCATTTTGTGAATGACAACGAACCAAAACCCAAAGGATGGGATACTGATCGACGCAACAGTTCTGAAGCAATAGAAATACAGCGGATATCTTCTTAATTGTCTGAATTTTTTGATTTCATGGACAGTTTCTGAGACAATGATGCATTCAGCGAAGTTTTGCTGACAAAATTTAAAATTTTGAAACCTCGAAAATCCACATCCACAACTATATATTGCTAATTCTGCTTGGAAACAAGGGCAGCTTGGAAATTTTGTTTTCGGATTCCAAGAAACATGGCTGAAATTTAACATCACAAGGCAATCGACGCATAAATCTTATTTTTCGGTATGGTATAAGGAAGGGTTAGTTGCACTCCGTAAAGAACTTTTCACGTTTTGAATGAACCATGTTATGAATATTTAGTTGCACTCTGCACAGAACTTTTCACGTTCTGAAAGAATCATATTATAAATATTTAGTATTTATATTTGTTTCAAGCTCAACAAATTCTTACGCATACATGGCTATTTAGTTCACCTAAGTTATATTATTATTACAAATCTTTGTGAATTTAATGAGTGCGCTTATATTGCTAACAACTTATGATTACACTTGTTTCTGAACTTAATGAGTGCTTTTAAATTGCTGATTTGTAATAGAAATCTGTAGAGTTGAATTTTTATTAATTTTATATAAAAGTAAATAATTTAATTTAGAAACTAATATATTTTTGTTTTATTTTTCCTTATGAGTAGCCATGTAATCCTTTGAGAATGGTGAATGCCTAGGGTTTTCCAACTCCTGCAACATAATTTTGACATCCTCAGCTTCTTCCACAAACTTTCATAGATCTCTAACTATGATAGCCCAAGATGTCAGCCACAAGGTCCTCCCCCCTCTTATCAAAATGTAGCTATCGGTGATTCCACCTTGAAAGGTAACACAAGTTTCTCTTCCTCACAAGCTCAAACCGCCCGTGATGACCAACAAAACATTCATAACACAGAGGAATCCACTCGTGGGAGCTACATGACAACATTGCTCCTGCAAGCATTGTCTCCCAAAAGCTACTTAAAACCCTAGATATGAAGTGCACTCACACATGGTAGCAAGGGCGATCTAGTACATGCAACATCATGCCCAAATTTGTAATTTCATGTGGGCTTTTTTGACTAAGAAGGATTTTATGATGTGGATAAAAAAAAAAATGGCAACCAAAGGGCCGTGTGGAGCTCCACCTCTGCACCAAGGGTTTTTTTTATAGTCATCTTCGCTAATATGGAGCATCAAACAAGGGTCTTTGAAAATGGCCCTTATTTCTACAACAATATAATGATTTTCATTAGGTTCTAGGAGGATAGATATAACCCACAAAATGAGAATTTATTGGCAGCTCCTATCTAGGTTAGATTGTACATTCCCCATTGATCACTGGCAAGAAGACATCTTACAAGACCTTAGGAATATGATCAGATCCTTCATCAAGATCTCAAAGGTTACCAAAACCAAAAGATACATGGCATATGCCCACATTTGCGTGTACCTGAATATCACATAACCACTCCCATAATCCATTGAAACTTCCTATAGGAATGAAGATATTCTCCAACAGTTGACTATGAGCATATTCTATTTCAATGCTCGCATTCCCATGAATACTGGAACCTATATAAGGATTTCCCTATGAATTAGTCAACAGTTCCTCGGCCACAAGGCCCAACATTGGACTCAGATGGATTTCAGCATCCTCCCCCTAGAAGAAGGAATTAGAAGGATCCACTTGAGGTGAATCAAAGTAATACCCAATCTAGCAATCAAAAGAGTGCCCTAGAAAATCTCAAAAAAGAGATGGAAAAGCCTAAACAAACCCTAGAGGCCATGGACATGGATTCTCAACTAGAAAAGGAAAGAACCTAGAATCCCAAAAAGAGGAATTTTTCGAGAATGAAGTAGAAATGGAGGACCCTCATCCGTATTCACCTCATTGTAGCCCATAGGAGCAATCAAACGTAGTTGAGCACATCAAGGAGGAGATGGACATGAATGAAATTATTCTCTCAACAATTTTGGATGAATGCAAACCAGGGACCTCACTGCCATCCCTGAAGCTCAATTGAAGTTATTCCAACAATCATATACCAAACTCAAAGATTCCCATGAATCACCAGCATCAAACCACCTTGACTCAATGGTCAAGAATCCCTCTCTTTCTTCCAAAGATCCATCACCCAACTCTAAGGAAGAGAAGAAACAAGGCCAAAAAACGAGGAAAGAATTGATTCAGAGAGAAGGAAAATTCATAGCTAACTCACGAAAGGTACATATGCTATCTAAGGTTTTTCCCCCATCCTAATATTTTCTCTAAAGAAAATATTATCCTGGAACATTTGAGATCTTAACTCCAAATATATGCAAAGACATATTTTTAAAAGCATAAAAAGGGAACAACCTAACATTGGTATTCTTCAAGAGACCATATGATCATATGAACAACTAGACAAAATAACCTCCAAATGTTGGAGATGTTATCAATCTATAGCTTGGATGCCACAAAATTTGCAAGGGGCTCAGTGGTACAGTATAACAAAATAGAGATATAATTCTCTTATTGGTTTGTGGCATCATGGATCTTGGCAGGACGCTTCATACCCTTAGGATAAAAATAAAAATAAAATTAGGTGTCTTTTCACAATGTATGAGCCTTGTCTTCCAATTGAGAAGTCCCAATTTCTAAACTCTCTCCTACAACTTAGCAAAATTTTCCATGGATAATTATGCTTGGTGGGGAGTGACTTAAACTTAATCAAATCACTATAAGAAAAGAAGGGTATTATCCGCAAGATAGATATAGACTTCAACCACTTGAATGAAATGATCAAATTCATGCACACGGTGGATATCTCGGCCAACAATGACATCCACACCTAGAACAACCAAAGAGGACATATGCACTAAATAGCCTATTGTCTTGACTTCTTTATGATTTATAAATCCTTTTTAACTCAAGTCCTTTTTATGGAAGATTTTATCCTTCAGTGCATGGGCTCAAACTTCAAATCACTCGCCCATCTATCTGGAAGTGGACATCAAATTAGGCCCCAACAACAAACCCTTCAAATTTGAGGGCTTTTGGTTGCATGATCCCTGTTTTATTGAAAAGGCTAAAGATCAGAGACAAAACTTAGATTTCCAAAATCCATCCCCAATGTTCAAATTTCAGTAAAAATTAAAGGCCCTCAAAAACCAAATCAGATAATGGAACAAGAAAGAATTTGGCAATATCCTTCAAGCCAAAAATTGATTGGAAGCCCAAATGGAAATTATACAACCACAAATTGTCCTAGATTGTCGCATAGAGGATCTGGATCAAGAGGAAAGAACCATCTTAGTGAAAGTAAAGGACCAAAGAAAACAAGAAGAGTTGTTATGGAAACAAATCTCGAATCAGTTGGCTAAAAGAGTGGGGGAGAAACACTAGTTTCTTTCACAAGCCTATGCTCCAACACATGAACCAAAACATAATCTTAGAACCCTCCTATATATATCAAGAAATAAACTAGCTAAGCATAAGGATCTTGAGGCTGAATTGAAAAACTTATATAGCATTCTCCTGTGAGATACTTTTCCCAATAGACTAGTAGCCACAAGTAAGATTGTCTCCCACATTTCTAGTCATATCACCCCTTATCAAAATGTGCCCCTTATGAGATAAATCACTCTCAAAGAAGTTGAATAAGATTCAATGAGTATGCCAAAAGATAAGGCCCTCGGTCCTTATGGCTTCACTCCCGATTTTTTCCAAGTCTATTGGTCATTCTTGGGCCCAGAAATATTAGATATGCTAGAAGAATCTAAGAAAACCAGAACCCTACTCCCTACCCTCAACTCCACCTTTTGCAACCCATCCCCAAAGATAACAATGCACTGGATCCTAGTGGCTTTCACCACGTTGCCATATGTGATGTTATATATAATATAATCTCCAAAATTATAGGAAATCATTTAAAGCCTCTTCTACCATTCCTCATTTCCAAGCAGTAGTCTAACTACATGGAGAGATGCTAGATCCTAAATGGCATAATAGTGGTACATGAGCTCATTCACTCTTTAAAGAAGCGAAGGAAAGCATGCATGATTACTTAACTTCTCCAAAGCCTTTGAAAAATTGAGTTGGCCTTACCTGTACCACATCCTGAAATCCTTTGGATTCTCTTAAGACTAGACTAATTGGATATGCTCTCTTTTTTCCTCCCCATTCTTTTTAATTCTTCTTAATGTAACTCTAACCAAAACCTTTAACCCCTCTAGAGGCATCATGAAAGGGCACCCTATGTATCCTTTCCCTTTTTTCTTAATGGTCAAAAGCCCTGGTTGAGTTCTCCAGGAAGTAAGAAGACACGACTCTGTTTCTAGCATCCACCTAAGAAACCCTATGGACCTCATCACTCGTTAGAAATTTGTGGATGATATTATGATTATGGGACAATCCTTAGCCCAAGAAGTAAGAGAATTGAAACACATCAAGAGAATTGAAATGGATGAGTTCATACTTGCATCGAGTTCTTCCATCAACCCCACCAAAGAACACATATTTTTCTTCAATACCCATAATACCATCCAAACCCATCTGGCTACAATTTTGGGTTTCCAACTATCTTCTCTTCCTTTCATTTAGCTCAGAGCCCCTAATTGTCATTAATTCTCTCAAAACTATCCAATGGAAATATCTCCTTGATAAATTCTCTAGAAACCTAGATAGTTGGACCTTCAATGCCTTAAACATTACAAGGCATCTAACTCTCCTTAATTTAGTCCTATAAGCATTGCCTATATAAAATATTTCTATTATGGTTGTGATAAAAGTGCGTTCTTTGTTTCTTTGGGGGGGTGCTACCAAAGAGTGTAAGTGGGCTCTAGTCACATGGGATAAGGGATGCCTTCCCAAAATCAAGGGGGGATTGGGACTTCAAGATCCAGAAACACTTAGTAATGTCATGGGAGCCATGTTGTGGCGACATTGGATACAAGGAGGACATGAGTTGTGGAAAATCATTTGGCATGAAAAATATAACCCATGCCAATCTTTGCTCCAAAAATTGAAGAAAGGTAACATAGTCCAAGGCTCAAACATATGGAACCTATCAAATGGCAACAAAACATTAATCCAAAATCACAACTTTTGGGAAATAAAAAATGGTTCAAAAAATAGATTTTTTAGATCTCGAGACTGTTATCCTCCATAATATCCCAAGGCTAAGAAGGGATATCGAAGGAGGTAACCTCAAACCAAGCTTTTAGTTTGGTAGCTAGCCTTACCAAACCAGAGAGGGCTCTCTCTATGAAATCACAGCCAAAGGTTGACAAGAATGTAAAAGAATATTAGGCTAGGTATGTTAGGCTTAGGTAGGTTTTGAGTCTTTAGGGTTTTGATATTGCATTAGGGATGAAAACTAGGTAACTAGGTAAAAGTATCAAAGGCTTACAACAACAAAGGTAGCAATAATTTTGTGATGGATTTAGGGTTTTGTTGGTGTAGTGTAGGGTTTAAAAGAGTAAAAAGGTCTTAATGAGAATGTGCACCTTCAAATTCATTAATTAAGAAGGAAAATTACACAAAATGGTATTCTCATCAAAACAAAGCTTTAATGAAAAGAAATATTCTTATAACCTTTAAGGAAAATAACTAAAGAAATAAGATATGGAAAGGAGAGATATATATATCTGTTGACACCTAATCATAGGGATTGGGTGAACAACTGTAATTAATGTAAATAAATAATAGAAAAGATGGAGAGTCACTGGGAGATGAACTGAACAGTCACTCCCTCTTGTATATAATAATGAACAACCTGAATGAATAACATGAATTAATTTGAGGAGTTACCTCCTGGTCTGACATGGTATCAGAGCCAGTGCCATTTTTGGCTTCCCTCTTTAATTTGTAACTCCTATTCTGTCTATGTTCTGAATCCTTTACAGACTGACATCTCTCTCATATCCCTTGTGACTCACCATTATTCTGTTGATTCTGGCTAAACCTAGCAGCTCTGACGCTGACGCTTCCACTGGTTTGACAGTTTATTCATTGACTTGAACGTTTCTATAGTGTTGCCTTCTCTGCTCCTGTCACTGCACGATACCTGCATACAAAACGCTTAGCCTTTTCTGCGCTCCTTTCTTGCGACCTGCCCTCATTGTGGCATTGAGCCATTGTTTGAGCCAATTTAGGGCATCAAGCCCCCAACTACAGGCAGCTTTTCACAAGTTTTGTCGCACTCATACCACTCCCTAGACTGTGTTTCTCTTCTGAGGATGTTCAAAAATGAACTGTTGCGTTCCCATTATGCACTATCCCCTCGACATCACTGTGATTAGAATTTCTATATTGTGTGAAAGGATTGCATGTTGCGTAGTCCATAGTCCACCCTGCTCGGCTCCAAAATGCATCAACTACCATATGTATATGTCGCTTTGACTACCATATGCATTAAAATGGTGTGATAGCAGTTCCATTTTAATGTCGAGGACATGAATGCTTGATATATCATATGAAAGAAGGTTGAAAATACGATGGTATGTGATGGTATGTCATATATTATGAATGGTGAGTGGTAATATAATAATATTATACGAGTGGTGATATTCTATATGGATAGAATATAACTTTTATCTTTGTATATTAAATCAATTTCTTACCTAATCAAGAAGGAAGAATAAGGCTGCATTATTTTGAAGGACATAGTCCTTCTTGTAAGAATGCATTCAATCATATCTATTGTGGGAGTAGTTCTCACTGGCAAGGAGAACTATGCTGAGTGGTCTCGGAAGATAAAACACACCCTCATTTTCAATGAGTTGTGGAAGTGAGTGTGTGTTGGAGACAGAGACAAAGAGCCAGAACATCCTACCTCAGACAAGGAGTTCACCATTTGGGAAAATAAGAATAGCAAGGCCTATGCATTGATTGCAACATCAGTAAATGAAGAGGTGAGTTGCCATATTTCGCCATTTTCAAATGCTTTCGAAGCCTTACAAAAACTGAAGGAACTCTATGACTCACACTCTGCACTTGAAGTTGTTCAACTCATGATTAAACTCTTCACCCTTGAATTACAAAATAATGATCCTCTTTCTCTTGCATCAGAAGTAAAATCTATAATGCATGATATCAAAGTCACTAATGTTGAACTGGATATTCCTTTGATAGCTTTTCTCAAGGCACTTTATCCCACTTACTCAAATTATCTTGAGTCATTGCAAGCAAATGGAAATCTCAAAGATATTACCTTTGACTCCCTTGTGAAAAAATTTGCTGAAAGAGAGAAAGCTTTTGGCAAGAAGACAACTCCTGAGTCTTCTGAAGAGGTTGTGTGCCTTGCTCATAGAGAAAAGAATCTTGCTCAAGATTCTTCTAGAGGAAGAGGTGGTCGAAGAGGAAGAGGAAGAAATTTCAAAGGCAAGGGGTGTAGACACTCTCAAGGAGAAAAGTCAGATTTGTACTACATACACTGCAAAAGAGATGGATCACATGATGCATCCACGTGCAAGTTGCCTTGGGACAGAATTGAGCAGGAAAGAAATCAACCCAAAGGTAAAACTAATGACAAAGACAAAGGTAAAGCACCTGAATCTGCTCACTATGATGTGGTAAACTGTAATATTGGAGTAAATGAAGGCTTATTTAATGCTTCACTTGCTTCTTGGAAAAAATAATTGGTTTCTTGATTCAGGAGCAACTTGCCACATGACTTTTAGAACATATTTTTTTTGAAGAATTTACTAACAATGTTGATGGAGCAGTATAATTTGTAGACAAATCAATAATCAAGCCATCAGGGCTTGGCACAATCAGGCTTAAACATTAATGGTCTCAAAAGCCTTCCAAAACATCATTCTCCTAGAGGTACTCTCAAAAGCGTAGCGAGCTCTTCAAAAAGAGGGCAAAGAGGTGTTTTTTGAGTAGTTTACAACCTTTTTCACCCGCCAAAACTTGTTTAAGGTCTCCTCCCAAAGGATAGAAGTGATGTACAAGTCACGAGGAATATAAATATGCAAAAAAAATGTCATTTGGAGCCTCCCATAAAAAGTGCAGCATGGGTCACGCTCCGTTTCTGACCCTCTGACTGTTTCAAAAAATTGCCAAAAATTCTCGATTTCCTACAAACATAGCTCTCAAAGATGGAGCCATATCTCTATAACCATAAAAGTGCTTACCAAATGGAGAGACGTTTGTATTTTGTTATATGTTATGAACACAAACCTCCTCCAGTTTTCCAAAATACGTTCCCATTGGTTCCGAATCCAAGTTTTAATTTGGTCACTCAAAAATTGCAGAAGATTGGCGTGATATAGGAAAAATGAAGCGTGGTATATGAGATGGTGTTTGGAGGACTTCCATGAGGAGTTTTAGGCTGAAAAGGGTATGGTTGGAAATCTTATGATGTTTGCTACACAATGGGGTCATCAAGCCCTGCAAACACTTTCTCCAAACCACCTAACTATTCAATCTCCCAAGACTACTCTAGAAATGAAACAATTCTCCTGTAGCAACTATATTTTTTGCATTTCTCCCAAATAATAACACCTGTGTATAAAATGAAGGAAATTTTTGTTCCTTGGTTTATGATTGACAAAAAAATCTTTCAAGTTTTCCAAATTCATCTTCCTTACTTTAGAAACGAATTTTGAAGTAAGATTGTCCCAATGTGTGTAAAATGATTCGTCTCTTGGAATGATTTCTTGAGAAATGGTGACAACATGATGTCATGTGTCGAAGTTGGCTCATACATACTGATCTGACCTCCCTTCTACTTCCTCTACTCAGTAATCTTAGAATCCATAGAAAACCCTAGCTCAATGGGAGGGGAAATTAGGGTTTGGTGTAGGGAAAAACATGGGATTTGGGTAGTTTTTGAATTTGTGGGAGATGAAGGGGTTAGGGGGTCTCAGAAAATTTGGGGAGATAGGGGTGGATGTTATGGAGTGAGGGGAAGTGGAATTTTGGGATTTGAGTGATGGGAAGGGATGCAAAACTAGGAAATACAGTCCTAGTCTAGAAATGCATAGTAGGGACTAGGGTTTGTGAGGAAAAGTGATGAAATGAGGAACTTGATGAGGGAAATTGTGTGAGATGGTGTATTAAGAGTGTAGGAGGGTAGATGAGTGCCAATTAATTTCTCCTTTGTCTTTTTTCCTTTTATGAGCTGAGTTGACCTCTTTTGAGTGGAGATGGGACCCACTTGTTCTTTTCCAAGAATGACTTTGCATGTTTGAACCTTGTTCTTTTGATATTTTTATGAGAATTATTACTTTTTGATGCCACAAAACACTTGAAAACATCATTTAGAACCTTTTTACAAAATTTCCTCTTCCATTCATGATGACCTAAGTGTGACATGACCTTTATTTGATTTTTGATGGTTTGACTCCATCATGACACCTAATGGACCATGAAACCATGAATTTGACCATTAAACCTCTGAAATGACCTTTGACCATGCAATGATAACTGACATGATGATTCTATCCATGACTCATGACTCATGACCATCCATGATGGCAGTACCAAAATGACTTTTTAAAACCCTAATCATGATGGAAGAAGGAAAACACCTAAACAAGCTAAACTAGTGACCAAATTTTTATTTGAAAACCTATTGAGACATAAAAATTTGACCTTATAACTTCACCTAAGACATGAAAGAGACCATTTGATCACTGGTGACTCCTAGACACTAACATTGGATCCATTGGGGATGGTAGCTCTGAAAGGCGTGTCAAGAACACTGTAGCCCAGGTCGCCTTATTTATTAGGCGTACAGTCTTATGTACAAAGAATAACTTAACATAAGTAATACAAACAGAAATGACCTGACTGAGTTACAAACTAAAAACATGAACTTTAGACTAACTGCAAACTTTATTGGAAGATACTACTGAAAAACACGCTCATAATTGGGCTTATTCATCATACCTACTCTAACTGATCCATACATCACATGATCAAGTGAAATGGGACAACTAATGCAACCATGTAAGAATTTTTTCTCCTAGTTGAATTCTCTGCAAGTGCTTGCTAATGAGCAAGAAGGGAAAACTATTGAAAGGTAACTTCCATGAAAACTTGTAAATAGATTAAATCTTAATGAAATTGCAAAGCATGAGCCCACCGGCCGACCTCAATAATGTTGCAAAAGGATCTTCATAGGAATACATATTTATTTGCAGCCCATCTAATACATTACTTTACTGCTCTTGGTAGTCTTCATACCTTGATTTTAAAATTTTCCCAACATCCATGTTTTCATGAAGTTTCAAATTAAAACAGTTATGATAAAGCTGCAAGATTTCATGTGACCTTTTTGATATATATGATGAGATGATTGACAGACAAGACATTAAAACTGTATGCCAAACTAAATCATTATTGACCAAACTGACAGCCAACCAAAGGATGAGAACTTTGAACGAAAATATCATCTATATAGTTTCCTACTGGATGATTGCAAATATGGGAAATATTTTGTAACCCATTTTGGATTATTTCTTATGAAACGACATGATCTTGTATAAAATATTCATGTTCCACATTTTCAGCTTGTTAATTTAAGGCATGTTCTATGATTAGAGCAATTTATTTCAATTTTTACAGTTAGCTCAATATCTTTTCCAGATTAGCAATCACATCAGCATTAAAGTAAATTGCAGATAGAACATAAACATAAATCGCAGAGGACAAGCCAAGCCAAGAGGACACAAGATGTGGCGCTAGCCACGGACAAACCACAATGTGGGGAAACCCTTGATCAATTCTTCTTATATGTTCTTCAATAGTTCAGCAGAGAGAGAGAGAGAGAGATAGTACATTTACAATAGAAGTCAACACTTTGACTTATCTATATAAGAGTATAGATCATCTCTTAAGAAGATGATACATGAGATCAGTTGAAGACATGCTGCTTCAACTGATTCTCCAAGGTGACTCCTTCACCTATCATTTTGTTGCATCTCGTCATCATGCTGCAACTCACTGTGATGCACCATGCTGCACCCATCATCACAACGCTGGACCTCATGACCATGTTGTACACTTCATACTGCTGCACCTGATGTTGGATTGCTGTACATTGTTGCACCATGCTATTCACTATTGTCATATGAGGCATACAACTATGATCTAGGTGGATATTGGTGGCCACCCGCCAATTCCACTTGGACCCCCACCATTGTTTCTTTCGGCTTTTCAGTTTTCCTTAATTGTAGCATAGTTTACTATTTTTAGCAATTTTTCAGGTCCTGAAATTCCGAAGCCATTTTGAGGCCCTAAACGACATTTTTTTGGGAAAAATCGGAGCAACATGGGTCCATGGACCAAATTTCTCCTCCCAAAGTTGTATTTCTCGGATAGATCTTTCTAACGAGATATTGTACGCGTCAAATGGAGATCGTATGCCAAAGTTACGAACTCGGGAAGTTGATGTAGCAATTTACCCAAATGGGGCCACAATTTGGCGTTTCATCTTCTAGGGTTAGGTTTTTGGATGTTTAGGGTTTTCCATTGTTTCTCAACAATAAATAGGCCTTCAAGCCTCATTGTAACACAGTTCAGAGGCATGTAGCTGCAACATCTCTTATCAGAGATAAGCTACCATTGCCCTAGCTAGTTTATTTCCATTTTTGTTTGTAAGCATATTTCAGTATTTTACATTAATGAAATGAAGTATTATTTCCGCTACATCTCTGTGTCTATGGTCATCTCTGTAATTTTTTGTGTTCCTATTTAAATCCGGATCAATGGTATCAGAGCGGTCTGCTTTTTCTCTATTTTTCTTTGCATGTCCCCAATGAGGTCGGGATATAAGGAGTTAGGGCTTGAATTGGTCGAACCTTTGCAAGACCAGCATCACAAATCCTAACGGCATCCCATGGTGGATGAAAATAAATATTAGGGGGCAGGAGATCCTATCAAAATATTGCTCGAAGAAGCCCTCGAGTGACAAAGGAACACGATGATGGAAAACTTTTCTCAGATCCTTCAGCGGCTTTCCAGGGGCGACGCATCGGCTTCCAATAGCTACTCTGGAAACGACACACCGTTTAGGGTACAAGTTAATTTTGAAATCCCCATATTCGAGGGTCAGATAGACGCAGATGCCGTCGATAAATGGTTAAATATGCTAGAGGGTTATTTTTCTGTTCATGATTTTTCCAGTCGGGAAAAGCTCATTTTAGCTCTTCTCAAAGCATCCCCCCACGTCAAGGACTGGTGGGAAACATACTGCGAATAGAAGGATGAAAGTACAGGCTCACTATTTTCAGCTGCACCCACTTGGAATTCATTCCGGGATTCCATCAAGGAGTAGTACTACCCTGTCAGAAGCTATGAGGATCAATACATAAAGTGGACCACGCTGCAGCAGGGAAGGGACCAAGACTTGCCAGAGTTTACCAATATTTTCCATACCCTTCACATAAAGTTGGGTATCAAGGATTCAGAGCAGCATTTGGTACTCAAATACTACGGCTGCCTGCACAAGTACATCCAGGAAGAAATAGAATTCCAGAACATCTCCTCGCTCGGCACGACATACCGATATGCCGTCAAGGTCGAGCAAAAGTTTAAATAGAAGAAGCGAGATTTTGGATTTGCCAATCCGAAGTAAGGGAAAGGTGCCCCCAAACTACAGAACAAAGGACAAAGCCAAGGCGGGGTGGCCCAATACAACCCGCCAAAGCTGCAAGAAAAGAACAACTTCGTGAAGTCGAAAAAGGACACGAGAAAGTGGTGTGAGTTCCATAAGAGCTCCACTCACAACACAAGTGAGTGTTGGGCCAAGCAATCACTGGTGGTCGAGCTAAAGGTTTCAGAATCAGATGCATGTTCTGACTTTGAGTCAGAACCCGACAAGGGGAATGACAAAGGGAAGCAGATTATCGATGCGGAGCCCAACACCACCATTGCCACCACAAAGATCCAGAAGGAGGAACTCGAAGATCCATAGGAGGAGGAGTGTTTCTTCCACTCCCAGATGTGGGTAAAGGGCTCCCCGCTAGAATTCATTGTCAATAGCAGGAGCCAAAAGAACCTCATTTAGGTAGAGGTCATGAAGCGGCTAGGCCTACCGACCACAGCACATCCACAACCGTACACCATCGGGTGGCTTCACCAAGGATGGGATCTTCACGTGAGCCGGCAGTGTCGCCTTTTATACAACATCAAGCCCTTCACGGATGAGGTATTGTGTGACATTACTCCCCTTGAAGTTTGTGATGTATTATTAGGACAACCATACTTGTGGAAGCGACATGCTGTGTATGAATCAAGGCCGTGTTGTTATTGTTACTTTGGGAAATAAGTTGTACAAGATACCAGAGGTAGCACCGCCTACCGCCATCTCTTTGGTTACTACAAAACAATGCCATAAGCTCATTTCCAAAACAGGAAAATTTGTTTTCCTGATGATACACCCTCAAGGAAAGAAGAAGACGGTGGCCATGACCTCCAGACTGGGCCCCTCCACACGACAACTATAGATGGATGAGATCGTGGAGGAGTATGAAGATATCTTCACCCCCTCCACCGAGGTTCCGCTGCACTGTCAGGTCAAGCACTCTATCGATCTAACCCCAGGTGCGCTGCTGCCCAATGGACCAATCTATCGGCGCTCCGTTCTGGAGAACGATGAAATGAAGAGGCAAATTCATGAGCTGTTGTAGAAAGGTCACATCCGTCCGAGTTCATCGCCCTGTGGAAGCCCGATCGTGTTGGTACAGAAGAAGAATGGGACTTGGAGACTCTGTATTGACTATCAGGTGCTGAACAAGATCATTGTCCGTAATATGTACCCGATCGCACGGATTGATGACCTCCCGGACCAACTAAAGGGGGCAAAATATTTCAGCAAGATCGATTTGAAGTTAGGATATCACTAGGTACCAATCGAACCCTTCGATGTGTGGAAGACTGCCTTCAAAGCAAAGGAGGGCCTTTTCGAATGGTTGGTTATGCCTTTCGGATTGACGAATGCTCCTGCAACCTTCATGAGGCTAATGGATGACATCTTGTGGCCATTCACCAACTCATTTTTAGTGGTATACTTGGATTACATCCTGATCTTCAGCTAGATTTGGGAAGAGCACCTCCACCACATCCAATAGGTTCTCCAAACACTGTGGCAACATAAGTTATGTGCCAATTTGGAGAAATGCACTTTTGGCATGACCCATGTTCAGTATCTAGGATACATTATTGATGAACAGGGGGTGCATGTGGATCCAGCCAAGATCCAAGTCATTCAGGATTGGCCATCTCCAACCACTCTGACAGAGCTCCGCAGCTTTCTAGGTCCTGCCAACTTCTACCGCAGGTTCATGTTGGGATTTTCTCATATCACTTGGCCCTTGAGTCAAGTCACCAAGGGAGGAGCAAAAGAAAAATTATTTTGGTATAAGTCTCAATAGAAGGCATTCACAGAGTTGAAAGATCACCTTTGCTCGGCACCAGTGCTTGCATTACCAGACTTGCAACAACCATTTGAGGTTGAGATAGATGCCTCTGACTATGCTATTGGGGCAGTCCTTACTTAATACGAGCATCCAATGGCATATCATAGTGAGACACTTTCAGACACAGTCCAGAAGTATCCCACTTATGACAAAGAGATGTATTCCATTGTGTAGGTCTGTCGACAGTGGAAGCATTACATTTTGGGGAAGGAAACGGTCATCCACACAGACCACCAACCCCTATAGTTCATATAGACCCAAGGGAAATTGCAGAATGATTGCCATCATAAGTGGTCCACATACCTGCAACAGTTCCATTTGAATATCAAGTATAAGAAGGGCAGCACCAATAATGTTGCAGATTGCCTCAGTTGACCACTGATCATGGCGTTAACCTCCGTGCTCAACTCTTGTGGGCACGAGACTTCTGATTGGCCACTTCTCTACAAAAGTGACCCAAAATTTGGCCACACATACTAGACACTCTTGGAGGGTCAGCATGTTCCAGATTTTCACCTCCAGGATGCCCTGTTATGCCACCTCAGTCACCTTTGTGTTCCTTCAAGCGAGCATGCCAAGATGATTTGGGAAGCACACTATAGTTGGGCTGCTGCGCATTTCGGGGTTGAGAAAATGGTGGAAGTACTGCAGAAGTATTTCTATTGGCCGAATCTTTGACAGGATGTCAGGAAGTATATCAGATCATGCACTACCTGCGCCATTTCCAAACCGACCATCAAGAAGCAAGGCCTCTATACCCCACTGCCTACCCCTAATTGACCTTGGGAATCCATCTCTATGGATTACATGTCAGGCCTTCCTTCCACTAAGCATGGAAACGACTGTGTTTTTGTGGTCGTCGACAGGTTCTCAAAGATGGCCATTATGGTGGCCTGCAATAAGAATATCACAGCAGAAGCCACTGCCAAACTCTTCTTTGAACGAGTGTGGGTACACTTTGGGATCCCACAGTCTATAATCTCAGATCGGGACAGCAGGTTCCTCAGTACGTTTTGGTCCAGTCTCTAGTCGATGTTGGACACCAAACTCACTAAGTCCACAACCTTCCATCCTCAAATGGATGGCCAGACAGAGGTTGTCAACAGGATGATCGTACACATTTTGCGCATGTACAACTCAAAACATCCACACACATGGGATGTGAGCCTCCCCTATGTTCAACACAACCACAACCCGTCTCTCCACAGCTCGACTAGCCACAATCCTTTTTAGGTGGGCTTGGGATTCCAGCCACTATGTCCCATTGATGTGGCCATGCCATTTGTAGCTACTCACGTAGATTCAGCTCATGTCCAGTCCAAAACAGATTAGGAAAACAACTTCATTGAGCACATCCAACATATTTGCCAGCAGGTCCATGAAATCTTGGAGAAATCAAATGCCAAGTACAAGTAGCGACATGATCAACATCGGGTGCCACACAAGTTTCAGGTGGGTGATAAAGTCTGGTTGCATTTGTAAAGGGAATGCCTTACCAGAGCCTATCGAAAACTCATACCACTTCGATATGGTCCTTACAACATTACCAAGGCTGTGGGATGCAATTCATTTGAGCTCAGCATTCCCCCATTCCTTGGCTTGCACCAAGTGTTCAATGTGGACCGCCTTTGGCCATACTTTCCCCCATTACTAGACACATCCGACATTGCAGAACAACTCACACCCACAGAGTTAAACCCAGATTGCATGGAAAAGCTACAACTGATTGGATGATGGACACACAAATCAAGCACATTCGCTAGTAGAATATCCAACTGTATCGAGTTGTCAAAGCAGGCCAACTCCTTCACCAGGGCAAGTGGTTTACCAGGGACCAAGTTCAGCAGAAGTTTTCTAAACTAATGGAGGAACTCAACGCAATGGGGACCATTACTTCCTAAGAGGGGAGGAATGATCCAGGTGGATATTGGTGGCCACCCACCAAGTCCACTTGGACCCCCACCATTGTTTCTTTCAGCTTTTCAGTTTTCCTTAATTGTAGCACAATTTACTATTTTTAACAGTTTTTTGAGTCCTGAACTTCCAGAGCCGTTTTGAGGCCCTAAACGACGTTTTTTGGGAAAATTGGGAGCAACATGGTTCCATGGACCAATGTTTCTCTTCCCAAAGTTGTAGTTCTCAGATAGATCTTTCTAACAAGATATTGTGCGTGTCAAACGGAGATCGTATGCCAAAGTTATGACCCCGGGAAGTTGATGTACCAATTTACCCAAACGGGGCCCACAGTTTGGCGTTTCATCTTCTAGGATTAGGTTTTTGGATGTTTAGGGTTTTCCATTGTTTCTCAACAATAAATAGGCCTTCGAGCCTCATTGTAGCACAGTTCAGAGGCATGTAGCCACCACATCTCTTCTCAGAGATAAGCTACCATCGCCCTAACTGGATTATTTCCATTTCTGTTTGTAAGCATATTTCAGTATTTTACATTAATGAAATGAAGTATTATTTCTACTACATCTTTGTATTTATGGTCATATCTGTAATTTGTTACGTTCCTATTTAAATCCGGATCAAACTGTCCCACTGTTCATTCCAAGTTTGCTTGTTGTCCCATGGATTTTGCAGCACTATGTAGCCTGTTGTCCCATGCATCTTTGTTGCACTAGTCACCTTGCTGTCCCATTTACTTTGTTGCACTAGTTAGCAACACCATGTATCTAGCTGTCCTATTTAGCATAATGTTGTCCCACTATTAGTGACATGACAATTCCATGTGTGCTTGCTTTCCATACTGTCCATGCTCTTTGCCTTAGCATACCTTTGCTGTTGTCTAATAGCCTTGCCATACTACTGTCCATGACACTGCACTACTGCACTGCATCACTAGTTAGAGCCTCACCCTACAACCCTTTATCTAGTTGTTGGCTATTGCCTCACACAGCAGTTGCTATAGCTTTCAACCTCCCTCCAAATCTTCACCACACTTCCCTAAAACAACGTCAATCCCTTAGGCTTTGTGGCCTTACAACCCTTCAATCCATACCTTAAACAATACATGTGAAGCCCTAAAACAAATCTGGTGCACCTACAACAACTCGACTTCTCTTCCAGAATTTCCATGTTGCTCCTCAGCCTCCACACTTGCTATTCCTCGGCCTACTCTACCCTGTTGTTTCTTGGCCTAATCTGCCAAGCAATATGCACTAGGAGAAACCCTTAACTTACCCTAAAAATTGCTCTTTCTCACCACAATGTCATCACAAGCCTCCATGGGCAGCCTCCACACTATTGCTTTGACCCTTCATACTGCGGCTAAGGCTCCGCTATCCACACAACTCTTCACGATGTCTAGGGCAGCCTCTTTCTTGGCTGCATAGAGACTAACGTATAGCCTAGGGCTTCTTATTGATAACGTTAATGCTTAGGCAACATATTTCTTCTTCTATATTGCTTAGATACTAGGGCTGTCCTCCTTGTAGCATTAGGGCTTCTCACTTGACTACATCCTCTAGATTAGGGCAACGTTCTTCTTCTTGACTATGGCTAGGGAAATCTCAATCCTCCAACGTCTAGGGCTTCCACTCTTAGATTTCTCTTCCATTAAAAACCCAAGACAAGTGGATGGAAATCAATATAGAAGTGTGTATGAGAAATGACTCTCAAGTCATCTGCTTTTATACTAAAACGTTGAGCACATGTGCGGTTTATTTGGTTGCTGGTCGACCTTATCGAATTGTCTTATAACACAAATAAATTCATAACTCCATGAATACTTATCAAAATTGGATGATCTTTAGATCAATCCTACACCTCTTGATGAGAGGGATCCAAGAAAAATATCAGCTTCCATAAATAAGATGACCCACATGGATTTATGCCCTAGTTTCCAATTTTAACGCTCCCTCTCAACTAGGGAGAACTCCATCCGCTGATCCATTTGTCCGATTGTACTATATCTGCCATCAGTGCCCTGCATTTCTCTACTCTTCTCTGCTAAGCTCTGGTCTGGTTTGGTCTACTCTACTGAACCATGAAGAAGAAGAATTGGTCGAGAATGTCTCATACCATTCTCTACTGACCCGAAGTCAGTTTTATTGATCCCAGATCAATATCACAAGAGAGTGTCTCAAACCACTCATACTGATCCCAGATCAGTTACATTGATCCTAGATCAATGGAGGTCATCCTAGAATAGGGAATATGGTAGATACAACGATGTGTCCATCGATAGTACTACTATGGTCCCTAACCCCATTTCCCTGCTCATTGGCTAGATGAGAGGTACTTCCCATGAGTCCCATACTGCATGGGTAGGATGCCTCGATAGGAGAACCATTCATCCTGTCCCTAAGTCACCTCGGGGTATCACCGAGGATGGCTGATCCATTCACCCTGTACATAGCGCACCATTAGGGGAGGGTGAGTCGCACTATGGTCGCTGGTTGCTCCAATAAGTGCCCCAAGTCCCCCGGAGCTCCCAGATCTCAATGCATGCAACATGCAGTACCCTCATAAGAGGGTCTCTCAACGACTCCAAGTCGTTCGTGAAAGTCAAAAATTTGTCCTTTCCTCGGGGCTTTAATAAATTGTCTGTAACCTGTATATTAGTCTCAATGCGATGGAGCCTCCTTGGTCATCGACGTACCATATCCCAGATAAGGTAGTATCTGATTTCTATCTGTTGGAGCAATCATAGAATACGGGATTCCTCAACGATCGAATCCTCCCCTGGTTGACATAGAGGGTCACAGTGGTATCCGTCATGTGTACAAATAGCTTGTTGAAGAGCTTCCACAACCATGCAGCTTCAGACGAGATCATACTCGTAGCTATGTATTCGATTTCAGCGGTGCTTATAGAAACCAAATTTTGTTTCTGTCTCATCCATGATATCGAAGCAGAATCCAAAGAGCACTAGCACTCAGAAGTTCTCTTGCGATACTTCACACTGCTTGCCCAGTCAGCATTCGAATAATCATGCAACTTCACATTTCCTGCAGTGTATCTCAATCCATGAAAGATTGTGCCCCAAAGATATCTCAGAATATTCTTGGCACCAATCCAGTGAGGCTCAACCATATATGGGCTCATCATGCTAACTGCAGAACATATGTCCGGACGGAAGTTCACCAAGAACATCAATGCGAATGAGTTTATGAAGCTTAGAGGCATTTCCCAAATCAGGTTCGAAATCACTACCATATAAATTCTGAAAGTTAAGATCCTCGAGGTAGTCACAGGCTTGCAGTTTATCATTCCACATCCGGAATCGAACTCCCTCTTACTTCTTCACGTGAGAGGGTCTGCACCTATCAGAAATAGGTCATCCTTAGAAGGTTCCGGTATGAGAGGTCTATCATCCACAATCTTCGAGCAATGGTTTGGATCCACTTCACTCCTAGTGAATCTCAGCTTCATCAAACAGCTATAAATCCTCTCATACTAAGTTCGGGGTGTTTTGCTTCAAGCCATAGAGGGCTTTCTTCCACCTACACACATGAGATTCTCGATCATGAATCTCAAACCCCTCGGGTTGTTCCAAACTTGTGGACCTGCTACATGAGGGGAATGGTCCCCTTGTAAGATTTTCCTTCGGTACATTTTGGACATGTACCTTCATGCTCTTCTTGAATTCATACATCCCTATCACCATCTAACTCACATCGGGTAGGGCCCCATAATAAGTAGACCTCCAGTGCTATAGATGAGATGTGACTACTGACATGGTCCCCAATGGATCATCCCACAACTTGATACAAATTTCCAACCCTGAACCCATGAGTAGAAGCATCTCAGAAAATTCTATTTTCAAACATGTACCTTTCCATCGGTGAATTCCACCCTAAAACCTTTGACTTCGATTGCCGAGATGGAAACCAGGTTCTTCTTGCGATTAGGTACATAAAAGAGATTCTGTAAATGAATCGAGTTACCATCATTCAATTGAGGGGTAATATCCCTTACACCCTTTTCGGGATAGGTGGCATCGGCTCCAAGTATAATCCCATGATTGTTTCCATCTCTACTAAATTAGAGAGATCACCCTTCTATCTGATGAAGTGCCTTGAAGCACTATAATCAATAAGACAGATTCCCATAGAATCTGAAGGGGAGGGCCAATACAAGATAACGCTTCTTTATCTTATCAGAAACAACATTTGATTCTTCATACCTGGGGTTCCTTGCTTTCTTTGAAGAGTCGGCCATTTTGTTGATGACCTGCATTACCTATCATTCCTTCGATCATTGAAGATGTCCCTGGAATTATTGTTATCATCATCAAGTGATGCGTTCCTACCATTCGGACACTCCTTCGCATAATGGATGAACTTATTGCAACTAAGTCATCTGCGTTTCCCTCCACCCTAAGATCCAGACTTCCCATTGAAGTGATCTTTAGGTATGCCACTAGGAACTTCCACTGCGCCATTCTGATAATATTCTCTACTTTGACTTCACCCTCGGTGAATTTGAAGAGGGACGAGGAATCCACTCATCCTTTTGTCCTTTCCCAACTGTCTTCGGTAATTGCTCTTTCACTCTTTCTTGGGCTTTGTCTTCACCTCAGCTCTGATACCATGTTAATTTAAGGTATGTTCTATGCTTAGAGAAACTTATTTCAATTTTCATAGTTAGCTCAATATCTTTTCCAGATTAGCAATCACATCAACATTAAAGTAAACTGCAGATAGAACATAAACATAAATCACAGAAGACAAGCCAAGACAAGAAGACACAAGATGTGGTGCTAGCCAGGGACAAACACCAATGTGGGGAAACCCTTGATCAATTCTTCTTATATGTTCTTCAATAGTTTAGAAGAGAGAGAGAGAGAGAGAGAGAGAGAGAGAGAGAGAGAGAGAACATTTACAATAGAAGTTAACACTTTGACTTATCTAGATAAGAGCATAGATCATCTCTTAAGAAGATGATACATGAGATCAGTTGAAGACATGTTTCTTCAACTGAATCTCCAAGGTGAATCCCTCACCTATCATTGTTTTGTATCTTGTCATCATGATGCACCTCATCGTGTTGCACCATGTTGCACCCATCATCACAATGTTGGACCTCATGACCATGTTGTACACTTCATACTACTGCACCTGATGTTGCACTGCTATCCATTGCTGTACCATGCTAGTCACTGCTTTCCTATGAGGCATACAACTATCCCACTATTCATTCGAAGTTTGCTTGTTGTCCCATGCATTTTGCAGCGCTATGTAGCTTGTTGTCCCATGTATCTTTGCTGCACTAGTCACCTTGTTGTCCCATTTACTTTGCTGCTCTACTTAGCAGCACCATGTAGCTAGTTGTCCTATTTAGCATAATATTGTCCCACTGTTAGTGACATGGCCATTCCATGTTTTCTTTCTTTCCATGTTGTCCATGCTCTTTGCCTTAGCATATCTTTGGTGCTATCTAATAGCCTTTCCATACTATTGTTGATGATGTTTCACTATTGTATTGCATCATCGGTTAGGGCATCACCCTACAACCCTTTATCTGGTTGTTGGCTATGACCTCACACATCAGTTGTTGTAGCTTTCAGCCTCCCTCCAAACCTTCACCACACTGCCCTAAAATAGCGTCAATCTGTCCTTAGGCTTTGCAGCCTTACAACCCTTCAATCTAGCCTTTAAACAATACTTGTGAAGGCCTAAAACAAATCCGTTGCACCTATAGCAACTCAACTTCTCTTCCAGAACTTCCACGCTGCTCCTCGGCCTCCACACTTGTTGTTCCTTGGCCTAGTCTACCCTGTTGTTCCTTGGCCTCATTTTCCCAACAATACACACTAGGAACAACCCTTAACTTACCCTCAAAATTGCTCTTTCTCACCATGTTATCACCACAACCCTCCAAATTGTCTAGGGCAGCCTACACACTATCCCTTTGACCCTTCATACTGCGGCTAAGGCTCCGCTTTCCACACAGCTCTTCACGCTATCTAGGGTAGCATCTTTCTTGGCTGCGTAGAGGCAAGTGTATAGGCTAGGGCTTCTTCATGATAGTGTTAGTGCTTAGGCAACGTATTTCTTCTTCTAGACTGCATAGATACTAGGGTTGTCCTCCTTGTAGCGTTAGGGCTTCTCACTTGACTGCATCCTCTAGATTAGGGCAACGTTCTTCTTCTTTACTGCGGCTAGGGAAGCCTCAATCCTCCAACGTCTAGGGCTTCCACTCCTAGATTTCTCTTCCACTAAAATTCCAAGACAAGTGGAGTGAAATCAAGATAGATGTGTGTATGAGAAATGACTCTCAAGTCATCTCCTTTTATACTAAAACGTTGAGCACATGTGGGGTTTATTTGGTTGCTGGTCGACCCTTTCGAATTGTCTTATAACACAAATAAATTCATAACGCCATGAATACTTATCGGAATCAGCTGTTCTTTAGATCAATCCTACACCTCTTAATGAGAGGGATCCAAAAAAAATATCAGATTCCATAAATGAGATGACCCACATGGAGTTTGGCCCTAGTTTCCCATTTTAACACAGCTGCATTGTCCTCAAACATAATGTTACTTGGTAACTATAATTGTGGTCTGAACAAAGGTTTTATATTACAAACAACATTCTCAAAAATTTCAAGAGAAGGTTTCCAACTACTATTAACTTGCTTATTTGCTTCCTTGGTAAACTTATAGTTTTCTCTTATTATTTCGAACAAAGAGAAACACAAAGGTAAGGAGTCCTGGTCAAGAATTTCATGGTCTTCTCTGTGCTCCATATCAAAACTGAAATATTTCTTAATTAAAACTTTGTCACCCTTGTTTTCAGTTTCATAAACAGCTAAAGGAGGATCATTAGGACTGTAGAACCCATCCAAATAATCAGATATCAAATCATTCAAAATCAAAGAAGTTTGTTGCCATTTTAAACTAGCTTTAGACTGCTTCTCTGCTTTGGTGAGTTTATAATTTTCCTTTATCAATTCAAATGCAACATCACATAAAGGTAAAGAGTTATCGTCATCCATTTCATCACTCTCTTTGTGTTCACTGTCCAAGCTGTAAAACTTCTTACCTGATTCAGAACTTTCATCAAACTCCTCCTCTCTATCATAAACCACATGTGCAAGCTGACTATCTTCCTTAAAGTGCTGAAAACATGCCGTTGGTTGCTCATCGAAATCATCATCATATTCATCGTACTTAGGCAAATCAGGTTCAGGAGAAACTTCATCAAACATGAACATTGATAAAGAAGACTGTTTTTCTTCATGTTGATCTATAAATCCAGTTTCAGGATTGTCCTCAAGCAAATACATAAAATCATCAGCTTCTAGCTCACGAAAACATGAGTCAACAATGAAATAATTTGGGCCAGCAACTTCTTCTTCTTCCACAAAATTTGTTTGAGTATGAGATCTTATTTTCTATTTTGTAGCTATGAGTTTATTTTGCAACATGAAATTTTCTATCAATATTCCCATGGTTTTTATTACTATGTCTAGCTAATGATCTAACAATGGAGGAATCTCCTCTTTTATTCCTTCCTTCCTTTTAGCTTTAATACTGGCCCTTTTTATCATCAAATTGGCTTCCACATCAACCAAGACTTTCTACATGTCCTCCAAAGTAGTAAGCTTTGCCTCTCTAAGATGGTAAGCAATCTCATCTTCAAAACCATCTAGAAAATGCAGCATAGCTAAACTTGGGGGAGATTTTATATCTGCAGGTATGGCATTGTAAACTCTGTTGAAACACATAGAAAATTCCTAGACTGATTTGTTAGACTGTCTCTTTAGGTTCTTGTATTCGTCCATGATTTGGAAAGGGTTCACCTTGACCTCCCATCTGCTGAGGAAAACATGTTCAACTACTGGAAAGAGGAAATACTTCCAGCTGCTAGACGTTTATACCATGTCATGACTTCTCCCGTAAGGCTTTGAGAAAACAACCTTAATTTTTCATCCTCATAATCAACCTCCTCCAAATCCATAAAATCAACAACACATGTTGCCTGGCTGTAATATTACCTATAGTATCAAATTTGGGCAGTCTATGAGCATAACTTTGTGATAACTCATGCAAAGGGGCTGATAGTTTTAATGGAGCATACTGAGCAACAAACATGTTTGTTGTTTGAGAGGAAACTATCTCAGTTGGACTATGATTGTCATATGAATCTTGTTTAGGGGTAGTATTACAACCAAGAGATGTACTTGCAGTTTCAATAGGATGACATACAACTGTCAAAGGGGACTTATGTATTGTTTTGCAGTTCAGATTGGAATTAAACAGATAAGAAAAAATCTCTTTAATGTACTCAGGAAAAAATAAGAGGCACTTGATACAATAGAAAATTATATCTTGCAAAGAATTCAATTTTAAGTACTTGACTCACACGTTGTTTTCCCATCCTTCTTTGATGAAGTTTGTCCTTCTACATATCTGTTTTGAGAACTTGGAGTCACCAAGTGAATATTTCAGCCTTTACTATGCCTAATTGTTGTTCACCATCAAAAATCAGATCTAATCATTGTCGTTCACACACAGGGAAACTATGATCTTTCGTTCCCTGGCAACGACGCCAAAAATGTTATCCTCCACAATATCCCAAGGTTGAGAAGGGAGATCGAAGGAGGTAACCTCAAACCAAGCTTTTAGTTTGGTAGCTAGACCTACCAAACCAGAGAGGGCTCTCTCTATGAAATCAAAGCTAAAGGTTGACTGGAATGTAAAAGAATACTAGGCTAGGTATGCTAGGATTAGGTAGGTTTTGAGTCTTTATGGTTTTGATGTTGGATTAGGGATGAAAACGAGGTAGCTAGGCAAGGTATCAAACGGTTACAACAAAAAATATATAGAGGAGAAAGGTAGCAATACCTTTGTGATGGATTTAGGGTTTTTTTGGTTTAGTATAGGGTTTAAAAGAATAAAAGGGTCTTAATGAGCATGTGCACCACGAATTCATTAATTAAGAAGGAAAATTACACAAAATGATATTCCCATCAAAACAAACCTTTAATGAAAAGAATTCTTCTTATAACCTTTAAGGAAAATCACTGAAGAAATAAGATATGGAAAGAAGAGATGTATATCATTCATAAAAAACTATAACAAAGAAAATACATCATCACAAATGCACTGCACATGAATTCCTAGATAATAGTGCAACTGCTCCTTTTATTTCTTGAATAAAAAGTTCAAATACAAGCTACAAGTGTTCCCACCTCTGATGTCCAACCTATTCTATAACTGAAAACTAGATACATACAGACCAAAACCATTTTCCTCTCTCTCAGAGTCGAATCCTTTAGTTTAGGAACTGATTACATGAGGTGTTCAACAAAATCCTAATGTCTACGGAGGTTAAAACAAATCCTACATTTAAACTTTGACTGAACTACCCCCATAAATGAGGCCTACGTTTACATAAAAACAACCTAACAAGCCTATTTACCCTTAATTACATCATTATTACATAAAGGACAAGTAATTACATCATGATAATTTGAATCTAGCTGATAAAACTGAGAAAAAGTGTCTTCAGGCAAAAGAGTAGCATGCGAGGAGAAAGCGTAGTGAATTTGGGAAAATTGACATTTGGAGGCCTTCCCGAGGTCCAAATCAGGGTCTTGATGGCTCATTGGAAATATGTGGATGTCTGATACATGATGGAATCTTCAAGAGCTGAAATTTTTTTCTTCTAGATCTCCAAAACTTCATTCTCTAAGAGGTACTCTCAAAAGCCTAGCGAGCTCTTCAAAAAGAGGGAAGAGAGGTGTTTTTTGAGTAGTTTATTGCCTTTTTCACCCCCCAAAACTTTTTGAAGGTCTTCTCCCAAAGGCTATAAGTGATGTGCAAGTCATGAGGAATATAAATATGAAAAAAAATGTCATTTGGAGACTCCCATCAAAAGCATAGTGTGGGGCATGTTGCGTTTTTTACCATGAGACCGTTTCCAAAAATTGCCAAACATTCTGGGTTTTGTGCAAAACTAGGTCTAAAATATGGAGCCATATCTCGATAACAATAAAAATTTTTACATAAAGGAGATTTATTTTTGTATTTTTTTATGCTATGAACAAAAACCTCCTCTCGTTTTCAAAAATAATTTCCCATTTGGTCAAAATATAATTTTGAATTGGGTCACTCAGAACTTGCAGAAGCGCAATGTGCTATTAGAAAAAACATAGCGTGGTATTTGAGAGGGTGTTTCGAGGCCTTCCTATAGGAATTTTGGGCATAAAGTGGCATGGTTGGAAATATTATAGTGTTTGCTACACAATAGATTCATCAAGCACTGCAAACACTTTCTCCAAACCACCTAAATATTCAATCTCCCAAGACTACTCCAGAAGTGCGACAATTCTCCTGTAGCAACTATATTTTTGACATTTCTCCCAAATAATAACACTTGTGTACAAAATGAAGGAGGTTTTTGTTCCTTGGTTGATTATTAAAAAAACATCTTTCATGTTTTCCAAATTCATTTTCCTTACTTTAGAAACTAATTTTGAAGTAAGATTGTCCCAATGTGTGTAAAATGATTTGTTTCTTGGAATGATTTCTTCAGAAATTGTGAAGACATGATGTCATGTGCTGAAGTTGGCTCATACTTACTGAGTTGAACTCCATTATGCCTCCTCTACTTAGTAATCTCAGAATCCATAGCAAACCCTAGCTCAGTGGGAGGGGAAATTAGGGTTATGTGTAGGGAAAAACAAGGGACTTGGGCAGTTTTTGAATTTGAGGGAGATGAAGGGGTTAGGGGTTTATAAATTCTTAGGATACTTTGGGGAGATAGGGATGGATGTTATGGAGTGAGGGGAAGTGGAATTTTGGGATTTGAGTGATGGGAAGGGATGAAAAACTAGGAAATACTGTCCTAGCCTAGAAATTCATAGTAGGGACTAGGGTTGGTGAGGAAAAGTGATGAAATGAGGAATTTGTTGATCAGTGGTTGTCATTGATGTTAACCCAAGCAGCACTAGGGGCTACCCCGATCTTGCATGGGAATTTTGACTTGAAAAATCATATTATTTTGCATTAAAGATATTCTTGATGGATTCTACTCGTCGAGATGTTTTTGTTGATATATGGTATGCCTCCTAGTTCTTCATGGTTTGAGAGTTATTTGCGTTTGAATTTAGTAACCCTAGTTAGTGGGCTAAAACCCTATGGGGTTGTGGCATGGCACTCATAATTGGTTGTGGTCATTGAATAGTCAATAATTAATAATATTTTTTTGCTCCTAAAATTCCTCCAACGTTCACTTATTGAGGACCCTCTCAACTCAAGACATTCATATAAATAATGACCCTCATATCCTCCTCTTGTAGGGATTTTGTGGCTTCAAACAGGTCATTCGTGGAAGTTTAGCTATAACATTTTTATGCGAAGCTTCAGAAGCTAAAATGAAAACCCATTTGAATTGAAATCTTGATGAACCTTGTGACCGAATTTCAGATATAGGTTCACTATATTGTCGGCGATATGATCTGAGGAAGTTAGGGTTTTTGTAGGCTCCCAAATGTCATGTCAAACAGGTGACGCTAGGAAAATCGTCATAACTGTCTCTGTGAGCATTGGATTCGAATTTCGTAAAGAGTCACAGAATGAGGACAGACTGTAGTGTGTGGAGTATCATTTTTAGGGTCGAAGGTTTCAAAAGTGACACGTGGCACTTCGTACAAGTTCGCTCTATGGAACCATGGTATTCTTAGGTCATCATGGGAGGTTGGGCATAACTCTTTCTTGAATAATTCAATCTTGATCAAACCTGTGGGGTTACAAGGTGGACTTAGAGGGCTACCACAGAACAAAATTTTAGACCCTCGAGATCCGAAATTACATTAGATAAAACAGATCCAATATCAAGATCCTAGAAGGAAAGAAAAAACATGCATTCAAGGATCACTGCAGTAAGGACCACTCATCAAAAATCAAGGGTACGTCTCCTACAAAAAGGTATTTATGATTAGTGTTTACATTTGAATTTTTAGTATCATCTCTGACATATGTTTTTGCAGGACAACGTAAGTATACACAATGTGTTATATCTCTATGTCTCTATATGTCACAATTAGTTTTTCAGATGTCCTATTCTTGATACTACACATTTGATGCTACACCAAGTCTACTAAATCTATATGATTTTGTAAGTTCATGTTACTTGTCTTGTCATAGTTGATAGAATGGTCTCTGTTGTTGTACTTAGAACTTGGTTCAGCACAAGTCTAGGGTTTGTCATGAATTGTTATTGTATATATCTTTAGGTTAGTTTTGGATATAGTCTTGCATAGAGTCCAGGCCTATATCAAGAGTGGGAGTATTTGCAACAAGTCAACCAAAAAGGTGACAAGCACACTTCACGTATGCATTGTAATTTTAATTTGTATTTATTCATTATTATGTGATTACATGTGTTTTGCATGCAAATATAAGTTGAAGGGCATGTTGCTTGTTTTGGGATTGGTTTTTCCATGCAGTTTTTGCATGTAGGTAGAAGTAGATTCAAGTACAACTTCAAGCAAGAATTCAAGAGAAGAAGTATCAAATCAAAGGAAGCATTGTAGCGGGACATCCTATGAAGACATGACAACCATCCATATATTGTGAAGAAGTGTTAAGGCCAAGAGTCATCATTGTAAAGTTGTAAGACAGTTATTTGTAAAAGTGGCATCATTGGAAGAGTTAATCTGCCAAGAGTCGAAAAGGCATTATTGGGAGGTATAGGAGTCTCTGTTGGGATGATGTCATGGTTGGGCTATAGGACATAGTGTAATTAGGTGTTCGGTCAAAATAATTGTAAATCATATTGTATCGTGGATCGTTGTCCTTGGTACGGGAATCCACACTCTTGTCTCATTTCAGTCAATATAGGGTGGCAGGGAGGTGCATGAAGTTGCCTACAGGTTGGAGCCTGTGAACACTTCAGGGCGGTAGGGCAGTGCTAGGGTGAGTTGTGGCTCGTTGGGATGTTGGGGCATCCATTCAGTTGATTATTGAAGAAACCATGGCGTTGGGGCATCCTTCTAGTGGGAGCTAGAGAAGAATGCTTTTCTACAATTCTAGGATGTTGTTGCATTCATTTCAGTTGGGGCTGAAGATTAAAGAATTTATTAGAAAAGAGTTCGGTGGTTTTTTACCAGAGGGGGCTTTCCACCTAAAATTATTTTGTCTATTTTGTTCTTTTATTTACTGTTATTACTGCATAAACATTAATAATAATTGAAGATTAACTAATGCTCTAAAAAGATTTAAAAGTGCTATTTTCTAAGGAATACTGATTCAACCCCCCCCCCCCCCCCCCCCCCCCCCCCCCTCAGTATTTCCAACAATTAGTATCAGAGCTTGGTTCCTTCAGTAAGAGCTTAACCACTGGAAGTCAGTTTTCAAAGCATAGAGATGGGAAAGTCAAAGAAGTAGGTTACAAGGATTTGAAAGGAAGGTACATGTACAACAAAATCTGAAGAAAATGAGTATTGTGTACCAACCCATGATTTTGATGCAGATAATTACTAGATATGGGAATCCAGTATGGAAGTACATCTGGAGGCACATGGAGTATGGGAATCAATTTTTTCTAGAGACACATCTACCAATGAAGATAAAGTGTTCAATTCAAAGGCCATGAATATAATTTTGAATGTTTTGCCAAATTCTGTGAAAGAAAAAGTTGGTCAATGTTCAAAAACTAAAGCTCTTTGGGAAAAGCTTCATAATCTCTATTCAACAAACCAATCAGGTCAAGATGTTATTGAAAATTTGGATCCTTCTGATTAAGATGAAGAAATGGGAGAAATGACTAAAACAGAGTTTCAAAATCAAGTGATCAAGGTGATAAAGGAGCTCAAAAGTCAAAAGGAAAAGACAAGACTTTTGGAAGTAGAATTGAAGACAACAAAAGAAATCATCACAGAAAATGAAGAGTCCGAGAAGATGATTAGTAGTCTTAGAACTCAATTGGAAGAAATCAAGAATACAATGACACAAGGCCTTAAGAGAGAAGTTCAACAGAAGCAACAAGAACTCATCACAGCTTTTGTGGAGATTAGCAAGATCACACAACAGATGTAGGAAGAAAAAATTGAAAGGAAGGAATCCGATCAAAGATACATATCCGCTATTGACCAAAAGCAAAAGGAATTAGAAACATCTTTAGAAGAAATAAGCAGGCTCAAGATTAAAAATGAGAAGTAGAAGGAATAGATGCAGGTTCTCAACAGAGAAGTAGAGAAAACCACTCTTCTCAAGCCACAGGTTGAGGAGGCAGAAAAAAGAAGGAAGATCTTGAAAATATGGTTTCAAGAAGATCTTGCTCAAAAGAAAGAACAACTTGATGCAACCCGTGATGAGATAAAAAAACTCAAGGGATCGCAGAAAGAATACTTATAAGATAAGACATATGAAGAAGCAAAAATGAAGGCAATTAAAGATGGTAAAGCTATAGTTGATGAAGGTACAAGCTCCACATCTTTACATGATGATCAAAGTGAAAAGCCAAAGAAGAATGTTGCAACTCCAAAGAACAAGACCAAAGGAATCAATAACAAAGGACCACAACAAACTACAACACTGCGTCCAAAGAAGAATGAAAAATCTTCCAGGTATGTTCGTTTCTTTAATGGTTATTGTTTTTCATGTGCTAACTATGGAAATATGGACAAGGATTGTAAAATTTTTGACAGGGACAATCATTATCTGCAAAACCATAGAAGCAAGTTTGCAGGATCACGAGACAGGTTCCATGATCATTTTGTCAGAAGAGAATACGTGCTAGATGGGCCAAACATTGAATGTTTCAAATGCCATAACTATGTCCGTAGTGCTCGTGGTTGCAACTATCAGATGTAATCACCTATGGACAACCTTGAATGCTTCAAGTGTCATAACTATGGGCACATGGATCGATATTTCATGAACAAGAAGGTCTGGAAAAGGAAATAGGTACAGGAAGACAAAGAAGATAACAAGGTTTCAGCAGTTATGCTTTCAGGATTTGTAAAAGCAAAAGGTCACGAGGAATTAGTAGTTGCTTCAGATAATGACTCAATTCAAGAAGGCCCGTTAGGTGACTTACTATTTTGAACAATTTGGCTTGTTGACTCCTTAATGTTTGTAGAGGAGGAGTCTATGCAGTAGTATATGGCACAAGTGTACGATTGACAGGAAGGTAGTTTGAACAAGATGTCAGTTTCATTACAAGTTCAGGGGAGCAAAATAGTTTAAGGATTACAGGTTACCAGGAACAAGGAAAGATTAGTTGCGAAGGATATGCATAGGTTCAAGGAATCGATTTTGAAGAAAAAATTTCTCTCATTGCTAGAATGGAAGCTATCAGGGTGTTTCTCTCTTATGCTTGCTCGAGAAAAATCAAGGTCTACCAAATGGATGTTAAGTTAGATTTTATAAATGGTGAATTGGAGGAAGAAGTTTACATTGAATAACCTGAAGGTTTTCTTCTCTCTGACAAAGAAGACTACGTCTACATATTAAAGAAGGCTCTATATGGTCTCAAGCAAGATCTGAGGGCTTGGTATGCTCGTCTTGACGGATATCTACATCAACTAGGATTCAAGAAAGGAAGTGTTGACAACAATCTTTATGTGAAAGTGGATCGAGATAACCTAACAATTATCGAAGTATATGTGGATGATATAATCTTTGGAAGCAATGATGATAGATTAAATAAAGACTTTGCCACAAAAATGCAAAGTGAGTTTGAAATGTCTATGATTGGCGAACTGACATACTTTTTAGGGCTTTAGATTTCTCAGTAGGATAAAGGAATATTCATATATCAAACCAAGTACATCAAGAAATGCTCAAGAAATTCCAGATGGAAGATTGCAAGTCAGTGCTTACCCCCATGTTAACATGTTGCAAGTTAAGCTTAGAAAATTCGTCAAAGGATGTGGACCAAAGGTTGTATAGATCCATGATTGGTAGTCTCCTATATGTGTCAGCTTCCCAGCCTGATGTGATGCAGACAACTGGACAAGTAGCAAGATTCCAAGAAGCACCAAAAGAATCTCATATTATTGTCGTCAAAAGAATTCTTCGATATCTTAAGGGCACAACGGAATATGGTCTATGGTATCCCCAAGGAAATGATTTGGTCATCCAAGCTTATACAAATGCAGATTGGGCAAGAAGTGTTGATGATCGTAAGAGTACCAATGGAACAACATTCTCTCTAGGTAGTTGTCTTATTTCATGGTTAAGTAAAATGCAATCTTCAATCTCGTTATCCACAATAGAATCAGAATATATTGTGGCAGCAGCTAGTTGTACACAAGTTCTTTGGATGAATCAAACTTTGCAAGATCTTCAAGTCAAGTTTGATGAGCCTATTCCCATGTTTTGCGATAACACTAGTGCCATCAATATCTCTAAGAATCCTATGATGCATTCCAAAATGGATCATTTCGTTAGAGAGAAGGTCGCTGAAAGGAATATCAAGCTTGAATATGTTGGCACAAAGGAATAAATTGCTGACATATTTACCAAACCATTACCTCATGAAGCATTTGATTATCTTCGCCAAAATCTTGGGATTCTCCCAAGTTTTTATTAGACTCTTTCTCTTATCTACTCGAGTAGAAAGGTGGAGTGGAGGTGTGTACAGCTCCACAGGATGGCTATTTTTCAGGGGGAGTTACCCTTTGCCATTGATGAGAAAGGGGGAGATAAGGTAGTAGGAAGAGGTTTCATGATCACAGGGGGAGTACTTGTGTTTCCATCAATGCCAAAGGGGGAGATTGTTGATCAGTGATTGTCATTGATGTCAACCCAAGCATCACCAAGCGATACCCCAATCTTGCAAGCGAATTTTGACTTGAAAACTCATATTATTTTGCATCAAATATATTCTCGATGGATTTTAATTGTCGAGATGTTTCCGTTGATATATGGTATGCCTCCCAGTTCTTCACGGTTTGAGAGTTATTTGTGTTTGAAGTTAGTAACCCCAATTAGTGGGCTAAACCCTATGGAGTTGTGACATGGCACTCATAATTGGTTGTGGTCATTGAATAGTAAATAATTAATAATATTTTTTTGCTCGTAAAATTCCTCCAATGTTCACTTGTTGAGGACCCTCTCAACTCAAGACATTCATATAAATAATGACCCTCATATCCTCCTGTTGTAGGGATTTTGTGGCTTCAGATAGGTCATCATGGAATTTTCTCTATAATGTTTTTTATATGAAGCTTCAGAAGTTGAAATTAAAACCCATTTGATCCAAACCCTTGATGAACCTTGTGACTTAATTTCAGATCTTGGTTCGCTAATTTTTTGGAGATATCATCTGAGGAGGTTAGGGAGTTTTGAGGATCATGAATTCCATGTCAAACAGGTAACATTCGGAAAAGTGTCATAACTTTCTATCTGAGCATTGGATTCAAAGTTCATAAATAGTCACAGAAAGAGGATGGATTGTGGTTTGTTTCTTAGCAGTTTTAGGGCTGAAGGTCGCAACAGTGACATGTGGCACTTCATACAAGTTTGCTCTACTGAACTAGGCTATAATCATGTCATTGTGGGAGGTTGGGCATAACTCTTTCTTGAACAATCCAATCTTGATCAGACCTATGGGGATTCAAAGAGGACTCAGAGGGATATCACAGGATGAAATTTTAGACCCTAGAGATCCAAAATTACATAGATACGATAGATTCAATATTGAGCTCCTAGAAGGCAAGAAAAAGCATGCATTGAAGGATCACTGTAGTAAGGACCACTCATCAACAGTCAAGGGTAAGTCTCCTACAACAAGGTATGTATGATTATTGTTTACATTTGAATTTTGAGTATCATCTCTGACATATGTTTTTGTAGGACATCGTAAGTATATACAGTGTCTCGGTTATATCTCTATGTCTCTCTATGTCACAATTAGTTTTTCGGATGTCTTATTCTTGATACTACACATTTGATGCTGCACCAAGTGTTAACTTATGGTATGTTCTATGCTTATAACAGTTTACTTCTTTTTCTTATTATATTCCATAGATTAGCAATCACATGTACATAAAGTAAAGTGGAGATAGAACATTAAATGATCGACAGAAAACAAGCCAAGACAAGAGACACAAGATGTGGCGGCTAGCCAGGGACAAACCCCACAATGTGTGGGGAAACCCTTTGATCAAATCTTCTTTTATCTTCAATAATTCAATAGAGAGAAATAGTACAACAAATCTAATTTATATCAGCAGTAGCAAACCCTAGATCAGCAGCGTCAACATTAGCGGCTTCATCATAAAAAACAAGGGCAGTCGATATCTCACAAACCGACTGTCGGATCGGCTTGATTCCACCACCAAAAGTTGCAACCTTCAAAGGAGGTTCATATGAAGCTACAATGTAGTTCAGATGAGGATATATTCTGGTCCACGTAGGTCAAACTTCAATTCTACAGTTGCAGCTTCAGTTTCTGCAGCTTCCTTCAAACTAGGGTAGTCGATATCTTCCAAACCGTCCGTCAGATCGACTTGATTCCACCACCAAAAGTTGCAGCCTTCAGAGGAGGTTCAGATGAACCTATAGTGTAGATCAAAAGAGGAGGTTTGATGGTCCACGCTGGTCAAAGTTTGGATTTGCAGTTGCAGCTTTAGTTTCAGCAGCTTTTAGCTTCACATGTGTGAGAGAGAGACCCTTTTGTGCACAGTAGAGAAGAGACTCTTTTCTATGCAGTAGAGAGAGAGAGATGTGATGAGATGAGTGAGTGAAAATGAGGAAAATTACTCTTGTGTTTATACACAACTATTGATGTTTGAATAGATGCGACTGTTGGGCTTCTGAGCCTACATGAGTTGTAGGTCGGCTTGATAATAATTCCACAATCAAAATAAATTCATATCTCCATAAATACTTATCGGAATCTGATGACCTTTAGATCAATCCTACACCTCTCAACAAGAGGAATCTAATAAAAATATTATCAACCATGAATAAGATCACCCACATGAAGTTTGGCCCTAGTTGCCAATTTTAACATTCCCTCTCAACTAGGGAGAACTTCATCTGCAATCTGTCTGTCGGTCGCTACTATTCATCCATCAAATGCACTACCCTGTACAGCTTGACCCTTGTCCTGCTCTGCTCTATTATGCCTGTTCTGCTTTGTCTTATTCTGGCCTGTCCTGATCTGTACTACTCTGCTCTACTTTGTTCTGTTCTGCTCTGCTTTTGTCCGAATTATGAAGAAGAAGAAATGATCAAGGATATATCATACTGACTTAAAGTCAGCCTCAGAGTATGTACCACTGGTCCTAGACCAGTCTCAACCAACCCGAAGTCAACGTCATAGTGAGTACAACTCCTACCACTAGTACCAGACCAGTAACATCCTCCACTGGTTCAAAGCCAGTCTCAGAGTGCGTACGACTGGTCCTAGACCAGTAACAACCGACCCAAAGTCAATGTCATAGAATGTACCACTCCTACCACTGGTCCCAGAGCAGTATCATTGATCAGAAAATCAATGGAGGTAATCCTAGCATAGGGAGTACGGTAGATATGGTGATGTGTCCAGCAGTACTACTATGGTCCCTAACTTCATTTCCCTACTCATTGATCAGATGAGAGGTACTTCCCATGAGTCCCAGACTGCATGGGTGGGATGCCTTGACAGGAGAACTAATCAATCCTATCCTCATAGGAGAACACACCAATCCTGCTACAATCGCCATGGAGAACACATCAATCCAGGCTGTTATGGCCTAAATCTACCTCAGGTTGAGAAAGGCAGGTCTAGGGTAACATCAAACCACGCTTAACCTGGTAGCTAGCCCTACTAGGTCGGGAGAGGGCTCCCTCCCTGTCAATATTAGGAAAATATAGCAAATGAGGCTTGAGATGACTAATGTAAAGACTAATTTTAGGCTAGGTATATGTTCATAGGAGTTTGATTGAGTTTTATGTTGGTTTGTTGGATCAAAAGTGAAAGGCAGTTTCAGCTCCTAGGAATGGACTCAGTCTTGCAGAGGTTTCTATGGGGCGAGGTAAGAAAATGCTTTAGTACTTTGAATTGAGTGAAATGGAGAGTCTTAAGACTAGTGAGGAGTTGGAGAGGGCATGAAAGTCTTAGGAATCCTCTTCAAACAGTTGAAAACATGTAAAGTTAAACAAACCCTAGGTAGAGCACTGCAACATCAATGATTTCTACCTTTATCATTGTTTCATTTAGTTAAGCTGAAAAGAGAGAGATTATGGCACACATAAACAAATGTAAAATTGAATCACAGAAGGGAAAACAATACTAAATCACCTTGCCACAAGAATCCCACAAAATGCTGCAAACCCTGGTCTATTTCCTTGCCAAACTGCAGAGATGAATGTACAATAATGCTCAAAGCATTCACAAGAGTCCAACCTTCTGCCAAATTCCAAACCCTACACTATGAAATTAATAAAATATATACATTTGTTCATCCTTGTACTAAGGGAATTGAGCTCAACCATTTTCTTCAAAATAGAATCAGTTACATTAAACTTGGACCGAATTTCTGAAAATAGGTGTTGAAGATGAGCTCGTATCTCCTAAACCATAGCAACTGTTACAAAAATGAAAGAGGTTTTTGTAGATAAGGTCATTCTAGAGAAACAAATCTCTCAAATTTTGGAAATTCGTTTCCAGTTTCTTGTAATATGTGCCAAAAAATCATCTCTAAAACAGAAAATCATTAAAAATTTAAATCTGTGAAAATGAGCTGTAAAGATCTAGTCGCATATCCAAATTCAAGACACTTGTGAATAAACGGAAAGAGGTTTTTGTTATATGGCTCATCATTAACAAAAAGCTCATTGGGTTTTTCAAAATTACTTTCCATCTGTTGCAAAATGGCACCGCACTAAAATGACTAAAACAGTAAAAAATATGAAAAATTTTCTTTGTTTTAATGTAGGCTCCAAATATCACTGTATATCTCCCACATAGTAGCACCTGTGCATAAAATAAAGGAGGTTTTTGTTATTTGGTATGTTATGAACAAAAACCTCTTTCACATTTGAAAAATTTCTTACCATTATTTCAGAAATAGATTTTGTACTAAACTTGTCATTGTGTGCAGCAACTGACCTCAAAACATGCATAACCAAGAATCACTCATTCATTTCGATCATATCTTCTAATTCGGGAGCCGGTTATGAGAATGTGATATACCATTGGAAATATTTTTCCAAGCTTCTTCTGCTGGACACACTTGTGACATGTTTTATGTTGAACATCATGTGGATAACATCTAACAAAACTAGACATAGTAAGAGCTCATGTTGATCCCTGGTGACAGGCTGTGAAGACTGGAACTAACATCAGCTCCATTTGGGATGGAAGCTCCTTGGAGGTGTCATGAACACCGTAGACCAAGTGCCTCATACATTGGGCAATACGGTCAAACAACTGCAACCCCAATACAACTCATACCAATCCAAAAACATATACATACTGCAACATGTACATAAACAAATACCGAAAGCTGAAATGTTGCCATAGGCAGCTTATTTATGTACAAATCTAACCCACTTTGCTGCAAATTGATAGATCAAGTAATGTTGTAATGTCATATCAACCAATCAAGTAACCGTGACAAGTATGCTACTTGAAAGTGCTTCAACCAGGACACAAATGTAAATGCTGACAGCCATACATGCACATAACGAGTCTGGTTGTGTAAAAGACAATTTGATCTATCATTCAAACTAAAAAAAAAATCTATGTACGTTGCAATAGGATCGAAAAAACCAAACTCTGTTTGCTGCCCCAAATCCTCAATACATGCTTCCAGCTGCAAATTATCAATGCAAATATCCATGGGCATCCTTATCTTCTATTCCTTTTGCTGAAAAAGGTCCCCAAAGAATGGGACTCGACAGTCCAGATCCTGGGACTGTATTTGGGTCTCCAATTCAATTAGATCTCCTTCAATTTTGATGGCAAAATCTTGCAAAAAATTGAGCTTCACTTCATGGCTGCATCGACAGGATTTCAGATAATAAGAAAGAGATGAAGCAAAGTTCTCATCTGTTGGACACCTAATCCTCAATGGGTTAGTGTGGAAGCCGAATAGACAAAGTAGTCCAAGAGACCTTGGGATGTGAAACCCAACGGTCACATATTGTACTATAAATGTAAATCATTTGTTAATAAAAATTGCACTCTCATGTTTTATCTTTCATATTTCTCTTGCTGTCCATGTGTGTTTAACATGGTATCAGAGCTGGTTCGTTCATAACCTTCTCAATATTGTGTAAGCCACTTGTTTTTGTGGCCTGTGTAAACCAACGCTTCTATGTCTTAATGAAGCTTGTGGGTTTGTGATCATTTGTTAGGATAAATTCATATTGCTCATTGAGATTGAAGTCTGAGATCTTTTCCTCTATAACTTTTCTGGCATTATGTGTCATTTACTGTTGTGCAATCATTCTCCTTTGTAACATATAGCTCGGCATTCAAATGCTACCTCTTTTGAAATGTATACCTCGACTTTGATGATCCAGACATCTAGCCTAAATTATCACCATATGTACGTCACTTATGCCTCTACCGGTTCACTCTACTATTCTTAGCCGTCAATTATGACATTTAGAACTAATCGTTCTCTCTGAACGGGTCAGAAACGGTTCACAACTCGGAAACATCCTCTCTACATTCATATAAATGTCGGTTCTGCGATTCTGAGTGTAACGCACATTCCAGCTATCTGAAAATAGAGGCCTGGGTATTTTTAAAACCTGTCAACTCTGCAGAACCTGCTTGCCATTAATTTCTCTGTTGATCCTGTCAGTTATAGACATAACATTTTTCGCTGGCCTGTTCCCTTCTGCTACGCTGCTCCTATAGCTACTCCACCTGCATACAAAACGTTGGTCTGTCATATGCATTCCTATTCCTAAGCGCTGTCCTGACCTGAGCACTGTCCTGACATGGTATCAACGCCTCTGTCCTCTGAAATATCTCTCGAATGTTTTGAATGTTACTCCCTCTTGGTGCGCAGGACTGACCCAACTGCGTTTTTGGTATAGTAACGTTGCGTTGCTCTGATCCGAGAATCCTGTAAAGTCTTTCCTTTCATGTCAAATAATTCTCTGCGTTTTGTGGACCAGAAGAACGCCTCTGTCCAGAGCGGAAGGCAGACAAACATTTTTCGGTGTATTGGTATTGCGTTTGATAGCAATTCGTGTTGCGTTTGATTGCAATTGGTATCGTTTCTCAGCTGGCGAAATTCTGCTGATAAGAGCTCGAAATTTCATCAGATGATAAAGGAATGCTTAAGATTGTCGAGTTTGTTTTAGATTTCCACTGAAGAATGGAGTTCAGTGGACGGCACAAGCTTCAGCTTTGAGCTTTTCCTCTTAATTATGGAGTAATGATTAAGCGAGGTCCGAGGTCTGGAGAAAATTGATTTAAAGATTGCAGAGCGAGCTCAAATATGGAGTCGTGATTAAGTTTTGAGTTCGTATCAACGGAAACCTTTGAATGACCTGCGACGATTCACGTTCTCATTCAACATTCTAGTAAACACCGAAGCAACGTCTGTTCTAACATTAACTTCACTTTCGTAGGTTTCATCGCCGTGGTTGCAGGTCTATGTGATTAACGCGATGATGGCAACAAGAGGAGGGGTTCTCTCAAATGGGCCTTCGCCCAAATGATCCAAGACGGTTTACACAATGAACTGACATTGGGGCTGTGGGCAACACAGCCACAATATGGGAAATCGCCATTATTTTTAAATAGATAGAATTCATAGAAATGTTGATCAGATAAACAAGGTGGACTGTTTACCTAAAAGTAACGCTTATTGCCTTCCTGCAAGCTCAATCCCCATTTTTGTTTTGGATTTGTCTCTTCTAGAAATTTATTGTCTGCCAGGGGCCAACTGTATCAGAAATATCTTCTTCTAGGAATCTTACTCTACCAGGGCTAACTGTATCAGAGATATAATGGGTTTACTAGCAAACCGCATTGAGTTGGATCATTTCAGAACCGACAGTTGAATGAGGTTCCTTCCATTATGCGTGGAGGTCGTTGAATAGATTTGAAGGGCTACTCTATTTTGAAACCTGTGAGTTGGTTGATGATTAAATGACATACAGTGAAGTTGATACATTCTTCTTTCCAGTATATGCTCTTTGATGTCTTATGCTGGTTTTCGTTGAGTCTTTGATAAGTCGTTGAATTATGCGTTCATATGGTGAATTGAATGCTGTTTAGTGCGTTGTTGGAGGCATATATTTTGCATGTGCATTGGAATAGTAAGTGAGCCCATGTGTGTTTAACATCATCTACCTCATTATCCGTGCACATATCTTCCCATTCTCTAAAACCTTGAATAGAGGGCACCTCTATTTTGAATTCATCCTCTTTCTCCATCCATGTTTCAAGAAAGACATGCCAAAAATCTACAAAGGACTTAATAGATCTGATAGGAAAACCTTCAATCCATTTTCTACATTTGCCTTGAAACAAATCAAAGAACAATCTTATGAAGACATCTTCCTTTTTAACTCTAAGAATTTCCACAAATGTTTTAAAATTTTCTATATGTTCTAGAGTCAAAGTTAGATCTTCCCCATTGAATTTAGGGTCATTACTCAAAATGTATGCATCCTTTGGTAATTGATTAGGAAAAGCAGGAAGATTAGAAAAATCGATACGTGAATACCTTGAACAAATAGAAGCAACATCTGAGTCCTTCATTTAGCCAGTGGAGCTACCATCAATACTTTGAAACTCAGGACTTCGAACAGTGGAGTTGCCAAGTAGATGATTTCAGCCTTCATATGTGTCTGACTGCTGTCCACCATCAACAATCAGATCTGCAACTTGAATGATCTTTCCCGGAGAAGATCTGTCACCTCTTCCCCAGTTGAGTTCAGTTCATAAACTAAACCGAAGATTGACTGAAGCAGCATTCATCTACTATGCACTTGCAGAGCAAGAGCAGTTTGAAGGCTACCTGGCTAACTTCAGGCTCCGTCTGTAGTTTATAAAGCAAATAGCAATAACAAATGAACAAAATTTTTGTCCCCAGTGGAGTCACCACTATGTAATGGCCTAAATCTACCTCAGGCTGAGAAAGGTAGGTCTAGGGTAACATCAAACCACGCTTAACCTGGTAGCTAGCCCTACCAGGTTGGGAGAGGGCTCTCTCCTTGTCAATCTCAAGAAAATATAGCAAATGAGGCTTGAGATGACTGATGTAAAGACTAATTTTAGGCTAGGTATATGTTTAGAGGAGTTTGATTGAGTTTTATGTTGGTTTGTTGGATCAAAAGTGAAAGGTAGTTTCAGGTCCGGGGAATGGACTCAGTCTTGCAGAGGTTTCTCTGCGGGGTGAGGTAGGCAAATGATTTAGTACTTTGAATTGAGTGAAATGGAGAGTCTTAATACTGGTGAGGAGTTGGAGAGGGCATGAAAGTCTCAGGAATCCTCTTCAAACAGTTGAAAACATGTAAAGCTAAACAAACCCTAGGTAGAGCACTGCAACATCAATGATTTATACCTTTATCCTTGATTCATTTAGTTAAGCTGAAAAGAGAGAGATGAGGGCACACATGAACACATGTAAACTTGAATCACAGAAGGAAAAAAAATACTAAATCATCTTGCTACAAGAATCCCACAAAATGCTGCAAACCCTGGTCTATTTCCTTGCCAAACTGCAGAGATGAATGTACAATAATGCTCAAAGCACTCACAAGAGTCCAACCTTCTGCCAAAGTCCAACCCCTATACTATTAAATTCATAAAATATATACATTTTTTCATCTTTGTACTAAGGGAATTGAGCTCAACCATTTTCTTCAAAATAGAATCAGTTACATTAAACTTGGATCGAATTTCTGAAAATAGGTGTTGAAGATGAACTCGTATCTCCTAAAATATAACACCTGTTATAAAAATGAAAGGGGTTTTTGTCAATAAGGTCATTTTGGAGAAAACCCTCTCTCAAATTTTGGAAATTCGTTTCCAGTTGCTCGTAATCTGTGCCACAAAATCATCTCTAAAATAGAAAATCATTAAAAATTTAAATCTATGAAAATGAGCTATAAAGATCTAGTCACATATCCAAATTCATGACACCTGTGAATAAAATGAAAGAGGTTTTTGTTATATGGCTCGTGATGAACAAATAAATCCTTGGGTTTTTCAAAATTACTTTCCATTTGTTGTGAAATGGCACCGCACTAAAATGACTAAAACAGTAAAAAATATTAAAAATTTGATTTGTTTTAATGTAGGCTCCAAATATCCCTATATATCTCCCACATAGTAGCACCTGTGCATAAACTAAAGGATGTTTTTGTTATTTGGTATGTTATGAACAAAAAATTCTTTCACTTTTGAAAAATTCCTTACCATTATTTCAGAAATGTATTTTGTACTAAACTTGTCATTGTGTGCAGCAACTGACGTCAAAACATGCATAACCAAGAATCACTCATCCATTTCGATCATATCTTCTAATCTGGGAGCCGATTATGGGAGTGTGATATACTATTGGAAATATTTTTCCAAGCTTCTTTTGATGGACACACTTGTGACATGTTTTGTGCTGAACATCATGTGCAAAACATCTAACAAAACCAGACATAGTAAGAGCTCATGTTGATCCCTGGTGACAGGCTACGAAGGCTGGAACTAACATCGGCTCCATTGGGGATGGAAGCTCCTTGGAGGTGTCAAGAACACCATAGACCAAGTGCCTCATCCATTGGGCATGGAGTCAAACAACTGCAAACCCAAAACAACTCATACCAATCCAAAAACATATACATACTGCAACATGCACATAAACAAATACCGAAAATTGAAATGCTGCCACAAGAAACTTATTTATGTACAAATCTAACTCACTTTGCTGCAAAATTGATAGATCAAGTAATTTTGTAATGCCATATCAACCAATCAAGTAACTGTGACAAGGATGCTGCTTGAAAGTGCTTCAACCAGGACACAAATGTAAATGCTGACAGCCATACATGCACATAACGAGTCTGGTTGTGTAAAAGAAAATTTGATCTATCATTCAAACTGGAAAAAAAAACCCATGTACATTGCAATAGGATCGAAAAAACCAAACTCTGTTTTCTGCCCCAACTCCTCAATACATGCTTCCAGCTGCAAATTATCAATGCAAATATCCACGGGTAGCCTTACCTTTTGTTCCTTCTACTAAAAAAGGTCCCCAAAGAATGGGACTCGACAGTCCAGATCCTGGGATTGTATTTGGGTCTCCAATTCAATTAGATCTCCTTCAATTTTGATGGCAAACTCTTGCAAAAAATTGAGCTTAACTTCATGGTTGCATCGACAGGATTTTTGATAAGAAGAAAGAGATGAAGCAAAGTTCTCATCTACCTCATCATCCGTGCACATATCTTCCCATTCTTTAAAACCTTGAATAGAGGGCACCTCTATTTTGAATTCATCCTCTTTCTCCATCCATGTTTCAAGAAAGACATGCTAAAAATCTACAAAGGACTTAATAGATCTGATAGGAAAACCTTCAATCCATTTTCTACATTTTCCTTGAAACGAATCAAAGAACAATCTTATGAAGACATCTTCCTTTTCAACTCTAAGAATTTCCACAAATGTTTTAAAATTTTCTATATGTTCTAGAGTCAAAGTCAGATCTTCCCCATTGAATTTAGGGCCATTACTCAAAATGTATGCATCCTTTGGTAATTGACTAGAAAAACAAATAGAGGCAACATCTGAGTCCTTCATTTAGCCAGTGGAACCACCATCAATACTTTGAAACTCAGGACTTCGAACAGTGGAGTCGCTAGGTAGATGATTTCAGCCTTCATATGTGTCTAACTGCTGTCCACCATCAGCAATCAGATCTGCAACTTGAATGATCTTTCCCGGAGAAGATCTATCACCTTTTCCCCAGTTGAGTTCAGTTCATAAACTAAACCGAAGATTGATTGAAGCAGCATTCATCTGTTATGCACTTGCAGAGCAAGAGCAGTTTGAAGGCTACTTGGCTAACTTCAGGCTCCGTTTGTAGTTTATAAAGAAAACAACAATAACAAACCAACAAACTTTTCGTCCCCAGTGGAGTCGCCACTATGTTATGGCCTAAATCTACCTTAGGCTGAGAAAGGTAGGTCTAGGGTAACATCAAACCACGCTTAACCTGGTAGCTAGCCCTACCAGGTCGGCAGAGGGTTCTCTCCTTGTAAATCTTAGGAAAATATAGAAAATGAGGCTTGAGATGACTGATGTAGAGACTAATTTTAGGCTAGTTATATGTTTAGAGGAGTTTGATTGAGTTTTATGTTGGTTTGCTGGATCAAAAGTGAAAGGCAGTTTCAGGTCTGAGGAATGGACTCAGTCTTGCAGAGGTTTCTGTGGGGTGAGGTAGGAAAATTATTTAGTACTTTGAATTGAGTGAAATGGAGAGTCTTAATACTGGTGAGGACTTGGAGAGGGCATGAAAGTCTCAGGAATCCTCTTCAAACAGTTGAAAACATGTAAAGATAAACAAACCCTAGGTAGAGCACTACAACATCAATGATTTCTACCTTTATCCTTGATTCATTTAGTTAAGCTGAAAATAGAGAGATGATGGCACACATAAACACATGTAAACTTGAATCACAGAAGGAAAAACAATACTAAATCACCTTGCCAAAAGAATCCCACAAAATGTTGCAAACCCTGGTCTATTTCCTTGCCAAACTGCAAAGATGAATGTACAATAATGCTCAAAGCATTCACAAGAGTCCAACCTTCTGCCAAAGTCCAACCCATACACTATGAAATTCATAAAATATATACATTTGTTCATCCTTGTACTAAGGGAATTGAGCTCAACCATTTTCTTCAAAATAGAATCAATTACATTAAACTTGGACCGAATTTCTGAAAATAGGTGTTGAAGATGAACTTGTATCTCCTAAACCATATCACCTGTTACAAAACAGAAAGAGGTTTTTGTAGATAAGGTCATGTTGGAGAAAAACCACTCTCAAATTTTGGAAATTCATTTCTAGTTGTTCGTAATCTGTGCCACAATATCATCTCTAAAACATAAAATCATTAAAAATTTAAATCTATGACAATGAGCTGTAAAGATCTAGTCACATATCCAAATTCATGACACCTGTGAATAAACTGAAAGAGGTTTTTGTTATATGGCTTATGATTAACAGAAACCTCCTTGGGGTTTGCAAAATTACTTTCCATCTTTTGTAAACTGGCACCGTACTAAAATGACTAAAACAGTAAAAAATATGAAAAATTTGCTTTGTTTTAATGTAGGCTCCAAATATCACTATATATCTCCCACATAGTAGCACCTGTGCTTAAACTGAAGGAGGTTTTTTTTATTTGGTATGTGATGAACAAAACCTCTTTCACTTTTGAAAAATTCCTTACCATTATTTCAGAAACTGATTTTGTACTAAACTTGTCATTATGTGCAGCAACTGACCTCAAAACATGCATAACCAAGAATCACTCATTCATTTTGATCATATCTTCTAATCCAGGAGCTGGTTATGGGAATGTGATATACTGTTGGAAATATTTTTCCGATCTTCTTTTGATGGACACAGATGTGACATGTTTTGTGCTGAACATCATGTGGAAAACATCTAACAAAACCAGACATAGTAAGAGCTCATGTGGATCCCTGGTGATAGGTTGCGAAGATTGGAACTAACACAGGTCTCACAGGAGAACACATCAATCCTACTACAATCACCATGGAGAACACATTAATCCTGCTACAATCGCCATGGAGAACACATCAATCTAGGCCTCACAGGAGAACACATCAATCCTGCTACAATCGCCATGGAGAACACATCTATCTAGGCCTCACAGGAGAACACATCAATCTTGCTACAATCGCCATGGAGAATACATCAATCTAGGCTTCACAGGAGAAGACATCAATCCTGCTACAATTGCCATGGAGAACATATCAATCCAAGCCTCACAGGAGAACACATCAATCCTGCTACAATTGCCATGGAGAACACATCAATCCAGGCCTCACAGGAGAACACATCAATCCTGCTACAACCGCCATGGCGAACACATCAATCTAGGCCTCACAGGAGTACACATCAATCTTGCTATAATCGCCATGGAGAACATATCAATCTAGGCCTCACAGGAGAACACATCAATCCTGCTACAATCGCCATGGAGAACACATCAATCCAGGCCTAACAAGAGAACACATCAATCCTGCTACAATCGCCATGGAGAACACATCAATCCAGGCCTCACAGGAGAACTAATCATCCTGTTACACAGGAGAGCAAATCATCCTGTTCCACAAGAGAACGAATCATCTTCTCCCACAAGAGAGCGAATCATTCTATTCCAGTGCGCACCACCAGGGGAGGGTGAGTCACCCTGTGGTCATATGTTGCTCTAGTAAGAACCACAAGCCCTCAGAGCTCCCAGAGCTCAATGTATGCAACATGCAGGACCCTTGTACAAGGGTTTCTTGATGACTCCAAGCCGTTTGGGAAAATCATAGATTAGATCTTTCCTCAGGGCTTTGACAAGGTGTATCGACCTGTACATCATATTAATGTGATGGAGCATCCTTGCTCATTGACTTACCATATCCTAGATGATGTCTATCTGCTGGAGCAATCGATGAATACGGGATTCCTCAATAATCGAATCCCACCTCTGGTTGTTACAGAGAATCACAATGGTATGTGTTAAACAACTCACTAAAGAGCTTCCCCAACTAGGCAGCTTCATACGAGATCATACTGATAGATATGTATCCGGTCTCGATGGTGCTTATGGAAATTGACTTCTGCTTCCTGCTCATCCATTATATCGAAGCAGAATCCAAAGATAAATAGCACTAAAGGTTCTCCAGTGATTCTCCACACTACCTGCTTCATCAGCATTCGAATAATCATGCAGTTTCATATTTCCGACAGTGTATCTCAATCCATGAGAGATTGTGTCCTGAAGACATCTCAAAATATTCTTGGCACCAATCTAGTGAGGCTCAACCAAATATGAGCTCACAATGCTAACTGCAAAACATATGTTCGGATGGAGGTTCACCAAGAACATCAACGCAAATGAGTTTTTGAAACTCATAGGCATTTTCCAAATCTGGTCCAACATCATTACCATATAACTTCTGAAAGTTAAGATCCTCGACATAGTCACAGGCTTGCAGTCCACCATACCAAATCTTTTTAGAATCTTCACCACATATTTTCCTTGAGATAGGAAAATTTCCCTTGGCTTCTGCCACACTTCAAGTCTTTGGTTCTTCATTTCAAATTCAGAAGCCAACTCCCTCTTACATTTTTGAATCAGAGGGTATGCACCTGTTAGAAAGAGGTCATCCACATACAACACTAGTATGAGAGGCTTGTCATATTCAACCTTAAAGTAAATGTTAGGATCGACTTCACTAATAGTGAATCCCAGCTTCATCAAGTAGCTATCGATCCTCTCATACCATGCTCGGGGTGCTTGCTTTAGCCCATAGAGAGCCTTCTTCAACCTGCATACATGAGATTTTCAATCATAAATCTCAAATCCTTCGGCTTGCTCCACATAGACCTCTTCTTTGATCGAACCGTGAAAGGACGCGGTCTTGACATCCATCTGATGTAGGTTCCATCCTTGTGAAGCCACAAGGGCTATGATCAAGCAGATGGTCGTATATCTGGAAACAGGTGCAAATATCACATCATAGTCTATACCTTCCTTCTGGAAGAAACCACGAGCAACAAAACGAGCTTTATACAATTCTATACTTCCATCTGCTGTAGCTTTATCTTGTAAAGCCATTTTGAAGTAACGATTGTCTTGTCCTGGGGTCTGGGAACTACTTCTGAGACATCATTCTCCATAATGGTCATAGCATCCTTCCATACTTGATGCTTGACGGCATCTGAGAATGATGAAGGCTCATTTTTTATAATTGTTCTCATACTGGTTAGGTATTCCTGATACCTGTTGGGTTTCTTACTTTCACGGAAGGTTCCTCGGGGTGTAGCATGTCCTTCAGCATCATCGAGTACCCCCCTAAGCCATGAAGGCCTCTTCCTAGAAGAGGAAGGCTCAGGTGTATAAATAGGATCCATCAGTTCTTCCACATCAGGCATTGTTACATCATCTACCCATAGAGACAGCTTCCACAATCGTACAGTGCCACACCATTCTGCTATGGAGTATGTGGTGTAGTAGTATCCCTCTTAATGCTAACCTCAGGTATGCCTAAGTGAACCAACTGTAATATATCGGAGGTCTTGCTTAGGCTTGAGGGGAATGGTCCCCTTTTGAGCTTTCCTTCGGCACATCCCAAAGATACACCTTCTTTTCTACTTGGAATTCAGGCATCCCTGTTACCATATGTCTTACATCGAGTAGATCTTTGTAATGGAGGTGGGTAAACCTCCAATGCCAAAGTTCGGACTAAAAAGATGTTTCATGAGACATGACACCTACCTAACTTTCATCGACCTGATATAATGAATCAACACGAAACCCAAGAGTAAAGGCATCTTTAACATTATTTTTCGATACACATACCTTGCCATCGCTGAAGGTTACCTTGTAGCCTTTGTCTTCCATTACCGAGATGGACACTAGGTTCTTTCGGAGGTCAGGTGCATTTAATACATCCTGGACTTTCTAGCCTTCTTGAATGGTTGTCCTCTTCTTAGATTTCCAGCATTCCATTTACCTTTGCTATTGAATTTTCCATCCCTTTGATTACCATGAGAGGGATTTTGATCATCGTCATGGTGAGAGTCCTTTCTATCAAGGCATTCTCTTGCATAGTGACCTGCTTTATTGCAAATGTAACATTGTCCTTTTCTTCCACCCTTAGGTCCAGCCTTTCTTTTCGATTTAGACTTGGAATTATTTCTTTTCTTAGCATGAGAAGAAAAGGCAGTAGGAGGACCTTTAGGCAAGGGAATTTCTTGCTCTTCTACCCTTGTTTCTTCTAGAATGCATCTAGCCATTAATTCCTTGAAACCAGGAATTACATGATTGTTTAGAAGAGTAGTCCTGAACACGTACCATTCAGATGGTAATCCTCCAAGAGTCTTGAGTGTCATTTCCTTATCAGTAATAGTCTCCCCAATAGATAGGAGATCGTTCTTGATCTCAGTGATTCTTAAGAAGTATGCTTGCATACTCTTATCTTTATCCTTCTTGATTTCCCTTAGCTTATTTCTAAGAAACAAAACTTGATTTGCATCATTAACTTTAAATAAACTCACCAGTTTATTGTAGATTTCCTTGGAGGTGTTCAGGTCAGAGATGTAGGCCACCAAGTGCTTGTCGATAGAGTCCTGGATGACCTTCTTTGTTTTGACTTCTTTGGTTTTCCATTTGTACCTGGCAGCTGTGGATGTATTTGATGGAGGCTCAACAATATTGCCTCTCACATGGTCCAACACTCCTCGTTCTTCTAGGATAGCCTTGCCTATCTTCTCTTCGGTGATTGCTCTTGCTCTTGCTTGGGCTTTGTCTTCACCTCAGCTCTGATACCATGTTAAGTTATGATATGTTATATGCTTATAACATTTACTTCTTTTTCTTATTATATTCCACAGATTAGCAATCACATGTACATAAAGTAAAGTGCAGATAGAACATTAAACAATCGATAGAAAACAAGCCAAGACAAGAGACACAAGATGTGGCGGCTAGCCAATGACAAACCCCACAATGTGTGGGGAAACCCTTTGATAAAATATTCTTTTATATTCAATAATTCATCAGAGAGAAATAATACAATAAATCTGATTTATATCAGTAGTAGCAAACCCTATATCAGCAGCATCAACATTAGCGGCTTCATCATAAAAAACTAGGGCAATCGATATCTCACAAACCGACCGTCGGATCGGCTTGATTTCACCAAAAAAAGTTGCAGCCTTCAGAGGAGGTTCAGATGAACCTACAACATAGTTCAGATGAGGAGATCTTCTGGTCCACATAGGTCAAACTTTACTTCTGCAGTTGCAGCTTCAGTTTCTGCAGCTTCCTTCAAACTAGGGCAGTCGATATCTCGCAAACCGTCCATCGGATCAACTAGGTTCCACCACCAAAAGTTGTAGCCTTCAGAGGAGGTTCAGATGAACCTACAACGCAGATTAGAAGAGGAGGTTTAATGGTCCATGCTGGTCAAAGTTTGGATCTACAGTTGCAGCTTCAGTTTTAGCAGCTTCCGGCTTCACATGTGTGAGAGAGAGACCCTTTTGTGCGCAGTAGAGAAGAGACTCTTTTCTGTGCAGTAGAGAGACAGAGATGTGATGAGATGAGTGAGTGAAAATGAGGAAAATTCCTCCTGTATTTATACACAACTGTTGATGTTTGAATAGATGCGACTGTTGGGCTTCTGAGCCTACATTAGTTGTAGGTTGGCTTGATAATAATTCCATAATCAAAATAAATTCATATCTCCATAAATACTTATCGGAATCGAATGATTTTTAAATCAATCCTACACCTCTTGACGAGAGGAATCTAATAAAAATATTATCAACCATGAATAAGTTGACCCAAATGAAGTTTGGCCCCAGTTGCCAATTTTAACACCAAGTCTGCTAAATCTATATGATGTTGTAAGTTCATGTTACTTGTCTTGTCATAGTTGATAGAATGGTCTCTGTTGTTGTACTTAGAACTTGGTTCATCACAAGTCTAGGGTTTGTCATCAGTTTTTATTGTATATATCTTTAGGTCAATTTTGGATATAGTCTTGCATAGAGTCCATGCCTATATCAAGAGTGGGATTCTTTGCAACAAGTCAATCAAAATGGTGACAAGAAACTTCAGGTATGCATTGTAATTTTAATTTGTATTTATTCATTATTTTGCACTTACATGTGTTTTGCAAGTAAAGGTAAGTTGAAGGGTATTTTGTTTTGTTTTGGGATTGGTTTTTCCGTGCAAATTTTTCATATAGGTAGAAGAAGATTCAAGTACAACTTCAAGCAAGAATTCAAGAGCAGAAGTATCAAATCAAAGGAAGCATTGTAGCGGGACATCCTTTGAAGACATGACAACCATCCATATATTGTGAAGAAGTGTCAAGGCCAAGAGTCATCATTGTAAAGTTGTAAAAGAGTCATTTGTAAAAGTGTCATCATTGGAAGAGTCATTATTGTAAAAGAGTCAATATTCTTAGAGTAAAAAAGGCATTATTGGGAGTTATAGGAGTCTCTATTGAGACGATGTCATGGTTGGGTTGCAGGTCATAGTGTGATTGGGTGTTTGGTCAAAATCATTGTAAATCATATTATATCATGGATCATTGTCCTTGATACATGAATCCACACTCTTGTTTGATTTTAGTCATTATAGGGTGGCAAGGAGGTGCTAGGCAGGGGCATGAAGTTGCCTATAGGTTGGAGCCTGTGAACACTTCAGGACAATAGGGTGGTGCTACGGCGAATAGTGGCTCGCTGGAATCTTGGGGCATCCATTCAGTTGATTACTAAAGAAACCATGGCGTTGGGGCGTCCTTCCAGTTGGAGATGGAGAAGAATGATTTTCTAGAATTCAAGGAAGTTGTTTCTTTCATTTTAGTTGGGGCTGAAGATTAAAGAATTTATTAGAAAAACTGTTATCACTCTAAAATCTTTGTCTCTAAGCTTTGGAAAGTTTCCTTGTTTCTAGTCATAGTCTTATAATTTTTGACTCATCTCATCACAATTAGTGTCATTCTCATTTACAAACCCTTCTTCTAGTCATGGTGTTAAAGGGTCTCTAGTTCATTTCATGCTTTAAGGGTTAGGTCATAAGGTTAGAAGTCTTTTAAGGTCATATCTCTTTTCCAAATAATGTTTGACAGCCTCATTCCATGTTCTAGAAGCCTTACCAGGTGTTTAGAAGTCATATCTCATATCATTTTGGAGAAATTTTGAAACTAGCTACGAAATCACTGAACTAGGAGTTTTCGTAGCGCGCTATGAAATCCCTGAAAACCCTGTTTCAGCATAAAAAACTCTGCTTTCTGCGTTTACTAGTCAACTTCCAGAAGGGGTCCTGAGAATTTGAGAACTAAATTTTGAAAACTGAAAGAGCCTTTTCTTCCTAACATACCAAGCTACAAAAACCTCTTTCATTTTCTTCAAATTCGTTCTGAGGTGGGAGGAATTTATGGTTAAACTTGCGCTACGAAATTGCTGAAAGTCAAGCTTGGTCTTCTGGTTTTAGTAGTCTTTTTCAAGATCCGTTTATGGTCACATGAAAAAGTATTTTGGAATTCTGAAGGAGTTTTCTCTTCATAAACTCTCCAGCTACAATAAACTATCTCACTTTCTTCATAAGTGTTTTCAGTTGGGAGATAATAAGCTTTCTTTGAAACCCAAATTTCAGAGAACGGATTTTTCCTGTTTGACATGTGTTTTTCAAGGACAGATTCTGGACAGCTGGAGAAGTTTTTTAAAAAACCAAGAGAGGTTTTTGTTCTAGACAGCATGGAATACAAAAACTACCTTCAGTTTCGAAAAATGTGTCATGGATGAGGAGATAAAGGCTCTTTCCCACGTGCCATTTTCAGGGATCCTAAACCTAAAAATAGGGAAACATGTTCCCTAATTTCTAGGGTTTGTCTTCAGCAGTCAGATGACCACGTGGGAGGCTTCATCAAATTCGACTTCTTGAGGTTTCAAGTTGTCAAGAATGCTTTAAATGCTTAGATAAGGTTGTTGTAATCATGATAAGGAGTTACACTCCTAGTTGTATTAGGTCTCTAGGACTGCTAGTTAGCTGTCATTTGCATTTAATAGTTAGTTTTAAGTATCAATAGGTGTCATAGTAGGATGAATTCCAATTCCCCTCATGATTGAGGAGGAATATAAGTTATGTAAAGAGCTCTCTATATAGAAGAAGATGTAATGTACAAAGGGTTGGAAATTTCAGGAGAAACAATGCATATTATGTTATTACAGAACACTGTATGTTTTATGTTAATGCAGAAGTTTGGATTTACTACTCAGGATTCAGAGAGGGTTTTATGTGTTTTATTTCCTCATGGATTTCTTCATTTTCTCACTTGCAGTGGTATGAACACATGTTACTTAGAATTCGTTGATAATGCTCTAACTTCCTTCATGTGTTCATAAACTGTGTTTCCTATATCATGTCTCTGTTTTGCTAGTAGATTAAAACTCTTTATGCCCTGACTTCCATGTAAGCTGTTGTTGTACTAAAACATACTCTGACTCCATAGCCCAATAGATGCTTGTTGATTGGCATTTCAACCATTTATACATTTTCATTTGATTTCAATCCATAGAGTTAGCCATCTCATTCATTATCCAAATCTTTAATCTTGTGAGAGAGCCCTCTTAGGTTGGGGAGGCTAAGCCTCAACCAAAAGTTGGTTTGAAAGAGTTACACAAGGTCTATCTGATCAACAGCCTATCAGGGTCTGATTTTGTGATAACAAAAGCGTTCGGTGGTTTTTGACCTGGAGGGGGTTTTCCACCTAAACTTCTTGTGTCTACTATGTTATTTTATTTATTGTTATTATTGCACAAAAATTAATAATTGAAGATTAACTAATGCTCTGAAAAGATTTAAAAGTTCTAATTGCTAAGGAATACTGATTCACACCCCCCCCCCCCCAAGTATTTCCAACAGAATTTGATGAGGGAAAGTGCGGGAGATGGTGTATGAAGAGTGTAAGAGGGTAGATGAGTGCCAATGAATTTCTCCTTTGTCTTTTTTCCTTTTATGAGCTTATTTGACCTCTTTTGAGTAGGGATGGGACCCACTTGTTCTTTTCCAAGAATGAATTTGCATGTTTGAACCTTGCTCTTTTGAGCTTTTCATGAGCATTATTACTTTTTGATGCCAAAAAACACTTGAAAACATAATTTAGAACCTTTTTACAAAATTTGCTCTTCCATTCATGATGACCTAAGTGTGACATGACCTTTATTTGATTTTTGATGGTTTGACTCCATCATGACACCTAATGGACCATGAAACCATGAATTTGACCATTAAACCTCTGAAATGACCTTTGACCATGTGATGATAACTGACATGATGATTCTATCCATGACTCATGACTCATGACCATCCATGATGGCAGTACCAAAATGAATTTTTAAAACCCTAATCATGATGGAAGAAGGAAAACACCTAAACAAGCTAAACCAGTGACCAAATTTTTATTTGAAAACCTATTGAGACATAAAAATTTGACCTTATAACTTCACCTAAGACATTAAAGAGACCATTTGATCATTGGTTTCTCCTAGACACTAACCTTGGCTCCATTGGGGATGGCAGCTCTGAAAGAGGTGTCAAGAACACCGTAGACTAGGTCGCCTTATTTATTGGGCATACAGTCATATGTACAAAGACTGACTTAACATAATTAATACAAACAGAACTGACCTAACTGAGTTACAAATTGAAAACTTGATCTTTAGACTAACTACAAACTTTACTGGAAGATACTATTGAAAAAGATGCTCAAAATTGAGCTTATTCATCACACCTACTCTAACTGATCCATACATCACCCGATCAAGTGAAATGGGAAAGCCAATGCAACCATGTAAGCATTTTTTTTGCTAGTTGAATTCTCTGTAAGTGTTTGCTGATGAGCAAGAAGGGAAAACTACTAAAAGGAAAATTCCATGAAAACTTGTAAACAAATTGAATCTTAATGAAATTGCAAAGCATAAGCCCACCAACTGACCTCAATAATGCCGTAAAAGGGTCTTCATAGGAATACATATTGATTTCCAGACCATCTAATACATTACTACTCTGCTCTAGGTAGTCTTCATACCTTGATTTTAAAATTTTCCCAACATCCGCGTTTTCCTGAAGTTTCAACCTAAAACAATCATAATAAAGCTGTAAGATTTTGTCTGACCTTTGTGATAAATGCAATGAGACGGCTGATGGACAAGACATTAAAATTTTATGCCAAACTAAATCATTATCAACCATATCTTCAAACTGACAACCAACCAAAGGATGAGAACTTTCAACACAACGATCATCTATATAATTGCCTACTCGATCATTGAAGATATGAGAAATATTTTGTAACTCATAGTGGATTATTTATGATAAAACTACATGATCTTGTATAAACTCTTCATGTTCCACACTTTCAGCTGCATTGTCCTCAAACAAAATGTTACTTGGTAACTGCAATTGTGCACTGAAAAAGGTTTTATATTAAAAATAACATTCTCAACAACTTCAGGAGAAGCTTTCCAACTCCTATCAACATGCTTATTTGCTTCCTTGGTAACCTTATAGTTTACTCTTATTATTTCGAACGAAGAGAAACACAAAGGTAAGGAGTCCTGGTCAAGAATTTAATGGTCTTGTCCATGCTCCATATAAAAACTAAAATATTTCTTAATTAAAATTTCCTCACCCTTGTTTTGAGTTTCATAAACAACTAAAGGAGGATCACTAGGAATGCAGAACCCATCCGAAAGATCAAATATCAAATCATTCAAAATCAAAGAAGGTTGTTTCCATTTTAAACTAGCTTTAGACTGCTTCTCCGCTTTGGTGAGTTTATAATTTTCCTTTATCAATTCAAATGAAACATCACATAAAGGTAAAGAGTTATTGTCATCCATTTCATCACTCTCTTTGTGTTCATTGTCCAAGTTGTAAAAATTCTTACCTGATTTAGAACTTTCATCAAACTCCTCTCTGTCATAAACCACATGTGCAAGCTGACTGACTTCCTTAAAGTGTTGAAAACATGTTGCTGGTTTCTCATCGAAATCGTCATCATATTCATTGTACTTAGGAAAATCAGGTTCAGGAGAAACATCACCAAACATGAACATTGATAAACAAGACTTTTTTTTCTTCATGCTGATCTATAAATCCAGTTTCAGGATTTTCCTCAAGAGAATAAATAAAATCTTCAACTTCTAGCTCACAGTAGCATGAGCCAATAATGAAATAATTTGGGCCAACAAATTCTTCTTCTTCCACAAAATTTGTTTCAGTATGAGATCTTATTTTCTGTTTTGTAGCAATGTGTTTATTTTGCAACATGAATTTTTCTATCAATATTCCCATGGTTTTTATTACTATGTCCAGCTAATGATCCGAAAATGGAGAAATCTCCTCTTTTATTCCTTCCTTCCTTTCAGCGTTAATACTCGCCCTTTTTATCATCAAATTGGATTCCACATCAACCATGGCTTTCTGCATGTCCTCCAAATTAGGAAGGTTCCTTTCTCTAAGCTAATAAGCAATCTCAACTTCAAAACCATCTAGAAAATGTAGCATAGCTAAACCTGGGGCAGGTTTTATATCTGCAGGTATGGCATTGTAAACTTTGTTGAAAAGTGTAGAAAATTCTTGGACTGATTCGTTAGACTGTCTCTTTAGGTTCTTGTATTCGTCCATGATCTAGAAAGGGTTCACCTTGACCTCTCATCTGCTGAGGAGAACATGTTCAAACTTCTGGAAAGAGGAAATACTTCCAGTTGCTAGAGTTTTATACCATGTCCTGACTTCTCCCATAAGGCTTTGAGAAAAAAACTGTAATTTCACATCCTTATAATCAACCTCCTCTAAATCCATAAAGTCAACAACTCTATTGACATGCTACCTAGTTGTAATCTTACTTGTACTATCAAACTTGGGCAGTCTTTGAGCATAACTTTGTGATAACTCATCCAAAGGGGCTGATAGTTTTAATGGAGCATATCGAGCAACAGACATGTATGTTGTTTGAGAGGAAACTATCTTAGGTGGACTATGATTGTCATCTGAATCTTGTTTAGGGGTACTATTACAACCAAGAGATGTACTTGTAGTTTCAATAGGATGATATACAATTGTTAAAGGGGACTTACGTACTGTTTTGCAGTTCAGATTGGAATTAAACAGATAAGAAAAAAAAATCTTTAATGTACTCAATAAAAAATAAGAGGCACTTGATACAATAGAAAATTATATTGTGCAAAGAATTTAGGTTTAAGTTCCTGACTCTCATACGCTGTTTTCCCATCCTTCTTTGATGAAGTTTGTCCTTCTGCAAATCTATTTTGAGAACTTGGAGTCACCAGGTGAATATTTCAACTATGCCTAATTGTTGTTCACCATCAAAAATCAGATCTAATCATTGTCATTCACACCCAGGGAAAATATAATCTTTCGTTCCCCAGCAACGGTGCCAAAAATGTTATCCTCCACAATATCCCAAGGCTGAGAAAGGAGATCAAAGGAGGTAACCTCAAACCAAGCTTTCAGTTTGGTAGCTAGCCCTACCAAACCAGAGAGGGCTCTCTTTATGAAATCAAAACTAAAGGTTGAATGGAATGTAAAAGAATATTAGGCTCGGTATGCTAGGCTCACGTAGGTTCTGAGTCTTTAGGGTTTTGATGTTTGATTAGGAATGAAAACCAGGTAGCTAGGTCAAAGTATCAAAGGGTTACAACAACAAATATATAGAGGAGCAAGGTAGCAATACTTTTGTGATGACTTTAGGCTTTTTTCGGTGTAGTGTAGGGTTTAATAGTGTAAAAAGGCCTTAATGAGCATGTGAAACATGAATTCATTAATTAAGAAGGAAAATTACACAAAATGATATTCCCATCCAAACATAGCTTTAATGAAAAGAATTCTACTTATAACCTTTAAGGACAATCACTGAAGAAATAAGATATGGAAAGGAGAGATGTATATCATTCATAAAAAACTATAATAGAGAAAATACATCATCACAAACTCATTGCACATGTATTCATAGATAATAGCCGCAACTGCTCCTTTGATTTCCTGAATAAATAGTTGAAATACAAGCTACAAGTGTTCCCACCTCTGATGTCCAACTTGTTCTATGTCTAAACACTAGATACATATATGCCAGAACCATTTTCCCCTCTCTCAGAGTCAAATTATTCAGTTTAGGAATTGATTACATGAGGTGTTCAACAAAACCCTAATGTCTAGGGAGGTTAAAACAAATCTTGCATTTGAAGTTTGACTGAACTACCCTCATAAATGAGACCTAAGTTTACATAAAAACAACCTAACAAGCCTATTTACCCTTAGTTACATCATTATTACATCAAGAACAAGTAATTACATCATGATAATTCCAATCTAGATGATAAAATAGAGCAAAAGTGTCTTCAGGCAAAAGTGCAGCATGCCAGGAGAAAGGGCAACGAATTTGGGAAAATTGACTTTTGGAAGCCTAACCTAGGTCCAAATCAGGATCTTGGTGGCTCATTTGAAAGACATGGATGTTTGATACATGATGGAATCTTCAAGATCTAAAAAATGTTTCTTATATCCCTCTAAAAATTCATTCTCCAAGAGGTACTCTCAAAAGCACAACGAGCTCTTCAAAAAGAGGGCATATAGGTGTTTTTTGAGTAGTTTACAACCTTTTTCACACACCAAAACTTGTTGAAGGTCTGCTCCCAAAGGCAGGGAGTGATGTACAAGTCATGAGGAATCTAAATGTGCAAATAAATTTCATTTGGAGCCTCCCATCAAAAGTGCAACTGCCCCACGTTGCGTTTTTGACCATGTGACTATTTCCAAAAATTGCCAAAAAATTTGGGTTTTCTGGAAACCTAGGTCTCAAAGATGGAGCCATATATCTCTAACCGTAAAATGTTTTACAAAAAGGAGACCGGTTTTTTTCTTTATGATTCTATGAAAAACAACCTCCTCCCGTTTTCAAAAATAAATTCCCATTTGGTCAAAATTTAATTTTGAATTTGGTCACTCAAAAATTCCAAAAGCGCAGCGTGCTATCAACAAAAACGTAGCGTGGTATTTTAGAGGGTGTTTGGAGGCTTTCCGATAGGTGTTTTGGGCTCAAGTGGTATATTTGGAAATATTATGATGTCTTCTACATAATGGAGTCATCAATCACTGCAAACAAGTTCTCCAAACGACCTAAACATTAAATATCCCAAGACTACCACAGAAGTGCAACAATTCTCCTGTAGAAACTATATTTTTAGAATTTCTCCCAAATAATATGACTTGTGTATAAAATGAAGGAGGTTTTTGTTCCTTGGTTTCTGGTTGACAAAAACCTCTTTCATGTTTACCATATTCATCTTCCTTGCTTCAAAAACTAATTTTTAAGTAAGATTGTCCCAATGTGTGTCAAATGATTTGTCTCTTGGAATGATTTCTTGAGAAATGGTGAAGACATGATGTCATGTGCTGAAGTTGGCTCATACCTACTGATATGACCTCCCCTCTTCTCAGTAGTCTCAGAATCCATAACAAACCCTAGCTCAATGGGAGGGGAAATTAGGGTTTGGTGTAGGGAAAAACATGGGATTTGGGAAATTTTTGAAATTGAGGGAGATGAAGGGGTTAGGGGGTCTCTAAATTCTTAGGAAAATTTTGGGAGATAGGGATGGATGTTATGGAGTGAGGGGAAGTGGAATTTTGGGATTTGAGTGATGGGAAGGGATGCAAAACTAGGAAATACAGTCCTAGTCTAGAAATGCATAGTAGGGACTAGGGTTTGTGAGGAAAAGTGATGAAATGAGGAATTTGATGAGGGAAAGTGTGGGAGATGGTGTATGAAGAGTGTAGGAGGGTATATGAGTGCCAATGAATTTCTCCTTTGTCTTTTTTCCTTTTATGAGCTGAGTTGACCTCTTTTGAGTAGGGATGGGACCCACTTGTTCTCTTCCAAGAATGAATTTGCGTGTTTGAACCTTGCTCTTTTGAGATTTTTATGGGAATTATTACTTTTTGATGCCACAAAACACTTGGAAACATCATTTAGAACCTTTTTACAAAATTTCCTCTTCCATTCATGATGACCTAAGTGTGACATGACCTTTATTTGATTTTTAATGGTTTGACTCCATCATGACACCTAATGGACCATGGAACCATGAAATTGACCATTAAACCTCTCAAATGACTTGATGATTCTATCCATGACTCATGGCTCATGACCATCCATGATGGGAGTACCAAAATAACTTTTTAAAACCCTAATCATGATGGAAGAAGGAAAACACCTAAACAAGCTAAACCAGTGACCAATTTTTTATTTGAAAACCTATCGAGACATACAAATTTGACCTTATAACTTCACCTAAGACATGAAAGATACCATTTGATCACTAGTGACTCCTAGACACTAACATTGGCTCCATTGGGATGGCAGCTCTGAAAGAGGTGTTAAGAACACCATAGACTAGGTCACCTTATTTATTGGGCATACAATCATATGTACAAAGATCACTTAACAGAAGTAATACAAACACAACTGACATGACTGAGTTACAAACTGAAAACCTGAACTGTAGACTAACTGCAAACTTTACTGGAAGATACTACTAAAAAAGATGCTCATAATTGAGCTTATTCATCACACCTACTCTAACTAATCCATACATCACCTGATCAAGTGAAATGGGATAGACAATGCAACCATGTAATCATTTTGTCTACTATTTGAATTCTCCGCAAGTGCTTGCTGATGAGCAAGAAGGGAAAACTACTGAAAGGAAACTTCCATGAAAACTTGTAAACATATTGAATCTTAATGAAATTGAAAAGCATGAGCCCACCAGCTGACCTCAAGAATGTTGCAAAAGGATATTCATAGGAATACATATTGATTTCCAGCCCATATAATACATTACTTCTCTGCTCTAGGTAGTCTTCATACCTTGATTTTAAAATTTTCCCTACATCTGTGTTTTCATGAAGCTTCAACTTAAAACAGTCATGATAAAGCTTCAAGATTTCCTGTGACCTTTGTGATAAATGTGATGAGACGGTTGATGGAGAAGACATTAAAACTGTATGCCAAACTAAATCATTATCAACCCTATCTTCAAACTGACAGTAAGCCAAAGGATGAGAACTTTGAACACAAAGATCATGTATATAATTTCCTACTCGATCATTGCAAATATCATAAATATTTTGTAACTCGTTGTGGATTATTTATGATGAAACTACATGATCTTGTATAAACTCTTCATGTTACACACTTTCAGATGCATTGTCCTCAAATAGGATGTTACTTGGTAACTGTAATTATGGATTGAAAAACTATTTTATATTACAACCAACATTCTCAACAATTTCAGGAGAAGGTTTCCAACTGCTGTCAACTTTCTTATTTACTTCCTTGGTAGCCTTATAGTTTTCTCTTATTATTCTGAATGAAAAGAAACACAAAGGTAAGGAGTCTTGGTCAAGAGGTTCATGGTATTCTCCATGATCCATATCAAAACTGAAAGATTGGTTAATTAAAAATTCCTCACCCTTGTTTTCAGTTTCATAAACAATTAAAGGAGGATCACTAGGACTGCAGAACCCATCCAAATAATCAGATATCAAATCATTCAAAATCAAAGAAGGTTGTTTCCATTTTAAACTAGATTTACACTGCTTCTTTGCTTTGGTGAGTTTATAATTTTCCTTTATCAATTCAAATGCAACATCACATAAAGGTAAAGAGTTACCATCATCCATTTCATCACTCTCTGTGTTCACTATCCAAGTTGTAAAACTTCTTACCTGATTCAAAAATTTCATCAAACTCCTCCTCTCTGTCATAAACCACATGTGAAAGTTGACTATGTTCCTTAAAGTGTTGAAAACATGCGGCTGGTTTCGCATCGAAATCATCATCATATTCATCATACTTAGGCAAATCAGGTTCATGAGAAATGTCAACGAACATGAACATTGATAAAGAAGACTTTTTTTCTTCATGCTGATCTATAAATCTAGTTTCAGGACTATCCTCAAGCGAATACATAAATCATTAGCTTCTAGCTCACGACAACACGAGTCAACAACAAAATAATTTGGGATAGCAACTTCTTCTTCTTCCACAATTTGTTTGAGTATGAGATCTTATTTTCTATTTTGAAGCAATAAGTTTATTTTGTAGCATGAAATTTTCTATCAATATTTCCATGGTTTTTATTACTATGTCTAGCTAATGATCTGACAATGGAGGAATCTCCTCTTTTATTCCTTCCTTCCTTTCAACTTTGATACTAGCCCTTTTTATCATCAAATTGGCTTCCACGTCAAGCATGACTTTCTGCATGTCCTCCAAAGTAGTAAGGTTCCTCTCTCTAAGCTGATAAGCAATCTTAGCTTCAAAACCATCTAGAAAATGCAACATAGCTAAACTCGGGGGAGATTTTATATCTGCAGGTATGGAATTGTAAACTCTGTTGAAACGCGTAGAAAATTCCTGGATTGATTCGTCATACTATCGCTTTAGGTTTTTTTGTTCATCCATGATCTAGAAAGGGTTCACCTTGACCTCCGATTTGCTGAGGAAAACATGTTCGAACTGCTGGAAAGAGGAAATACTTCTAGCTACCAAAATTTTATACCATGTCCTGACTTCTCCCATAAGGCTTTGAGAAAACAACCTTAATTTCGCATCCTCATAATCAACCTCCTCCAAATCCATAAAATCAACAACTCTACTAACATGCTGCCTAGCTGTAATCTTACCTGTACAATCAAATTTGGGTAGTCTTTGAGCATAACTTTCTGATAACTCATGCAAAGGGGCTGACATTTTTAATGTAGCATACCGAGCAACAAACATGTTTGTTATTTGAGAGGAAAACTATCTCAGGTGGACTATGATTGTCATCTAAAACTTGTTTAGGGGTACTATTACAACCAAGAAATGTATGTGCAGTTTCAATAGGATGACATACAACTCTAAAAGGGGACTTATGTATTGTTTTGCAGTTCAGATTGGAATTAAACACATAAGTAAAAATCTCTTTAATGTACTCAGGAAAGAATAAGAGGCACTTAATACAATAGAAAATTATATGTTGCAAAGAATTCAAGTTTAAGTACTTGACTCTCACACGTTGTTTTCCCATCCTTCTTTGATGAATTTTGTCCTTCTACAAATCTATTTTGAGAACTTGGAGTCAGCAGGTGAATATTTCAACCTTTACTATGCCTAACTGTTGTTCACCATCAACAATCAAATCTAATCCTTCTTGTTCACCCCCAGGGAAAATATGATCTTTTGTTCCTCAACAATGGCGCCAAAAATGTTATCCTCCACAATATCCCAAGGTAGAGAAGGGAGATTGTAGGAGGAAACCTCAAACCAAGCTTTCAGTTTGGTAGCTAGCCCTACCAAACTATAGAGGGCTCTCTCTATGAAATCGTAGCCAAAGGTTGACTAGAATGTAAAAGAATATTAGGTTAGGTATGTTAGGCTCAGGTAGGTTTTGAGTCTTTAGGGTTTTGATGGTGGATTAGGTATGAAAGCGAGGTAGCTAGGTCAAAGTATCAAAGGGTTAGAGCAACAAATATATAGAGGAGCAAAGTAGCAATACTTTTGTGATGGATTTAGGATTTTTTTGGTGTAGTGTAGGGTTTAAAAGAGTAAAAAGGTCTTAATGAACATGTGAACCATTAATTCATTAATTAAGAAGGAAAATTACACAAAATGATATTCCCGTCAAAATAGAGTTTTAATGAAAATAATCATGCTTATAACCTTTAAGGAAAATCACTGAAGAAATAAGATATGAAAATGAGGGATGCATATCATTAATAAAGAACTATAAGAGAGAAAATACATCATCACAGACTCACTGCACATGAATTCCTAGATAATAGTGGCAATTTCTCCTTTGATTTCCTGAATAAAAAGTTGAAATGCAAGCTAGAAGTGTTCCCAGCTTTCATGTCCAACCTGTTCTATGACTGAAAACTATATACATACAGACCAAAACCATTTTACCCTCTCTCAGGGTCGAATCCTTCAGTTTAGGAACTGATTACATGAGGTGTTCAACAAAACCCTAATGTCTAGGGAGGTTAAAACAAATCCTCCATTTAAACTTTGACTGAACTACCCTCATAAATGAGGCATATGTTTACATAAAAACAATCTAACAAGCCTATTTACCCTTAATTACGTCATTATTACATCAAGGAAAAGTAATTACATCATGATAATTTGAATCTAGCTGATAAAACTGAGAAGAAGTGTATTCAGGCAAAAGCGCAACAAATTCGGGCAAAAATGTAGTGTGCCAGGAGAAAGAGTAGTGAATTTGGAAAAAATGACTTTTGGAGGCCTAACCGAGGTCCAAATCATGATCTTGATGGCTCATTGGAAAGTTGTGGACGTCTGCTACATGATGGAATCTTCAAGAGCTGAAATATGTTGCTTCTAGCCCTCCAAAACCTAATTATCCGAGAGGTACTATGAAAATCACAGTTTCTAGCCCTCCAAAACGTCATTCTCCCATCGGTACTCTCAAAAGCACAACACGCTCTTCAAAAAGAGGGCAGAGAGGTGTTTTTTGAGTAGTTTACAACATTTTTCACCCACGAAAACTTGTTGAAGGTCTACTCCCAAATGCTATAAGTGATGTACAAGTCATGATGAATCTAAATCTGTAAAAAAAATGTCATTTGGAGCCTCCAATCAAATGCACAGCGTGGGGCACGTTGCGTGTTTGACCATGTTACTGTTTCCAAAAATTGCCAAAAAATTTGGGTTTTCCGCAAAAATAAGTCTCATAGATGGAGCCACATCTCGCTAACAATAAAACGTTTTACAAAAATGTGAGAGGTTTTTGTTTTTCTTATGTTGTGAACAAAATTTTCCTCTAGTTTTCAAAAATACTTTCCCATTTGTTCAAAATCCAAGTTTTACTTTGGTCGCTCGAAACTTGTAGAAGCACTGTGTGCTCTTAGAAAACACGAAGCGTAGTATTTGAGAGGGCGTTTGTAGGCCTTCCCTGAGTATTTTTCAGCTAAACATGGTATGGTTGGAAAACTTATGATGTCTTCTACACAATGGAGTCCTCATAAACTACAAACACGTTCTCCAAACCACCTAAACATTTAATCTCCCAAGAGTACAAAAGTGCAACAATTCTCCTCTAGAAACTATATTTTTGGTATTTATCCCAAATAATAACACCTGCGTATAAAATGAAGGAGGTTTCTATTCCTTGGTTTCTGGTTGAAAAAAACCTCTTTCGCTTTTTCCAAATTCATCTTCCTTGCTTCAGAAACTAAGTTTGAAGTAATATTGTCCCAATATGTGTCAAATGATTTGTCTCTTGGAATGATTTCTTGAGAAATGGTGAAGACATTATGTCATGTGCTGAAGTTGGCTCATACCTACTAATCAAACCTCCCTTATGCCTCCTCTTCTCAGTAGTCTTAGAATCCATAGCAAACCCTAGCTCAATGGGAGGAAAAATTAGGGTTTGGTGTAGGGAAAAACAGGGGATTTGGCCAGTTTTTGAATTTGAGGGAGATGAAGGGGTTAGAGGGTCTCTAAATTCTTAGTAAAATTTTGGGAGATAGGGATGGATGTTATGGAGTGAGGGGAAGTAAAATTTTGGGATTTGAGTGAGGGGAAGGGATGAAAAACTAGGAAAGACAATCCTAGTCTAGAAATGCATAGTAGGGACTAGGGTTTGTGAGGAAAAGTGATGAAATGAGGAATTTGATTAGGGAAAGTGTGCGAGATGGTATATGAAGAGTGCAGGAGGGTAGATGTGTGCCAATGGATTTCTCCTTTGTCTTTTTTTCCTTTTATGAGCTGAGTTTACCTCTTTTGAGTAGGGATGGGACCCAATTATTCTTTTCCAAGAATGAATTTGCGTGTTTGAACCTTGTTCTTTTGAGACTTTTATGAGAATTAATACTTTTTGATGCCAAAGAACACTTGAAAACATAATTTAGAACCGTTTTACAAAATTTCATCTTCCTTTCATGATGACTTAAGTGTGACATGACCTTTATTTGATTTTTGATGGTTTGATTCCATCATGACACCTAATGGACCATGAAACCATGAATTTGACCATTGTACCTCTGAAATGACCTTTAACCATGTGATGCTAATGGACATGATGATTCTATCCATGATTCATGGCTCATGACCATCCATGATGGCAGTACCAAAATAACTTTTTAAAACCCTAATCATGATGGAAGAAGGAAAATACGTAAACAAGCTAAACCAATGACCAAATTTTTATTTGAAAACCTATTGAGACAAAAATTTGACCTTATAACTTCACCTAAGACATGAAAGAGACCATTTTATCACTGGTGACTCCTAGACACTAACATTGGCTCTATTGGGGATGGCAACTCTGAAAGAGGTGTCAAGAACACCGTAGACTAGGTCGCCTTATTTATTGGGCATATGGTCATATGTGCAAAGTTTCACTTAATAGAAGCAATATAAACATCACTAACCTGACTCAATTACAAACTAAAAACCTGAACTATAGACTAAATGTAAACTTTACTGGAAGACACTACTGAAAAAGACGCTCAAAATTGAGCTTATTCATCACACCTATTCTAACTGATCCATACATCACCTAGTCAAGTGAAATGGGGCAGACAATGCAACCATGTAAGCATATGTTCTTCTAGTTGAATTCTCTGCAAGTGCTTGCTGATTAGCAAGAAGGGAAAACTACTGAAAGGAAACTTTCATGAAAACTTGTAAACATATTAAATCTTAATGAAATTTCAAAGCATGAGCCCACCAAATAACCTCAAGAATGCTGTAAAAGGATCTTCATAGGAATAAATATTGATTTCCAGCCCATCTAATACATTGTTGATCTGCTCTAGGTAGTCTTCATACCTTGATTTTAAAATTTTCCCAACATCCGTGTTTTCCTGAAGTTTCAACTTAAAATAGTCATGATAAAGATGCAATATTTCATGTGACCTTTGTGATAAATGTGATGAGATGGCTGATGGACAAGACATTAAAACTGTATTCCAAACTAAATCATTATCAACCTTATCTTGAAACTGACAGCCAACCAAAGGATGAGAACTTTGAACACAAAGATCATCTATATAATTACCTACTGGATCATTGCAAATATGAGAAATCTTTTGTAACCCGTTGTCGATCATTTCTGATGAAACTACATGATCTTGTATAAAATCTTCATGTTCCACACTTTCGTTGCATTTTTCTCAAACTGAATGTTGCTTGGTAACTGTAATTATGGACTGAAAAAAGGTTTTATATTACAAACAACATTCTCAACAACTTCAGGAGAAGGTTTCCAACTATTGTCAACTTGCTTATTTGCTTCCTTGGTAACCTTATAGTTTTCTCTTATTATTCAAATGAAGAGAAACACAAAGGTAAGGAGTCTTCGTCAAGAATCTCATGGTCTTCTCCATGATCCATATCAAAATTGAAAGATTGCTTAATGACCATTGTTTTCAGTTACAAAAAAAACTAAAGGAGGATCACTAGGACTGCAGTACCCATCAAAATAATAAGATATCAAATCACTCAAAATCAAAGAAGGTTGCTGCCATTTTAAACTAGCTTTAGACTGCTTCTCTACTTTGGTGACTTTATAATTTTCCTTTATCAATTCAAATGCAACATCAGATAAAGGTAAATAGTTACCGTCATCCATTTCATCACTCTCTTTGTGTTCATTGTCCAAGCTCTTAAACTTCTTACCTGATTCAAAATTTCATCAAACTCCTCCTCTCTATCATAAACCACATGTGCAAGCTGATTGTCTTCCTTAAAGTGTTGAAAACATGTTGTTGGTTTCTCATCGAAATCATCATCATATTCATCGTACTTAGGGAAAAACAGTTCAGGAGAAATGTCATCAAACATGAACATTGATAAAGAAGTATGTTTCTCTTCATGCTGATCTATCAATCCAGTTTCAAGACTGTGCTCAAACGAATACATAAAATCATCAGCTTCTAGCTCACGGCAACATGAGTCAACAACGAAATAATTTGGGCCAGCAACTTCTTCTTCCACAAAATTTGTTTGAGAATGAGATATTATTTTCTATTTTGTAGTTATTAGTTTATTTTGCAGCATGAAATTTTCTATCAATATTCCCATGGTTTTTATTACACTGTACAGCTTATGATCCTTCAATGGAGGAATCTCCTCTTTTATTCCTTCCTTCCTTTCAACTTTAATACTAGCCATTTTTATCGTCAAATTGGATTCCACATCAACCACGAATTTCTGCATGTCCTCCAAAGAAGTAAGGTTCCTCTCTCTAAGATGATAAGAAATTTCAGCTTCAAAACCATCCAGAAAATGCAGCACAGCTAAACCTAGGGGAGGTTTTATATCTGCAGGTATGGCATTGTAAACTCTGTTGAAATGCGTAGAAAATTTATGGACTGATTCATCAGACTGTCTCCTTAGGTTCTTGTATTCTTCCATGATCTGGAAAGGGTTCACCTTAACCTCCCATCTGCTGAGGAAAACATGTTCAAACTGCTAGAAAGAGGAAATACTTCTAGCTACCAAACTTTTATACCATGTCCTGACTTCTCCCATAAGGATTTGAGAAAAAAACCTTAATTTTGCATCCTCATAATCAAGCTCCTCCAAATCCATAAAATCAACACCTCTATCGACATGTTGTTTGGCTCTAATTTACCTGTACTATCAAATTTGGCTAGTCTCTAAGTATAACTTTGTGATAACTCATGCAAAGGGGTTGACAGTTTTAATGGAGCATACTGAGCAACAAACATGTCTATTGTTTGAGAGGAAACTATCATAGGTGGACTATGATTGTCATTTGAATCTTGTTTAGGGGTACTATTACAAGCAAGAGATGTACTTGCAATTTCAATAGGATGACATACAACTGTCAAAGGGGACTTATGTACTGTTTTTCAGTTCAGATTGGAATTAAACAGATAAGAAAAAATCTCTTTAATGTACTCAAGAAAAAATAAGAGGCACTTGATACAATAGAAAATTATATCTTGCAATCAATTCATCTTTAAGTACCTGATTCTCACACGCTATTTTCCCATCCTTCTTTGATGAAGTTTGTCCTTCTACAAATCTGTTTTGAGAACTTGGAGTCACCAGGTGAATATTTCAGCCTTTACTATGCCTAATTGTTGTTCACCATCAAAAATCATATCTAGTCCTTGTCATTCACACCCAGGGAAAATATGATCTTTTGTTCCTTGGTAACAGTGCCAAAAAACGTTATCCTCCATAATATCCCAAGGCTGAGAAGGGAGTTCGAAGGAGGTAACCTCAAACCAAGCTTTTGTTTTGGTATCTATCCCTACCAAACCAGAGACGGATCTCTTTATGAAATCACAGCTAAAGGTTGACTGGAATGTAAAAGAATATTAGGCTAGATATGCTAGGCTCAAGTATGTTTTGGGTCTTTAGGGCTGTGATGTTAGATTAGGGATGAAAACCATGTAGCTAGGTCAAAGTATCAAAGGGTTACAACAACAAATATATCTATAGGAGAAAGGTAGCAATAATTTTGTGATGGCTTTAGGGTTTTGTTAGTGTAGTGTAGGGTTTAAAAGAGTAAAAATGTCTTAATGAGCATGTGCACCATGAATTCATTAATTAAGAAGGAAAATCACACAAAATGATATTCCCATCAAAGCAGAGCTTTAAAGAAAATAATTATTCTTATGACATTTAAGGAAAATCACTGAAGAAATAAGATATGGAAAGGAGAGATGTATATCATTCATAAAAAACTATAACAGAGAAAATACATCATCACAAACTCACTCTACATGAATTCCTAGATAATAGCAGAAATTGTGCCTTTGATTTCCTAAATAAAGAGTTGAAATACAAGCTACAAGTGTTCCCACCTCTGATGTCCAACCTATTCTATGACTAAAAACTAGATACATATAGACCAAAACCATTTTCCCCTCTCTTAGGGTCGAATCCTTCAGTTTAGGAACTGATTAAATGAGGTGTTCAACAAAACCCTAATGTCTAGGGAGGTTATAATAAATCCTCCATTTAAAGTTTGACTGAACTGCCCTCATAAATGAGGCCTAAGTTTACATAAAAACAACGTAACAAGCCTATTTACCCTTAATTACATCATTATTAAATCAAGGACAAGTAATTACATCATGATAATTTGAATGTAGCTGATAAAACAGAGGAAAAGTGTCTTCAAGCAAAAGCGCAGCGTGCCATGAGAAAGTGTAGCAAATTTGGGAAAATTGACTTTTGGAGGCCTTCCTGAGGTCTAAATTAGGATCTTTATAGCTCATTGGAAATATTTAGATGTCTTATACATGATGGAATCTTCAAGAGATGAACAATGTTTCTTCTAGCCCTCCAAAACTTTATTCTCCCAGAAGTACTCTCAAAAGCGCAACGAGCTTTTCAAAAATAGGGTAGAGAGGTGTTTTTTGAGTAGTTTACAACCATTTTCACCCACCAAAACTTGTTTAAGGTCTACCCCCAAAGGCTAGAAGTGATGTAGAAGTAATGAGGAATCTAAATATGCAAACAAAATGTTATTTGGAGCCTCCCATCAAAAGCACAGCATGCCCCACCATGTGACTGTTTCCAAAAAATGCCAAAAATTATGGGTTTTCTCCAACAATAGGTTTGAACGATGGAGCCATATCTCTTTCAAAATAATTTTTTTACAAAACTAAGAGAGTTTTTGTTTTTTTTTATGCTTTGAACCAAAACCTCCTCCCATTTTCAAAAATATATTCCCATTTGTTCAAAATCCAAGTTTTAATTTGGTTGCTCAAAAATTTTAGAAACGCAATGTGTTATCCGAAACAATGCAGCGTGGTATTTTAGAGGGTGTTTGGAGGCCTTTCCTGAGGAGTTTTTGGTTGAACGTCGCATTTTTGTAAATAGTATGATGTATGCTACACAATGGAGTCATCAAGCATTGCAAAAACTTTCTCCAAACCACCTAAACATTCAATCTCCCAAGACTACTCCAAAAGTGCAACAATTCTCCTATAGCAACTATATTATTGGTATTTCTCCCAAATTATAATACCCGTGTCTAAAATTAAGGAGGTTTTTATTCCTTCCTTGATGATTGACAAAAACTTTTTCACGTTTTCCAAATTCATCTTCCTTACTCCAGAAACTAATTTTGAAGTAAGACTATCCTAATGTGTGTCAAATGATTTGTCTCTTGGAATGATTTCTTGAGAAATGGTGAACACATGAAGTCATGTGCTGAAGTTGGCTGATACCTACTTATCAGACCTCCCTTATGCCTCCTTTACTCAATAGTCTTAGAATGCATAGCAAACCCTAGCTCAATGGGAGGGGAAATTAGGGTTTGGTGTAGGGAACAACAGGGGATTTCGATAGTTTTTGAATTTTAGGGAGATGAAGGGATTAAGGGGTCTCTAAAATCTTAGGAAAATGTGGGGAGATAGGGATGGATGTTATGGAGTGAGGGGAAGTGGCATTTTGGGATTTGAGTGATGGGAAGGGATGCAAAACTAGGAAATACAGTCCTAGTCTAGAAATGCATAGTAGGGACTAGGGTTTGTGAGGAAAAGTGATGAAATGAAGAATTTGATGAGGGAAAGTGTGGGAGATGGTGTATTAAGAGTGTAGGAGGGTGGATGAGTGCCAATGAATTTCTCCTTTATCTTTTTTCCTTTTATGAGCTGATTTGACCTCTTTTGAGTAGGGATGGGACCCACTTGTTCTTTTCCAAGAATGACTTTGCATGTCTAAACCTTGTTATTCTGATATTTTTATAAGAATTATTAATTTTTGATGCCACAAAACACTTGAAAACATAATTTAGAACCTGTTTACAAAATTTTCTCTTCTATTCATGATGATCTAAGTGTGACATGACCTTTATTTGATTTTTGATGCTTTGACTCCATCATGACACCTAATGGACCATTAAACCTCTGAAATGACCTTTGACCATGCGATTATAACTGACATGATGATTATATCCATGACTCATGACTCATTACCATCCATGATAGCAGTAGAAGAATGACTTTTTAAAACCCTAATCACGATGGAAGAAGGAAAACACCTAAACAAGCTAAACTTGTGACCAAATTTTTATTTGAAAACCTATTGAAATTTGAGACATAAAAATTTGACCTTATAATGTCACCTAAGACATGAAAGAGACCATTTGATCACTGTTGACTCCTAGACACTAACAAAGACCATCATAATTGAAAATGGCTAACATAGGTTAAATAATACTAGAAACTGGAATTAGATAAATATCTGTGGTGCACATGGAAAACACTTGAGGACTGGCCTTTAAAACTCCCTCCCCAAGTATTTATGCATCTATACCATCATATCTTACAAATATAGTACCAATGGATGGTGGATATCAAAGAAAAACTACGTTGGGGACACAAACTTGTAGTTTCCTTTACAGTGTAGGAAGCATACACTTTGGCAAATGGCACAAACCAAGTGCTTAAGGGCCCCATTTGGCATCATGTATGGAGCTCAAAAACATGGCCCATGATTGAACACTTCATGTGGATTTTGGCCAAGAAAAAATGCTAACATGGGATAAAACCATCAAGCATCATCCCTCATGTTATCTCTACAAAGTATATTAAGAGATGACAAAGCATTTGTTTATCAGTTGCATCTTAGCACAACAGACTTGGATAAAGCTAGTCCTTTAAGCAGACAAATACTAAAGGACTCACTCTCTTGAATATTATCTCTACATGGAAGCCATCTCCTTTTTAATGTGACTTTCTTAACAAAGCCTGGAACCTCTTCCCAGGTGTTATCCGGAAATCTAGTGTCCACTCGGAGCTGCTAGTCCCACTAAGACTGGTAGCTATCTTAGAAACAAACAAACTAAAACTACTTTCGTTTTCCTTTATGAGAAGTAGATAAGATAGGAATGAAGGACACTAACCTCAGTCTTGCGCTTGGTTCCTTGCTCGGTTCCTCTCCCTTCTGACAGATCCTTGCCGCTTTATCCTTCATCTACCCAGCTTCAAAGAGCACCTGTGGAATCAAAGCAACATAATACTATCGAGGAACAGAGATCTACAATCATAAACAATATAGGACCAGTTCGGCTAGTAGTACGTCTGAGAGTACCAGCTGCCGCTCCAGTAGGAGAGGTTGTGGGGAGGGCTATCCTTCGCGACCTTGATGTGGCCGAGACTCTTTCAGCATTGCAGGATCAGGTCGAGGGCCTCACTCTTGGTATTTCGGACGTGAGGACCGACGAGCTGCCCCTGAGGTTGCAGCGACATACTACTGGCATGTCAAGTCGATGGACTAGGTTTTTACGCATGATTGCATAGGCGGTGACTTGTTATCACCAGCATCATTAGACTAGGGTGCCCCCTAGCATTTTGAGTTTTTGGTTATTTGACCGATTTCGTCCTGGTTACAGAACATTATGCATGAACCATAAACAGTTATATATATATTTTTGATTTTCGGAGCTTTATTTTGGTTGAGTTATGTGATCTTGATGCAAATATTTGATGAAATGCTTCTTTTATAAATGTTGCAAATGTCTATCTAACACATAATTTGCCAATGAGTCTGTTAATGTGTTTAAGTTTCTGGAAATATGCTGATATTGAATAGAATCAAACTGCCTTTCCAAAATCTTGACCCTTAGGAACATGCGATAGATAGCTGGATTTCGTACAGAGTAGATACCAGTGAGCTGTAGGATGACGAGTTGTAAGTCTAGCCTTACGACTAGTCATCGTATGCCACGCGTAATGGCATCAGAGAGGAGCTCTATCAACACGCTGTATTCAGCAATATTGTTTGTTGACCGACCAATACATACCCCTCTGAAACTCACTAACTCGCCGCTTGGATCGAAGATGGCCCAAGCTGCAGAAGATAGGTTCCGCGAACTACGACTTGCTCTGTCGGCATATCCAACAAATGATTCCAATAGGTCTGACATCTGCAGAAAATGTAAAAGTGGATCAATTAACCAAAACAATTACCCTTAGCGAAAACAAAAATGTAACAAAAGCATAGGGGTTACTATCTTGAGTCAAGCATAGTAACGCTTAAGGTACAACCCGTTGCGAGGTTGTGCCAGTGGAATACCATCCTAATCTACTAATTCGTAAGCTCCTTTTGTCAATACATGTTTAACAATATAGGGGCCCATCCATAAGGATTTGAACTTACCTACTCCCAATTTGTCGGATTCCTGGTCGTAAAGTAAGACCAGGTCACCTTCTGAGAAGACACGGAGTTTGACATTCTTGTCGAACTGTGCCTTGACTCATTTCTTATGGGCTTCGTTAGCCAAAGTGGCATCACGATGGGTTTCATCCAATTGGATTAGTTCCAAGAAACGAGCCTCTTCTTTTGAAGTTCCGGGGAGAAGGTCGACTGCGAGTTTGAGGGACGAGATTTCACACTGAACCGGTAAGATTGCTTCCAGGCCATACACCAATTGAAAGGGTGTAAACCTGGTTGCATTCCTCACCGATGTCCGGTATGCCCACAAGGCTGAGTACAGGATCAGGTGCCAACTCCTTTTGTGGACTCCAATCATCCTTTGCAGCATCTGCTTCAGGACCTTGTTGATTGCCTCAACTTGTCCGTTAGCCTGCGGATAATACAGAGTAGAGCTGTCGTGGGATAGCCCTAACTTAGTAGGCAACTCAACCATCATGTGATTGCGAAAATGCGATCCATGATCTGTGACTATGGCCTGTGGAACACCGAATCTAGAGACTACATGATTGAAAAAGAAGAGGGCAACCGTTTCGCCGCTGTTGTTTAATGTAGGCATCGCCTTGGCCCATTTGGTAAAATAGCTGCTAGTCCCACTAAGACTGGTAGCTATTTTAGAAACAAACAAACTAAAACTACTTTCGTTTTCCTTTATGAGAAGTAGATAAGAATGGAATGAAGGACACAAACCTCAATCTTGCGCTTGGTTCCTTGCTCGGTTCCTCTCCCTTCTGACAGATCCTTGCCGCTTCTCCTTCGTCTACCCAGCTTCAAAGAGCACCTGTGGAATCAAAGCAGCATAATACTATCAAAGAACAGAGATCTACAATCATAAACAATGTAGGACCAGATGTATATTGACCACACAAATGCATATATCATCTAACATACAAGAATGTGGAGGAAAACTTGAATAGCTTTATTAATATCAAGAATAGCAAAGAGGATTACAACCAATTGTTCTGACCTAGCATCATCCTCTAGCATGAAAGCCCTTCTTTCACCTCATGAAAAGCTTAGATCACCCAACACTACGATATTCCAACAAGAAACCAACAACACTTCCTTACAAGATACAAAATTCCAGCCTCTGGATCTCTGGGATGATGGATCCATATATAGATGATTGCAGGGGGGTGAGTCAGCTTCTGGGATTTTGATTAGTGTCCTCTCTCTGATAGTTCTTGATTCCACTTGGAGATCAATGATCTATTACTCATCCCTAGGCGAATTCAGAGAGGCAAGTGTCATAGGAGAAGTTTCTGGAAGATTCCATGATCATCCACCTCGCAAACTGTCTCTGCCATTTGTCCACTCTCGCCCATCGCACCCCATAGAAGGGCTTTTCAGTATGCATCACACCTCCCGTGTGCATTAGGTGGGATGCATCGCACTTTGACCATGGAGCAGGTGAGATGGTCCAATTTTGACCAGTTCTGAGCAGTTTTTCATGGAGAACTTCTGGGAGATGATGTAATCAGCTGACCTTGTTCTTTTAGGGTATGGAACAACAATTTTAGGGACTTAGGAGCCCTTGGTTTATGGACATGTTTGATTGGGGTTAGAGTGCCCAAAAATGTCTATAATAGTTTCCCCCTAAAGCATGAGGTCGTTAATCTTTTGATGTCGGGTGAAATGCTTTATCATGAGGATCCGAAGTTTTTTCGAGCTAGAAGGCGACCTGTAATAAGATACAATACAATACATTATCTTCATAATATTTTTCATGATCTAGCTGAGGCGAGCATTCCCATGCTCAGCTTTATAAATTCATTTTCATGTACATAAGACAGACAACCGTCTGTGCAGGAGACTGATGATTCTAATAGAGTCATCATCCTTTGATTCGGATGATCATCTGTGCAGCAACAATGTACATTTGATGTCTTTATTTTCCTGAATATATCGCAGCCCAGATGGATGAAACTAGATTCGGGGTCTTCAAACTCGTTCAATCTTCACTCGGAGTACAAGTCAATCCATGTGAAATATGTTCTGGAGTCGAACATGGAAAGACATCGCCTGATTACCAGCCAATGATGTAAGTTGTTAACAGGCGCGAGAGGAATCACCGATAATGATGATGACCCTCAAGGTACTATAGTACAATTCGCGTGGTGTGAATAAGGGACTTGGCATCGAACACCACGAAAAATCTTTCGGTTGAAGGCCATTGATGTAAACCTATCACCGGAAGTGAGAAACTTGCCATTGAGGCATGCAAGCTTCAAAGTACTGAAAGGGTTGTTCCTAAGTCGACTTCTTGGATAATGAGCTGATGTTGACAAGAAGCGACCCGCCATAGGAGGGACTTAATGAATCCCACATCTACGACACGGAATGGAGTAAATGGTTTTGGAAGTGAAAAATGATCTAATGATACAGGGTTCAGGGTGGCGGTCATGAAAGAATGGAGCGTGAATGTATTGCAGCAGATGAGACACAGGTGAATTCTTTGAGCGACTTCTCTTGAACATACCAGCGACACTGACATGGATTGGTAGCGTTAACCCCAAATATGGATGGTGTGATGGACCAATGGTAATATGACCAGTGAACGGAACAACCCAACCCGACTCGGATGCGGAGTGAAAGTTTCATGTTCAAGAGCGACTTGCTACCAATAAAGTTTCTTCAAGTTTTCTTCCCAAATTTTCCCTAGTCATTGCTGACCAGTACCTCTTTTTTTTGTCAAGCTTGAGGAGGATAACATATGCTTGTTCTATAATTTGCCCTTCGGGCAAACCCGTCGCTATATTTTAACGATCCTAGCGATAGTGAAACTCGTTCTTGTCTGTATGGACAAGTTTGTCGCTATTCGGTTTTAACGAGTTTAATGACAAAGATAACTCGGTCCTTTTCAATTTTAGAGAGTCTGAAAGGGATGTAAAGGAAAATCCAATAATCCTTTTTCGTCATATAATCCCTTAAGTCTGAAAAAGTATAAAATAATACGAAAGGGATGAATTTTCGGTAATTTTAACGAGCCGAACAAAACAAGCGCTTGATCTTTTTGTGTAATAATCCCTCAAGTCCAAAAAGATTAAAATCTAGAGGAGGGATAACACTTCTGGTCGCTTTAACGAGCTGGAGAGGCCAATCGCTCGGCAATCTTTTCATATTTTACGAGTCAGGTGAAAAGAGCTTAAAGGAGACTCGTTTTTGAGGAACGAGTGATAATTTCGGGTAGCAGCTGATTCCAGGTAAGGTTTGGAATTTTCCAATCATGGCAGTGTCACAAGGATGGCTAATAGGATCACTCTTTGCAGCTGTTCCTCAAAAGGGGTAAACAATCAAATGGAGGTGAATGATCGGCTAAAACAGAGTGGAGGTGATGATGAGAACACGACTAGGGCTCAAAAGCTGATGATAATGCATTCACAATGGTTATTTACCAGAAATTGGTTCATTTTTTAATGAGCTTAAACTCTGGGGGAACGTTTGCTCATTGCTTATGTTTAATTTTTAACGAGCTTGAACTCCACATAAAAACTGCTCGTGCCAGTCGTATAATAAGGATATCTCATCTAAGATGCCATTTTTTATGGAGCTTGCACCTTTCAAAGCTTTGCCCCAGATCCTTTCTTTATGCAAGTTAGGAACGACCAATCCTACGAGTTTAAAGGGTTGAGAAACTACAAACTATGAAAATAAATGGTCGCTCTTCGCTTGCATGCAAAAAGGTTTGCATGCCCCCAAGTATAGCGAAAAGTTTCCAGGCTACCATATGAAAGCTCTCCATCCGTGTTGCAGACAAAATGCTTCCTTGGCGATGTCTACCGAAATAGACAAAGGTGAGTGGCGCGGTTGCCTCCACTCACATAACTTTGACGAGGGAATCTTATTCTAGTCTAATCCCATTTTCCTAAATGGACGGGTGTGTCAGACTAGTCATATATCCTCCGCAGAAACCTACCCTATACCCAAGGTTTTCCTGCCAAAACAGACCAGGGTGCATGCCCCCTGGGTTTCAGTCATGTCCTCCTGAATCACTCGCGCTCTTCAGGTGGATGGACTGGAGATTGATGAGACATTCCTTGCGTGAAAAGACCATTTAGGGATGGTATTTGACTATTAGCTATGTGTGAGCCAGGAAACGACAGCTGGTCTACGAGCTTGACCACTCTTCCTTCATGCGGAAAACACATTACTCTAAAGAGTGAGGAGACAATGGCTCCCATGCTATAAATATAGTCGCGTCCAAGGAGTAGATTATAATCTAGAGGTCCTCGGACTACCATTATGTTCATGTAAACGATTTTCCTTCTCAACGTTATGGGCACATTGGGAAGGATCCCTAACGGTCGACTGGTTCCTTTGTCGAAGCCTATCAGATTTCTCATCTCAGGCAGAAGCGATGGTGAACCAAGCGCTTCCCAAGCAATTGAGGAAAGGATACTCACAAAAGCCCCTTCATCTATGATGGTACCGACCATGATCATTTTTTAAGCTTGTACAATGATTCAGAATGGTACATTGGTCGGTACCCGGGGTCTGCCTAGTAGATTCCAATCGAAAGAAATGACTAGGTTGCTTGGAGGTGGGACCGAATAGACGGCCGGATATGACTCTGACGAACTTCCTTCTTGCGGTAAAGGAACGGGTAGACTGCCCCCATGTTCATTGGAGTCTGTGTTTACGAAAATAATTTGGACGGTGTCGTTCTCATTCTCTTCGGTGATTGTGTCATCTGAAGATGGACCTTCCAAAGACAAGACCGGGTCGACTGCCGCCTCAACCTTTTGACTTTCGTCTGGTATGTGTTCAGTGGGTTTATCTTCAATGACAGATGCTTCGACTGACCACAATGGCGTGTCAATCGGATTTTCAACCAGTGACAGACTCGGCAAGAGTTTTTTATATCCACGAGGAAGCCGTAACGGTGAAGCCGGACGATCATCCAAAATTCTTTTAGCTTTGTCTAGGAAGGGACAACGGTGGACGGCGTGATCACCTTCACACAGTTTACAAGGAAATTTACATTTCCTTTTTTGTCCAAATGATTCTCTTTCACTAGTTGATGGTGTACTTTCAACATGGTCTTCAGAGGTTGATGACACCGGGTTGTGCAAACGAGGAGACCAGTCCCTTAAGATCCGAGGGATGCAGGGACAATCTCGGTGGTAGTGGTCTCCTTTGCAAATGACACATGGAGATTTAGGCTTAGATGGTGCAGTGTGTGGATTTTCACTAGACGACGCCTGGTTACCCCTTTTCGCCTTTGGCTCCTTCTTCTTCTTCTTTTTCTTCTCCTTCCCCTTCTTCTCCTTCTTAGTTACTTGATTTTGGGCCTTACTGGCTTTATCAAGTGAAGAGGAAGGAGGAGAGGGAGAATCGGATGAAGTAGAAGGTTGGGGGGTAACTTTAGTATCATCTAGTTGTTGACTTGATTGTTCAGGAATCACGATGTTCTGAATGACGGAGGTCGAGAAGAGCCATATTGGCAAGCCAATCGTCAATCCTGGAAGTGACAATGTGGCCATATGAGGTGCACCAACATCTCCCCAAGAGGAGAAAGGACTAGGATTTCCTCCAAGGGGAACTCCTTGGTTGGTGGACTCCATTTTCCTCAACCTAAGACCAACGCAGGAATGGTGATATTATTCTGATTAAAATAAATTTTAGATGCTTTGACACAACTTGTTTTTTCAATTTTTAAGAGTCGAGAAAAAACAAAAGATGACTCTAGTCGCCTTCGATTTTTAATGAGCCTGAAGTGACAAGTGCTCAGATGGACCTTTTCCTTTAAGGAGTCTAAAAAGGAATGAAAGAGACTACTCTGGAAATCTAGACAGAGAGATTACCAAACCAATCGCAAAACTGCAGAGTACTTTTTATGGTACGACAGTCAATCTTCCCGAATGCTGTGTTCAGTGCATTGCGATCGATAGGGTGGCAGACACGGCTTCCTATGGATAAAGGATATAGCCTATTGTGGTCTCCCGATATATACTCGACGGTACGTGGGAGCACAAGTCCGTACTGGCACTTGTCATCTTAAAGAGGAGGAATCACCCAACCAACAGTGAAAGCAACAGTTACCAGGCTTTACGACGCCGGAATACGTCTCTAGCCTAGACTTCTAAATGTTGTGCATTAGGTTCCAAAGCGTTTTTAGGTTTATTAAATTTATTTTACAGTTGATCTTTATTAAGAAATTTTCCTTTCAGGTTCACCGCATGATGTAGATGTACAATTCCTAAAATGTAATCTAAGATGATAAACAATCGTTTAATCTTCTTTTTGCAATGAAAATCCTAGCTACTAAAGAAAGAGAGATGATATTATTTCAACATAGAGCAGAGAGCACACACTAGATGCACTGTCCTAAATCAAACCAACAAGCAGTCTAAATGCAAATGCACATGCATGTAATTGTTTTCAGCTTTCTTAATGTGTGAATGACAAGAAGAATGCTAAGTACAAATCTGAATTATCTTTCAAAGCGACAGTACTAACAAATTTCTCTTCAAAAACGAAAGGAAGATAATGGCGACACTTTACTATTTTGAATTGAAAATTGCTTTCGACACTTGAAAAACTACTAATTCAAATCAAATACAAGAGTTACTGTATAATCAACCATCAAGAACAATAGAATTCCTTTCTTTGACTGAAAACGACACTTGTGACACTTTCAAATCAAAAGACGACAGTTCGACTATGCTACTACTTTGCAAAAGAGAACTGAAAATGGCGGAAAATACATAAAAACATTCACAGTTCTTTGCACAATGGAGGCGGAATGATGGAAAGGAAGGGGTTTTGACAGTGGTATACTGATCACAGACAGTAAAACTCCTGAACAGAGCTGAAGAGAGTGACTACAGAAACCAAAATCTGAGAGCAGAAGAGGTCTTGTCTGATCAGCGCACCTGCAACACAGGGAAAGTGCGATGCAGCGCACCTACTGCACACGGGAAGTGCGATGCATCTAGATTGCCAAGAGTAAAAGGTGCAATGGTCCAGGGACGAGACTTCAACTGGGTTCCGGTTCACAGTTTGCAGCTCAGTTCAGGGATTTAGGTCGGGCAAGTGATGTATAGTAAATAGAAATCATAGGGGCTGATCTAATGAGGTTACTAGAGCCACCACTAGGGAAATTAGAAGGTTTGCAAATCAATTGTTCAGTTTATAAACAAAGCCTAGAGATAGACTGAAGCAGCATTGATTTACTTTGCACTTGCATAGAAAATGCAGTTCGAAGGCTAGTTGGCTTGACTTCAGGCTCCGTCTGTAAGTTTATAAAACAAACAAATATAGACAAACAAACAATCTATTCGCTCCCCAGTATGGTCGCCATTTTGTTATCGGGAAATCTAGTGTCCACTCGGAGCTGCTAGTCCCACTAAGACTGGTAGCTATCTTAGAAACAAACAAACTAAAACTACTTTCATTTTCCTTTATGAGAAGTAGATAAGAGTGGAATGAAGGACACCAACCTCAGTCTTGCGCTTGGTTCCTTGCTCGGTTCCTCTCCCTTTTGACAGATCCTTGCCGCTTCTCCTTCGTCTACCTAGCTTCAAAGAGCACCTGTGGAATCAAAGCAGCATAATACTATCGAAGAATAGAGATCTACAATCATAAACAATATAGGACCAGATGTATATTGACCACACAAATGCATATATCATCTAACATACAAGAATGCGGAGGAAAACTTGAATAGCTTTATTAATATCAAGAATAGCAAAGACGATTACAACCAATTGTTCTGACCTAGTGTCATCCTCCAGCATGAAAGCCCTTCTTTCACCTCATGAAAAGCTTAGATCACCCAACACTATGATATTCCAACCAGAAACCAACAACACTCCCTTACAAGATACAAAATTCCAGCCTCTGGATCTCTGGGATGAGGGATCCATATATAGATGATTGCAGGGGGTGAGTCAACTTCTGGGATTTTGATTAGTGTCCTCTCTCTGATAGTTCTTGATTCCACTTGGAGATCGATGATCTCTTACTCATCCTTGGGCGAATTCAGAGAGGCAAGTGTTCTGGAAGATTCCATGATCATCCACCTCGCAAACTGTCTCTGCCATTTGTCCACTCTTGCCCATCGCACCCCATAGAAGGGATTTTTAGTATGCATCGCACCTCCTGTGTGCATTAGGTGGGATGCATCGCACTTTGACCATGGAGCAGGTGAGATGGTCCAGTTTTGACCAGTTCTGAGCAGTTTTTCATGGAGAACTTCTGGGAGATGATGTAATCAGCTGACCGTGTTATTTTAGGGTATGGAACAACACTTTTAGGGAATTAGGAGCCCTTGGTTTATGGACATGTTTGATGGGGGTTGCAGTGCCCAAAAGTGTCTATAACACCAGGGTTCATCCTATGGTCTCTATGGAAGAAATAAACAACTGAATTTTCAAGAACTGCTCTTTTGATCCCAGTCAAGTATGGTCTAAAGTGTTGTAAGGAATTCCATAAATTAGCATCCTTTCCCCTAATTTTCTAGGGACTGGGATCCTTCCCCCACTAAGACCCCTATTCTTTCCTCCCTCTCCATATTATAACCTTCTTCCCTGCCCTTGTCATCCTCTTACTATCAATTCTCCCCCTCATCGCAGTCCTCATGGTCTCCTCCACTTCCAAGATATAGCTTTCATCGGTAACCCATGCCCTATTTGATATGGAGGAATATTTAGGGATGAGAAATGAATTCCCCTCTTTGTGGTCACAGTCCTTGGGATTCTCCACCAACAATACTACAAAATTCAAGGCATTGAGAATAGGCTTACAAAAAACATTTCAACAAGGGTTCACTAGGCTCATGGTGGAAGGAGATTCTCAAATAGCTATCAACACTCTCAAAAAACTCCAACATGGTACCCATAAATTCAAAATCTCTACAAGTTAGAATCTAGATCACTGCCTCCACAAAATCACCTCACATATCTCCTCCACCCTCACTATCATTCCCACACATATTGATTGTTTTGAAAATAAGCATGGTGATGCTATATCAAATTTTTGTGACTCACAATAGATCTATTTCTTCTCTACTTCATGGTTGCACATCTCGTCCCCTCTTATCCAACCTTGTAACCATGGAAAAATTTAGGAGAAAAAATCTTCCCATGGCTGAAATTATGGGGTTCAGAATTTTGATTAGGCCAACTTTTTGAGTAATAGTTCACTGTTATCAATCACTCCAAATTTATTTTATAAGAATATTAGGTATGGATATTAGCCTAACCTTATTTCAAGGGAGGGGAAAAATAAATTTAGCCCCTGAAATTAGGAGCTACAATTACCTCAATTTCTAGGAATGGGGATTTATGATAGCTGTTTAGCCCTTTCCATTTGATGTGAAAGGAACTTTTTTCTTTAATTCACCCCAAATTCATGGTATTTGTATTAATTTGGAGAAAATTCCCTCATTTTTTGGAATAGATGTCCACAAAAAAATGATTAGTGTATATTTAGTTGTCTTCTTCCCATATTTTGAGTTTGCATGTGCTTAGTCATAGTCATATTTCGCAAAGAAGTGGAATTTGGATTTCAAATTCAAGACTAATGAGGAAATGGTAAAAGTAACTCATATTAATATGTTGTGTATTTGTTCTATATTTTAGTTCCTTCTGCATACTCTCCCTTTCCCTCTTGATTTTTTTTGCTTCATTTTTAGGAATTGTAATACTTTTTGTTTGGAAAAGTTATGGGTTTTGGTCTAAAGTTGTGAAATTATAGTGTCATTATTATATAAATATCTACCTTCTAGTATTATAATATGTATATCTAATTGTTGGAGTAGAGTTTCATTTTTATTGTGAGGAAACCATTTAGATAGAGTTATCTTTAAGTTCATTGAAGCAACCTCCCATGTTTTTATTGAAGTCTAGACCCTTATAAAACAACTTTGTCTTCTTTATTGCTAAATGATCTTCATTTGTATTATAGGTTAATGGAACTTACAATAGGAATTTTATGATATAACCAATACATCTAAATATATTTACTTTTTAAATACTCAACCCTCAAATTATAGATTCATAACAAAACTCTTGGTTACCACCATCTTGTAGGACTTAAATTACCCTAATATTTTTATGATATTGGGAAGAATTTCGAAATGTTACAATATTTATACATCATTGTACCGATGAGTCTTTTGGTGCCATATTTTCTTGTTGGAAATTGTAGATCCTTTGTTTAGTAGGGTTATTTTTCTTGTGGAAATTGTATATCATTTGTTTATTAGGGTTGATTTTCTTGTTAGAAATTGTAGATCCTTAATTTAGGGTTCATCTATGGATTTTATCATTTTAGTGATGGTAACCTTAACAAATATGTTCATAATTTTAAATGTTTAGTAAATCTTGAATTAAGTGGTTGTTACTATAGCTAACACAAAATTTATGCAGTTAGGTAGTGTTGTTTTATGCTTGAAGATCTACATGAGTGAATTAATATTTTTTTGAGTGGTGGATTGGAACTCAGCCTTGAGTAGTAATCCCAAGTCTACTAAATATTCACCTTCCCTGATATTTTATTATAACTATAATGAACTCATTTAATTTAAATATGATTCATTAAAGTTGTATGGAGATAGATTTCATTTTCAATTTCACATTACCCTTGAAATAGTTTAATCAAAACATGTATTGAAAAACATTGAAAGTTTAATATTGGACTGGTATTACAACCTTAGCTGAGAAACATTAATCTTTATTAATCTTCAGATAGACCATCCACGTGTTTTAAACTCCTCTATATTTTTATAATCTCTTTGGAGAAGCTTCAACATATGTTTGATGTAAATTATAGTTTTTAGAACATTTTTCATCATCCCTTTGGAGAGCGTTGCTACTGAATAGATTGGATTTCAATCATATTTCCAAACCAAATTGCAACAAATTGAAAGGTTTTTAATTGCCTAGGTTTGTTCAAAACATGAGGATTTATTATTTCTTAAAAAGTGGTTTTAAAAATGGTTTCTTTTAATTTAGCTGGTACAAAATGCCAAACATTTTGGAAAATTTCATCTTTAAAACCTTAACACATAAAAATTTATAGATGAATTTTGCTATAAAATTATTAATATGGCTAATGAAAATTCTCTTTATTTTAAATATCATAATATTTGGCTTGAGTTGTTCAGGATTTGTTATTTGGGTAGAGGAGAATATTTGGTAAAACATATTTAAATTAAATATATTTTACTCCATATTTCCCACCATAACAACCCCCATAAACAAGGGACGATGATGGAAGGAATATAGGGTGAAACATATTGGTGGGAGTGTGAAGAAATATAGGGTAAAACTTATTGTTTGACCGTATATTTCGCACAATCCTCACCCTCATGGCCCATGGAGGTGGTAGTGGGGACAATCTCACCATGAGAGTAGGGGTCAAACATATTTAATTTTTATTTTATATTGGTGATTATCCTCACCCCCATGGTCCATGAGGGTCAAAGTGGGGCTTAGAGGAATCTCACAAGGTGTGGGGAATGTATGGTAAAACATATTTGTGGACAACTATTGGGTAAAACATATTAACTGGGAAAAATCATAGTTTATATAACGTGTACATAACAATAAAAATAGAACAATCAATTATAATATAGAATGATACAAATATGCAATAAAGAAAAATAGGAGAAAACAATAGATAACAATACAACTAGAATCTATAGCTAGAAAAGTTAATAGAGAATAATAAAAATAGAGAAAGCCATAGTTTACACTAGAGTGCTAAAGAAATATTTAATAGTTTGTAATAGATAATGAAGAATTATACACTATAAAGGATGAAAGAAAACAAAGGAGAATTTGAATAATAAAGGAAAATTAGCAATAGAGAATGAGAACAATAGAGAAAATAAAGAAAATGAGAGAAAACTAGGAAAAAATCCAATTATTAACAATAGAAAACATGAGAAAAAAATTGTGAATAAATATTTAATATAAAAAAAATGTGATAACAACATAATACTAAGAGAAAAATAACAATAGAGAAAATAATAAAGAATAAGATGTTAACTTTCACATTGTTCTATGTTGTTTCAATTACTTTAACCCAATTCAATTATGCAATTATAAATATTTCCAATAACAATTAATCTTTCCAATCATCAACAATAATTGAAGATAGAAGAATAAATGAAATGAAAAAGGAGACAATCAACACATCAACAAGAGACACTAGGTTTGGTAAAAGACCAAGGAAAAACCCCACAAGGGGGAAAAACCCTTTGAAATTATTCTTCTATTAGATTGTAATAAAATGTTCAACAGAGAGTGGAATGAGCCCAATACAATATCATCCAACAAAATTTGTTGGAAATAACACTGAGAGGGGGGGTGAATCAGTATTATCAGTTCAATAATTTTTCATTTCCCAAATAGATTTATATACACTACTTCTGTGAAGTGAACTAGTGTGTACACGTTATTGTTATTAGAGAAACCAACATATACCCAGATAACTTATGATTTAATCATATTATCATGTGTTTATTTTCAATGAGTGCATCAGTAACTTGTTAAACAGTGCAGTAAAAGCATAATAAACAATCACACATAAGCAACACAGATGAACACCGAGATTTAAGGTGGAAACCCAATGTGGGAGAAAAACCACCTATTGCTATCGTCTCTATCTTCTTTTAATAATAAGAAAATATGTTTACAATCTTGTACTGGTATAGACTCGTACCAGTACGCAGACACCCACCTGCCGACGGCTACAACCTTCTCTTGTTTTCTAGCTTCTACTGGAAGGGAGCTGCAACCCCCTAGCTCTTGTACTAGCCAATGTGTTTACTAGTACGATGGCGCCAACCTATAGAAGGCTATGACCTTCTCTTTTATTCCAGAGACCACATTTCATAAATTTTCAGACTAGATGGTCCTGACACACAATAATACACATGAAGGTGTCGTTTCATCAAATTTTCATACTGGACCCTGTAGAAATTTCCCACTCTAGATCAACATATTATGCAATATACTAAAGCAAAATACAATATCTACTTCTACAACAAACTTTGCAAAAGCTTAATCGAATATGAGCAAGATCAATAAGAACACATATAACTGAGAATGAGAAAGCAATCACACATGAACACAGAAGAATATCTTGGGGAAAGCCTCAACCTAAAACCCCAATCTCTGTAATATCATACAAGTGGAAATATGTTCAGATTACAAAAACAATAAGCTCTCAAGATATCTTGCTCTCTCTGCAATAGAAAAATACAACTCACAAACTGAATAGACACAACATATGTCTTCCTCCAGCCCTCCAAGCCTCCTATTTCCTTGCACATTTTTCCTTGGGGTCCAGTGATGCCACGTGTGTGAATTGGCCTGATCACACACTCGCTAAACTAAAGAAGTAACTGTGCAATCTCTAAGGAATGAATTCCTTCTGCATGCAAGAGATATCCTCCAAGGAATATTCCTACAACTGATAGTACATTGTCCCATCACCTGATCTCAATTGGGTCTCTGACTGAACTGACATGCATGAGTTATTTATGAGAGAATATTCAGTTATCTGAAGTGCCGCAGTTACATGCATGCATGCATTAACTCACTGAACTCACAATTAGTTCAACAAACTATTTGAACTAATCTAACTGGACTTAACTTAGATAACTGAGCTAACTAATTACAACTCAAAGTACAACTCATCCTCATCTCCTTAACTAAGGGATAAATTCCTCAATCAATGTAAAAATTGTTGCATGTCTTCACATAGACTTCATGTTTGATTTTCTACATCTAATTAACTCATGGTGAATTAATTAATTATTTTACAAACAGTTGCTAAGATCAAATTCGAATTTTACTTCTCTATTTGAGTTTAGGGACTAACTAAAATAGGAAGGTATCTTGAAATTCTATTTATAGTAGTGCTATTTTTAGCACTTCTATTTTTAGCATTTCTTGTTGCTATTTTCAACACTCCCTCTCAACAAGAAAGGGATTATCAGTAACCCCAATCCTATCTTTGTGGAACTCGAACTTGCATTTTGACAATGCCTTCGTCAAAATATCTGCATCCTATTCCTTGGTCGAAACATACAGCAACAACATGATCGTCTTGACCACACAGTCTCGAAGATGGTGATACCGGATATCTATGTGCTTGGACTTGTCATGAAAAGCTGGATTCTCAGAGAGTTTAATACAACTCTGATTGTCGTATTAGATCACTGTAGGATCCATCCTTTGACCAAACAATCCAACTAGAATCTTCCACATCCAAATGGCCTCACATGTAGCCTGACTAACAACCATGTATTCAGCCTCTGCTAAGCTAAGTGCAATTGATCTCTGTTTCCTGTTGTACCAGGAAACTGTAGTTGAACCAAGGTTGAAGATTCCTCCAGAAATGCTCTTCCAGTTTGATGGACTCCCTACCCAATCCGCATCTGTGAAGCCCTGAAGCTTCACTCCCTCTATCCGTCTGTACCACAATCCAAACTGAGATGTGCCTTGGAGGTATCTCAGCACATGCTTCGCTGCCTTCCAAAACAGCTTGGTAGGCTGAACCATAGCTTGACTCAGCTGGTTCACCACAAAGAATAAGTCGAGTTGTGTGTTCACCAGATACATAAGTGAACCCACCAGCTGCTGATAAATAGTAGCAGCTACTACCTCACCTGAAGTAGCATCCTCCTTCCTCCAGTTCCTAGCTAGAGGAGTCTGCATGGGTTTGCACTTCTCCATATGGAATTGCCTGAGGATCTCATTGGCATACTTGCCTTGAGACACAAAAACTTCTCCATCTCTCTTCCACACTTCCATGCCTAGAAAGTAGTGCATAAGACCCATGTCTTTCATTTCGAACTCTCTTGCAAGGTCCTCCTTGCAATACTGGATCAGCTGATCATCACCTGTCAAAATAAGATCATCAACATAAAGAACAATGATCAATGGCTTACCTTCTACCTGGTGAAATAGCTGTCGGTCCTGGTGTACCAAGCATGAGGTGCTTGCTTCAACTCATAAAGAGCCCTCTTGAGTCGGCACACATGCGACTCACGATCGAAGGTCTAAAAACCTTTTGGCTGCTCAATGTACACCTCCTCCTCAATCTTCCCATTGAGGAATGTTGTCTTCTGGTCCATCTGATGGATCCTCCAACCCATCTGAGCTAATAGTGCCAACATCAATCTGATAGATGAGTACCTTCCTATAGGACCAAAGGTCTCATCGTAGTCGATCCCCTCAACTTGTGAGAAACCACGGGCAACAAACCTTGCCTTGTGTTTCTCAATACTGCCATCAGCTGCCTGCTTTACCTAGTAAAGGCATCTGGAACTCACCACTGACTTGTCCTAAGGTCTTGAAACAACATCCCAAACACAGTTCCGCACGATGGAGTCGTATTCCTCCACCATTGCACCAACCCAAACTGGTTGCTACACTACCTCCTCGAATGAGGAAGGCTCGAAATCTACACACTCCCCAATCAGGGCCATGTAACCAGTGTACCGCTTGGGCAACCTCCTCTATCTGCGCTGAGAAGATGGCTATCCCAAATTCTCCCGCGCATCCAGCATCAACCTGTCAGCTTCACTTGAGCGTTTGCTCCCATCTCTAGAAGTCTCAGCATGAGTGGATGTCTCCACTTCCAGATCCTCTGCATGCAGTTGCTTCGCATCAATCTGAGGCTTCTCCTCCTTAGGAACTAAAAGTTCCTCATCTGAATGCAACTTGAGCTCCCTCTCAAGTGATACTCGCATGGATTTTTTCTCGTCGAACTTTAGATCCCTGCGTACCATTGTCCTCTGACTGGTAGGCAGGTACACTCGATAGTTGTGGGGTGTATTTGTGTACCCCACAAGTATTGTGGGATCCAGCTTCTTCCGGGCATCTTTGGTCACATGATAGTAAATTGATGATCCAAAGATTTGGAAGTGACTCACATCTAGTCGCTTCCCAGAAAAGGCCTCCATAGGTGTCTTCATTCCCAGTATACGGTGCGGCCTTATGTTCTTCAAGTATACTACTGTATTGCATGCCTTAGCCCACAAATGTAGTGGTAGGCTTTGGTCATGCAACATCACTCGAGCCGCTCCTATAATCGATCTATTCTTCCTTTTGGTCACCGCATTCTGCTGTGGGTTATGGGGTGCTATCAACTCCCATTTAATTCCTTTTGCAGCGTAGAAGTCCTTAAACTGCTGGGAGACATACTCTCCACCATTGTTGCTACGCAAGGCTTTTATTTTATTTCCAGATTCTTTCTCTGCCAAGGCTTTAAACTCACAAAACCTCAAGAAGGTCTGATCCTTATTTTGCATAAAGTACATCCAACATCTATGAGAAAAATCATCAATAAAAATAACATAGTACATTTGTTTAGCGGTGGAGGCTGTAGAGAATGGTCCACAAACATCTGAGTGAACTCGCTCCAGGATTGCTCCAGCTCTACTGTCTCGATCTAGAAAGGAAGATTTCACATACTTACCTAGGGTACAACCTTTGCATGTACTCGTCTGCGCCATTTTTCCCTTGGGGAATCCGATAGAAATCTGCTGCATGATCTTCAGGGCTCCATGGTGCAAGTGGCCCAATCTTCTATGCCATAGCTTGCCAACATCTTGGCTCTGCACCATCTCAGCTTTGGAACTCAATGCAGCACAGTCTTCTACCTCCAGCTTGTAGAGATTCTTGACTCGAATCCCTATTCGCTTGGTCTGTCCATTGCCGATATGCCTCAAGAATACCTTTCCTTTACTAAAGACTACATCATTGCCTTTATCTTCCAGCATGGAAACGGACATAAGATTCTTCTTCAAACCTGGTACATACTTTACATCAGTCAGGGTGAGGGGAGCTCCATGCTCCCTCTAAAACAGAACCGTACCTTCACCCGAAACACGGTACTTTCCATCATCTCCCATCTCGATCTGCATCTAGAGATCCTTCTCCTCCAAAGTACTGAAAATATTCTTGTCACCTGACATGTGGAGGGAAGCTCCACTGTCCAAGTACCAAACACATCCCACCATGGATGAAACAATGCATGTGATAAGACAGAAATCCAGCTCAAACTGTGAGGCCAGTGCCTCACCATTAGATCCCTTTGAGGATCCCTTCTTGGATTTCTTCTATAGACAATTCATAGAATAATGGCCCACTTCATGATAATGAAAGCATCGCACTTTCGATTTGTCAAACTTCTTCCCACCATTAGAAGAACTGGATTTGGAATGGGATGCCTTCCCTTTCCCCTTCCTCGCCTTACTCGCTAAGGCTAGATTTTCCTCATCATCTTCCTTCGATGAGGATCCATCTTTGGTGCTTCTTCTAATCTCCTCCTGCATCAAATCCGACCAAAGTTGTTCCCAATCTGGCAGTTTTTCTCTTCCATTAACCGAGTCTTGGTAGTTATGCCAGCTCTTAGGAAGACTGAGAAGTGCAAGACTCACCATGTCATCATCGGTTGTTGTGATCCCTACGCTTCCAAGCTCATCCTTGCAGGTGGTGAGCCTATTCAAATACGTAGATATCGAGTCACCCTTTTCACACTTGATTTTCCAAAGCTTGTCTTTTAGCGCCATCTTCCTCTGATCACTGCTATTCTGATATAAATCTTTCAATGTTTTCCACATCGAAAATGGTGTCTCCTTCCCGTGGAGACTTGAGACTATGTGGTCTCGAACTCCCTCCAGAAGGATTCTCCTTACTCTAGCCACACATTTCTTCGATTCCGCCAATTCAATAGCATTAGTCGCTGTGGGCTTGGGGACTTCTTGATCAATGAAGTCCTTTACACCGTTATCCTCTAATACTGCTTCCATGCGATCCTTCTAGGCTATATAATTCGAACTGCCGTCAAGAGCATATTCGAGTCTTAAACCATTGAACGCCATTGGTGAAAACGAGATGTGATAAGAACTCGATTTCAATATTCAGGAACCTTAAACTTTGAACTTCTCCCTTCTTGTATATAGTTCTCTCCTTTGATCACCTTTGCTCTGATACCATGTAGAAATTTCCCACTGTAGATCAACAGATTATGAAATATATGTAGGTTTTAACCCCATACATAAATTACCTGCATACGAATTCTAAAACACAGAAAATAAATAATGCGAGAGCAGAACACATAAAACACATATACACAGAGATTTTCCCCTGGATACCAAAACCGGGACTACCAGCTTGATTTTTCATTATGTTCCTTTCAATGTTATAATACATATTTATACATGTCGAAGCATCCAATACCATGGGCCGAAAACCATTGCGTCCAATATCATGGACCGAAAACCATCACATCCAAAAAACATGTGCGAAAATCATGCACAAAACCATAGGTGGGTCTGCCCAACCTAACATAGGGTCCAAAACCAAAATTTTCTAGGGCACTGCCCCAGACCCTATAAAGTGGGGTTACGGGTGCCCCTCAAACCCCCTATTAACTACATGGAAAGAATATAACACAACCCAACATTCTCCCACTTGTTGTTTTCTTTCTACAGGGGGCCACAAGAGAGCTTAGTCAGTTTTCCAGCCCTGAAATGCCCATTGTCTCTCTACACCAAGAGAACTTCTCAGAGCTCACAGATTTTGTCAATGTGTCTGCAGTATTCTTCAAAGTGTCCACCTTTACCAACAACACCTTTTTGTCTTCTATCATATCCCTCACAAAGTGATACTAAACATCAATGTGCTTTGTCTTTGAATGATATGTGGGGTTCTTTGCCAAGAAAATTGCACTTTGGCTGTCACAGTCTATCCTTATAGCTTCCTGTACTAACCCCATACTTGAACACAATCTCTGCAACCAAACTGCTTCCTTGCTTGCATGAGTGGCTGCCATGTATTCTACCTCTATAGTTGACAATGCCACTATAGATTGTTTCTTACTCATCCAACTGACTACACCTCCAAATAGGTTAAACACATACCTACTTGTAGATCTTCTCTGATCCAGATCTCCAGCCCAGTCTACATCGACAAAGCCATGAATATCCAACAATCTATCCAATCCTGGTCTTACTTGGTAGCACAGACCATAATCACTAGTGCCACACAAATACCTGAAAACCCACTTTACTATTGTCCAGTGATCCTTCCTTGGTTTTGACATAAACCTGCTCAATACTCCCACTGCATGTGCAATGTCTGGTCTAGTATAGACCATTGCATACATCAGGCTACCGACTGGACTTTCATATGGAACACGGGACAAGTCCTCTTCCTCTTCTTGTGTCTTGGGACACTGTTCAGTAGATAACCTCACACCTACAGGAATAGGAACCTTCACCGGTTTACTATCCTACATATTAAACCTCTGCAATATTGTCTCGACATACTTCCTTTGGTTTAACAAGAGCTTCCTCTTTGCCCGATCTCTTTTAATTTCCATGCCCAAAATATAGTTTGCAGCACCAAGATCTTTCATGTCAAATTTGGAGGACAATTGGGTCTTCAAATCCTGGATAACTTCTTTGTCATTTCCAACCAACAACATATCATCCACATACAAGACCAGATAAATAACACGGTCACCACTTAATTTAAAATACACACAGTGATCTGCTTTGCTCCTGGTGAAGCCAAGTCCCCATATAAATGTATCAAATTTCTGATACCACATCCTTGGTGACTGTTTTAACCCATATAGAGACTTCTTTAACTTACATACCAGTTCTTTCTTACCCTTCACCACAAAGCCTTTAGGTTGCTTCATGTAGATCTCCTCTTCCATATACCCGTGAAGAAATGTTTTCTTCACATCCATCTGTTCTACCTCAAAATCAAAAGCAGCAGCAACAGATAAAAGTAATCTAATAGAAGTTACCTTGGCAACAGGAGAAAAAATATCACCAAAATCAATTCCTGGCACCTGGGAATAACCTTTTGCTACCAACCAAGCTTTGTATTTCTCCACTTTTCCTTCTGAATTTGTCTTCTTTTTGAACACCCATTTGCTACCAACGGGTTTCCTTCCAACCGGCAACTCCACTAGATCCCAAGCCTCATTTTTGTGCAAAGATGCCATTTCATCAACCATGGCCTCTTTCCAGAGTTTTCCATCCTCTGAATCCACTGCTTCCTTCACAGTTCTGGGATCATCATCCGTAACAGACAAATAAAAATTTGAAAAGAAAGCAGATAGACTATACCTTTCTGGCTGCCTTCTTTCTCGAACTGATCTTCTCTTAGTCGGAGTCTGTGGCTCTTCATCTTCTGATTCCTCCTCTGCTGTAGAGTCTGATTCTTCCTCCTTTAGCTCAAACTCTATCTTCTCAGGTTCCTTTGGTTGGACTTCATGTTTAATAACATCTTTCACCTCTCTGAACACCACATCTCGGCTATACATAACCTTCTTTGTTATTGGGTTCCAAAGCTTATAACCGTTTAAACCATCCTTATACCCAATAAAGATGCACTTTTCAGATTTACTATCCAACTTTGTTCTTTTCTCCTTTGGAACATGTACATATGCATCACATCCAAATACCCTCAGATGTGAAAGAGAGGGTTTCTTACTAGTCCATACCTCTTGTGGAGTCTTATCCTCCAACGCTGATGAAGGTGACCTGTTGACCAGGTAACATGCAGTATCCACCGCCTCTACCCAAAATTCCTATCCTAACCTGACACCACTGAGCATGCTTCTTGCCCTTTCCATCAACGTCTTGTTCATTCTTTCTGCAACTCCATTTTGTTGAGGTGTATATGGAGTAGTCTTCTGCCGTGCTATACCACACTTCTTGCAGAATTCTTCAAATTAATTATTGCAAAATTCTCCACCATTATCTGTCCTCAGCACCTTTATCTTCTTCTCTGTCTGGTTTTCCACTAAAGCCTTAACTTCTCTAAACCTATCAAAGACTTCAGATTTTTTCTTAAGGAAATATATCCATGTATTCCTTGAGAAGTCATCTATAAATGATACATAGTACACAGACTTACCCACTGATTGAACCTTCACAGGTCCAAACACATCACTGTGCACCAGCTCTAATATATGTTTCGCCCTCTTACCACCAGAGGGGAAACTCACCCGATTCTGCTTCCCGTATACACAATTTTCATAGAAATAAAAATCCAGAGAGCTATTACTCATACCTTCTACCATACCTTTACCATGAAGTATTCGAAGGCCCTTCTCTCCAATATGTCCAAGCCTTCGATGCCACAACATGGTCTTTTCTCTAGAGACCACTAGATTTTTTGTTCCATTTTCAGGAACCATAGAACTGTTGCACCCATCAACAACAGTGCTACCTTGTAGCTTGTACAGAGTTCTAATCCAAACTCCCCGTATCAATACCAGTGCTCCACGAACCATCTTGCAGGTATCCTTCTCGAACACTGTTTTTACACTTGCATCATCTAGCTTACTAATAGAAATCAGATTTCTTGCTAATGCAGGAATATGTAGAACACCCAGAAGTGTTCTAACCCTTCCACCTTGCAGCTTCAACTTTACTTTTCCACGAACAATGATTCTAGCCTTCCTGTCATTCCGCAAGAAGACATCACCACCATCATATTTCTCATACTCATAGAACCACTCTCTATGGGGAGTGAAGTGAAAGGATGAACTTGAGTCAATCAACCATGCCTCATGATCTACATGTGTACTTGAAGAAGCCAAGTACACATCCCCACCTTCATCTGAGGTGGTTTTCACCTTTGCAAAAGTTGCCTCATCAGATCCCTTTCCTTTGTCAGGAGATTTAGATTTACAGTCCCTTTTGAAGTGGCCTTCCTTTTCGCATTTCCAACACACCACCTTTACAGGTTTTACTGGAGATTTAGATCTCCCACTCGATGACATATTTTTGTTTCTGTTCTGGGACTGTCCTCATATAGACAAGGCATCACAATTTTGGCTCTCCATATTTTTTTGTCTCATCTCCTCCGTCAGCAAGGCTGAGACTATTTCATCAAACTGCAAGGCAGTTGCATTGGTACCTATTGCAATAACCAGACTATCCCATGAATCTGGTAGAGAACACAACAAACTGATGCACTTATCTTCATCTGAAATTTTAATATCAACAGATGCTAACTGACTTACCACAGTATTAAATGTGTTCAGATTCTTTGTCACCGAGTCTCCATCTTTCATCCTCAGGTTATATAGCTTTTTCCGCAGGAACAGTTTATTCACCAGAGACTTAGATTGGTACAAATTCCCTAACTTGTCCCACAAAGCCTTTGCAGTAGCTTCCCCTGATACATTCAACAATACTGAATCTGAGACACACAATCGTATTGTGCTCTTTGCCTTCCGATCCAACTTCTTCCATTCTTCATCGGACACTCCTGTTGGTTTAGTACCTGGATCTACCGTGATCCACTGATCTTTATCCACCAACAGATCCTCCATCTTCAGTTTCCACAACTCAAAACTCTAACCATTAAATTTCTCGATCTCTATCTTTTCACTGCTCGAAATCTTCTTTCACCACCAGAATCGGTCTCGCAGATCTCCCACTGAACAGGGTCTACCACAGGCCCGAGCGAAACCCCTCAGCAGCAAAGGCATCCCCTTGAAGCCAAATTGCTCTGATACCAAATGTAGGTTTTAGCCCCGTACAGAAATTACCTGCATATGAATTCTAAAACACAGAAAATAAATAATGTGAGAGCAGAACACATAAAACACATATACACAGAGATTTTCCCCTGGATCCCAAAACCCCGACTACCAGCTTGATTTTTCATTATGTTCCTTTCAATGTTATAATACATATTTATAAATGCCGAAGCATCCAATACCATGGACCGAAAACCATCACATCCAATATCACGGACCGAAAACCATCACGTCCAAAAAACATGTGCGAAAATCATGCACAAAACCATAGGTGGGTCCGCCCAACCTAACATAGGGTCCAAAACCAAAATTTTCTAGGGCGCTGCCCCAGACCCCATAAAGTGGGGTTATGGGTGCCCCTCAAACCCCTTATTAACTACGTGGAAAGAATATAACATAACCTAACAATATACTAAAGCAAAATACAAGATCTACTACTACAACAAACTTTACAGAAGCTTAATCGAATATGAGCAAGATCAATAAGAACACATATAACTGAGAATGAGAAAGCAATCACACATGAACATAGAACAATATCCTGGGGAAAGCCTCAGCCTAAAACCCCAATCTTTGTAATATCATACAAGTGGAAATATGTTCAGATTACAAAAAGAATCAGCTCTCAAGCTATCCTGCTCTCTCTGCAATAGAACAATACAACTCACAGAGTAAATAGACACAACATATGTCTTCCTCCAGCCCTCCAAACCTCCTATTTCCTTGTGCAGTTTTCCTTGGGGTCCAGTGATGCCACCTGTGTGAATTGGCCTCATCACACACTCACTAAACTGAAGAAGTAACTACACAATCTCTAAGGAATGAATTCCTTCTGCATGAAAGAGATATCCTCCAAGGAATATTCTTGCAACTGATAGTACACTATCCCGTCACCTGATCTCAACTGGGTCTTTTATTGAATTGACATGCATGAGTTATTTATGAGGGAATATTCAGTTATCTGAAGTGCAACAGTTACATGCATGCATGCATTAACTAACTGAACTCACAATTAGTTCAACAAATTATTTGAACTAATCTAATTGGATTTAACCCAGATAACTGAGCTAACTAATTACAACTCAAAGTACAACTCATCCTCATCTCCTTAACTAAGGGATAAATTCCTCAATCAATGGAGAAACTGTTGCATGTCTTCACATAGACTTCATGTTTGATTTTCTACAACTAATTAACTCATGGTGAATTAATTAATTATTTTAAAAACAATTGCTAAGCTCAAATTCGAATTTTACTTCTCTATTTTAGTTTAGGGACTGACTAAAATAGGAAGGTATCCCGAAATGCTATTTATAACAGTGCTATTTTTAACACTTCTATTTTTAGCATTTCTTGTTGCTATTTTCAACAGACCCATTAGAACTTTCAAACTGCATCAACCAATAATCAGTTAATCTGAACAGTCAGATCACTATCACTAGAACACTGTGGTGAACCCAGAAACCTGCATCATTCATAACCAACTGCAACCTCAAAAATCATGCATAAGCATGTATACAATACTTTATTGAACCCAACTTGTGTGTATACGCTACTTCCTTTAATCAAACTTGTGTATACCTTCAAAACTACTAAAACATAAAACTTATGAATCAAGTTTGTACCAACCAACAATATACTTGAACATCTACTGTCAATTTATAGAGCTTTACACAGGCAGTGGTAGAGATCACCCTTCTCACTTATATAATCAATCAGTTAGATACCAAACTCCTTATGCATTTAGTTTTACATTCATATCTAAGAAGACTTCATTGACAGACAACAGTAAAACAACAATACTAATCAGATAGATTAGTTAGATCTGAAGAATAGGCGTTTCTTTTGTATACGCTACTTGGAAGAGTAGAATCTACATGTACATGCACTTTTACTAAGACAAACCATCATATAGATATGGAAATATTAACTCATGACTTCACTGCTATTCCAGACTTCAAACAAACCCACATCATGACATTTAAAGAATTAAATAGGTGTACATGATCAGATCTAGCCCAACCAATATCAGATCATTCAATGATAATTCAATTCAGGTCTCATGATCCTGATCCAACATTGAATTTAAGGTGCACAAAATAATTCAGATCAAATCACAAACATAGCCCCTACAACATAAAATATACTTCGGATAGAAGTATTCCTTAGAAACCCTTTGACTTGCACACTTTGGCCTTATGATCTTCTCCTCCTTATATAGTTTTAGACCTTTCTCAATACCTCGAACCAAAACCACTTAGGACGTGTGGTATTCTTGGACAGGATCAAATAGTCGTTACTCCACTCAATATTGTGGGATAATACCATGGTATTGACCCTTGGTATTGTCTCCTCTTGAATTTACTTGATTTTCTAACATATACATGCTTTTCTTCTTGCGAAAGTGCATGTATATGTATACACTCTTTTTGTTCTGTGAACTAGCATGTATACGTTGTTTTGACTAAGTGGACCTATGTATACATCTTAAACCACTTTTCACCATCCTTTTCCTTCAACCTCTTTATTCTGATCAGTAGACCTTAGTTCCATCTTCCTATTCATCTATAGCAATGTCGTGTTACCTCTGAATAGACCGGTTACACTGTGGGTTGCCTTTCATCAAAACTGAACTAACCTGTTAGTGATTTTCCATCAAGGACAACACTTGTATCATAATTCCAACAATCTCCCCCTTTGGAATTGATGACAAACATGTTGGTGTTTATCACTGCAAGCTGTAGAAATTGTTATAGATAACAAGCAACACCAAAATACTCTCCCCCTTTGACATCAAGGGCAAAGGGCAGACCAAGCTATTCTTCCCCTTTGATATACATTATGCTATCCATGCTCCCCTTGAGTACATGCCGAGTTTGTAGAGATATGTTTCAAAAGAATGACATGACTCTATAACTCAACTAAGTGAGTATGACCTCCCTATGACCAATGACTCATACATACATCAATCACCCAACCAAGTGGGGATACACCATATTTGACTCATCCACCCAACCAAGTGGGGATATACCAATTGTTTATACATGACAGAAACAACAATTATTACATCAATCCCATGCAAAGTGGGGATACAAATTACATCATTTGTCTAATAGGCTCATTCAAATATAGATCATGACAGAAGAAGTCATATCACACCCTAGATCTTTACATGACTTATGCAACAAATGATATAAGTGTCTAAAGCCATAGTTGAACTTAGCAACCATGATGCCAACAATGCAGAATGTGTGTGAAGGATAATGCTCCCCCTGAACCTATGCTACTTGTGCATTGTCAACAAGTCATTCATCAAGGCATCTTTGTCAGTGAGATAAAAATTAATGAACAAAGCATATCGTCAGACTATAATCATCAATATCAGACAGAGCACCCATATCAGAGTTTGACCCACTGTTTTTCTGTCAGAAAAACATATACGCTCCTTCAACCATAGAAACCCACGTGTATACGTGACTATACTTCATGAAACCCGCATATAATAACCTTCCTCTGAAAATTGGATTTAACAGCAGGATGATGCAGCAACTACTCCCAGCTTTTGTCTGAGATATTCAAATGTTTCTCTGCGAAGCGATTTAGTGAATATATCAACGACCTGTTCTTTGGAGGGAACATAATCCAATTTAACCTTTTGTTCAAGCACTTGTTCTCATACAAAATGGTACTTAATGGGTATGTGCTTGGTCTTGGAGTGCATGGCTGAATTTTTCAAAATACTGATGGCACTTGTATTATCACATAGAATGGATATGGGTGGAGTACATGTGATTTGAATGTCTTGCAATGTTTGCATCATCCAAAGTAGTTGTGTGCAGCAAGATGCATCAACCACATATTCTTCTTTAGCTGTAGATAAGGAAATCAAACTTTGTTTCTTGCTGAACCAAGACACCAATCATGAACCCATATAGAATGCTTCTCCACTAGTACTCTTTCGATCCTCCACGTTTCCTACCCAATCTGCATCTATATAAGCCTGAAGGGTAAGATATGTATCTTTAGGATACCATAGACCAAAGTCTTGAGTTCCTTGAATATATTTAAAAATTCTTTTTACTGCCCGAAGATGTGATTCCTTTGGATTTGCTTAGAACCTTCCAACAATTCCTACTGCATGCATGATATCAGGTCTGGTACTTGTTAGATAAAGTAGACTTCCAATCATATATCTGTAAGTTAGTTGGTTTACTGCTGGTGATTCATCATTAGAACTGAGACTGCATCTTGTTACCATTGGAGTACATATTGGTTTAGAATCTTCCATTCCATACTTCTTCAGGATCTGCTTGAGATATTTGGTTTGTGAAATAAAGATACCATCTTTTGTTTGTTGTACTTGTAGACCAAGAAAATAAGTAAGTTCACCAAGTAAGGACATTTGAAATTCTTGCTACGTTACTGAAGCATTATTCTAACTCATGGATTCTTCATTGCCACCAAAAATAATATCATCAACATAAACAACAATAATTAGCAGTTTATCATTTTCAATCTTTGTGTATAAATTGTTGTTTGCAGAACCTTTTGTGAAACCTTGTTGTTGTAGATATTTGTCAAGGCAGTAATACCAAGTCCTTGGAGCCTGTTTCAGACCATAGAGAGCCTTTTTGAATTTGCATACGAGTTTTGCATCATTTCCAAGAATGAATCCTTCTGGTTGTTCAATATAAACTTCTTCTTCTAAATCTCCATTAAGAAAGGTTGATTTTACATCCATTTGATATACTTTGAATTTTTGAAAACTAGAAAGAGCAAGAAACATCCTTATGGCTTCAAGTTTGGAAACATGTGCAAAAGTTTCTTTAAAATCTATACCTTCTTATTGAGCATACCCTTTGCACACAGGTCTTGTCTTGTTTCTAATAACTTCTCCATTTTCATTCAGCTTATTCTTAAATATCCATTTTGTTCCTATAACATTTTTATCATGAGTTCTAGGAACTAACTGCCAAGTATCATTCTTTTCAATTTGGTCAAGTTCTTCATCCATGGCCTTAACCCAACATTCATCTTTGTAGGCTTCACTTACATTCTGAGGTTATATGGAGGATAGTAATGCTAGATAAATTGAGGTCCCTGTAAGAGTTCTTCTTGTCTATACACCATCCCCTTTTTCTCCTAGAATTTAAGATTCTGGATGATTCTTTTGAACATACCTAGATGGATTCTTTTCCTTGTCTGTTGTATCCCCTTCTGGTGCTTCATTGGTTTCTTCTTCTAATCATTTTGATTTGATGCAGGAAAGAATTCCCCATCTTCCTCACTATCATTTTCCTTTGTTGATTTAATTTGTTATGGATTTCTGCATGCTTCATCAATTACAACATCAATGCTTTCAACAAATTTTCAAAGTATTTTATTATAACATTTGTATCCTTTACTTCTGGATGAATAACCAAGAAGAATTCCTTCGTCTACTCTGGGTTTGAACTTACCAAGTTTTTCATTAGTCCTTCTGATGAAACATCTACTTCCAAACACTCTAAAGTGTTTTATAGTAGGAGGCTTACCATACCAAAGTTCATATGGAGTTTGATTGCCATTTACCTGAACATTTGCTTTGTTGAGAATAGTCACAGCAGCAAATGCAGCTTCACCCCAGAAGGTTGCAGGAGTTCCAGATTCATCAAGCATTGGTCAAGCCATTTGTTGAATTGTTTTGTTCATTCTTTCCACCACGCCATTTTGCTGAGGAGTTCTTGCGATGGAGAATTGCCTCTTTATTCCATGTTGTTCACAAAAGTCAAATAATTCATCTGATATGAATTCTCCCCCTCGATCAGATCTGAGACATTTGATTTTTCAATTTGATTCATTTTCAACTAAAAATTTGAAAGCTTTAAACATTTCAAATGATTCATCTTTATGCTTTAGTAGACCTATCCAACACGTCCTGGAAAAATCATCAATAAATAAAATAAAGTATTCTTCTCCACGAGGTGACTTTTTCCTTGTTGGTCCACATAAATCAATATGGATGAGTTCAAGAGGCTTACTTGCTGATCCTTCTTTTTCATTAAAGTGAAATTTTGTTTTCTTACCAACCATACATGGTTTTCATATGGAATTTTTGGGATGCTGATATCTAGAAGATCATGAACTGCATTGAGCCTGCATGATTTTCTTATTCAAGAAAAGATTAGATGTCCCAATATTCTATGCCATAGCCAGATTTCATCTGTTTTGCTTAGATAGCATTGTTGTTGTCCTCTTTTGAGTATGTATAAGTTTCTTGGAGTTCTTGTACCTTTGATCATGGTCTTTCCTGTATCAAGCTCACGAACCACACATCCGTTTGATCGAAGCACAACTTCATTTCCTTGATCACACATTTGACTGACATTCAACAGGTTATGCTTTAAACCATCTACATACATGGAATTTCCAGATTTAACCTTTTCTTTCAAGAAGACATAACCTTTACTTTTAATGACAGCTCAAGTGTCATTTCCAAATGAGACATTCTTTTCCTTTTCTAAAGCATTATATGAATGAAGTTTCTCTTTATCACATGTCATGTGCTTGGAGCATCCACTATTGATGTACCACTGATTTTCTTATCCTTATGCATACAGAGCTATGCCACATCTTTCTGATTGAGTTTCCTTATTTCTCCACAGTGTTGGTTGAAATTTTCTCCTACATTCAAATTCTTCATGACCAAAGTTGTTACAAATCGAACATTCTATTTCATTTTCAAGAGGAGAAAAGTTATTATAGGAACTTTTCTTGATTCCTGTTACACTCCTTTGATTTTGTGCTTCTCTAGTCATGATGGTTTTGTAAGCAACACATTGAGCAACCTTATGCCCAAAGTTATGACATGAAAAACATTGCCCATTGAAAAAATTTCTGTGATCATAGAATCTTTTATCATTGTTTACCTGTTGGTTGAAGCTTCTACTGATATTCATCCTTGGAGTAAATTGAGTATGATTTACTTGATGAGTAATTTTAGGCCTTTGCTGATGATTGACATATTGTTCACTGGTCTTTGCTGCATCAAGATAACTTCTAGTGGAGGCTGTCAACTTTTGTGATTGAGATGATTCTTCAATATATCCAAGACCTGTCTTCGGCATAGGAGAACACTGAATTTTGATGATTTCATTTAAAGTTTCAAATCCTTTAGCAAATATAAGATTAAGAGATTCTGTCTTCTCACGATATTTTCTGAGACCCACAATTTTACATTCTATATTTTCATTGTATTTTTCTCTTTCAGTGAGTTGGTGTGTTAATGTATCTATGATCATATTCTTTTCTTCTAAGAATATTTTAAGTTTTGTGATTTCTTCAGGAAATTCTTCCTCTTCTAAGGCATCCAAAAAATCATCATTGTCATAATCCATGAGTAGTCTATAATCTTGTTCAGTTTCATCTTCATCACTATTGGATAAACCATCACTATCTTCATGTGTATAGTAACTCCTTTTATTGACAACTTGTTTTCTATTGCCTTTTGCATATTCCTTTCCCTTTTCATATTTATCTTTATGAGGACATTTGATAGCATAATGGCCAACTCTACCATAAGCAAAGCATTTGAATGGTAACTTACCTCTGAATCTTCCAGAACCCCGTTGAAGCTTCTTGACAAAATTTACCTCATCTTCTTCTTCTGAAATGTATCTTGGTTCATTGTGCTCTTCCTTTTATTTTCCCTTTGTTGAGGCCTTAATAGTGGCTTCTCCCATATCTGATGGACCTCCTTTCCTCATTTCAAAGGCAGTTAGGATTCCACGGAGTTGAGTCACAGTAATAGTTTGAAGATCCTGTTTTTCTTCTATGGAAGACACATTTGACTCAAATTTAGAAGACAAATATCTCAATATTTTCTCAACTAAAGTATATTCTTTTATCTCTTCACCCAGATTCTTCATACAATTAACAATCTCATCTATACGTAAAAAGTAACTAGATACACTCTCATCACTATGAATCTTAAGAGTTTCATACTGAATTTTGAGAGTTTGAAGCTTAGCACGTTTTACCTGAGAGTCTCCTTCATAGCTCTGAATGATTTTATCCCATATCTCTTTGGTTGTCTTGAGCTACATAACTTTGACAAATTCTGATTCTGACAGACTTCCTAATAACGTATTGAAAACTTTGGCATTGGTTTCATATAACTTCTTACTTGTAGAGTCTATAGGTATTGCTGCTAGAAATTGATATCCTCCTTCTACAATTTCCCAAACATTGGCTCCAAGCGATTGAAGATATGCTCTAGTTCTTATTTTCCAAAATACCAAGTTACTCCCATTGAAGATTGGTGGTCTGATGGATCCCATGCCTTTGTGATTATTCATCTTGAAAGATGTTCCTTCAAGTGATCAAGCTTCTTTTGAAGGACCTACTCTGATACCAACTGTTGGAAATAATACAGAGAGGGGGGCTGAATCAATATTATTGGGTCAATAATTTTTCATTTCCCAAACAGATTTATACATAGAAAATTTTAGGGGCGAATGTTCGCCCTTTGGCGAAATTAAGGGGTTTTAAATTTTTAGTGGGCGAATATTATGTATCATAGTACATTTTTACAAATCACCTCAAATAGCCCACCTTATTTTAAGGGAGAGGGTAAAAAAGGTAAATTTAGCCCTTGAAATTAGGAGTTACAACCTTCCATTCGCCCATTTTCAAGAATAGATTTTATTTAAGTAAATCCATTCGCCCATTTTCAAGAATAGGTTTTATTTAACTGAATCCTATGGGCCAAAGGCCTAAATACCATATTTATAAAAGAGGTATGGTAAATTAATAAAAATATAAATAAATGAGAGGTATGGTAAATAAATAAAACATTTTTTATATTTACTCCATAAGTCACCTTATATACATGCAAGGGTGTAAACAAATAAAAATATAAGTAAAGTGGAGGTATGGTAAATAAATAAAAATATAAATAAACTAGACTCATGGTAAATAAATAAAACCTCTTTCTATATTTAGTCCATAACCCTCGTTCTATTTATGAAGGCTCAAGAAAGAGGTTTTATTTAAGTGAATCCTATGGGCCAAATACCATATTTGTAAAAGAGGTATGGTAAATTAATAAAAATATAAATAAACGAGAGGTATGGTAAACAAATAAAACATTTTTTTATATTTACTCCATAAGTCACCTTATATCTATGAACACTCAAAAAATGCGTTATATTTAGGTGAAACCTATGGGCAAAATACTATGGGACAAATACCATGGACTAGATTGTTATTAATACCATGCAAAAAAACATTATTAACCCTAATATTAGTATTAATAAAAATAAAAATGGCACATGGTATTGACCCATGGTATTCACCAAAATGGCACATGGTATTGACCCATGGTATTCACCTGGAATGTAGCCTATTTAAATGGGGGAAATAAACCAGCATAGATCCATCTTTACTCTGGATCTACTAACCCCGAGAGGTATCAAATATTGTGATATGCAAACTAGCATAGTGTGAAAAAATATTTGATCCGATCAAGAGTAAAAATGGATGTTGTAATTTAATGTATGTTAAACATTTTAGCTTGGTCAAAATAAAAAATAAAATAAAAATCAACTATTAATTTTATTAATTTTTATAAATTACTAATAGTAATTTTTAAGCTCCAGGTTTTTGATAACCCATGGTATTGACCCATGGTAATACCATGGTATTCATGTGAGCATAGACTATTTAAAGGGGAAATTCTATCATCTTAGATCCATCTTAATTATGGGTCTACCAAGTGCTCAGAGGGATAAATAGATTTCATCCCCCTAAGAGTGGTAGATGTGGAGTTAATATGGATATAGGTTGGTTTTTATGATAATGAAGATATTAAATAGACTTAGGAAATTATATTGTAAAAACATCTTAAGGTGAATGGTTAAAGCATAGACATTGGACAAGTATATTTGTATACTTCTGTTTTAAATTGAAACAAATCCAGGGCTAAAAGGAATGGATTGATTGCACTAGTCATCCTTCTATAACTTTCCAACATATGCTGGAGTAAACAGATTGTAATTTGGGTAATTTTTCTAATTGCAAATAGGAACATACTTGTGTATTGGCAGGGTGGTTACGAGGTCCCTAGAAGTGATGAATTTGAATTTTTCTTGGTTTTATATATAGTATTAGGTTTTTTCTCATGCTTTCTGTGAATGGCACGGGTGAATTTTATCCTACACCCACTAGGTTATCGATATGTAATTTCGGTAATTTTGATTTCAAAAGATATTTTAAAGAAATGCAATGATTTCATTTGTGTATTCAATAAACACAAGATTTTATAATTGAGTAAAATATTCGCCATGCCTGGTGACAAATTCGCCAAAAAATTATATATACATATCATATTTTTGATAAAATCGCCTTCCATTTTTCCTAAATACCATGGAGACTCACCCATTTATTATACATGTAAATTTAAGGGGGGTTCTTAAAATTTTCCCTGGATTTATATACGCTACTTCTGTGAAGTGAACTATCATGTACATGCTACTGTTATTAGAGAAACCAGCGTATACCCACATAACCTATGATTTAATTAGATTATCATGTGTTGATCTTCAATCAGTGCATTAATAACTTGTTAAAAATTGCAGTAAAACCATAATAAATAATCACACATAAGAAACACACATGAACACCAAGGTTTAAGGTGGAAACCCATTGTGGGAGAAAAACCATCTATTGTTGTTTTCTCTGTCTTCTTTTAATAATAAGAAAATCTGTTTACAATTTATTGGTCGAGACGCATACCAGTACGTAGGCACACACCTGCAGAAGGCTACAACCTTCTCTCGTCTTCCAGCTTCTACTGGAAGGGAGCTGCAACCCCCTAGCTCTTGTACTAGCCAATGTATTTACTAGTACGTAGGCGTTGACCTAGAGAAGACTATGACCTCCTCTTTTCTTCCAGGGACCATGTTTCATAAATTTTCAGACTGGATGCTCCTGGCACACAACAATACACATGAAGGCCTCGTTTCATCAAATTTTCATACTGGACCCATCAGAACTTTCAAACTGCATCAACCAATAATCAGTTAATCTGAACAATCATATCACTGTCACCAGAACACTGTGCTGAACCTAGAAACTTGCATCATCATTCAAAACCAGCTGCAACCTCAAAAATCATGCATCAGAATGTATACGCTACTTTACTGAACCCAACCTGCATGTATATGCTACTTCCTTTAATAAAACCTGCGTATACCTTCAAAACTACTGAAACATAAAACTTCTGAATCAATTTTGTACCAACCAGCAATATACTTGAACATCTACTATTGTTTTACAGAGCTTTACACAGGCAGTAGCAAAGATCACCCTTCTCACTTATACAATCAATCAATCAGATACCAAACTCCTTATGTATTCATTTTTACATTCAGATCTAAGAAGACTTCATTGAAAGACAGTAGTAAAACAACATGACTGATCAGATAGATTAGTTAGATCTAAAGAATAGGATTTTCCTTTGTATATGCTACATGGTAGAGTGGAACCTGTGTGTATATGCACTTTTACCGAGACAAACCAACGTATAGATCTGCAAATATTAACTCATGACTTCACTGCTATTCTAGACTTCAGAATAACCCAGATCATGACATTTAAATAATAAAACATATGTACATAATCATATCTAGCCCAACCAATATAAGATCATTCAATGATAAGTCATTTCAGGTCTTATGATCCTGATCCAACATTGAGTTCAAGGTGCACAAAATATTTCAGATCAAATCACAAACATAGCCCCTGCAACATAAAATATACTTCAGATAGAACTTGTTGACACCTAATCTTCATGATTGGGTGAATATATGTAAATAGATAAATAAGTAATAGCAACAGTCATCGGGAGATGAACTGAACAATCTCTCCCTCATGTATATAATGAAGACCTACCTGATGGAATAACACACAAGAATTATTTTTGCCTTATGGAGTTACTGCCTGGCCTGACATGGTATCAGAGCCAGCTCCCTTTTTTAGCTTTTATGTCCTTTGTAACTCCCTAGTCTGCTCCTCTGCTGCTCCATACAATTCGCTACCCATATAATTCAGTGCCTGACATTTTTGCTATCCATATAATTCGTTGTCCATATAATTCAGTGCCTGTACGCTTGTCTGCTACACTGCCTGCGCTCTCTGGCTCTCTGGACTATCCATAAACGTTAGTGGCTGCACCTCCTTTCAGATAGGCTATGGCATGCTCGTGTCCATTTCCACTGATAACGGTCGGTTTCTGAGAAATTGAGATGTTTGAATATTTAGGTTTTCTGCCATACTGTTCAAGGGAATCAAAGTGCATTAAGTCATTAACAGTGGTCCTCCTAACCGGGATTGTTCCTTCTGGGCAACTTATTCCACTGAAAGCCATCGCCTCTGCCATTATCGTGAGCCCATGCAGTCCGTTTGAAGAACGCTGGTGCGTGAGTCGAGCTTCTGCCACCACTGAAAGCCATCGCCTCAGCCAAGGTTCTAACTATTCTCAGTCATAGTTTACACAGCTGTCATGCTGCCACCATAGTGGCTGCCACTGTAACTCTCCTCCATAAGTCCGGTCTGTTGCCAAAGGAATCAAGCCACATTGCATAAGTTTCTAAGTTTCTGCAGCAGAAGCACACCGCGGTCGATTGGCCCGGAAAGGGTTCCTTTTTTTGGTAATCTTTACACTTTTGAATCAATGCAAAGCTAAAGCTAAACGTTGTTTCATATTTGTCACATATTTGGAGTAGTATTTGTATATAATGTTGGATGCATTTGTATTAAACATTGGAGCATTTAAGACATTGGATCATGCATGTAATATGTTGAAGGAATTAGTATGTTAACACATTGGAGGCATTTGGAGCAAATATGTTTAGAGAAAACATGTTGGAGAAAATATGTTTGGAGAAAATTTGTTACATAAAGATGTAGCGTGAGGTATTGGCGTCCAGTTTGGTATATGAGGAAGAGATTTGAAATCTTTTGAAGAATTCCTAGCTGATTTATGTTTTATATTTTCATTAAAAACAAAGACAATACATGGAGAGAATGCCCTTTTGAAATGTAAAAAAAAAAAAAATTACCATCAGAAGTACAATTTTAATGTATATTGGCAGAAGTATTTTTCTATCAGCAGAAGTTTTTTTATAGAATGCATTCAATCATATCCATGGTGGGAATAGTTCTCACTGGCAAGGAGAACTATCTTGAATGGTCTCGGATGATAAAACACACCCTCATTTTCAATGAGTTGTGGAAAGGAGTGTGTTTCGGAGACGGAGACAATGAACCAGTACAACCTACCTCAGACAAAGAGCTCGTCATTTGGGAAAACAAGAACAACAAAGCTTATGCATTAATTGCAGCATCTGTAAATGAAGAGGTGAATCGCCATATTTCGTCATATTCAACTGCCTTTGAAGCCTTACAAAAGCTGAAAGAACTTTATGACTCACATTCTGCACTTGAAGTTGTTCAACTCATGATTAAACTCTTCACTCTTGAATTGCAAAATAATGATCCTCTTGCTCTTACATCTGAAGTAAAGTCTATAATGCATGATATAAAATCCACTAAAGTTGAATTGGATATTCCTCTTATAACTTTTCTCAAGACACTTTATCCTACTTACTCCAATTATCTTGAGTCATTGCAAGCAAATGGAAATCTCAAAGATATCACCTTTGACTCTCTTGTGAAAAAGTTTGCTGAAAGAGAGAAAGCTTTTGGAAAGAAGACAGCCCCTGAATCTTCTGAAGAGGCTATGTGGCTTGCTTATAAAGAAAAGCATCCTATGCAAGATTCTTCAAGAGGAAGAGGTGGTCGAAGAGGAAGAGGAAGATATTTCAGAGGCAGGGGGGGCAAACATTCTCAAGGAGAAAAGGCAGATTTGCACTGCATTCGATGCAAAAGAAATGGATCACATGATGCCTCTACATGCAAGCTACCATGGGACAAAATTGAGCAGAAAAGAAACCAACAGAAAGGTAAAATTGATGATACAGACAAAGGTAAAGCACCTGAATCCGCTCACTATGTTGTGTGACAATGTAATATTGGAGTAAATGAAAATTTATTTAATGCTTCACTAGCTTCTTGCAAAAATGATTGGTTGCTTGATTCAGAAGCAACCTGCCACATGACTCATAGAAAATATTTTTTTGAAGAATTTACCGACAATGTTGATGGAGTAGTATACTTTGCAGACCAATAAAAAATCAAGCCATCAAGGCTTGGCACAATCAGGCTTAAATTGCCTGGTCTTCCAGACTTTCTTCTGCATCATGTGCTATATCTCCCACAGCTCAAGAGAAACTTGATGTCCCTAGTCTACATCTACCAGCAAGGTCACTCCATTCATATGTTTGATGGCAAGCTTGAGGTAAGAAAATCATCTGGCCACTCACTTGTCATGAGGGGAATAGAAGAAGAAAGACTTCTCAAGCTGCAAGGAACTTTTGCTTGTGCACAACATTTCTCATACAATTCTTATCATGAAGAAGGTACACTTCCATCAAGTTTATTATGGCATGCTAGATTTGGACATTTGAACTATGATAGTCTCCGCTTGTTGAAGAAAAATGGTGTTGCTGGTTTGCCTACAATTCCTAGGAAACTTAAGCAATGTGATGCTTGCATTCTAGTAAGGCATATCAAACAGTCTTTTCATGATTCACATTCAAGAGCACATAGAAAACTTGAACTCATTCATTCGGATTTATGTGGTCCAATGCCTGTTCCTTCTGCAAATGGAAATAAATATATGATGACATTTATTGATGACTACACCAGAATGTGTTTGGTTTATTTATTGAAGAACAAATCTGATGCTTTTCAAACATTCAAGAATTTTCATAAATGGATTGAAAATGATGCACAATCTCATATTGGGTCTATTCGCACTAATAATGGAAAAGAATACACATCAAATGAATTTGAAAACTATCTTCGCCAACATGGGATCAAACATCAAACAACTGTGCCTTATAATCCCCAACATAATGGTGTAGCTGAAAGAATGAATAGGACAATCTTAAATATGGTACGATCCATTCTCTTCTTCAAAAATGTAAAGATAATGTTTTGGGCTGATGCTGTTCTATGTGCTACATATATAAAGAATAGATGTCCATCTAATGCTATTAGAAACAAGACTCCTTATGAAATGTGGTATGGACATGTTCCTTCGGTAAAGCATCTCAGGGTCTTTGGTTCCACCTATTATGCCTTGACACCAAAGGTACATAGAAACAAACTTGGTGCTAGAAGTCGTAAGTGTATCTTCCTGGGGTATTCAAACACCTCCAAAGCATACCGCCTCTATGATGAATTAAATGAGAAGTTTGTTGTATCTAGAGATGTAATTTTTCTTGAATCATCCAAAACTGACAATGTTGTTGAGCGGAAACTTGATCACTTGGATAGATTCACAAAAGCAAAATCATTTCAAGAATTTGATAATCAGATTCCACATCTTGAAGGGGGGATTCCTATACTAGATCAACGTGTGGAATCTTCTTCTGAAGAACATTCTCCCCCGCATGAAACTCCAACAATGGATGATGCTTTAAGTGATGTGATTGATATAATTGGGAGATTCAATATTGATTCAGTCCCAACTCAATCAACGTAGCAGCCTAGATCATTTGAAAAAGGTCCCCAAAAGTGGCTAACAAAGACACTTGAAAGTGTTCATCCTGATGAGGTTGGAAAGACAGGAACTAGAAATTCAAACCGACAAAATGGAGGTGATGTGGATGACTCTAATTCACCTGTTGATATGGTTGTTTCTTATGATTGTGAATTGAACTTATCTACAGATTTTGAACCAACTTACTTACTAGAAGCTGCTTCTCATGATGAATGGAAACAAGCAATGCAAAAGGAGTATGATGCCCTGATAAAGAACGACACTTGGAAGTTGGTTGATCCTCCATTAGGAACCAAACCAATTGGCTGCAAGTGGGTCTACAAGAACAAGTATAAAGCTGATGGCTCACTTGACAAGCACAAAGCTAGGCTTGTGGCGAAAGGTTTTGCACATAAGGAAGGGGTTGATTATGAGGAGACTTTTTCCCCCACAACAAAATGGGCTACCATCCGGACACTCTTTGCACTAGCAGCTCAGAACAGTTGGAAAGTCCATCAAATGGATGTAAAAATTGCTTTCTTAAATGGAGATCTAAAAGAGAATGTTTTTATGTCTCAGCCTGAAGGATTTGCTGTGAAAGGACATGAACATAAAGTATGCAAACTTGTGAAGTCCTTGTATGGCCTCAAACAAGCCCTACGAGCCTGGTATGAAAAACTAACTGAGAATCTTCTGAAACTCAATTTCAAACATTATGATCTTGATGATGCAACTTTATTTGTCAAGAAAGTTGGAAAAACAGTTGTATATCTTGTGGTATATGTAGATGATCTTTTGATGACAGGGAACAATGAAAGCTACATTACATCCATAAAGAAGGAATTGGGGAAAAGTTTTGAAATGACTGATTTGGGCTATGTTCATTACTATATTGGCATTGAAGTAACTCAACATCCGAAGTCCATATTTCTTTCTCAAAAGAAATACATTGGAGATATGTTGAACAGGTTTGGCATGACAGAATGCAATCCTCTAACTACTCCAATGGAACAAAACTTAAAGCTCACATCTATTGAAGGAAAAGAATTTGAGGATGCAACAAAGTATAGACAGCTTGTAGGAAGTCTCAACTACCTAACTACTACCAGACCAGACATTTCATTTGTTGTTGGAATCCTCTCCAGGTTTATGAAAAAGCCTTGTGAGGGACATTGGTCTACTGCAAAAAGAGTTCTAAGGTACTTGAAGGGAACTCAAGACTTTGAAATCAAGTATACACAGGTGGACGACTTCAGCTTGATTGGATACTCTGATTCAGACTTCGATAGAGACAAAGAAACTGAGGGATCTACTTTAGGATATGCTATGAGTCTTGGATCAGGAGTTGTCTCCTGGAGATCACGCAAACAATCAGTTCCAGCAGATTCCACAACAGAAGCAGAATACGTGGCAGCAGCTGAAGCAACAAAAGAAATTGTGTGGCTCAGGAAAATTCTTGAAGATTTGCAATTAAAACAAGTACAATCAACTCCACTCATGATTGACAATACCTTTGCAATAAAGTTGGCCAAGAACCCAAAGTTCCATGATCAAACGAAGCACATCAATACTAAATATCATCTAATTCGACATCATGTTGAGGCCAAAACAATCCATCTCCGTCATTGTTACACAAATGAGCAAATTGCAGACATCTTCACCAAAGCGTTTGGAAGAGAAAAGCTTGAATGATTCAGAATGATGCGTGGACTCACCAACATCCCTTCAGATTAAGGGGGAATGTTGACACCTAATCTTCATGATTGGGTGAATATATGTAAATAGATAAATAAGTAATATGAACAGTCATCGGGATATGAACTGAATAGTCTCTCCCTCATGTATATAATGAAGACCTACCTGATGGAATAACACACAAGAATCATTTTTGCCTTATGGAGTTACTGCCTGGCCTGACAGAAGTATTACTTAGAAACCCTTTCACTTGCACACTTTGGCCTTATGATCTTCTCCTCATATAGTTTTAGACCTTTCTCAATACATCGGACCAAAACCACTTAGCACCCATGGTATTCTTGGATGGGATCAAATAGTTGTTACTCCACTCAATATTGTGGGCTAATACCATGGCATTGACCCTTGGTATTGTCTCCTCTTGAATTTCCACGATTTTCCAACATATACATGCTTTTCTTCTTGTGAAAGTGCGTGTATAGGTATACGCTCTTTTTGTTCTATGAACCAGCTTGTATACATTGTTTTGACTAAGTGGACCTGCGTATACATCTTAAAATTCTTTTCCCCATCCTTTTCCTTCAAATTCTTTATTTTGATCAGTAGACCTTAGTTCCATCTTCCTGTTCTTCTATACCAATGCCCTGTCACCTTTGAATAGACCTGTTACACTGTGGTTGGCCTTGCATCAAAACTCAATTGACCTGTGAGTGAGTTGCCATCAAGGACAACACTTGTATCATAATGCCAACAAAATTACCCCAAAAATATTCAATAATATGTTTCTGGCATCAATATAGATCAGAGACAACTTTTTGTATCAGTGATCAACCATGGTCAACTGTGATCAAATGTTAAATTTTAGCCCTACTTTCTATTCGTGGGGAGGAAGAGGTATACGAGCAACCGAGAGATTCCAGTCACTCCCTTGAGCCTGCTAGCCAATGAATGTAACCCTAAAATCCTATACACATATGTGAGCTTCAGACCTTGTAATCTCAGACCTTTGTGAACCTTTTTCGTCAACCTAGCCTCAAACCTATGTGAACCAATCAATTAATAAGAGAAGAAGAAGATTTCTAGTGATGTCCAAATGATCTTTAGGTCACTTGTATTTATAGGCTTCCAAGGGTGACCAATTTCTTGTTAGGGTTGACCTATCCAAATGTGCATATGTGAGATTTTCTTCATAAGCTCACTTTCCCTTATCTGATTTGAGTGCCTCAATATTTAAAATAGGTCCTCTCGAAAAAAGGAATCTAGTCCCATGGTTGGAATTTGTCACTGAGATACCAAAATTAACACTCCCTCTCAGCTAGGGAGAAATTCCAACTACATCATGTCATGTGTATCATGTTGTCATATTGTGTCCCATCTCTTCTTAACTCTATTTACTAAAACATTTTAATCTAAAGAAGAAGAATAATCAAGGAGCATTAGACACCACCCTCTATAATGTCAGAGATAACATCTCAATCCAAAAAAATATCAGGGAGCACATCTCAACTTGGGATCTCATGGGGGAGCTAAACATCTACAACTTCATGTCGAGCAATAGGTGATATAGGGGAGCACATCTCAACCCATCCTATTGCCTATTGATCTTCCCATCCATGACCCTCAAGAGTCATGTGGTATAACACCTACATCATAACCTGAGCTTGGGTGAGATACTCAACTTACCAAAAGTTAAGCATTACATGCCCCCAAGCCTACCCAACCCGTTGGCTAGATGGGGAGGGAAAATCCCAACAAGCTCGGCTTATAGGTATGATTCCAACTAGGGTATACTTTAAAAATACCAAAATAGGGGAGAAACATCTCCAACCCTATGGGTAACAAATAGGGGTGATACCCTATTTTCAAGAGATCTCTCAACCCTAGGAGCCCTCCATCTCAATTTCACATCCTGGGAGTTCAAACAAGGGGGGAGAGTTGGATCAGTGTCCTTGATCAGTGATGCCCATTATCAGAAGGGGTTACATATTTCATTCCAAGCTACTCTTTGAAGATCAACAACTTCCCTTAATGAGAATATCTACAATCTTCTCATCTATCGATATGTGATGGAGTCTAACAACTTGTCTTTTCACCATGTCTCAAATGAAATGATATCAGATCTCTATGTGCTTGGACTTGTCATTAAATATATGATTATATAACAGACGGATCCCACTCTTCTTGTCGCAATATATCACTATAGTGTCTAGGACCTACTCAAATAGCTCTCCAAGGAGCTTCCTTAACCAAACTTCTTCACAACAAGTGATGCTAGCAGCAATATATTCTTCCTCAGCGGTGCTCAATGCTATGGAATTTGGCTTCCTGACCATCCAAGTTATCATGGCATATCCAAGGCTAAAACAACATCCAAACGTACTCTTCTTATCGAAAATATTTCCCTCCCTCAGTGTCTATATATCCATGAATTCAAACATCTCCGACAAAATATCTCAAACCAAGTGTGATCGTCCCATGTAAATGTCTCAAAGTGTGTTTGGATACGATCCAATGTGCATGGAAAGGCTTGGTCATGAATTGAATCAATGTATTCACTACATAGCATATGCCTTGATGGATGTTCACTAAGAACATCAAAGCCCCAATCAACTGTATATACTCTATGGATTCACCAAATTAGGTCCTGCAACTTCTCCACATCACTTCTTAAAGTTCATTTTCATTGGTGTGGGTAGGGAATTGCATTCTATCATTCCAAACCTCTCCAACAAATTCACAAAATATTTTCCTTTTGAAAGGGAAATCACACTAGACGTTTACCACACCTCAAGGCCTAAAAAGTAATGTATGTGTCCAAGTACCTCCATCTCGAATTCAGAGGCTAGCTCCCTCTTACATTCGATCATCAACGGCTTTCTACCTGTTAAGAATAGATCGTCAACATATAAAACCAAAATCAATGTCATACCTTGGACTACCTTGAAGTAGAGGTTAGGATCGACATTGCTTCTTGTGAATCCCAACTTCACCAAATAATTGTCAATGTGGGCATACCATGCTCTGGGGTCTTGCTTTAAACCATATAATGCCTTCATCAACATTCAAACATGTGCCTTTTGATCCTCTACTTCAAATCCCTGTGGCTACTTAACGTACACTTCTTCTTGCAACATACCATGGTGAAATTTTGTCTTTATGTCCACTGGATGAAGGGTCCATCCTTTACTTGCGACAAGGGAAACTATCGAATGAATGGTTGTATATAGAGCTATAGGTGCGAATATGTCTTCATAATATTCTCCCTCTTTTTAGGAGAATCCAAGGGCTACAAACTGATGAGCCTCATCATTGGGTAATTATATGGGCCTTAATTCACCTCCTAGCTTAGTCAAACCAACTTTTCTCATAACTTATTACATGTTTTTTATTATATTTTGTTTATGAGGTGAGTTAGAGTTGGATATTATGCTTTGTGGTCTAATATGCATTGAATGCAGGATTAAAGGAGAAAATCAAGGAATTTTGGCAAAGACCAAGGTCAAAACTCGAATGGGACAAGGGAGAGGGATTATAGGAGGTAAATCCTCCTCATTTACTACTCCTCCATTTGAATATTCCTCCATTCATCACATCAGCTCGGAGTGCAAACAACCAAATCATGAGGACTAGAAGGTAGCCAAGCAAGTGAGAGACAAAGCACCAGTTTATCTCGAGTTTGGGAGCCGAGCCTCCCTAATTTTAAGGAAGTCGTTGGGGACTTCAGATGTATAAGTAGAGAGGCCTAGGACCTCAGTAGGATTCGTATTTTTTATTGTAAAACTCTAATCTATTTTTGAGCTGCAAAACTTGTGACAATTCTATTGATGTAATTTGTTGTTTTGGTAATAAGAATGAGTTTTGTTTTGAGCCAGCACTGAGTTAACTCAGAGGGCTAAAGCTCTTGGGTTAGGGCCCAACCCTAGCATCCAAGGCTCCTATTTATTGTACATGTATGTTTAGTGTAGATTCATAGCTTCATTGTTAATTTTCTTTTTAGATGCATTTCCATTACAAGTAGTGTAGATTAGATTGGTTGTTTAATAGTTTGCTTCCATTTGTGCCTTATTTCAAGTAGCAGGTTAGCATGTGTCTCAGCCTCACTTCCTCCCTTTGGGACCATGACTTGAGGAAGGGACCCTTAAGAAGCCCCAGAAACACAGATTTCTAGTTCTTTTATGAGCTTTGGAGTTTGTTGTCGTTAATTTAGTATTTGGTTAATGTTGCAAGGTAGATTTCATTGTCATCTTTTTCATCTCCATTTCTGCAGTATATCTCACACATGCTTTCATTCCTTTCAACAACTTTCTTCATGCATAGTATAGGCAATTGATTCATTAATTTTTCTTTTCTAGTTTATGAAAATGTATCTTGTTGCATAGCTTTTTGGAAGACACATGTTTTATGCAGAGCAGGTGCTTCAGGAAGAGAATAAGACTTCATAGCCAATAGTCACCTTCCACTTCATCCACCTTAGCCATCACTTGTTTTCACCATCACTTTTCATAGAAATTATTCCAAACACATTGAGTGAATCTAGCCATCTATTACATTGGATATTGACTCCTGAGTGATCCTAGACCTTCCACCACTCCATTCTACCCATCACACACCTTTCCTAATCCTCTCATCACCTCCAACACCTCACATTTAGCTCTTGGTTGTATCCTATAGGTTTATTGTAATTATTACAGGATCATCCTGTAGGTTTCTAGTACATCCTATAGGTTTTCCTGAAACGGCCTGTTTTGAGGCCGAATTGATGGAAAACCTCTAGGAAGTCACCAAGAGCCTCCTAGGGACCCCCCACGCCATCCAACCACTTCATAAACCTTCTAGCCATCCTCAAACACCCTTAATCCACCTGCCACATCCACAAGAACAATTAGTTTGCATACTTGATTTTGCATAAAAAGACCAAAAAAAGCAAAAACATATTTAGTTTAGTCTCTTTACTTACACATTAGTATTGTTTGATGCTTCTTACTTCTGCAACTTAGATAATAGCATTTTTTTTATGTTGATTTAGCATTTATGCCTAGCATAGCTTCTTAAATGATTAATTAGGGAATGGTGTGATTTCGCATTACATGTAGACCTTCTCCATTAATGCAATAGAGTAACTCTCTTAGAGCAGATTTACCTTTCTTCCATCAAAGAATCAAGCTTCTTCTGACTCTGTAGAAGTGTGGCTTGGAACCCCAGTGGTCTCTCGCTAGCTGAATAGTCACAACAGGCAGAACCATCACTTTTACTTGTGCATACAACACTGTTACCTCCAAGTTTGTACAAACCCCGGGTTGATAAGTAAAGCTGGTAGCCCAGGAGTTGCAACATCCTTGTTGCAATACTGGCACTCATCACTTTTTGGCACCATTTTCGGGGAGGTGTCCAAGAAGAATGTGATTACTGCTTTCTTTTCTTCTCTTTCTTATCTTCAATATTCTGCCATTAGTTTATTTTTGCAAGAGTAATCTAGTTGTTTCCTTTCTTTAATTTTGCATTGTCTTCTTTCCTTTCCATTTTGCAAGTAAGATTTCAATTCAATAAATAGATTTTTCATTCTGTCAGTAATTTTCATTCAATCAACAATTTCAATTTTGCAAGTACTTTCCAAGTTTACAAAAAGTACAAAACCAAACCAAAAATATTTACTTTCATGCCTCGTAGGAATAGGGACTACTTAGGGAAATTTTTGCCAAATACCCCCGCTGCATCCAACAGCCAACCTTCTCTCTTCTTCGATGGCTGTGAACTAGAGGAACCCTTAGGTGAGCAACCTGACATATTTGAAGAACCCATAGGGGAAGAAGAAGAAGAGGAACCCATTCCTACTGAACCAAAAGCTGAAGACAAAAATGACAGAGGGAATAGAGAGAGAGTTGAGGGTGCCTTCCCCATCAGGGAAACCAATGGGGACACTAAGATGAAAAATATAAGCCCCTCTTCCCTACCTCATTTCTATGGCCTGACCACAAAGGACCCTGACACTTTCCTATTTGAGTTTGTTGTTATATGCCGAACCTATGACTATATAGATGATGAAAAAAAGTTAAAGCTATTTCCATCTACCCTCAAGGATGCAGCATTGTGTTGGTTCATGGGTTTACCTGGAGATAGAATCACAACTTGGTCTCAGATGCAACAAGCCTTTAACAACAAATATGAAGGCTACTGTCGGTCAAAGGATGCTAAAGAAGAAATTTTTCAGGATGACCATAGGCAATGATGAATCCCTAGAGGATTATGAAGAAAGATTCCAACTTAGTTACAAAAGGGCCAGGTGCACACTTGACCCTGAGTCACTAAAGCTGGTCCTACTTAGGGGAGTAAGAGAAGATCTTCTGGATACCTTACATTTGTTAGTAGGAGAAGATATCTACCAATTACCCTATGAGGATATCAATACTGTCTTTAGAAACCATTCTAGGGCAGCCAGGAAAAAGGGTAGGGGTAGTCAACCTATGGTTAGTACATCGTCTTCCAACTCATCCATCAAGGGTCAAATCAGAAACATGTTGGAATATTTTTAAAATTGAGATGTTGCAAACCCTTGCCTTGCAAATGGACACCATGAACATTAAGAGGAAGAAGGAGGAAGCAGAGAGAGCCTTGGCCATTTTTTGTCCTAAATGCACCAGGAGGCATCCTAGGAATGAATGTCCATTGAACTCTATTGAAATTTGCTTGGTCTGTGAAGAAAACCACTCCACAGAAAAGTGCCCTTCTTTGCCTGGACTCAAAGCTATATACCAAAGAGTTTAAGGGGTCATTGAGTAGCTTTGCTACATTAACTAAAGGAGACCTCATGGGCCTAGACCATACTAGTAAGGCATGCAAGGGTTGTCCCATGCATATTACAACCCCAACCAAACCACAACCATACCTTCTTGGGGACACCCTACTCATCCTTCCTGGTCTACACCCCCTCCTTGGTCCTATGCATCTTAGTATCACTTCCAACCAGCCAGGCAGTCATTTCAACCTTATGCTCTGCCACAACCTTGGTGGAATACACCACTCTACAGGTGAAGGCCCCAATACAACAATGCTCTAGCTGCATTTCCTCCACCACCTGCCCAACCACAGCTCCTACACTCTGCTCCACCCAAGAAACCCCAGATTCCTGCCTAGCCAAATCCAAACCTAAACAACAGGAAGGCTCAACAAGTATACAGTGAAGAGACATCATATCCAACTTATGCTGTGGAAATCTAGGAGATTAACTTGAGATCTGGGAGAGTTCTCTTGGATAACCGACCTCCACCTCCACCTAGGGAGGTTGAGGAAGAAAGAGAGAAAATCAAACTTAAAGTAAATCCACCATTTCTTGAGATATTAACCCAACCACTCCAGCCTACCCCAGAAGAGACCAAACTTTTAGGACAATTGAAAAATCTATGTGTAAAGATCCCACTTCTCCAGGAAATAAAAGATGTTCATATTTAGTATAAGTTGATTAAGGAGAAGTTCTTCAAGCATCCAGGGTGGCGAAAAAGGGATGCCCCTACCATTAATTTCATTGGGAATCTATCCGACTTAATGCTAAGGCAGGTAATCTGTCCAAAATATTTGGACCTTGGAAGCCCTGTAGTAGATGTGCACATCAATGGCACCATTGTCCCACACACTCTGATCCATCTTGGGGTTGCCATTAATGTGATGACCAAGGACACCATGCTCAAGCTCAATCTTTAGGATTCATTGAGGAAGACCACAATAGTCCTGCAACTTGCAGACCATTCCATAGTAACCCCTGAGGGAGTTGTGGAGGATGTGATGGTCTCCATTGACTCTTGGGAGTACCCTACAGATTTCCTATTTCTCCAGCCTAAGGCTAAGCTTATTGGTTACCCTCTCATCCTTGGGAGGCCATGGTTGGCCATTGCCGATGCTTACATTAGCTGCAGAGTTGGGAATATGACCATCAAGAATGGGCATATGTCCAAGCAGTTAGTACTATACCCTCCTGCTCAACCTTCTCTAGTGCATGCCTTACCTTTATGGTTGGAGGAGGAGGAAGAAGATGAAGTTTATTTCGCCCAACTTTATGTTGTAGAAGCAACCATGGAGGAGGACAATAGGATGAGAATGACTTGATTGAAAACCTACTCCAAAGTCCAACTCCCGGTTCATTACCCTGAGAAGAAGTAGTAAAGGAAACCCAGAACAATCATCCAATTAACTTATGCTTGGTCGATTCCAACCCAATTCGTGTCAAAACCATAAAATTCGGCCCAGAGGGAACCTTGAAAATCAATCCATCTCTTTCTGCTCTCCAAGAAGAGAAGTTATGCAACATGTTAAAGGAAAATCTATAAGCCTTCGCTTGGAGTTACAAAGAAATGAAGGGAGTACACCCCTCAGTGTGTACTCACCACATATACATCAAAGAAGGTTGCAAGCCGGTCCGACAACCACAAAGGAGGATGAAACCAACTCTTAAATATATAGTCAAAGAAGAACTGCAAAAACTGCTAGATGCAGGATTCATTTACCCTATCTTCGAAAGTGAGTGGGTCTCTCCTTTGGTCTTAGTTCCCAAGAAAAATGGTAAGTGGAGAATTTGTGTTGATTACAGGGAGTTGAACAAGGCCACAAAGAAGGATCAATTTCCTTTACCCTTCATTGACCAAGTGCTAGATGGCCTGGCAGGGAAAAGGTTTTTCTCTTTCCTAGATGGATTCAGTGTGTACAACCAAATCTAGATCTACACAGAAGACTAGGATAAGGCCACATTCACTTGTGCTTGGCGTAATTTTGCCTATAGGGTCCTTCCTTTTGGCCTATGCAATGCTCCTGCCACTTTTTAGAGAGCAGTCTTGAGTATTTTTTCCAAATTAGTCCATGATGCGGTGGAGATTTATATGGATGATTTTACACCTTATGGCTGTGATTTTCAAGAAGCCCTATCTAACCTAGGCAAAGTACTGCACAAATGCATTGAAATGAACCTGTCTCTTAGTCCTGAAAAATGTGAATTCTTAATGATTGCAAGGACCGTGCTAGGTCATTCAATATCTCAGTAAGGATTGCATGTGGACCCAAACAAAATAGTTATCATCCAAAGGGTCCCACCTCCTCAAAAGTAGAGAGATCTCAGAAGTTTCCTAGGGTTAGCTGGATAGTACCGAAGTTTCATAAAGGACTTCAGCAAGTTGACCTCTCCTTTATTTGGTTTGTTGGCCAAATACTTTGAGTTTAAACGGTCAAAAAGTTGTTAAGAGGCCTTAGACATCCTAAAGGATAAGTTAACCACTACACTGATTCTACGAGGCCCAAATTGGGCCCTCCCCTTTCATATTCATGCTGATTCCTCACACAAAGCCATAGGAGCAGCCCTAGGTCAGATAGATGAAAAACTACCTTATGTTATCTATTTTATCAGTAAGAATTTATCAAAGGTTGAACTAAATTATACAATGACTGAAAAGGAACTCCTAGCTGTTGTGCATTCATTAAACAAATCTAGGCATTATATTACAAGCTATTAGACATTTGTGCATATTGACCATGCTAAAATCAAATATTTAATGAAAAAACCAGATGTGAATGCTCAAATTATAAGATGGTTACTCTTATTACAGTAGTTTGATCAAACCATTGTTGATAAGCGTGGTAAAAAAAATGTTGTTGCAGACTTTTTGGCTAGAGTAAATTTGCCTGCAGGTGAAGAAGGAATGGTGGATGACTAGTTACTGAACGAGCACTTATTTTCTATTTCAGTTCTCTCTTTGTGGTTTACTGATATAGCAAACTATTTGGTATCAACATAGTTCTCATCAAACTTGTCCTCCAAATAAAAGAGAAAGATAGTCAGGAAAAGCTTCCCCTTCACTTGGATTGGGGGCAATCTTTTCAAACTTGGCCCAGATCAAATCTTGAGAAGGTGTGTCAGGGAGGAGGAAGTCTTTGACATCCTTCTGACTTGTCATGATGGGCCTTGTGGAGGTCACTTTGCAGCAAAGAGGACAACATTCAAAGTGTTACAAGAAGGCTATTATTGGCCCACTCTTCATCAGGATGTAAAACAATACACTAGTCAGTGTGAACGGTGCCAGAGGATGGGAAGGACTACTCCAAGAGATTAAATGCCTCTGCAACCTCAAGTGACTTTTGAGCCATTTGACAAGTGGGGCATAGACTTCATTGGGCCTATTGATCCTCCTTCAAAGAAAAAACAATACATTATTGTGTGCACTGATTATTTGACTAAGTGGGCTGAAACCAAGGCAATTAAGGTAGCAACAGAAGAGAAGGTGGCTGAGTTCCTAAGGGAGAATGTATTCTACAAATTTGGGTACCCTAGAGAGCTAGTCACAGACCAAGGTAGCCAGTTTACCTCCAACATGATTGAAGACTTGCTTAGCCATCACAAGATCAAGCATAGAACCTCCACTCCCTATCATCCACAAGCTAATGGGCAAGTGGAGGTGACCAACAGAGCACTGGAGGGCATATTGACCAAAGTGATGAGCAAGGATAATTTTAGGGGCGAATGTTCGCCCTTTGGCGAAATTAAGGGGCTTTAAATTTTTAGTGGGCGAATATTTTGTATCATAGTACATTTTTACAAATCACCTCAAATAGCCCACCTTATTTTAAGGGAGAGGGTAAAAAAGGTAAATTTAGCCCTTGAAATTAGGACTTACAACCTTCCATTCGCCCATTTTCAAAAATAGGTTTTATTTAAGTGAATCCATTCGCCCATTTTCAAGAATAGGTTTTATTTAAGTGAATCCCATGGGCCAAATACCATATTTATAAAAGAGGTATGGTAAATTAATAAAAATATAAATAAATGAGAGGTATGGTAAATAAATAAAATATTTTTTATATTTACTCCATAAGTCACCTTACATACATGTAAGGCTGTAAACAAATAAAAATATAAGTAAAGTGGAGGTATGGTAAATAAATAAAACGTCTTTTTATACTTAGTCAAAAGGTATGGTAAATAAATAAAAATATAAATAAACTAGACGTATCGTAAATAAATAAAACCTCTTTTTATATTTAGTCCATAACCCTCATTCTATTTATGAAGGCTCAAGAAAGAGGTTTTATTTAAGTGAATCCTATGGGTCAAATACCATATTTGTAAAAGAGGTATGGTAAATTAATAAAAATATAAATAAACGAGAGGTATGGTAAACAAATAAAACATTTTTTTATATTTACTCCATAAGTCACCTTATATTTATGAACACTCAAAAAATGGGTTATATTTAGGTGAAACCTATGGCCAAAATACTATGGGACAAATACCATGGACTAGATTGTTATTAATACCATGCAAAAAACCATTATTAACCCTAATATTAGAATTAATAAAAATAAAAATGGCACATGGTATTGACCCATGGTATTCACCAAAATGGCACATGGTATTGACCCATGGTATTTACCTGGAATGTAGCCTATTTAAATGGGGGAATTAAACCAGCATGTAGCCTATGCTAAGATTCACTAGGACTTTACAAATTTTTATTATTTAGTGAAAGACTCGCCAAGATCTTACAATATTTTATAATTGAGTAAAATATTCGCCATGCCTGGTGAGAGATTCGCCAAAAAATTATATATACATATTATATTATTGATAAAATCGCCTTCCATTTTTCCTATATACCATGGAGATTCGCCCATTTATTATATTTATAAATTTAGGGGGGGTTCTTAAAATTTTCCCTAGTGATGAGCAATAGCAGGAAGGATTGGGAAGAAAGACTAGTTGAGGCCACCTGGGCCTATAATACCACATGGAAGACCACCACTGAATTCAAACCCTATGAGTTGGTCTATGGGAAAAAGGCCTTGCTGTCCACTGAATTTGAATATAACACATTAAGGATGGCAACCCAGCTAGATCTGGATCTCAGCAGTGCACAGAAAGAGAGATTGTTCCAGTTGAATGGTTTGGATGAATTCAGAATGCAGGCCCTCCTACATACAGAGGAAGATCTGGCATGATAAAAATATCAAGGAGAAGAAATCTCAAGAAGGTGATTGGGCGTTGTTATATGATTCTCGGTATAAAGACTTCAAGGGCAAGTTAAGGACAATATGGCTCGAACCTTATGTTGTGGAAACATGCCATGATAATGGTTCAATGCAAATCAAAACCATAGATGAAGAATCCATTCCTTTGCTTGTTAATGGACACCGATTGAAAATTTACAAGAGAGCTTTATCAAAACAAGATTTCATTGATGATATCAATAAAATAATGATGATAGTGGAGCAAGTTCCAACTCCTCCCTCATCAAATCACTAAGAAAAGGAAAAAAGAATAAGGACTCAGGTGAAAACCTCCCTGAGGCGCCTGAGTCCCATGATTGGGTTGAAAACCTCTTGAGGCAGCTCAGTGGTTTCAAAACAAAAAAAAAGGAAGATAAAGAGAATAAGAAAGATCCCTGGGTGAAAACCTTTCTTGAGGCGCCTAGGGCAAATAGCTAATGTGAAAACCTCTCAGAGGCAACGTTTCCATTTGCAGGTTAGAAAGAAGGATGACCAAGGAGTAAAGGAGGATCCCAAAGAGACCCCTGCCACTCACATATTTATTTTTCTACTCATTACCATGCATCCCTCCATCATTTCTGTCGTTCTTTCACTCCATTGCTTCAGTTTATAAAAAGACTGTATTTTCTGTAGGATCCCCTGAAAACGTACAAGATGATCTTGTATGAATTACAGTGACCCATAAATCCTACAGGAAGCAATCTGAAGGCAAATGATGGACTTTCTAGGCCCCTAAAATTCACCCTCTTCATCATCTATCACCACACCTTGTCCACCATCATCATCCCTGCACTCACCATTAGAAAAAAATCAGTTTCAAGAGTATTTTTTTCTCCAGTCTTCGGAAAAAGGGAAACAGAGAGGAATAAAGAGCATCACCTAAATATTCCTTGCTCTCCACACTCCCACTCCTTTCCATCCATGTCACCATCCTCATAGCTCCAACAAGAATAATGATTAAAGAGTTTTGAGGGAGAAGGAGCTATAGGAAATCATGTAGCAACCTATCCCACAGAATACCAATCATACCAGCAACAAGCCTTCAGCATGATGATCCATGAGCTCCAAAGAAACAGCATCATATCTTCAACCACGTGTACCTGCAAAAACAAAGAAGCCATAAGCAAAAAACAAGAGGAGGAAGAATAGCATGCAGCAAATAGACACAACATCACCTCTGGTCTTCGACAACTGCATCATAGCATTGGAACCATAGGTAAGTATCTCGCTCACTCTCTCATATGCATCATGTAGTCAAAAAAATGTAAGGGTTACGAGATAGTTTTTTTATAAGTGAAAAGGTGGCTAGTTAACTTGGCCACCTTCGTTCAGTCAACACATGGACAACTAGGTGTCCTATCACACGTGGTTGCAGTTAACTCAAAGACTGAGAAGGAGTAGGACAAAATTAGTTAAAACTATTGTTGGCTTATTGGGGCCTGACCTAGGTTCACAGTTAATTTGGCCAAACAAATCCCAGTACTACTAGCCCTTTCGGCAATAGTCCACGGAGCGCGGACCGAGGTCTCACCCGAAGTAGTATGGGAGGGTGCTAGAACCAGGTTTCCGCACCCTGGAGAGATGAGTTCAAGTGGTCTACGGTTTGACCTTGCGTGCAAGTTGCTTTGTGCACTTTCCCATACCTTGCAGCCTGATATACTGCCTTCTCGTAGCCCTACCCAGGGGCTGAACGCCGCGCTCTGCATTATTACCCAAGACCTTACTAGTATTCCAATGTTAGTTGATTATCTTAGCCTACTTGTGTCATTTAAGTTATACTTAACAACATAAACCATTCATACATGTATGCGCAATAAATAAATAATATATTTGCAAATTATATCAAACATGCATTAACCTAAGAACAGATACATAGAATTATGAAAAAACTTCTCTTTATTAATTCCTTCCTTGGTTACATACTCGAATCACCCTGCGCACTTAGCTGTAGGGGTCTGCACACTCAACTGCGGACTATTAGGCCTCTGCGCACTCAACTGCAGAGCCTTCTCCTACTCTACGACCCAAAGACACACTTTGACTTAATCACTTAGACCTTTTCCTTCTTCCTTTTCTCTTTCACACTTAGAGCCTCGGTCTATTTATATAATCCCATGGTCCATGGACCATGGGTAGGTCTATCTAGCCAACATTACATTACAAACTAGGGTGGACAACCTTGTGACTCTATCATACTTTCGCACCCCGCATCTGCAATTCGCGAAGCTTTACAATGAGATTCGGTCAAAACTTGGGCTTTGAGCCCCAAAACATGCCTTAGGGGAATTCCATGCCCAACAGGCCCCCAACACAAACATCATGACTCGTCCTCGAGTCACTCTGTCGGCATGACGATCTTTGTGTGGAGTCCCTTCAACTTTTCTTGAACTGCTCGGAGGTCAACAGCACACTGAGCTACTGCTTGCTGGATCTACTACATATGCTGTTCCAAGACCTCTGTGTCTAAAGTGCTTCTCTGCATCAATGTGTGCATCCCCTACATGTGTGTGAGCTTGTTTTTGATGTCTACTGTGATGGTGAAGGCCTCGTCAATCCAAGGCTGGACACCCGCTTTGAGGACTGCTTCCTTACATCGTGTTGCGTCCACCTGCTCCTTCAGTGCTTTAGCCTGCTGCATCTGCGCAAGCCTCTAGGTGAGGACCACCGTATGTGCAGTTCCTCGGACACTGTCATAATACTGTTGGAGTTCTCATGCCTCTGTCTCTAAGCGCTGGATGTTGAGGTCATCCTACAGAGTTGTGAGGACCTAAAGTGATTCTTCCAACATGCTGGTGCAGTCTCACACTACACCTCCGATTTCCTCCAATCCCGCTGTGATAGTGCTAGCACGCTATTCTCTGACTTCCGGGAGAGTGGATGGTTGCACCTTTAACCGCAACTCAACGATTTGAAGATTCAGCTCCAGCTGAACCTTTGTCATTTCCTCCCTGGCCTCGCAGAGCCCTGCTAATAACCTGTGGATCGGCGCCTTTGCTGGTATATCTGCTGGGATGGCCATCTCCGGGATGCTTTGGCAAGTGTCGTCTATCACTTGTACCAGCTGTTGATTTTACAACACCAATTCGCTGCGCTGTAAGCTTAGTTGTTCCATATTTATTTTCTGCTCGCTGAGGACTCAGAGCACGCGGTTTTTCCCAGCTCACAGGTCTGCAGTTATCTCATCCTGCAACACATATAATGTCTCGTGCGGGAGGGCAGCTAGATTAACACTGAGACCTCTCACTATGCTAACCGAAGGCATGTCAGCCTCATTTGATGTCACTAGTGCCCCTTCCAGTAGCACTATTGTGTTCGTCATCTGTGTGTGCAACATCTGCTCTACTACTGTGGATCCAACTGTGAGGTTGGTCAAAAGGGTACCAACCTAAGGGGGGCACGCCTATAATTCCTACAACTACACTCTGAGGGCCCCCAACACAATTTGGTTCTCCTACATGAAATCTTGGAGAGCCTCATTGGTGACATCGCGCATCATCTCGCCGCTGTCATGCAAATCACCCTCGATTAGGGTGATTAGGTCAATGGACAATTTCGAGGCCTTGACCTTCTTCCGCACCCTTGCTTGCTCTGCTGGTTGTTGGCGCTTCAGCTGTGTTGACATTGTTCTTGGGTCTGCGCCTCCTTCTTCTATTTCTTCCTCCTCTGCTTCCTACCCATATGAAGGTGTTGTTTGGCCCTCGCCCACCTTCGTGGCTGCTTCCTGTGCTGCTGCTGCTGCTGCAGCCTTTTCCTGCTTGGCTGCTTTCTATACCACATCCTGTGCTGCCCGCACTTCTGCTACTGCTGTTTCCTTCCTTCATTTTTCTGCCAACTGTGCGATGCACAACTTGGCCTCGTCTTTCTTCTTTTGTACTGTCAACTTCTTGATTTCTGCAATGTCTGGTGCGCGCCACTCCAGTGGCCATGCCTCTAGGACATTGAAAATGGCGTCGTTGGTGGCTACAAAGGGTAGCGTTTTCCACTGTTTAGTTGGGTCCTTACACACCATGATATATATGTTATGCATGTTTGCCTTAAATTCTGCAAAACTCTAGAAACTGTTGTAAACTGTGGGTGACAACTGCGACTTATGGTTGATCCACTTTCTGAGGTTCATCTCCATGAACACCCATAAGATCTTATTGTCACGTATCATTTTGGCATCCTTCGTGGCCCATAGTGAAGCATACTTGACGGCCTCCGGTGAATCTCTATCAATTATGGGGAATTGACTATCCTCCAGAAATTCCCCAGCTACAAGCACTATGGACAACAACAACCATGCATAGTGGAATGTTTTTCCCTGTTCTTGGGCTTCGCAGCAATTCTCTAAAAATTATGTGCAGAGGAATTCAGACCAGTTAAACTGGACCCCATTTGTGCACTGCTCAGCCAGTGCGACCACTGGCGCAGGTACCTCGTCTACGCGGAACTTGCGCATAACTTTTCTTGCCAGAATTTGGGTTGCCACGCATACTGCTTTGTCCTTGATGTTGGAGATGGAGTAGCCCCTCTTCTTCTTTTCCAGCCTGTACTTTTTCTTCATGGCCTCTACGATGGCCAAATCACTGCCCTTCCCTTTCGATATGGCCGTAGGATCCTCTCCTTTGTATGGAAGCTGGGAGACGTGATGAATCAAGTCTACCACAATGGGGATGGGCTCCTCGAGCCATAAACACCCATCATGCACCAGGCAGAACAGCTGCTTGATGATGAAAATGGTTATTGGGGCACGGTGGAAATGCGGCATCGAGAGTAGGCTCAACAACCTGGCCTTTTCCACTCCACGCAACCACTTCCACGGCTCTAATCCTTTCACCCCCGCCCCCCTCGCGGTGTTATGCTTCATGAGGTTTTCGGTCTCAAGGTGAGGGAACTTCTCATGGTGAACAAGGTCCCAATCTTTGAATTTTAGGCTCGACATGCGGCCCAGGTGTGTGCCTTCAAACATAATGCCATCTGGGAGGAGCGGGGTTTGGAGCGAGCTCTTGGTCTCTTCCAGGTCATTGGGCACTTTGGCCTTCCCTTTTCACGGGGGGACATAAGCGGGTAGTTTTTTCGTAGAGTACGTAGGTTGAGTATCCACCTCCATGCCTTCATCCTCTTCTTCTGCGAGGATAAGATCCTGCAGATATTCTTCTTCTTCGTTTGTTTCTATAGTTGCGGCTTTCCCATTTTCCTCCATCGATAGTTTGCTGCACAGCGGGTTCCGCGGGGACACACGTATGAGACCCATTACTTGTTTTTCCTTCTTGGGTCTTGGCATGCGTAGTGATTTCAGGATTTCTACCACAATCCTGGCACCTTCTGGAACATCCCCCATAGTTAGGGCCTACGCGGCCTCCTCGGTGGTCACTTCTGCTATCTCCATACCATCCTTAGCTTTTGCCATTGTATTTGTGCAACAATCTATCACTCGTGAATTTAGGGGCTTAATCAACGCTCAGCTCACAACAATCAGGGTTATGCTCGACCACTCAATTCACAAATTATCAAGTGTTGTTTGCTGGGAAGCCCTTTGTATTTTATAGTGCTTTTGGAATTTGATTTCGACCATTGCCCCCAAATCCTGTTCATTAATGCTCCCTTGGCGGCAGATTATCCCAAATTTTTCCCATAAATTGTGTCTTAAATGCTTGCCTCCCACTCCATTTGACCTTAAGTCGAGCATCCCATCGTGAATAATGACTTGAACAGTCAGTTTCTGGCCAATCCGCGCGGCAGCGCAGCCCCCCGTGCGCGGTCATGGACCTTGTGACTCTTTGTTGTTGTGCGTATCTCCAATATCGCGCAGCTCCCGGGTAGAATAGTTTATAGTCCTGCACTCCCTTCCAACTACTTGGAGTGCTAAGACTATCCTTCCCTTGGCTAGTTAGGTGGTTGCACCACCCGTGAAAACTTCTAGCGGAGCAGTCATCCTGTTGCCAGGAGAACCCCACCTTTTCCTGTTATGGTCGGCATCGCACACTTTGTTATTTGAAACGTGCTACCGTGGTCACTATGCTTAGCAATATGCGGTCCAAGGCAAAGCATCAGACTGATCAATTCGCGGCAATAGGCCTTAACCGTGTCATCGTGATCGTACACACCCTGCCTTACCACTCTAGTCTTTTTGCCAAGAAAATATTCCTTTATTTCGTCCTCCAGCTTATTGAGTTCCGTGTCGATCAAAGCACTTTTCTTCCTTAACCATACCCTTTGTTCTTCAAGTTTGTGGAGTCTAAGGTTTCCTTGTTGGATTTCTTCCTCAAGTCCCATGCGTGCTACTTCTTGCGACTGTGTGATCCCTTCTTTCCAGGCTTCGCGAACCATTGTATCTATTGGTGCTACTATGCGTGGACTAGGCTTTGCATGCTCCATAGGGATTACAACATTCACTTCATACTTCAGCTTTGGAAGTGACCATGCAGTCAGGGTTTTTCACATGGCCCTATAAGCCCAGAGAACTGCTGGTACGCGCAGGTACCAGTCAGTTCATTTCACATGGTGTACCATGTTCATTGCTTCGCGTACTTTTTCAAAAGCTTCTACATGCTTGGTCTTGCCATACTTCCTGGTCCCAATCGGAGGGGTCGTTTGCGCCATTGTCTTGCCCGCTCTTGCTTGTCAGTCGTGTTTCCTATCGCGAAGATGGTGTGCATTCATGCAGGTTGCCTACCATATGCCTGTACCCATCTGGAAAGGTGGGTGCATAGGTTGTTTCACCCGTCATACTCGGCTTTCATCCATATCTAAGGATTTCCAAACCGCATGCACATCATCCTTCTACATTCGCACCAGTCCTCAAAACTTCTTTGATGCGTACCTCACCATCTTGCAGGTGTAGCGTGCAGTACCCATTTCAGAGCGTTGAAACGTTGTTGTTCCAGTACTTCTCTTTCAAATTTGTTCAGGAAATCATCCACCTCGCTCAACCCGTCATACATAGGCAGATCTCTTACCTCTATTGCCACGTAGTGCAGTGACGTTGTCATCAGGCTATAGTTGAGTGTGGTTACCTCGTGTAACCGGTTCTGCCATCGTTTTATTTCCTCATCTGAATCTGAGGTGCAGGAGCTTTCGCACTCCCACGAGATCCTGCCATCCGCAATTGGATTTACCTAGTCCTGCTCCCACGCGGTTATCTTGTGGATGCAGTCTAGATCGTCATTGCTATCATAGTCATGCACTGGCTCTGTGTAGTACGATCTTTCTGCAGGGTCTATAGGTACCACTACGCGCAATGAATTTTTTTCAAAAATCATCTTACGCTCCTTTAGATTTATCACTCCATTCATGTCAGTGGCCCAATCTATTCCTAGTAGCGCGGGATAGGGATTGTTGTCATCAACAATCTCTATAACTTCGAAATATGCTAGCGCACTCTCACCTTTGATATCTACCGTTATTCCCTACAATCTTTCCATAGGTAGGATCTTTTATTGGTTCGCCATTCATAATTGAATAGGAGACCATTGCAGCGCAGGCCTGCCCATGCACTCCCACGTCAGCTTTGGTAGGACATTTACGTTTGATCTTAGATCCAAAATCACTTGATCCATTTCATATTCCCCGATCTGTGTAGTCAATCTCATCTCTCTTCTTGTTCGCGTTGTGTGCTTCCCGAGCTTTCGGACTACGCGTGATTCTCCTGGCGTGGTTCTAGCACATCTAGTGATGAGTTCTTGCAGTCTCTTCACAGATTTGCTACTGCACAACAGCTTCATGCATGTCTCCAAAAATGTAGTGAGCATTGATGGGTCCATTATCGGTTCTAGTTTGTCTTTACTTCCTAAAGTGGAGGCATCTGTGAAGCTCTTCTTAGCTTCCATGAATGTCTCCTTAGCGCGCTCTAAATCAAATTCTGGTTCCTTTGTTGGAGCCTTGCGAACCCAGGCACTCTCTTCAGGCTACTTTCCTTTGTCATCTCCTATCATGATACCACTTCGGAGCATGATATTTACATTCGGGTCTTCCTCGTGTGGCTCAGACCTCATCATTTGCATGTTCTGAGTTAGGGGAGGTTGGAGTGCTCCTTTATCGTGCAACCTTGCTATCAGCGTGGGACAGTCCTCTATCTCATGATCAAACTGGGTACATTATAGGCATGAAGGTCTCATCAAATTTGTACAATCGCGGGCATAATGCCCTAGTCCTCCACAATTGTAACATATTAGTTGTCCGCGACCTCTTCCTAGTCCCATTCCACCTCGACCTCATCCACGCCCCTGAAATCCAGTGCATGCCATACCTGCATTTTAATCGAGGGCCTGTGTTTTGGTCTGAACTCTGTAGTTAGGAGTCCGATCCATCATAAGTTCATAACTTCTACAGGTATGCTCATGGTGGCCTACTGACCTACAGAAATTACAGAACAACTATTGGGAACTTTGCATATACTTCTGTAATAGATGGAAATTATTTGTAGCATGCTTCCCTCCTATCTGACAAATCACACACCATAATGCAGGCACCGTGCTCGGTCCTGCTTGTGCCTCCAGTCTTAATGGCATTGCTCCTCCTCTGATATAAAATGGATATCGAAACCTCTAAGTCTTCAAATATCGAAAAACACCATCGTAGAAGAAAAACACTAAGAATGGTAGAAAACAGAGCTAAGAAGAACGTAAAGTCTCGTTTCATAGGAGCTGTCAGATTGGACAGATCAATGACCTAGATCAAATCGGCGACATTGCATTGGAGCAGGCCAGTGGAGTGTTTTGGAGACAGCCTTATGGGAAATGTGACTGCGACCAAGCGACACAACATGGATTGTTGATCGTGTATGCAGATCAATGACTAAGATTACATTATCACATAGCAAATTCCAACGGGGAAAGGCCCAAACCGCAGGCCCAAAGACCATGTGACATGCGATTGTGATTATCGCATCGTAATATCGCATTGCACATAACCAAAGGGGAAGGACCCACAACATTGCAAAGGGCCAATATGCAATGTGCCGATATCGGCGATCGGCGATTAGGTAGTGCAATACAAAGGGTCGTTGACATGTGACTTGCGATTGCAATCAAGGCAAACCCGACAGCATTTATAGGTGCGGTTCTATAAAATTTAAGTTCCGATAATAAGGCTTTTTGACGGGATTTCTATGTATTTCTTAGTATTTTCGGGACCATGGCCATTGGGCACTCCGACATGCGACTTGCAATAAAAGCGCAGACCTGAAAAGATTATAGAGCAATCTTTATATCTTTGAGTTCTGGCTTTGGTCTGTTGGTTAGATTTTCCATTTTTTTTTAGTGTATTTCCATTTTTGAACAAGAAGTGTATTCCCGGTGATTTCACCCATGCCAGTGGTCCTTTCCATTTGTAAACAGGTGGCCTCAATGCCTTAAGCGTTTTTGTAATGATTGTTTAAACACTCAGTAGGGAGATGAAAGGACAGTGACGAGAGCCAGAGAGCCTGAAGAGGGAAGGCAAACAGACAGGGCCGAGAGGCTTAAAAACCACTCTATGGCAGACAAAGAAAAGGGGGGAGTGGAAGAGAAAGCAGAAGATAGAGAGCAAGAGGAAGCGGTTGTGTACTCTTGTAGACTTGAGGATTTCGAGTAAATCCCTGTTGTTTTTGTCACTGTTGTGTTGAGACTCGGTTTGAGCTCACACTTGTAATAATATGCTCTTGAAGACATAATATAGAGGTCGACACTGAAAGCTGGACCAGGAGACATAGCCAGGAAGTCTGGTGAACTCCTTGATTATTTACTGTGTTGATGTGTTGAATTGTTATTTTTTCCAATTGTTAATTGTCTATATTATTCACAATCTTTTCGATCCATTGCACTAAATAATATAGGCATTCCTGCACATGAGTCTATAATACCTTTTCTTCTTGATTTAGTATCCATTTCGGATCAAGTGGTATCAGAGCATTTGGTTTTAGTTTTGTTAAGGTTATACAAGCTTGTGCTGGATTTTGAATGCTAACTACATTAAAGCTTAGAATAGGAGAAGGAGAACTTGTTGAGGCTAATCCAGAGATTGGAAGAGTCTATTCTCAAAGGAGAATGGCAGAAGAAGCTCCATTGGGATCAGAATCTCAGGTTATAGAAATTTTTATGACAATCCAAGCTATGGTGGAAGAGATGTATCTGGAGTTTAAGAAGGGTCAAGGTGAAAGCACTTCAACACCCAAACAAGACAAAAGATTAGAGGAACCTTTTCTAGTTGCCCCTCCAGAAGGAAAAGGGAAAGGGAAAATGCCTCCTCCACCATCTCCTCCATCATCACCTTCATCATCCTCATCATCTTCTTCGCATAACACTAGCTCTTATAAGAAGAAGAAGAAAACTTCCTTAATCAAATTAGGTGTGAAGTTTGATTTGCCAATTTATGATGGAGAACTCCATGTAGAAAAGCTAGATAATTGGATAAGACAAATTGATGTATATTGCAAGGTACAGAACATTGATTCAGAAAGGACGAAGATTCGGCTGGCTAGCCTTCGACTTGGAGGAACTGCACTAGTATGGTGGGAAGGAAAGACACAAGATGATCTGCAAAAACATGGTAAAATAATTTCTACCTAGAATGAATTTGTTTCTTCTATCCAAAAGAAATTCTATCCTTTATCTTACATGCAGCAAGCATTGATGAGTTGGAAAAATCTTCGCCAGTTGAAGGGTCAAAGTGTACAAACTTATACTTAGGAGTTCAGAAAGAGCGCTTTAACTCTAGGTATATCATTAGACTCACCTAGGACTTTATTGAAGTATATAGGTGGTCTTCATAGCTATTTAAAGCATACTATTCTCATGTTTAATCCCACTAGCTTAGATGATGTATCAGTTTCAGCCACACATCTAGAAGCTAGAGGTAAGAATGTAAACCTAGAGGTTGGGGGATCATCTAAATATTCTGTAAGCAAGAGCAAGGAAAAGAGGAAACTGAAATGGAAGGAGAGGAAAGCAAAAACTGTAAATAAGGATAAACCTTCATGCCCTCATTGCAAGAAAGAAGGACACGATGAGGCACACTAAAACCTAAGAAGTTCGGTGGTAAGAAGAAAAATAATGTTGTTGCTATTCAGCAGGACTTGGGATCAGATTCAAGTGATGAAACAACAGTTACAGCCACAGGTATTAAAGGTAAAGATTCTGAGGCATCCACAAGTAATTCTGCACAATTTGTTGATAATGAAAATAATGAGAGGGAAAGAAATGAGCTTTTTCGTATTAGAGTAATTTCCAAGCACAATAAGATTGATACTTTATTTCATAGTGGATCACAAGTAAATTTGATTTCTGAAACAATTGTAAAGAAGTGGGGATTACAAACAAAACCTCATGAGAAGCCATATCCATTAGGTTGGGTGTGTGATAAAACAAAGCTACAAGTAACGAGACAATGTAAACTTATGTTTGCTATTGGATCAACATATGTAGATGAGGTCGAGTTAGATATAGTTCCATTGGATATATGTGGTATTGTTTTGGGAAGTCCATACTTGTATGATAGGAAAACTATTTTCTATAGAGCTGAGAATAAGTATCAACTTACTAAAAATGGAATAGAATACATTGTAAGTGCTCATAAACTCAAAGGTAACTATTCTCTCATAAACTCAGGACAGATGAAAAGAATTGTGAATTCAAGTAAGAAATTATTACTAATGGTTGTAAAGGCAAAGGATCCTGAAAAATCCAATGCATTTGAATACTATGATTCTAAATAGAAAGTTGATTTAGTTAAAGTTGTTTCAGAGTATGATGTTCTATTTCAAGAACTAAAAGGTCTGCCACCCAAGCAAGAATTAGTACATGATCTTTATTTTCAGCAAGATGCTCCATTACCTAACATTGGAATGCATAAGTTGTTAGCTTTAGAGAATTCAGAGATAAAGAAGTAGGTACAGGAGTTTCTCGATAAAGGGTTTATACGACCAAGCACATCACCTTATGGATCTCCAATCATGTTGGTGATAAAGAAAGATGGTTCACGGAGAATGTGCATTGATTATAGAGTGCTAAATAAAATAACGATCATGAATTGTTATCCTCTTCCTCGTATTCAGGATTTATTAGATCAATTGAAAGAAGGAGTTTAATTTTCTAAGTTAGACTTGCGAAGTTGCTATCATCAGGTCAGAGTTGCAGAATAGGATGCATGGAAGACTGCTTTCAAGACAAAGCAAGGACTTTATGAATGGTTGGTTATGCCTTTTGGCTTAACTAATGCTCCTGCTACATTTATGAGAGTTATGAATGATGTACTCAGACCATTTATTGATGACTTTGTAATTGTTTATTTAGATGACATTCTTGTTTTTAGTAAGACATGGGAAGACCATGTAAATCATGTAAAGTAGACTTTAGATGTTTTAAAAAGAGAAAATATCTATGTAAAACTGTCAAAATGTGAATTTGGCAGAACATCTTTAAATTATTTGGGTTATATTGTAGGGGGTGGTGAATTGAAGATAGATCCATCTAAGGTTGAAGTCATTGTGAACTGGCCTAAACCCAAATCTGCTACAGATATTAGGAGTTTCCTAGGGGCAGCACAATACTGGAGAAAGTTTATTGCTAACTTTTCTTTGATTGCAGCTCCACTACATGCTTTAACAGGATTGAAATAGGTGTTTAAGTGGGGAGGCAAACAATAGAAAGCCTTCGACACCTTAAAAGAGAAAATTAGTACAACACCAGTACTAGCACTGCCAGATCTTCAACATCCATTTGAGATTGAGACAGATGCCAATGACTATGTTGTGGGAGCAGTGTTGATGCAACATGGAAAACCCATATGCTATCATTCGAAGACATTTACTTCTACAGTAGTTAATTATCCCACATATGATAAAGAATTGTATGCATTAGTACAAAGTGTGAAAAAGTGGAAACATTACCTAATGGGTAAAGAAACAATCATACATACAGATCATCAACCACTTCAATATTCACACTCATAAACTAAATTGCAGCAATCAAGACATTATAGGTGGATGGGTTTTCTACAACAATTTCATCTTGTCATCAGATATAAGAAGGGCATAAACAATAAGGTTGTAGACATGTTATCAAGACCAATCGTAAATGCATCTACTATACTTAACCATAACTCAGTAATGCATGAAAGTTCATTGAATAATATGCTCAAGATGTAGTTTTTAAAGATGTATATGCAACTTTAAGTCATGGCAAGCAAGTAGAAGAATTGGATTATTATGTAAAGGACCAACTCTTATGTCATTTGGGAAAGTTATGCTTTCCACAAACTGAAAGAATTAACATAATTCAAGAAGCACATACTTCTCTCATATCAGGTCATTTTGGTGTAAGTAAAACAGTTACACAATTGCAAAGGTTCTGTTATTGGCCAAGAATGCATGAGACAGTTTCTAGATATATCAAAGGGTGTACTATGTGTGCTAGAAGTAAGCCCAATAATTGGAAATTAGGCTTGTACACTCCACTTCCATTTCCTTCTCGTCCTTGGGAAAGTGTTTCCATGGATTTTGTTGGGGGATTGCCAAAACCTAGGAAAGGTCATGATTATTTGTATGTTGTTGTGGATAGATTGAGTAAAATGTGTATTTTGATACCATGTAACAAGCAGGTTACAGTTGAACAAAGAGCAAAGTTGTTCTTTCAGAATGTATGTGTTCATTTTGGGTTACCCACTTCTATTGTATTTGATTGAGATTCTCGATTTGTTGGAAAGTTTTGGTCAAGTTTATGGGAGTTGATGGACACTAGGTTGAAGAAGAGCACATCATTTTATCCACAAACAGATGGTCAGATAGAAGTGGTCAACAAGACAGTGATCCAGTTGCTCAGAGGCTTTTGTAGCAAGCATCCCAAGCTTTGGGATGAGCACTTGTGTTATGTGCAGCATGGTTACAACCGTGCCAAGCACTCTTCTACTCAGAAATCTCCTTTTGAGACTTGTTTTGGTTTTATACCAAAGTCTCCCTTGGATTTTGTCTTTGTTAAATACATAGCAATTGATGGAAACAATGATGTCGACAAAGAAACCATGTTCATTGAACAAATCCAGGAAATTCATGAGGCAGTATAGGAACAGCTAGAAAGAAGTCAAGCCAAGTATAAGGAAAGACATGACAAGCATCGAGTTGAGCATAGTTTTCAAGTTGGTGATCAAGTCTGGCTATATATTAGCAAAGACAGAATGCAAGGTGAAGGTAAGAAGTTAAAACCAATAAGGTATGGACCTTTCAAGATACTTGATAAAATTGGTGAAAATGATCTTCACCTTGATTTTCCAGCTTATATGCAAATCTATTTAGTCGTTAATGAAGAAAACTTGAGATTGTATGAAACCTTCATTGATTGAAGATCTTGAAGAGCAAAGTCAGTTGCCTTCTATTGGGGATTTGTTGCCTGAGTATCTCAATGAGTTACAGGAGGACACAGTTCTGGATAGGAAGGTAAGAACTACACGTCAAGGGGATGTTGAGTACCTGAGAGTGGGACTCAAAGGTTCAAATCCAAGGAAAGCACGATGGATAGAAATTGGATAGGTGAAGGAGCAGTATCCTCACTTGCTCAAATGCTAAGCCTAACTTTTGGTGGTCCAAAAACTTTTCAATGGGAAGGCGTGATCCGAAATGGATCTTGAAACCTCTAAGTCTTCAAATATCGGAAAACACTATCGCAGAAGAAAAACACTAAGAATGGTGGAAAATGGAGCTAAGCGGAATGTAAAGTCTCATTGCACAGGAGCCGTTGGATTGGATAGATCAATGACCCAGATCAAATCGGCAACATTACATCGAAGCAGGCCAGCGGAGTTTATCCAAGGTAGCCTTATGGGAAATGCAACTGCGACCGAGTGATACAACGTGGACCATTGATTGAGTGCACAGATCAATGACTGAGATTACATTATTGCATCGCAGATTCCAATGGGGAAAGGCCCAAACCACAGGCCCAAAGACCATGCGACATGCAATTGCGATTATCACATCACAATATCACATCGCACATAGCCAAAGGGGAAAGGACCCATAACATTGCAAAGGGCCGATATGCGATGTGCTGATATCAGCGATCGGGTAGTGCAATACAAAGGGTTGTTGACATGCGACTTGCGATTGCGATCAAGGCAGCCCCGACAAGGTTTATAGGTGCGATTCTATAAAATTTAAGTTCTGATAATAAGCCTTTTTGACGAGATTTCTATGTATTTCTTGGTATTTTTGGGACCATGGCCATTTGGGGCTGTGACATGCGACTTGCAATAAAAGTGCAGACCCAAAAGGATTATAGAGTAGGCTTTATATCTTTTGAGTTCTGGCTTTGGTTTGTTGGTCGTATTTTCCATTGTTTTTAGTGTATTTCTGTTTTTGAATGAGAAGTGTATTCACGGGGATTTCACCCGTGCCAGTGGTCTTTTCCATTTGTAAACAAGTGGCCTCAATGCCTTAAGCGTTTTTGCAATGATTGTTTAAATGCTCAGTAGGGAGATGAAGGGATAGCGCCGGGAGCCAGGGAGCCCGAGGAGGGAAGGCGAATTGACATGGCCGAGAGGCTTAAAAACCACTCTATGGCAGGCAAGCAAAAGGGGGGAGTGGAAGAGAAAGTAGAAGACAAAGAGCAAAAGGAAGCGGTTTTGTACTCTTGTAGACTTGAGGATTTCGAGTAAATCCCTGTTTTTTTTGTCATTGTTGTCTTGAGACTCGGTTTGAGCTCACACTTGTAATAATTTGCTCTTGAAGACATAATATAGAGGTCGACACTGAAAGTTGGACCCGAAGACGTAGCTAGGAAGTCTGGTGAACTCCTTGATTATTTGCTGTGTTGATGTGTTGAATTGTTATGTTTTCCAATTGTTAATTGTCTATATTAGTCGCAATCTTTTTGATCCATTGCACTAAATAATATAGGAATTCCTACACATGAGTCTGTAAGACCTTTTCTTCTTGATTTAGTATCCATTTCGGATCATCCTCCTGCTAGGTAGTTCGCGAAAACTGGACAATGGTCCTTGTCATGTCCCTAACCTTTGCACTTTACGCACCATACCTCCTCACGCGCTTCTGCGTGAGCCGTCCTGTCTTGTTTCAAACCCTGCATCTCAAGGCACAAGTTTTTCAACTGCACGTGGATCTGTTGAACTCCTAGGTTAGGATATTGTATTAGGGTCTTATGCAAACTCATCGCGATCTCCAAGGCCTCCACTTGAGTGGTTAGCTTCTACTATGAAAACGTGTTCCTTAGATGTGGCGTTAGTGATGCTACAAACCATGCGCGGTGTTGCCCATCTGTTAAGGTCATATTGGCTTCACGAATTGTACACTTCAGTCTCTGGTCCAGCTCCCAGGGGGTCTCAGCTGGAAACATCACAATTTCCTTAAATAAAATGATCGACTGTTTCTTTGATTTTGGCCTGCTAAATTCCTTGTTTAGTGCAGCTTGGATATCCACGATCTTTGCGTTCAGATTGTCATTGGAATGCTTAATGTACCAAGTCAGTGCGCGATCCCACATAGCGCTAACCAGTGTTGCTTTCTTTATATTGTCATCCATGACTCCCTGTGCTTCCCATATAGCCCTTACCACAAATCAAAACTAGCCCGGATCTTCATTCCCTACTCCTTTGAACATCGGCATCTTTATCACGCTCGCCATGATGAAATGTTGTGGTGGCGGAGGTGGTGTGGGCAAAGATAGGGGTGAAGATGGTGTAATTGGCAGTGGTGTAGGTGGGAGTGTTATGTGTGGAATTCATTGCTTTATCAAATTGATCACACTTCTTGGCGAAACCTTTGTGAGCTCTTCCTCGCTTTCTCATGGAGGTGAAATCAAGGGGTTAGTTTCTAGTTCTGTGCTACCTTCGTTTCTGTCGATCGTCCCACTCTGTGTAGTCCCAAACATCAATTTATTCGCATAACTTGCTTTTCAAACGGTAGCATTTTAATCCAAGTGTTCAAAGATTTAACGTACTTATGTCATGGTCCTTTGAGGAAGTGTCGTTCCGCCTCGCTATAGCTGACCGAAGTATCTACCGCAAACTTGGTGATAAATCCTCCTATAATTATATCGAGCCAGTGATCCACAACGTGCACGATCTTATCTTCTGATGCTTCCAGTCTGCGCACCAACTCTAGAGTCCACATAATAAGTTTGTCGAGCCTACACCTTCCTTAACTGTCTGCTAGCTTCACGATCCACTCGTACAACTTAGAGGGGAAGGATGCAAAGAAAATTTCATGGATTTCCGTATATAAGTAGCAATCTAACCACTCTTCCTTTGATAATCATGGATTCCTATTTTCTTGCACCACGAACTCGTGAATTTTTCTGTTCAACCACTCTTCAATTCCTTTCTTTGTCAGATTCCAGTGATATGACATCAGACATATCTATGCAGATCCTGGTCCCGGCAACAGAACCATTTGTTGGCTTACTAGGGCCTGACCCAGGTTCAAAGTTAATTTAGCCAAACAAATCCCAGTACTACTGGCCCTTTCAACAACAGTCCACAGAGCGCGGACTGAAGTCTCAACCGAATTAGTATGGGAAGGTGCTAGAACCAGGTTTCCACACCCTGGAGATGTCTGATGAGTTCAAGTGGTCCGGGTTTGACCCTATGTGCAGGTTGCTTCGCGCACTTTCTTGTACCTCGCAACCTGATATAATGCCTTTGTGCAGCCCTACCCAGGGGCTAAATGCTGTGCTCTGCATTATTACCCAAGACCTTACTAGTATTCTAATGTTAGTTGATTATCTTAGCCTACTTGTGTGCTTTAAGTTATACTTAACAACATAAACCATTCATACAGGTGTGTGCAGTAAATAAACAGTATATTTGCAAATTATATCAAACATGCATTAACCCAAGAATAGATACATAGAATTATGACAAAACTTCTCTTTATTAATTCCTTCCTTGGTTACATACTCGACTCACCCTGCACACTCAGCTGCAGGGGTCCGCACACTCAGTTGCAGACTATTAGGCCTCTGTGCACTCAGTTGCAGAGCCTTCTCCTACTCTATGGCCCAAAGACACACTTCGACTTAATCACTTAGACCTTTTCCTCCTTCTTCCTTTTCTCTTTCACAGTTAGAGCCTCACTCTATTTATACAATCCCATGATCCACAGACCATGGGTAGGTCTACCCAGTTGACATTACATTACAACACTAGGGCGGACAACCCTATGACTTTATCATACTTTTGCGCCCCGCACTCGCGATTCACGGAGCTTTACAACAATATTCGATCAAAACTTGGGCTTTGAGCCCAAAACATGCCTTGGGGGGATTCCATGCCCAGCAACTATAGATCCATAAGGTGGGAGCTGATTACGAGGAGTGGGAAATGATGAGGTGGTAGTGGGGACCAACAGTCCAAAAATGGAAATGTACCTTTGCTGCCAGCACACCACCTCACCCCGAATCACCATAAGAGGAAATAAAACATCGTTCCCATGCATTCATGCATTTCACTTCCTTGAAACTCACTCACTCAGGTCGCTCTCATACCTAGGCAACCCACTGGAAGCAAAACTCCATCGTTTCACTGCACAGGAATTCCTATAGGATTGCACAGGAATTCCTACAGGATCATGCACAGGAATTCCTATAGGATACACAAAGACTGTCTATAGGATTGGTAGAGAAGAGTTCAGAAGGGATATCACGGGAGTTGGCCACTGCAAACAATCTAAAGAGGTAGGCTTTGTAATTACATCCCTCTTTGCAAGTAAATGAACTAGAAATCCTCTAAGTTTGAGTGAATTTAGCAATTGTGTAAGGGAATTACATACACAATCATCTCCGTTTTGGTTTTGCATTTGAAACATTGTTTCAGCCCTCTCATTTTCTCCTCAAACTTTGCCAGCAAGATGACACGAGGTTTAATAGGAGAGAGCCCACCAACATTGTGAGAATCCAACAACACCCCCAAGTGCTTGAAATCTTCACAAGACATAATTGGATGGGGTTTTTCAAAAAATTCAGAGGGTATGATGATGAGGTGGCTCAAGAATTTGCTCTCTCCCTCACTCCACTTACTAGAATCCATGCCACTATTGTAATAAGGGGCCTCACTATAGATCTCACCCTTGAGCTCATCAGCAGAGTCACTACACTTCCCCTAGGAATACCATGGAGGAAACAAGACAAAGGAGATAGCTAGGTTGCCAAAAGAAAATTCTTTTTAGAAGGTGAGGAACCCAATGAGGACAAAAATGGAGTAAGGAGGGAAAGTCTGCCATATCCATGGAATGAGGTAGGCTACCAACTGATCAAATACATCTCATGTAATGGTAGGTATAGTGTGGTCTATGGCTATCATTTTAGGATCTTTGAAGAATTGAGATTTGGAGCAGAAATACCCCCTCACCAAAGGCTCAACATACCATACTTCCTGCTTCAATCACTCATAGACTCAAGCATCAAAGTGAAGGAGGGAAATTCCAAACAGTTAACTCACCATGGGTTGATTAGGATCCTCATAGAAGATTCCCTCCAAAACCTCAGAACTCCTATAACATGGTCAGTTTTCAGAGACATCCTAGCAGAGGATGATATCAAAGCTCTCACTTATGATGTTAGTCCTATTATCAGTGAAGAGGAAGTAAAACAGGAAGAGGAAGATACAGAAGGAGATAAGGATGAGATGGATGAAGAAGGAGCTAACATAGAGGAACATGATGAAGATGAAGAAGAAGAGGGAGAAGAGAAGGAGGATGATGAAGAAACAAAGGAGGAAATTAAGGAGGAAACTGATAGAGATGATGAAGATATACAAGAAGAAGAAGACAGGAAGGACATAGAGGAAGAAGGAAATGGAAATATGGGACATAAAACAAGGAGGAGTCACCTAGGGTGTCTCCAGAAGCCACTGAGAGAGAGGCAGCAGATGCCCTCATTGCTCTTAGCACCCCAATCAAGCAAAAAGGAAAAAGGCATAGGTAGACCCCATTATATTTTAGGACAAGAAAAAGCACAAGAATAAGATAGGGGAAGCCCCAAGCATTAACCAAAATTCCTATTGTGATTGAAGACTCCCCTACAAAAAAATGTAAAATGCCTTCCCCTAAGTCCCCTATCACCTATGTGAGGAGGCCTACTACTAGATCAACTTCCTCCAAGGGAAAGGAAATCCTACAGGATACACAACAAAATCTACAGGAAGCAAAAAAAGTCCTATAGGATACTCTGCTGAATCTACAAGAGGCACAAAAATTGGAAAGGAAGCTAGGGGAGTAGCAAGAAACTAAATAAGAGCACCCATAGACAAAATAACCCAAACCCCAACCTAACCTGGACTCGTATTACTGGTTTATTGAAGGAGGCAGGGTCATACCTCAAAAAATTTCCATCCCACTGTTCTTTGAGCTTGAGAAGGAGAGGGCCAGAACTCACCAATGGATGCATATTGCCAAATAAAAGGGGGTGGAAGACATTGGGCACATGGAAGAGAAACTCAAGGAGATGGCCAGAGAGCTAAGTTACTTGAAGGATAGAGAAGCTATAATGAGAAATCAACTAGAGACAGAAAATGCATGGTTGAGGGGACAATTGCAGGAAAGAGAGAATCAATTGGCATGTATGGCCAGTCTCTCTTTGGAAGTAATCCAATGTAGGATTCCAGCTAAATCCTATGCTCTCTACCTCAAAGAACAATGGCTACAGTTTCATATTAAGACCCTAGCATAGAGAGGCACCATGCCATTTCAGGACTACAAGTAGTTTATTGATCTTTGTGATCAAAGTATGCTAGAAGATAGGACCAAACTAGCTGAGTTTTATTTACACAACATGGACCTCACAGACATGAATGTATGGGACCCTAATGCCAAGCTAGGGGATCTACAATTAATGGCTTTGGCATCATGGATGAACCATGAGGATTCAAGAGCTGGAGAGATGAAAAGGATATTGGCAAGAGAGCAAACTGAACCTCTTATGATTAGAGCTGAACAATCAAATCCCATGGCCTCGTCAGTACCCATAATTTGATTGCAAATGATCCTCAGCTGGCACCTAGATATCTTGCTACCCAAGAGCAAGCAATTTCACATTTTGAGGACATGTTCAGGTTGCTAGGAGATGATAGTATACATGCTTACCTGAGGAGATGGAACACACTGCCATACAACTTAAAGATAAGAGAATATCACTCTCCTCAAAGGTTGAGAGAGGCACTCAACAGGACACCTATGTATAAGAAATCTATGCAAAGTTTGAAGGTCAATTGCATAGTCCTAAAATTCAGTCCACCACTCCTCTTAGGGATGCTAGAAGGGAGAAAAGAAGAAGAAGAAAAGACGCAGTGGGAAGAGGTAGAAAAGAAAGCAGGCTTCTATGAACAAGAAGAGGAGACCACAACAGAGGCATGGGATGTCAGAGAGGCCAGTAGAGCCATGAATGATATGAATATTTATTAAGTTGCTCAGAGGATGAGAAACACTTTCAGTGGGGGGGTGATGATGAGCCTCATCATTGGGTAATTATATGGGCCTTAATTCACCTCCTAGCTTGGTCAAACTAACTTTTCTCATAACTTATTACATGTTTTTGATTATATTTTGTTTATGAGGTGAGTTAGAGTTGGATATTATGCTTTTTGGTCTAATATGCATTGACTGCAGGATTAAAGGAGAAAATCAAGGAATTTTGACAAAGACCAAGGTCAAAACTTGAATGGGACAAGGTTTTAGCATAGTTCTCATCTAAGTCATGAGTAGGTTTTGAAATTTTTATTTTTAGGATTAATTTTGTAAATTAAAAAAAAATATTAAAATGCTACTGGAATTTCTGGTAGTGCCCAATTTTATCGTTCAAACAGTCTCTCCTATTTTTTGGACAATCTTTTAGTTATTGTTTTATTTCCTATTTTCTTTAAAAAATTTCCGATACTACCGGAATTTCTGATAGCATTTCCCATTTAAAAAAATAAATATATACAAAAACATAACCATTTCTGATTGTCCACATGTCATGACAGTGGAATATAAAATCCAAATTACTTTATTTCATGATTGGATAGGTCAGAAACTCCAAGTCAAGTCAAGTGGTAGTCATTAATCGTTTTGGTTGATCATGTTTGCCAGGTGTCAACCATAGCCCTAGCCAGCCGTTTTCTACCCCACCAATCTTAAATAAATCAAGTTTCCCAAAATCTATAGCGTGTTTCCAGTGTTAGTCTCAGCCAGATATTTAAATTCCGATGGTCATTCTTTCCGTTTCGTGTAATATGCTACCAGAATTTCCAGCCAGTCCAAATTAATGCAACAAAATTTCCAGATTTGCAATATTCTTGTACGACCACCTGTAGCATATCAGCTGGACTCTCCAAGGCAAATCGACTTCATCATTACAACAACATGCTGTCTATCATCACATGAAGTCTTGCGTAATCAGGAAGGATTATATGCATGGGAGATTGAACCATGGCTTCATCTCAAATATTCGAAAGTGAAAAAAATGTCACCATTTTGAATTTCTTAAGAGCAGCTAAGGAGACACTGATGAAGGAGTTAAAGAACATATCCCAGATTTCCAGGAAGTCTAAATCAAGATAGTTGCAACAACTATTGGGTAAGGATTCAAACACTTTGACACATATTCTTCATAATTAGCAAGTAGATATTCTAAGGCACCAAAGTCCGGGAAAGGTGGAAAGCTCAAGAGAATTGAACCCCAAGGCGTTGTCGTAGTCGATGCTAATCCAAAGGTAAGAAGGTTGTTCATTCAGGCAGGCTGGTATCCACATTGCACGAGGTTAGGAGAATCACATCAAGGAGTAGCCCGTGAATTTTCTCAGACTTTCAAGGGACATGAAGCTATCATTTTTGCTTTTCAGTTGCAGGTTTCAGAACAATCTACTGCAGAGGCTTTTAACCTTCCCCAGGAAGGCGAAAAGTGGTTCAAAGGACAACTTATCACAGGAGGAGATCTCAATGCTTTTATCAGAGATGAATACCAAGATCCCAACTGGGCCAAAGGACTTCCCAGCAGTTATCTGAACAAAGAATGGGAAGAAACAGTCAAGATAGTTAAGATCTTCCTCACTTGTGAGAGAAGATATATAGTATTTTTTTCTGTACCATATGAGGTCTCTATTTAATTTTTCATGTATGAGGGCTCTTAATCTGCCTTATTTTATATTGAAGAGCCTAACCAAAATGGCATCCAGGATTCAAACACATCAAGAAGAATCAGAGTACAGCCTGTATCATTAGGCAATTATCAAGGTTCGGGTTGAAGAAGAATTGAAAAAGAGGAACCAGACTTGGGACCATTTCTTATTTTATAGAGCAGATCAACCTACACCAAAACCCCAAGAAATTGATAAGCCTTATTCAACATGGGTTTAGACAAAGAGGAAAGAAACTGCATCAGCTGAGGGAAACTCCAAAAGAAATACAAGAAGGGAAGGTGTGAGCAGAGGTGCCAAAAGCAGAAAAAGGAAGAATTCAGCTACTAAAACTAAAAAGAAAAAGGAGCAAGGAGAAAGCTCTTCTACCCAGAAAATTGAAAGCTCAAAAATGGTTCCTCTTGTTAGACCTTTTCCTAAGGTTTACATAAGAACTAGGAGAAGAAAAATTGTAGCTGAAGAGAAATCTAAAGTGTGTGTGTTTCCTGAAATTCCAGAAGCACATGAACAACAACAAGAAGACCAACCTCTTGATTCTGATGAGGAAATATTGAAGGAAGCAGGGTATACAAGAACTAGTAAAAACAAGAAGGAAGAGCTAAAACTAGTTGCTGGAACTAGGAGGAGGCATATTAGGCAAAATAACAAATACATACTGAAATCAAAGGCCCTAAATAACCCTAGTTTGCTAACTGAAGTAATAGTTATAGAAGAACAGACTATAGAGCTGCAGATTTAGGATCCCTCAATTGCAGAAATCAGAAGATCCTTGAAGAAACAAAGAGACAAAGCTCCCACGGACCAGCCATTAGAGTCTTTCAAAAGAAAAAAGATCCAAAAAGAAGCAAAAAAGAGAGAGTCCATCATCAAACAAGACACAACAAAAATCACAAGGTCTAAATCTACTAGAATTAAAACCAACTTGGATAAGCTTGAAAAGGCTGCAACTCACATAGGATGAAAGGGTATTTTGAAGCATTTTTGTTGAAATTTTGAAGTGGAAACATTATCCTACCAAAAGTTTCGAAGTGTTTCCAGTTTTTTCGCCATTATAGGTATTACCAGAATTTTTGGTAGCACGTGTCACAATAGAAATATATAGTTGTTAGCAGCAAACCTCTGGGCCAGTTTTGGAAAACAACAACTCATTACGATAGGGATAAGAAAGATGATAAATATGAGACAATTATGAGGTTGTTGAAGGTTATGTTTAATGAATACATATGGTAATTCAATAGGAAATACCATAAAGAGAAAATTCAGCAGCAAAAGGGGCAGCCAGTTAGTTTTCCTGCAGCGAAGTGTCATTCTTCCCCTTCTTCTCATCTACACCTATACTTTTTGTTGTAATTCGATGGGAGATGATATTAATGTCTAAAAGAAACTTATGTAACAAGAATATATTAGAACCATCAATTAAGGAGAGTTGGAGTTGGTTCCTCTCTCCCTATATATACCTTTTGTAAATATCACTTCAGGGTTGGATATTGGTTCACCTGAAGACTGAGCTTAATAAAATAGATTTTTCTACACTTCATGCTGGAGAATTTTGTGATTAAAGTCATATATAATGTGTGGTTTGTCTATCTCCTGTTTTCAACTTTCTAAATTATAAATTTGTAGTAGCTAGTATAGTATGAGTGAGAATCATTAAGAGAATCTAATGATGACTTATCTATTGTCCAGTTTTCTGTGAATTATAATATGTGTTCAAGTAGAAATTTCTAGTGAAGGTTTCAAAAAGGATTTGTGAGATACTTTATACTTGTTTTTACTTCCTAATTGTTGTTTTCCTTGTCAAGCCTGTTTTAATCTTTTAAATGATAAATTACAACAACTAGTATAGTATGAGTGAGAATCATTAAGAGGATCTAATGATGACTTATCTACTATCCAGTTTGCTGTAAATCATAATATCAGTTTAAGTAGAAATTATTAGTGAAGGTTTCACAAAGGATTTGTGAAATACTTTATACTTTTTCCTACTTTCTACCTATTATTCTCCTTATAAAAAAAATAGAGTTTGCTATAAAGCTTTATATAGTTGAGGTGATTGTCTTAAGATACTCAGTTTTCTTAGGATAAGTATCAGCTACCTGTTCTCCTTCCTCTGCTCCCCTATACTACTCACTTAACCATACAATTTATGCTTTCCACAACTTTCCAAATGCATGAAAGTTAAAGAGGAACTCAATCATTTCAAAACCCATTCACAAAGCCATCCCACCACTCAAAAAACCTTTTAAATTTGAAATGAAATCATGATGAGTAAGGCTTAGTCCTTTTGCAGTATAGGAGCATCTCCTTGCGCTAACATCTTTGGTGCCATTGCTGAGGAGGCAAATTGAAGTTTATCCCTGGGTAAATGACAAAGTTATAAGTCTGGTTCTGAGGTGTACAGTTCTAGCTGTCTTTTTAGACTTCTTTACACCTGTTGACTCCATTGTTGAAGTTCTGGCTCCAGGTAAGGCTAGAACCAGGGAAAACCCACATTCTCCTTTGAAAAACCAAGTCCATGATCCTCAAAAGCTAATCGAGAAAAACAGTAAGCAAAAACTTGTTTCTTTTATTTCTGGTTTTTCAAAAGCTATTCCTAAAAAAGTACAATAAATTTTGTCTCCTAATTTTATAAAAATTTATGTACCTCTCTTGTTTTCCAGTCAATAAACAACCTCAACATTGAGTGTTGGTGCTTCCTCATATACTATTCAAAATCCTCAAATTGTTATTCCACAAATCCCAGTAACTCCAACCATGGCAAGCCCTAATCCACTCCCTAACCGAATGGATGCAATTGTTGCTGCTAGGTATGCTCTTTTAGTTTTACCTCAGCCTATGAATGAATTACTTGCAGGAGATTATCTCAAGTATATGGCTAAATTTAATGGTGAAGGGGAGGTAACAACTGAAGAACATATTTATGATTTTTATGCTTATGTTGATAATCTGAACATTGAGCATGAAGATGTTTGGATGAGAGTTTTTGTTTAGAGTCTTGAGGGTGATGTAAGGAAATGGTTCAGATCTTTGACAGTTGGTAGCATCACTGGAATTTAAGTCCTAGATGATACATTTTTAAGAACATGGGGCGACAAGAAATACTTTTTGTATTATATCACAGAATTTGGTGCAATCAAAAGAAATGAAGGAGAATCAGTTTCTGATTTTTCTAAAAGATTCAATAAAATGTATAGCAAGATACCTACTAAAATCAAGCCTACTAAGGCCTCTGCTAAAATCACTTATGCTGGTGCTTTTGATCTTGACTTTTGTTTATTGTTGAGAGGAAGAAGGTCTACTACGCTCTCACAAATGAAAGACAATGCACTGGAGTTAGAATCAAATATATTAGCATTTAATAGACTTAGAGGAGGGATTGACAGAGAAAAAAGAAGGAAGAAAGCTGAAGTTTCTACTTCAGGAACTTCTGACATAGATCCTAAGCTAGATGAGCTTACCAAGATGGTAAAATCATTGACTAATGATATGTCTAATTTGAAGATGGAATCAATACCGTCTACTACTAGAAATGTTTCATTTGATTTTCCAAATAGACAACAGTTTAGAAGACCTAATGCTCCTCAAATTCTCCGGAGAGAAATAAGAGATGCTGATGATCAAAAGGTGCAGCCTCCTTTGTAGAATGTTATATTTGAAGATGAAGAAGAAGCTAAAGGGTTGGAAAGAGGTGCTGATATAAATTGTCTTAGAGACAAAGAAGGGATGATTTATCTTACACAAGCACAGTATGAAGACTTCATGTCATATACTCAGAATAATGAAGTGAGTCCTAATCATTCCATGATTGCAGCTGATCATCAAAGCATATACAATCTCAGATCAAAGAAAAATGATGATACTTCTAAGCATGTTGCACAGCCAAAGAAGAATAAAGATGCAGTTAAAGTTTCAGCGGAAAAATCTCACAGACCGGAAATTCCTGTAGCATCCAATATTCTAGCAGAGAAACAAGTGATCGAACCTAAGAAACTGGAAATTTTGGTAGAATTTGATTTGCCTTCACTCGAGGTAAGAATTGCTCAAAAAACACACTCTTCTTTCAATTTTGAAAATGTAACTCAGAAGATAAAGATTCTTGTTCCCCTTGTTGAACTCATGAAAAATCAAGATTTCAAAAATACTTTTATGTAAGTTTTGCAGCATTCACCTATTGAAGTAATCTCTGTTTTTTTTAACCTTCAAGATGATAAGCCCACATCCATTGGTAGAATAAAAAGATGACTCTACCCGTCCCTTCTATCTATCTTTGAATATTCATGAAAAGACCCTACATAATTGTCTTATGGACTCTGGAGCTTCACATAATCTAATGCCCAAGGTAGTTATGGATGAACTAGGTCTTGAGATAACTAGAGAGTACCAAGATCTCTATTCTTTTGATTCTCGGAAATTCCAATGCCTTGGTGTCATCAAAGACCTTGCAGTAAGTGTTTTTCAATTACCTATGAGAGGGATGGTAATGGATATTATTGTCGCCGATATCCCTCCTAGATTTGGTATGCTACTTTCTAGGTCATGGATTAAAAGGTTGGGAGGAACCTTGCAAATGGATTTCAGTTATGCTACTGTTCCTGTTTTTGGAGGAGAACAGAGAAGCTCAGCTGGCATATATCATTAGTGGCAGAAAAGACCCTACTAATCATTCGATATATGCTATAACAATTGGAGTTGGTTTAAGAATTCCACATATGGTTGACTCCGCCTTGCCTACAAAAAATGTTCAGATTTTAAAGCCTGTTGAAAATCAAATCAGTCATGAAGGATCGAAGGTATGGCAAATGTTTTTTGATGGCTCATGTTCCAAAGAAGATGTTGGTGCAGGGATTGTTCTTATTTCTCCTTTGAAGGAAAGTTTCACTTTTTCTTTCAAACTTGAATTTGAGACAACTAATAATGTGGCTGAATATGAATCTTTGTTAATTGGCTTAAAAAAGGAAAAATATATGAATATATCATAAATTTCTGTTTTTGGAGACACTGAACTTATTATTCAAAAAATCAGAAATATTTATCAAACTAAGCATCCTAGACCCAGAGATTACAGGAATGCAGTATGGGACATTGTAGAAGACTCCATCCTGGCCTTTAACATTTCTTTTGTTCCAAGAGAAAACAATATTCTAGCAGATCCAATCTCTATTTCAGCCAACTCATTCAAAATTCCAATGCCTGTAAAGTTTAAATATGAAGTGGAAGTTAGGTTTAGACCTAGCATTCCTGATAATGTTAAGCATTGGAAAGTTTTGAAGATGGCTAGGAGATCAGAAAATTCATTGAAGTTGCTGAAGAGTTTGTTGTTCTAAATATTGATAAAGAAGAAGACCTACCACAAGTTGATGTTGATCATCAAGATTCCAGAAATCTAAAAAAATAGATTGCTGATCAGCCTATCATATAGCTGCCTACCAATCATATTCCCAAGGGGTTAATTCCACTTGAGAAACTTTTTGATCAAAATGATGTTGTAGTCAAGCCACAGTTAGCAGAAGTAGATGTTGAATTAGAAGATTTCAACTTGGGTACAACAAAAGAACCAAGGTATGTGAAATCGTCAAAAGATTTACTAGATGAAAGAAAGATGGAATATCACAAGCTGTTTTGTGAATTTGTTGATGTTTTTGCCTGGAAATACGAAGATCTTAAGACATATGATACATCTATCATTAAGCATAGAATACCATTGAAAGATGGTACTAAACCTTTCCAGCAGAAGTTAAGGCAAATAAACCCACTATTTCTACCAATGATGGAAAAGGAAGTGAAGGAACTGCTGGATGCTAAAATCATTATTCCATTGAGATACACAGATTGGGTTGCCAATCTAGCACTAGTAAAAAAGAAAAGTGGTGAAATCAGATTGCGTGTGGATTTTAGAAATCTTAACAAAAGTTCTAAGAAATATAACTATCCATTACTGAAGATGGAGAATATTCTTCAAAAGCTGACTGAGTCAGACATAATTTCCACGTTAGATGGTTTTTCTGGGTACAACCAAATTTCTGTTTGGCTAGAAGATCAAGAAAAGATAACATTCACTACTCCTTGTGGTACATTCATCTATGAAAAGATGCCATTTGGGCTTATGAATGCTAGAGCTACTTTCCAATGTGATATGGACTTTGCATTCATTGGAGAAAAGGACAAGTTCTTGGTCATCTATTTGGATGACATTACTATTTTTTCAGCTTCAGATCAAGAACACCTTCAACACTTGAGGCAAGTATTTTTTAAATGCAGAAAATATGGTATATTCTTGAACCCAAAGAAGTCTCATTTTTCTCTCAAAGAAGGTAAGATGTTGGGTCACATAGTTTCTAAAAATGGAGTGAGGATTGATCCAAAAAGAGTGATTGCAATTCAAGATTTAACACTTCCAAGATCCAAGAAAGAGATTCAATCTTTCCTTGGTAAGATCAATTTTCTCAGAAGATTCATCCCAAATTTTGCTGAAGTGGTGAAACATATTACTTGTATGCTAAGGAAGGACAAAGAAGTCAAGTGGATAGATGAATCCAGAAATTCATTTGAGCTGATAAAAACGGCTATTATTGAAGCACCTCAATTGGTAAGTCTTGAATATTCAAAACCTTTCTTAATCTTCTCATTTGCTTCTCAAGACACCATTGTTGTTGTTTTGTTACAAAAAGATTCAGAAAATAAAGAAGTGCCTATAGAAGTTTTTAGCAGATCTCTTAGAGATGGAGAATTAAAGTTTGAAATGTTGAAAAAGCATGCTTATGCATTAGTTAAAGCTCTGAAAGCTTTTAGAGTTTATATTCTGCATGCGCAAGTGATAGCGTATGTCCCTTCATTTGTTGTTAGAGAGATACTAGCTTAGATGGAAAGAGAAGCAAATGGGTGACTAAAGTTCTTGAATTTTATTTAGAGATAAAGGATACTAAACTAATCAAAGGTCAAGGATTAGCTAAACTACTTGCTGAAGAAAATTGTAAAGTGTTGGGTTTGAATTTCATGGATGATAATCTAGAAGGGCAAATTTCAAAACCTGTTGATGATATAGTAGTAGATTCAAAGCTTGCTGAGTGTAGTTGGTACAAAGATGTTGTTTATTTTCTAAAATATTTTAAACCCCCTCGAGAGTATGATAAAAGTAGAGTGAGATCTTTGAACTTGAAAACCATTAAGTATTGCATCAAAAATAATTGTTTTTATTGGAAAGATCCTATAGGAGTTCTGTTGAGATGCAATGATCCAAAGGAATCTAAAAGGTCATATTTGAAATTCATAGTAGTGTTTGTCAAGGTCATCATTATTGGAGAACTACTGCATACAAAATATTGAGAGCTGGCTATTTTTGGCCTAGCTTATTTTCTGATGTATATGCTGAGGTGAGAACATGTGAAAGATGTCAAAGGTTCATTGGTAAAAAGCATTTGAAGTCATTACCTCTTAAGCCCATAATTGTTTCTGAACCTTTCCAGCAGTGGGGATTAGATTTCATTAGTGAAATTCATCCAGCTTCAAGTGGGAAACATCATTGAATTCTTGTTGCTACTGATCACTTCACCAAATGGATCGAAGAAATACCTACCAAGAATGCCACTCAAAAAGTTATTATTAACTTTTTGGAAGGAATCATAACTAGATTTGGATGTCCATCAAGACTAGTAGCAGATAATGCAGATCCTTTTAAAGCCACACCATTGGTAAATTTCTGTGGAGAATATGGTATCCAACTGACTCATTCTACAGCTTAATATCCACAAGGGAATGGTTTAGCTGAATCATCTAATAAAAGTTTGGTAAGAATCATCACCAAGTTTCTGGAGAAAAAAAAGAAAGCTTGGGACTCAAAACTCAAGTTTTCTTTATGGGCTGACAGGGTGACAATCAAAAATTCTATTAATACATCACCTTTTCAGATGGTTTATCGGATTGATGCTAGTTTTCCAGTCCAATTAGCTATTCCTGTAGCCAAACGACTGCAAGATCATGAAGCTAAACCAAATGACATGACCAAAAGAATGTTGGCATTATGATTCAAGTGTTGTCCTTGATGGCAACTCACTCAGAGGTTGGTACAGGTGCTCAGAGACTGGTACAGGTGATGGCAACTTAACTAGTGGACAGATCTCAGTACAGCAGGACAAGAAAGAGATATACGCAGGTTCAGCAAGGAGAATCAGCGTGTACACGCAGGTTGGCTTCAGTAAAAGCGCGTACATGTGAAAACGTACCTATGGTTTTGGACCATGGTGTCTCGACGGACGTGTCGATCCCTAGTTTCGAGGTTGATGGTATTGTGTTACTATGGTTTTTGCTCTTGGTATTGAGCAAGGCCTAAGGCTATATAAGGAGAAGATCACTAGGCCAAAGAGAGCAAGTGTGAGTGATGAAGATTTGAGAAAGTGTGTGATCCAAGTGCTGGTTATGGGTTGGTGATCTGAACCAAGGTTTCACCCATGTGGAGGATGATGAATGATGGAATGAGATCTCAAGGCTTGGAATGATTATCTTCATATGGTTTGACTCTGGATAGACTAGATCTACTGATGCATGTTTGTTATTATGATCTGGGTATGTTTTGATGTCTGATATAGCTGCAGAGTTTTAAGGTTGAATTTATAGATCTGTACGCGAGTTGGTTTTGGTAAAAGAGCGTATACACGCAGGTTGGGTTCATCCAAGTAGCGTATACAATGTGAAGTATGATATTTGAATATGGAGTTGGATCTGGTTGTTGCTATGATTGTCTGGTTATTGTTGATAGGGTTACAGTGATTCAGAATTGGGTGTTTCAGTGATTAATGATGCAGGTTGTACTACAATGATGATTGTCTTATGGATCCAGTATGAAAATGTATGAAACGTGGTCCCGGGTAGCTCGTAGGCCGGCACCTACGTACTGGTAAACATATCAGCCAGTACAAGAGCCAGGGGGTTGTAGCTCCCTTCCACTAGCAGCTGGAAAACGAGTAAAGAAGCATTCTGTAGGTAGGCACCTACGTACTAGTAAATGGATCGGCTAGTACAAGAGCTAAGAGGGTTGTAGCCCTCTGCAGGTTGTAGCCTGCGTGCTGGTAAAGGACTGCACCAGTACATTGTAAAAGAAGTTTCTCATTAAAGAAGAAAGAGACAAATTGCAGCAGGTGGTTTTCACCCACATTGGGTTTCCACCTTATATCATGGTGTTCATGTGTGTGGCTTTTGTGTGATGATCTATTCTGTTATACTGCACCTGTTTACTGTTAATATGCTTAATAATATCCTGATGCATTTACTGAAGATAAGATTAACTGAATCATAAGATCTCTGCATATACGCTAGTTTCTTTAGACACAGTCGCGTGTACACGCGGGTTCACTTAACTGAAGTCGCGTATATGTTTCTGAGTATGAAATTGAAAAGTTTTATCTGATCTGATAATACTGATTCACCCCCCCTCTCAGTATTATTTCCAACAATTGGTATCAGAGCAGGTCCTTCAGAGAAGCTTGATCGCTTGAAGGAGATTCGTAGAACAATGGGGAAGAAAGCACGTCAGAAGAAGAAGACAGCTCAAAGGAAAAATGACAACCTGCCGTTGAGTGGAAGCAAGTGTTCAGATCCTGAAGCATCTCAGATTGAAGATGGACAAGCAAATGAAGCATCAGATCAAATCATAGATCAACAAGATCTACCTAGCAAAAGGGAGAATGCCCTCAAGGAAGAAATCATCAGATTAGAAGATCAGTTAGAATGTGCCTCCAGAATTCGAGAAATGCTGCTAGCACTGAATAAAGAGCAAGAAAACGAGATCCTCAAACTAAGGCATCAGTTGGATGAAGGAAGGAAAGCTAAAGAGACCTTGGAGAAGCAATGTCTTGAAAAGGAAGAACAACATCAAGTTGAGGTAAATATCCTGAAAGGTAAAATAGAAGAAAAGGATAAGCTTTTACGATTTCAAGATAGTACTAAAGTCTTGGATGATATTCTTCATAGTCAAAGATCTCCTGCTATCAAGACTGGTCTTGGTTTTCGTGGATATGTTGAAGGTGAATCTAGTTCACAAGGTGAGGCAAGAAACTCTAATGAGAAATCTGAAATGCCCAACAAAGAACAACCAAGGAAAGAAATTCCTCAAGGAAGATTCTTTACTCCTAACTATGGACGTGATAGACGATTATTTCCTCCACTGAATAATGTTGAATGTTATGTATGTCATAATCTTGGACATGTTGCAGCCATATGTAGAAGAAGAAGGTTTCAAGACCATCATGCAGAAAGATCATCACATTCGAGGTACTTTAATGGATATTGTTTTTCTTGCAATATGCTTGGCCACAAAGCTGCTGATTGCTACAGGAGGAATATGAAACATGTAAGATGCTATGCATGTAACAAGTTTGGACATAAAGCAAGAGATTGCAGGAACAAAGCTCATGATAAGAAGAAATCATCAACATGCTTGAAGATATGGAAGAAAAAGGAAGTTCAGTCAGAAAAATATGGCACAGCACAGGGTACTCAGCACAGCACAGACATAACAAACTCAGGGGGAGCTGAAGGTGTAAAACTTCAGTGTTCTAATTCTCATACGCAAGTTTCATGAAGGAAAGCCGCGTATATACGCGAGTTACAGGCTGCAAAGTCGCGTATATGGAGAAAGGGCAACAGAACAGACCCAGGTTCAGTCATGGTTGGCTCAGGCTCAGGGGGAGCAGAACAGACTCAGGAAATGGTTCAGACATGGTTGGCTCACACTCAGGGGGAGCAGATTCTTCAAATAATTCATTGTTGGCATTATGGTTAGAAGTTGTTGATAAAGTCTATGAAGCTAAATGATACATCTTGCTGTTTAGGAATGGTATTGCAGGCTGATGCTTATGGTACAGATCATGATGCTGCTGGTGGCTTTCATAAGTCTTGGTCTAGATATTTCATCACTATGTCATGTATCTCTTTGTGATATCTCTTTTATGATGTCAAGGTCATGTAACGGCCTATGTTGGTTTCCCCACTATGCCTGGGATGAATGATGAAATGTTTATGTATTGTCATGAGTAAACTCTTAATGTATCTCCACATGGTTAGGTGGATGAGTCAATATTGGTATATCCCCACTAGGTTGGGTGATGAATGTATGTATTGAGTCTTTGGTGATAGGAAGGTCTTCTATAATGTATAAGTCTTTGTTCTTCTTGAAGAACATCTTTTGCAGATCTTGCCTACAGTCAAGGGGAGCATGAACAGCACAATTCAGCAAGAGCAGGATGGATAGATTGGTACACTTTGGCATACACAAAGGGGGAGCACATTTGGAGATTTCAGCATGTACTCAGGGGGAGTATGGACAGCAGTATGGACAGCAGAAGGTATACCAAAGAAGAGAATATCTTGGTCCACCCTTTGCCCTTGATGTCAAAGGGGGAGAGTGACTTGGTGTGGTGGTTGCCATCAAGTCCAAAGGGGGAGATTGTTGGCATTATGATTCAAGTGTTGTCCTTGATGGCAACTCACTCAGAGGTTGGTACAGGTGCTCAGAGACTGGTACAGGTGATGGCAACTTAACTAGTGGACAGATCTCAGTACAGCAGGACAAGAAAGAGATATACGTAGGTTCAGCAAGGAGAATCAGCGTGTACACGCAGGTTGGCTTCAGTAAAAGCGCGTACATGTGAAAACGTACCTTTGGTCAGTGGCAGTTAGTCCTTGGAAGTTGTGCCTATGGTTTTGGACCATGGTGTCTCGACGGACGTGTCGATCCCTAGTTTCGAGGTTGATGGTATTGTGTTACTATGGTTTTTGCTCTTGGTATTGAGCAAGGCCTAAGGCTATATAAGGAGAAGATCACTAGGCCAAAGAGAGCAAGTGTGAGTGATGAAGATCTGAGAAAGTGTGTGATCCAAGTGCTGGTTATGGGTTGGTGATCTGAACCAAGGTTTCACCCATGTGGAGGATGATGAATGATGGAACGAGATCTCAAGGCTTGGAATGATTATCTTCATATGGTCTGACTCTGGATAGACTAGATCTACTGACGCATGTTTGTTATTATGATCTAGGTATGTTTTGATGTCTGATATAGCTGCAGAGTTTTAAGGTTGAATTTATAGATCTGTACGCGAGTTGGTTTTGGTAAAAGAGCGTATACACGCAGGTTGGGTTCATCCAAGTAGCGTATACAATGTGAAGTATGATATTTGAATATGGAGCTGGATCTGGTTGTTGCTATGATTGTCTGGTTATTGTTGATAGGGTTACAGTGATTCAGAATTGGGTGTTTCAGTGATTAATGATGCAGGTTGTACTACAATGATGATTGTCTTATGGATCCAGTATGAAAATGTATGAAACGTGGTCCCGGGTAGCTCGTAGGCCGGCACCTACGTACTGGTAAACATATCAGCCAGTACAAGAGCCAGGGGGTTGTAGCTCCCTTCCACTAGCAGCTGGAAAACGAGTAAAGAAGCATTCTGTAGGTAGGCACCTACGTACTAGTAAATGGATCGGCTAGTACAAGAGCTAAGAGGGTTGTAGCCCTCTGCAGGTTGTAGCCTGCGTGCTGGTAAAGGACTGCACCAGTACATTGTAAAAGAAGTTTCTCATTAAAGAAGAAAGAGACAAATTGCAGCAGGTGGTTTTCACCCACATTGGGTTTCCACCTTATATCATGGTGTTCATGTGTGTGGCTTTTGTGTGATGATCTATTCTGTTATACTGCACCTGTTTACTGTTAATATGCTTAATAATATCCTGATGCATTTACTGAAGATAAGATTAACTGAATCATAAGATCTCTGCATATACGCTAGTTTCTTTAGACACAGTCGCGTGTACACGCGGGTTCACTTAACTGAAGTCGCGTATATGTTTCTGAGTATGAAATTGAAAAGTTTTATCTGATCTGATAATACTGATTCACCCCCCCTCTCAGTATTATTTCCAACAAAGAATGTATCAAATCATAGAAGTGTAGAAAAAGAGAGAACATCAATATAATTTGGTAAGAAAATATCAGCAAGTTGTGAAGGAAGTCTTTGATAAAGTGACTCAAAAAGAAGATTTTCAGATTGGAGATCTGGTGTTGAAGTGGGATGCATAGCACCAAGATCTAGGCAAGCATTCAAAATTTGATGCTTTATGGCTTGGTCCTTTCAAAATCTCAAATGTCTTGTAGAACAATACTTTTGAGTTGCAGAATCTTGATGGGACAGAACTGTATGGAGGCCCATTTAACGAGCATTTTCTCAAAAAATTCTTTTAGTAAGGCTGTTGGTAGCCTGAGTTCACTGTAAATACCAGTGTGATTTCATAATAAGACTCCATAGTCAAATGACAAGGCACTAAAACTACAAAAAGTTCTTAGAGCCTTGCAGGGAGAGCTCTATCCCTTGTGGAGGCAATGTTAGCATAGTTCTAGGCTAAGTCATGAGTAGGTTTTGAAATTTTTATTTTCAGGATTAATTTTGTAAATTTCAAAAAAATTTAAAATGTTACCAGAATTTCTAGTAGCGCCCGATTTTCTCGTTCAGATAGACTCCCCTATTTTTCCGACAGTCTTTTAGTTATTGTTTTATTTCTTGTTTTCTTTAAAGAATTTCCGATACTACCATAATTTCTGGTAGCGTTTCCTGTTTAAAAAAAAAAAATATGAAAACATAACCGTTTCCAATTTTCCACGTGTCATGACAACGGAATATAAAATCCAAATCATTAGAAAGAACTGTATGGAGGCCCATTTAATGGGCATTTTCTCAAAAAATTCTTTTACTAAGGTTGTTGGTAGCCTGAGTTCACTGTAAATACCAGTGTGTTTCATAATAAGACTCCATAGTCCAATGACAGGGCACTGAAATTGCAAAAAGTTCTTAGAGCCTTGCAGGGAGAGCTCTATCCCCCGTGGAGCCAATGTTAGTACAATTCTAGGCTAAGTCATGAGTAGGTTTTGAAAATTTTATTTTTAGGATTAATTTTGTAAATTAAAAATTTAAAACGTTACCAGAATTTCTGGTAGCACTTGATTTTCTTGTTCGGACAGTCTCCCCTGTTTTTCAGACAATCTTTCAGTTATTGTCTTATTTCTTGTTTTCTTTAAAGAATTTCCGATACTGCCATAATTTCCAGTAGCGTTTCCCATTTAAAAAAAAAAATCCGAAAACAAAACCATTTCTGATTGTCCACGTGTCATGACAACGGAATATCAAATCCAAATCATTAGATTTCATGATTGGATAGGTCACAAATACCAAGTCAAGTCAAGTGGTAGTCATTAATCATTTTGGTTGATCATGTTTGATATGTGTCAGCCATAGCCATAACCAACTGTTTTCTATCCCACCCATCTTAAATAGCTCGGGTTTCCTAAAATCTATAGCGTGTCTGTAGTGTCAGTATCAGCCAGATATTTAAATTCTGATGACCGTTCCTTCCATTCCATGTAATACGCTACAAGAATTTCCTGCCAGTCCAAATTAATGCAGGAAAATTGCTAGATTTGCAAGATTCTCGTACAGCCACCTATAGCAGATTAGCTGGACTCTCCAAGGCAACTTGACTTCATCATTACAACAACATGCTGTCTATCATGACATGAAATATTGTGTAATAAAGAAGGATTATATGCATGGGAGATTGAACCATGGCTTCATCTCAAATATTCGAAAGTGAAAGAAATGTCACCATTTCAAATTTCTGAAGAGCAGCTAAGGAGACACTGATGAAGGAGTTAAAGAACATATCCCAGATTTCTAGGCAGCCTAACTCAAGATAGTTGCAATAGCTGTTGGGTAAGGATTCAAACACTTTGACACCTATTCTTCATAATCAACAAGCATATATTCTATGGCACCAAAGTCTAGGAAAGGTGGAAAGCTCAAGAGAATTCAACCCCAAGGAGTTGAGTTAGTCGATGCTAATCCAAAGGTAAGAAGGTTTTTCATTCAGGCAGGCTGGTATCCACTCTGCACGAGGTTAGGAGACTCACATCAAGGAGTAGCCCATGAATTTGCTCAGACTTTCAAGTTGCATGTTTTAGAACAATATATTGCAGAGGCTTTTAACCTTCCCCAAGAAGGAGAAAAGTGGTTCCAAGGATAGCTTATCACATGAGGAGGTCTCAATGCTTTTATCAGAGATTAATATCAAGATCCAAACTGGGCCAAAGGAATTCCCAGTAGTTATCTGAAGAAAGAAAGGGAAGAAACAATCAAGATAGTTAAGATCTTCCTCACTTGTGAGAGAAGATATATAGTATTTTTTCTATAACATATGAGGTCCCTATTTCATTTTTCATGTATGACGACTCTTAATCTGCCTTATTTTATATTGAAGAGCCTAACCAAAATGGCAACCAAGATTCAAACACATCAAGAAGCATCAGAGTACAGCCTGTATCATCAGGCAATTATCAAGGTTCGGGTTGAATAAGAATTGAAAAAGAGGAACCAGAGTTGGGACCGTTTCTTGTTTTATAGAGCAGATCAACCTGCACCAAAACCCCAAGAAATTGATAAACCTTCTTCAACATGGGTTCAAACAAAGAGGAAAGAAACTGCATCAGCTGAGGGAAACTCCAAAATAAAGACAAGAAGGGAAGGTGTGAGCAGAGGTGCCAAAAGCAGAAAAAAGAAGACTTCAGCTACTAAAACTAAAAAGAAAAAGGAGCAAAGAGAAAGCTCTTCTGCCCAGAAAATTGAAAGGTCAAAAATGGTTCCTCTTGTTAGACCTTTTCCTAAGGTTCACATAAGAACTAGGAGAAGAAAACTTGTAGCTGAAGAGAAATCTAAAGCGCAGGTGTTTACTGAAATTCCGGAAGCACATGAACAACAACAAGGAGACCAACCTCTTGATTCTGATGAGGAAATATTGAAGGATGTAGGGTATACAAGAACTAGTAAAAACAAGAAGGAAGAGCTAAAACTAGTTTCTGGGACTAGGAGGAGGCATACTAGGGAAAAGAACTAATACACACTGAAATCAAAGGCCCTAAATAAGCCTAGTTTGGTAACTGAAGTAATAGTTATAGAAGAGAAATCTACAGAGCTGCAGATTGAAGACCCCTCAATTGCAGAAATCAAAAGATCCTTGAAGAAACAAAGAGACAAAGCTCCCATGGACTAGCCATCAGAGTCTTCCAAAAGAAAAAATATCCAAAAAGAAACAGAGAAGAGAGAGGCCATAATAAAAAAGACACAGAAAAAATCACAAGGTCTAAATCTGCTAGAATTGAAACCAACTTGGATAAGCTTGCAGAGGCTGCAACTCACATAGGATGAAAGGGTATTTTGAAGCATTTTTGTTGAAATTTTGAAGTGGAAACATTATCCTACCGAAAGTTTCGAAGTGTTTCCAATTTTTTCGCCATTATAGGTATTACCAGAATTTCCGGTAGCACCTATCACAACAGAAATATACAGTTGTCAGCGGCAAACCTTCGGGCCAGTTTTGGAAGAAAACAACTCATAATGATAGGGATAAGAAAGATGATGGATATGAGACAGTTATGAGGTTGTTGAAGGTGATGTTTAATGAATACATATGGTCATTCAATAGGTAAGACCATAAAGAGAAAATTCAACAGCAAAAGGGGCAGCTAGTTAGTTTTCTTGCAACAAAGTGTCATTCTTCCCCTTCTTCTCATCTACACCTGTACTTTTTGTTGTAATTCGATGGGAGATGATCTTAATGTCTAAAAGACACTCATGTAACAAGAATATAGTGGAACCATCAATTTAGGAGAGTTGGAGTTGGTGCCTATCTCCCTATATATACCTTTTGTAAATATCACTTCAGGGTTGGATTTTGGTTCACCTAAAGACTTGGCTTAATAAAATAGCTTTTTCTACACTTCATGCTGGAGGATTTTGTGATTCAAGTCATATCTAATGTGTGGTTTGTCTATCTCATGTTTTCAACTTTCTAAATTATAAATTTGCAGTAGCTAGTATAGTATGAGTGAGAATCATTAAGAGAATCTAATGATGACTTATCTACTGTCCAGTTTTCTGTGAATTATAATATGTGTTCAAGTAGAACTTGCTAGTGAAGGTTTCACAAAGGATTTGTGAGATACTTTATAGCTATTTTTACTTCCTAATTGTTGTTTTCCTTGTCAAGCCTGTTTTAATCTTTTAAATGATAAATTACAACAGCTAGTATAGTATGGGTGAGGATCATTAAGAGTATCTAATGATGACTTATCTACTATCCAGTTTGTTGTAAATCATAATATCAGTTTAAGTAGAAATTGTTAGTGAAGGTTTCACAAAGGATTTGTGAAATACTTTATACTTTTTCTTACTTTCTATCTATTATTCTCCTTATAAAAAAAACAAAGTTTTCTATAAGGCTTTATATAGTTGAGGTGACTATCTTAAGATACTCAGTTTTCTTAGGATAAGTATCAGCTACCCGTTCTCCTTCCTCTGCTCCACTATACTACTCACTTAACCATACAATTTATGCTTACCACAACTTTCCAAATGCATGAAAGTTAAAGAGGAACTCAATCATTTCAAACCCCTTCAGAAAGCCATCCCACCACTCAAAAAACCCTTTTTAATTTTGAAATGAAATCATGATGTGTAAGGCTTACTCCTTTTGTAGTCTACAAGAAACTCCTTGTGCTAACACAAGGGAGAGGGATTGTAGGAGGTAAATCCTCCTCATTTATTAATCCTACATTCAAATATTCCTCCATTCATCACATCAGCTCGGAGTGCAAACAACCAAATCATGAGGACTAGAAGGTAGCAGAGCAAGTGAGAGAAAAAGCACTAGTTTATCTCGCGTTTGGGAGCCGAGTCTCCCTAATTTTAAGGAAGTCATTGGGGAATTTAGATGTATAAGTAGAGAGGCCTAGGACCTTAGTAGGATTCGGATTTTTGATTGTAAAACTCTAATCTATTTTCGAGCTGCAAAACTTGTGACAATTCTATTAATGTAATTTGTTGTTTTGGTAATAAGAATGAGTTTTGTTTTTAGCCAGCACTAAGTTAACTTAGAGGGCTGAATATCTTTGGTTAGGGCCCAACCCTAGCAGCCAAGGCTCCTCTTTATTGTACATGTATGTTTAGTGTAGATTCATAGCTTCATTGTTAATTTTCTTTTTAGATGCATTTCCATTATAAGTAGTATAGATTAGATTGGTTGTTTAATAGTTTGCCTCCATTTGTGCCTTATTTCAAGTAGAAGGTTAGAAAGGAGAAAAAGGATCACCACAAGGTTGGTAGCAGGTGTCTCGACCTCAATTCTTCCCTCTGGGACCATGACTTGAGGAAGGGACCCTTAAGCAGCCCCAAAAACACAGATTTCTAGCTCTTTTATGAGCTTTGGAGTTTGATGTCTTTAATTTAGTATTTGGTTAATGTTGCAAGGTATATATCATTGTCATCTTTTTCATATCCATTTCTACAGTAGATCTCACTCATGCTTTCATTCCTTTCAACAACTTTCTTCATGCATAGTATATGTAGTTGATTCATTAATTCTGCTTTTTATCTTGTTGGATAGCTTTTTGGAAGACACACATGTTTTATGTAGAGCAGGTGCTTCAGGAGGAGACTAAGACTTCATAGCTAGCAGCCACCTTCCACTATATCCACCTTAGCCATCCCTTGTTTTCACCATCACTTTCACTAGTTTTCCATCATTTTCCATAGAAATTCTTCTAAGCACATTGAGCTAATCTAGCCATCCATTACCCTTGATATTGACTCCCGAGTGATCCTAGACGCTCTACCACTCCATTCCACCCATCACACACCTTTCCTAAGCCTCCCATAACCTCCAACACCTCACATTTAACTCTTAGCTATATCTTGTAGGTTTCTTGTATGATCCTGTAGGTTTCTAGTACATCCTGTAGGTTTTCCTGAAATGACTTGTTTTGAGGCCGAATTGATGGAAAACCTCTAGGAAGTCACCAAAAGCCTCCTAGGGACCCCCCACTCTATCCAACCACTTCATAAACCTTCTAGCCATCCTCAAACACCCTTAATCCACCTGCCACATCCACAAGAACAATTAGTTTGCATACTTGATTTTTCAAAAAAAGTCCAAAAAAAGCAAAAACATATTTATTTTAGTCTCTTCACTTGCACATTAGTATTGTTTGATGCTTCTTACTTCTGCAACTTAGATAATAGCATTTGTTTTATGTTGATTTAGCATTTATTCCTAGCATAGCTTCTTAAATGGTTAATTAGGGAATGGTGTGATTTAGCATTACATGTTGACCTTCTCCATTAATGCAATAAAGTAACTCTCTTAGAGTAGATTTACCTTTCTTCCATCAAAGAATCAATCTTCTTCTAACTTTGTAGAAGTTGGGCTTGGAACCCCAGCGGTCTCTCACCAGTTGAATAGTGACAACAGGTAGGACCGTCACTTTTACTTGTGCATACAGTACTGTCACCTCCAAGTTTGTATGAACCCCAAGTTGATAAGTAAAGTTGGCAGCCTAGGAGTTGTAGCATCCTTGCTGCAATACTAGCGCTCATCACAAACCTTGCTTTATATTTCTGAATTCTACCATCAACTCCATTTTTGATCTTGAATAACCACTTTTAAGTCACCATGAAATTCCCGTTGGGTCTCGGTACAGCATCACACACGTCACTCTTCATAATTTATTCATATTATTTGGCCATAAAATCTTTCTAGACTTGTTCTTTCATGACTTCTTAAAATGTGGGAGGTTCGACTTGAATCATAGTGCTCATGGCGGCAACATATCCCTAGTATTTTCATGGCTTGTTGCTTTCTCTAAATGATCTTTGAACATTAACAAATCTCTCATCATCCTGTAATGTGTCACGAAGTGAAAGTGGCCTCTTCCTGGAGGGAGGATCACATGGAGGAGGATCTAAGGGATCGATAGGCTCCATGGGATAACCAAAAATATTTGTCTCAAATTCAGGCATGGCAGGACCATCTAAAATATCCATATAATCAGTCTTCTTAGGAGAAATAGGTGAAGGAAGGTCCCTTGATTTCCCAAGGGAAACATCTTCATCAAATGTTACATCCTTTCTAATTTAAACCTTCCTTTGACTACGAATATATATTCTAAATGCTTTAGAATTTTCACAATATCCAACAAACGTACCTTTTCTTCCCGTGGTTTTTAGCACTTTTGTTTTGTCCTTCAGCATGCGGAAATATACGGGACAACCAAAGATACAGATTTGTCCAACATCAGACTTGACACCTGTGAACACTTCTTCCGAGGCCTTTCTGTCCAATGTTTGATGAGGCACCCTGTTTTTAACATACACGATAGAATTCATTGCTTCTCCCCAAAGGAACTTAAGAAACTTTTGATCATGGAGCATGGAATGTGAAACTTTGATAATGGACCTGTTTTTTCTTTCAACCATTCCATTTTTTTCGGGAGTATAGGGAACAATTGTCTCTTTCTTGATACCTTCCTTCTTTTAAAAATCAATGAACTCCTTTGATATGTACTCTCCACCATTGTCAAACTTGAATATTTTGATTTTCTTGTTTTATTTTCTATCAAAGCTTTGAACTCCTTGAATATTTCAAATGCTTCATATAAGACAATATAAGACAATGAAAATATACCCAAGAAATAACAAGATAGAAATAGATAGAAATTCTTCCTTATTGATATCTGTTAAGGGAAATGTTCCCCTAGGGCTTTTGGGTTGAAACCCTAGCAGACTGAAAGTTGTCTATACAGAGAAACACACATTCACACAGCCACTATGCTAATATAAGCAAATTCTATGATAAGGGGTGTACCCGAGGTCCTACGTTTGAGAAGGTCCTTTAGGGTCCAAACCCTTCTTGGAGTTCCTTTTGCTCCTTTGACTTGCAAAACAACCAATTCACGAGAGTACAACAGTATATGGACTAATCTTATAAAGAAACCATCTTCATATTATAAAGAAAGGTAGTTAGTTATGAAATTTAAACAACCATTCACATATGAATTCTAACATGCATATCATAAACATGAAGAAAATTTATATCAGGAACCAAGACATGTGTTTCTTTTATTATAGACAAATAAAGTGCAGAAAAGGAATAATTTCACTTGAGTCAACCTTTCGCAGGCTCCAAGCAAAGCCTTATTCCGGATTCGTCCAGCCTCAAGCCTTTAACAAACTCCTTCCATGACTTACTCCATGACATCACAAGTAGTGGATGGACATCAACACACAAGGAAACAAGAGTTTCCTGTACAAATGGGGGAAGTGTAGGTGAAACAGATGATCTAGTTCCTGGGAATGGAACATTCCTATCCTCAATGCAGGGAGGTGAAAACTGGTCAGTGACACTCAAAGGTGCGTTCCTTCCACGGGTCAAGGTGTGTCAAGTTGCAGAAGTCAAAGGTATGCAAGGTTGATTTTGCAGTCATCATGGTCAAAAGTTGGCTTAAAAACGAGTCCAAGTGAAGTCGGATCTAGGCCAAAAGGTGCAAGTGGTCAACATGCAATGCAGTAGTACAACTCAACACAAAGGAGTCTCTAGGGTATAAGGCCAGAATGAAGCGAAGAAGCAAAGAGGAATGAGTCTTCAACGCATAAGTCACGGCGGGACTACAGATGACTCCCGAGCCTACTCAAATCGGAGCAGCATGGGCAACAAATGTCAGTGAGGTGCTAACTACGATGCCCATGTAAAGGATGGCTCTACCATCGTGTCATGATTTAAAAAATCGGCGAGTGAAGATGGCTTATGAACCATAACACGATGGGGTCGACCCTATGGCTAGTGTATTGACAAATGGAGGCTAGTATGCATAATGCAACGGAAAAATGGTGTCCCTAACCTATATGCCAGTGAGAAAACGATACCTGCCATGATGGGTCAGCAGTCATGGAACTATCTCGAAACTGTCAAAAAAACGTCCAAAATGTCCTGAAAATCAAACCATTCTCGACATTCCAAGCTCCCAAGTTAAAATTCACATGAGGCCAAACAAAATAAAATTTTGAAAAAATTTTGCATTTTCAAAACCTATAAAAGAGCTTTTGGACTCACCATTTTCACCGTTTGAGTTTGAGAGCAAAGAATTGGAGCAAAAGGAGCAAACTTCCCATACGCCAAATTCAACCATTCAAATTCTTCAAAAACCTCGAGGTAACTCTTATACTTGTCTTGCAATTGATTGTGACTAGTTTTAGGATTTTTAATTAATGTTTTACCGTCGAATGTTTTGCCAAAAATTTCACTGCGGCGTATACGTGGGTTGGTAATATGAAACCCGCGTACACGCGGGACCTATACGTGACTGTGTGCAAAGGGACCCTCGTATATGCCGCGAACATTTTTAAACAAAAAACTAACGGTTGAAAATCATTTTTTCCTCAGGATGCCGGTCACCTGGCGAGAAAGAGAGCATGCTGCGGTGGATAATGAAGTCATGAATGATCCTGATGCTTTGGATGCCCTACGGGGATGTGGTTTGCTTAAATTCTTCAAACTGCCGAATATGAAAGCAAACACACGTCTGCTTGAGATGCTCATTGATTATTGGGATATTGAGGAGGATGCCTTTATGATTGACCAGATGCCACTCAAGATAGAAGTGGAAGATATCTATTTCATCACGGGCCTTTCCTGAAGGGGAGAGGTAGTACATTCCCGGGGCAGGACACGGAGCAGTCTCACGATCGAGGACTACGTACAGATATATTGCTTGAGACATCCCAAGAAGGTTGGGAGTCATATTTCCATCACACATGTGGCGAGTTTATCACTGAGGATAATCCTGTTCACCATAGCTCGAGTGAACGGATCAGCTTCTCTGCATCAGGCATCACGACTAACCATGAGCGTGGCAGTTGAATGTCTCACTACTGTATTTGACGATGACTTCTTTACCTGGTGGGATCAGTAGATCATCGCCATAGATGACTACCCCTATGCTGGGTTGGATTTCTGAGGAGATCCTAATCTAGCATTACCACCGACCGCAGCATGGGGCGACATTGGTAAGTATTTTTTGATTTTATGATTTTTTTGGATTTTTCAAATATAATGATGAATTTTGAAAAATATTTTTGATGGGATTCAAATGACTAATATGATGATCATGTTCCAGATATTGGGCCGGTATGACCAGATGGGTTCCCGCGGCATGGACGGCGTGGCCGAGGAGCCGAAGAGGCGGCTGCTGATACAGAACGACTTCTACATAACGTCCAGCGACACTTGGCGAGACTGAGTCACCGAGTACCGATGGCTGCTGTAGAGGACCTTCCTGAGGATATGCAGCGTCATGTGGTTGGCATGCCATGTGACTGGGTTCGCACTTTTCGGCGTGTGGCCAATGCGATAGTTACCTACTTAGCCACTCATCCTGAGCTAGGGCGTTAGATATGCCGGACATGATTATGGGAATTTGAGTCCCAATTTTGTATATTTTTGGACAAACATATGTACACTCGAGACGCTTTATGATATCTATATATATATATACAGTTCGACTTTTTTATGCTTGATTTTATTGTGATGAATGATTGATGTGCCAGTCTAATGCTTGATTAGCGATAGAATCAGCTAACCAATTATGAGATCTTGGAATGTGCAAATAATTAATATAAGTAAATGATCTTTGCAACAACCTCACCCTTAAGTACCGCGATATAAAGATGGATCGCTTACCCGATAAATGTTGTTTAATTGTGACACTATCAATTGAGAATCAAGATAAACTACCAACGAGTCGATCTCGTGAGAAATTGCCTCGGATAGTAAATTAATAACGGCAGTATACTCAGCCATATTGTTTGAAGCAGGACCAATGCATACTCCCCTTGATACCATCAACTGACCAGTTGGATAATAGAGTACCCAAGCTGCAGAAGCAAGATTCGGAGTGTGCTGACTAGCACCATCAGCAAACCCAAAATGGACCAAGTCATCCATCAACACCTGTCACAGCAGACCAAAAAGTGTTGATATCAAAAAAATCTCGATGATATATGTACAAATATACATAATGTACAAAGAAGCCATTGCCTAACTCCTACTTAAGCAAAGTACTTCTTTAGGTAGAGCCCGTTTCGGGGCTCCGCCAGCTTGTTTCCCTCAAAATCGATTAACTCATACGACCCTTTTTCTAAAACTCGTTTAATAATGAAAGGACCGTACCACATAGGCTTAAACTTTCCTGCCCCCAAGGTGTCTTTATCTTGGTCATAGACCAAGACAAGGTCACCTTCAGAAAAGACTCGAGGATGGAAAGCTTTATCATACTGCGTTTTAACCCTTTTCTTATGAGCCTCATTCATCGTGGCAGCATCTCGACGCTGCTCATCGAGATGTTCCAAGTGAAGGAGGCGCTCTTCGAGACTCGAAGTCTCTGGAAGGAGCTCAACAGCTAACTTAAGAGATGGAATTTCACATTCAACCGGAAAGATAGATTCCATCCCATAAACCAACTGAAAAGGTGTAAAACCAGTAGCAGTCTTTACGGAGGTCCGGTATGCCCAAAGAGCCGGATACAACATAACGTGCCAATTGGACCGATTTTTGTCGATTGTCTGTTGGAGGATCATCTTAAGAGTTTTATTGACTGCCTTGACCTGTCCATTAGCCTGAGGATAATAAGGAGACGAATGCTCCTGTCGGAAACCCAATTTGAGAGCCAATTCAGACATCAGTTGATTCTGGAAATGACTGCCATGATCAGTGACAATCTCTCTCGGGATATCGAATCTTGAGATAATCTGATTAAAAAGGAACAACGCTGCCGTGTCACTATCATTTTTATAAGTGGGCATGGCCTCGGCCCACTTCGTAAAGTAGTCTACAGCCATGATAATGTACCTGTGATTCGCCGCTGAAGGCAGATTACAAGTTGTAAAATCAATACCCCACTTAGTAAAGGGACCGACGGTGACAACAGGAAAAAGAGGAGCTGGATGTGTACGCATCTTCCGAGTATAAATTTGATAGGGGTGACAGTGTTTGACCGCTTCAACATAGTCTTTAAAGAGTGAAGGCCAAAAATAGCCGGCACGCAAGATGCGCTGGGCTGTAGCAAGCCCTGATAGATGACCACCACAAGCTCCACTGTGGCAGTCATTTAGCACTGACTCTGCTTCCTCTAAGGTTAAACAGCGCTGAAGGATTGAATCAACCCCTCGACGGTATAATGTATCACCAATGATAACATAATTTTTAGCCAGGTGACGTAATTTTCGACGTTCATCCTTGGAGAAAGTAGAGGGAAACTTCGAAGTCTAGAGATAGACAATGATATCTCCATACGAAGGGTCGAGTGAAGAGATGAGGAATAAATGTTCGTCAGGAAAACTATCCTCATAAATAGTATCCTCTCCACAAGGCAGCTCAGAAATTAGCTCAGCGAAAACCATAGATTTCTTAGACTTGGCAGACAAGAACTCGAGATCAAATTCTTGCAAAATGACTATCCATCGATTATATTTGCCCCCAATCACTCGCCTACTGAGGACAAATTGAAATGGATTGACCACCGCTAAGACAAAAGTTTTGCGTAGCAGGATATAATGACGGAGCCGCTAGACAGCATGGACAGCTGCCAAGGCCAACTTCTCAACCGGAGAATAGTGAAGTTCAGGACCTATTAAGCCTCGGCTCAAATAATAAATCACATGCTTGGTGAGAGCATCGTCCTTCTGAATGAGAACCATACCAATGGTTGATTCTGCTGCAGCGAGATATAAAAGGAAGTCTCTACCATAATCCGGTGGACTCAAAAGTGGCGCAGAGACTAGTGCCTTTTTCAAAGCATCGAACGATCGCTACGCAAGTCGTCCCACACAAATGGAACTCCTTTCTATAGCAAACACATGAACTCTTTAGTGATCTCGGCATAGTTCGCTATAAACTGTCTTAAGAAATTAGCCTTCCCTTGAAGACTTTGAAGTTGTCGAATTGAGGATGGGGGAGGCAACTGAACTATTGCCTCAACCTTGAAGGGATCAACCCGAATCCCTTCATTTGACACAATGAACCCTAACAACCAACCAGACGTAACCGCAAAAACGCACTTGTTGGGATTCAACCGGATTTTATAAAAACGACATCACTCGAAAACCATTCGAAGATGACTAGGGTGATCAGTTCTCTTTCGAGAACGAGCAGCGAGATCGTCCAAGTATGCTTCGATGATATGTTTGATGTCGTGGAAAGCATATGACATGGCCCGCTGAAAAGTGGCTCCAACATTTTTAAGACCAAAAGGCATCTTTCTATATGCAAAGGTACCCCAGGGACATATAAAGGCTGTCTTTTGTTGATCTTCAGGATGGATAGAAATTTGATTATATCCAGAAAAACCATCCATGAAGGAAAAAAATCTCATTACCCGCACACTCATCGATAATCTGACCAATGAATGGCGTGGGGTAATTATCTTTTGGAAAATCCTTGTTTAAGTCCCTAAAATCGATGCATACTCGGATTGTTCCTTGCTTTTTATCCACAGGGACTGGATTAGAAACCCAATCAGTAAGAGGAACAGGCTATATGAAACCTGCCTTTAGCATCTTCTCAACTTTAGCTTTGATAGTTGCTGCTTTCCTAGGATTAACCGACCAAAACCTTTGACGAACCGGTTTGGCGTTTTCATACGTCTTGATCTCATGTTGAACTATAGAAGGATTAATGCCAGACATTTCTTCATAAGACCAAGCAAATACATCTCGAAATTCCTTGAAAAGGTCGGTGTAAATTTGAATTTCTTCAGGGGAACATTCAATTCCGATGAAGAGATTCTCGATGACGTTAGGGTCCCTAGAGATGTTTATAGGTATCATTTTTGAAATCGCCGACATATTACCTTCGGCACGAATGTGTGCTGGAGCCAAAGGATTTGATACCATACAAACATCACTAGTAAAGAGCTCGGAGAATCTAGATTCTACTTCTTGCAATGGAGGAAGAAAGTATGAATGATGGTGTAAGTCTTCCCAAGGTTGATCTATACCCATCATTACTTTGAGGATTGCTTCTTCAGAAGGTAAAACCGAATCTAAGTAGTCCAAGGTAGAGGTAGAATCAAGGCTCCAGGCCGGGGCCACATCACCATCTAACTCCTCTTCTGAAAAAGGAGTAGAGTGGTTGTCTGCAGAGTTGATGATAGACTGATATCTAAGCTCAGCTGCAGATATAGGGAATGCCATTCCATTTACTTGTGCTTCAACTAATGTGGTCGTAGGTGAAGGCAAGGTCCAAAGGCCTGAAAAATAACAAGTTCGTAAGAACTCTTCTTGAGGAGACTCCTTAGATGATGAAACGACATTGATTCTAGTGATAGGAGAGGGAAGATCAAAAGTACCCATCAATGAGGAATACATACCCACTCCTAAATTTTCAGTAGGCGGACGAGGGTTATCCACTAAGGGAACAGTAGAGTCAGAGATTGCTTGAGGATCGACTGGACAATAATCCAATTGATCAACCTTAATGATTTTCCCCTCATGAGGAAAGCAAATGACACGAAACAGAGTCGAAACAACGACGTCCATTTCGTATACCCAGTTCCTTCCTAAGAGGAGATTGTAGTCTAGGTTAGCATCTATGACTTCTACTTCAATATTGACGACCTTCCCCCCAACACATATAGGAAAGGCTGGGATAATCCCATGCGGCTTATGAGAATGACCATCAAATGCAGTCAAGACGGTAGGTGAAGGAACAGCCGAAGGCGATCCAATAGCCTTCCAGCATGACATCGACATGACGCACATGGAAGCTCCTTCATCAATAACGGTACGAAAAATGTTAATTTTTCGGTATGTAGACTTTATTTGGAAAGCCATATGATGAGGGAGTCGCTTTTTGACATTTAACATGTCAAAAGTGAGCACTAAAGAGTTAGTTGGATCGACTGCCCCAATCGCGGAAAGTAAAGCACTTCGTTGAGCCAGACACGACTGGAGAACCTCTAAAGCGGACATGGCGCACAGACTCTGAGCTAGATCCTCAACAATGGAGTAATTCTGGGTGGCCCTAGCATTAGGATTAATAGTCGCGCATTTAGCGGAACCTTTCGGTATCCGTGGTATAGTCTCGACAGGGGGTCGCTCAATATGAAGGTCGGTATTTCCAGGAGTAGTCTTGTCCTTGGAAGTTTCGGCTTCACCGTAATCACGTGACCGAGTAGCCACATGGACGTTAGAACCCATCATGAAAACATTTGATGATTTTTCCCCTTCCTGGTTGCCCCCTGCGGAGGTTCTAGGGTTTGAACTCGCGCTAGCAAGAAGTTGTTGCCCTTGGGGAAAAGGGTTGGTTAACACAACCTGAGAACTAGAAGTCCCTTGCTACCCTAACAATCGCTGAGCATCTTCAATATTGGGGCAGAGATGAGTTAAATGGTCTCCACTGCACAACTTGCATGGAAACTTGACTTTCTTTCTAGACTCATTTCTACCACCACCAGCATTATTGCCGGATTTATTTGCGTCAGCCTTCCCATCCTGGTTCTTTTTCTTACCTCATCCTTTCTTTTTCCCATTGGGATTTTGATTTCCTTTGGGGTTATCAGATTGGACGGCATTAATCAAAGAGGTTTGGGAAGCCGAAGGGTTAGACAATGTGACTTGGTTGTTAGAAGCAGTTTGTAAATACAACTACTGCAATTGGTTCAACAAGGTCACCGCATTTGTGTCTACCGACCCAACGATACCATCCGCATGGGGACCTGGATTCGACTTGGCTATGTCAACCTTAGACCCAGGAGCATCTGGCAAGTATTTTTGTAGGATCCCAGACTGAGGGTAGATCAATTCTAATTGTTGGACCCTAAAAATGGCTTGCTCCTCACAATAGACTCCAGACATGGAGACATCCTTAGAGATCTAGGGTTGTAAAGATTTCAAAAACCATTCGAGACGGTATTCTGGAGGGATTTTAGCTTTAATGAGCCTCTTTCTCCGTCTCCATTCCTAAATATGGTCAGAAATGTGAGTTGCCTTATCCTGACGAAAAGTGGCCAGAAGTTCAGCTCTGGCATCATAACGGACAGGAAACTAGAAATGATTTAAGAAAATATTAGCTAAGTCAGCGAAAGATGTAAAGCTGCCCCCTAGCAACTCTATATACGATTTGGCTGCATTACCAATCAAGGTGCGTTGAAAAAGTCTCATCTTAATTGAGTCATCAATAAGGGAGTTCGATGAGCACCACAAATGGAATGTGGTTACATGGTCGCCTGGGTCTTCACCGCTCTTCCCTTCGAATTTTGGAATGTCCGAAGGGAGTTTGGTTGGGACCGGAGGCCAGGCCAGATTGTATTTGATTGGATCGTTTGTTAACTTAGTGAGATCTGGCAAGTTCAAAGTTGCCAGAAACGGAAGCCTAGGAGGACCTTGGGGATTCCACCCAGACTGGGCGGAGCTCCCAAAGTTCTGAAAAGATTGGCCTGGATTTTGGAAGGCACCAGGCTGCCCGAAGTAACCAGTAGAACCAGCTGAACCAAAAGGCAAGCCTTGTGATCCAGAAAAATTCGGAGTTTGACCAACTCCGGCTGCAAAGCCTCCATAACCAACAAAGTTTCCTCCTAAAGGATTATAAGGAGTTGATAACCCCTGATACGGATTCCAAGCCGAAGCTAAGGGAGGAATACTTTGAAATGAACTAACTGTGGAGTACGGCCTGTTCCCTTGTTTGCCGAAAAATGGATTCCCAGTTCCCGCCACTAACCCCAGGGTTAGTCCAACCTTGGAAAGGATTGCTGGTTTTTCCTATATAAGAAAAAGGCATGGATCCTATTGTCAGGTTGGAATGTGGTATATGACCACTTCCGAAAGGAAAACCCTGGAATGAAGCTGATCCACCCATCATGGACGTGGCGGCACTAAACAGAACTAATGGAATACCCTGTGAATGGGTGCCAAATGGGAAGAATCCAGAACTAAAAGCATTGGTTTGGGAATTTCCACTCATGGACAGAATGGAGGTAGACCCAAATAAAGATGTGCTAGAAAAAGATCCAAACAAAGAAGCAGAGGAGATGGAAATCGTTCCTCCCCCTTGTACCGATGTTGGAGTCTGCATAGTTGTAGCACTTGTAGTAGAAGCCATGCTTCCAGTAGTGGTCATCGATGGTAAGCGCGTAATGTAACCTGGACTTGACGGTCTATGTGTCAGAGTCCCAACATATTGTAATACGTCCAGATGGCTAGATGGTAGGGGAGAATTTGGAGCTGCTAACGACTCTGAGAGTTCTTCTACCTCTATGTTATTCTCTGTTTGAAAGAGAACTCGAGAAAGAACTGGAGTGTTCCTCTCTTGTTTTGCAGAAGTGCCAGGCCTTGCTTGAACACTAATGCCCCCGAGAGGAGGATCAATCCCTGATGCGTCAACTGCCGTGGGATGAAACCCACCAGCAGTATTACCTCTGCGCCTTCTAGGAGAAGACTCTAAACTTGGTGGTGAAAGACCACGAAGTCTTCGAGACCGTCTAGGTAATCGGTCAGCCACTTTGAATTTTTTGTTAAGATCTAACTAAAGACTCAAAAAATTGAAAGCTAGGCCAACTAAGAGCATAGAGCACACACTATAAAGTCCCTAAGGATATCAGCTAGTCAAACAACTTCCAAGTATTTCCGCTCCGGGTGATTAGGACCGGACACCAAAATACAAGAAGGTGAATTAAGGGGCCTTCCGAAGATAGTCTAGGATGATGAGGGCCCAGTCCTATCAGTGAAGGTAACAGAGGAAGTTACGCTGACCTCCTAACAACAGCCTATGCCAGTGCAAGCCCCCAATCTTCGCAAGGGTGCCCTCTAGTAGTACCATTGAGAGTGATGCAACGTCGACCTTAGGTGCCACGGGATTCCCCTCCACAGCCACCTGTGTAGATCCCTAGGAGTAGCAACTATGGATACCAACTCGTCACAGAAGCCAGGCGGAACAGCCATGAGGTAAGTTCGGACAAGTAGGAGAGGGGGTATCTCTCTTCCCTGTCTTCACAGACTCTCGTGCTTAACTCCCAGATCCGGAGCTTTCCTAGTCTTCCTAACGCTATTGGATTTTCACTCACTATTCAGACTCCTATGTTTGACAGTTTAAATGGCCTTGGAGAGTTAACTCTCCACTCACCTAATCCAAGGCCCTAAAATCCTAAAACTTGTTGGTGTATCTAACTTGATAAAAAAAGTTTTAGTGAATTTTAGTTAGCGCTTGATTTTAAAATAGGTTGTTCTTTAAGTCACGGGATAAATGGAGATGAAACTAGTGGTTTTTTGACGCAAAAGAAATTAATAAAAACCAAACTACATGCAAATGCACTTGTTTTTGTTTTTCGATGAAAATAAATTTCTACAGGGTTCAGAGGTACTTAAAACAAATTTTCTTTTCCTTTCTTTAATTCACACTTCACACTCACAAAAGTTAACAAAGCTATGGATGCCTAAAAAGATATGCAAATCTATCCTAATGCAACAAGTATATGCTGATGCAAGATTCAAAACTACTCTAAAATCAAGAAATGAAAGTTGCTTGCTTATCAATTTCTATTTTGCCACTTAAAATGTTTAGATGGAATATGAGATGCTACCATTCATTTCGTCTAAACACTGAAAACAAGTTTCAAGACAAACAAAAATGCACTTTGGATTTAAGACTTCTATGGTTAATATCTTCTAACTTAGAAACTGGAGAACCCACAGTAAAAACCATTTTTTGTCAACGTTTCAAATCCCAATAGGAATCCATCATCAGGACTATTATTGAATGATGATAGTAGAAGAACTCAAAAGTGAGATATAAATAGTAATGAGGTACGCTGTTTTGATTGAAGGAAAAGAATGTCGACTGATTATTAAAGGGAAAAAATGAAGGTCGACTGCTTAATAATTAATATCATCCAAATATTTAATATTTTTTAAAAAAGTTTTCAAAAGCAGCAATGAAAGCTTCGGCAACAAAGACCAAAAAGATCAAAAAGACAAATTTTCAAGAAAGCGTCAATCAACAACTTTCATGAAAGAAAAAGTGGATGGTCATAAAAAGTGGTTTTGTCAAGCAAACAAAAAGTCACCAAAAACAAGATTTAACACAAAGATTGAGATCAATCTTACCGCCCTGATGAATTAGAGCAACCAAGATTTCCAGCAAGAAATCTTGCATGCTTAAGCAAAAACGATGACGCTTGCAACAAGAAAAACAAGACCAACACTTCTTATAATCAGAGAGAATTTGGAACAAGATGCTTACTGTAAAACTAAAAATTGATACTGGAAAGTGACTGTTTAAGACTGAATCAAACCATCAGACAGAACTTCAGAGACAAAAAAATTTAAAAATCTTGAAAATTGCAGGATATACGCGATTGTACTGATGTACAGATTGCGTGTATACGCGACTGTAACTAAGGAAACCTGCGTATACGTGGGTTCACTTAAGGAAACATGTGTATATACGCCTCTGTAAGCAAGAAAAATGGCGTATATAAAAGATTTCAAGAAAAATAAAAAACAGTCTGAAGAAACTTGCAAAACTTAGAGTTCAAAAACGGACCACACAGCAACAGCAAGCAAACAGGCAGCTAAGCCCTGATTGGCTTGAAAACACCCAAACTAGGAACAACAACAGTGTTGTCCCCAGCGGAGTCGCCAATTCTGTTAAGGGAAATGTTCCCCTAGGGCTTTTGGGTTGAAACCCTAGCAGACTGAAAGTTTTCTATATAGAGAAACACACATTCACACAGCCATTATGCTAATATAAGCAAATTCTATGATAAGGGGTGTACCTGAGGTCCTACGTTTGAGAAGGTCCTTTAGGGTCCAAACCCTTCTTGGAGTTCCTTTTGCTCCTTTGACCTACAAAACAACCAATTCACGAGAGTACAACAGTATATGGACTAATCTTATAAAGAAACCATCTTCATATTATAAAGAAAGGTAGTTAGTTATGAAATTTAAACAACCATTCACATATGAATTCTAACATGCATATCATAAACATGAAGAAAATTTATATAAGGAACCAAGACTTGTGTTTCTTTTATTATAGACAAATAAAGTGTAGAAAAGGAATAATTTCACCTGAGTCATCCTTTCGCAGGCTCCAAGCAAAGCCTTCTTCTGGATTCGTCCAGCCTCAAGCCTTTAACAAACTCCTTCCATGACTTACTCCATGACATCACAAGTAGTGGATGGACATCAACACACAAGGAAACAAGAGTTTCCTGTACAAATGGGGGAAGTGTAGGAGGCACAAGGATCTTCAGACATGGTCAGGGAAATCTCAGCATAATAACCTTTCTCTCTCTTCTCTCCTCCCTTAGGCCTTCCCATTGAAGCCTTTTTATACTTCTCCCAAAGTAGTTTTTTAGTTGGGAGTTGGTAGGGAACAGTTGAGCCACGGGAACTAACAGGTGATCAGCAGGTAAAACCCGCAATCTCTGCCCGAAATTAAGGAGTTTTATATTTTTTAAGTGTTTTAATACATATACGCAGGTTGGGTATATGCCTACCTGCGTATACACGCGTTTAACTCAGGGCAATGTCGCGTATAAGGGATACAACACTGTTTTTTAAATTTTGGACTAGGTCTGGAAGGAGGGGTTGCCCTAGGCCATGGGTGCAGCATCACAAACCATAAGAGTGAGATTTGGAGCTATAACAATATCAAACACTTAAGGTAGGGCAACACCATACATCCACTCCTTAAGGAAGGAGAACACTCCACAAGCCATATGCTTGTTCATACAATAATCCTTGACATCTCTCAATGGGGAGTCTCTAGCCTCTATATAGGCCTCATACATACAATACCATGGGTCATTACCATGGTTCCCTCAATACCATATATCTAATACCATGGGCTTATTACATTATTGCTAACTACTTGTGGTCCCTTACATGATACGGGTTAACCACCTTATTTATTACTATGGCCCATTCCATTATTACATTATTCCCTTGGGTACCTCCCTTTGTACCCCATATTATCCCCCTAGGTATACTACATTTCACCCCCCTTAACATATTTCGTCCCTGAAACATGGGAAGAACACAAATAATAAGATCTACTCAAAAGAGTAGTCCACTGGTACCATGCACGTGCATATAGCCATCCCAGAGAAAGGTGAGCTCTCGATCTAGCTGGCACCTCGCTCGCTTGAAATGGAGGTTGACCCTGGCGGATCTTCTGTGTTGATGCGTAGTAGGTGGATTGTTGCCCCTCTCTATCTGTCATGCAGGGGTTGTTGTCCCTGTGGTTAATTCTTTGCCATCTTGTTGGTTGTTTTCTTGCGGGGTGATGTGGGTGGTGATATGCTGAAGTGTTAACCAACAGTGTATCTTTCTTTAATTCACCACCTAATGGAGCCTGATTGGTATCTAGTACATGTTGTGGTGCCTACTGTTGTTTCTTATCTTCCAATATTACTTCAACCACTGAGTCCTCATCCGATGTAACATTTTCTGCTTCAGCCTCCTTGGACTCTACCTATTTTTCTGGTACCTGGTTTGATGTTTGTGTTTGGTTGTCGACCATCAATGGCTCATCATCTGATATGTCAGTCCCTGGAACATCTTCTACTTTAGCCTCCTTGGACTCTACCTGTTTATTGATGGAAATATCTTGTAATGTAATTTTCTTCTTTTTATACCAGAGCTTCAGGAATTTCTTCTGCACATTAATATTTATAGTACCCACCGATTCCATCCAAGGGTATCCCAAAACAACATCCTCATTAGCCATATCTAAAGCATAAAAATTAGAATGCAATACATACTTGTCCATAGAAATATTCAAATCTTTATAAACTTGCACCTGCTCATTATTAACCTGTGTGTGCTCCATGTGTTTTTCTAGGACTTGCAAATTTTTTGCCAAATTAACATTGATAAAATTATGCTTACAACTAGGATTTATAGACACAACAATCTTCTCCTTCTGAATGAATCCATGAACCTGCAATAAGGAGACACCAGTAGAAAATAACCCCTTACATGTCTCATTCTCCTGTTTTCTAGCATGAGACCATTTGTCTAAAAGGACTCTTTCAAATTCTTCATCTGAAAGTTTGGACAACTGCTTGTTGGCAAGTGAGTTCCACCATATGGCAGCCTCTTCTTTCATACTAAGCCCTAGGAATATTTTCCAATTTTTTTGGCCAAAATGACTTTTCTCTTTCTATGAATTCTTCAATAGTAGGGCCATTATCTTTCCCTGTAAAAATAAGAACCGCCATGAAGAGTGTTTTGAAAAAAATTCACTTACTTGGTGAAAATTTGAAATGGCCACAATTCTGTCAATATTGCTCAGAATCCCTATTATGACCTGTTTTCGAAAATGGAACAACCATTCTGCATCTTCCCATGTAGTATAAATCTCGATCTAGGCACTAGAATTTCAGATCCGCGCTGCAACTATCCCGTCGTCATAAAAAATTTCTGAAAAAAGCGCTGATTTTAAATCAGCAATATCTCCGTCATTCAGACTCCGATTCAACTGATTTTTTTTTTTGAACTTGGGTATTTTTTCATAAATACTCTAGATCTGCAATTAGATTCTGCATATTTTTCACCAGAACGTATAGATCTTCTCCGCAAACTCGCCGCCTCGAAATTTTTTTTTGCAACCCAACTGATTTTTAAATCAGCAATATCTCCCTCATTCAGACTCCGATTCGGCCGATTTTTTTTTTGAACTTGTTTATTTTTTTTCAACAATCCAGATCTGCAATTAGATTTTGTAGATTTTGCACCAAAATGTATAGATCTAATCTGCAAACTCGTCACCCCAAAAGAAATTCCTGCAATAAGGAGACACCACTTTGCCCAAGAAAGTGCTCTAATACCACTTGTTATAGATCTGATCTGAAAATATATGAGAACACAAATATACCCAGAAATAATAAGATAGAAATAGATAGAAATTATTCACTTTATTAATCAAACCCTTAAGGTAGGGCAACACCATACATTCACTCCTTAAGGAAGGAGAACACTCCACAAGCCATATGCCTGTTCATATAATAATCCTTGACATCTCTCAATGGGGAGTCTTTAGCCTCTATATAGGCCTCATACATAAAATACCATGGGTCATTACCATGGTTCCCTCAATAGCATCTATCTAATACCGTGGGCTTATTACATTATTGCTAACTACTTATGGTCCCTTACATGATACGGGTTAACCACCTTATTTATTACTATGGCCTATCCCATTATTACATTATTCCCTTGGGTACCTCCCTTTGTACCCCATATTATCCCCCCTAGGTATACTACATCTTCATCAAATGTTACATCCTTTCTAGTTTAAACCTTCCTTTGACTACGAATATATATTTTAAATGCTTTAGAATTTTCACAATATCCAACAACACTTTTGTTTTGTCCTTCAGCATGCAAGGGAAGCCAAAGATACAGATTTTTCCAACATCAGACTTGACAACTGTGAACACTTCTTCCGAGGCCTTCTTGTCCAATGTTTGATGAGGCATCCTGTTTTTAACATACACGATAGAATTCATTGCTTCTCCCCAAAGGAACTTAAGAAACTTTTGATCATGGAGCATGGAACATGAAACTTCGATAATGGACCTGTTTTTTCTTTCAACCACTCCATTTTTTTCGGGAGTATAGGGAACAATTGTCTCTTTCTTGATACCTTCCTTCTTGCAAAAATCAATGAACTCCTTTGATATGTACTCTCCACCATTGTCAGACTTGAATATTTTTATTTTCTTGTTTGATTTTCTATCAAAGCTTTGAACTCCTTGAATATTTCAAATGCTTCATCCTTGTACTTCAAATAATATATCCATTACTTTCTTGAGAATTCATCAATGAAGGTGATGTAGTAAATATGTCCACCAATATAATTCATAGACATTAGACCACATATGTCATAATGAATGAGACGGAGGATGTCATTTGTCTTGTTCTCACTAGAGGGGAATGGTCCCCTTGTCTTGTTTCTACGAGTACAACCTAGACACACTCCATCATGTTGGGATTGAACCTTGCAAATCCCTGAGACCAATTTATCCAATTTTGGAAGAGCATCATAATGTAGATGGAAAAATCTTCAGTGTCGTATCTCACTTAGATGAATAGTATCAAGGACCAATGCTAAAAAAGGTATTCCAGTAAACCTGTAGAGTCCTTCAAATCTCAATCCTAATGTGAATTCATCTATTATATGTGATGCAACAAGCGAAGTAAGAACCTTTCCCTTGATGAAGGAAAACCTCATCCCTTTATCTTCTAAAACGGATATTGATACCAAATTCTTCTTCAAACCTAACACATACATTACATCATGGAGCAAAACAGACTCCCTAGAATCCAAATGAAATTTAACGGACCTAAAACATTTAACGGGATGAGTGGAGTTGTCTCCATGTATAATTTTCAAATTTGACTCCCTCTTTACCAAATTAGAGAGAACTTTCTTATACCGAGAGAAATGATGAGTGGCCCCACTATCAACCAACAACCTATCCCACACATTGAAAGGAGAAGAACTAGTGAGGGAAAAAATAAGAATATATTCAAGTTGATTTGCAACATTACTTTCATACCTAGAAAATCTTGACTTCTTTTGTGGATGACGATATTATTCATTATCACTTAGACCATATCTTCTTCTTCTTTCATCTCTTCCATTGCGATCATTACTTTGGTCATATATTCTTCTTCAATCATCAAACTTGTTATTGTTACTTCTAGTGTTGTATTGTGGTTCGTTGTTCTTCTCGGGGCAATATCGAGCATAGTGACCTCTCTTATGACAATTGAAGCATTCAATGTGCAATTATTCCTTGCTTCTATTTGAGTTTCAAGGAGGAGGCTTTCTTGAATTTGATGGACCTCATTTTCCTTTCTTCTTATTCTTGTCATGATTGATGAATGCAATGGGGTCTCCCTCTTCATGCTTTTGAATCCCTCCTCTTGATATCATCCTTGATTGTTCTTGAGTGAGATTTCCAAAAATTTCATCAAATGATAGGAGGTTATTGTTGTTGCTTATAGTAGTAATGAAGTTTTCAAAAATAGGAGGGAGACCTAATGTGAGGACGTTAAATTTGTTACAACCTTAAGATAAGCATATTTAATATTTCAGCCATACATATTTTTTCTTCAAACTTTGTTTTTTATAAACAATTCTTCTAAATTTGTTTTCTCTTTCCAATATTTTCTTCAATCTTTCTTTAAACTTATAGTTATTATTTTTTATTTAAAACAAGTTGTGAGGTTTGAAATTGATGTTTATAATAAATGAGAATTAAGAATTCGATCTATATCTCTAACATTTAAGATTTAGATTTATCACTCTAACATTTAAGATTTGATATTTTTCTCCATTCAAAATTCTCAATTCATTATTACCATTTTAATTTAAATTCAAAATTTCTTAATGCATTTTTGAGTTTGAAAATGGCCATATAAACCTAAAATAAAAATGAGTGGGTTTGAGAGATTAGGGAGGGCGGGTGAATCTATTTTCTTTTAACATAATGCTCTAACATGCATTTGACTAAAAAAAGTGCCAAGTTGTGTTTACAAATTTTTCAAGTTCAACTTGAAATTCTAAGTTGTGTTTTACAATACAACAACATAATTGGAAAAACATAAAATCTTTGTAATCCTAAATTTTGAAAAAAAGAAATCAAAAGTTTTAGCTACATATATAATATTATCCAATAAATATTATATTATATTAAAAAAATTATAATTGTTTTGTTTTGATGTGAAGTTGTTTTTATTTCTTTCACCGATAAATATGTTATTTCTTTTTAACTTATGTATTTACTTATTCTATTATTTTTATTCATTGAATAAGTGTAAATCTTGAGAAATGTATCCTAGTGGTTGCCTTAAGAAGGATAAAATGAAATTGTGCATTTGGCCTCCCATATCATTCTAATCAACCATGTAATCTTGAAAATGAAGTTGATGCTCATGTACACCTCGTAATGTGAGATAAAAATAAGTTCCTCTTTGAAACTTTAGTCACTCCTGTTATCTTATATGGCTGTGAGGTTTGGGGTTGCAGCATCTCCAGAGAATCATGGAGAAAGATTGAGCAAAACCAGAAGCGTTTTATAACTTATAACCTGAAAATTAAAAGTAATACACCCTATCCTATTCTCCTTATAGAAGCAGGTCTTTCCCCTATTGAGAGCCTAGCTATGCTTAGGTTTCTGTTGTACAAGCACAAAATCAGTAACATAGACGATCATAGACTTCCTAAGCTAGCTTTAAATTCTAGCCAAAACCACCTAAGGCTCAATCGAGGGTGGCATAAAGACACAAGGGCCTGGTTAAACTATTGGGAGATCAACGAAAATGATGCATTGCAAAACATAGATAACATTAAAGATATTGTTACCTATAAGTTCAAAGAAAAAATGTGGTGTGAGAAAGATTTAGTGGCTAAAAGAAAATTAAGTTATTATAAGAAGGTCATCAACCCCACCCTAGAAGATCAAAAGTATCTCTCTATTTTAACTAGCTCAAAGAAGAAAATTAATATAGCAAAGATTAGAACGAATTCTCATGAGCTCCATAGTGAAACAGGTCGTTGGGCAGTTCCTAAAATGCCATGGATGGAAAGGATCTTCCATATATGTGAGAATAGGAACATCGAGGATGAAAACCACTTCCTCTTAGAATGCCCTGCGTATAACCACATTAGAACTCAGTTTCACAATATTTGTTACAATACTGACCTTCCTAGCCTTTTACAATGTCAAAATTATAGTGAGCTCGGGAGGCTTCTCTCTAAGCTTTTTGAGCATAGGAATAAAATCTTAAATCAAAATAAATAATTTGTTTCTTTAGGTCCGATAGACCATTGTTTGGTCTCAGCGGACGTTAACCATCATCATCATCATCATCATCATCACATGAAGATGATGAATCCGATAGTGTAGATCTTGTTGAAAGGGAAAACCCATCAAAGAAACACAAAGAGCTTTTAGAAGCAATTGAAACTAGGACACCATTGGTGGGGGGCGTGGGGTGAATCTTTAGTGTGACCAAATTATACAACTCTTGACAATTTATACTTTTCAAATGCTTTAGCAACTGCTCATATAATCAACATCATAACTCAATCATGTAAAACATAACGTCATGACCATTATCATAGACATGCACAATATATATATATCTATATCTATATCTATATATATATATATATACAAGCTTCAAATTACTATTACATCACTACCCCACAAACTTCCACTTGTAGGTTTATCAACTGCTATTGAAAATAACTTCTATCCCTGCTTGTTTATCAATTTTCACTAAAATGGATTGTTGCCCCTAATCTTTATCAACCACTGTTGAAAGGGGCTATTGTCCCTTGAATGCAATTTACCACTTGCTAGCCCTGTTGATCCATATTTTATCTATTTTCATACTCAGAATAACAAGCCACTTATTCTCATAAGAAAATAAATTTCTCACCTCAACTGATCACTAGAAACACCACCACCTTCAACAATCTTTGATTACTCAACAAAATACTATACACACCAACAACATCAATCCTTAGCAATTTCTAATTTCACCATTAAAATATTTATGTTGATACATAAAATTACCATTCACCAATTCATTTTCTACCTTCTCAAATATATTTCAAAAACAAAAATTGGTCTTTGATTCATCTCTGATGCATACCAACATTATGCATCTTGTTGCACTAACAACCACTCACACACTTTCCTAATTGCTTGAATTTTTATTATAAATAATTATAGACTGATATATTTGGAATTAAAACTTTGGTTATATTGGCTATTCCTCATGCATACACTTTTATTTTTCCGTTTTTCCTGCTTAAATTAAGTTTCTAAGTATGTTGTTCAAGTCATGAAAAACTTCTTATTTATCTCTGCAAGAAATTTTGAGTTAAAATGTTGTCTTCCTCCATTTTGGTAAGTTACAACTTGTAGTCGAGCTTTTCTAAATCTGGTTGACTACCAAATTTATCCATTATGTCAAGTCTTCCTCTTAATTTTTTGTTTTTCCAAATATTTCTTCCAACTCATTCATACCTTCCTCTTTGCAATTTTAGTGCTTCAACAATTATGGAATAAATGCCAATTTTAAGTTTTTGATTCATTCATCCAAATATGGAGTATAATGGAAAATTTTGTGTTGTCAACCTGTTTATACTTAAGCCCTCAATAGAGGCCAAAAGTGCTTTTAAACTGAATTTTCAAGCTACTGAATCTTTCATGCTTGAACTCTTATAATTGACGAATCTCTCTAGTCCCTAATATCTAAAGTATAAAATGTTCATTGATATATTTGTGGAATTATTCAGATTTAATATGATTTTATATAGTCTTTATATAGCGTTGGCAATTTTTAAGGTTAAATATGTAGGAATCTACAGGGTAAGTTCCTCAAACAAAACACTAAAGGACACCGTTCACAAATAGATCATAGATCAATACACCAATATTCTTGACGTGGTTAAAACCCTCAAAGAGGGAAACAGTCCACGACCTGAGCCAATGCGGCCACTTCAGGCAATTTATTAGTAAAATAATGAAAATTTACATAAGCTTCTCTCATGAACGGTTACCCTACAAATGACCCTCCATGCTCTTTAAATAGAGATCATGGACCAATCGGGTGTTAAGCCATGGATCAAGTGTCGGTAATACCGAGGAGAGAATGAACTGTCAGATCACTTCATGTCTAGAACATATCGTGATCGTCAGATTGTAAGTTACAAAAGTACATAGTAAAGAAACACACTTGACCTAACTCTACACTAGACCAAATTATACCTAACTATTTCCTATGTGTTGGAATATCCTAACATCCCCCCTTAAGAACAACTTGGGATAGGATTGAAGGATGTACAAATATGACACAATAGGATAAGGAAGGAGGCATTAGAGCCTATCCCCACTTAGTGACAAGTTCTTGAACTCCAACCATAAATCAAATTTTAGAAAACTTCACCTTTGTTAGAGCCTTTGTAAAGATGTCTGAAACTTAATCATTTGTTGAACAATATTTCACTTCAAGAACATGGTCATGAATGAGCTTTCTGATGAAGTGCATGTGCAGTTCAATGTGTTTTCTATGCTGATGTTGGACTGGATCTTTGCATAGTTGAATGGCACTTTGATTATCACACCAAAGTGTAGTCGGATGTTGTTGCTGAAAGCCAAACTCTGGCAAGATTTGACGAAGCCACAGGGCTTCCTTACTAGCTTCTATGGCAACATGATACTCTGCTTCTGCTGAAGAAAGAGAAATGGAACTTTGTTTCTTGCAAGACCATGTAATAGGTCATGAACCAAGAGTGAACACATAACCTGTAGTAGACTTCCGATCATCAAGGTCACTAGCCCAATCAAAATCAGTGAAACCAACCAATCGAGGAGATGCTTCTGCACTGTAATGAATCCCAAATTGAACTATACCTCGAACATAATGAAGTATTCTTTTAGCTGCTTTCCAATTACTTTCATGTGGGTTTTGCATAAACTGAGCAATACGACCAACACCAAAGGAAAGTTCAGGACGAGTATGGGTCAAATACAAAAGTTTTCCTACAAGTTGACGGTATAAGGTAGTATCAACTTTAGGGGAAGTACAAGTGATTGAAAGTTTGCCTCCAGAATAAAAGGGAGAAGGGGTTGGCTTATAGTCCTCCATGTGAAAATGGTGTAGAAGATCATAGACATACTTGGACTAAGAAAGGGAAATACATTCCTTGGATTGCAAGACTTGAAGACTAAGAAAATAATGCAAGTGTCCTAAGTCTGTCATTTCAAACTTCTTTTTAAGGCCGTAATTCACATGGTTTATAAGGTTGGGATCACTACCAATAAGGATAAGATCATCAACATAAAGAACAAGAATGATAAGAGACTTTCCCACTTTCTTGTTGTAGACAGTATTATCAGAATGACACCTATAAAAGCTAGTTTCTAAAAGAAATATATCTATTTTGGCATACCAAGCCCGATGATTTGAAAATATCATACACTTAAAATGAATTAGAATTGATTATACCATCAATGATCTAAATGTTAACTTAAGGTATGCTTGCAGTGGGAACAGAAGGAAGAAAAAGCGATGCGACGGAATTAAAAACATAAGAATCATGCAAAAAGAAGTATTGAACAGATCAAACACAGCGTGTACCAGACAACAAGATTTATTACGGAGTTCGTCCCTAATGGACTACATCTCTGGGTCCGCTTTATTAGGAATGAACTCAAGAGGTTGATTACATAGCAATTTAATCAGATTGAATTTGCACACAGGCAAATCTGATCACTATCACTGGATAGCCCTCTGAACTAGCTTTCCAACACTGCTTACGGTTCTGGATTCTGTATCTGGATGCTCCCGTAATGCTAGAAACAAAACTACCTATGACCTCCTCTGACTGCACCTGAAACACAAAATGACTTCAACAAAACTTGCACTAACTCCTCACTTCAACTCCCTAGCTTAAATAGCCCTACAAATACATGGAAACCTCCTTTTGCTTATTCCATGGTGAATGATCTGACTTGGAGGTTGAAATTAGGGTTCGTTTAAGTTTGAAATGACACCTTAGCATACACCTAGGCATTAATTTATTAAATCCCGCAAATAAAACCATTTAAAAACCTTATAATAAAACTGGAACTATTAGCCGCTATGCTAACTGGGTGGATGCTTGACAGCCCATGTGAACGCCTATAATAAAATTTTTTTGCTGGAAGTTATGTCGGCAGCTTGCCCTCCGGCGGTTCCAATCTATGGAGACGTGTCACATGCCGATAGTTGTTGACCGAAAGGCTTGCTAACCTCCAGGTGCTAACCTTCTCATGTGATCGTTCACAATTCCAACGTAGTTTAATATGCGGTTTTCTATGGAAGGTTTTCTAACTTAGGTTATATTTAACATAAGCTGTTGCATAAGGTTTGGTCCGAAAGGTGTTACGTTAGGGTTTAGGTTTTAATGCTTAGGATAGTAATGTGGCATTAATCTTAAAGTTTTTCCAGGCTCTTTTATAAGGCATAGAAATAGGGATATCATGTGTTTAACATAGGAATAGGCTTAGAATTTAAACGTATGTGTATGATATAGCTTAGGGTTTTCAAAAGGTTTGATTAGGGTTTAGTGCTTAGGTAAAAATGCATTGGTTTAGACTTAGGATTATGAGCATAGGATTCTTACGGTAAACAATGATGAATAAAGATAGCTTAGAGTTAGGGTGTATGTCAAGGGTTAGGTCTTTTAGTTTTCTTTTAACTTTTCAAGACCCATTTCAGCTCTACAAAGTGACATTAGCGAAACTGAAGCCTTTACCAGATGATCGACCCTTGTACATCCTTGTGGTCTCTGTGTGAATTTCGTCAATATTGCACGACGACAACCATCACATCTTTGCAACGGACACTGGTGGTGACGACGACAAGACTATGTCGTCGACCAGGTACTTTAACCTTGAATCCTTTTACACAATCAACCATATCGACCATGCACATTACCGAACCATAAACACATCAGTGAATTTGATGATGACACTGATCCTCTGAAACACGAACCTCTAACTCTACGGAAAACATCGAATACTGAGAACTGAATAGATTGGCTAGATCATCCTAGATTATTCCTCTCCACTTGAAAGCTTTTGGACCACAAAAGTTGGATTTTAAGCAGAGATTAGGTGAGGGTAGAGTTCCCTCACTCTCCCGATCTCTATCCATTTTGCCTTGATGATGTACCAATACATTCAATCAACTACCTGAAAGTATTGACCTTGATGATGTTGATCATGGCGCATCCTGAACCTGTGATTTGTTCCATCCATCTGCATTGCACAAAACTTTCTGATATAGCGAAACATCCTATAATGACCATGGAATTTACATTCTTCCATTGAAGTACCATGAGTTAGTGATTCAAAAACATCTTTGAAAATAGTATTTGTAGAACTTTGTTCAATACATCTGATGGGTATTAACAATCTACTTTCCGGAATAACTGAAATATTCAAAGACTCCTTTGATTTTGAATTCATATCAATTACTTGACTTGATTTACTTTCCTGTTGACTAATTACTAAGTGAACTTGCTGCAAAGAACTCATCCAGCTGTCATGTAAAGACCGCTGCAACTTATTTTGACTTTGAAAGTATCTAAGTAATTTTTGATTTACTTGAATCACTATTTCTTCATCTATTAACTGATATCTCCATTGACTAACACTTTCACTTAATGCATTAGTTTTCAAATCATGATAAGGAAACTTTATATCTTCTTTCAAAAATGCTTTGTCATGAAAACTTATATACTTCCTCTCCACTTGAAAAGAGGCTTCATTACTTTTTAAAGCATGAAATGATGATGCAATACCAAAGAAATGTAACACTGACTTTCCCCAATACTGACCTGCACCCCTGAAACTGAAAATAAACATACCATCTGAAACAAGTCTCAGACTAGACTCACATGTACCATTCCTTGCAATACACTGTTGATGATGATAGTTTCTAGAATTTAGTTGAATGAATGAATTAAAATTCATTCTGTCTTTAGGAAATTGATCAAAGGACATCAAATGTACCTCGTGTTTCCTATCATGTTTATGAATAAGATGTCTTGGAAAAGAATTAATCACCTTGACCAATTGATCTCTAAACTGAATCTCGCAATCTGAACAAGTATCTCGTTGTTCCTTAATAAGCATGAGTACATATCTTTTACTTGAACTTATTAACTGCTTAATTTGATCTGCATTAACTAATTCCAAGTTTGATTTGACTTTATGTGCCCTAACAATGAATTCAACCCCATATTTCTTGAGGTGATATTTATGCTCTTTCCTATAGAACACTGCATCTCGATCATAAAGATAAGGACTCCCTAAGACAACTCCACATATGTCTACTGGAACCACATCTAACTCCACTTCATCAATGTAGTTAGCTGTAACTGAAAATTTTAATCAACATTGCATTGTGACATGTATCTGAGTTGATTTATTTACCCATCCTAATGGGTACAATCTTGGATGATCCCGTGTTTCCAAACCAAACTTATTTACTAAATATTCAGATATCAAATTTGCTTGTGATCTCGTATCAAACATTGTATCAATTTGTGTATGCTTAGATGTTATCCTTATGTGGAAGAGTTCAAATATTTTGTCCTCATTTGGAGGAATTAAATCTGATGGATTTGCAGTAAAATTAGAACTTGAAGAAATGTTAGAAGTTTTACCTTTCGTAACCATAGTAGTTACCTTCCTCTCATCACTGGAATCTGAACTGAAATCCTGTTGGCTTGATGCATTGGTTCTCATTTTTCCCTTCTCCTTAAGTTACTTCTTTGGCTTAAGTTCCGGATGAAGCTTCCAACATCTCATTTTGTCATGACCGATCATATTACAATGAGTACAAGTAGGTTTGTCTCTCTGAATTGTGCTCCTTTCTCCCTTTTGAACTACTTTTCCCCTTGCCATCCCGGAAATCCTTGCCTTCCAATGGCTTGGATGTTTGTGGTGAAACATTGTAAGGTCTACCATTTGAGTCAATGTGAATAGTTGATTCTGAACTGGAAGAAGAAGAATGTGAAGGAGATGATGATGGAGATGACGGAGGTGAAGGAAGTTTCTCATCCTTCCCTTTCCCTTTGTCCTTCTTTGATGATTTCGAAGAGGAGGCTGCATCTCCTGCCTTCTTCTCTTGAATGAGCTATCCCAACATCTGTTGCATATTCAAGAACATCTGCTAAATCTAAGCATCAGTCATCTTAGTCTCTTCAAGAATGTCTCCTGCTTCAGATCCAGTCATCATCGACTTATGAACAACTCTTCGCTTTCCGATTTTTGGATTGCCCTCTTCAAGTGTCCCTTCTCCACGTTGCGACCTTGACCTGGTTAACATTCACTGGCAATTACTATCACAACTTGCTCTGATACCAAATTATATGATCTGAAAATATCATATACTTAAAACAAAGTAGAATTGATTATACCATCAGTGATTTGAATGTTAACTTAAGGTATGCTTGTAGTGGGAAAAGAAGGAAGAAAGAGCGATGCGACAGAATTAAAAACATAAGAATCATGCGAAAAAAAGTATTAAACAGATCAAACACAGTGTATACCAGACAACAAGATTAATTATGAAGTTCATACTTGATGGACTACATAGCAATTTAATCAGACTAAATTTGCATGCAGGAAAATCTAATCACTGTCATTGGATAGCCCTTTGAACTGGATTTCTAACACTGCTTACGGTTTTGGATTCTGTATCTGGATGCTCCCGTAATGCTAGAAACAAAACTGCCTATGACCTCCTCCAACTGCACCTGAAACACAAAATGACTTCACCAAAACTTGCACTAACTCCTCACTTCAACTCCCTGGCTTAAATAGCCCTGCAAATACATGGAAACCTCCTTTTTCTTATTCCATGGTGAATGATCTGACTTGGAGGTTGAAACTAGGGTTTGTTTAAGTTTGAAATGACACCTTAGCATACACCTAGGCATTAATTTATTAACTCCCGCAACTAAAACCCATTTAAAAACCTTATAATAAAACTGGAACCGTTAGCCACTATGCTAACCGAGCGAAGGCTTGACAACCCATGTGAACACTTATAATAAAACTGTTTTTCTGGTGGTTACCTCAGCGGCTTTCCCTCCGGTGGTTCTGGTCTGTGGAGATGTGTCACATGCTGATAGTTGCTGACCACGAGGCTTGCTAACCTCTAGGTGCTAACCTTCTCATGTGATCGTTCACAACTCCGACGCGGTTTAATATGCGGTTTTCTGTGGAGGGTTTTATAACTTAGGTTATATTTAACATAATATTTTGCATAAGGTTTGGTCCAAAAGGTGTTAGGTTAGGGTTTAGGTTTTAATGCTTAAGATAATAATGTAGCATTAATCTTAAAGTTTTTCAAGGCTCTTTTACAAGGCATAGAAATAGGGATATCATGTGTTTAACATAGGAATAGGCTTAGAATTTAAGGATATGTGTATGATATAGCTTAGGGTTTTCAAAAGGTTTGATTAGGGTTTAGTGCTTAGGTAAAAATGCATTGGTTTAGACTTAGGATTATGAGCGTAGGATTCTTATGGTAAACAATGATGAATAAAGATAGCTTAGGAGTTAGGGCATAGGTCTAGGGTTAGGTCTTTTAGGTTTCTTTTAACTTTTCAAGACCCATGTCAGCTCTGCAAAGTGACATCGGTGAAACTGAGGCCTTTATTGGACGATTGACCCTTGTACATCCTTGTGGTCTCCATGTGAAATTCGTCAATATTGCACAATGATGACCATCACATATTTGCAACTGACACTGCTGGTGACGACAACAAGACTATGTCGTCGACCAGGTACTTTAACTTTGAATCCTTTTACACAATCAACCATATCGACCATGAACATTACCAAACCAGAAACACATCAGTGAATTTGATGATGACACCGATCCTCTGAACCACAAACCTCTGACTCTGTTGAAGACATCGAATATTGAGCATTGAACAGATTGGCTAGGTTGTCCTGGATCACCCGAGGGGCTTGCTTGAGACCATAAAGGGATTTCTTAAGTCGACATACAAGGTTGGATTCTATTTGTATAAAGCTAGTAGGTTGTTCCATATAGATTTCTTCATGCAAGAAGGAAGATTTAACATTCATCTAATGGAATTCCCATTTAAAAGAGGCAACAAGGGAAAGAACAAGGTGGATAGAGTTCATTTTGCCAACATGGGAGAAGGTTTCAGTATATTCAATGCCTTCAACTTGTGAAAAACCCTTAGCAACAAGACGAGCTTTATGTTTATCAACTTTTCCATCTGGTCCATACTTGGTTCTGTAAACCCATTTGCATCTAACAAGTTTTCGTCTCTTTGGTAGAGGAACAATATCCCATGTATCATTTTCCAATAATGAACAATATTATTCATTCATAGCCGCGTCATAATTTGGATGACTTGAAGCTTCTACAAAGGTGTCAGGATCATAATTCATTGATGCTTGAGCCAGTAAAAAAGAGGATCTATCGAACTGAGAACGTGTACGTCGCTAATCTATAGGATCACCAACAAGAGCACCTACTGCATCCCGAGTAGCACAGACCCATTTTGGAAGTTGAGGAGTTGAAGGAGGATCCTGAGAAGCTGGGGAGGATTGTCATCCTTGCTGTCATCATCTAAAGAAGAAATATTTTCAGAAGTAGAAGGGATAGAGAGAGGTGGCACATCCGCCGAACTAGGCTCGTAGGCCGATATATTTTCAACAAACTTTACATCTCTTCTAATGATAACATTTTTGGACTTAAGTGGAATAAGTCTATATCCTTTGACATATTCAGAATATCCAACAAAAATACATTTTTCACTCTTAGGTTCTAAAGCTTTATGTTTCTCATTCGGAATATGGGCCCATGCTTCACTTTCAAAAACATGAAAGTGACTTACATTTGAATTAATTGAGCTCCATGCTTCTTCTCAAGTGATATTCTTTAAAACCTTAGTAAGAGTGTGATTTATTATGTAATTTTCACAGTTAATTTCTTCTGCCCAAAAATTAAGACTAATTCATTTAGATTGAAGCATACAATTAGCCATTTCCTTTATGGTGCGATTCTTCCTTTCAGCTACACCATTTTGTTGTGGAGTATATAGAACAGTATGTTGCATTTGAATTCCATTCTCAGTGCAAAAGTTGATGAATTTGTTGTTAACATATTCTCCGCCATTATCTGATCTTAGCTTAAGAATTTGATGTCCAGATTGTTTTTCAACAAAGGCCTTAAAGGCCAAGAACATGTTAAATACTTCACCCTTGAGTTTTAAGAAGTATAGCCAAGTGTGTCTGGAGAAATCATCAATGAAAGTTAAGAAATAACTGTAGCCAGAGAATGAAACAATTGGAAGTGGACCACATAAATCACTATGCACAAGCTGTAAAGGGGCTGAGGCGTGCCAAGAGGCACGTTTTTTAAAACTATCCCAATGATGTTTTCCGATTACACATCCAGAACAAACACCATCTCTGCAAGATACCATTGGAAGACCTGTCACCATATTTTCTTTACATAGATTTTGAAGGGAGCGATAGTTTAAGTGACCAAATTGCTCATGTCAAAGTTTTCTCACTTCATCATTATGAGCAACAAATATCGAGGGAATATTTGATGACCCAAAGTTGTTAAACTTATACAACCTTGTAGAATCATCAACAATGCGAGTAGCTGAATCTGTCTAGGATCTCTTAGGTCCTTAATTACAACATTGTGATGTGAAAATTCAACGATTTTACCTTCACTTGAATGAGTTATCGGATATACAGATAGAAGGTTGCAGGATAAGGTTGGAACACATAATACATCATTAAATTGAGCATTGTCTAGATGAACAGTTCCATTCCCTACAACACTAAGAGATCTATCATCACCAACATTTATATTTTTGGTGTTAGAATCATTTAAAGAAGAAAACATGGCTTTGTTTTTGGCCATGTGATAATAATCTCCAGAATCAATGAGCCACTTATGAGAATGAGAAGAAGAAGATACATTTAGTGCATAACTAGACCGAGATGCTTGACAACCACATACAAAAAGTATTATTCCTGAAGATGAAGTTGAAGTTGAAGAGTGCTTGAAATGGATGTTATGCTTCTTCATTGCTGCTTCCAAGGCTTCCATCTTCTTAAAGTATTTGGATTCTAAGTGGCCTTCTCGATTACAAAAGTGGCAATGTCTATCAATCTTCTTCGCTTTGTTTTTATTTTCCTTATCATTTTGTTGAAATTATTTTTCATTTTTAGACTGAAATTTCTTAGAACCCTTGTTTGGTTTAGGACCATTCTTTTTAGGATATTGCTTCTTAGGATTCTTTGAATTTGGTTGCTTCTGGGTGGCTAAGGCTTTCCTAGAAGAGTTTCCAAGACTAAGAAGACCAAGATATAAGAGCTTTTCTTGTTCTCTTATTAAAGAATCACGAAAGGTATCAAAAGAGGGGGATTTGTAGTCTTGTCCTTGAGAAATAAAGGCTTCTCTAGTAGAATGGAAGGTGGAAACAAACACAGAGTAGGCTGGTCCCAACTTAGTAAGAATGGAATAGATAAGGCTACCAAATTATTTTTTAACCTTAACACCTTCCAAGAGAAGTCTAAGGGTCTTGAACTTGGACAAAAAAATCTTCAATGGAAGAAAAATTATTGGGGTCTAATGTAAGCAACTCATTTTCGAGTTGATGGGCTCTAATTTCATTTTTAATTCCAAAAATTTTAATGAGTTGTTTCATTGTTTCATTAGGAGTATCAAGTTTCGCGATATGGAATCTAATGTTTGGAGAAATAGACATCCCTACCAACCCATGTGTTGATCTTGCCTATTTTCCCATTTGGCTGCCTTATCTTCATCTTGAGGTTTGGTTTCTTAGCTTGAGGCTATTCTGTAAAGACCTTTACTTCTAAGTAAATCCACAATGTAGGACCACCATTGGAAGTAGTTTGTGTTGTTAAGAATAAATTGGCATGGACTTTCCATTTTAATAGAAACTAAAGCTATATATGCTAAAAATAAGTGTTTCAATGGAAAGATCTTGAAAAATTAGGCTGATTAAAAAAAAACGGCTCTAAAAACGGCTTCCAAATGAAGAAGTTATGGCTTTTTGAAGAAAAGTTGTTGAAGATGCCGACGAAGTGCGTGAATGTGTGGAAATGAATGATAATGTTATATTTAAAAAAAAATCCCCCCCTTTCCAAAATTAATCTAATTAGCTCACTTTAAAAAAAAGGATTTTATGTGACTCACTTTTATAAATAAGTGAAAGTCACTTTTACAATGGTATTTTATAAACTACCCACTAAATTGTAACTTAAATAAAAGATAAAGAGACTTTAGAATTATATGTAACTCACTTTTTATAATGGGTGAGAACACTTTTACATAAAGTAACTTTAAAACATAAGTTACATGTGTTTTTTGAAAATGTAACTCAACAAAAGGAAAGACTTGATGTTATGAAACCAGCTCAAGAAAAGATAGAAAAGAGAGATCAACGCCTTAGAATTCAGCCTCTTCGAGGGGGCAACCTCATTTACATTACATAAATGAACAATTCTCCGATGATACAAATGACAAAACCTCCTTTCTATATATAGGAGTCTAAGGAGTCACAATATAATCCAGCCGACCTAACAATAATAATATAAAGCCACAAAAATAACAATAGAGGGATTCTATGGGGCACAGAAATAACAATATGGGGGTAATAGGGGCACAACAATATAAATAGGGGGTATAACTACAATAGTAATGGGGTAATCACTAGTATTATAGGGACCCAACATGCCCCTCTCCTTCAAAAAAGTGTTGTCCTCAACGCTTGAGCAGTTCTGGATACTTCTGCAGAAAATTCTCATCCTCCCATGTGGAATCTTCAGCGGATAAGTTCTTCCACTTGATAAGATACTCTGAAATTGATCGATTTCGTAGCTGTCGAGTTCTTGTTTCTGTGATTGCTTTCGGTTCCAATATAATTTTTCCTTCCTCGTCAAGTTCTGGCAATATTGTTTGAATTGGGAGCTTGTCACCTATAACCTTCTTTAAACATGAAACATGGAAAACTGGGTGCAATCGAGAAGCTGCAGGAAGCTCTAATTTGTATGCCATAGTACCAATCTTTTCCAACACCTTGTACGGACCATAATACTTTGGTGATAATTTATTATCCTTCTTAGCTTGCTTTAGGGACATTTGCTTATATGGTTGTAGCCGTAGGAATACCCAATCACCTACATCAAAACTTCTTTCACTGTGAATGATGTTGTCCTTGGTGGCTTGCTGTAGTGTCTTCTGAAATAAATATGTATGGGTTTCTGTTCCTCGATGTCTGCTTGCATTTAAGTTTGAGCTGTGATTTGAGTGAAGGAATGGGCTTTGGCTGCCTGATTTGACTTCCTGAGGGGCTCATTAATTTTTAGCTGCATCGAGCCACCAAAATATCTTCGGCTGATACTCTTTGGCGTCTCCTCCTTCTTTGATACTCTTTGACAAAATCCGGGCCGCTGATCTGATGTACTGAGGGTTTAATTATGGATTAATGGCCGCTGCTCGGCCTCTGCACCGTTGAAATTGCCTTCTGATTCTTTCGCCAAGCTCTGTGAAGAAAACGGCTCACTTCTGCGCCTTTTCGGGCTTCCTGGGGCTGCATGGGGTGAAGAGTCCTTAAAGATTCCCTGAAGATTCTCGATTCTGGCCCAGAAAATCCTGCGATGAGCGATTTGCGCCAAATCGCTCATCAAAAATTGCCTTAGAATTCGATTCCGGATCTCCGAAGTGCGATTTTCGCGCCTCTGCGTCAAAAAGGGCTGATGACGTCAGCATGACGTTAGCATTGTACGGCGGATGACGTCAGCAGGGCGACGTGGCGGGATGACGTCAGCATGATGTCATCATGTACGGTCGATGACGTGGCAGGTACAATGGCGGGACACGTGGCAGTGACGTGGCAAGAGGCCACGCAGGCGGGTGACTGTACAGGGGGGGTGACGTGGGCATGACTGTGCAGGGGGGTGACGTCACCTGGCAAGGCGGTAAGTGGTAAATGGCGCACCGCTTATGGGGGATGGTGGTTTCGGTGGGAGGGGCTCCGCCACAGCCCGGCGCATGACGCGTGGTGGGAGTACGGCGGCAAAACCGCCGAACTCCCGGACGTTAAAGGCCAGGCGTGTCGGGGAAGAGGATGCCGGCCAGCTGTAGATCTGCGGGGCTGTGGATCGGATGGCTGGCGGTGAATGCGATGGGACAGGGTGTTAACGGGTGGGAATATTCGCAGGAATATTCCGAAATTAATGTGGGCGGCGGATGGGGTATAAACTTTAGAAAAATGGGTTTATGGGGTTAAATAAAGGCGCGAGCTAATGTTTATGTACAGGGACTTTGGGTTAGGTGCGGAATGTGGTTTCTTGGGGGTTTGCGGGGCTAAGGGGTAGGTTGCTGGCCGACCAGATGTCAAACCAGTTCCTCAATGACTCGGATGGGCTAAAAACAGTCCCAGATGGACTGAGATTTCCCGGACTTAGTAGAAAAAATGGCTATATTGCCAGGGAGGGGTATTTACATAGGGGATTTATATACATGTTTTTAATAGGGGAAGGGAAAAACAAATAGGGAGCTATATAATAAGAGAGATGTTAGTGAACTCCAGCCTGAGTAACTCCAACTGAAAAAACTGCCTCAAAGCAAAAATGGATTGCTTTATCAAAATGGGAACACAGCAGTGGCCCTTTAGACCAGCCTGCTCTCATGGATACTATCTGGCCATCTGTAGCAAATATGGAGGATTGCAACATGCATAGCACGACATATTTGGCATGTAAAACTGTCGATCATGAAAGATGATTAACCTGCTGCAGCAGGAGGCTAACAGTGGCTCCACTTGGGGATGGCTTTTCCTTGTGAAAAGTCAAGAACAGCAGGTCAGACTGCCTTGTATTCATTTGTTACTGTGTTCTGCAAATTTCTCTTGGCTGGCTGCCTTATTAATCATACCTACCTACCTACCCTAACCAGCACTTAATTTGCTGTTAGGTGAAGTGAAATAACCAATGCAGCCACCTAAGTAATAATAACATGAGTGGGCTTTGCTGCTTATGCTTGCTAATGATACCAACTGAGAATTTACAATTTGTTATGGCTTTATCAATCTTTGAGAAGATCAGGAAGCTACTGACCTCCTTTGCGGTGTTTAAATACTGTACAAAAACTGTCCTGCGACATACATATACAACTTTTTTTTTTTTTAAAGAACTGTACAAAGGTTCAGAATCACTACCATGCCTTGGAGTCGGGAGATCATTGTCAACACGATACTGAGCCTTGCAGCCTGTTGATGGTGACGTGCACTGATCTCTTTCATTATTCTGCCTGCCAGCAGATAGGTCATTCAGTACTTGCAGAGGTGCTTACAATTTATTGCAATCTGGCTCTAATAGGGCCGGACTGATCTGTGCGGGCTGCTGGTCTTCTTCTTCTTTGAATGATTCAGATGGCTGAAAACAAAGAGGCAGGGGATCCATTTGGATCATCTGGTCATATGCTTCTGCTTCTGGGTCTTCCTCAATCTGATATTCAATGGCTCTATTTTTGTTTCCTCCTTGACTGTATGATGATCTTCAACAGCATTTGAAAGCTGCTGCTCTGATGTGCAAGGGGGCTTTTCAACAATCTCTTCCAAAGGAAAAACACAAAAATTTGACATAAAATCGCTTTTAAAGTACAATATACACAACAAAATTTGGTGCAAGAGAAAGAACATGGTCTCTTGGACGATAGTCCAAGTCGAGAGCCTGATCTGCTTATTTAATTCCTTCGGGTTCATTTCTCCAGCGGAGTCTTTATTATGAGGATGATGTGGAGTCGCCAGGTGGATGATGTAACCTTAAAGTTCCTGATCTTTGTCTACCGTCACAGATCAGAGCTGAACATGAAAAACCCTGAAGAAAAGGAACACTTTCTCCAGAAAACGAGGCGAACTGGTCAAAATTGAGGATTTGCACTAATAAACACATGATTCATGTCCCTAGTGGAGTCGCCATTATGTTATCACTCAAGTTGTCCCTTCTGACTCCCAAAGGGATACGGCTGAGGTAACCACAAACCAACTTTGGACCGCAGGCCCTAGCCTGCCTGCGGTCAGAGAGGGCTCTCTCTTTATGATTTAGCTTTGTTGAAAGGGGTGATTTTAGGCTAGATATGATGCACAGGGGTTTGATTGAGTTTTGGCGGGAAAACCGATACTTTCAGGTAGAGAGGCTGAGTATAGTTTGAATGTTTCAAACCATTGGGTGTGGAGTCAAGGAGGGGAACTGCTGTTGTTTTTCCTTAATAACAGGGAGGGGAAAATGGAGCAAGGTAACTGAGGCAGAAGCAACTTTCAGATTCAAGGGATGGAAAAAATGCTAAAGAAAGAGAGGCAGTTAAGAATCTCTCCAACAGATTAGCAAAGGGGGGTAACAAGGCGCTACCTAGGAGCAGTTAAGAATTCCTAGATAATTGGCCAACACAGGCGAACTGGGGTAAACATGAGCCAAATGGAATTCAATGTTCATAACCAATTCATTTAGAAGAAAACATTAAGAAACAACAGGAATTGAGCATAGAGAGTATTTAACTAATTCTAGGCTATTCTTTCTTTCTGCTACTTAGATAATGGCAAACACATGAACAGAGATAAGAGGCACTTATTGCTTCAGGCCGCAGCGCAGGAATTCCATCTTCAGCTTCTCAAAACATTCATCAACAACAGATAGTTCTTTCTCCAAGCTTTCAACAATCTTTGATTATGGAAAAACTCAGGTATACAATGCGAGTCTCTAATGAAATTCTCAATTGACCAACCCTTAAAACTATACAGAGGGTGGTATATATAGGGCAAAACTTTCTATCTACTGCTTTTATTACAATTTGACCTAATCAGGTCATAAAACATCATTTATTGACCTAACTCTATCTGGAATTAAATGCAAAAAATCTCTTGAGCGGCGCTGAGGGTCTCCGTATTAGAAATGAGTGAATGATGTTGTCCTTGGTGGCTTGCTGTAGTGTCTTCTGAAATAAATATGTATGGGTTTCTGTTCCTTGATGTCTGCTTGCATTTAAGTTTGAGCTGTGATTTGAGTGCAGGAATGGGCTTTGGCTGCCTGATTTGACTTCCTGAGGGGCTCATTAATTTTTAGCTGCATCGAGCCACCAAAATATCTTCGGCTGATACTCTTTAGCATCTCCTCCTTCTTTGATACTCTTTGACAAAATCCGGGCCGCTGATCTGATGTACTGAGGGTTTAATTATGGATTAATGGCCACTGCTCGGCCTCTGCACCGTTGAAATTGCCTTCTGATTCTTTCGCCAAGCTTCCTGGGGCTGCATGGGGCGAAGATTCCTTAAAGATTCCCTGAAGATTCTCCATTCTGGCCCAGAAAATCCTGCGATGAGGCGCAAATCGCTCATCAAAAATTGCCTCAGAATCCGATTCCGGGGCTTTGAAGTGCGATTTTCGCGCCTCTGCGTCAAAAAGGGCTGATGACGTCAGCATTGTACGGCGGGTGACGTCGGCATGATGTCAGCAGGGTGACGTGGCAGGATGACGTCAGCATGACGTCATCACGTACGATCGATGATGTGGCAGGTACGGTGGCAAGAGATGTGGCAGTGACGTGGCAGGAGGCCACGCAAGCGGGTGACTGTACAGGGGGGGTGACGTGGGCATGACTGTGCAGGGGGGTGACGTCACCTGGCAGGGTGGTAAGCGGTAAATGGCGCACTGCTTATGGGGGATGGTGGTTTCGGTGGGAGGGGCTTTGCCACAGCCCGGCGCATGACGCGTGGTGGGAGTACGGCGGCAAAACCGCCGAACTCCCGGACGTTAAAGGTCGGGCGTGTCGGGGAAGAGGATGCCCGCCAGCCATAGATCTGCGGGGCTGTGGATCGGACGGCTGGCGGCGAATGTGACGGGACAGGGTGTTAACAAGCGGGAATATTCGCGGGAATATTCCGAAATTAATGTGGGCGGCAGATGGGTTATAAACTTTAGAAAAATGGGTTTATGGGGTGAAATAAAGGCGTGGGCTAATGTTTATGTACAGGGACTTTGTGTTAGGGGCGGAATGTGGTTTTTTGGGGGTTTGCGGGGCTAAGGGGTAGGTTTCTGGTCGACCAGATGTCAAACCAGTTCCTCAATGACTCGGATGGGCTAAAAACAATCCCAGATGGACTGAGATTTCTCGGACTTAGTAGAAAATATGGCCATATTGCCAGGGAGGAGTATTTACATAGGGGATTTATATACATGTTTTTAATAGGGGAAGGGAAAAACAAATAGGGAGCTATATAATAAGAGAGATGTTAGTGAACTCCAGCCTGAGTACCTCCAACTGAAAAAACTGCCTCAAAGCAAAAATGGATTGCTTTATCAAAATGGGAACACAGCAGTGGCCCTTTAGACCAGCCTGCTCTCATGGATACTATCTGGCCATCTGTAGCAAATATGGAGCATTGCAGCATGCATAGCACGACATATTTGGCATGTAAAACTGTCGATCATGAAAGATGATTAACCTGCTGCAGCAGGAGGCTAACACACTGTACATCAAAGCCCTTGGAGATCATCCATGCTGATGTGTGTGGGCCAACTAGAAATCAAGCACTCCAAGGAGAAAGGTACTTTGTGTTATTTGTTGATGATTATACTAGAATGATGTGGATATATTTCATAAAGTATAAATCTGAAACTTTTGAGTGTTTTAAGAATTTAAAAGCCCTTGTAGAAAATGAAAAAGATTCAAAAATTAAGTGCCTCAGAACAGACAGAGGAGGAGAATTCACATCAAACGAGTTTAGTGAGTTCTGTAATATTCATGGAATTAAAAGGGAATTCTCGGCTACCATAACACCTCAGCAAAATGGGGTAGTTGAAAGACGAAACCGAACAGTCCAAGAGATGGCAAGAACCATGCTATTAGTAGCAGACCTACAGCCTAAATTCTGGAGAGAAGCAGTAGGGACAGCTATCTATACACTGAATCAGACTCAATTAAGACCCAATTGTGATAAAACTCCTTATGAGCTATGGAAAGGAAGACCTGCTTCGGTGAAATACTTCAAGATATTTGGAAGCAAGTGCTTCATAAAAATAAATGATGGCTCACCTGGAAAGTTTGATTCTCGGGTTGATGAAGGGATATTTCTTGGATACTCTCCACGGAGCAAGGCTTACAAGTGCTACAATTATCGACTGAAGAAAATAGTGGAAAGCATTGATGTAAAGGTTGATGAAGATCTTCCAGAAAAGGAAATTGAAGAACATGAAGATGATGTTCTCCTTGAAGAAGAAGAACCTAAAGAAGAAAAGATAAATGACGAAGAAGAAGAAGAGAAAAGAGAACCGCCTCATACCCCTTCAAAGATGAAGTATGTTGAAAGATATCATCTAGAAGAGCAGATCATTGGCGATAAAGATGAAGGTGTGTGATGAGCCCCAAAAATGGACAATTATTTGGGCTCATTCAACCTCCTAATTTGACTTAATCCACCATTCTCATTAGTTTATTGCATGTTTTTGATTATATCTATGTTAATAGAGTGAATTTGGTTAGTCATTATGCCAACAAGTCTAATGGGTGCTTTGTGTAGCCTTTTTGGTCAACTTGGAGACAAAATTGAAGGTCTTAATGAGCACTTGGCAGCCAAATTCGTGGGAGAACAAGCTAGAGGATTTGTAGGAAGGTGTCCCCTTCATTTATGGGCCCTTACCTCGAATTCTCTGTTGGTCACTCTAATTGTCTTCACAATTCGAGCTCCACATAAATTGTCAACCCGAGAAGGTCTTTTTATTTCAAAGATAATAGCGCACTGGATATGCTCAATTTCAAAAGCGGGATCGATGTTGTAGTGAAAGAAAGACACACACCTGTTGAATTCATTAATCTACTAATTCACACTCTACTTAATTAAAGCTGAAGTCAATAGCAGAAACGATTTCTCAGTTATAGCAAAGGAAAATCAATCTATAAGGAAAGAAATCATTCAACCATAGCAGGAACAGGACCCTATTCCCTGGTGAGGAACTTCAGCACCTGCTGCCTGGCACTTAATCACACTGTAAGAAAAGTAACTTCAAGAGATCAAGACCCTATTCCCAGGAACAGGAACCTTCAGCACTTGTCCTCTTGTTTCTAATCACACTGCAGGCAAAGGAAAGCAATCAATGGGAGCAAGACCCTATCCCTTTATGCAGGGATCTTCAGCACATGCTCTCAACATCATTCACCCGTGCATTCAATACGTGTAGCGCTAAGAAACAGAGTATTGCAAACCATGTAACTAGTGTTTCAACAACAGAATTAAGGGAAGTGCAAACACATAAAGAGATAAATAAACTACAGGAACCAAAAGGGTGAATCTTGTGAGGAAGGCGGGCCCTTTCCTTCTCACAAGATTCCCCAGGAGAAAGAATTAAATTGGAACGCTCAAAAGAAGTTTTTATTCATCTGTCAAAGTAACTGATACATTACAGAAGGAGACTAGCTCCAGTTCTCCACAATACTGTCCTGTAACTTACAATTCAATCCCCCTCTAATGATGATGTCTCCTCTTTTTAAAGAGGAGACATCATTTACAATTTACATGAGAGCGAATATCTCGATTCTGTTTTCTTCTCCAAAACAGGACTATTCTGTTCTTTTAAAAAGAGATACTGTTACAACCGAGACAACAGAGGTGCTATCTTCAGGATAATCCAGGTAACCGTATCTTCGGGCTGCTGCTACTATTCCACAAAAAGTTCTTCCAGAATCGCAAATTAAGCATAACGGGATTTGCGTGCTTGACGGCTGTTTCAGCAACTGAGTTAGCTGTTTCAGCAACGGGGTCAGCTGTTTCAGCAACGGAGTCAGCTGTTTCAGCAACGACCGCTTGTTCCCAACAAGGCATATAACTTATCTGCGATCTTTGACTTGTGTTAGCAACAATGCACTTCAATTAATGATGAAATATAAGAGTATTGCGGAATTAAATGTAAGACAGATTAATCATATAATAAAGAAGAGGTTTCTATATACCTTGGGATAAAGTGGATGAAAAAGACATTGAAGTTCATAGTTTAAGAGTAGAGTGGTGTCAAAATATATAGCAAAAATGGTACATAGTGGAGTCCTAACATCCCCCCCAGCTAAAAATGTTGCATGTCCTCAGGCAACCCCTAGTCTGAATCAGAGTCTGAGTACTGGGACTGAGCATGCAAATTACTCAAGCAGTAGCTGGAGAAGGTGGCATCTGTAGGAGCTCGGAATCCGCTGTTGGTCTGCAAATGTTGCCATGCCAAGGCTTCCTCTCTGTCAGTCAACTGGTAATGACATTGATATTCGTCTGAAGGCAGCCATAAAATTGGAAAACGGAAATGATACCCGATCCAGTTTACTCCACAATGTTGAATGCAATCAATGTACTTAGGGACCCTGGATAATGCAGCTTGAAGATTGAGAGGGTTAAAAGGATGATAATCCTGTCTTTCCTTACATGACTGCTGCCAAAAGATATCATTGGCCTTCAATGCAGCAGTACCCTTCATTCTAATGTGCTCTTGACACTTAAAAAGTATTGAAGCCTGTAATTGCTGTATGTGCTCCTTCATTCCTGGCTTCTGCAAGAATTCATAATATTGTGCTATAAACGTGGCTGGGCCTACAGGCTCTAGTCTAATCCACAGGAGTTTATTCTCCTCATTATGACTGCTTGCAGTGAACGCAGTCTGCCAAGTGAGCTGGTTAGACAAAAATGAAGCAAATGCCCTGATTTGTATGTCGCCTGCAATTGGGATAAGATTAACTCTCCTATCTTCGGCAATGGCCTCATTATGAAGGTAGAGTTCGCACAGCAGATGCTGGTCACTTTCAGGGGCCTCCTTAAAGGTCTCAACAAATTTCTCTGAAGTCATTAATTCATATGGTCTGCCATTTGCTATTGCTTTTAATTGAAAATAAACTAATCGTTCAGAAAGAAAGAGAGAGTAATTTACAGAGGGTTTACGTGTAACTATCAATTTCCGCACTAATGAGAACATCAAGGCTATCCGTGCCTTAGACTGTCTGGCTTCCTTCTTATACTCCCTGTGCTCTTGCAGTATTTGGTCCCAGCTATCCCAGTTAGCATATATATGGTTCTGCCATTCCAACTTATGCTGTCGTAATATTATATCTTGTTCTTCAGCATATTGCTTCTTCCAACTGTTCATCTGTTCCAATGGATTCCATGGCAGAGTCTGTGTCTTTTTGACAGAAGTAGTGGGTTGGGACACTGTTTCCTCTGTCTGGATGGCTGCCTCAGAGGTAATGCGTTGGGGCATTGTTTCCTCTGTCTGGATGGCTGCCTCAGAGGTAATGCGTTGGGGCATTGTTTCCTCTGTCGGGATGGCTGCATCCGCCTGCAAAGGATGGGATATCTGTGGTTTGATTTCTTCTTCTTCTTGCTTTATAGAGGGTCCTACTGGTTCTTGTGGAGCAGTAGGGCATTCCTCTTTTATTCCACCTGTAGTAGATGTTTCAGGGAGCTGAATCTTAACTAATTTGTAGCCTGCATCCTGGTAAATGCTGCCACACTCCTTGCACATATATTCCATACATGGCTCCTTATTTTGCATTGAGGCTACGTGTGCTAATGTATGGAGATTCAGTTCTCTTTCAAAAGCCTCTCGAGCCATGGTTAGTTCAGTTTTGTAAGCTTCTAATTCAGACTTCAGGAACTCATTTTCCTCCAGTAGAGATGTCATAGTATGTGAACCTTGTGTGCTGAGTGGCTCTGTTGGAATATTTTGTTGATGCACAGTCGTAGCTGGTTCTTGTACCACAGTGGGTGGTTCTTGTGTTTCATCCACTGGGCGAGAAATGGATTCTTGTGCTCCAGTGGCTGGTTCTTGTGTTTCAGTCACTGGTGATTTCCCACTATCGTCCTACTTGGTGTATTTTTGTGCCTCAGTGACTGGTTCTTGTGTTTCAGTCACTGGGCAAGTGACTGGTTCTTGTGGAGCAGTCACTTCTTGGCCCATAAACAATGTCATATTATCCCGGGGCGCTGGTTCTTGTGTGGCAGTGCCTTCGGACGAGCCGGGTTGGGAAGTTTGGAATGGGGATAAAAATTTTAATAGAATAGTGGCAAAGTCAGGGAAAATGGAGGTGGATTTTGTCTCAACAGTCGTTTTCCTTTTTCTTTTTGGTAGGAAGGCAGCAAAATTGCTGCCCTTCCTTTTCTTTGAAATGGAGGGCTTTTTTCTGGGGACAGGGTTTTCCGGAGGGGTAAGAATTTGAGATGTGGACCTTGTCCGTGGTCTGGAGCCTGCGACTGCTGAGGTTTTCTTCTTTTTCTTAACGGGTGAAGAAGGGGGTGTTAGAGAATCATCACTAGGGACTGGAATAGTGGGGGCAGTTGGCTCTGCTAGATGAGGCGAGTTCGAGGTTGGGCCAACTGGAGAATGCGGAATTTCTTCCTGTTGTTCTTCATGAGGAATCTCTGGAATGTCATGAGGACTTTCAGATGGTTGAGGCATTTGGTCCTGCTGAGGAATTTCCGGAATATCCTGAGAATTTTCGGGTGGTTGGGATATTGGGGTTTGTTGAGGGATTTCGGGCGGCTGGGGAATTTCAGGTACTTGTTGAGGAATTTCGGGTGGCTGGGGAATTTCAGGTACTTGTTGAGGAATTTCGGGTGGCTGGGGAATTTCAGGTACTTGTTGAGGAATTTCGGGTGGCTGGGGAATTTCAGGTGGGGCGTGCAGAGGGGGATTTTGCTGAGCAAAACCCCTCTGTATCAGCAACTGGCATAAACGGTGATGGGTAAGGGATGACATTGGAGATTTGGCTCGTTTACAATAATAAGACATGTTTTTAATACAACCAAGCAGATAATAGGGGATATTAATCAGTCGTCCATTCCTCAAGTGATTCATCAAAACAAAATCATGATTGTACACTACCTGATAACGCCCCTCACATGTTAAGTAGTGTTTGATGAACTCTGCCACTGATGGCCATGGTTGAGGAAGTGAGTGCAGACTAACCCCGCGGCCTCTGGGTTCCACTTGCTCGTCCGGGTGCAGAAATTCTTGCTGTGCGTTAAGAACGACCTGCTTCCTGCTAAACCAGCGAGTGCCCTCAGCTGGCAACCCTGATACTTGCACTATGTCATCCTCTGTTACTGAAATGCGAACCTCTTGGACCACTGAAAAATTGTCTTCAAGGTTTTGTGCAAATTCTAAGACTTGTTCCTCGTTAAATTCCCCCAACCTTTCGAAATATACTGTCCATCCCGCTTGTTGGAAGATCTGATAGACATAAGGAAACAATTGAAGAAGACTTATCGAGCCGGGCTCATGTCTAACGGCCGACCCTCCCATGGCTGTAGCTTTGAGTTTTCTGCAGAGGCACAGACACAGTAAACAAAGACCCTAATCGCGCTAGTTGTTGCAACAGAGGCTGCATAGTCTAAATGACGGCAGAAATAGATATGACAACGGGCGGCTGCTTGGTTCATGCGAAATGATTATTCTATTTTCGGAATTCCCCCCCCACGTATGGTGTAATAATGATTGGACGTGTAAAGATATGCAATCATTATGAAATGAAATCCTCTCTTTAATATGATTTAACCGAATTACATTAAAACCTTATACCTTACATTTTACCTTTGATTTAATAATTCGAAGTGTCGGTTGCTTCAAAATAGCTTTAATGTACATGGAAGAATTTGTAGATTTTTAGAACGGAGGTGTAATTGAATCTGGTACATGCTGAATAGTTTTCACCAAAAGGATCTGAAGTATAATCGTGGAGAACCAGAAAGCTCATATGACAGCAAAGAGAGATACTGCTTTGATGATAACAAGTTGCTGAGACTGGTGTTTGAGCAACTGAAAAATGAACGATACGTTGCTGAAACAGGTGTTTCAGCAATGGGAGAAATCGATAATACATTGCTGAAATAGGTGTTTCAGCAATGGGGGAAATCAATGATACGTTGCTGAAACAGGTGTTTCAGCAACGGGAAAAATCAATGATACGTTGCTGAAACAGGTGTTTCAGCAACGGGAAAATCAGATAAATGGGATAACTGACTTAGGTCCGTGAATGATAAGGGATTATTTCGGCAGTAAGGGGTGGGAAATACTGACTGAAGGAGGATATTTCAAGGGTGGTGGGAGTGGGAATAATAGAAGTAATGTGGGTATGGAGGGATATTGCTTTAGGAAAGAGGGTAAAATGATGGGAAGAAGCTTCTTGATTTAAAGCTTCAGATCTTCTCATGATGAATCTGTCCTCCTTATTGCTTTTTCCAAAATCTGCAAAATTCAATTGTAATATGCCAATCCTTGACAGGGATTATTAGTGCTAAATCTAATCTAATACTAAAAATATAGTGCAGAAAATTAAGTACTGTGAGGAGCAGAAGACTCCCCTAGAAAAAGATAATGAATATCAGTCATGCAAGCAGTCTTGAAATCCTCTTTAGAAACAGGGCGCTTATATAGACGGAGCCTATGGCCATTGACTAGTAGAGGTGTTTTAGCATCATCAATTGTTACAAGCCTTACCGTTCCGTTTGGAAAGACATCATCTACTTCATATGGTCCAAGCCAACGTGTACGTAGCTTTCCCTGAAAATTTTCAAACCGAGAGTCATACAACAAGGCCCAATTACCTTTTTGGAACTGCTTGTGTTTGATAATTTTGTCATGCCACCTCATCCTTTGTTGCTGAATCATGTTTGTTTGATGAATGGCATCTAATCTCTTTTCATCCAACTCCAAAAGCTGCTGCAATCTAGCTGTCTGCACATCATTCAAATCAAGATTAACAGCTAAAGCAGTCCTTAAAGTTTTAATTTCAAATTCCACAGGAAAAACAACATTTTTACCATAAACCAATTCATAGGGGGAAAAACCTGTAGTGTTTCTCCAAGTAGTCCTGTAAGCCCATAATGCCTCAGGGAGCCTTTGGGACCAATCCTTTCGGTTGTACTTCACTGTTTTAGTTAGAATGGCCTCTAAAACTTTGTTTGTGCTTTCCACCTTCCCATTGGCCTGGGGGTGGTATGGTGTAGTCATTCTATGTTGAATATGATATTTGTGAAGGGTAGATTTAAAACCATGAGAATTGAATGGAGGTCCTCCATCAGTAACTAGCTCTCTGGGAATTCCATATCTAGTGAAAATTTCTTCAAACAAGAAGGCTAGAACAACCTCTTCATTGGCTCTAATAAGTGCTTTGGCCTCCACCCACTTAGTCATATAGTCTGTGCAGACTAATATATAGGTTCTTTGATTGGATGGAGGATTAATGGGTCCTATGAAGTCCAAGGCCCATCTTTCAAATGGTTCAGAAACTACCTGGGGATTTAATGGCATTTGGTCTCTATGATTGGGTTGACCCATTCTCTGGCAGCTGTCACAAGCCCTTACATACTTCTTTGCATCCTTAAATAATGAGGGCCAATAGTAACCCATCCTCAGAATTTTATGCGCTGTTCTTTTATCAGCAAAATGGCCTCCACAAGGGCCATCATGACAAGCTTTCAATATCTCATACACTTCATCTTCTCTAATGCATCTTCGGATCTCCTGATCAAGCCCAGTATAGAAGAGACACCCGCTTATCCAGCTGTACCTGGCACTTTGTTGAACAATTCTTCTCTTTTCTCTATATGACAGGTGTGCTGGTAGTTTTCCTGCAACCAAGTAATTAGCAATATCTGCATACCATGGAGAATGAGCAGAGACTGCAAACAAATATTCGTCAGGAAAACTATCATCTACTGGAATATCATTGTCAGTTTTTAACCGTGAAAGAAAATCAGCCACCACATTTTCTTTACCAGGCCGATCTACAATTGTAATATCAAATTCCTGCAATAGTAATAGCCATCTGGTAACTCTAGCATTTGTGACAGATTTGTTCATTAAGTATTTAATAGCTGAATGATCAGTGTGCACAAAAGTAGGATAACCAGTAATATAGTGTCGGAATTTATTAATGGCGTAGATTACTGCAAGGAACTCTTTCTCGGTAACTGTATAGTTAAGCTCAGCAGAGGTCATATTCTTACTGATAAAGTATATAGCATAAGGAAGATGATTTTCCTCTTGTCCCAAAACCGCTCCAATAGCAATGTCTGAAGCATCAGAAGATATGTGAAACGGAAGATTCCAGTCGGGCCCCCTCAAAATAGGAGCAGTAGACAACTGATGCTTCAGTTCTTCAAAAGCTTTCTGACAAGAATTAGTCCACTTGAATTCAGCATTTTTCATAAGCAATACAAATAATGGAGAAGCTATTTTAGAGAAATCTTTAATAAATCTCCTGTAATAACCAGCATGTCCTAGAAAACTTCTCACATCAGTTTGAGTTTTAGGAACAGAAAGATTCTGAATGACCAATATTTTAGATGGATCTACCTGAATACCTTGAGATGAAATGAAATGTCCAAGCACTATTCCCTCACTCATCATCATATGGCATTTTTCGGTACTTAGGGAGAGGTGAGCTTGAATACATCTTTTAAGTACTTTCTCAAGGTTTTGTAATGCCTCTTCAAAAGACACACCATAGGGGGTAAAATCATCCATAAATATTTCCATACAATCATTCAGCATATCGGAAAAAATTCCTATAACAGCTCTTTGAAAAGTTGCTGGTGCATTGCACAACCCAAATGGAAGAACTCTATAGGCGAAAGTTCCCCAGGGGCTGGTGAAAGTGGTCTTGTCTTGATCTTGGGGTGCAATTCTTATCTGATTATACCCACTGAATCCATCTAGAAAAGAAAAGAATTTCTTCCCTGCAAGACTGTCCAACACCTGATCAATGAAAGGTAAGGGAAAGTGATCCTTTTGAGTAGCTTTGTTTAAAGCTCTATAGTCGACACATACCCTCCATTTCCCGTTTTTCTTAGGAACAATTACTAATGGGGAAACCCATTCACTGTCAGATATGGGGTATATAAATCCTGCGTTAAGCAGTTTTTGAAGTTCTTCTTTAACAATTTCTCGTAAATTAGGATTCATTCGTCTTTGGGGTTGACAAACAGGTCGGCATCCCTCTTTAATGTAGATTCTGTGAGTACATAATTCAGAAGAAATGCCTTTCATGTCCGTGTAATCCCAGGCAAATGCCTCCTTATATTCGTGTAATAACTTCATTAGCTGCTGTGTTTCAGCATCTGTTAGATCAGGATTTATGTTTAATGTTTTACTGGGTTCAATTTCAACTGTTATGCTTTTAGATGAGATCGTGGTCAAAGTTTGAGATGAATCTTCAGGTTCAATCTTTTCTTGTGCATCAGTTTCAAAAATTGCAGTTAATTGATTGTGTGTTTCAGCAATGATAGAAGAAGGCTCACAAATAAAATTATTGATTATCTCATCTTCTGTATTGTCTTTAAGAGTTAAAGCTTGTCCTATAGTTAGAATCGGCTGAACAGCATTATCATCATAATCCATCCATATAGAATCTTCATTATTGACTACTGGCGTAGCGTGAGGATAAAGAGTTAATTGTTTTGTTTCATAACCATTAGAAATTGTCATTGAACCAGATCTGCAACTAATAAATGCATCAGCTGTGGCCAACCATGGCCTTCCTAGAATTAAGGGATGTCCCCCCAGCTTTGTTTTAGTTTGCAATACAACAAAATCAGCTGGATATTTCCAGGATTCAACTGAAATGAGTAGGTCTTCAACAATCCCTTCTGGCTTAATTGTGGAACGGTCAGCTAACTCTAAGATGGTGGGTGTATCTCTGATTGTGTTATTCAGCTGTAACAATTGTGAAGTTTCTAGAGTCATTATATTAATTGCTGCACCTAACTCTACCAGAACTCGGGGAATCATTGCTTTACCAATCCGAACTGTGACAGTAGGATGGCCAGGATCACCATATTTTACAGGAGGGGTTTTTCCGGACATTAATGCAGACAAGTCTCCCATCACATGTACTGTAAGGGGATCCTTGGTTTTCCTACCAGGTTTCTTAACACAAATATCCCTTAATGTTTTGGCATAAATTGGTACATCTCTTAATGCTTGTAAAAGTGGAATTTTAATATACAAATTTTGCAATTCCCCCATAAAATTAAAAGCAGGTGTTTCAGCTGTTTTGGTTAAAACCAAACGCTCGGGGAATGGTGCTTCTGTTAATTCAACATTTTTGTTAGGAGGTGGTTGAGCTTCTTTTTGTTTCTCAGTTTCATTTTTATCTGAATCAGTTATGTCATCAATAATAGGCTCTACTATTCTTCCAGATCTCAGATGAATATCATTACATTGCATAGTAGGGAATATAGACTGATTCTGAATATCAATGACTTGCACAACTTTATTATTGGGGTTAGGATTTGGTTGCACAGGTAGTTGGGGTCTCATTTGGTTGTTTGGCGGAGCATTTGATGGCAGAGAGAGTGATTGTTGGAATTGAGGCATTTGATTTGGGTACGGGAGTGATTGACTATTCCAATTTGGGTTCCAAGGATTGAAAGGAGGTGGTTGCTGTGGAGGCCAAGGAGTCCACATTGAAGGATCAACAAAGGGAGGGTTTTGCATTTGCATGGGTGGGAAATTCATTTGATTGAAAAGTGGATATTGCATTTGGTTGAAGGGGGGGTAACTTGTTTGGCCAAAATCAGAATAATTGTTCCAACGATTAAATGGCATACCAGAGTTCATACCTTGCCCTTTAGGTTGCCATTGTCTTCTTTGAGTTAGCAGGTAAACTGCCTCAGCTTCTTCTTCCGTTGGCTGCAATGCTGCTTTTATTCCTGGTAGAGATGGACACTGTTCTGTCTCATGATCTTTCTCACAAAGGGTGCAAACTGGTACTTTATCTCTTGGGCATTCCCTTAGTGGATGCTTGTCTCTACATTTCGGGCAAAAGACAGCCAGAGTTGCTTCTGCTTCGGCCTGCTTCTTCTTAACCTGCAAAGTGTCAATCTGCGAAGCAAAAGAACTTAACATTTCGGTTTTAAATTCTTCAAGTAAATTACCTATTTCTGCTCTTGTTGCTCCTCCATTGGCCGATTTCTGCACCCTTGAATAGGTGGAGTCTCTTATTCTGTTTCTTGCAGCTCCCCTAGAGCACCTTTTAGCAAGTTCACAAATCTCATCATATGATTCTTTGGATATATCTCCCTTAGCAAGCATATTTAACATATTTAAACAATCATCCCTTAAACCTCTAAGTAATATTGTTTTACGAATTTCCTTACTTATATCCGGATGATCGGATCTCTGTATGTTGTATTGCAGCCTTTCTATGTAGTCCTCCAGACTTTCATCCGATTTTTGTGCCATATTGAATAGTTCATCCTTCTTCTCTCTCGTCCGGCAGTAGTCTTGATATTTAAGCAGAAACTTTTGTTTCATTTGTTCCCATGTTGTGATTACCTGACTTCCAAGGCTCATGAACCACCTTAAAGCATTCCCTTTTAAGGTGGCTGGAAACAGCTTCAATTTTTGAGCATTAGTAACATAATCATAACTTCTGCATAAAATATCAAATTCAAAAAGAAATTCGTTAGGATCCTCAGTGGATAAACCATGAAAGTTAGGTAGAGCAGACAATGGGATATTTTTCATTGTTCCTGCAGGAAGATCACTGATGGGAAATCCTAAGGTAGAAAGGGAATTTTCATCCCTTCTTTCTTCTTCAGGACCTGCACGTCCTCCTCCAAAGAGGAATGCATCATTGTTATCTTCCATCGTTGGCCTTCCTACTGCACTTTCTCGATCGTCAGAATCCTCTATTGGTTCTTCAATGTTTTCTACCGGTCGTCCAACGCTTTCTACTATTTCCTCAATGTGTTCTACTGATCTGCTAATACTTCCCTCTGACTCTTCAGCGCTGGCTGCTGGTTCTTCTGTATTTTCAGGACCCACAACTTCCTCTGTTCTGTAATCTGACTGAGGAGAATGCTGGAATTTTGATTTCCGAGAACTTAATCTTTGTGATGATTCAGCCTTCGATACAATCTCGTCAATAAAAGTTTTTCGTCCTCCCCAGCCCTTGCCACCTGTGCGGTTATTTTTCTTCTGGTTTCCTCGTCCTCTCATACAATCTGCACATTAAAAAGAAAAGATGAATGCTTTTGAAATCTATAATTACCTTCCCCGGCAACGGCGCCAAAATGTTGGTCGCTCTAATTGTTTTCACAATTCGAGCTCCACATAAATTGTCAACCCGAGAAGGTCTTTTTATTTCAAAGATAATAGCGCACTGGATATGCTCAATTTCAAAAGCGGGATCGATGTTGTAGTGAAAGAAAGACACACACCTGTTGAATTCATTAATCTACTAATTCACACTCTACTTAATTAAAGCTGAAGTCAATAGCAGAAACGATTTCTCAGTTATAGCAAAGGAAAATCAATCTATAAGGAAAGAAATCATTCAACCATAGCAGGAACAGGACCCTATTCCCTGGTGAGGAACTTCAGCACCTGCTGCCTGGCACTTAATCACACTGTAAGAAAAGTAACTTCAAGAGATCAAGACCCTATTCCCAGGAACAGGAACCTTCAGCACTTGTCCTCTTGTTTCTAATCACACTGCAGGCAAAGGAAAGCAATCAATGGGAGCAAGACCCTATCCCTTTATGCAGGGATCTTCAGCACATGCTCTCAACATCATTCACTCGTGCATTCAATACGTGTAGCGCTAAGAAACAGAGTATTGCAAACCATGTAACTAGTGTTTCAACAACAGAATTAAGGGAAGTGCAAACACATAAAGAGATAAACAAACTACAGGAACCAAAAGGGTGAATCTTGTGAGGAAGGCGGGCCCTTTCCTTCTCACAAGATTCCCCAGGAGAAAGAATTAAATTGGAACGCTCAAAAGAAGTTTTTATTCATCTGTCAAAGTAACTGATACATTACAGAAGGAGACTAGCTCCATTTCTCCACAATACTGTCCTGTAACTTACAATTCAATCCCCCTCTAATGATGATGTCTCCTCTTTTTAAAGAGGAGACGTCATTTACAATTTACATGAGAGCGAATATCTCGATTCTGTTTTCTTCTCCAAAACAGGACTATTCTGTTCTTTTAAAAAGAGATACTGTTACAACCGAGACAACAGAGGTGCTATCTTCAGGATAATCGAGGTAACCGTATCTTCGGGCTGCTGCTACTATTCCACAAAAAGTTCTTCCAGAATCGCAAATTACGCATAACGGGATTTGCGTTCTTGACGGCTGTTTCAGCAACTGAGTTAGCTATTTCAGCAACGGGGTCAGCTGTTTCAGCAACGGAGTCAGCTATTTCAGCAACGGCCGCTTGTTCCCAACAAGGCATATAACTTATCTGCGATCTTTGACTTGTGTTAGCAACAATGCACTTCAATTAATGATGAAATATAAGAGTATTGCGGAATTAAATGTAAGACAGATTAATCATATAATAAAGAAGAGGTTTCTATATACCTTGGGATAAAGTGGATGAAAAAGACATTGAAGTTCATAGTTTAAGAGTAGAGTGGTGTCAAAATATATAGCAAAAATGGTACATAGTGGAGTCCTAACATTCTCCACCATCAGCTCGGAGTTCAAGGGCCACCGAATCAATCAACACAAGGGCAACCAAGCAAGTCAAGTAGGACTGTTGTTAACTCCAAGTTTTGGGCAGCCGAGTCCCTAAATTCTAGGAGGACTGTTGGGTCCTCAAATTGTATAAATAAGAGGGCTTAAGACCTCATTTCAGTTAGTCAATTTGGTTAGCCAGTTAGTCATTTTGTTTTAGCCATTAGTTAGCTAGTTTGTAGTTCGATTTTTATGCAATAGATTAGCTTTGCTTTCAGCTCATGTTCAAGTTCTTCTTGTGGACAGTTTTGATGTAACTCTTCATTCTTGATTAATAAAGATGAATCCAGCTTTGCACCAGCTCTAAATCTCTCTTAGGAGGCTGTAGCTCTTGGGGTTGGGCCCATCTCAAGTGCCCAGTACCTCCTTCGTTTATCTTTATGTGTTTGCTGCATTCTTAGAATAAAATCTGCTATTTAGATCTAACTCTTGTGTTGTTATTTAGTTTGTTTTTTATGTGTAAAATAGCTTTTCATGCTCAAATTTAGTTGATAGGTTGTTAACAGAAAAAGCTTCAAGAAAAGGGCCAACAAACATCTGTGGTTTCACCTCTCCCTTAGTGGGATCAGGAGCTATGACTAGGATGACTTTGCTGCCCACAAAAACACTGATTTTGCTTTGCCATGCAATCACTAGTGTTTGATTTTCATGTGTAGAAGTTGGTTACAAGTTCAAACTTTCATTTGCTTATTTGCATGAGTTAAAATACATGGTTTCATTGCAGGTCACACTTCTGTTCATTCTCTTTACTAACAACTAGCAAATTAGGTCAACGTAACTAGGTCTTTGAATTCATAAGTATTTGTTGGTTCAGATTGGAAAAACGACTTGCAGAGCACCTGTACCACTCCTTCATCTGCTTATTCCCCATCAGCACCATCCACTCCACCCTCTACTTAGAACCCTTGCTTCACGTTTGCCATTCGCTCCCAAAACCCTAATTTTTGTGCAACATTGCTTCACTCTCCCTTGAACAAATTGAACCATCCTCGCCATTCCTTAGCTCCATCCATCAGTTCCTAGGCCACTTCAGACCCCTATCCTACCTCCATATCCACTCATGCATCTTTCCTCACTCACCCATGCTCCAAAATCCCATTTCAGAACATCCTGTAGAAATCTCTGAACATCCTGTAGGATCCCCTGCAGACATCCTGTAGAAGCCTGCAAACTCGGTTGCCGAGCACCTGAACGTTGTGGACTTCTGTGGAATGATGTTTTGGATCCCCTGGAACCTTTCCTAGCCCTCCTGACCTTTCCCAAGCTTTCTTTCCCTTCGAACTACCCCTGCACAGTCAAACCCTAATAAGAAACAAAATCATAATAACTCCAACCACTTAAGCAAAAATACAAAAACAATGTTCTTTTCAGTAGAAGTAGTATAAATTCATGCATCTCATATCACTAGAAGTAATGGCATCATTTCTAGAAGTTTGCACTCCCACCATTGCATCATAGAGATTAGACTAGTCAGATTAGGGTTTACTAGGGTTTCTATGTTTTGTTGGCTCTCAGTTCATTCTTGCAAAGTAGGTTAATTTCCTTTCAGATAGTCTTCATTCATCATTTAGAAATCTTCTTTTGAGAACATATAGAAGTTGGCTTGAGCCCTAGCGGACTTGTGCCAGCTGACCAAGTGACAGCTGCGACAAGAGCTAGTACTTGTGCATACAGCACCGTCGCTTCCAAGTTTGTTACGAACTACCGGGTTGATAAAATTAGAGATAGGAAGCTCCAGGAGTTGTAGCATTATTGCTACAATACTGGAGCCCACCAGTGTGCAGACCTAAAGAAGGATATCAATCACACCCAAGAGAAAAGTCATTGCCCTCCTATCTATGATAGAGCCAGAAACATTTGCAGAAGCAAGTAAGGATCCTCATTGGGTAAAAGCAATGGAAGAAGAAATGTCCCAAATTGAGAAGAACAAGACATGGGAACTGGTACCTCGTCCAAAGGACAAAAACATAATAGGAACCAAATGGGTGTTCAAAAATAAAATGAATGAGGAAGGACAGGTTATCAGAAACAAGGCAAGACTTGTCTGCAAAGGCTATACACAAATTGAAGGAGTTGACTTTGAAGAGACATTTGCACCTGTGGCCCGTATGGAAGCTATCAGGATGTTCTTAGCATTTGCGTGCTCAAAAGGATTCAAAATCTATCAAATGGACGTGAAATCAGCATTCCTAAATGGGGAACTCAAAGAGGAAGTCTACATGGAGCAGCCAGAAGGTTTTGATCTGACAGCAGGAAAGGACCTAGTCTGTAAGTTGAAAAAGGCTTTGTATGGGTTGAAACAAGCTCCTAGAGCTTGGTATGCAAAACTGGATAACTATCTCCAACAACAAGGCTTCAAAAAGGGAGTGGCTGGAAGCAATCTATACATAAAGACATATCAAGGTAAGTTACTAGTTGCTCTTGTTTATGTCGATTATCTAATTTTTGCTAGTAATAATGATGAAATGAGCCATGAATTTTCTCAAAGGATGGCAAAAGAGTTTGAGATGTCAATGATAAGAGAGCTGTCCCACTTCCTTGGACTTCAAGTATCTCAAACCAGAGCAGGATTGTGTATATCTCAAGCCAAATATCTAAAAGACATGCTCAAAAAGTATGGAATGGAGGACTGTGCACCCGTGAGTACACCTATGACCACAAACTGCAAATTGAGCAAAGATGATGACTCCCCTCTAGTAGATGCAACTCATTACAGGTCAATGATTGGAGCCCTTCTATACTTAACAACTACACGACCAGACATAATGCAAGCAGTAGGAATGGTGGGAAGATTTCAATCTGCTCCCAAACAATCTCATTTATTAGCTGTAAAAAGAATTCTCAGATATTTGAAGGGAACTTCTGATTTTGGTCTTTGGTACCCAAAGGACTCAACACTGATGGTAACTGCATACACTGATGCTAATTGGGCTGGAAGTATAGATGATCGGAAGAGTACTAGTGGAAATGCATTCTTCCTAGGAGACTGTTTAGTATCTTGGCTCAGCAAAAAACAGTCATCCATATCATTATCCACAGCCGAATCTGAGTATATTGCTGCAGCAGACTGTTGTTCTCAGATACTATGGATGAAGGAAGCTCTAAAAGATGTCGACATATGTACAGATCAACCAATTACCATTTATTGTGACAACACAAGCGCTATCAGTCTCAGCAAAAATCCAGTGATGCACTCAAGAACCAAACACATACCAATTAAGTATCATTTCCTCCGTCAGCAAGTAGCTGAACAAAACATCTCTCTAGAATATATCAGTACTAAGGAGTAGATAGCTGATATTTTCACAAAACCTCTTCCTCGAGAAGCATTCGAACATCTGCGTCAAAATATGGGGGTTATTTCTTTATCATCACTCAAGTTCATTCATAAAGATGCAGCAGGACAGGGGGAGCAGTTTGACAGGGGGAGTTCGTATATCCACATATAATACTATTGGGTCTGGAAAAAAAACCCACGTATGCACATTTTAACATTATCGGTGGTTAAAACCAATATATATATATATATATATATATATATATATATATATATATATATATATATATATATATATATATATATATATATATATCTTAACACTATCGGCGGGCACATATTACAAACACACTATCGGTGCAACAATACCAAAGGAAGAACTATTGGGAGTACTGAGGAGTATATATATATATATATATATATATATATATATATACATATAGAGAGGCGATATATTAACACGGACCCGCTGCTCCATTATAAACTGGCTAAATGTAATATTGCATCCGCTATATCGCTGGTCTCAAAGGGCTGTCACTCCTGAAACCTCCGATTGCGATATACGATTGTGGACCCGACGGAGGTATTAAAACCAGTCTAATGATATATCGCATCCGTCATTTCGGAGCGGGTATCGCAAGTGGGTTAAGCCTGCCACATTAAAAACGCCGACTGCGATAATAACACGGACCCGACGCGGGATTGTGTTATGGTTGAATGCTATATCGCATCCGCCCATCGCAACAATACACAAAGGCATGACACTCTCCCGATCGCCGATAGCGATATCGCATCAGACCTCCGCCCAGGGCAGTCCCCGATTGCAATGAACTGTTGCGGACCCGATGGGAATATAGACTGTGGCTTAATATCATATCGCATCCGGTTCATCGGAGCAGTGGTGTATCGGCCATTGGCGACTGCCGATTGCGATAAGGGAGTGGACCCGACGGGCATATAAAATATGGTTCAATGCAATATTGCGTCCATGAGAGGATCAGCCCATCGGCCATCGGCCCTTTGCGATCGCCGATTGCGATGAATGTTGCGGACCCGATATATTATAGGTACGGGTGCTATGACGCTTGAAGTCCGCCCTTTAGCACTATCGACTATTTTTTCATATATTTCCCGTGTAATTTGATATTTGACCTGCGTGCGCCTCTGAGGCAAAAATGCATTCGATAATGCTCCCGATATCTTAGGAGACTGACTCATGTTGATAATGATTACGATTGGGATGTGGCTGTTCGTTAAGCTATGTCAATGTGTGTATGCGACCTCTCTTTCCCTTGAACGTGTCCTGTGAATATTGAAATGCCCGGATAGACAGAGGAAGCCATGGATTGGAAAGCCGAAGTGTCAAGCGAACATAGAAGATCAAGCGAGTCAGAGGAAACGATAGCGACTGAGGAGGAAGCCAAAGAGCCAGCATGTAAGAGGAAACGAATGGACAGAGGCATGGAATGTATAAAAACAGAAAACACAGAGGACTGTGTTGTTGTTGTTGTTGTGGTGAAAAAACCAGAGAAGAGGCAACAGAACCAGCAGAGGGTGCATAGGCAACTGAACCAGGGGAGGGTACAGAGGCAATAGAAGCAGCAGAGACTACAGAGGCAACAGAAGCAGCAGAGACTGTAGAGGCAGCAGAAGTAGCAGAACCAGTTTATACCAAGGTTGGGTTGGAGCCCAAGAGGTTGGAGCCTCAGAACTGAACATGATTGAAGTCCTTGGGAGTTGGTGCTCCTAAAATCAAAGATTGGTGTCTTGGCAAAACAAAGTTGGTGCTTTGGAGGTTGGAGCCTCACTAAAGTCCAAGTTGGAGCTTGGCAACCATTCATAGTCAGATATACTTCTATTGTATTTATTTCATTGCACTGTATTGAGTCTTAGTAAAAGCATTTATTCCAGCTGTCGATTTTTGTGTTCTGTGTATACATATACATATCTATATATGCTTTTGACAATCACTAGAACAAAAAATAAGAAATACTGATTCACCCCCCCCCCCTCAGTATTTCCAACAATATCATCAAAAAATACTAACAAAAATTTTCTAAGGAAGGGTTTGAAAATGGAATTCATCAAGCCTTGAAATGTAGAAGGTGCATTGGAAAGGCCAAAAGGCATGACCAAAAATTCATAATGACCCTCATGAATTTTAAATGTTGTTTTCTGAATGTCTTCAATCATCATTAGGATTTGATGATATTTTGAATGAAGATCCAATTTGGTGAAGTAAATTGATTCATGCAATTCATCCAATAATTCATCAATGATAGGAACAAGAAATTTATCTTTAATAGTGAGCTTGTTGAGCTCCCTATAGTTCAGACACATGTGCCATGATACATCCTTCTTGTGCACCAATACTACTAGAGTAGAGAGAGAACTTTGACAAGGTTGAATTATACCAACCTCTAGCATTTTTGGAACCATACGTTCAATTTCACTCTTTTGGACATAGGGATATCTGTAAGGCCTGATGTTTGGAGGAACACTTCTTGGAATCAAATGAATAGCATGATCATGATCATGAATAGGTGGGAGGCCTTTGGGAGTTTGAAATACCTTGGAATGATTGTCCAAGACTTTTCAGAGATCTGGAGAAATAAATGATTTCGATGTGGGAACCTCTAGCAAACATAATTATGTAATTACACCTCGTTGTTATTTTTTTAGAAGCTTTGTCATTCCGTTAGAGCTGATTATCTTTCCCGGTTTCCTTGTGATACCCCTTAATTCAACTTCCTTTCGTTCTACACAAAATTTCATGAAAAGTTCTTGAAAATTAAAAGCTATTGTACCGAAGGATTGTAGCCATTGGACTCCTAGTACAACATCAACACCACCCATTGGAATGGAAAGAATTCGGCTATTCAATACATATTCTCCCATGGATAGCTTGATATTATAGCACTTTCCTGAGAAATTTATGGTTCCTTCACTTGCAACCATCACTTGACACTCTGGTGCTAGATATAGGAAGCAATTCAATTCCTTGGCTATCTTACAATGAATAAAGTTATGGGTACTTCCCGAATCAATCAACACTATTACCTTTTTCTTCTTGATATGTCCTTCTATCTTGATAGTTTGAGGAGTGGTAATTCTAACGAATGCATTACAAGATATGGTCAGATTCATTTCTTCTTTCTCTAGGGTTTTTTCGTCGTGTATATCCTCTTGTTTTGATGTTTCTTGTTCCTTTTCTTCCTCCTCTTCACAATCTATATAAAATAATTTCTTCTCAGCGCACTTATGAACTTTAGTGTATGTGTTATCACAACTGTAACAAATCCCTTTTGCTCTTTTTTCTTCCAATTGTTGTGGTGTCAACCTTTTAGGTTGTGGAAGGTTAGGAGAAACAACACTTCCATCTTTATAGTTGTGAGTGGTAGGGTTCTTGATTGCCATAATTTTTCTTTCCATTTTCTTGCCATCCTGAATGCCTTCTCCAATGAATCAGGTTCCCAAAGGTGAACTTCATGTTGGATGTTATCCTTTAAAGCCCCTATGAACAAATCAATTCTATGCTCCTCTGGAATATCTTTTACCCTTATATTCAATTTTTGGAAGTCCTCAATGTGCTCCATCATTAAACCCTTTTGTTTGAGATTTATCAATTGGCTAAAAAAGGTGTTTCTTTTTGTATCCTCATAATGTGCTATCGTTTCTTCCATAAAAATTTCCCAAGTGACAATTTGTTTACGAGAGAAAAGCCATCGATACCATAAAAACTGATTTGGTTTCAAATATAAAGTTGCAATATGTACCTTTTGTGTGTTTGCACATTATGGAGATCAAAAACTTGCTCCATCTGTAGTATCCATGTTATGGGATCCTTGTCATCAAAATTCCTCATATCGATGTTTGGAACATGGCGTGTCTTCAATCCAATATTAAAGTCTATGAAATAATGATTAACATTTATTTTTTTCTCATCACGAGTTTCCTTTACTAACCTTTCTCCATTCGTAAACATTTCTTTTAGAAAATTTGTCAAATCTGTCTTCAAATCGTCCATTTTTCCTTCCATCTTAGCTTCCATGTCATTCATCTTAGCTTCCAAACCATCCATCTTAGCTTCCACGTCATTCATCTTAGCTTCCATGCCTTTCTTTAAACCATCCATTTTATCTTCCATGCATTTCTTTAAACCATCCATCTTAGCTTCTATTACATTTTGTGAGAGTGAATTTTGTTGCACTTGGTCTCGTAATTTTGATATATCATGTTACATTTCTTCCTCTTCTTCATGAATCATGCTAGAGATTTCAGGTTTCTTACTAGGTGTTTCCATTTCTTTCTTCGGGGCATCAATTAATGCTAATAATGCTTCACTATGCCCTTTTAATTCCTTCAAACTAATTTTTCAAATGAATCTAATGCAAAATAAATAAATAAAAACTACACACCTTTTTTCACTTTGTAAGAGATCGATATTGAATCTACTGTATGTCTGTAATTGCGAATCTCCAATATCTAAAATTACATAATATGGTAGCCCTATGAGTCTTCTTTCTAACCCCGCAAGTCTGATCAATATTTGATTCTCCAAGGAAGAGTTATGCCAAATATCCCATGGTGACCTAGTTATAGACTAGTTCAGTAAATATAACTTGTACAAAGTGCCATGTGTCACTATTTCTACCTTAGTACCTGAAACTGATATATACAAAACTACAGGTCATCTACTTTCTGAAACTTCTTACGAAATTGAAATATGATTCTCATATTCAAATTTATGAATATTTCCCCCAGGTTACTTGTTTGAGATATAATTCAAGATCCTGGAAAAACCCTAACTTCCTTGGATCATATCTTCGAAAATATAGCAAGAAAAGATCGGAAATTTGGACCCAAGGTTTAGAGTGATTTTGGCTCAAATGGGTTTTTGTTTTAGCTTTTTAAAAGTCACAGAGAAACGCTATAGAAAAAATTCCATGATGGCCTGTTTGGAATAACGAAACCCTAGAATCCAAAGCTCTGATACCAAATGTTATGCAACTAGCTCACAAAATAGAAGAAAAGATAGATGAACGCCTTCAAAATCAGCCTCTTCGAGGGGGAAAACTCCTTTACATTACAAAAATGAATAATTCTTGGATGATTCAAATGACTAAACCTTCTTTCTATATATAGGAGTCTAAGGAGTCACAATATAATCAAAACCGACACAATAGTAATAATAGAAGGGCACAACAATAACAATAGTGGGTTTCTATCAGGCACAATAATAATAATATGGGGACAATAGGGGCACAATAATAACAATAAGGGTTACAATGAAAATAGTAATGGGGGAATTACTAGTATTATAGGGACCTAACAACCTCCCTTTCCAGAGAGGCTGGTTATGGAGAAATTTGACTCTACCCTTGAGTATGACCTGGCTTCAGAGCTAAGTAATCTTTGTATAAAGGTCCTTTTGCTATAGGCTATTAAAGATATTCCCATCTATATTAAGATTGTGAAGGAAATCTGCCTTAAAAATATAGGGAGGAAGAGAGTTGAACCTCACACTATCCAATTTGTTTGGAGAGATGCTGAGTTGATGATGGGATGTGTTCAAATGGAAAAATATAATGATCCCAGAAACTTAGTTATCTCTGTTCACATAGGTGATGTTCTTGTCCCTAATGTGTGGATAGATCTTGGAGTGGCCATCATTGTTACGACTAGGCAAACCATGGAGAAACTTCAGTTGACTCACATTCACTGTACCCCCATTATGCTTGAACTTGCTGATAGATATAAAATTGAGCCAGATGGCGTGTTAGATGACGTAGTTGTCTCGAGGAATACCCCACAGCTTTTATTATGTTACAACCAAAGAACTTTATTGGGGGACACCTTTTGATCTTGGGACAACCATGGCTTTCCACAATATATTCCTATATAGGATTTTTCTCAAGTGATATGTATACTTTCCATGGGGATGCTAGGAAAAAGGTCACCTTGTACCCACCTGCTAGATCTATCCAAGAGCTTCGAGATACTTTATGGTTGGATTATGATAGTAGTGATGAAGAGAATCAGTCTCTTTCTTTGATCCATCAATATACAAAGTCGACTTAGGAGGGTGAGATCCAATATTTCCTAAACAACCTAGACATTATGCACAATTTTGAGTCACTTCATTAAACCTTTAGTCCAGGTTTTCAAGAAAAATGTGATCCCCAATCCTTATCTTCATCGCTACAGATTCTAGTATCCACCAAAAGTATTCTCGAGTATGATACCACTCTTGTTGAGATTAGTGTTGGGCCTGAGAAATACCCTCATTTTCAACATATAACATTACCTTTTATAAAGCATATTCCTGCACTTTCTACCATATTCATATCCATTTCCCGTAACTCATGCCTAAAACCATCCTTTTCATATCACAGTTAAATATCATAGTTTTATTGTGTTTTTAATTTCTTAAGAAATATTTTACTATGATTTAATAATGATGGTTTTGCTAAGTTAATTTGTCATGGAGTTCCATCGCCAAAATTCTTCACAAGGCAGTTAAACTAGTTACTGCAGGGTTAAGTATGTAATGAGATTTTTGTAGGTGAAAATATGAAGATTTTTATCAAATAGTGAAGAATATTGAAATTCTGACACGTGGGTTTGTTCAGAGAACCCTCATTCAAGTAACCCAGAAAGAGTTTGGAAAAATTCGACATTATGAGGAAGTTATGGTCAGGGGAATATTCCAGCACTTCTTAAGTATAGAATGGATGTGAACGACCTGAACGGGTCAATTTAGGTTCGGTTGTGCATGCCTTTTGCTGAATGACCTTGTGCTAAATAAGGAAGTGGTTCCTCCATCCCTGCATCGGTCAAAATGAGCCCAACCATGATCCATTTGAAGACTGTCCAAGAGATCTCATACGACTTGTTTTAGCCTTTCCATTGTATTTGATTTTTTTTTTCGTCAATTCATTGGGTGTGAATTGTTTCCATCAGCTGCACCTTATAAAAGCCAATTCTCTCTACATATATGGTGTGGTGGTAGAACAGGAGGGCAGTAATAGGAGCAACAGTAATAGAAGAACTGGGATGCAATTCTATTTACGCTGGAAGCTTTGATGTATTTGCTTTGAACCATTAATACATAAGTTTGATTCTACATTTAAATTATGTAACTGCTAATGTGTTTTGATCTTTAAAGTGGTATTGAATTAATTTAGATTTTCTCCAGAAGTGGCAAGGATCCACCACCTATAGAAACAAGTCTTGTAATTAGTGTAGATCTTAGAATTACATTTGTTTAATTGATTTAGTTGGTTTGCAGTGTGAATATTGAATGAAAGTTATTGTTCATATTTCCAAATTATTTGATTTTGTACTTAATCTATATTATGGTGTTGTGGATCTAAATTGGTAAAAACGAACCTTGGAAAGAGCTCAAGTGTATACCTTGCATACTTCTAATTCTACAACTTTATGTTTGATCAAGATTAATCCAGGCTCGCATTCCTTTGGTTAAAGATATCTTCCAATGAGAAGAATGTTGAATTAGATTTGAGTTTTGGTGTGTATCAGCATGAGATTTTCCAAGTTTACTGTAGTGTTAATTTCGGATCTAACTTTCTGAGTGTTAATCCCAGATCTGATTCTTTTTTAGCTTTATCATAGTGTTAACTTTAGCAGATTTCATTTCCATCATTAGTTAATTCTTATTACAACATTAGCTTAAGAGTTGATTCTTTGAGTTTAGTTAACATAGTCTTTACATTGAATTTATGTAATGTAGAAATGAATTTGTTTATCAATTCAAAGAAATAGATATGTGTGACCCAGGAGTAGTAGAAGTTTGATCTGGTTTTCATTTAATTCTGAATTTTGATTTTGAGTTTCCTTTCAAGTGATTTATTTCATCTAGATTAGGAGTTTCAAATTGAAAGTTTTCATAAATTAGTTGTAATGAGTTTCTTTAGATGAATAGGATCTTTCAGTAGTTCCTCTTTTGTTTATAAGGATATGATTGCTTTTTAGATAGGTGTTATTTTCTATTTTATTTACATTCCTTAGTTTGTGCAATTATTTCTCTTTTATTTACATTTTGATCAATAGGATTGATATCATAGTTCAGTTTAAAACAATGGTTAGATTATTTGAATGATGATTGATATTCTTTTGCAATAGAAATTCATGTTTCTTGAGCATGTTATTTTGTTAATTGATTAATTTTAAACTAGAACCACATTCTGTACTTAAACAACAAGTTGATTTCTTCCTCTAGTTTAGGCTAGATGCTCTGATCCTGCATTCCCTGCGCTTGTGCCTCAAAGCTTATGAGCCCCAGATTGATAATTTAATGTTGGAAAATATAACACACATAATTTCACCAACAATTAGTCCACGCAAATCTTTACATATTAGCTCAATCCCGGACCCATCCCAGCAAGAGCAACTTGTGAGCTTGTTATGAGATCATCTTGGTTCCTTTGCATGGAGTTATGAAGACATGAAAGGCATCCCTCCTGAAACCTATACACATCATATCTATATTCAAGAAGCTGCCCGACCTTTCTGATAGCCCCAAAGGCGAATGAATCTTGTATTAAGAGAAATAGTTAAAGAAGAATTACAAAAACTCTTAGACGTCGGTTTTATCTATCCTCTATTTGGTAGTTAGTGTGTCTCTACATTGGTGATAGTCCCAAAGAAACATGGGGGATGGTATATTTGTGTTTATTATAGATAATTAAACAAAGCCACTCTCAAGGACTACTTCCCTCTTCCCTTTATCGATCGGGTACTAGATACCCTTGGCAGTAAAAAGTACTTTTCATTTTTAGTTGGCTTTAGTGGTTATAACCAAATACAAATCTCACCTGAGGATCAAGACAAGACCACCTTCACATGTCCATGGGAGACATTTGCTTACCAAGTACTCCATTTTGGACTTTGCAATGCTTCAAATACCTTTCAGAGGGAAGTCTTGGCCATTTTTGCTAACCTTGAGTGTGTAGAAGTTTACATGGATGATTTTTCAGTATTTGGTGATTCTTTTCAGGAAGCCTTCCAAAATTTAAAGAAACTACTCACTCGGTTTCAATAAGCATGCCTTGCTTTGAGTGATAAAAAATTATATTGATGTGCAAAGCGGGGGTGGTTCTTGGCCATCTTATTTCTGATAAGGGTATCTAAGTAGATCTAGCCAAAATAAAAGTTATTTTACATCTTCCTGCACCTAAAACACAAAGGGAAGTAAGAGGATTCCTTGGACATGCAGGTTATTACTGGAGATTCATTGAAAAATTTTCTAGGATAATTTCCCCTCTTTTTCAATTATTAGCTAAGGATAGTAATTTCTCTTGGACTGAGGCTTTCCAAAGGGATTTTGAGAATTTGAAGGAAAAATTAGTACAGGCACCAGTCTTGAGGGGGCCTAATTGGTCCCTTCCATTTCATATTTCCTCAGTTGCCTCAGACATTTCTATTGGTGCAAGCCTAGCACAAGAAGAAAACCAACAATCCTGTGTTATTTACTTCATTAGTAAAAACTTGTCATCCACTGAATTGAATTATACAGTAACTAATAAAGAGTTTCTAGCTCTAGTTTTTGCTATTAATAAATTTAGACACTACATTACAGGTTATGAAGTATTTATACATACAGATCATTCTACCATAAAATATTTGATGAACAAACCTTTGACTAGTGGTAGGATAACTAGGTGGCTTCTTTTACTACAGGAATTCAATATTACTATAATCGATAGGCCAGGAAAATCAAATGTGGTATCTGATTATCTTTCCAGATCAGATAATCCTGGTGAAGTAATTCCTGTAGATGATCCATTTCCTGACAAACATATTTTCGTTGTTTCAACATATTCTCCTTGCTTTGTTGATATAACTAATTATCTTGTTATAGGAAAAACACCACTGTGCCTATCCTCTCAAGAGAGGTGGAAAATCATTCAAAAAAGTGCTTCATACTCCTAGATTGAGGGAGACCTCTTCTACATGGGACCTGACCTTATTATTTTTAGATGTGTGAGAGAAGAGGAAGTGTTTATATTTTGAAAGCTACCCATAATGAGCCTTATGATGGTCATTTTTCCAAAAAAAGAACATCATACAAAATTCTTTGCGCTGGCTATTTTTGTCCTTCCCTGTTTAGGCATTCCAAATAGTATGTTAAGCATTGTGATAGTTGTCATCGAATGGGCCAACCCTGTCAAACTAATGAAATGCCTTTGTGTTCCCAAGTCATCATAGAACCCCTTGAAAAATGGTCCATTGATGTTGTAGGACCTGTAACATATTTAAACAAAAGACATATCTTGGTTTTCACATATTTTGTAATAAAATGGGTAGAAGCTAGAGCTGTTCCTTTTTCTACTAAAAACATTGTTGTTGATTTTTTATTTAATGAAATTTTTACTTGATTTGGTGCTCAAAGGGAAATTGTTACTAACAATAGACCTCAACTTGTTTCTAATATGGTGAAAGGAATTATTGATCAATACAAGATTCGACACAGGAAATCAACACTGTACCATCCACAGGAAAATGGGCAGGTAAAATCCACCAATAAGGTGATTGAGTCCATTATTACCAAAATAGTGAATATTCATAAGAAAGATTGGGCAACTAGATTAACAGATGCATTATGGGCTTACAAAACTACCTGGAGGAATAACATGGGTCACACACCTTATGAGCTAGTGTATGGGAAGCATGTCCTGTTACTGATTGAATTCCAGGTTAAAACTTTTAGAATTGCAGTCCAACCTGGTTTGGATCTCTCGAAAGCATAACAACAACATCTTTTGCAATTGAATGAACTTGATGAAATCAGGAGAGATGTTTTTCAACAGACTATATTGATGCATCAAGAACATAGAAAATGGCACGTTAGGTTAATGAGAAAGAAGAAATTTCATCTAGGTAACTAGGTACTCCTTTATGATTCAAAGCTTAAAATTTTTAAGGGGAAACTTTGTACACACTAGATGGGGCCATATGAGGTTGTTAAGGTTTTCTAGAATGCAGTGGTAGAAATTAAGACTATTGATGGACAGGAAGTTATTTACTTGGTGAATGGACATAGACTTAATATTTGTAGTCCACCACTATGGAAGATTTTAGACAATAGGTTCAACACCAACTGAATTTGAAGATGGTAGATGGTGATACCAACCTACTGTGAATTTTAATTTTCTCTTTTCCTAATAAATAAAAAAGAAAAAAAATAAGAAAAGAAGAAGAAGCGGAAAAAATAATAAAAATAAATAAATAATTAAGCACATGACCATGAAAATCATCTTGCTAGCGCAATCATGTAAAGGTCTTCTTGAAAACCATCTTGCTGGCAGGCAGATCAGTTTTTTTTTAAATCAAATGGGATGTTACTTGATCATGATAGATGACTAATTTGTCACTAAGAAGAAGTAGGTTTCCCAAGGAATTCTGGTGGCAGAAGAAAAACTGGAAGAAATTGAGCCCTTACCAAGTTCAGGGAAAATAGTATGACAAATTTTATTCAAGTAACGTTGGAGTCCCATTGTAGCTAATTCATCCAGGATACAACATTATTTGGCGAAGACATTTACTGTCTAAGGTAAATACTTTGTCTTTCTTCTCATTCCCTTTTCTTAATTTTCCCTCTATTTCTTCTCTTATTTCCCAAATTGAATGTCCCTCCTATTCTTCATAGAATTTCCTATCCCAGTTTATTTTTTCCCTTTTACCCCTGAAAGACATTTCCCTTATTCCCTTTTTTCTATATCCCTCTCATCAATTTACGTTATTCTAATAATCCCTAATTGTTACACAAAAATATCGTCACCATGATTATTTTCAGTCAGTATGGGTCTATCATCACTTGTATTGTCCTCCTAAGAAAGTCTCAGACCTCAGCTCTTCAAATCAAGCTTTGGAAATGAGAGAAATGTAACTCTGGTTCCGCACTTTCTCTCACTATCACCTGCGGTCCCGCACCTTCCGTTTGCAAAAACTGCGGATCTGCCCGCTCTGTCCCTAACGGTGTGGGTGCGGACCCCTGTGAAAGTCAAAAGGCGCAAGTTTTATCTTAAAAAAACTCACTTTGGGTTAATTCTAGAGGTTTCTAGAAGGAATTTTGACGTGGATTGTTCGCTCTGAGGTGGTTCATGCATCCCAAAAGAGAAGGAGCTAATCCCTTGATGAGAGGAGCTATCCCTTTGAAGGAGGCCTTTATCCCTTTGAAGGAGGACCTAGTAACCTCCCTCCATTGCACTATAAATACAGGCATTGGGCTAGTTGCTGAGGAGGTTAGAAGCTGAACATTTTTGAGGGTAAATGCTGGTGAAATCAAGACTTCCTAGTTGAGCTTAAGAGGAGAGATCACATACCTTTTTGGCTTCATTGGGGAGTGAGTGAAACTTTTCAAAGTAGAGGAGACTTCTTGCTGGACCCTGGGAGGAGCTTGTACAGCGTCAAGGCAAAGGTTGTAAAGTTCTTCTTCTTTTGAATTAATACAATCAAACTCATTTTTCTCAACAAGTATCTTATGTTATTTGTTTCATGGACTCCTTGACTTTCATGTTAAATATGTTTTATGCAATTGGCTTTTCAGGTGCTATTTAATTTGTTTGCCTTGTTTGTGTTTGCAGATTCGCAAAAAGGAGCTCATTTGGATCAAAGGAGCGAGGGCATCCACAAGCTTGCGTTGGACCTAAGGTAGGCCCTAAAAACACTTTTTTGCCATTGTTTATTAAAGCATATTTAGAGAAAGATAGTGTCTCGTTGGTTTGCTTGTAATTAGGTCTTCTTTAGATTCTAGGAAGGTCTATCTTGTCCGCAAGATCGACTTATTCCGTGTGACAAAATGGTGACTCCACTGGGGACTTGATTGTTTTCCTTGTTTTTACTTTGACCTGAGAAACTGTGTTTTTGTTTTTGTTTTTGGCTTGTTGTGTGTAAAATTGGGTACAGTTTGTAGATCCAGGGTTATTTTTTATTTTTCATAGCTTTGGGAGAGGACCGCACCCTAGCCGTTTGACACAGTGTGTACCTACCCGCAGCTTGGCTTTTAGCACAGAGCGGGACCGCACCTGTGTCAACTGTGGGCCTGCGGACCCTGTCAAAATTTTGAAAACCCTAAGATTTCCTCTATTAGTCAGCTTAGTTTTTGTTTAGAAATTGTTATTCACTGCCCAGACCTGCATATAACTTGTCAGAAACTTTCCTTAGATTGATTTCGTTAGTGTTAGGGTTTTAGGTGAAATTCCTAGGAGTTTTGCTTGTTGGGCTTGTTTTTCATTTTGGTTGTGTAGTGGCTATGAGCTTAGAAGCTGTAGGGACTTCAGATCACCTTAGTGTCTACCAACCTTCTTATGAGTCTGACCATTTATGAAATCTCCCCTTGTTTGAGGAATCCGCTTTGAGTTTTCTCTTTACAAAACTTCGAAAAGCTTGTATTTAAAAGTTTGGATTTTCATTTTCAAAAAGAAAACAAAATTGGTTGTTCTTGACTGATTTGTGATTCTGCATAAATTAGTCCTTAGCTTACATCTAGCTGAGTAAAACATCCTTAAAAAAAAAAAATTAGTAGGCTTTGACTTCCAATAGGTTTTTATAATTTGTAGATCTCAAAGTTAGTCATTTTCATAGTTTTGAGTGTTTTATAAAAAATATAAAAATCTCTTTTGGAAAAAAGTTTGTTTTTTGTAGTGTTTGAGTGCTTTGAAACGAAAAGGGAAAATTTTGTGAAATAACTAGTTGTCTCGTTTTGAGTGCTTTGGAAAGGAAAAAGCTCCTCTTTTAATTTGTTTAATTGAGAAAGATTTGTGTTTACAAAGTATTTGCATTCTCAAACTCTTTCTTAGTTTAGAAATTCATCGAAGAGAAAAAGATTGTTTAGATCATCTTAGGTGCATTTTTAGTGATTCTGAGTTGAGTCTTCATACCACGAGTTTCATCTTTGCACCTTTTGACTTAAACAAAAACCAATAAAAATTAACGCTTAAAGTAAAATTCATCTAGTAACATTTTATTTCTAGGGCTCTGATACAACAACTTAGCTTAGGCTAGTGTCTTGGAGTAGGAGAGTAATTAACTCTCCAAGACAGTAAAAACAAACAAGTAGCTGTATCTTGTGGTAGGGAAGAAATCCAATTGTTGCATTTATGCTCTGGGACAGCTCCTCTTAAAGGAGAAGCACGAGATCGTGTCCGAACCAGTGTGGGAATCAATCCTTCCTCATTGGGAACGACGCCAGATATTCACGTATTAAAAACGGTAAAGCTCGGATTAACCATTGTCGAGGAGCCTGGGGTCACTTGTTGGTAAACCTTGGATTATGTCAAGGAGCCTTCAAGGGGATTGAGCTTGCTACTCTACCCTTGCGTGCGTATCGGATCGTAGACTGTTCCCCCAGGTGTATTTGTCTCAGTGGGTAACCTTAGTGGCCATATTCTTTAGGACTCTTCCTGAGGTGACAGTGGTGGGAAGATCCCACTGTACCTGGAACAGACGTTGGCTAGACTCACTTGGATTTTCTAGGGGGTTCTCTTCACTCGAGACGGTTAAGTGGAGGAACTTGTGCCAGTCTATTCATTAAGCAGGTTGCCGGGGTAACTGTTCCAACTGCCATTTCTGTATTGAACTCTGCGACGTTGGATTTCATCACCAACTAGTGTTTTCAGTACGGAAAGTTACTGTTTGTGTGTATTTGATCTTTTAGATTCTTTAGGCGTGTGATTCAAATTTGTTTGGTTCTTTAGAGACTTTAGGTGCTTTTCATTGAGATTTTACTTTGTTTGCGTGTGAAGTAGTTAAAAGTTTTTCACTGTGGCTAAATTACCAAGGCAGTCCCGTAGACTTCGGGGCCAGTCTCCTGAGTTTGTAAACGTGGCTGAGTTACTGAGGAAGTCCCGTAGACTTCGGGGCCAACCTCCTGAGGAAGTACCGAGCCTGCTTGAAGGCTTGAAAGTCCTCGTAACTCCTAGAGACAGTAGAGTTGGGTCACCTGAAGAAGGAGAATCTTCTTTGATAGTACATCCCGATTTTCAACCGTTAGTGGTAGATTATAATCCACAGTCAATGTCTGTTTCCGAAATTGCTAGTAGCTTTTCATCTACTAGTGATATAGGTGAGGAACCTGAAATATCCGAGCCTGAAAGTGAATTTGCTGCTACTCCGTCATCGGGGTTTGTTTCTCCAACTTCTAGTGGTCTTGGTTCACCTAGGATAGAAAGAGTAATCACCCAAGATCTTCCTTCTGGACTTATTGCTATTGAAGAACTTGCTCTGGAAGAAGAAGTAGGCATCCCTATCCCTGAAAATCAACCTGTTATTGAGCTAAGGGAGAGTGAATCAATTTTTTACAGTCCACCTAGGAGTAGTTCTTGGTATCTTTCTTTGACTAATTTCTTAGAAAACTCAGGGTTAAGTTTTTCACCACCTCGTGCTCCTTATCACCCAACACCTAGAGGTTTTTATACTCCCGTAAATATGTCAGGGCAGTCATCCATGTTTACTCAATCGCCCGAATCCTTTTTGTACGGCGGTCCTTCTATTCCCTCTGGGTATCAGTCACTTTCTGTTACTTTTTCGGGAGCATCTCCTCAACCCATTGAGCAGGGGTTATTAACTGGAAGCAATGGTACTAAGCCGTTGAGCATAGAAGACATTATTATGATGTCAGGTTCTATTCCCAATCCTCAACCTCAAGGTGGTCAGTTACCGCCTGGGGGGCAGCCTCAATTAACGCCTGGTGGGCAACCTCAAGGTACACAATTGGCATGGGGGCAACCTCAAGGACAGTACATACCTATGGGACAGTACGTTCCTCAAGGTCAACCCCAGACTCAATATGTACCCCAAGGTCAACCCCAGTATCAATTTATACCTCAAGGTCAACCCCAGTATCAGTACGTGCCTCAAGGGTATCAACCCCAAGGTCAGTACTCGAACCAAGGTTTTCAACCACCCCAAGGTCAAACGTATGTTCAAGGATCGGGAAATGTACCTTTCAATTATCAATCCTACCCTCAACCCGGTTATGGTCCTCAATATTCTCAACCTGTTATGGGTCAGTACCCCAGAATAAATATAGTGTGGGATCCATCGCAATCTCAACAGGTGTTGCAGCCAAGTGTACAGTTGTCATCTCAAACAGGACAACCCTTAGTTTTTGGTACACCCCAGCAACCAGTCCAGTCTAACATTCAAACTTCTGTACCTTCAGTAGTTTCTCAGTCTGGGCCTAGTGCGCCTCGTACTCCGCCTCAAACGACTGCTAAAACTGCCGCAACATCTGTTCAATCTACCCCACCTACTTCTGGAGTATCGACAGCTCCGGTTTCTACTGTTCCTGTATCTACTCCTTAGACATCTTTACCACCGTCTAGATCTACGATTCAAACTTTGGTTCAGATGCCTGTAGGACAACCTGGTTTAAGTACGGTTGTCACAAGTCAACCACAATTTACTTATCAACCGTACCAGGGACAGTACCAATTCGGTCCTGCTGTGCAGCAGCCAGTCTATCAGTATTAACCGTACCATGGGTACACTTATCAACAACCTCAACAACCCCAGTACGGTCCAGTTAATCCTGGTTTTCCGGGAGGATACAATATCCCAAACGCAATTCCTATTCCTAGTTATCCTGGATATCCTCCTCCTGGGGCTGGTCTCATGACTCAGAGTTTTAGGGATCCTAATTGGTAGTTACCGTTTATCGCAACTTTGGATTTGCCTGACTTGTCGCGCCTAATGAACGATCCCATTAATTATCTTCCGTTTTGGCCGCCAATGCCAAATAAGTTGCCCAGTGACATTCCTAAGTTCGAAGGTAAATCAGGAGAGGACCCGTCGAACCATGTGATGACTTACCACCTCTGGTGTGCGTCTAACTCCATTTCAGATGATTCAATCCGTCTTAGACTTTTCCAGTGCACTCTAATTGGTCTCGCGGCCAAGTGGTACATTGAGTTACCGCGAGGCACTTTTTATAATTTTAGTCAGTTAGCTACCTCGTTTTTAACTCATTTTCAGTTGCCAGTCCGATATGACAATGGCACGGAATTGTTAACTTCGTTAAAGCAATCAACATCCACTTACATTTCAGACCATATTCATGAGTGGAGACGTCGACAGCGTTTAGTGAAGGTATTTATTCCGGATCAGATTTTGGCCGAGTGGTTTGTAAAATCTTTGTTACCAAAGATCACTGAAGATGTTGCTAAAGCCGGAGTTGTCACTGAGGAGCAAGTAATTGCTCAAGCACAGTACCTTGAATTGGTCTATACTCAGTCAGGTACGTTACACGAAAAAATCCCCGATCTTCCCAAGCAAAATCAAATTGCTGCAGCTCCTTCGGGATCTCATGCCGCCGATGGTATGATTGGCACGGTTAACACTAAAAGTAAGAAGAAGTCTTCCAAGAATTCTTCTCCCATCATAACCTTGCCTGATTCCCCAACAGGAGATTCTTCTGCAGAGATTTCCACCGATATTCATGTTGTAGAGTCATCTACAGCCAAATCAAAATTCGGTGGGAAGAAGAAAGGAAAGAAGAAGAATAAAACGGACAAAAGTTCAAAGGAGAAACCTGAAAAGGCGGAATCCAATGATGAAAAACGCAAACCTCGTTATCCTTGTCTCATTTGTGACGATGAACATTTTACAAGAGACTGCCCTCATCGTGCAGAGGTTGCGAAGATTGTCAAGGGTTCCCAAACTCCTGTTGTTTTGAAGGATCCTTTTCCGGCTCAAGACAGTAAGATGATAGGTTCATCCTCGAGTGCCAATGAAGAACCCGTACTGATGATGTCCCATGTTAGGATTGCGACTCGATCGCAAGATTATGGTAGTAAAAGTCCTGTTGATGGTAAAGAAGCAGAATCTTCTCATTCAAATCCATCAACCTCAGCTCTCGGTTCCAATCCACTATAGATCGAGAAACCTAATCCAGACTTGGTAATCAAACCACCCGCCAAGGGTATACTTCGAAAGTCCACTTTCAATCCACATGCGAGAGCGGCTCGGAATTATAACATTGTTGAGGATTTAGTTGTTTCACCCTCAGCAATGTCAGCTTTGGAAGTGCTGCAATCATGTCCATCACAGCGTAAATTACTTTTGTCGGCTATAGGAGCCGTTGACGTTCAGGACCCGAACCTAATAATTTTCGATCTAGGAAATAGTACACTGCATTTGCCTCATCAAATGGCTTTCCAGATTCCAGTGATAGTAAAAAACAGGCCTATTCATCGGATTTTAATTGATGAGGGAGCCTCAACGTGTATTATGTCGATACAGTGTTGGAGATCGCTTGGTTCTCCTTCGCTAAATCAATCCCCGACGATTCTAAAGGCCTTTGATGGCTGTGGGTTTCATCCTTTTGGCATTCTACAGGATTTGCCTATAGGGGTTGAAGGAAAAACCGTTAGTCTAGATGTGGAGGTGGTTGATGCCCCTCTAGACTACAACCTTCTCTTGGGTCGAAGTTGGTCTTATGCTATGACAGCGGTCGTTTCGTCAGTCTTTTGAGTAATAAAGTTTCCACATAATGGAAAGATCGTAACCATAGACCAGCTGGCTTACTTTTCATCCGACCCAGCCTCTTTTGAGAGTATTCAGCATGTCGGTAAAATGACTATCCCATATAAGGATGTTGGAGTAGGACTAGTTAAAGATGTCGGTTTACTGGGAACTTTTCCTTTTCCTCCGATCAATGCATCATCTTCATTTGCAACCATTCATATGATTACATCAGACACCAATGTTTATGATGATCCTTGGATCATTCCTTCTTAATCTGAGATAGACTCATTTGGCGATGCCATGCCTTTGAGTCCATATGAAATTGCCTATGAAGTCGTGCAGTCGTTTGTCAACCCATCTTCAACCGAAATTGACTTCATGGATGTGGTCCGTGAGGAATCACTTTTCACATCAAACTCGGATTTAATCACGTTTTCTGAACTTGTTCACTCTGACGAGCAAATTCACGAAATCCTATGTGTAGATGATTTACCATGGGAAGATCTCCATCACAGATCTTCGTTTTTACCCGAGAATGATCGTTTTGAAAATGATTTCTCATCAATTTTTACGACTGAATATGTCAAGGAACCTCAGAATCCAATGAAACATCCTGATTCAGAGTTAAATTTGGGAAACATCTCTCGAACTATTCCTATTGACATTTCAGTTAAGCCCGGAATTGTTGAGAACATTCATATAGGTGCCTCGTGTACAGATGACGAAATTCAGCTATATAAGGCCCTATTTCAAGAATTCCGCGACGTGTTTGCCTGGTCCTATGAAGAAATGCCAGGAATTGATCCCGCGATTGTTGTTCATGAGATCAAGACTTACCCAGACGCTAAACCCGTCCGTCAACGTTTGCGTCAAATTCACCCACGAAAAGCTGTTGCAATTAAAGCAGAAGTTGAAAAATTGTTGAAAGCAGGTTTCATTTATCTAATCCCGTTAACGGATTGGGTATCGAATATTGTTCCGGTTAACAAAAAGCAGGGAACAATAAGAATATGCATCGATTATAGGGACATTAATCGAGCCTGTCCAAAGGACAATTACCCAACTCCCTATATTGATCAAATTATTGATGATTGTGCTGGCAGCGAAATATTCTCCTTTATGGACGGCTTTTCTGGATACAATCAAATCAACATTCTACTTGCCGATCAACCAAAAACGGCTTTCATTTGTCCATGGGGGACATTTGCTTATTGCAAGTTACCTTTTGGGCTTAAGAATGCCGGAGCAACTTTTCAAAGGGCGATGTCTTATGCATTTCATGACATCAAGCACATTGTGCAACCATATCTCGATGACTTGCCTGCTCATTCATTACATCGAGCTGATCACCTCGTCCATTTACGAGCAATCTTTATGAGGTGTAGGCATTATCGTATTCGGTTGAACCCACACAAATGTGTCTTCTGTATAGAAACGGGTCGATTGCTGGGGTTTGTAGTTTCGAAAGCCAGCATTCGCGTCGATCCCTCGAAGGTCGAAGCTATCATCAAATTGCCTCCTCCTTCGAGTCTTCGCCAACTCCAAAGTTTGCAGGGGAAAGCAAACTTTTTACGACGATTCATTCCTAACTACTTCGAGGTCACAAAGGGTTTTACCCGGTTGTTGAAGCAAAATACTCCATTCTATTGGGATGAGATAGCTCAGAAATCTTTTGATGCACTCAAACACGCGTTGACCCATGCACCGTTGTTGCATCCTCCCAACTACAACCAGGATTACTTCTTGTATCTCGCCGCCTTTCATTCCACCATTGGAATGGTCTTAGTTCAGGAAGATGAATTCGGAACTGAACATGTGATATATTACCTTAGTCGAACTTTAAATCCAACTGAGCTAAAATACTCACATGTGGAGAAATTGGCATTGGCAGCCGTTCAAGCTGTCCAACGTTTTCGTCACTACATTTTACTACGTAAAACTACAGTAATTTCGGATTGCAACCCTATGATCTAAATTTTGACCAAGCAATTTCTAGGGGGCAAGTACTCTAAATGGATCGTTATCCTGCAGGAGTTCGACTTGGAATTCGAAAAATCCAAGTCTAAGAAATCTTTAGTTTTTGCGGAGTTAATGTGTGATTTCCCGCGTGCTGACACGGAAACTGTGGCGGAGGAGCCCATTGCGGACGAATCCTTGTTTCTAATCAGTACTTTAGATCCATGGTATGGGGATATCATCATTTATCTCTAGACCCAATCCTTTCGGCTAGAAATTTCAAGGTCAGAACGTCGAAAAATTCGATTCCACTCCCAACAATTCAAGATTATTGGAGATACTCTTTATCGCCGTGGGGCAGACTCTGTTTTTTGGCGTTGCTTAACTCACGAGGAAGATGAAAGGGTTCTAAATGACTGTCACTCTGGAGCGTGTGGCGGTCATATGTCTGGGTATGCCACAGGCCAAAAGATATTGCGTGCTGGCTACTTCTAGCCGTCTTTATTTAAAGATTGTATTACGGCGGTCCGAAAATGCCACAACTGCCAAATTTTTGATCGAAAGATGCGCGCTCCACCTGCTCCTCTCCACCCTATAATTGCCGTTGGTCCTTTTGCCAAATGGGGTATCGATTTTATTACATGTAACCCTCACTCGGCCGGGGGACATGCGTATATCATCCTTGCGGTAGATTATTTTACTAAGTGGGCCGAGGCGATGCCTACATTCAAGGCAGACGGTAAGACAGCTGCAATTTTCGTGTTCAATCATATAATTGCTAGGTTTGGTGTCCCGAAAGCGATAATAACTGATCATGGGCATCATTTTCGAAACGTTATGATGACTGAACTTACAGGCCAGCTTGGTTTACGTCACGATAGTTCAACCCCTTATTATCCACAAGCGAATGGTCTGGTTGAATCCATCAACAAAGTTTTAGTTATCATGATCCGACGAATCATTGGGATTCATCGGTCGAATTGGCACAACATGCTATTTTCAGCACTTTGGGCGTACCGAACTTCAGTGAAAACATCAACAGGGTTCACTCCTTTCCAACTAGTCTATGGTTTGGAAGCTGTGTTACCCATTGAATGCGAAATACCGTCATGGCCATCGAGTTACTTCCAGCCACTTCCAAAGAGGAAAAGCATTTGTTATACTTGGCTCAATTAGATGAGAATCGACGTGATGTTGCATTGGCGATCGAGACTCACGCAAAACGAATGAAAGCTCAGTATGATCGAAATGTGACCCCTCGAAATTTTTCGGAAGGAGATCTAGTCTTAGTTTACGATTAAGCTAATGATAAATTAGGCGCTGGAAAATTCGTTCGTATGTGGCATGGTCCCTATGTTGTCAAGCGAAAGCTAGCAAAAGGGGCCTATGAATTGGTAGACTTTGACAGGGACTCTTTGGGTAAACCCAGAAATGGTCTTTATTTGAAGAGGTATTATGCTTAAAGGATGGGTATGGAGATTTTTAGTTAGGATAGTTTTTCTTTCTAGCTGGTGTGTTTTAGTTTAAACAGTGTGCTTAGCTTAGAGAGTGTTTTTCGTCATTATTCCTGCTTATCATGGTTTTACTCTTGATATTGCAGATGTCGATGCCTCTCCAAACATACATTGGTTTCGCTGATGGTGCTTGTCGGAATACATGGAACATCTCTTTCGCAGCTTGGGTTATCTATTCGCCCTCTGACGAGTTAGTATCTATGTATGGGGTAAGCCTCGGTCAAACAACAAACAACATTGCCGAGTATAGTGCAGTGATTGAGTTATTATCTTAATCTATTTCATCTGGGATTCGGAGTTTGATAGTGAGGTTAGATTCTGAACTCGTTGTATTACAGCTTAATAGAGTGTATGCCATTAGAAATCCAGTGTTATTAAGATTATTTTTGAGAGTGCGTCTCTTGGAACATGAATTTGATTATATTAAATATCAGCATATTCCAAGATCTTTAAATACATTAGCAGATGCAATTGCTTCTCGAATGTTAAATAGACATTTGCAATAATCATACATGTAAATCTAAAACCATTCCATAATATGATTTACAAGATAAGCCGGTAATAGTGATATATATATAGGAGTGTGTCAAAAAATACATCGTCCTCGATCATAGGTTGAAAAACACCTTATGATCGGCAAAAATTATAAGTACAAAAAACAAAAATGTCACATGTGCCCACAATAGGTGATCATCCTATCACTGGTGATGATCTCTATAAGAAACCACTGCACGGGCCACCTTGCAAAGGAACCTTCTAAAAGGTCCCGGGACCCCAATCACATAGCGCTGAAGTTGACGAGGAATGTCATCTATAGTGGTCTCAGGAATATCTCTTGTCAAGCGCTCGAGATGACCCTCCAACTCGGCCAAAGCCTCTCCTGATTCGTCCTGTGGGGCTGGCACGGCTGCAACTGGTTGTTTCCTCTCGTAAGGTCGGAGAGCGGCTGGTCACTGTGGACCCACATCTGCATTTGAAAATTTTGCTATCAGTTTTGAGACGATGAAAAAAAAAAGAAGAAAAAAAATAGAAAAAATGTTGAAAAGGATTTTACCTGAGTCATCCCACTGCTCTCCTGGTGGAAGAGTCATGTCTGGGTCACCACGAAAATCTATCCCAGCGTAAGGGAAGTCTTGAATAGAAAAGACCTGGTTTTCCAGCCATTGGAAATACTCAGGTTTGAATCGAGCAACCTCTGTCCTCTCGTCTGGGTGACGGGCCATAACTGCGACCCATCGCATCAGTTTGGGCTCTCGAGGAAGCCCAGCTCCAACAGTAAGGTGCTGTGGGATCAGCATAGGAACCCTCTCCAGACCAAAACTCACGACCAAAGCCCCATAACCAAAGGTCTTTAGTCGTCCGTTCTTGGCCCTGGTCAGTTGGCCTTTCACATTGGCCAACACAGCGTCGCACCAGTTGAAGATGGTGCCTCGAAAGCAATCAACTGCCATACGCATCTGGGATCCGGTGGTAATATGTAATGCGGCAGCTCCGCAAAGTCTGGTGACAGTAAACGCAATCACCATGAGTTCAGGATGGGATATGGTCTTTATGTCTATCCCTTTGTCTCCAGCCTGGCTGTTGCAGTACTCTAGCCGGAGGCTATCGACAGACTAGCCACCTGCCCTAGCCCCAAACAGAGTCAAGTCTTCGCCTCTCTTAGGCAAACTAGTCAAGAAATATATGTCCGCCAGCTCGATTTCGAGCTGGTGGCCACCAATGAAGAAGCACTGGTCCTGTACGCTCCATCTATCAACCATCCACTGTAAGAAATCCACCTGAGCCCTCATGCCAGGAATGGCCCAGAATTTGTACAAGCTGCATGCCCTCAAAGCATCAAGTGAAGGCTGATGATTCCATGTGGCAGCATCCATGTCCTCATGCTCTCGTTCACGCCAATCTAGCATGATGTACTCTCTGCATCAAGTATAAAGATAAATTAAATTGCTAGAAATTGTTTTGTTTGGTCCATTTTTGAGAATTTTTGGGTTAAAAACCCTTGCGACGGGGACCGCACCCTCCGGGTTAGACACAGTGCGTGGGACCGCACTTTGTCTACATGGAAGTTGCGGACCCTGAGCTTTTTCCCAATGGAGAAAAAGTTGTGGTCCGCAGGCCAGCAGTGGTAAACCTGCGGGCCCCCGCGCGCGGGTTTTATGCCTAAAAACCCTCCCAAAAATGAAATAAATGACTAAAAGAAAAAATCAAATGGTTAAAAATGAAGAGTAGGATGATGTGGATTACCTGGGGAAGACGGCGTTCGATTCTGACGGTTGGATTTTCCGCAATCTTCACGGGAAGTTTTCTGAGCAAAAGCACTATTTTCTCACCCAAACTCAAACGGTAAAAATGAATTGACAAAGGCCCTTTTTATAAGTTTTTTGAGTAAATAAATTGCAAATTTGTTTATGTTTCACTTTGAAAAGGTATTTTTGCGACATTTTTATCCATTTCAAACAGGTATGAGTAATGTTTGTGCTTTTGTGCAGAATAAAGGATTATTCAGGCGAAATCTATCATTTTCGACGAAAAAACATTTAGAGTCACCTTTAAGCTCTTTTCTGACTCCTGAAACATGAAAAGATTGCCGAGTGTTTCTTTTAAACTCGTTAAAATGGAATTAAAAGACGGTTCACTTATAGCTCTTTTCCGACCGTAAAAACATGAAAAGATTTCCAGATTTTTGTCGTTTCAAATTTGATATTGGTTATAAAACGACGTGTCATTGATCGCTTTTTTACTTTTTTGGGTCAAGGGCACTAATAACGAAAAATACTCCTTGGTCGTAAAAGATCAAGCGGTTCTCTCAAGTATTATTTTATACTCTTTTCGTGCTTGGGAGACACAAATTTACGAAAAAGGTCAACCCTTGAGTCTTCTTAAGTTTTTTCAGACTCTCTAAAATTGAAAAACACCGAGTTTCTCCTATACTGGACTCGTTAAAATTTCACAGTAAAGGACCTATTCAATTACAAACAGGAACAAACCACTCCTTCTTAGGGTTCGAATTTAAACTAAGTTGGACTCATCCGAAGGATGAGCTTATAATCAAGCAAAATTTATCCTCCTCAAGCTTGTCAAAAATAAAGAGGTACTTGCCAGAAATGGTGGGGGAAAAGAGAGAAAAATGAGCCTGTTTGTCATACTTTGTAACCACTCTTGAACACGACACTTTTATTCACCTGGGCTGGGAAATCCTTTGCCTAACAGTTGATCAAACCACATTGAAAGTCTTCAGCCGGTTTCTGGGTATTAACTTTGGGTCAATTGTCACCAAGCCATCTGTCGTGTCGTTATGTGTTCAAGAGGTCACTGCCAATAAGCCATTCATCTGCAAAATATCTGTCATCCATCTTGACCATCCCTGAGTCAGTCCTCGCAATTAAATTTCTTCGACTTGATCTATGATTTTGTGTTGTGGGCTTGCCTACGATGGATCACTTTCTATCGACATCAGCTCATTATCTAGAAAGATGATCTAGAAATCGTCAGTACCTTGAGATCTGCATGCCTCAATGGCAGGTTTCTCGTCTTTGACGACAGTTTACATCATTGACTTTCGATCAAAGGATTCCGTGACATGTTCGACATCAACACATTTATTCGCATCTCATGGATTGTACTGGGTACTTTGAGAGCCATTGACATCACTGGTGGTTTCTCTCACACTTGTTAACCGTTTACATCATTGACTAGTAATCAAGTGGTTTCTACCATGTTCGACATCAACACATTTATTCACATGGATAGAATCGTACTATTTCGGGAAGTAGAAATGAAGACCCTGGATCTAGTTTCCACAATCCAGGCTGCGAGGAATTTTGTATTCATTATATAATGGACTATTCATAAACAGATGGCTGCATCCATACTGTGTCCACCTGAGTCTATACTTGTGATGTTTTACAAGATCATTCCTGTATCAAAGCAGTAGTTAGTTTTCTAGTCAGTTTTGATCTGAGTATGGGAAGGCCTACCTCAGCGATGATATGATCTCATATATATATATCTTGCATTGAATGTTTTTACAGGTTCCAACCGGGCTCTGCACAAGATGATCCTCGAAATGATAAAGTACTTCACTCTTCCTAAATGATAAGAAATCCTCATCTACTACAGACTTCACACTTTAGGGGGCAATCTGTTACACAAAAATATCGTCACCATGATTATTTGCAATCAGTATGGGTCTATCATCACTTGTACTGTCCTCCTAAGCAAGTCTCAGACCTCAGCTCTTCAAATCAAGCTTTGGAAATGAGAGAAATGTAACTCTGGTTCCGCACTTTCTCTCACTGTCACCTGCAGTCCCGCACCTTCTGTTTGCAAAAACTGCGGATCTGCCCGCTCTGTCCCTAACGGTGTGGGTGCGGACCCCTGTGAAAGTCAAAAGGTGCAAGTTTTATCTTAAAAAAACTCACTTTGGGTTAATTCTAGAGGTTTCTAGAAGGAATTTTGACGTGGATTGTTCGCTCTGAGGTGGTTCATGCATCCCAAAAGAGAAGGAGCTAATCCCTTGATGAGAGGAGCTATCCCTTTGAAGGAGGGCTTTATCCCTTTAAAGGAGGACCTAGTAACCTCCCTCCATTGCACTATAAATACAGGCATTGGGCTGGTTGCTGAGGAGGTTAGAAGCTGAACATTTTTGAGGGTAAATGCTGGTGAAATCAAGACTTCCTAGTTGAGCTTAAGAGGAGAGATCACATACCTTTTTGGCTTCATTGGGGAGTGAGTGAAACTTGTCAAAGTAGAGGAGACTTCTTGCTGGACCGTGGGAGGAGCTTGTACAGCGTCAAGGCAAAGGTTGTAAAGTTCTTCTTCTTTTGAATTAATACAATCAAACTCATTTTTCTCAACAAGTATCTTATGTTATTTGTTTCATGGACTCCTTGACTTTCATGTTAAATATGTTTTATGCAATTGGCTTTTCAGGTGCTATTTAATTTGTTTGCCTTGTTTGTGTTTGTAGATTCGCGAAAAGGAGCTCATTTGGATCAAAGGAGCTAGGGCATCCACAAGCTTGCGTTGGACCTAAGGTAGGCCCTAAAAACACTTGTTTGCCATTGTTTATTAAAGCATATTTAGAGAAAGATAGTGTCTGGTGGGTTTGCTTGTCATTATGTCTTCTTTAGATTCTAGGAAGGTCTATCTTGTCCGCAAGATCGACTTATTCCGTGTGACACTAATGATTTCCCTTCCCTTTCTTTATAAATACCCATGTCCCACTTCTTTTTTTCCCTCATATATTTTTGGGGATCGCATAAATTCTTGGAAATCTAATCTGATCAAATCTAGAAATAGGGTGACACCTAAACCTCGACATAAAAGAACTCCTTAAATTATGCAATCAATTGGTGTGTAATCCAACTTGTTCTTAATAGGGATAATTTGATTGATAATTTTAGAACATAATTATTTTATCATAAGTACAAGAATCCTCTCATGCAGTACATGAATCATAGTGTAGGAAATATAGTGTTTTCATGTAGGAATCCCAATATCCCAGTGCAAGAAGCCTTGTTGAAATACAAGAATCCTATTGCAGTGGGAGAATTTTATTATGATGTTTAAAGGACTAAATTGACTTCAATTCTTGTTAAAAATGTGATGGTCATATGTGGAAACAATGACCTTTGTATTTATGTTTATATAAAATGACATTATTGTTTTAGCCTGAAAGGAATGATTCATTAAAGTGCAGGAATAAATATAGGCCTAGGTAACCTTATTATCACAAGCACTACCATTTCCAATAAATTTCATGACGAGGACTGGGTGCATGTGTGAAGGGCATTCCACTCCTTTCCATTTATATTCGAGCCTTTTCTATCCTTAAATGATTTTACCTCCACCATGTGCGATTTGTCTATCCATTTCTTGAAATCATAATCATCACAGCTGCCACTCCCAATCATCATTACCCACTTGCCTTGAAGATTATGTTAAATCCATGACCCTCCTAACCAGATTTTTGTACTGTCAGAGTGACAGTTACCTCAATGGATGACATAAGTCAGATGGGATGTTGTTAGACCTAGAATTGAGTATCTAAATGCATGTAGTTTGAATTATCAATTAATGCAGAGATCATGGGGTGTCAAAAAATAATCATCCTGCACTTTTCAAACATCAAAGATTATATGTTGTGAGGTGTTTCTTTAGAATTTTCCAATTGAAGTCTGTAATAGGTTAGGGGACTGTAAGTGGTGATAGTTTTTTAGTGTCATGGTGCCTGTTTGAATCGAGCCTTGGTCTGTGAAAGAATTAGAGGGGATGGTGGATTATGAAGGTAGCTTACCTATGTTAAAGGAAACTGGTTTTCTATATTTTCTATATAAATTTGATGGCTATGATTCTGCCATTGCTCACGAATTTGCATTAAGCTTTGATGACAAAATGACCACTGTGGGCTCTCTACATATCCAAGTAACAAAGCACTCTATCTCACTAATTATTGAGCTACCATCCATAGGGGAAAAGTGGATTAATAAAGGTGAGGTGGAGAAGGGTGCATGACACACATTTTTTATAGAGGAAGTTTGTGCGGTGGATTGGAGGGTAGGGGTATAGAGAAATGAAGTGATCGAGAAGTGGCGATGTTATCACTCCTCCAAATCTCTAAGGCTGAGGAAGAGTCCAATTGAGGTAACCACATACCAACCTTTTGACTTGGTAGCTAGCCCTACCAAGCCAAAGAAGGCTCTCTCCAAAGGATCACAACCAAGAGGGCTAGATGGATTAGGGTTTTAGGCTAGATATCGTAGCTTAGGGTTTTTATTTGATTTTGATTGGGGTAGTCACTAGATGAGTGAAATAGGTTAGAGAGTGAACTATGTCAGGGCAAAAGAGAATCAAAATTGCAGACATCTGATGGGGCAAGGTAGGAAAGTTACTTTAACACTTTTCAGTATAGTGATTAAATGGTTTAGACTGAGGAGATGCTAAAAAGAGCATGAAAATCATGAATTCTTTTTAAACTGAAGAAATTAAACAAATTATGATGATTTTCCCAAAACAGAGCATAGAAGATGAAATCTGCTTATCACACCTTGAAAATTAAACATATTTAAAAGAGAAATGGATAATGGAAGATAAAAAACATTCACACACATGTAAATAAAGAAGAAACAATATCAAAATAACATGCCACAGGAATCCCACCAAAATAGCTGCAACTCATCCAATATATTCCATGCCAAAGTCTGAAACACTAATACAATATCCAATGGAGTCCAACATGTAGAATGACCGAAATATTACATGATATATGCCTCAAAACCAACTCATCCTAGCCTCAGGGGTCGAATCCATGAGAGGAGGAGCAGTTACAACAAAAACTGAATTGATAGCTAGAGTGTAGGGTGGTCAAAGTGACTCATCCCTAACTTAAGTGAACTGATTCATTACAAGTCATGGAGGCCATTTACCTAATTTACTTACCCTAGGTAATAGTAAAAACATAATAATTACATCAGCCACATCAATTACATCAGTAAAACATTGATTTCCCATAGGTAAAAATCAAATTTGGAGAGAAATAGTGAAAAACTGGGCTAACTGTCAAATGCGCAGCGCCAGTGTCAAACGCATAGCACCATTGTCAAACCCACTTGTTCCTAAATTATTAGTGCCCACATTGAGCCAAGGATAGCTGATTGGAAAGATTATCCTGTCCAGTTCCAAATATGCCTTTATTTTCCAAAATGGGCCTGATTTGACCCTCCAAAACTTCATTCTTCCAACACTAGTCAAAAAGTGCAGAATGAGGGTGCAAAAATGAAGTGTGATATTGTAGGACACATTTGGAGGTCTGTCGCAACCCCAAATTGAGCCCAAGATAGCTCATTGAAATATATTTCTTTCTAGTTATCATTTGACTCATCAAGCAAGTCATTTGGACACTCCAGCTAGAAGAAAACGTGACTTCCCCACGGTCATTCCAGAAGTACAACAACTCTCTTGTAGCAACGATATTTTTGACATTTCTCCAAAACCATGAAACTTGTGTAAACAGTGAAGGATGTTTTTCCTCCTTGGTCTATGATGGACAAAAAGATCTCTCACCTTTTCTAAATTCATCCTTGTTTGGTTTGAAACATAGTTTGAAGAAAAACTAGCCCTATGTGTGGCAAATGATTTGTCTCTTGGAATGAATTCTTGAAAAATGCTGGAGACATGATGTTTATGAGTTGGAATTGCCTCATACTTGCTAAAATGACCTCCCTTAGGCCTCCTCTGCTCATATTTCTCTGATTCCCTAGCCAACCCTAGCTTAGTGGGAGAGGAAATTAGGGTTTAGTGTAGGAAAAACAGGGGATTTGGGAAATTTATAGGAATGAAGGGAAATAAAGGGGATAGGGGGATTCTAAATTCTTGGGAAACTTTTAGGAGGTAGGGAGGGATTTTAGGAAGTAAGGGAAATTGGAATTTTAAGGATTGAGGGAGGGGAAGGGCTCCAAAAGGGAGAAACACAGGACTAGTCTACAAAAGTGTCAAAAGTGTAGCAATAGGCTAAGGTTTGTAGAAAAATGATGATTTTGAGGGATATGAGTGATGGAAAGTGTTTAGGAAGGTATATTAAGGATAGGGGAAGGCATGAGAGCATCAGGATATAATTTTTGTTGATGATTTAACCATGGAGGTCATGAAACCAAGAAAAATGTCCTCAAAACCCTAGGAGAGGGAAATGAGAGGAATGGGCATGGGAAAAGGTCAAGGAAGGTAGATGGAGTGTAGGTGAGTGAGGTTTTTTTTTACTAGGGCTACCATCAGTGATTAAAGTTTTGAATTAGGACCTAGGTGGAATGACAAAAATTTCTGAGCGAGACCCTAATATGAATATGAAAAGAGGAGTTTTGATCACTTATGGTAGTATGCAAATACTGACTCTAACAGGCGAAACCTATTATATATTCTCCAGAAATTTCTTACCTACGAAGGGAGATATTATTTAACCTACCTATACCACATCCGATTGTTGATAAATTTTGAATCAGGTAAATTCATTAAGTTTCCTTTTTTTGTTGAAGAGTTTAGATAAAATGTCCAAGAGTGTACAAAAAGGCTGAAAAGATCAAATAGGCTTTAAGCTTTGTCATTATGGCTGATTAAAATCCTCATTAAGAATGAGTTAGAGAATAGGGGAACTATGTGGAAAGAATTGATGAACTCATTTCGAAGCGGGAACACTGTAAAAAGGGCTTGCAGCAAGAGTCAACAAGAGAGGGGATGTAAAGGGGTCACTAAATCCAAGGATATCGAGTGTTAAAAGAAGAAGCCATCGCCCTGAGGAGGTGACAAGGATGAGAAATCCAAGACTAGTAAACCCTAGTCCAAGAAACATAAATCGAAAAAGGATGAAGAGGATAAAGTTGAAATGACATAACCATCTCAGAGGTTTACATGGGGTATGTTGAAGGGTAACCATGCTTCTTCGAGCAAAAATACACTTACACCGGCTACTGTAGTCGAGGTAATTGAAGACTTCGAGTCTTCTCAGAAATATTGTGCCTCTTTTGAGAACCCTCCAATGGCTACTTTCGCAGAAAATATGTCAGTACAGGATAACCTTTTGATGCTGGAAAAGGAAACAACATTAGGTGCTTCAATTTTTAGCCCAAGATATAAAGAGGACAAGGATGATGTTCCTCTAGTATTGTTTTTGAATAAGGTTAAAAAGAAGAAAGTGACTCATGGACAGGAGGTGATGAAAGAGTGGAAAAAATAAAAACATGAGGACAATATTCCCCCGGGTTTAGATGAACAAAATCAGGAACTGGAGAAGGAGGAGAGGAACGATGATGTCCCCCATACATCAGTAGCAAAAGAGATAACAATGCAAGAAGAGGAAAAAGGAAAATAAATAGTGGAGGATTTTTTCCCTAGTAAGAGGACGAGTCGAAATCAAAAATTAAAACAACAAGCTTATGAATTGGAAGTCTTAAACATATGCATATTTGATCAGAACACTGCATTGAAGAACATGAATGGAGAATTGACAGTGACAATGTCTAAAATGAAAAGAAAAATAAGAAAATGGAAGTTCTATGTGGCCCACCTTAGATTTCGTGTTAATAAATTGGTCAAGCACACAAGGAAGGTTCAAGTGAAGAAAGTGAAAGAATAAGGTTTAGGGATCAACATCCAAATTCAGAAGTGAGGAGAAGCATTTCTATTTTTGTTTTTTGCAGAGGTTAGTAGTTATATGAGGAAACACAATAAGATGAGGTTGGGGGAATGTTGGTCATTGAAATTGTCTTCTTTTACCTTATCCATACCCTCAATTATCTTACTTTAGCCTCTGTTTTACAACCTAGACTAAGCCTTTCACATATATTTCTGGTTCCTTTTAATGAATTTTTTGATATTGGTTATGTAAGCTTATCATTGATTAAAAAGGTTAAATAGGTTTTTTTTTTCATGTAACTCATTATTTACATTATCTTATGGCTTGACAAGTAATGGTCATTAATCGAAGTCAAAGTGGTTGGTACATCATCTTGATATTCTTGTACTCCCTGCAGTTCCTGCACCAAATTTGGACAACCGACTGATTTGATGAGGATTAGCTCCAAGTGCATTATATTTGTGAAGAGGAAATGGCACGCACCTATCGTTGAAGATATGTCTCATTTCCTGTATAGGGTTTGGGGCATTATGAAGTTTCCAAAGATGGAGGTCAGCTACCAGCTGCTGCGTGTTTTTATTCGCTATTCAATACGACTAAGAGCTTATGAAAACATGTATAAATTAGGGTTTTGCAATAACATAGGTTATCGATACTATTGAAGAATTTGGTACTCTTTTATTTTGGAAGATATATATCACCACAACCCTCTAGGGGGTAGATCCATCATTTTGTAGTGTATACTTGCAACAACTTTATGTTTTCTTAATAAAAGGAGTGAATGCCAGTTTTCATATATCGTTCCTATTATTTATTGGAATGGTAACTTTGTTCATATGATTTCAACATTTCCTTAAGAGGAAAACGAGCTAGCTGGCTAGGGTCCATCCATTCCAACTCGTTCTCCGAGTTTTATAGTTTTTTTGTATTAGGTACAGGAATGACTGGTGTGAAGGTTTCTTTTTAATAGTGAGAGTGCAAGATTGGTAATACTCTTGTGCTTATTTATTTTTCACTAAGTGATCTCAGATCTTAGGGCTTGTGTGTGTCGAGTGTGTTTTTATTTATGTCAAGGCATTTTTTGTATACTTTCTTAAAACACAACAATATGTCATCTATCTGAGAAACTTCCTCTTGAATCATTTTTGGAGTAATGGTTAGGGTTGCAAGTTTCTATCATTTAAGTTTTGTAAATGATCTATTTCTTTAGAGCAAGCATACTCTAATCAATGAATACATGCTTTGATAAATATTTGTAACCTAGAGTTTAAGTACAAGAATTGTTGGCTATCACTTTTCAGATTTAGGGACTGTAAGATATATCTTTTATTTAATGATTGAATTTGTTTATACAGAGGATATATTCAACATAGTGATAAATGTTCAGAGAGGATATGTGTAAATAATATGTTAAGTGGTGATATTTTATTCAAACACAGGAGTTTACTATTTGCACTAAAATTAATGAAATTTCCCTTTGATTTTCGCACTTAATATTCTCAAATTGTAATTTTCATTTGATTTGGGATTTCTTTTGCTACCACCTGAGTTGAAGTTTTCCTTTTTGCACTTGTTGATTTCAAGCTTGACAACACAACGTTTTGATTTGTAGATTAAGGGACGCAATATTGTGGAGTATAAATCTATTCTGGTGCAGGAACAAAGTCATAGCGATAAAGGAACATAGTGGTTCTAGTGCAAGAACAGACTTGTTCTGGGTACGTGAATAGGATCATTCCAGTGTAGGAATAAGGTCTCTCTGGTACAGGAAGTGAAATGAAAAAAACATAGAACACATACTTATTCTTTCTTCTGAATAGTAGAAATTAGATACATGAACAAATTTTCTTGCTGAATTATTTTGAGTTTTAATGAGTGGCATGTTTCATTTCTTGCAACAAAGTATTTGATTATTGTTTCTGAGTGAATCCAGTTTCTAGAGTGGAGTGGTATCATTTTTTTTGCAAATGAAAGTAAGGATTGAATTTTTTTTTCTTGTAATTTATTATTTTATATTCCACATGATATAATTGTAGGAATAGAAGTAGGGTTTATCTTTGGCATTTCTTGTGTTGTGCCTCAAGGCTTATGTAGCCTGAGTTTGACAATTAAGTGTTGAGGAATTGAATTGAAATTTTGGTACCTAACACTTGCTAGCCCTCCACATGATTCATGCCTCTCCTTGACTTATTCTATAAAGGAGGTTAATTATTTCCAAGTTTTCATATAGTTGCTTTTTGCCCATAATTTCCACACTTGTGGCGTTCAACATTATTTAAGAAGGGGGAAATGAATTATTCTTAGCAAAGATTATTTTCACCTAATTTCTTAGACAAATACTTGCTCTCCTAGTGTTTTTGTGCCATTGATATTTTTTCCTTTAAGGAAAATTTTCTCTATGCATGGATATTCGAATTTCTTTGAGTAACCCATGGTTGTTGCTGAAATAGAGTGCTCCGCCTTTTCTACTACAATTTCCTGTTCCTCTTTGGAAACTTAGAGGAAAAGTTCCCTCTGTTACCACACGAAAAACATATGAGGATGTGCACAACCCTTTTTTTTATCTCTCAAAATTTGTTTGTCTCCTTGTGGATGCATTCTCTTCTCAGCTAGTGGTGTGTTGATGGGCCTTTCTTTAACAAAGCTAATGGATCCCTTTGATTTTTATACTGAGAAACTTCCATAAATACTACTTTTCCTATCCAGAGGGGGGATGTTTCTACCTCGAATTTAATCTAAAGCTTTAGAAATATTTGCATACTTCTAAAGATTCAACAGATGCTCTTTTAATATAATGATTTCAACTTCTAGTTTCTAATTTGAGGTTTTAAGGTTCTTGATCTCCTCAAAATATGATATGAGTTTCCTTATTAAATAAAATTTTTCTTCAAGAGATTCTAACTCAATATAGGAGCTAATAGATTCACCACTAGTGTCTATTTCACTCACAACTTGTTCAAGAATTATTCCCTTGCCAACTCTAGGGATTTCTTTGCTGAAATATGAGTTATCCTATCTTATTCTCTACTAGAGGTGCATCCATTGATTTCATGAATAGTTTCTATATCTTTTATTTCTATTAAAGTAGTTCCTTCTTTAGTACAACTAGAAGAGCAACTCTCTCTTTCACTAGAAATTTCAATTGTGAAACTTGAAGATAAATGGCCTATTGTTCTACAACAACAACAAAACAATAACTTACTTGTAGATTTACTTTCCTTTGAATGCTATGGGTGTTGAATGATAGGATGACCATTGTATGCTTCATTGTCTAGGGAAAGCCTCTTGAAATCATGAATAGCTGGAGTGTCTTTCTCATAAATGGTCTGCAATTTATCCCATATCTTTTTGGCATTCTCGCAATAGATTAATTTATCAACATCTAAATTGGAAAACCCTCTAAATATTTCCTTCTTAGCTTGATCATCAACCTCATTATTTTTTAATTCATTCTCCATAGATAGCCATACATCCAAATCAATAGATTGCAAGTAGAATTTCATTCTTACCTTTCAAGTTGTATAATTTGACCCATTCAAAAATGGAACTCCATTTGAGGTAATCCAGTCCTAGTTCTCCATGTTCCTCGATCTTCCTTCTAGTTGTTAAACGAATATTGAAGAACCTTTTCTCTAATACTAATTGTTAGAAGAAATGGAAACCAAGACACTGCTTGGGGGGGTGAATCAATAGTGTGACCAAATTATACAAATCTTGACAATTTATACTTTTCAAACACTTTAGCAACCACTTTTGTAATCAACATCATAACTCAATCATGTAAAACATAATATCATGAACATTATCATACACATGTGCAACATATATATAAGACATCAATCTTCTTTTTATTACGTTGGAAAATACAAGCTTCAACTTTCTATTACATCACTGCCCCACTTGTAAGTCTACTGAAAAGAACTCCTATCCATGTTTGTTTATCAATTTTTTTTGAAAGGGACTAGTTCCCATGCTTGTTTATTAGTTTTCACCGAAAGGGACAATCTCCCATGCTCGTTTATCAAACATTGTTGAAAGAGACTATTTCCCCTACTCGTTTATTAGTCATTTCTAAAAAGGACTCTTGCCCCTGCTCGTTTATTAGACAATATTAAAAGAGGCTCTTTCCCTTGGAATGAAACTACCACTTGTTATCCATGTTGATCTGTCTTTCATCCATTTTCATGCTTAGATTAATATGCCACATATTTTCATAAATAAATAAACTTCTCACCTCAACCACTCACCACAAACACTACAAAACACCTTCAATAATCTATGATTACTGAACAAAATAACATACATACTAGCACCATCAATCCTCAACATTTTACGTATTTCACCATAAAAACATATTTGATGAATACATCAAAATACCATTCACCAATTCATTCTTTGTATTCTTAAACACCTTTTAGACATGAAAATTGTTCTCTAATTCACCTCTAATGCATACTAACATTATGCATCTCGCTGCATCGATAACCTATCCCACATTTTCTTTGGTTGCTCACATTCTTCTTATAAAGAATTTTGGTATGATATTTTTGGAATTAAAGCTTTGGTTATCTTCTAATATTCCTCATGCATTAACAATTATTTTTTCCTTTGTCCTGCTTCAATTAAGTCTTTTGAATCTCCTCTTCAAGTCATTAATCATTGCTTATTTATCTATGCAAGAAATTTTGAGTTAAACTACTATTTTCCTCCATTCTGGTAAGTTATAGGTTTTAGCTGAGTTTTTGTAAATATGGATGAATGCCAAATTTAGCTATTGTTCCAAGTATATTTCTTGATTGTTTTTTATGCAAAATATCGTTTCCAACTTTTTCATGCCTTCCTCTTTGCAATTTTACTGCTTAACCAATTATGACATAAATGCCAAGTTTAAGCTACCGACTCATCCATCCAAATATCGCATATAATGTCAAAATTTGTGTTTTCAATCCATTCATACTTAAGCCTTCAATATAGGGCAAAAGTGATTTTAAACTGAATTTCCAAATTGCTGACCCTTACATGATTTAACTCTTATAACTTGCTCGCAATCACTTTTTTTTTTTAGCCTCAAAGTGCTTCAATACAAACACACTTCCAAATATAACTCTATTGGTCCATCGCACTTTAAGCCTCGAGGGATTATTTTCTTTTGTAATGCCTTCCATGCCCTCGATCATAAACTCCACATACAACCTTATGCTGTACCCATTACATTATAACCCTGAGTTCTTGTTCCTTTTATAGTTTATCTATGCCCTTGATCTCGATACTGCAACAAAACCTTGTCCTTCCACTTTAACTTCACCATTGGCTTTATTTCCTCTGCGCTTTATACTCATTGGTCATCGATTGCTTCCCTATATGTCATCCTATCTTGGAGCTGATTCGTCTCGGAGAGGCTACTATGCACCCATATTCTACCATTTGTGCTCAACGAATGTGATATTTTCCCAAACTGGAAATTTAAAAATAGTAAAAAATGAAATGAATAAAATGAAATCAGAAAATGGAACCCTGATTTTTGGTGTATATCTTAGTCAAACTAGAACGAATTTCAAAAATATGAAATGTGGGGTTTTCTCCCAATGGGTCAAATCATCAAATAGAGTTCACCATTGGATCGAGAATGTCCAAAACCCTTAGGTAGACTCTTCTTGAGCTCCAAAACACTAAAAACTCACAAATATATGGCTCTACAAGGTCTCCATGTAGTTTTGATGTTATCTGTCATTTTGTACCTTAGGAGACAACCCCTAGCTGAGTAGAGGTCAGTGCCTAAGACATTTATTCAAAATGATGGATTTACCAGTTTGTTGTTCCATTGTCAAACTCCAGAAGTATTTGTTTTACAGGTAAAAATTATAAATTCTTCTTGGAATCAAACACCCTTTCAAAATGGCCTTCTAATGATGAATATGATTTTAAGTTGCAGTACAATGGATGAAAAGATTTAGGGATTTTTTTTAAAACAATAGGCTACTTGTAGCAGAATCTCTTGTTTTAAACTTTAGCAGAATTATGGAAGAAAGATGAAATGAAATATAGAAAAGAGGAGCACATATTAAGGTTGTTTGATTTTAACTTACAGATACCATAATCTTAGTGAAACTATAATATCAAAGACCAACAACTTCATTTCTTTATGCTATAGAAGAATAACATTAAATGCACAAATATAAGGAAACACATAACACATTCAACATATGTCTGGAATCACTTCAAAAGTATTATTGAAAATACCAAGAAGATCCAAAGATTACACAAAAAAGGTTTTTTACTTCTTAAGTCCAAAAACTTGGAACTTTCCTCATTCCTCAAAATTTCATTTTGTATGGTAATTACAATGAGGTCAATTATGAAACTGTCAACTGTAAAAATTGGTAACTACTTAACTATTTCAAATTGTTTGGCCCTTTGAAGGACTACATTCATGATAAATTAAAACAAAATTATATCATTTACAAAAACATTTTAAAAAACTCCGATGAAGTAACATGTGGCTTCTTCTTATTGAGTAATCTGATATTCTGGTGCAGTAGAAGTTCCAACTTCTATTGTTGTTGCTATGGGAGACATCCACTCTTTGCATTTCTTCAAGTTTGTCATGTCTGAGCTTTGACTTTTCAAAAACCTTGTGTGAGCCATTCTGAAATTGGTGATCCTGCTATAAGTTGGCTTCTCAGTAAAAATCGTTCTAATCAACCATAATAGCTGAAAGTCCTTGTGTAAATAATTTACAATTGTTGCCCCTTTCAGAACCATTGTTTTTTCATGAGAAGTACGAATATTATTTTTGGATTCCACTAGCAAGGTTTCATAAGTCTCGCAGGATATTAGATTTACCCGTTGATCCCAGCACGAAGTTAGTCCATCTCTGGTCTGCTTGTCAAAGTTGGTGTTAAACTTTAAAGCTGACTCTTTGATTTTTGCCAACTTTGTCTTAGCTATTTTCCTGTACAAATTTTTTAAAACCATTTTGTTTATCTCCAGCACCAATTATGTTTTGTCTTCAATCTGCATCTCTCTTAACTCTTGTGATGACTTAGAGTTAAGGAATTCGATCATATTTTTGGAAAATTGTGCTCATTGCTGGAGATTTTGTTTATTGGCAGTAATTATGCTTTCCAGGTCTCTAACAATAGCTTTCTCCTCTGCAACAATTAACAAAAATTCCCAGAACTTTGGCAATTATATGTAGAATTGGTCTTACATCTTCAACAAAAGTTTCAAGAGAAATTTGAGTAGATTCCATGGGAAATTGTTGTCTTATAGGAATTAAGAAGAAAGTCATTTGGGCATAATCTTTCCCAAACAAGTTTTGAAAAGTAGACAACAAATTTTCTTCTTCAAATGAGGTATAAAGACTTGAAGGTGGAAAGTTTAGGGCTTGTTGAATTAAAAGGGAAGACACTTGAATTATTTTTTTTCACCTAATGCATTACTCACAAACAATTTCTGAGGATAGAGAGCATAAACTAACTAGTAGATAAATTCTGGGAAAACATAGGTTTGGGGAATTATTGCAGCAAAAAGACTATATTTTACGATTGCAGCATACATAGGGGACTCCTTTTGATTGACTAGAATATGTTGACAAAGTTCCATTATATTTAAAGAGAAAATTGGGTCAAAAACATCCCTCTCGATGTCCATGAGAGGAATGTGGGTAGAAGAACCCGACAACACAATTTTCTTTGATATTTGGAAGACTTTAAAAATGTAGGTTTTAACCCTATACAGAAATTACCTGCATACAAATTCTAAAACACAGAAAATAAACAATGCGAGAGCATAACACATAAAAAACATATACACGGAGATTTTCCCCTGGATCCCAAAACTAGGACTACCAGCTTGATTTTTCATTATGTTACTTTCAATGTTACAATACATATTATACATGTTGAAGCATCCAATACCATGGACCAAAACCCATCGCGTCCAAACCCATGTGCGAAAATCATGCAATAAACCATAGGTAGGTCCGCCCAACCTGATATAGGGTCCAAAAATATTTTTCGCGAGGCGCTACCCCAGACCCCGTAGAGGGGGGCTACTCGCCCCCCTCAAACCCCCTAGACAAGGGGGGTTGTTGCCCCACCTGTGACCACCCCGCTGCACAATTGGCGCAATGAAGGGGAGGCTCCAGCCACCCTCTAACCCCCGGTTCACTACGTGGGCTAGTCGTGGAAAGAATATAACACAACCTAATATTCTCCACTTGTTGTTTTCTTTCCATAGGGGGCCACAAGAGAGCTTAGTCATTTATCCAGCCCTGCAATGCCCATTGTTTCTCTACACCAAGAGAACTTCTCAGAGCTCACAAATTTTGTCAATGCATCTACAGTATTCTTAAAAGTTTCCACCTTTACCAGTAACACCTTTTTGTCTTCTATCATATCCCTCACAATGTGATACTGAACATTAATTTTCTTTGCCTTTGAATGGTAAGCGGGGTTCTTTGCCAAGAAAATTGCACTTGGCTGTCATGGTCTATCCTTATAGCTCCCTGTACTAACCCCATACTTGAACACAATCTCTGCAACCAAACTGCTTCCTTGCTTACATGATTGGCTGCCATGTATTCTGCCTCTGTAGTTGATAGTGCCACTACATATTGTTTCTTACTCATCCAACTGACTGCACCTCCAAATAGGTTAAACACATACCCACTTGTAGATCTTCTTTGATCCAGATCTCTAGCCCAGTCCGCATTAACAAAGCCACGGATATCAAAAACTCTGTCCAATCCTAGTGTTATAGACATATTTGGGCACTGCAACCCCAATCTTATATGTCGATAAACCAAGGGCTCTTTAACCCCTAAAAGTGTTGTTTCATACCCTAAAGGATCATGGTTAACTGATTACATCGTTCCCCAAAAGTTCCACCTGAAAAGCCACTCAGAACTGCCCAAAACTGGACCATACTGACTACTCCACTGTAAGGGTACGATGCATACTGACTTCTACACTAGCTAGGTGTGATGCATAATGAAGAGGCCTTCTATTGGGTGCGATGAGCAAGGATGAACAAATGTCCGAAACAGTTTGCTCAGTGGATGCTCATGGAATCTTCCAGAAACTTCTCCTATGACACTTGCCTCTTTGAATTCGCCTAGGGATGAGTAAGAGATCCAAGAAATTTCCAAGTGGAATGACACTAATCAAAAACCCAGAGCTGACTCACACCCTTGCAGACATCTATAAATGGATCCCTCATATGAGAGATCTAGGGGCTGGAATTTTGTAATTTGTAAGGAAGTACTGATAGTTTGTCTTTGCGAAACAGCATTGCTTTGTTGGGTGATTTTGCTTTTCATGAGGTGAAGAGGGCTTTGATGCTGGGAGGATGACGCTGGATCAGACAGTTGGGTTGTAATTCTCCGTTCTATTTTAATAAAGTTCTTTGAGTTTTCTTCCATACAATCGTGTATTTGTGAATCTTGTTATTTTTGAATGCTATTGTATGTTCAATGTATTTCTGATTTTGCACTATTTATGATATAATAGATCGAGATGCTTTGATGGTGTTTTGTTACTTTGTTTCTACAGATATTCTCTAAGCGGGACAAGTAGGAGAGGAGTTGCAAGCTCTATCAAGGGGGAGAGAAATCAAGCAAGGAGTTAAGCGGAAGATCTAGGTTGGTCCCTTTGCTTCTCTCTTATCTATCATACATAGAGGAAATCGCAAATTGCTTTGATTGTTTGTTTCTGGGATAGTTGCCAATCCTGGTGGGACTAGTAGATCGAAAAGACACTAGCTTTCTCGGAAACAAAATGGAAGCTCCACTAGGGATCGAATATTTTGCTTGTTTGTTGTTAATTGTTTGTTTTATAAACTATAGACGGAGCCTGAAGTTAGCCAGATAGCCTTCGAACTGCTCTTGCTCTGCAATTGCAAAGTAGATGAATGCTGCTTCAGTCTATCTCCGGTTTAGTTTATGATTTGAACATCTGACTTACAAGCATTCTAGATGCCTTTTTGGTAGCTCAATAACCTCCCAAGATCATACCCCTGTACTTTGTTCTTTACTGTCCATAATAGCTCAGCTTAACTCACTGAAATCAGCTGCAAATTTGAGCCAAAACCCATCTCAGTTGCGCTCCCTGGCCCATCACACTGTCTGTCACTGGAAGCTAGTATGCATTGCACTTCCCGAGTGTAGCAGGTGAGATGCATCCCTGTTTCTGTGAAGCACAGGTGCGATGACTGAGTAATCCTATTTCTTTCCTTGAAATTTGGGTTTTTTGTCCTTGTTTTCAGCTCTCTTTAGTTGTTTTGCTACTTATGAACAGTATCTCATTGCTGAAGCCTCCTTGCATTACATAGACCAGCCTCCATTGATTAGGATTAGTAAATGTTTTTTTATGTATTTGTCCATCATTTACAATCCTTTGTCGAAAAGTTATTTAAATCAATCTGTCATCTTGGTGCAAAAAGTGTTGTAACTGTCGTTTTGTGTCAAAAAGAGGAGTGTCGTAAAGTCTTCCTTCTCTAGATAGTCGATTGAACTTTTTGTCATGTATTTGATTTGATTTGTTGATATTTGAAGTGTCGAAAACATCTTCTATTCAAAATTGAAAAGTGTCATTTAAGTCTTCCTTTCATTTTGAAAAAGAAATTGTCAAAATGTCACTTTGAAGAAAATATTTCAGATCTATACTTAGTTTTCCTTTTTTTCATTTCTCACATTAAGGGAACGAAAAGCAAATACATGCATTTGCATTTGCATTTAGACTGTGTGCGAAAAATGATTTAGGAAAAGTGCATTTAGTGTGTGCTGTTTGCTCTTTGTTTGAAAGAATCGTAATCTTCTTTCCTTAGTAGCTAGGATTTTCATTGCTAAAATAAACAAGGATTGTTTATCATTTTAGATTGCATTTTAAGGAATTTTACATATACATCACGCAGTGAACCATTGAAAGGCAAACTTCTAAGCAATACCAACTCTAAAATAAATTTCAATGAACTTAACAATGCTTTGGAACCTAATGCAACACATCTAAAGGTCTAGGCTAGAGACATGTTTCGGCGTCGTAAAATCTAGTAACTATCATTTTCATCAAAGGTTGGGTGATTCCTCCTCTTTGATACAACAAGTGCTAGCATGGACTTGTGCTCCCTGTACCGTTGAGTATATATTGGGAGACCACAATAGGCTTATATCCTTTATCCATAGGAAGCCGTGTCTGCCACCCTATCGATCACAATGCACTGAACACAACATTCGGGAAGATTGACTGCCGTACATAATTCCTTGGTAATTTCTCTTTAATTTATCACCAAGGTGTATTTTGCAGTTTTGAAATTGGTTTGGTAATCCCCCTGTCTAGATTTCTAGAGAAGTCACTTTCGTTTCTTTTTGACTCCTTAAAAGAAAAGGTTCATCTGAGCACTTGTCACTTCAGGCTCATTAAAAATTGAAGGGGACTAGAGTCATCTTTAGCTTTTTCTTGACTCTTAAAAATTGAAAAAGAAAAGTTGTGTCAAAGCGTCATTAAAAATTTATTAAATTCGTAATAACATCCCTACTTCCTTCGTTGATCTTAGGTTTGAGATAATGGAGTCCACCAATCAAGGAATCCCTCTCGAGGGGAATCCTAGTCCCTTTACTTCTTGGGGAAATATTGGTGCTCCTCATATGGCCACATTGTCTCTTCCAGGTCTGACTATTGGCCTGCCAGTATGGTTGTTCTCAACCTATGTGGTTCAAAATAACATGATTCCTCAGCAATCAAATCAACAACCAGTTAATACTGAAGTTGACCCTTCGCCTCCTTTGTCGTTTGTTTCTCCCTCCCCTTCTTCCTCTTCGCTTGGTGAAAATAGTGATAGTAGTAATCAAGTATCTAAGAAGAAGAAGAAAGGGAAGGAGAAGAAGAAGAAGAAGTCAGTTAAGCAAGGGGGCAACCATGAATCATCTGGTGAAAATCCACACACTAAATCTCCAAAATATCCTTGTATAATCCACAGAGGAAACCATTTTCATCGATATTGTCCTTGCATTCCACGGATCTTGAAAGAATGGTCTCCTCGTTCACATCGTCCGATGTCATCAAACTCTGCTGAGCATGTTGACAGCATAGCATCAACTAGTCAAAATGAAATTCCTGGACGGAAAGGAAAGGTCAAAACTCCATGTGGATTATTTGAAGGGGACCATCATCTTCCCTGTTGTCCTTTCTTGGATCAGGCCAAAATATTCTTGCATAACCGTCCTGCTTCACTGTAGCGACTTCCATCTGGATAGAAGAAACTCACCTCAAGTCCTTTACTAGTTGAAAATGCGACTGACATTACTCAACCGTCGGTCGAAGCACCTATCGTTGAAAGTGAATCTTCTAAGCCCATACCAGACCAAAGTCATCAGGTCGAGATGGCAGTTGACCTAGTCTTGCTTTCAGAAGGTCCACCTTCAGATAATATCATTCCCAAAGAGAGTGAGAACGATACTGTTCAAATTATTTTTGTCACTTTAGATTCCAATGAACTTGGGGGCAATCGCCTGTTCCTTCACAATAGGAAGAGAATTCTCTAGTTCCTGCAACTCAAGGGGTTAATTCAACCGTTTATTTGGTACCCCCTCCAAGCAATCTAGTTAGTTCCTTTGATTGGAATCAACTAGCAAGATCCCGCCTTCCTTCTAATGTACCATTCCGGATCATAGTACAAGTTTACAAAATGATCGTGTTTGGCACTATCATAGATGAAGGGGCTTCAGTGAGTATCCTTTCCTCAACTGCTTGGAAAGCGCTTGGTTCACCATCGCTTATGCCTATTACACAGAATTTGTCAGGATTTAACAAAGGAACCACTCAACCATTAGGGATCCTTCCTAAGTTGCCAATAACTTTGAGAAGGAAAACCGTTCACTTGAACGTGATGGTAGTCCAAGGACCGTTAGATTACAATCTACTCCTTGGACGTGACTATGTTTATAGCATGGAAGCTATTGTTTCCACACTCTTTTGAGTGATGTGTTTCCCACATGAAGGCAAAATTGTCACTATTGACCAGCTTTCATTTCCTGGTTCAAACACAGCTTCAAGTCAAACATCATCTCTAAATGGTCCTTTTGTGTCAAGAGTGTCTCTTCAACCTTCATTCCATCCACCTAATTACCGCAAGTAGTCTGGTGAATGTAACGAAGTTTAGGGGGCATGCACCCTTGTCTATTTTGAGACGAACCCAGTTGAAAAGATAGGTTTCCCTATAGGTTATGTGATTGGAAGTGTTATCTCACACCATTCACCTTTGTCTATTTGATGGACAAAGCCAAGGGAGTGTTTCATCAGATCTGTTGACAAAACAATCCTGCTTAACCATAGTGACTTCCATATGGTTACCTAGAGACTCTCCTTTTCTCGATGCCTAGGGGCATGCAAACCTTTTTATGCAAGAGAAAAATGACCAATTTCATTTTTTTAGCTTTTTAGTTTTTCAACTTCTTAGGTTAGGTGATTGGTCTGACAATGTCTGCACCGCAGACGAAGCAAAGGAAGGGTTTTGTCTAAGCTGCTGATGAAACCATCCTACCTAACCTTAGTAGTTCCTTAGCTTTTTAGTGTTTTTTAGCTTTGTAGTTTGGTCGTTTCTAGCCTACATGAAAAGGAAAATGAGCAATGTTTCCGCAAGGTTCAAGCTCGTTAAAAAATAAACCTGCCAACTGAGCATATGTTCCCCCAGAGTTCAAGCTCATTAAAAAATGAACCCACCTCCAGTAAATAACCTTTGGGATTGCCATTATATCAGCCTTTTGAACCTTGGTTGTGTTCCTTCCATCACCTCCATCCTTTTGGCCGATCATACGCTTCCACTTGATTGTTTACCATTTTGAGGAATAGCTGCAATGAGTGGTCCTGTTAGCCACCCTCTTCACATCACCATGTTTTGAGAAGTTCCAAGATTATCCGGAACCAGTTGCTACCCTAAACACCACTCGTTCCTCAAAAATGAGTCTCCTTTAAACTCTTTTCAGACTCGCTAAATATGAAAATATTGTCGAGCTATTGGCCTCTCCAGCTCGCTAAAGTGATTGGAAGCACCATCCCTCCTATATATTTTAATATTTTTCGGACCTGAGGGATTATCTCACAAAAAAGATCGAGTGCTTGTCTTTTTAGGCTCGCTAAAGTGATCGAAAAGTAATCCATTTTGTATTATTTTAATATTTTTTGGACTTAAGGGACTATGCTACAAAAAATAATTGCTGGAGTTTCCTTTTCGTCCCTTTTCAAACTCTCTAAACATGAAATGGACTGAGTTATCTTTGTTGTTAAACTCGTTAAAACAATAGCGACAAACTTGTCCACTAAGACAAGAACGAGTTTCACTGTCGCTAGGCTTGCTAAAACATAGTGACAGGTTTGCCTGAAGGGAAAATTATAGAACAAGCATATGTTATCCTTCTCAAGCTTGACAAAAATAAAGAGGTACTGGTCAAAAATGACTGGGGAAAAAGAGAAGAAAATTTGAAGAATTTTATTGGTAGCAGGTCGCTCTTGAACATGACACTTTCACTCCATCACCATGATTGAGTCGGGTTGGGTTATTCTGTTCACCAGTCATATCACCATTGGTCCTCCATACCATCCATCTTTTGGGGTTAACGCTACCAATCCATCTTAGTGTCGCCGATATGTTCAAGAGAAGTCATTCAGAGAATTCACCATCTAGTTAATGCCTCATCCACTGCAATACCTTCACCCTCCATTTTTCATGACCGCCATTCCTAAACCTTGTATCATCAGATCGTTTTCACCTCCAGAAAATCATTTGCTTTGTTTCGTGTCATAGATGTGGGATACATTAAGGCCCTCCTACGATGGGTCACTTCTTGTCGACATCAGCTCATTATCTAAGAAGTTGACTTAGAAAAAACCCTTTCAGTACTTTGAAGCTTGCATGCCTCAATGGCAAGTTTCTCACTTCCAGCGACAGGTTTACATCAATGGCCTTTGACCGAAAGATTTTGCGTGGTGTTCAACATCGGATCATATATTCACACCACGTGAATTGTACTGTAGTACATTGAGGGTCATTGTCATTATCGGTGATTCCTCTCACGCCTGTTAATAGCTTACGTTGTTGGCTGGTAATCAGGCGATGTCTTTCCATGTTTGACTTCAGGACATCTTTTCACATGGATCGACTTATACATTGGGCAAAGATTGAACGAGTTTTGAAGACCTCGGATCTAGTTTCATCCATCCTGGCTGTGATATATTCAAGAATATAAAGACATCAAATGTACACAGAAGCTGCACAGATATTCATCTAAGACAGGGAAGATGACTCTTCATATGAGGAATCACCAGTTTGCAACTGCAGATGATTATCTGTCCTATGTACATGAAAATGAATTTATAAAGCTGAGCATGGGAATGCCTGCTTCAGCTAGATCATGAAAATAATATGATGATGATGTATTGTATTGTATCTTATATAGATCACCTTCCAGTTTGAATACCTTGGATCCTCATGATAAAGCATTTCACCTGACATCAAAAGATTTACGACTTCATGCTTTAGGGGGCAACTGTTATAGACATATTTGGGCACTGTAACCCCAATATTATTAGTTGATAAACCAAGGGCTCTTTAACTCCTAGAATTGTTGTTTCATACCCTAAAGGATCATGGTCAACTGATTACATCATTCCCCAAAAGTTCCACCTAAAAAACCACTCAGAACTGGTCAAAATTGGACCATACTGACTGCTCCACTATTAGGGTGTGATGCATACTGACTTCTACACTAGCCAGGTGTGATGCATACTAAAGAGGCCTTATGTGGGGTGCGATGAGCAAGGATGGACAAATGTCTGAGAGAGTGTGCTAAGTGGATGCTCATGGAATCTTCCAAAAACTTCTCCTATGACACTTGCCTCTCTGAATTCGCCCAGGGATGAGTAAGAGATCCAAGAAATCTCCAAGTGGAACCAATAACAACAAGTGGAATGACACTAATCAAAAACCCAGAGATGACTCACACCCTTGCAAACATCTATAAATGGATCCCTCATCTGAGAGATATAGGGGCTGTTACCGGGAATAGTGTCTATGCAGAACTGCTAATCCCACTAAGGCTGGTAGCTACCTTAGAAACAAACAAAGTAAAACTACTTTCATTTTCCTTTATGAAAGATAGATGAGAGAAGAATAAAGGAGACCAACCTCTGTCTTGCGCTTGGTTCCTTGCTTGATTCCTCTCTCTTTTGATAGTCCTTTGCTACTTGCTTTCTTGTATACCCAGCTTCATAGAGTACCTGTAGAATCAAAGCAGCATAACACTATACGAGAACATGGATCTATTATCATAAACAATCTAGGATCAGATGTAAATTGACCATACAAATGCATAAAACATAAATCACACAAGAGTATGGATGAAAACTTGAATAGCTTTATTGATAATCAAGAAAGAGCCAAGAGAGTTACAACGAATCGTTCTGACCCAGCATCATCCTCTCAGCAAGTGAGCCCTTCTTCACCTCATGAAAAGCTTAGATCACCCAACACTATGATGTTACCTCAAGAAACCAACAGTAATTCCTTACAAGATGCAAAATTCCAGCCTCTGGATCTCTCGGATGAGGGATCCATATATAGATGTCTACAAGGGAGATGAGTCAGCTTGTGATTTGATTAGTGTCTTCCCTCTGATAGTTCTTGATTCCACTTGGAGATTGATGATCTCTTACTCATCCCTGGTCGAATTCAGAGAGGCAAGTGTCACAGGAGAAGTTTCTGGAAGATTCCATGCTTCTCCACCTCGCGGATTGACACTCCCATTTGTCCCTTCTCGCCCATCGCACCCCATAGAAGGTCTTTTTGAAATGCAACGCACCTACTGTGTGTATTTAGGTGAGATGCAACGCACTTTGCCTATGGAGCAGGTGAAATGGTCCAGTTTTGACCAGTTTTTCATGGAGAACTTATGGGAGAAGCTGTAATCAGATGACCTTGTCCTTTTAGGGGTTGGAACAACACTTTTAGGGACTTAGGAGCCCTTAGTTTATGGACATTTGTGCTTGGGGTTGCAGTGCCCAAAAATGTCTATAACAGTTGCCCCCTAAAGCATGAGGTCGTTAATCTTTTTTGATGTCGGGTGAAATGCTTTATCATGAGGATCCGAAGTTCTTTCAAGCTGGAAGGAGACCTGTAATAAGATACAATACAATACATTATCTTCGTAATATTTTCATGATCTAGATGAGGCGGGCATTCCCATGCTCAGCTTTATCAATTCATTTTCATGTACATAGGACAGACAATCGTCTAAGTGTAGACTGATGATTCTGGTAGAGCCATCATCCCTTAGATTGGATGATTATCTGTGCAGCAATGATGTACATTTGATGTCTTTATTTTCCTGAATATATATCGCAGCCCGGATGGATGAAACTAGATTCAGGGTCTTCAATCTCGTTCGATCTTCACTCAAAGTACAAGTCGATCCATGTGAGAGATTTTCTGGAGTCGAACATGGAAAGACATCGCTTGATTACCAGCCAATGATGTAAGCTGCTAACAGGCGCGAGAGGAATCACCGATAATGATAATGATCCTCAAGCAACTGCAGTACAATTCACGTGGTGTGAATAAAGGACTTGGCGTCGAACACCACGCAAAATCTTTCGGTCGAAGGTCATTGATGTAAACCTGTCGCCGGAAGTGAGAAACTTGCCATTGAGGCATGCAAGCTTCAAAGTACTGAAAGGGGTGTTCCTAGATCAACTTCTTGGATAATGAGCTGATGTCAACAAGAAGCGATCCGTCATGGGAGGGCCTTAATGAATCCCACATCAATGACATGGAACGGAGAAAATGATTTTAATGGAGGTGAAAATGATCTGGTGATATAAGGTTTAGGGTGGCAGTCATGAAGGAATGGAGCGTAAATGTATTGCAGCGGGTGAGACACAGGTGAATTCTCTGAGTGACTTCCCTTGAACATATCGGCGACACTGACATGATGGATTGGTAGCATTAACCCCAAATGTGGATGGTGTGATGTGACCATGGTGATGTGACCAGTGAATGGAACAACCCAACCCGACTTGGATGCGGAGTGAAAGTGTCATATTCAAGAGCGACTTGCTACCAACAAAGTTTCTTCAAGTTTTCTTCCCAATTTTTCCCCAGTCATTACTGACTAGTACCTTTTTATTTTTGTCAAGCTTGAGGAGGATAACATATGCTTGTTCTATAATTTTCCCTTCGGGCAAACCCATCGCTATGTTTTAACGAGCCTAGCAATAGTGAAACTCGTTCTTGTTTGTTATGGACAAGTTTTTCGTTGTTAGGTTTTAACGAGTTTAACGACAAAGATAACTCGGTCCTTTTCAATTTTAGAGAGTCTGAAAAAGGGACGTAAAGGAAACTCCAAAAATCCTTTTTCGTCATCTAATCCCTTAAGTCCGAAAAAGTATAAAACAATACAGAAGGGATGAATTTTCGGTACTTTTAACGAGCCGAACAAAACAAGCGCTCAATATTTTTGTGTAACAATCCCTCAGGTCCAAAAAGATTAAAATCTAAAGGAGGGATAGCACTTCCGGTCACTTTAACGAGCTGGAGAGGCCAATGGCTCGGCAATCTTTTCATATTTTACGAGTCAGCTGAAAAGAGCTTAAAGGAGACTCTTTTTTTGAGGAACGAGTGATAAATTCGGGTAGCAGCTGATTCCAGGTAAGGTTTGGAATTTCCCAATCACGACAGTGTTACAAGGATGGCTAATAGAATCACTCTTTGCAGCTGTTCCTCAAAAGGGGTAAACAATCAAGTGGAGGTGAATGATCGGCCAATACAAAGTGGAGGTGATGATGAGAACACGACCAAGGCTTCAAAGGCTGAAGTACTACCTTCACAATGGTTATTTACTGGAAATTGGTTCATTTTTTAATGAGCTTAAATGCTGGGGGAAACATTTGCTCATTGCTTATGTTTATTTTTTAACGAGCATGAAGTCCGTGTTAAAACTGCTCGATTAATCTAGTCGTATGATAAGAATGTCTCATATATAAAAACAACATTATTTCAAAGCTTTGCCCCACATCCTTTCTTTATGCAAGTTAGGAAACGACCAATCGTACTAGTTTAAAGGGTTAGAAGACCTACAAATTTTAAAAAATAAATGGTCACTCTTCGCTTGCATGCCAAAAGGTTTGCATGCCCCCAGGTATAGAGACATAAAGTTTCAAGGTTACCCCGCAATTTCGCAGAAAAAACATTTGTGTTGCCAAAAAAGGCCTACCTCTTTCAGGTTACCAAAGATTGTTCTATTTGTACCACAAACAAAACACTTCTTCGGCGATGTCTACCGAAATAGACAAAGGTGAATGGCGCAGACACCTCCACTCACATAACTTTGACGAGGGAATCTTGTTCCAGTCCAACCCCCTTTTCCAATTGCGGACGAGAGTGTCAGACTAGTCATATATCCTTTGCGGAAACCTATGCTATACCTGAAGTTTTCTTGCTGAAGCAGACCAGGGTGCATGCCCCCTGGGTTTCAGTCATGTCCCCCGAATCACTCGCGCTCATCACGTGGACGGAATGGGGATTAATGAGACATTCCTTGCGTGAAAAGACCATTCAGGGATGGTATATGACTATTTGCTATGCGTGAACCAGGGAATGAAAGCTGGTCTACGAGCTTGACCACTCTTCCTTCGTGCAAAAAACACATTACTCTAAAGAGTGATGAGACAATGGCTCCCATGCAATAAATATAGTCTCGCCCAAGGAGTAGATTATAATCCAGGGGTCCTTGGACTACCATTACGTTCATGTGAACGGTTTTCCCTCTCAATGTTATGGGCACATTGGGAAGGATCCCTAACGGTCGACTGGTTCCTTTGTCAAAGCCTGTTAGATTTCTCATCTCAGGCAAAAGCGATGGCGAACCAAGCGCTTTCCAAGCAGTGGAGGAAAAGATACTCACAAAAGCCCCTTCATCTATGATGGTAGCGGCCATAACCATTCTATATATTTGAGCAATGATTCAGAATGGTATACTAGCCAGTAAACGGGGTCTGCCTAGTAGATTCCAGTCAAGGAAACGACTAGGTTGCTTGGAGGTGGGACCGAATAGTCGGCCGGGTACGACTCTGACGAACTTCCTTCCTGCGGTAAAGGAATGGGTAAATCGCCCCCATGTTCATCGGAGTCTGTGCTTACGAAAAGAATTTGGACGGTGTCATCCTTGTTCTCTTCGGTGACTGTATCATCTGAAGATGGAACCTTGGAAGGCAAGACCGGGTCAACTGTCGCCTCGACCTTTTGTCTTTCGTCTGGTGTGGATTCAAATGGTTTTTCTTCAGTGATAGATACTTTGGCCGACCTCCTGGGCGGGTCAGCTGGATTCTCAACCAGTGACGGACTCGGCAAGAGTTTCTTATATCCAGGAGGGAGCCGTAACGGTGAAATCGGACGGTCATCCAAAACTCTTTTAGCCTCGTCTAAGAAGGGACAACAGTGGACGGCATGATCGCCTTCACACAGTTTACAGGGAAATTTGCATTTTCCTTTTTGTCCAAGGGCTTCACTTTCACTAGTTGACGGTGTATTTTCAACATGATCATCAGAGGTTGACGACACCGGGTTGTGCAAACGAGGAGACCAGTCCCTTAAGATCCGAGGGATGCAAGGACAATCTCTATGAAAGTGGTCTCCTTTGCAAATGACACATGGCGATTTAGGCCTGGTCGGTGCAGTGTGTGGATTTTCGCTAGACGACGCTTGGTTACCCCTTTTCGCCTTTGGCTCCTTCTTCTTCTTCTCTTTCTTCTTCTTTTCCTTCTTCTTCTCAGGTACTTGATTTTTGGCTTTACCAGCCCCATCAAGCGAAGAGGAAGGAGGAGAGGAAGAATTGGACGAAGTAGAGGGTTGGGGGGTAACTCTGGAATTGTCTAGTTGTTGACTCGATTGTTCAGGAATCGCGGTGTTCTGAACGACGGAGGTTGAGAAAAGCCATACGGGCAAACCGATTGTCAATCCTGGAAGCGACAATGTGGCCATATGGGGTGCACCAACATCTCCCCAAGAGGAGAAGGGACTAGGATTTCCTCCAAGGGGAACTCCTTGGTTGGTGGACTCCATTTTCCTCAACCTAAGACCAATGTAGGAAAGGTGATGATTATTCCGTTTAAAATAAATTTTAGACACTTTGACACAACTTGTTTTTTCAATTTTAAAGAGTCGAGAAAAAACAAAAGATGACTCTAGTCGCCTTCGATTTTTAATGAGCCTGAAGTGACAAGTGCTCAGATGGACCTTTTCTGTTAAGGAGTCTGAAAAGGAACGAAAGGGACTGCTCTGGAAATCTAGGTAGAGGGATTACCAAACCAATCGCAAAACTGCAGAATACTTTTTACGGTACGGCAGACTCGGCTTCCTATGGATAAAGGATTAAGCCTATTGTGGTCTCCCAAAATATACTCGACGGTACGTGGGAGCACAAGTCCGTACTGGCACTTATCGTCTCAAAGTGGAGGAATCACCCAACCAATAGTGAAAACAACAGTTAGCAGGCTTTACGACGCCGGAATACGTCTCTAGCCTAGACTTCTAGATGTTGTGCGTTAGGTTCCAAAGCGTTGTTAGATTCATTAAATTTATTTTATAGTTGATCTTACTTAAGAAATTTTCCTTTCAGGTTCACCACGTGATGTAGATGTACAATTCCTAAAATGCAATCTAAGATGATAAAAAGTCGTTTTATCTTCTTTGTGCAATGAAAATCCTAGCTACTAAGGAGAGAGAGACAGTATTCTTTCAGCAAAGAGCATAGAGCACACACTATATGCACTGTCCTAAATCAAACCAATCAAATAGTCTAAATGAAAATGCACATGCATGTATTTGTTTTCAGCCTTCTTAATATGTGAATGATAAAAAGAAATCTAATGTGCAAATCTGAATTATTTTTCAAAGCGACAATTACTAACAAGTTTCTTTTCAAAATCAAAATGAAGACAATGAAAACACTTTGCGATTTGGAAATGAAAACTTACTTTCGACACTAGAAAAACTACTAATTCAGATCAAATACAATAGTAACAGGGTAATCGACTATCAAGAACAATAAGATTCTCTTCTATGACTGAAAACGACACTTGCAACACTTTCAAATCAAGAAACGACAATACAATTATGTTACTTCTTTGTAAAGGAGAACTGAAAATGACTCAAAAAATACATAAAAACATTTATAGTTCTTTGCACAGTGGAGGTGGAATAATAGCAAGGAAAGGGGTTTCAAATAGAGGTGTACTGACTACAGGCAACAGAACTCTTGAATAGATCTGAAAAGAGTGAACACAGAAACCAAAATTTAGGAACAATGCCTAGTCTGATCAGCGCACCTGTAACATAGTGAAACCGAAATGCAATGCACCTACTACACTCGGGAAGTGCACTGAATTTGAGATTCACAGAACAGACGGTGCGCTGGACCTAGGACGAGACTTTGATTGGGTTCCGGGTCACAGTTTGCAGTTCAGTTCAGGGATTTTGGCCGAGCAAGTGGTAATCAGTAAATCAATCACAGGGGTAGATCTAAGGAGGTTACTAGAGCCACCACGAGGGCAATTCAAAAGCTCATAAATCAATTGTTTAATTCATAAACAAAACCCGGAGATTGACTGAAGCAGCGTTGATCTACTTTGCACTTGCATAGCAAATGCAGTTCGAAGGCTAGCTGGCTTGACTTCAGGCTCTGTCTGTAAGTTTATAAAGTAAACAAAAGTAGATAAACAATCAATCTATTCGCTCCCCAGCGGAGTCGCCATTTTGTTATCGGGAATAGTGTCTATGCAGAATTGCTAATCCCACAAAGGCTGGTAGCTACCTTAGAAACAAACAAAGTAAAACTACTTTCGTTTTCCTTTATGAAAGATAGATGAGAGAAGAATAAAGGAGACCAACCTCTGTCTTGCGCTTGGTTCCTTGCTCGATTCCTCTCTCTTCTGATAGTCCTTTGCTACTTGCTTTCTTGTATACCCAGCTTCATAGAGTACCTGTAGAATCAAAGCAGCATAACACTATATGAGAACATGGATCTATTATCATAAACAATCTAGGATCAGATGTAAATTGACCATACAAATGCATAAAACATAAATCACACAAGAGTATGGAGGAAAACTTGAATAGCTTTATTGATAATCAAGAAAGAGCCAAGAGAGTTACAACCAATTGTTCTGACCCAGCATCATCCTCTTAGCAAGTGAGCCCTTATTCACCTCATGAAAAGCTTAGATCACCCAACACTATGATGTTACCTCAAGAAACCAACAGCAATTCCTTACAAGATGCAAAATTCTAGCCTCTGGATCTCTGGGATGAGGGATCCATATATAGATGTCTGCAAGGGAGATGAGTCAGCTTGTGATTTGATTAGTGTCTTCCCTCTGATAGTTCTTGATTCCACTTGGAGATTGATGATCTCTTGCTCATCCCTGGTCAAATTCAGAGAGGCAAGTGTCACAAGAGAAGTTTCTGGAAGATTCCATGCTTCTCCACCTCGCGGATTGACACTGCCATTTGTTCCTTCTCGCCCATCGCACCCCATAGAAGGGATTTTTGAAATGAAACGCACCTACTGTAGGTATTTAGGTGAGATGCAATGCACTTTTCCTATGGAGCAGGTGAAATGGTCTAGTTTTGACCAGTTCTGAGCAGTTTTTCATGGAGAACTTCTGGGAGAAGCTGTAATCAGATGACCTTGTCCTTTTAGGGGTTGGAACAACACTTTTAGGGACTTAGGAGCCCTTAGTTTATGGACATTTATGCTTGGGGTTGCAGTTCCCAAAAATGTCTATAACAGGGGCTGGAATTTTGTAATTTGTAAGGAAGTGCTGATAGTTTGTCTTTGAGAAAGAGCATTGTATTGTTGGGTGATTTTGCTTTTCATGAGGTGAAGAGGGCTTTGATGCTGGGAGGATGATGCTGGATCAGACAGCTGGGTTGTAATTATCCCTTCTATTTTAATAAAGTTCTTTGAGTTTTCCTTCATACAATCGTGTATTTGTGAATCTTGTTATTTGTGAATGCTACTGTATGTTCAATGTATTTCTGATTCTGCATTGTTTATGATATAATAGATCGAGATGCTTTGATGGTGATTTGTTACTTTGTTTCTACAGATATTCTCTAAGTGGGACAAGTAGGAGAGGAGTTGCAAGCTCTATCAAGGGGGAGACAAATCGAGCAAGGATTCAAGTGGAAGATCCAGGTTGGTTCGTTTGCTTCTCTCTTATCTATCGTACATACTAGCAGATCGAAAAGACACTAGTTTTCCCAGAAACACCTAGACTTCCTTGGTAGCACAAACCATAATCACTAGTGCCATTACTTGAAAACCCGGTTCACTGCTGTCCAATGCTCCTTCCCTGGTTTTGACATAAACCTGCTCAATACTCCCACTGCATGTGAAATGTCTGGTCTAGTATAGACCATCGCATACATTAGGCTACTGAATGCACTTGCATATGGAACATAGGGCATATCCTCTTCCTCTTCTTGTGTCTTGGGACACTGTTCAGCAGATAACTTTACACCTACAGGAATAGGAACCTTCATCGGTTTACTATCCTGCATATTAAACCTCTGCAATAATGTCTCGTCATACTTCCTCTATTTTAACCAAAGCTTCCTCTTTTCCTGATCTATTTTAATTTCCATGCCCAAAATATACTTTGTAGCACCAAGATCTTTCATGTCAAATTTGGAGGATAATTGGGTCTTCAAATCCTAGATAATTTCTTTGTCATTTCGAACCAGCAACATATCATCCACATACAAGACCAGATAAATAACACAGTCACCAATTAATTTAAAATACACAAAATGACCTGCTTTGCTTCTGGTGAAGCCAAGTCCCCGTATAAATGTATCAAATTTCTGATACCACATCCTTGGTGACTGTTTTAACCCATATAGAGACTTCTTTAACTTGCAGACCAGTTCTTTCTTACCCTTCACCGCAAAGCCTTCAGGTTGCTTCATGTAGATCTCCTCTTCCAGATCCCCGTGAAGAAATGTTGTCTTGAAATCCATCTGTTCTACCTCAAAATCAAAATCCGCAGCAACAAATAAAAGTAATCTAATAGAAGCCACCTTAGCAATAGGAGAAAAAATATAACCAAAATCAATTCTCGGCACTTGGGAATAACCTTTTGCTACCAACCGAGCTTTGTATTTCTCCACCTTTCCTTTAGCATTTGTCTTCTTCTTGAGCACCCATTTGCTGCCAATGGGTTTCCTTCCCACTGACAACTCCACTAGATCCCAAGCCTCATTTTTGTGCAAATATGCCATTTCATGAACCATGGCCTCTTTCTAGAGTTTTCCATCCTTTGAATCTACTGCTTCCTTCACAGTTCTGGGATCATCATCAGTAATAGATAAAGCAAAATTTGAACAAAAAGCAGATGGACTATACCTTTCTGGCTGCCTTCTTTCTCAAACTGATCTTCTCACACCAGAAGTTTGTGGCTCTTCATCTTCTAATTCCTCCTCTATTGTAGAGTCGGATTCTTCCTCCTTTAGCTCAAACTCTATCTTCTCAGGTTCCTTTGGTTGGACTGCATGTTTAATGACATCTTTCACCTCTCTGAACACCACATCTCGGCTGTACACAACCTTCCTTGTTAGTGAGTTCCAAAGCTTATAACCCTTTAAACCATCCTTATACCCAATATAGATGCACTTTTCAGATTTACTGTCCAACTTGGTTCATTTCTCCTTTGGAACATGTACATATGCATCACATCCAAATACCCTCAGATGTGAAAGAGAGGGTTTCTTACCAGTCCATACCTCTTGTGGAGTCTTATCCTCCAATGCTAATGAAGGTGATCTATTGACCAGGTAACATGCTATCTCCACTGCCTCTACCCAGAATTCTTGTCCTAACTCGGCAACACTGAGCATGCTTCTTGCCCTTTCCATCAACATCTTGTTCATTCTTTCTGTAACTGCATTTTGCTAAGGTGTATATGGAGTAGTCTTCTACTGTGCTATACCACACTTCTTACAGAATTCTTCAAATTCCTTACTGCAAAACTCTCCACTATTATCTGTCCTCAACACCTTTATCTTCTTCTCTGTCTAGTTTTCCACCAGAGCCTTAAATTCTTTAAACTTGTCAAAGACTTCAGATTTCTTCTTAAGGAAATATCTCCATGTATTCCTTGAGAAGTCATCTATAAATGATACAGAGTACACAGACTTACCCAGTGATGGAACCTTCACAAGTCTAAACACATCACTGTGCACAAGCTCTAATATCTGTTTTGCCCTCTTACCACCAGAGGGGAAACTCACTCGATTCTGCTTCCCATATACACAATTTTCACAGAAATCAAAATCCAGAGAGCTATTACTCATACCTTCTACCATACCTTTAACATGAAGTATTCAAAGGCCCTTCTCTCCAATATGTCTAAGCCTTTGATGCCACAACATGGTCTTCTCTCGAGAGACCACTAGATTTTCTGCTCCACTTTCAGGAACCAAAGAACTATTGCACCCATCAATAACAGTGCTACGTTGCAGCTTGTACAAAGTTCCAATCCGAACTCCTTGCATCAATACCAGTACTCCCCGAACCATGTTACAGGTATCCTTCTCAAACACTATTTTTACACTTGCATCATCCAACTTTCTTACAGAAATTAGATTTTTTGCCAATGCAGGAATATGTAGAACACCCGGAAGTGTTCTAAACCTTCCACCTTGCAGCTTCAACTTTACTTTTCCACGACCAAAAATTCTAGCCTTCCTATCATCCCCTAAGAAGACATCACCACCATCGTATTTCTCATACTCGCAGAACCACTCTGTATGGGGAATGAAGTGAAAGGATGCACCCGAGTCAATCAACCATGCCTCATGATCTACATGTGTACTTGATGAATCCAAGTACACATCCCCACCTTCATCTGAGGTGGTTTTCACCTCTGCAGAAGGAGAATCATCAGATCCCTTTCCTTTGTCAGGAGCTTTAGATTTACAGTTCCTTTTGTAGTGCCCTTCCTTTCTACATTTCCAGCACACCACCTTTACAGGTTTTCCTTGAGATTTAGATCTCCCTCTAGATTTAGATCTCCCACTCGATGAATTATTTTTGTTTCTATTCTGGGACTGTCCTCGTATAGACAAGGCATCACTATTTTGGCTTTCCATATTTTTGCGTCTCATCTCCTCCATCAGCAAGGATGAGACTATTTCATCAAACTGCAAGGCAGTTGCATCGCTACCTATTGCAATAACTAGACTATCCCATGAATCTGGTAGAGAAAACAACAAACTAATGCACTTATCTTCATCTGCAATTTTTATATCAACAGACGATAACTGACTTACCACAATATTAAATGAATTCAAATGCTCTATCACCGAGTCTCCATCTTTCATCGTTAGGTTATATAGTTTTTTCCACAGGAACAGTTTATTCACCAGATACTTAGATTGGTACAAAGTCCCTAACTTGTCCCATAAAGCCTTCGCTGTAGCTTCCCCTGATACATTCACCAATACTGAATCTGAGACACACAATCATATTGTGCTCTTTGGCTTCCGATCCAACTTCTTCCATTCTTCATCGGTCAGTCCTGTTGGTTTAGTACTCAGATCTACCGCAATCCACTGATCTTTATCCACCAACAGATCCTCCATCTTGAGTTTCCACAACTCAAAACACTGACCATTAAATTTCTTGATCTCTATCTTTCCACTGCTTGCCATCTTCTTTTACCACTAGAATCGATCTCACAGATCTCCCATTGAACAGGGTCTACCACAGGCCCAAGTGAAACCCCTCAGCAAAAAAGGCGTCCCCTTGAAGCCAAAACAGCTCTGATACCAAATGTAGGTTTTAACCCTGTACAGAAATTACTTGCATATGAATTCTAAAACATAGAAAATAAACAATGCGAGAAAATTACACATAAAAAACATATACACAGAGACTTTCCCCTAGATCCCAAAACCAGGACTACCAGCTTGATTTTTCATTATGTTCCTTTCAATGTTTCAATACATATTTATACATGCCGAAGCATCCAATAGCATGGACCGAAAAGCATCACGTCCAAAACCATGTGCGAAAATCATGCACAAAACCATAGGTAGGTCCGCCCAACCTAATATACGGTCCAAAATAAATTTCCCCAGGGCGCTGCCCCAGACCCCGTAGAGGGGGGCTGCTTGCCCCCCTCAAACCCACCGAATAGGGAGGGGTTTCTGCCCCCCTTTGTGATCCCTCCACTATGCAATCGGTGCAACGAAGGGGGAGCTCCACTCCCCGTCTAACCCCCCGGTTCACTACGTGGGCTAGTTGTGGAAAGAATATAACACAACCCAACAAAAAAATGGAGATGATTTATAATTACTTGGTTAACAGACAACTCGTGATGATAATTTTGAATTTCAGGCTGGAAAATGATTGGTTACAGATATGGAGAACTGAAAATGATGAAAAGGGGAGAATGAGAATAAATGAAGTTTATAGGGAAATGGAAAAATGGAGGGAAAAACGGGATCAATGTGACATGACGTGTACGGGATGGATGAGGTGGCAGATGGGACATGGCGATATGATGGGGTGACATGGGAGTTATGTATGGTGATGTGGAGGACTGAACTTCCAGATGCGCTTGCTTGCTACAGAGCTACAGGGGCACCACCAGAATGGGGGAAGCTTGCCCGAGGTGATCCTGCAACTCTTATCTATCTTTGATCTCATGTCAACCATGATCATTAACTTCTCTTACGGAACCATCTGTTGGTATAAAAACTGAGCATGTTATGATTTTGGGTTGGGGCCATCGCGGGGACTCGACACGACATTTAACTCCACTTACGGTAGGTGCCTGATACTTAACTGCATGCACGTTTATATATATTTTTAAAATAAAATAACTCTGACCGGGTCTTGCCATTGCATCATTCTCAACAATAATATGAATCCACCCTTAATAAAATCCAAAGCTTTTGTTTTTTTTCTTATTTTGATTTATTTTTCTATTTTGAAATAGATATTTTTTCTGTTTCTACAGTTGAAAGACATAGTGAAAAACGAGTTACAACATGTCCTACAAATAGGAATAATAGTCTAACTTCCCTACAAATTCACCCTATTTTCCATTGTGGAAGCGAAAATTTCACCCTCTAATGGTGCAATTTGTTGGACAATTAAATTTCCCAATAACCCATATGCGTGAAAAATTAGGCCACATGGGCCATGTGGCCACAAGCTGGGCCTTAATGCCCGCCCTCGTCACCTCAGCACCTTAACTAACAGATCATGGTCATATTAAATGCCACGAGAACGAGGGTTGGGCCAACAACACGCCCTTCCCGTCAGAGCCCCTTAATTGTCGTGCGCTAGGTCATGTTGTTGTGATGGGACCAGGGGCTGGCCCCCCACACTAGTGCCCATCTTCTGGGCCCCTTTTCACCATGTTTGTAGTCATATGCTAGCCCATATTCCCATGATTAAGGCCTTGTTCCAACTCCACGCGGTCGAGCGCTTCTTCCATTGATCATGTGGGGGCACATTACACTAGGGGTCAGTCCCCTTCATTAGCACCCTCCGTTGAGTGCCTTCCAAATAATGCCAGGGTCATATGGTGTGGTTACGACTGAGGGTCAGGGCTAGTAACTTGACCTTTTCCTCCAAATGGCATTGATCTAAACTTTATATACACGTTCTAGCCATAGTAATATAAGAAACACCATGAGTCCTAATGATAAGTCATTGTAATGCTAAATAGGAGGTTGGGGGTTTGAATCCTCCCGGGCCTCTGGCCGACCATACCAAATTTTTATTGTGCATTGGGGTTCCACGTGGCAACCCATGATTAGGCTACATTGCAGGCCATGATTGGAACAAACAAAACCAATCAAATTTGATCACAAATTGACGATCCAGGAGATGCCACTTGTCAACACCTGATTGTTTTGTACTTACATAGTCACCCTGGATGATTTCAGCTGTACGAAAGCCCAGTCAGCTGCTCAGTCAAAAACCTTGCTCATCTATTTTATCTATTGGGCCAAACAATCTAAACACGATAAATTGAATGTATGTTTCCAGGTTGAGGTGAAACAAATTTCGTTGGATTCAAAATGACGAGAACTTCGACTTGACGCTAGTTTCAAGATTTTTTGGGCGCTTTAATTTTTGAGGTAAAATTTGATCACCTAATCACACCTTCCCACTAGGAACTTTTGGACTCCAAAATTTTACTTCTCCTAGTAAATAAAATGAGGCTAAAACACAAAATTACCCAAAATTTCAATCCATATGCTATATTTTCAATTGGTGCGCTTCAAGCTCTAATCAAGAAACTTCACCTATCTTCTTCATGAAGAATTACTGTCTTGTTAAGAATCGAGCCACAAATTCTTATCACTGGTGCGACAACAAAAACATTGATCAGTGGAATCTAAACATTCACTTTAATATCATATTTGAATGCTTCAAAACAACTTCATCTTGAAGTTAAACTGTTGACGACAAACTTGACTCCATCTTGGAAATACAAAACAATATAAAATTACTTCACCGGCCTCAAATAGAGCTTGTATAGAAAAGTAGACTCCTTCAAATATTCAATGACTTAATTAGATTTGCCTACAAAAACATAGCAATATTGTACAATCTTAAACAAATATTCTATTTCACAAGAAGTTTCATCTTGAATACTTGCATCGATGAGTACATGACAAACTTGTAGACAAACTTGGATGGAAACTTGTATATTCCAAAAGTCCTTACACATATGGACTTATAAACAAGTCAATAACATAACGTCAATGAAACATACTTGTCTCACATAGTGACTATTATTGTTCACTTTAAAAAATTACCCAAACAAGTAAACAACAAGTAATTACAAATTTATAGAGAAACTTTACAAATAGTTCTCCTTTTACATCAATTTTTCCTTGAAGGTTTCTTTAGGATTGGTACGAGTCCTCTTTGCCACCTCTTTCTTCCCTTTCACTAGGTTGCACAATCACTTTTCCCTTCTTGGAACAAAGCTCTAGATGTAATTTCCAACATCGTTCATTTCCATTCCCATGCATCTTGCAATGGATACAAAAGAACTTCCTCTTGCTTGCCGACAAGGAAGTCCTCTCATGTGAACGAGATTCATCATGCTTGATGCCTAGAATCTGATCCATCCTTTTAACCATTACCATGTGTTTCTCACAAAGACCACACAATGGTCAAATGCATCACAAAATGTACAAGGATACATATTCCACAAATAGTCAAAATTCGGAAAACGCCCATGAGATTTATAACTTTCCCTTGGGTTGCAGGTTTGACGATGTGGGGTGGACAATGAAATGATAGGTCCCTTCAAGAATTCATCTCGTTTGAGAGGAAAATGAACTTTGTCACCACCATATTCATGTGACATATCATCCTCAGATGATTGTTGTGCCTCAAACCGTTTAGAGCATTATCTAAACTCCCTTTGACCATATCCCAGTCCTTGATACTTTGGTCTCTCTTGTACCATGATTGGATATGTTATCCCTTGGCCACTAATGCTAAGGCCTCCTCCTTCATAAACCATTTTAGAAAGAATTTGCATACCAATTCCTTTGGTATGTTTCTCAAATGTTGCAAATGTGTTGTTATGAACACAAACAGAAGGAATTGTACTTGAAATGCTTATTACCTCCTTGAAATTTACATTCATCTTTTTAGGTTCTGATGATGACAATGACATTTCAGATGACTCTAGCCACCCACTTTTACCAACTAGCATATGGTGAGAATCTTCAATATGCTTGAAAAATTAACGTGCATCATTTTCCTCATATGTTCCATAACTAGTGTGTGAACCATTCCCACATATTGGTTTCATTTTGGAGATGTCTTTTGCTATCACAGGAGTGGAACTTTCAGCAACATGTTCCTAAAGCACATGCTGCAACTAAAGGCACATATTCCTTTTCTCTTCTTCATCCATTTCTAGCATTCTTCTCAGCTCATTGTTCTCCATACGAAGAGCCAAATTCATCTCCTCTAGCTCTTGGAAATTCCTCTTACCTATTCTTGGAACTTGGTCAAATGTATCTATGACACCAATTGATTTTGAAATGAAGGAGGAGGTTAATTTCCTCTTCCTAAAAATAGGGTTCGATCTCTGACGCTTTTCAAGGAAAAATGAGTCTTAACACAAAACATGTTTTCCAAAATTTCTCTTTAAGTTATGAGTTAGTTTTCACATGTAAACTTAAGCATAAGAAACACACCATCACATAACTCATATAGGAATTCATGAAGAGTAGAACAAAGGATTTTTGATGGAGTTCACCCCTCCTCAGCTACATCTTCGATCCTACCAACATAGCTATACCTCTCCATATATTCAGTGGAAAAAGGAGTACATAAAAATTTGTTGATAAAACATGTGGCTATTTCCCCTTCAAGCAATTGTTCTCTTGCAAATAACTCTCACATAAACATCATGACAACCTATAGCGAGTCATGAAAACATCAACAACACAAGGTATCTCCTACAAAGACCTTGTACTCCATCTGAAAATGAGCATACATGAGGATATAAGCACTTGAATTCCACATTGAAGGACAAATAGAAATATTTCCTCAACAAGACATAGTGAGAAAAATATAGAAGAGTTGAACCATGCAAGTAACAGTTGTTGCAGTAAGCTTCTGTAGGTATGAAAACCCCTACAAGGCCTTCTCCATGCTCAAATACCTTCAAGAACTACTCCAAAAAACTTATTGATCTATACACCCATGAATTTGAACCTACAAAAACTTCCTTTAGATGTGCTCAAATTAGAAAATAGAGGTCACCATTGGAACCAGAATGTCAAAAAACCCCTAGGTAGACTCTTCTTGAGCTCCAAAACACTGAAAAATCACAAAGATATGGCTCTACAAGCTTCCATGTAGTTTTGTTGTTATCCGTCCTACAAATTTGACTAATAGTCTAATTGTCCTACAAATATTCCCTGTTTTCTGCCATGGAGGTGACAATTTTTCCCTCTAACGGTGCAATTTGTTAGACAATTAAATTGCTCAATAACCCCTATGTGTGAAAAATTAGGCCACATGGGTCATGTGGCCGCGAGCTGGGCCTTAACACCCACCCCCATAGGCTTAGCACCTTAATTGTCAGGTCATGGTCATATTAAATTCCACGGGATCGAGGGTCAAGCCAAAAACCTGCCCTTCCCATTGGAGGCCCTTAACTGCTGCGTGTTGGGTCATATGGTTGTCACGGGACCATCAACTGGCCCCCCACACTGACACCCATCTATCGTGCCCCTTTTCTCCACACTTCTATTCCCTTTGATTAGCACCCTCCCTCGAGCACCTTCAAGTTAACATAAGGGTCATATGGTGTTGTTGCAATTGGGGGCTAGGGCTAGTAGCCCAATCTCTTCCCCCAAATGGCTTTGATTGAAACTTTATATACAAGTTTTGGCCATATTAATATAAGAACCATAATGAGGCCTAGTGGTAAGCCATTTCAGTGCTAAACAGGAGGCCAGGGGTTTGAATCCTCCCGAGCCTTTGGCCGACCATACCAAATTTTTATTGCGCATGGGGGTGCCATGTGGCAGCCCATGATTGGGCCACATGACAACTCATGTTTGGGCCATGTGGAAGCCAATTATTGGGCCAAAAAAAACCAATCAAATTCTACCACAAGCTAATGAACCAAGAGATGCCAATTGTCAGCACCTGTTTGGTCCATACCTGCACAGTCACCCTGGATGATGTCACCAATATGGAAGCCGAGTCATCTGCCTAGTCACCAACCTTGCTCATTTTTTTTAGTTGTTGGGCCAAACGATCAGAACATGATAAATTGAGCATACAATGTCGGATTGAGGTGAAATGGATGTTGTTGGATTCATAACAACAAGAAAATTGACTTGACGCTACTTTCAAGACTTTCTGGGCATGTCGACTTGATACCAGTTTCAAGACTTTCTGGGCACTTTCATTTTTGAGCTAAAATTTCATCAACTAATCAATTCTTTATATTTTCTTCCTCTTTCCAATAATAATACTCATATGGACAAGAAAATTGCAACTTGGCATATTGTCTTTTACACAGTCACCTAGGATCATATCTGTGAAAGCTCATCTCACTAAACCTAAGGCTAATAAGTTCCTTAGCCTCTATCTCAATAGCCTTCAATCTCTTGAGCTCATAAGATCAGAGGAAAGGAAAGCCAAGGTGCCTTATTATTCTTCTGCAACAACTGAGATAAACCTATGCTAAGTTGGTAGCCAATGTCCCGCATGATGTCATGTACCTTCCTAAATCATTTTGGAAAAAGATTAATTTTTGTATTATGGGGCCAATTCTGGAGCTAGTGGACCCCATTTTATTTTATTAGGAGATTAGACTTAGGAAAAGTTATTTGTGTTGTAGTTAAGTTACACACTCCCTAGTTCGATTTGCATGGAGGTGGTTAAGTTTTGCATGATGGTGGTTAAGTGAGGGCCCATGATGAAGGACAAATTGGAGGGAAAAGTGCTCCATGAAATCTATATAAGGAAGGTAACTCTCGTCATCTAATTCATTTGTCTTTTTGGTAATATCAATTTCTCTTTGGTCACTTGAGCTTCTTAACTGAGTCACTTGTTATTAAGCACAAGTTCTTCAAGCGAAGAGCTCACCCTTTATTTGGGGGACTTCGAGTGCCACCCTAGGAAGGTTTTCTTTCATTTCCTCAGGAGGAGGATATCAGTGTGATTCCTAATGATTGCATCCATCTCCAGGTGGTGCGTATTATTGGAGGACATAGTGAAGAGGAGGCTGAGTTTTCTTGTGGCTTCTTGCAGAAGAGTTTGGGTGAAGGATTTTTTGAATAGGAGGCATAGGAGGATTGTTGGCATTTGGGAGAAATTTCTGAGTTGGAGGAGTGTGCTACTTCGCAGGGTGATTTTCGCACTTCCTGGTACAACGTAAAGGCAACACTGGGTATTCACATGGAGGGTTGAGTATCAGTCTTTGAGGTTGAACTTTACTGTGGAGGTTAAGGGAAATATTTGGAGAAGTGATTGTTTCATTTTCATGAGGTTGGAGGAGGATTTTGTTGGGGTTTATTACATGTCATTTTCTGGAGCACTTTGCACGGCGTGGGGCATATTGGAGGTCAATTTCGAAAGTTAAAAATCTAGCCAAACCATTTCTAGGTTTTTCTGGGTTTTCAACAAGGATCCCAGATATATATGTTCATAATTTTCTGAGCACCGAAGGTGGGGTTTTCATCCATATATTTGCAATAGGCAGTGTAGAATTGTTGGGGATTACATAGGGCATATTGGAGGCCGAATTTGGGAGTTTGGATTCAACCCAAACCCTTTCTAGGTTTTTTACAAGGATCCTAGATACAAAGTTTCAACATTTTCTGAGCATGAGAGATGGGGTTTCTTGTAGTTCCTTTCCAGCTAGCAGTGTAGTTTCTCGGACAACGCAGAGAATTAGAGGAGCAACCATTTCCATCTTCAAGATTATTATTTATCTCTTGGGTCCTCTCAAGCTTGCTCTTGAGGCAAGCCTCGGTGCATTTCATTGTACTTGCTCCATTTCATTAATAAAATGGCTTAGTTGGTTCTCATTTCTGGAGTTTTAATAAGCATTTGTTGATTGTTTTTATTTGTTGTGTCACAAATCGATTTTGTTTTTCATATCACTGTTTATTTATGTTTAGAACATTACAGTGGTATCAGAGTTGGGTTTTTCAGCCATATTTTTGCAGTAGACAGTGAAAAATTGTCGGGGATTACGTAGGGCATATTGGAGGCCGAATTTGGAATGTTTGATTCACCCGAAACCCTTTTTGAATTTTTCTGGGTTTTTAACAAGGATCCTAGATATAAAGTCTTAGCATTTTTTGAGCATTAGAGACGGGGTTTCTTGCAGTTCCTTTCCAGTCAACAGTGAAATTTCTTGTGACAATGCATAGCATTAGAGGAGTAGTCATTTCCAACTACGAGATTATTGTTTTATCACCTGGGTCATGTCAAGCTTTCTCTTGAGGCAATCCCAAGTGCATTTATCCATATTATTGTACTTGCTCCATTTCATTAATAAAATGGCTCAGTTGGTTCTCACTTCTAGAGTCTTAATAAGAATTTTTTGTTGTTTTTATTTCCTGTGTCACAAATCGATTTTGTTTTGCATATCATTGTTTATTTAAGTTTGGAACATTACATATGACCACTTTGTTAGTCACATACCTTGGAAAAATATGTGGAGGCCTTTGAGAACCAAAACAATCTAAGGTATATTCATCGAGGTGAGGCAAACCAATATGTTATCTCCACAACTACTTTCCTAGCCTAATGGGATATGCAAGGGGCTTCTTCATCAAAGATCAACTGATATAAAACCATGAATAAGTGCTCAACAAGTTTTTCATATACTCCTTTGTAGTTGTACTCTGATAATACTCTGCAATGCACATTAATAGGTATTTCTCTTCGGGTTCACTTCCATTCTAGACCTAGGAATTCACGACGAACATAAATACCATCTAATAAGTAGGAAAACATGTAGAACTATGGTTTCTTTCCATGTGGATGTTCTTTCAGCTTGTTCAAATTAGTCTCCAATTGTTGGGATATCAAAATTTCCCAATTTAATACTTTCCCTTCTATGAAGAGCGGATAAAGCGTGAAGATCCAACCTTCATCAAAGAATTATGTATTCTTTCTTCCATAGATCCTATAGCACATAGCCATCGGGTACTAATAAACTATTTTGAGAGACTTGTTCCTATATGTACCATCTAGCTTGTGGAAAAAATTAGTTGGTTCCTACCACCATGACTTGATTACTTCTCTAGTGTTCAAATAGCACAAAGTTGCATAAAACTAAGAATTCAAGTGTTTCTCAGGCTTGGGAAACATGTAATATGAGTGGAATTCATGCAGCATGTAAGAGGAAATCTGTTATCGACTAACACTATTGAGCACCATGTGTTTAGTGTCTAGACCTTACAATTCCATTTGTTGGACATTTGATGGTGTATAGGTGGCTGTGTAAATGTTGGCATAGATGTCAAACAAGGGTTAGCATGATCATTGGGTGTTTGGATGGAATTTCGTGGTAGCTGCGGGCTTACTAAAGAAGCCATAAAATGATCATCGTGGTAGTTGGTGTTCAATTGGCCAAATAGTCAATGGGCAGAGAAGTTTGCAGTCACCTTCCAAGAAGCAGAAGGACTCAAACCCTATATTAGACCCTCCCCATTGGAAATTTATCTGAATCATATTTCCAATGATATGAATAACTTTAAACATGGACTCTTGGATCAAACATTATGGCGTGTTGAAGCTCAGGGACTTGAAGCCCTAAGAAGAAAGGAATACAAGCATATCGGAGGTCAGGAAAATCGATACATTTCAACATCGGAAGATAGAGATATCGACGGTCACATTATTGGCGCATCGAATTATTGGCAAACAGTGATCGGAGGTCTAACAACATCATCCATATTGGCAATTAGAGGAGATTGGAACCTTGGAGATCAGCGGATCGGCGCATTCTATTGTCGGAGTAGGCTGTATCACATATCGGTAGATCGGAAGATTGAAGATAAGAACTTTTCAACTGTGAACCCTTTAAAAAGTTGCGATATGGGTAAAGTTCTGATTGCATTAAAATCCATTGGGAATGAAAAAAGAGAAATAATAAAGGAATTCATCGCAAAACCATAGGTGGGAGAGCCATTTTCTCTCTCCTCTAGTGGGACATGTGGAGACATATGTTTAGATTCGATAAAGACACTTGGTAGCATGTGATTGGCTTTGATAAGGACACATGGCAGGATGTGATTGGCTCCAATAAGGGACAAGTGGTAGCTGATGTCAGCATGATGTGGCAGTACGACATGACACGTGGCAAGAAGTTTTGGCATTTTGAGGGGGCCTAATGGGCCATATCCGGGTGACACGTGTCACCACTAAGGAAGTGCAACGTGGTAGTGATGATGTCATATTGGAAGTCAGTGATCAGAGGATTGAGGATATTAGAATTTTATAATAGTTGGTTATTAAAGAAGTTCCGATGAGAGGGGCTCTAACACGTGTTAGCGCATGATCAAGAGGAAACTAATAGAAACAAGGCTACAGAGCATTAACAAAGGAAAAAGGCCCATAATGCTAAAGGACTTAGCACCTTAAGGTTAAGCCTCTGGTCACTGCACTCAGTCCTATGGTGGATATGTGAAAAGGGGTTAAACAATGTTAGACCAGGCAGTAACTCCTCCAAATCAATTCACATTTATTCATTCAAGTTGGTCTTTATTATATACATGAGGGAGATACTGTTCACTTCATCTCCCGGTGACTATTCATATTTCTTATGATTTATTTACATCAGTTACACTTATTCACCCAATCCCGATGATTAGGTGTCAACATTCCCCCCCCTTAATCTGAAGGGATGTTGGTGAGTCCAAGCATCATTCTGAACCATTCAAGCTTTTCTCTTCCAAGCGCTTTGGTGAAGATGTCTGCAATTTGCTCATTAGTGGAAAAATGGTGGAGATGGATTGTTTTGGCCTCAACATGATGTCGAATCAGATGATATTTAGTATTGATGTGCTTTTTTCGATCATGGAACTTTGGGTTCTTGGAAAAATTTATTGTCGAGGTATTGTCAATCATGAGTGGAGTCGATTGTTCTTGTTTTACCTACAAATCTTCAAGAATTTTCTTGAGCCACACAATTTTTTTTGTTGCCTTGGCTGCTGCCACATATTCTGCTTCTGTTGTGGAATCTACTGGAACTAATTGTTTGCATGATCTCCAGGAGACAGCTTCTGATCCAAGACTCATAGCATAACCTGAAGTAGATACCCCAATTTCTTTGTCTCCATCGAAGCCTGAATCAGAGTATCCAATCAAGCCAAAGTCGTCCACCTGTGTATATTTGATTACAAAGTCTTGAGTTCCCTTCAAGTACCTTAGAACTCTTTTTGTAGCAGACCAATGTCCCTCACAAGGTTTTTGAATAAACCTGGAGAGGATTCCAATAGCAAACGAAATGTCTAGTCTGGTAGTAGTTAGGTAGTTGAGACTTCCTACAAGTTGTCTATACTTTGTTGCATCCTCAAATTCTTTTCCTTCAATGGATGTGAGCTTTAAGTTTTGTTCCATTGGAGTAGTAAGAGGATTGCATTCTATCATGCCAAACCTGTTCAACAAATCTCCAATGTACTTCTTTTGAGAAAGAAATATAGACTTTGGATGTTGAGTTACTTCAATACCAAGATAGTAATGAACATAGCCCAAATCAGTCATTTGAAAAGCTTTCCTCAATTCCTTGTTTATGGATGCAATGTAGCTTTCAATGTTCCCTATCATCAAAAGATCATCTACATATACCACAAGATATACAACTGTTTTGCCAACTTTCTTGACAAATAAAGTTGCATCATCAAGATCATAATGTTTGAAATTGAGTTTCAGAAGATGCTCAGTTAGTTTTTCATACCAGGCTTGCGGTGCTTGTTTGAGGCCATACAAGGATTTCACAAGTTTTCATACTTTATGTTCATGTCCTTTCACAACAAATCCTTCAGGCTGGGACATAAAAACATTCTCTTTTAGATCTCCATTCAAGAAAGAAGTTTTTACATCTATTTGATGGACTTTCCAACTGTTCTGAGCTGCTAGGGCAAAGAGTGTCCGGATGGTAGCCCATTTTGTTGTGGGGGGAAAAGTCTCCTCATAATCAACCCCTTCCTTCTATGCAAAACCTTTTGCCACAAGCCTGGATTTGTGCTTGTCAAGTGAGCCATCAACTTTATACTTGTTCTTGTAGACCCACTTGTAGCTAATTGGTTTGGTTCCTAATGGAGGATCAACCAGCTTCCAAGTGCCATTCTTTATCAGGGCATCATACTCCTTTTGCATCGCTTCTTTCCATTCATCATGAGAAGTAGCTTCTTTGAAGGAATTTGGTTCGAAATCTGTAGACAAATTCAATTCACAATCATAAGAAACATCCATATCAACAGGGGAATTAGAGTCATCTAAATCACCTCCAGTTTTCTGGTTTGAATTTCTAGTTCCTATCTTTCCAACCTCATTGGGATGAACAATTTCAAGTGTCTTTATCAGCCACTTTGGGGGACCTTTCTCAGATGGTTAAGGCTGCTCCGTTGATTGAGTTGGGACTGAATCAAGATTGAGTCTCCCAATTCTATCAATCACGTCACTTAAAGCATCATCCTTTGTTGGAGTTTCATGTGGGGAGAGAGTGCTTCGAAAGAAGATTCCACATGTTGATCTAATATATGAATCCCCCCTTCAAGATGTGGAATCTAATTATCAAATTCTTGAAATGATTTTGCATTTGTGAGTATATCCAGGCGATCAAGTTGCCGCTCAACAACATTGTCAGTTTTGGGTGATTCAAGAAAGCTTACATCTCTAGATACAACAAAATTTTTATTGACTTCATCATAGAGACGGTATGCTTTGGCGAAAATTGAATACCCTAGGAAGATACACTTATGACTTCTTGCACCAAGTTTGTTTCTATGTATCTTTGGTATCAAGGCATAACAGGTGGAACCAAAGACCCTGAGATGCTTTACTGAAGGAACGTGCCCATACCACATTTCATAGGGAGTCTTGTTTCTAATAGCATTAGATGGACATCTATTCTTTATATATACAGCACATAGAACTGCATCATCCCAAAGAATCAACTTTAAATTTTTGAAAAACATCATGGAGTGCACCATATTTAAGATTGTCCTATTCATTCTTTTAGCTACACCGTTCTATTGGGGATTATAAGGCACAGTTGTTTGATGTTTGATCCCATGTTGGTGAAGATAGTTTTCAAATTCATTTGAAGTGTATTCTTTTCCATTATTAGTGAGAATAGAGCCAATATGATATTGTGCATCATTTTCAATCCATGTATGAAAGTTCTTGAATGTTTGAAAAGCATCATATTTGTTCTTCAATAAATAAACCCAACACATTCTGGTGTAGTCATCAATAAATGTCATCGTATATTTATTTCCATTTGCAGAAGGAACAGGCATTGGACCACATAAATCTGAATGAATGAGTTCAAGTTTTCTATGTGCTCTTGAATGTGAATCATGAAAACACTGTTTGCTATGCTTTCCTAGAATGAAAGCATCACATTGCTTAAGTTTCCTAGGAATTGTAGGCAAACCAGCAACACCATTTTTCTTCAACAAGCAGAGGCTATCATAGTTCAAATGTCCAAATCTAGCATGCCATAATAAACTTGATGGAAGTGTACCTTCTTCATAATGAGAATTGTATGAGAAATGTTATGCACGAGCAGAGGTACCTTGCAGCTTGAGAAGCCTTTCTTCTTCTATTCCCCTCATGACAAGTGAGTGGTCAGACACTTTTCTCACCTCAAGCTTGCCATCAAACATATGAATGGAGTGACCTTACTGGCGGATGTGGACCAAGGACATCAAGTTTCTCTTCAGCTGTGGGAGATATAGAACATGATGCAGAAGAAAGCTTGGAAGACCAGGCAATTTAAGCCTGATTGTGCCAAGCCCTGATGGCTTGATTTTTTATTGGTCTGCAAAGTATACTACTCCATCAACATTGTCAGTAAATTCTTCAAAAAAATATTTTCTATAATTCATGTGGCAAGTTGCTCCTGAATCAAGCAACCAATAATTTTTCCAAGAAGCAAGTGAAGCATTAAATAAATCTTCATTTACTCTGATATTACATTGTGCCACAACACAATGAGCAGATTCAGGTGCTTTACCTTTGTCCATGTCATTAGTTTTACCTTTTTGTTGGTTTCTTTGCTTCTCAATTTTGTCCCAAGGTAACTTGCATGTGGAGGCCTCATGTGATCCATTTCTTTTGCAGCGTATGCAGTGCAAATCTGACTTTTCTCCTTGAGAGTGTCTGCCCCCCTACCTCTGAAATATCTTCCTCTTCCTCTTCGACCACCTCTTCCTCCAGAAGAATCTTGGGCAAGATTCTTTTCTTTATGAGAAAGGCACACAACCTCTTCAGAAGATTCAGGGGTTGTCTTCTTTCCAAAATCTTTCTCTCTTTCAACAAACTTTTTCACAAGAGAGTCAAAGGTAATATCTTTGAGATTTCCATTTGCTTGCAATGAATCAAGATAATTGGAGTAAGTAGGATAAAGTTCCTTGAGAAAAGTGATAAGAGGAATATCCAATTCAACCTTAGTGGCTTTGATATCAAGCATTATAGATTTTACTTCGGATGCAAGAGCAAGAGGATCATTATTTTATAATTCAAGAGTGAAGAATTTAATCATGAGTTGAACAACTTCAAGTGCAGAATGTGAGTCATAGAGTTCTTTCAACTTTTGTAAGGCTTCGAAAGCAGTTGAAAATGGCGAAATATGGCGACTTACCTCTTCACTTATAGATGCTACAATTAATGCATAGCCTTTGCTATTTTTATTTTCCCAAATGGCGAACTCTTTGTCTGAGGTAGGTTGTTCTGGCTCTTTGTCTCTATCTCCAATACACACTCCTTTCCACAACTCATTGAAAATGAGGGTGTGTTTTATCATCTGAGACCACTCAGGATAGTTCTGCTTGCTAGTGAGAACTATTCCCATAATAGATATGATTGAATGCATACTGTAAGAAAAATACTTCTAATGGCAAAAAAATCTGTGTACTGTAAAATCTGTGTACTGTAAAAAAATACTTCTGTTGGAAAAATGTGCTTCAAAATGATACAACCTTATTCTTACTTCTTGATTAGGTAAGAAATTGATTTAATATACAAAGAGAAAAACTATATTCTACCCATATATAGAATATCACCATTTTTTTTTTTGCATTACAATATGGTTGCAATTCAAGAGAAATAAAAGATAAACAATATCAATTGCTCAAAAGCGAATCAGAATTCTGATGCAAATCAGAATTTGCCAAAAACTTGGATGGAAATATAATAGGCAATATCATCCCTATGCTCAAATCCTATGCTTTACACCTTGACTGCATACTTTCTCATTGGAAAATACATCTCTTTCTTTTTCTGTCTCTCAGTCTTCAATGATGCCTGATGCTTGGTAAGGCATCGCCTGATAAGGGAAATTTAAACCTGAATTCGAAGAGAGCTCTAATTAAAAAATGCGTCCAGTCTCAGTTCGGCTGCATAGCTGACACACATTTTGGGTGTGTACGGGCTGGCAAGAACCTCGAGCTGTGCACATGCAGAATGACAGACCCCTCTCATTTCAAACTCAGCTTCTGGACTTTCGAGCGAGTCTTCTAGGGACACAAATCAAGACCAGCTAGCAGACTTATGTGAAAGCATTGTTATATGGAGGGAGGCTAGCTAGCAGACTTATGTGAAAGCATTGTTATATGGAGGTATGGCAAGCGGACTTTTGTGAAAGCGCTATTATATGGAGGTTTGGCAAGCGGACTTATGTGAAAGCACTGTTATATGGAGATCTAGAAAGTGAACTTATGTGAAAGCGTTGTTATACCGACGTGGAGAGAGACCTCGATTTGTAGGAGTAGTGATTACTACAACAGAACTTCTTCAAGGATACCATAGAAAATATTATATGAAAACAAGCAACAATGTAATATGAAAGAATATATTATGTAGGCGGGTGAGGTGAGGTGTATACCATATTTTGGGACTAACGAACTGTAATTCTCCACTCACAAATGAACTCCTCGCTCAAGCGTTACCCAGATTATCATGTAGAGGGAAGACCCAGATTTCTGATGAATGGCAGAAGGGAGTTACAATGGCAGATAGAAGCCAAAAAATAGCGCTGGCTCTGATACCATGTCAGACCAAGCAGTAACTCCTCCAAATCAATTTACATTTATTAATTCAGGTTGGTCTTTATTATATACATGAGGGAGAGACTGTTCACTTCATCTCCTGGTGACTATTCATTTTTCTTATTATTTATTTACATCAGTTACACTTATTCACCCAATCCTGATGATTAGGTGTCAACAAACAAAAAGGGCGACAGACATCAGGATTTTTTGTTTTCGTAATGTCTCTTAAGAATAAAGCTCTGGTAAGGAAAAGCTCTGATATAGTGTAATACATAGAGTAAAAGGCATATGGGTCGGCCGCTGTAGGATTGAATTTAGAACAAAGGAGTTGGTCACAAGAGTAATGGCTACTATAAAAGAACTGTTGGGATTGTCTTGATTTTGAAAGAAAGCCATCTCTAATATCCTATGCACGTATTATAGAAATAAATGGAAAACAGAGAATCCATGTGGAAGTACAGTCAAGCTCTGTTAGCCATTAGTAGGCATGGGGAGTCTTAGTGGAATGTGCAGGTAGACTAAGATTAAATTATTAGCATGGAGAGTCGATATGGTGAAGTGAACAAAGCCGATTCTTATGTTTTAATGTAGCGACAAAATTGGTAAAGAGTGATCCAACAAAATAATAGAGTACCATGCTAGGAGTACACTCTCAGGTAGTGTGGATGGTGACATAGACAACATTGATCTCAGTGCAACATAGGAACAAAACTTAGAACTTCCATTGAGCTAATGTGGAGTTGAGCAGATGTGTGAGTGTATTGAGTTATGAGTGGAGCACATAGTGACAGAGAGGTTGAAGCACTTGAGAGGAATTTTTCTGATAGTGTAGCAAGAGAAACGAGTGTGCTATGTGGAGAATTGCAAGGGTAGTTTTGGAAAGCTATTAGTGAAGATCCCTTGATAGTGAAGGCAGAGTGCAAATGAAGTTTTGTTGTGAGCAACAAGAAGATATCTGTTGTAAGTGAGCACAGAAAGCAGAGTGCAAAAGTTGAATTTGTAGACAACGATTTATTAGTATTTTTATTGTATAATTGTATGCCTCTATTTTCAGTTTGAAAAATATATGAAATAGTAGAATAATGATAAGGGAAGGTTGGTGTCTGCATATTGAAGAGGTTGGTTCCTCTTGGAAAATTGGTGCTTTATAACCAAAGGTAGGTTGGTGGCTTCATACTAAAGAGGTTGGCGCCTCTTGGCAAGTTGGTGCTTTCTAAACAAAGGGGGTCGGTGCCTCCTGTGAGTGGGTGCTCACAAACAAACATATGTAATTAACGGGTACTTAATTTACATCATTAAACAAACAACAAATTGGTGCTTTTCCCTTTGGGTTTCCACGTGAAAAACATTGTGTCAAATGTGTGTTACTCATGTGATTGTTATTTGAATATGTGCGTCTGAAATATTATTGGTTCACTTATTTATGAATGAATTCTCTCACAAGTTAAATAACACAAGAAGAGACTGTAAGCATAGTAAGAAAAAGAAAAAAATGTTTGTTAATTACTTATTCACCCCCCCTCTTAGCAATTCCTTATTCCAACAATTGGTATTAGAGCATTCGTTCCTTCAGCAATAGTTTAAACACTGGAAGGTAGATGCATAAGGAATTATGTCTAGGTAAGAGAGTCAAGAAGTTTACTCAAGTAGAGTGCCAATCTTTGATGGGACCAACTATGATTTTTGGAAAGTGAGAATGGAAGCATATCTTATGTCCCTAGGAATAGATGTTTGAACTATAGTACTAGTAGACTACAATGTCCCTGATATTCCTCCCACTGATGCAGATGGAAAAAATTATATACGAGCAATGGTAAAGCCAAGCATGCCATTCTCGCTGGTCTTAGTCAATCAAAACTTGTAAAATTTATGCATTTTAAGTCTACTAATGAAATGTGGGTAAAACTTAACCAGTGTCATGAAGGATATGACAAAGTCAAGCAAGAAAAACTTTAGACTTTTAGAATGAGGTTTGAAAGCTTGAGAATGAATGAGAATGAAAACATAGTAGAATGCTTCCTCAGATTTGATGAAGGGATTAATATGATTAGAGGATTTGGTGAAGAAGTCAAGGAAGACATGATCGTTCAAAAAAAATTAAGATCTCTACCCATGATGTTTAATGCCAAAATATTAGCTATCAAGGAAATGGCTAACTTAAAATATCTCAAGATGGATTAGCTACATGGTACTCTCACAACCTATGAGATGACAATCGGAATAGAAAAGTTTGAACCAAAAGAAGGAGCATTCAAAGTATCCAGAAAGGCCAAGGAGCACAGAGATCATCAAGATTTCTCCAGATGTGAATCTGATCAGGAGTTGGCTCAACTAGCTAGAAGACTAAAGTGTGGTATAGGAAAATATAAAGGGAAGTTTCCCTTTAAGTGTTTTGATTGTGGATAAGCTAGAAATTTTTGTCCCAATTTCCCTGATAAAGAAAAGGCTAAAAGGGAAGAGGATTTGAAATTTGGAAACAAGTCTCAGATACATTAGAAGAAAAATCCCTATAAGAAGAAGGGGTTCTACTCCAAAGAAGATAGCTCAACATTAGAGTCATACTGTGAAGATTCATCATAGAATGAGTCAAGTAAGTATCTTCTTATGGAATTTGAAATAGAATCCAAGAAACAAGGTATTATGGACTCTGAAGAGGAGGAAAAAGAAAGAGTAGTATTCCTTGAATGAGAACTTATTAGTGCCCTCGATGAATTAAACAAATCAACGAAGAAGAATAAACAACTAAAGGAACAATTGCAACTTGTAGAGGAAGGTATGTATAACTATGGCAATGAGGAGTATGCCTATCAAAAATAAAATCTTGAAGAAGCTATCAAGAGCAAGGAAAGTCTAGTCCTTTTATTTAAATAAAATCAAGGAAACTATGAGAGACTAGAAGTGGAGAACAAGTAGTTCAAACTGGAGGTGTTCAAGTTAAAAAACGAAAAGAGGTCACAAATATGCAAATATGATATTCTGTCTTTGAAAGTAGAGCTGGAGGAGGTAAAATGAAAAGAAGAAGTTCTTTAAGATCTGATTAATGAATAGGAAGAGAATTGTCAGTCTTGAAGCAGAGGTTGTCTCTCTAAGAATCGATCTTGAGAAAACAAAGACCAAGAAGGTTTTAAATAAAAAAAATTTAGAAGGGACAAGGAAACTAGATCAGATCCTGAATAGTCAAAGGCTTTTAGGAATTAAAACCGGTCTAGGATACTCTAAGACACAAGAATATTCTATTGGGATTATAAACTTTAGGTTTGTAGGATTTGAAGAACCACAGAGTCATAGGAAGAAGCATCATGAAAGAATTAATGAAGAAAAAAGATTAGTCAGATAAAGAGATTGCCAATGGAGAATGAATCAATCAGTCAAATGACCTAGGTATTTTCTTGCTCAATCTCATAACACTTTTAACAATAGGCATGCCTATTTGTTTTATGGTCACTGCTATCTGTGTCATATATTTGGACATAAAACCATTGATTGTAGAAGGATAAAAGTTGAAAGAGATGAAAATATCAAATATAATACGCACTGGATTTCTAAGTCTCAAGATTCCTCTCTTAGAAATCGGAATGTCTTATCTCCCCTACTAAGTGAAGTAGAATGCTTCAAATGTAATAGTTTTGGGCACAAATAAAGTGAGTGATGATCCATGTTTGAGTATCTGTCTAGGTCCCAATATGATAGACAGTCAGTTCTCCAGAAGGATAATGTGGGCTGGAAACAGAAGACTAAAGAAGGAATGAAGTATCGACATGGCTTATCAGCTCATAACTAAGGAAACAAATGGTATGTGGATAGTGGTTGTTCCAAACATATGATTGGGGAAAAATAAAATTTATGTCACTTAAGGAAATGGACAGAGGAAGTAATGTCACCTTTGGAAACAATGCTCCAGCAAGAATCAAGGGTAAAGCTATAGTGAGTCTTGATAAAAAATAGAAGCACAAAATGTGTTGTATGTAGAAGGTCTCAAGCACAATCTGCTCAGTGTTAGCAAAATGTGTGATAATGGCTATGATGTGACCTTTCAATCTAAATACTGTGAGATCCGTAACATAAAGAATGGAAAATTGGTGGGAAAATCAATCAGAACCCATAATAATGTATATGTGTTTGACGATTCCAGGGTTAATTGATATTTAAGCAAAACAAATGAAGAACAGTTGTGGCACAAGAGGCTTGGGCATGTGAATTTTGAAAGTTTGATAAAAATAAGCAAGATGGGAGTAATGAGAGGATTACTAAGACTGTCAAATCCCGATAACACAATCTACAAGTCACGTCAGTTTGGCAAGCAGACTAGAACTCATTTCAAATTGAAAGAGTTTGCCTCATCCATACCTCTGGAGCTCATTCACACATATATTTGTGGCCCAACTAGAGAAAATACCTCAAAAGGTGAAATGTGTTTCACGTTGCTCATTTATGATTTTACCAAGGCTACTTGGATTGTTCTCTTAAAAGAAAAATTTGAAGCATTAAATCATTTCAAGAAGTTTAAAGCTTAGGTAGAAAATGATAAAGATTTAAAGATAAATTGCTTAAGATTAGACAGAGGGGGAGAGTACATATCAAGATATTTTGAGGAGTTTTGTGAAGAGCACAACAATAGGAGGAAATACTCACTGGCTAGAAACCCTCATTAAAATGTAATAGAGAGGAAGAACAAAACAATCAATGAAATGGCTAGAGCAATGTTAGATGAAGCAAGAGTGTCTCACAACTTCTAGGGAGAAGCATCCCAAGTAGTAGTATATCTATCAAACAGAGCTCAACTTAGGCCTAATAGTGATAAAAATCCCTGTAAGTTATGGAAGGGAAGACCTCTATCAGTGAAACACCTCATGGTGTTTGGGAGAAAGTTCTTCATTAAAAGGAATGAAAAGAACCTTAGGAAGTTTGACTCACATGCAGACGAAGGAATATTTCTTGGATACTGTATTCGAAGAAAAGGATATAAGTGTTACAAAAAATGGACAAGGAGTATTGAGGATTGCATCAATGTAACAATAGATGAAGTAGGTTCACAACCTAAATATGTTAGAAGAAAAATGAACTCAGATGATGAAGAAATCTCAGATTTGAGTTCCACCAATCTGAATGAAACAAATTCAGATAGTGAAGGTGAGGAAGCAAGCATGTCTTCAAGAGCAAAGACACCCTCCAAGTATGGACATAAGGAACATCCTAACTGTCAGATTCTTAGGGATCAAAGACAGGGTGTCCTGACCAGAAGGAAACTTGTGGGCATTAGAAGTCATGCAAATTTGGCTCTACTATCATAGATAGAACCCACGAACCTCTGTAAAGAAAGTGAAGATAAGTTTTGGTTAAAAGCCATGAATGAAGAACTGCACCAGATTGAAAAGAATGACACATGGGAGCTTGTTCCAAGACTGATAGAGAAAAATGTTATTGGAACTAAGTGGGTTTTCAAGAACAAACTAAATGAAGAGGGTTAAGTAATCTGGAACAAAGCGTGATTGGTCTAGAATGGGTATGCCCAAATAGAAGGGGTATACTTTGAAGAAACCTTTGCACTAGTAGCTAGACTCAAAACTATAAGAATCTTTCTTGCTCTTTCCATCCATAAGAATATCAAGGTATATCAGATGGATGTGAAGTCTGCCTTTCTCAATGGAGATTTGTTAGAGGAGGTTTACATTGAGTAGCCATAAGGATTTATGCTCTCCTCCAATGAAGGGCTCGTATGCAAACTAAATAAGGCCTTGTATGGTTTGAAATAGACCCCCATAGCTTGGTATGAAAGGTTGGATAGGTATCTTTAGAAACAAGGGTTCAACAAAGGCATAGTTCATAATAAGCTTTATGTAAAATCTGAAGGTGACCATCTACTGATAGTGGTTGTGTATGTGGATGATATAATATTTGGCAAAAATGTGGAACAGTTGGGGCATCGATTTGAAAATTGTATGTGAACAAAGTTTGAAATTTCCATGATTGGAGAACTTCCTTATTTTTGGGTTTGCAAATTACTCAATATCCATAAGGAGTGTGTATATCCCAATCCAAACATCTCAAGGAAACTTTGAAGAAATTTGAAATCAAAGATTGCAAACCTTTCAGCACACCCATGACTACAGGCTGCAAATTGTACAAAACAAAATTGAACATTGTCGGTAAATCAGACTGAATATAGGTCAATGATAGGAAGGTTACTGTATATGATAGCTTTGAGGTTAGACATCATGCAAGCAATGGGGATTATTGCCACATTTTAGGCTTTTTCATGAAAAAGCCATGTTATTTTTGTTAAGAGGATCTTCAAATATCTTCAAGGTACAACAGAGTATGGACTATGGTATGCTAAGAGTGAATATTTCAATTTGAAGGCCTACATAGATGCAGATTGGGTTGGAAGTTTTCATCATAGGAAGAGTAATTTTGGTGCAAACTCCTTTTTGGGTCAATGCTTGGTTTCATGGGTTAGTAAGAAACATGTTTCTATCTCTCTATTGACTGTTGAAGTAGAGTATATTGTTGCTACTACTTGTTGTACGCAGATTATATCAATGAAGCAAACCTTGAAAGATATACATGTAGAGTTTTCGGTGTTGGGAATAATACTAAGAGGGGGGGTGAATTAGCATTGTCAAATCAATAAATTTTTCATTTCATAATCAGATTTATATATGCTACTTCAGTGAAGGGAACCCACATGTGCACGCAACTGTTCTGAAGGCAACCAGCGTATATCTAGTGAACTTATGATTCAAGTAATTCATCATATTTTGATCTTTAATCAGTGCATTAGTACTTTATTAACCATTTAAATAGTAACCATGTGTAGTAGTAACATAATAAACCATCACACATAAGAAACACACATGAACACCAAGATTTAAGGTGAAAACCTAACGCGGGAGAAAAACCACCTGCTGTTGTTGTCTTTGTCTTCTTTTAATATAAGGAAAACCTGTTTACAATCTTGTAGTGGCGCAGACTCATACCAGTATGCAAGAACCCACCGACAGAAGGCTGCCACCTTCTCTCATTCTCCAACTTCTACTGGAAGGGAGATACAACCTCCTAGCTCTTGTACTAGCTGATATGTTTACTAGTATGTAGGTGCTGGCCTACAGAAGGATCCAACCTTAACTCGTTCTCCAGCTGCTACTAGAAGGGAGCTCCAACCCCCTGACTCTTCTATTGGTTGATATGTTTACCATTACGTAGGCGCTCGCCTACAGAAGGCTAAAACCTTCTCTCTTCCTTCAAGCACCACGTTTCATAAATTTTCAGATTGGACCCATCAACAACATTGAAGCTCAAAATCGATCACCACTGCAATACAACAAATCACTAAAAACCCATCAACACTGAAGAAAATCACAATCAATCAATTTGAACGTTTAGAACAATATCACTAGAACACAAAGAAGAACCAAGAACTTTGCATCAACAAACATAACCAACTGCAACTTAAAACATCATATTTCATAACGTATACGCCACTTCAAAGTGTTGAGCTAGTGTGTATACACGCCTTCACCAAGGAGAACCAGCATATAGATTTGCAAATACTAACTTAAAACTTCACAACCATTCTAGACTTCAGTTAGACCCAAATCATAACATTTACAAAATAAAACATGTGTTAGAATTCAGATCTATTCCATCCATTATCAGATCATACAATGATAAGTCATTTCAAGTTTCATGATCTTGATCCAACATTGTATCCAAAGGTGCACGTGATATTTCAGATCATATCATTACCATAGCCCTTACAACATAAAATATACTTCAGATAGAAGTATTTATGAAAAACCCCTTCACTTGCACATATGGCCCTTTGATCTCCTTCTCCTTATATACCTAGATCCTTTGTCAATACCTCAGACCAAAACCATAGTTATGCTGCTGGTATTCTTTGATGGTATCAAGAATCTTTGCCGCACTCATTACCATGGGTCAATACCATGGTAGGAACCCCTGGTATTCATTCTCCTTAATTTTCCATCCCATACATGCTTTTCTTTCTGTGAAAGTGCGTGCATACGTATACGCTCCTTTTGTTCTTTGAACGCACGTGTATATGCTACTTGAACAAGGTTAACCAACATATACTTCTTAAACCATTCTCTTTCTTCATTTTCTAGAGTTTGTTGTTAACCTATTGCACTGTGAACTGCCATCATTCATAATATATGTGAGTTTCCATCAAGGACAACACCTGTATCATAATGCCAACAATCTCCCCCTTTGGACTTGATGGCAACCACAACACCAAGATACTCTCCCCTTTGACATCAAGGGAAAAGGGTGGACCAAGATATTCTCCCCTCTAGGGATGCTCTGCACATGCTGAATTCTCTGATCATGCTCCCCCTGAGCTTTTACCGAAATCTCTAATGGATGTGAAATGAGGGACATGACTCTTTCACTCAACTAAGTGAGTATTACCTTCCTATTACCAATGACTCATACATACATCAATGAACCAACCAAGTGGGGATATACCAAATGTTCATACATGATTAAAAATTTTCAATTATTACATCATCCTTCCCATTCATAGTGGGGCTACAAATTACATCGTAGGTATTTACATGACCTTTACATCAAATGATATGCGTGACATTTATAACATGGATCAACAATCTAATCAAGACCATGATAGTCATCAACAAATATCATACACCATATGTGATCTGCACCATAAGGATCTTTCAGCAACATCAAGATCAACAGTGTGTATATGTCCATCATCAAAAGAGTCATTTGAATCAAAACAACTATGTTGATCAAGCAATATAAGTATCATCATGTACCAAGGTCTTCTAATATAATGAAAACAATGCATTATTAGAAGCATATACTCCCCCTGAACCTGTGCCATTTTTTCACTGTTAGATCTGATCATTGCATTTGTCAGTAAGAATCACCAAGGCATCATCATAAACCAGTTATTCATCAAGTCATTAACAACTTATGAGGGCCAAAATCACTTCTACATATCATCAACAGATTGTAATCATCATCAATCAGAACAGAAAAGATAATTGATATTTGACTACACCATATTAGACCCCTTTTCTTGAGTCTGTCCCATTGCTTCTTCATCAAAACAACATATATGTGACTGTGCAGCTTCTAACTCACGTATATACTCGACTTGTCTTCACAATAATTGCGTATGAGAATTGGAATATTGAAGTTTCACACTTTCATCTCCCCCTAGGTATGTTATGTAACTATACTGAGCTATGCCACATCTTTTTGGCAACAATTCCTTCTTCTTAAATACCTTGGATTGTGATGATGTTTGCTCCTTTTGGTATGGTGTCTAAAATTGGCTCCTGCATTCCTTTGCTATATACCCAAACTTGTTACAAACATAACACCTTATATGTTTCATATTCCTTCTATTGCAATAAATAACTTTGTGAAGAAACATATTGCAAGAAAAACAATATCCCTTAAAGTACCTAGAAAATGATGATCAATCTTTGTGACGGTTATCAGCTTGAACCATTCTACTTCTGCATTTGGCTGCAACATGTCCAAAATTATGACATATAAAACATTCAACACTATTAATCAAAGGAAATAACTGATTATCCTTTCCATAGTGAGGAGGAAATGATTTTCTTTGAAGTCTTCATTTCCTTGGTTGTTGATGGGGTTGACCTCTTATCTACTTGTTGAACATTTTAGACTTTGCATTAGAGTTCCTTGCCTCATCTTGTGAGCTAGATTCACATTTAATAGTTTCATGAAAACCAAGACCATCTTTATAAGAGGAGAATGTTGAACTTTGATTATTTCATCTAACATTTCCGATCCTTTAGAAAAGATAAGATTCAGAGTTTTTGTCTTCTCAAGTTCTTTTCTTAGACTTACTACTTCACACTCTAATTTTTCATTGTGCTTGTCTTTTTCAGTGAGTTGATGTGTCACTGTGTCTATGATTGTATCCTTTTCTTCCAAATAGATTTTCAGTTGAGTGATTTCTTTAAGGACATCTTCCTTTTCTAAGGTATCATTTTCATATGCCATGAGTAGTTTTACATCTTGATCATCTCCATCACTATTAGATAGGCCATCACTATCTTCATGAGTATAGTAACTTATTCTATTACCTTCTGCAGAAATATTTCCTTTTTCATGAGGGCATTTAGCAACATAATGACCAACTCTTCCACAAGAAAAACATTTGAAGGGAAGCTTACCTCTGAATCTTCCGGAACCCTGCTGAAGTTTCTTCACAAAGTTTACCTCATCTTCTTCTGATACGTATCTTGATTCTTCCTTTTCTTTTCCTTTTGTAGAAGCTTTGAAAGTGGCTTCTCTGATTTCTGATGGACCTCCTTTCCTCATTTCAAAGGTAGTTAAAATTCCATGAAGTTGAACAATAGTAACAGATTGTAGATCTTGCTTTTCTTCAATGGAAGATACTTTTGACTCAAATTTAGAAGATGGAGATCTCAAAATTTTCTCAACTATAGTAGCCTCCTTTATTTCTTCACCTATATTTATCATATGATTTTGCAATCTCATCTACTCATAAGAAATAATTAGCAATACTTTCATCACTATGAATCTTGAGAGTCTCATACTAGATTATGAGAGTTTAGAGTTTAGCATGTTTTACCTAGGAGTATCCTGCGTAGCTCTGAATGATTGTGTCCCATATTTCCTTGGCTGTGTTGAACTACATGACTTTGAAGAATTATAATTATGATATATCTCCCAATAGAGAATTGATGGCTTTGGCATTGAGTTCATATGATTTCCTTTCTGCTGGATCCGTGGGGGCTACTGCTGGATATTGGTATCCTCTTTCCACAATTACCCAAACCTCAACTCCAAGTAACTAAAGATAGGCTCTAGTTCTTGTTTTCCAATATACTAAGTTACCTTCATTGAAGATTAGCAGTCTGATAGATCCCATTCCTTCATGATTACTCATCTTGAAAGATCTTCATTCAAGTGATCAAGCTTCTTCTGAAGGACTTGCTCCGATACAAATTTTTTGGAATAATACTGAGGAGGAGGGGTTGGGGGGTGAATCAGTATTATCAAATCAATAAATTTTTCATTTCATAATCAGATTTATATACTCTACTTTACTGAAGGGAACCCACGTGTGCACACAACTGTTCTGAAGGCAACTCGCGTATATCTAGTGAACTTATGATTTAGTTAATTCATCAGATGTTGATCTTTAATTAGTGCACCAGTATTTTATTAACCATTTAAACAATATCCATGTGCAGTAATATTAGAATAAACCATCACACATAAGCAACACACATGAACACCAAAATTTAAGGTGGAAACCCAATGCAAGAGAAAAACCACCCGCTGTTGTCGTCTCTGTTTTCTTTTAATATAAGAAAAACCTGTTTAAAATCTTACACTGACGTAGACTCATACCATTACGCAGACACCCACCTATAGAAGGCTACAAACTTCTCTGATTCTCCAGATTCTACTGGAAGGGAGCTGCAACCCCCTAGCTCTTGTACTAGTCGATATGTTTACTAGTACGTAGGCGCTGCCTACAGAAGGCTCCAACCTTCACTCATTCTCCAGCTGCTACTGGAAGGGAGCTCTAATGCCCTGGCTCTTGTACTGGTGGATATGTTTACTAGTACGTAGGCACCACCTACAGAAGGATACAAGCTTCTCTCTTCCTCCAGGGACCACGTTCATAAATGTTCAGACTGGATCCATCAACAACACTGAAGCTCAAAATCACACCACTACAATACAACCAGTCATTGAAAACCCATCGGCACTGAAGAAAATCAGAATCAATCAATCTAAACATTCAGAACAGTGTCACCAAAACATAGAGTAAAACTGAGAACTCTGCATCAACAAATGGAACCAATTGCAACTTCAAACATCATATTTCATAATGTATACGTCACTTCGAAGTGCCGAATCAGCATATATACGTGCCTTCACCAAGGGGAACCAGCGTATAGATATGTAAATACTAACTTAAAACTTCACAGCTATTCCAGACTTCAGTCATACCGAGATCACAACATTTACAGAACAAAACATTCATTAGCATTCAGATCTAGTCCATCCATTATTATATCATACAATGATAAGTCATTTCAGGTTTCATGATCTTGATCCAACATTGTATCCAAAGGTGCACGTGATATTTCAGATCATATCATTACCATAGCCCTTACAACATAAAATATACTTCAGATAGAAGTATTCATGAAAAACCCCTTCACTTGCACATCTAACTCTTTGATCTCCTCCTCCTTATATACTTAGATCCTTTGTCAATACCTCAGACCAAAACCATAGTTATGCTGCTGGTATTCTTTGATGATATCAAGAATCTTTGCCACGCTCATTACCATGGGTCAATACCATGGTAGGAACCCTTGGTATTCATTCACCTTAATTTTCCATCCCATACGCGCTTTCTTTTATGTGAAAGTGCGTGCATATGTATACGCTCCTTTTGTTCTGTGAACCCACGTGTATACACTGCTTGAACAAGGTTAACCAGTGTATACTTCTTAAACCATTACCTTTCTTCAATCTCTAGAGTCTAATATGTAATCCTTTGTTGTTAACCTGTTGCATTGTGAACTGCCATCATTCATCATATATGTGATTTGCCATAAAGGACAACACCTGTATCATAATTCCAAAAATTTTCTCCTTTGTACTTGATGGCAACCACAACACCAAGATACTCTCCCCCTTTGACATCAAGGAAAAAGGGCAAACTAAGATATTCTCCCCCGTAGGGATGCTCTGCACATGCTAAATTCTCTGATCATGCTCCCCCTGAGATTTTACCAAAATATCTGATGGATGTGAAATGAAGTACACGACTCTATCACTCAACTAGGTGAGTATGACCTTCCTATTACCAATGACTCATACATACATCAATCACCCAACCAAGTGGCAATATACCAAATGTTCATACATGATTAAAAATTTTCAATTATTACATCATCCTTCCCATGCATAGTGGGGTTACAAATTACATCATAGGTCTTTACATGACCTTTACATCAAATGATATACATGAGATTTATAAGACGGATCAACAATCTAAACAAGACCATGATAGTCATCAGCAACTATCATACACCATATGTGATTTGCACCATAAGCATCTTTTAGTAGCATCAAGATCAACAATGTGTATATGTCCATCATCAAAAGAGTCATCTAAATCAAAACAACTATGTGGATCAAGCAATATAAGTATCATCATGTACCAAGGTTTTCTAATATAATGCCAACAAATGCAATATTATAAGCATATGCTCCCCCTGAACCTGTGCCAGTTGTTCACTATCAGATATGATCATTGCATTTGTCAGTAAGAATCATAAATTCATCATCATTAACTAGTTATTCATCAAGTTATTAACAACTTATGAGGCCAAAAGCACTTCTACATATCATCAGCAGACTGTAATCATCATCAATCATAACAAAAAAAATAATTGATAATTGACTAACCCATATCAGACCCCTTTTCTTGAGTCTGTCCCACTACTTCTTCATCAAAAAAACATATATGTGACGGTGTAGCTTCTAACTCACGTATATATGCAGTTTGTCTTCATAATAACTGCATATGAGATTTGGAATACTGAACTTTCACACTTTAGCTCCCCCTGGGTCTGTTATGTCTGTATATTGAGCTCTGCCACATCTTTCTGATAGCAATTCCTTCTTCTTCAATACCTTGGTTTGTGATGATGTTTTCTCCTTTTGGTATGGTGGCTGAAATTTTCTCTTGCATTACTTTTCTATATGCCTGTTAGTGTCAGTGCCTTCACACTGCCATTAGTGATCAAAATTCACTCTTTTGCATTCATATTAGGAGTCCCATTCTCAATGAGTTGCATTCCATTAGGTCATGGATCAGCTGGTGGTAGGCACATTTCAGTTTTTTCCCTTATGAAACATGTCTATTGACCTCTTTTCATGTGTGATTTAGTCAATGGTTCAAGTTCAGGTTCATTTTCAGTTTATTTAATTAAACACATCTTAGGTCTTAGGTTTATAGTCTCATTAGGTTATTGGGTTTCACCATGTCAAATTTTCAGTAACCATTGATTAATAATGGTCAACAGACACATGAGGACGAGAATAATCAAAAGGAAACTTTTAATTCCATAATTTGTAAATTTAATAAGTTTTTCACCTCAAAACCAGTTTGAGGTGAAAATAGAGAATTGGTTTTTATTTGTAAATTTCATGTAATTTTATCATTTCTCGTATGTAATTAATGGTCTCATGCTGCTCCTGGTCACCTGCTGATATTTCCAAATACATGCCACTACAAAAACAAAAGATCATCAACCATTAGTTCACCTATTTTAAGAAAAAAGTCAAGCATCCAAAAAACAGAGTATTTGAAAGAGCCAAAAGACATTATAAAGTGGGTTTTGGAGAGTGAAAAATTGAAAGTGCCCAAGCCATATAAAGGTCATTTCTTTCTCAAGTTAATTCATTGCTTGAGTTGAAGTTTATGAGCAAAATTGTGATTTTAAGGGGTTATTGAGCAAAGGGAGGAAATTCCTGTGTTTTTGGAGGAAATTGCTCGGCGCTATGCATAGAAGCGGCGCTACGCACTTGGGCTTTTTCTGCTGTGTTATTTTGAACTGGCACTATGTACAGGAGCTGCATTATGCACTTGGGAGAGTGCGCTACACACGTGGTAGTTGGGCTACAAACAGTTGCAAATTTCATCAAATAGCCTCAAAACTCCCAAATTCCTCCATTGCAAGTAAGTAACATCACTATTATTGCTAAAAAAAAAATTGCATCAGTTTTGGGTTGTGTTGTCTCTCAAAAACATCAAACCCTAATTTTCTTTAAACTATCTCATATATTGTAAAAAATACACTCATTACTGCTGTCCTATATCATTTTTACTATTTACCTAAATCCCATCCTCCCATACATAATTCCCTAAACTTTTCCCTAATTCCCAAACCCTATACACATACATCCCAAACCCTACACTATTCACTAACCCTACTCACACCCTACATCGCTTTCCCATTCTTGTTCACCCTCGCCTATTTTCCTATTTCAAATCTCTTCATACTCATCTCACCAATCCACCACTCTTCATTCACCACAAAGAGAAACAATTGTACAACAATGGATATGGACAGCGAGTATGAAATGGAGGAAGAAACCCATAGTGACAGTTCCAGGGAGAGAGACACACAGGGCAGAAAGCCTCATAAGGGAGGAAAATATATCAGAGAGGATCCCACCAATTTGAGGGAGCTACAAGCCTGCCCATTTGCCCTTTCTTGTTTCAAACATTAGTCATGTTTCAGTTTTTGTGAAATGGTGGAAAGGGTTAAATCCCATCATGAATTAGCAAGGTTGTTTGTGACACATTTGGATAACAATGAGGCACACCTTGTTGGAGTTACATTCACTTTGTCACCAGCTGGCATTTCAGAGGCTATAGGTATTCCAAAGGTGGGTGAAAAGTGAAACAAAGGTCAGTACATTGAAAGGGAGTACTATGAGCCTTACATTAAGGCTAAATATCATAACAAACTCAACATAGTATTCCCCTTTAAATTCTTGGAGGATAGGTTTGCTCCATTGATGAAGATCATCATCAAGTACTTTACTTGTGAAGGTAGGTTCTCCTGATTGTATGCCTACCACATTAGACTGCTGATGCATTTCACTTGGGTGAGAATGATGAATATACCCAACTTCATATTCAGAAAAATTGAGAAAGTGGCACTCATTGTAAAGAAGAAATCATACCCCCAGCATTTAACTAGCATCTACCACTTCTCTTTGATTAAAATCATTGTTTTACATAAGCTGAACCTTCTTAACATACCATGGGAAACTTTCATTTCTCATGAAATTTTCAAAGGCCCTCATGTCTTTTCATCAGTGCCTCATGAAGAAGGTGGACCTTCAAGACATGATAAGGTCCAAGAGACTGAAACTTTTAGAGTGCCAGTATTTGTAACATATGAGAGGGGCACTAGGAAACTGTTTGTAGCTTCCAGGTGAGTATTATCTCTACAAGGGGTGTAAGGGGTCTCGCCTTCATCTTCAGGCCACAGGAAAATGCTATCTCCACAAGGAGTGGAAGGGGCTTTGCCTTCTTCTTCAGCTAAACAGGTACAGGTTGGGCAGCAACACAAGGGCAAGGTAAAGGCAAGGGAAAACTTCATGAGAAGGATCCTAGTGATGGGCAAGAAAGAGATTTTGTCCTTGTTGATCATGAGGAGACACAAGGAGTGGATGTCATTGACTTGGATGTTCAAGATCCAAGAACTATCAAAGACATTATCATTAAGGAACAAGAGGCTGAGATACAAGCCTTGTCTGTCAATTTAGAGAGGGCTAAATGGGTCATCAAATATCTAGAGCAAGAAAACAAACAATTGATCGACAAGCAATTTCTCATGGAGTTGCAAATAATCAAGGAGAATAGGCAAAAGGCTAAGAAGGCAGAGGTCAAGTTGACCTCCATTGAGCAAGAGATTGAGAATGACTAGGAAACATGGCTTGAAAGGGTCAACATACACCTTGAAAATCTTCTTGAGAAGGCCAATGGAGACAAGAATATGCTTCACCACATGGCCTATCACTATATGACCAGGAACAAAATATGCAATATAAGGATGAGGAAACTTAAGGCAAGGTTGAAAAAGGCCTTAAGAAGCAAAAGGGAGCATGACAAGCTAAAGATCTTGGAGCCTTGTGCCAAATCTGGGCAAGTTTTGGCGGGTTTTTGTCATTTTGAAATTTTGAAATTTTCCAACACAAAAAATTGCATTAGGTGCGTAGCGCCACCGGCGCTACGCTTTTTACTGGAGGATTTTTTGGAGAAATGGTTTGCATATTTGGATTTAGCGTGATGAGAACATCAATCCCTGAAAGTTTTAGCAATTTTGGAGCAAAACTTGGTCACCTAAAGGTCAAAAGACCATCAAACAATGACCTCTTTGCCTCTTTTTGGACACACAGGAAGTAGCCTTGGGAGATTCCACCTTTGAGGGGGAAAATGACCTCTAAATGCAACAATTCAAGATATTCCAGAAACTAGACAGGAAGACCTTTCCCATGAGCTATCTCAGGCTCAATTTGGCTAAGGGGAAGGCCTCCAAAATCAGCTGAGAAATGACGCTACGCACCTGGGTAGTGGCGCTATGCATAGAGCCAGTTTGCTCAAAAATCCAAATTTTGCCTAGTTTTTCTACAAGTTGACTTTTTCTCTCATTTTGGATGAATTTATGATTGTATATGATGCTATGCTATGAAAATTTAATTGTAAAATGACCTTAGAGGGTAGATTCATCATTTTGAGGTGGTTTGGGGGTAAATGAATCAGTTTCCATGGTTTTAGAGGCAAGTTGTTCCACTGCCTATATTCTTGTTCCTTGTTGGGAAATGGTTGTAAAATTCCCTTATCTCTTGGATTCGACCCCTGATGGCTAGAATAGGTAGTTTTTATTTCTATATTATGTATTCTCTTCTTCATTTGTAAAGGTTGGACTCTTGTGGATGCTTTCAGCTACATTGTACGTCTCTACAGCAGTTTGGCAAGGAAATAAACCAGGATTTATAGCTATTTTTGTGGGATTCTTGTGGTAATGTGTTTTTGCATTGTTTCTCCTTCCGTAATTAGTTTTTCTCATGTTTTATATGTGCCAAAATCTATTTCATTCTTCTTAACTAAATGAAATCAAAATAGATAGGTGGAATACATTGGTAACAATGCTCTGCCTTGGGAATACATTTATTTTTTTATGCTTTCAGCTGTCTGAAGAGGACTCATGATCCTTGCATGCCCTCCTAAACTCCTCACCAGTCTTAGACCTACCATCTCACTCAATTCCAAGTGCAAAAACACCTACCTACCTCGCCCCATAGAACACCCTGTAATTCTGACTTGATTTCCTGCACCCAAAGCTGTCTGCTCCATTTGATCCAGCAACAAAACCATAAAAATCAACCAAAAAACCCTAGAGATACTATACCTAGCCTAAAATCCATATATAATTCAGTCATCGCAACTGAGATTGACAAGGAGAGAGCCCTCTCCCAACTTGGTAAGGCTAGCTACCAGGTTAAGATTGGTTTGTGGTTATCCTAGGATTACCTCACTTCAGCCTGAGGTCAATCTAGGCTCTAACAATGCCCAAAATTTTTACAAGAATAACATCTTATATGTTTCATATTCCTTATATTGCAATCACTAGTTTTGTGACCAAACATATTGCAAGAAAAACAATATCTCTTAAAGTACCTAGAAACTAATGATCTTTCTGTGCGATAGTTATTAGCTTGAACCATTCTACTTCTACATTTGGTTGCAACATGTCCAAAATTATGTCATATAAAACATTCAACATTATTCATCAGAGGAAAGAACTGATTATCCTTTCCATAGTTACGAGGAAATGATTTTCTTTGAAGTCTTTCTTTCCTTGGTTGTTGATGGGGTTGACCTCTTATATCCTTGTTGAGCATTTTAGACTTTCCATTAGAATTCCTTGCAGCCTCATCTTGTGAGCGATATTCACCTTCAACAATTTCGTGAAAACCAAGATGAGTCTTTATAAGAGGAGAATGCTGAACTTTTATGATTTCATCTAACCTTTTTGATCCTTTAGCAAATCTAAGATTCATAGATTTTTTCTTCTCAAGTTATTTTCTTATACTTACTACTTCACACTCTAATTTTTCATTGTGCTTGTCTTTTTCAGTGAGTTGATGTGTCACTGTGTCTATGAATGTATCCTTTTCTGCCAAATAGATTTTGAGTTAAGTGATTTCTTTAAGGATGTATTCCTTTTCTAAGGTATCATTTTCATATGCCATCAGTATTTTAACATCTTGATCATCTTCATCGCTATCAGACATGCCATCACTATCTTCATGAGTATAGTAACTTATTCCATTACCTTCTGCAGAAATCTTTCCCTTGTCATGAGGGAATTTAGCAGCATAATGACCAACTCTTCCACAAGAAAAACATTTGAAGGGAAGATTACCTGTGAATCTTCTGGAACCCAACTGAAGTTTCTTCAGAAAATTTACCTTATCTTCTTCTAGTATGTGTCTTAATTCTTCCTTTTCTTTTCCTTTTGTAGAAGCTTTGAAAGCGGCCTCTCTGATTTCTGATGGACCTCCTTTCCTCATTTCAAAGGAAGTTAAAATTCCATGAAGTTGAACAATAGTAATAGATTGCAGATCTTGCTTTTCTTCAATGGAAGATACTCTTGACTCAAATTTAGAAGACAGAGATCTCAAAATTTTCTCAACTATAGTAGCCTCCTTTATTTCTTCACCTAGATTTCTCATATGATCTACAATCTCATCTACTCGTAAGAAATAATTAGCAATAATTTCATCACTATGCATCTTAAGAGTTTCATATTGGATTATGAGAGTTTAGAGTTTAGCATGTTTTACTTGGGAGTCTCCTTCGTAGCTCTGAATGATTCTGTCCCATATTTCCTTGGTTGTGTTGAACTGCATGACTTTGACAAATTCTGATTCTGATAGACTTCCCAATAGATGATTGTCGACTTTGGCATTGAGTTCATATGATTTCCTTTCTGCTGGATCCATGGGGAATACTGCTGGATATTGGTATCCTCTTTCCACAATTTCCCAAATCTCAACTCCAAGTGACTGAAGATAGACTCTAGTTCTTGTCTTCCAATATACGAAATTTATTTTCATTGATATTTGGTGGTCTGATAGGTCCCATTCATTCATGATTGTTCATCTTGAGATATCTTCCTTCAAGCGATCAAGCTTCTTCTGAAGGACCAACTCTGATACAATTTTTTGGGAATAATACTAAGATGGGGGGCGACCTGAATCAGTATTATCAAATCAATAACTTTTTCATTTCATAATCATATTTATATACGCTACATTAGTGAAGGGAACCTCTGTGTGCACGCAACTGTTATCAAGGGAACCAACGTATATCTAGTGAACTTATGATTCAGTTAATTCATCATATTTTGATCTTCAATCAGTGCATCAGTACTTTATTAACCATTTAAACAGTAACCATGTGTAGTAATAACAAAATAAACCATCACACATAAGAAACACACATGAACACCAAGATTTAAGGTGGAAACCCAATGCAAGAGAAAAATGACCTGCGGTTGTCGTCTCTGTCTTCTTTTAATATAAGAAAAACCTATTTACAATATTGTACTGGTGTAGACTCTTACCAGTACGCAGACACCCACCTGTAGAAGGCTAAAACCTTCTCTCATTCTCTAGCTTCTACTGGAAGGGAGCTACAACCCCCTAGCTCTTGTACTAGCCGATATGTTTACTAGTACATAGGTTTTGGCCTACAAAAGACTCCAACCTTCAATCATTCTCCAGCTACTACTAGGAGGAAGCTCCAATGCCCTGGCTCTTATGCTAGCTGATATGTTTACCAGTATGTAGGCACTGGCCTACAGAAGGCTACAACCTTCTCTCTTCCTACAGGGACCATGTTTCATAAATTTTTCAGACTGGACCCATCAACAACGTTGCAGTTCAAAATCAATCACCACTGCAATACAACCAATCACTGAAAACCCATCAACACTGAAGCAAATCACAATCAATCAACTTGAACATTCAGAACACTATCACTAGAACACAGAGAAGAACCCAGAACTCTGCATCAACAAACAGAACCAACTGCAACTTCGAACATCATATTTCATAATGTATACACCACTTCGAAGTGTTGAACCAGCGTGTATACGTGCCTTCACCAAGGCGAACCAACGTATAGATCTACAAATAATAACCTAAAACTTCACAACTATATTAGACTTCAGTCATACCTAGATCATAACATTTACAGAATAAAATATGCATTAGCATTCAGATCTAGTCCATCCATTATCATATCATACAATGATAAGTCATTTCAGGTTTCATGATATTTCAGATCATATCATTACCATAGCCCTTACAACATAAAATACACTTCAGATAGAAGTATTCATGGGAAACCCCTTCACTTGCACATCTATCACTTTGATCTCCTCCTCCTTATATGCTTAGATCCTTTCTCAATACCTTGGACCAAACCCATAGTTATGTTGCTAGTATTCTTTGATGGTATCAAGAATATTTGCCACACTCATTAACATTGGTCAATACCCTGGTAGGAACCCCTGTTATTCATTCTCCTTAATTTTCCATCCCACTCGTGCTTTTCTTTCTGTGAAAGTGCATGCATACATATACGCTCCTTTTGTTCTGTGAACCCGCGTGTATACGCTACTTGAACAAGGCTAACCAGCGTATACTTCTTAAACTGTTCTCTTTATTCGATCTTTGGAGTCTGATCTTTAATCCTTTGATGTTACCTGTTACATTGTGAACTTCCATCATTCATCATATATGTGAGATTCCATCGAGGACAACACCTGTATCATAATGCCAACTATTAGATCCCATTCCAATAATGTGTGACAAGACAAGTGTGATAAGCATCTCTAAAAATCTAGTCATGCATTCAAAGACTAAGAAGATTCTTATCAAGTATCATATATTGAGGCAATAGGCTGTAACCAACATTGGAAAAATTGTATATGTACACACTCATGAGAAACTGACAGATGTCTTCACCAAGCCACTAGTAAGGGAACCATTTGAGTATCATAGGCATCAGATAGGAGTTGTTACTTCTCCCTCCAAATGACTTCATTTTGGTAGGTGGTGGAAACTACTCAACATGTGGAACTCATGAGGGAAGATATTGCAGTGGTTCAAGGGGAGTGCTTGTGAAGTATTCTTTGCCACTAATGTCAAAGAGGGAGAAGATTTGCATCAGAGTAGACTCTGCCAAGTTTGAGGGGGAGTTGATGGTGTTGCCATCAATGCCAAATGAGAAGATTGATGGATATTTGATGGTGTATAGGTGGCTATATAAGTGTTCGCATTGATGTCAAACTAGGGTTAGCATGATGATTGGTTGTTTGGATGGAACTCCATGGCAGCTGCAGACTTACTGAAGAACGCATAAAATTATCGTCATGGAAGGTTGTGTTCAACTGGCCAAAGAGTCAATGGGTAGAGATTTTTTCAATCTCCTTCCAAGAATAAGGACTCAAAGCCTATATCGAACCCTCTCCATTGGAAAGTTCTCTGAATAAGCTTTCCAACGATATGAGGAAGTCCAAAAATGGACTCCTGGATCAAAATTTATGGCCTACTAAAGTTCAAGGACTTGAAGTCTTAGGTAGAAAGGAATACACACATAGAGGAGGTCAGGAAAATCAACATATCACAACATTGGAAGTCAGAGGTATCAGTGGTTGCATTGTTGGCGCATCACATTATTAGCTATCAATGATCAAAGGTCCAATGACATCAGCCATATCGGCGATCGGAGGAGATCAGAACCCTGGAGATCAGTGGATCGACACATTGTAATGTCAGAGCAGATTGTATTGTATATCAACAGATTGGAAGATCAGAAATCATAAATTTTCAAGTGTGAACCCTTTAAAAATCTGTGATATGGGTAAAAATTTGATTGCGTTAAAAGCTACAAGGAATTCCAGAAGAGAAATAACAAAGGAACTCATCGAAAAACCAAAGGTCGGCTAACCTTTTTCTCTCTCCTCTAGTAGGACACGTGGAAGCACATGATTGGCTCCAATATGGACACATGGTAGCATGTGATTGGAACTAATAAGGACACATGGGAGGATCTAATTAGATTCGATAAGGGACAAGTGGCAGTTGACATCAACATAACATGGCAGTATGGCATGACACATGGTAGGTAGTTTTGGAGTTTTGAGGGGGCCTAATGGGCCATATCTGAGTGACACATGTCACCACTCAGGAAGTGCCACTTGGAAGTGATGAGGTCATATTAGAAGTCAATGAACAAATGAAAAAGGATTCCGACATAATTCTAAAGGACTTAGCAACTGAATCCATCCTAAAAAAAGGTCTAAATTTTGCTATAACCCCTAATAAAATACCTATGGAGGAGGTCATCAGTAATATTGAAGTAGCTATTAAAAACCTAGATATAGCAAAAAGTGAAGAAATCAGACAAGATATTGCTAAAATTCTTAGAACTTCTAAACCTCCTGCATCTAACATATCCTTAGAAGAAAAAAGAGCTTTAAACAACCTCAGGAAAAATAAAAACATAGTCATCCTAAAGGATAATAAGGGCAACGCAATTGTAATCATGAAGAGAATTGATTATGACAATAAAATGGAAGAACATCTAAATAATAGTGGTTGTTATAAAATCATTAATAAAGATCCCAGTGAGAAAATTATGCGTGAAGTAATTAAGAAAATCAAAGAATCATCTCTGGATGACATCACAAAAAAGAAAATCATCCCTAATAGTTCCATTATTCCTAGAATTTATGGTGCTCCTAAAGTCCATAAACCTAACATACCTCTCAGACCTATAGTCAATACCATAGGTTCCCCTACTTACCTTCTGGCGAAACACCTAGCCAAAAAACTTAGACCCCTGTCTGGTAATACCCCTTCCTATATTAAAGACTCATATTCTTTTGTTCAATGGATTAATAACATAGAAATGAAGGACGAGGATCTTATGGTTAGCTTTGATATTGTATCCCTTTATACTATGATTCCTATTGATGAAGCTATTAATATCATGAGAAACATCACAGATAAAGAAACTATGGATCTTCTGGAGCTTTGCTTAAAATCCTCTTACTTCAGTTTCAAAGGTAAAATTTATGAACAAACCCATGGTGTGGCTATGGGCTCTCCTCTATCCCCCATAGTTTCCAACATCTTTATGGAGCACTTCGAACAGAAGGCTCTTAGGTCATTTCCATACACCCCTGAAGAATGGAAAAGGTTTGTCGATGACATATTTTCCAAATGGAGTCATGGAAAAGAAAAACTTGACCTATTCCTCAATCACTTAAATAGCCTTTCTGACCATATAAAATTCACTATTGAAATTGAAAATAACAACCAGCTTCCCTTTCTTGATATCCTTCTAACCAAAAAAGAAGGGTCACTTGGTTTCCAAGTCTATAGAAAGAAAACCCATACAGAATGATATCTACATGCAAATTCTCATCACCACCCTAAACAGAAGATTGGCATCATTAGGACCTTAACCACTAGGGTAGCCAGAATATCTGACCTTGACCATTTAAATGATGAACTCAACCATATTCACAAAGTGTTTGAATTAAATGGCTATAATAGGAATACCATTAAGAAATCCATCCACCTATCCCTAAACAAGAATAATAATGATAACAAAGATCAAAATTTATCAACTCCTGAGGTCTCCCTTCCATACATAAAAGGCACCATTGATAAAATTACAAAAATTCTTAATAAACACAACATTAATGTAGCCTTCACCCCTGCCAACACCATCAGACAATTATTCAACTCAGTCAAGGATCCCATAAACCCTAACCTTCAAAAAGGTGTTTATGTTATTCCTTCCTCATGCGGAAAAGTGTAGGTTTTAACCCTGTACAGAAATTACCTGCATACGAATTCTAAAACACAGAAAATAAACAATGTGAGAGCATAACACATAAAACACATATACATAGAGATTTTCCACTAGATCCCAAAACCGGGACTACCAGCTTGATTTTTCATTATGTTCCTTTCAATGTTATAATACATATTTATACATGCTGAAGCATCCAATACCATGGACCAAAAAACCATCGCGTCCAAAACCATGGACCGAAAACCATCGCGTCCAAAAAACATGTGCGAAAATCATGCACAAAACCATAGGTGGGTTCGCCCAACCTAACATAGGGTCCAAAACCAAAATTTTCCAGGGTGTTGCCCTGGACCCCATAAAGTGGGGTTACGGGTACACCTCAAACCCCATATTAACTAACGTGGAAAGAATATAACACAACCCAACATTCTCCCATTTGTTGTTTTCTTTCCATAGGGGGTCACAAGAGAGCTTAGTCATTTTTCCAACCCTGAAATGCCCATTGCCTCTCTACACCAAGAGAACTTCTCAGAGCTCACAGATTTTGTCAATGCATCTGCAGAATTCTTCAAAGTGTCCACCTTTACCAGCAACACCTTTTTGTCTTCTATCATATCCCTCACAAAGTGATACTGAACATCAATGTGCTTTGTCTTTGAATGATATGTGGGGTTCTTTTCTAATAAAACTGCACTTTGGCTGTCACAGCCTATCCTTATAGCTTCTTGTACTAACCCCATACTTGAACACAATCTCTGCAACCAAACTGCTTCCTTGCTTGCATGAGTGGCTGCCATGTATTTTGCCTCTATAGTTGATAGTGCCACTACAGATTGTTTCTTACTCATCCAACTTACTGCACCTCCAAATAGGTTAAACACATACCCACTTGTAGATCTTCTCTAATCCAGATCTTTAGCCCAGTTTGCATCAACAAAGCCATGAATATCCAAAACTCTGTCCAATCTTGATCTTCCTTGGTAGCACAAACCATAATCACTAGTGCCATGCAAATACCTGAAAACCCGCTTCATTTCTATCCAGTGCTCCTTCCCTGGTTTTGACATAAACCTTCTCAATACTCCCACTACATGTGCAATGTATGGTCTAGTACAGACCATTACATAAATCAGGCTACCGACTGCACTTGCATATGGAACACAGGACATGTCCTCTTCCTCTTCTTGTGTCTTGGGACACTGTTCAGTAGATAACCTCACACCTATAGGAATAGGAACCTTCACCGGTTTACTATCCTGCATATTAAACCTCTGTAGTATTGTCTCGACATACTTCCTTTGGTTTAACCAGAGCTTCCTCTTTGCCCGATCTCTTTTAATTTCCATGACCAAAATATAGTTTGCAGCACCAAGATCTTTCATGTTGAATTTGGAGGACAATTGGGTCTTCAAATCCTGGATAATTTCTTTGTCATTTCCAACCAGTGACATATCATCCACATACAAGACCAGATAAATAACATGGTCACCAATTAATTTAAACTACACACAGTGATCTGCTTTGCTTCTGGTGAAGCCAAGTCCCCGCATAAATGTATCAAAGTTCTCATACCACATCCTTGGTGACTGTTTTAATCCATATAGAGACTTCTTTAACTTGCATACCAATTCTTTCTTACCCTTCACCGCAAAGCCTTCAGGTTGCTTCATGTATATTTCCTCTTCCAGTCCCCGTGAAGAAATGTTGTCTTCACATCCATCTGTTCTACCTCAAAATCAAAAGCAGCAACAACAGATACAAGTAATCTAATAGAAGTTACCTTGGCAACAGGAGAAAAAATATCACCAAAATCAATTCCCGACACCTGGGAATAACCTTTTGCTACCAACTGAGCTTTGTATTTCTCCACTTTTCCATCTGCATTTGTCTTCTTTTTGAGCACCCATTTGCTGCCAATGGGTTTCCTTCCAACCGGCAAATCCACCAGATCCCAAGCCTCTTTTTTGTGCAAATATGCCATTTCATCAACCATGGCCTCTTTCCAGAGTTTTCCATCCTCTGAATCTACTGCTTCCTTCACAGTTTTGGGATCATCATCAGTAACAAAGAAAGAAAAATTTGAACAGAAAGCAGATGGACTATACCTTTCTGGCTGCCTTCTTTCTCGAACTGATCTTCTCACAGCCGAAGTTTGTGGCTCTTCATCTTCTAATTCCTCCTCTGTTGTAGAGTCAGATTCTTCCTCCTTTAGCTCAAACTCTATCTTCTCAGGTTCCTTTGGTTGGAATTCATGTTTAATAACATCTTTTACCTCTCTGAACACCACATCTCGGCTGTACACAACCTTCTGTGTGACTGGGTTCCAAAGCTTATGACCCTTTAAACCATCCTTATACCCAATAAAGATGCACTTTTCAGATTTACTATCCAATTTGGTTCATTTCTCCTTTGGAACATGTACATATGCATTACATCCAAATACCCTCAGATGTGAAAGAGAGGGTTTCTTACCAGTCCATAGCTCTTGTGGAGTCTTATCTTCCAACGCTGATGAAGGTGACCTGTTGACCATGTAACATGCAGTATCCACTGCCTCTGCCCAGAATTCCTATCCTAACCCGGCACCACTGAGCATGCTTCTTGCCCTTTCCATCAACGTCTTGTTCATTCTTTCTGCAACTCTATTTTGCTAAGGTGTATATGGAGTAGTCTTCTGTCATGCTATACCACACTTCTTACAGAATTCTTCAAATTCCTTGCTGCAAAACTCTCCACCATTATCTGTCCTCAGCACCTTTATCTTCTTCTCTGTCTGATTTTCCACGAGAGCCTTAAATTATTTAAACCTGTCAAAGGCTTCAGATTTCTTCTTAAGGAAATATTTCCATGTATTCCTTGAGAAGTCATCTATAAATGATACATAGTACACAGACTTACCCGGTGATGGAACCTTCACAGGTCCAAACACATCACTGTGCACAACAGGGAAAATTTTAAGAACCCCCCCCTAAATTTATAAATATAATAAATGGGCGAATCTCCATGGTATATAGGAAAAATGGAAGGCCATTTTATCAAGAATATAATATCTATATATAATTTTTTGGCGAATCTCTCACCAGGCATGGCGAATATTTTACTCAATTATAAAATCTTGTAAGATCTTGGGGAGTCTTTCACTAAATAATAAAACTTTTTAAAGTCCTAGTGAATCTTAGCATAGGCTACATGCTGGTTTAATTCCCCCATTTAAATAGGCTACATTCCAGGTGAATACCATGGGTCAATACCATGTGCCATTTTGGTGAATACCATGGGTCAATACCATGTGCCATTTTTATTTTTATTAATTCTAATATTAGGGTTAATAATGGTTTTTTGCATGGTATTAATAACAATCTAGTCCATGGTATTTGTCCCATGGTATTTTGGCCATAGGTTTCACCTAAATATAACCCATTTTTTGAGTGTTCTTAAATATAAGGTGACTTATGGAGTAAATATAAAAAATATTTTATTTGTTTACCATACCTCTCGTTTATTTATATTTTTATTAATTTACCATACCTCTTTTACAAATATGGTATTTGGCCCATAGGATTCACTTAAATAAAACCTCTTTCTTGAGCCTTCATAAATAGAATGAGGGTTATGGACTAAATATAAAAAGAGGTTTTATTTATTTACGATACATCTAGTTTATTTATATTTTTATTTATTTACCATATCTTTTGAGTAAGTATAAAAAGACGTTTTATTTATTTACCATACCTCCACTTTACTTATATTTTTATTTGTTTACACCCTTACATGTATATAAGGTGACTTATGGAGTAAATATAAAAAATGTTTTATTTATTTACCATACCTCTCATTTATTTATATTTTAATTAATTTACCATACCTCTTTTATAAATATGGTATTTGGCCCATAGGATTCACTTAAATAAAACCTATTCTTGAAAATGGGCGAATGGATTCACTTAAATAAAACCTATTCTTGAAAATGGGCAAATGGAAGGTTGTAAGTCTTAATTTCAAGGGCTAAATTTACCTTTTTTACCCTCTCCCTTAAAATAAGGTGGGCTATTTGAGGTGATTTGTAAAAATGTACTATGATACAAAATATTCGCCCACTAAAAATTTAAAACCCCTTAATTTCGCCAAAGGGCGAACATTCACCCCTAAAATTATCCTTGGTGCACAAGCTCTAATATATGTTTCGCCCTCTTACCACTAGAGAGGAAACTCACCCGATTTTGCTTCCCATATACAGAATTTTCATAGAAATCAAAATCTAGAGAGCTATTACTCATACCTTCTACCATACCTTTACCATGAAGTATTCGAAGGCCCTTCTCTCCAGTATGTCCAAGCCTTTGATGCCACAATATGGTCTTCTCTCAAGAGACCACTAGATTTTCTGCTCCACTTTCAGGAACCATAGAACTATTGCACCCATCAATAACAGTGCTACCTTGCAACTTGTACAGAGTTCCAATCCGAACTCCCCGCATCAATACCAGTGCTCCCCGAACCATTTTGTGGGTATCTTTCTCGAACACTGTTTTTACACATGCATCATCCAGCTTGCTTACGAAAATCAGATTTTTGGCTAATGCAGGAATATGTAGAATGCCTGGAAGCATTCTAACCCTTCCACCTTGCAACTTCAACTTTAATTTTCTGCAACTAATGATTCTAGCCTTCCTATCATCCCCTAAGAAGACATCACCACCATCGTATTTCTCATACTCGCAGAACCACTCTCTGTGGTGAGTGAAGTGAAAGGATGCACCTAAGTCAATCAACCATGCCTCATGATCTACATGTGTACTTGAAGAAGCCAAGTACACATCCCCACCTTCATCTGAGGTAGTTTTTGCCTCTGCAGAAGGAGCATCATCAGATCTCTTTCCTTTGTCAGGAGCTTTAGATTTATAGTCCCTTTTGAAGTGCCCTTCCTTTCCGCATTTCTAGCACACCACCTTTACAGGTTTTCCTGGAGATTTAGATCTCCCTCTAGATTTAGATCTTCCACTCGATGACTTATTTTTGTTTTTGTTTTGGGACTGTCCTCATACAGATAAGGCATCACCATTTTGGCTCTCCATATTTTTCCGTCTCATCTCATTCATTAGCAAGGCTGAGACTATTTCATCAAACTGCAAGGCAGTTGCATTGCTACCTATTGCAATAACCAGACTATCCCATGAATCTGGTAGAGAACACAAAAAACTGGTGCACTTATCTTCATCTGAAATTTTAATATCAACAAATGCTAATTGACTTACCACAGTATTAAATGCATTTAGATGCTCTGTGACCAAGTCTCCATCTTTCATCCTCAGGTTATACAACCTTTTCCGCAGGAACATTTTATTCACCAGAGACTTAGATTGGTACAAAGTCCCTAACTTGTCCCATAAAGCCTTTGTTGTAGCTTCCCCTGATGCATTTAGCAATACTGAATCTGAGACACACAATCATATTGTGCTCTTTGCCTTCTGATCCAACTTCTTCCATTCTTCATCGGACACTCCCATTGGTTTAGTACCCGGATCTACCACGATCCACTAATATTTATCCACCAACAGATCCTCCATCTTGAGTTTCCACAACTCAAAACTCTGACCATTAAATTTCTCGATCTCTATCTTTCCACTGCTCGCCATCTTCTTTCACCACCAGAATCGATCTCGCAGATCTCCCACTGAACAAGGTCTACCACAAGCCCGAGTGAAACCCCTCAGCAACAAAGGTGTCCCCTCAAAGCCAAAACAAATCTGATACCAAATGTAGGTTTTAACCCTGTATAGAAATTACCTGCATACGAATTCTAAAACACAAAAAATAAACAATGCGAGAGCATAACACATAAAACACATATACATAGAGATTTTCCCATGGATCCCAAAACCGGGACTACCAGGTTGATTTTTCATCATGTTCCTTTCAATGTTACAATAAATATTTATACATGCCGAAGCATCCAATACCATGGACCAAAAAACCATTGCGTCCAAAACCATGGACCGAAAACCATCGCGTCCAAAAAACATGTGCGAAAATCATGCACAAAACCATAGGTGGGTCCGCCCAACCTAACATAAGGTCCAAAACCAAAATTTTCCAGGGCGCTGCCTTGGACCCCATAAAGTGGGGTTATGGGTACACCTCAAACCCCCTGTTAACTACGTGGAAAGAATATAACACGACCAAACAAAAAGAATACATAGGTGAAACAGGTAGGTCTCTTAACATCAGAATTAAAGAACACACTGCCGACTTAAGAAGAGAAAGGACCTCAAAATCGGCCTTAGCAGAACATGTTCACTCTTCCTCTCATTACATCTGCATGGAAGAAGTCAAACTAGTTAGAAAAGAAGACCACTATCTTAAAAGGAAAATCAAAGAAGCCATTGAAATAGAAAAAAGGAAGAACAACTTGAACCGAGATGATGGATTAAAACTAAGCAACACCTGGAAACTTTTACTTGAAATTAAAGAATCAATAATTAACTCGTATCCCCTTTAATAATTCAATCCCTCCTCTCTCATTAAAAAATTAATAAAATATAAATCAAAACAAGAAGGAAACATTATCTAACATCCTCCTTAAACAATAAAACAAAAACAAATATAAACATATAAATAAATAATTGGCTATTTCATAACTAATCATTTGATAATATTAAAATAAACTAAAATCATTGTTTATTAATTATAATATTATAGTAACATATGAATTTAAATTAAGCATATCATTGTAATAACTCAAATTAAAATAAGTAGAAATTAACAATAGGAATTATATATAAAATTAGAGGGAATTAATTAAACAAATTAATTAATTAATTAAAAAAAAAAAATAAAAAAAAAAATATGAATATTAACAAACTAATTGGATAATGGCCTACCTAATTTCTTAGATTAATTCTTTCATAACCTATATATATACCATAAATTATAGCTCATGGATACGTCATTAATATCTTTAGAATATCTATTGACGTATCCCCTGATGATGGACTCACTTGGTAGTCTGAAACATTGGGTTCATAAAACTCTATAACAGGTCATTCCTCCTCTTTTTAAAAGAGTAGGTTTTTCTATTCCATCAAGATTTACTATATATGCATGATGATTTCGATTTTGAATGGATATATTTTTAATGTACTTCTGTTTTCTTGGATGTAGGATTCTGGGATTCTCACGTTACTTCATGGAAGAAATGTGTCCCCATATCGAGCCAGATGTTGCACACTCTTTGTCAAAGTTCCAAGGAAGTAGTTTTGCCCAAAAATTTTCAGAGAATTGGATGATCAATTAGTTGTTTATTGAGTTTTTGTTATCCCATTATACAAATTTATAATATAAATTATGCTAGTAAGACCGTGTATGTATGTAACAACCTAGGTAAGCCTATTATTTTGGCAAAAAAATCATCCTCGGAGGTTTCGCATCTCGTAGACTCATTTGTGTTTCTAAACATGGATAGTCGACAGAGTTGTTCCCTCCAACCTCACCCCAAAGCTAGGGTGGAGTTCTGATGAGCACTATTAGTGCAACAAGAATGTTGCAACTCCTGGGGCTACCAACTTTACTTTATCAACCCGAGGTTCATACAAAATTGGAGGTGACAGTGTTGTATACACAAGTAGATGCAATGGGTCCATTCTTTGTCACTGCTGAGCTAATGATAGACCACTAGGGTTTCTCAAACCATACTTCTATTGATTTAGAAGAAGTTTTATTACCAATGGAGAAAGAGGAACTTTACCCTAATTGAGAGAATTGAAATATTGTCTACTATAGTAATAAAAGACTAAAATAAATGCTTCAAACACACCACTCATTTAACTATTTGTTAAGATATCTTTCTTCAGAAGAATTCTAAACTAACATGTGTAATCCTAACTATCCTAAGCATGCAATATGAGATAATAAAACACTTTACTGTTGTGTATATGAATGAACACAATAACCTTTTTTCCTTTTTGTACTTTTTGTGAAAATATGAATGTTTAATTCTTCTTGGTTGTATGGCAGGTGGGTTAGGTGGGAGAGAGATGGTTTTGAAGGGTTAGATGGCCTCAGAGGCAAGAAGGGGTCTTCTCCTAACTTTTTGGATGCATTTTCCACAAATCGGCCTCAACACAGGTCACTACAGGTCATCCCATAGGATGTCCTAATGCACCTATAGGATGTCCTAATGCTTCTACAGGATTCGACCGAAAGCATAAGGAGTGATTTGGGAGGTGGTATAGGGATTAGGGAAGGTGAATGATGGAAGAAATAAGGCAAGGGAGTGGCTAGGACTTCCTCAAAACTCAAACCAAAGTTTGTAAGATGGTTGGATTTTCTCAACAAGCATGGAAAGTTGTTCTTATGGAATGATAAATTGGTTTATGGACTTAGTGGCTTTTGGTGATCATGGATGGATGAGGTTAGGTTGGGGCTACTAACATGAGATCTTCCTACACTATTGAAACTCCTGCAATACACACATCATTGGCATTTACCCATGAATCATGTCAAAACAAGAAAGATTTCCAATCAACATAAGAAAACATAACTCCATCATTCATTTGCGTAGTTCATGCATGGAAATACTTTTAGAATATTGTGAAACACCATGAGATCTAATACAAAGCTGGAGATATCAGAAATAACAACTGAAACCTATCCTTGAAAACTGAAAATATGCTGGCCTAATTAGCAGAAAACCCTAAATTCCATAAGAAATTAGAATTTTGTCTTTTTGCAGTTGAATAGGAGTTTTTCCTCAAACCATGGTCCCTGAAGGGAGGAGTGGGGCAAGATACACCTGCTATCAGCCTTTCTGGTGTTCCTTTATCTCTCTAAAGCTAATGCTTATTGGGTTGTGTTATATTCCTTCCACGACTAGCCCACATAGTTAACCTAGGGGTTAGAGGGGGGCTAGAGCCCCCCCCTTTGTTGTGCCGATTGCGTAGCGAGGGGGTCACAGGGGGTTTGAGGGGTGTAGTTAACCCCACTCTATGGGGTCTATGGTAGCGACTCGAAAAATTTTGGTTTTGGAACCTATGTTAGGTTGGGCAGACCCACCTGTGGTTTTGTGCATGATTTTCGCACATGTTTTTGGACGCGATGGTTTTCAGTCCATAGTTTTGGATGTGATGGTTTTCGGTCCATGGTATTGGATGCTTCAGCATGTATAAATATGTATTATAACATTGAAAGGAACATAATGAAAAATCAAGCTGGTAGTCTCGGTTTTGGGATCCAGGGGGAAATCTCTGTGTACATGTGTTTTATGTGTTATGCTCTCACATTGTTTATTTTATGTGTTTTAGAATTCGTATGTAGGTAATTTCTGTACAGGGTTAAAACCTACACTGCTAAAGCTATGCACAAATGGAAGCAAACTAATGAAATTCACCAATACTTGCAATTAAACAATGCCAAAATCAATTCAACAATTAATCTACGAAATAACCTAAGCATACTAGTACAATAAGAGGAACCTCTGCTGCTAGGGTTGGGCCCTAACCCAAGAGCTTCAACCCTCTGAGTCAAATCAGTACTGGATGAAGGAAATGGTCATTCTCATTATCATATCAAAAGATTACATAACAGTTTTTTGCCACAATCCTTCAACTCGAAAATGCTTAGTTATGTTACCTAAAAAATATGAATCCTAATAAGGTTCTAGGCCTCCTTATTTATACAACTAAAGTCTCCAACAACTTCCTTAAATCTAGGGGGGCTTAGCTCCCAAACTCAAGATGAATTGGTTCTTAACTATCACTGGCTCGACTACCAATGATCTCGATGACTCGGCTGCTTGCAACTTTGAGCTCGTGTGATTTCATTGAGGGATATTCGAATGAGTGAGGATTTAATGAGGAAAATCCGTCTCCTATAATCCCTCCTTCTTGTCTCATTCGAGTTCTTGCACCTTAATTAGTCAAAATTTCCATGATTTTCTCCCAAAAGCTTGCAATCAATGAACATTAGACCACTAGACATAACATCTTACTTTTACTCATCTCATTAAGAAAAATATAATTGAAACATGTAAGGAATTATGAGAAGAGTTGATTTTAGTAAACTTGGAGGTGTATTAAGATCCATATAGTTACCTAATGATGAGGCTCATCATCACTCCCCTACTAAAAGTGTTGCTCATCCTCTAAGAAAATTAATCTATGTCCATGTCCTTCATTGCTCTGGTGGCCTCCCTGACATCCCATGCTTCCGTTGCAGTTTCTTCTTCCTATGAATAAAATCCTGCCTTCCTCTCTATATCTTCCCACTGCTTCCTTTCTTCTCCTTCTTTCCTTCCTTCCAACATTCCTAAAAGCAGTGGTGGACCAAGTCTTAAGCCAATCCAATTGACTTTGAGTCTTTGTAGAGCATTCTTATACATGGGTGTTCTATTTAGTGCCTCTCTCATTCTGTGAGGAGAATGGTATTCTCTAATTTTTAGGTTGTAAGGAAAGGTGTTCCACCTCCTTTGGCAAGCTTGCATGTTGTCATCTCCTAGCAATCTGAACATGTCTTCAAAGTGTGTGACTACTTGTTCTTGTGCAACAAGGTACCTAGGTGCAAGCTTAGGATCATTTGCAATGAGATTGTGGGTGTTGATGACAACCATTGGATTAGATTGTTCAGCTTTGATCATAAGGGGTTTTGTCTCTTCACTTTCCATTACCTTTTTCATCTCTGTAGCTCTTGCCTCCTCATGATTCATCCATGATGCTAAGGCCATCAATTGCAAGTCTCCTAGTTTTGAATTTGGGATTATAGCCATTGTTCCTTGAGATACAAGGCATAAGAATTTGATGGCATCCTCCACTGGATTGCCTCCAAGGATAAACTGGCCATAGTTTCCAATTGGCTTTCCCTTTCTTGTAGTTGTCCCCTTAGCCATGTATTCTCTGCTTCTAATTGAGATTTCATCATTGACTCTCTGTCCCTTATGCTACTTAGTTCTCTGCCCATCTCCTTCAATTTCTCCTCCATGTGGCCTACATCCTCCAATCCTTTTGATTTGGCAATTTGCATCCACCTTTGTGTCCTTGCCCTCTCTTTTCCAAGTTCAAAGAATAAGGCGATGGAAAACTTCTGTGGGATTACCTTACCTCCTTCAATGAACCTGTAGTATGAGTTGAGGTTGGGCTATGGACTAGGTTCTCTCAGTCTTGGGTCTTCTTTCTTCGTTTCTTGCTGAGTGATACCTTCTTGGTCCATTTTCTGTGTTTCCTATAGGTTTAATAGAGTTTCATGTAGGATGGCCTCTACTTATTGTAGGTGTGTATTAATCTAGGTTGTCATTGATGTCAATATGGCACTAGCCGAGATGGAAAATATTGTTGAGATGCCTAGTTCCAAATGATGATGTCATAACTCTTGTTTGATAAGAATGTCATCAATTAATATGTCAACTTACTAATGAAGAAGTCTTAAGAAGTTCCAAGTGCCAAGTATTTAGAAGCCCTTGATGACATATGGAGGACTACATTTGATGATGCCATATTTGTTAGATAAACTTGACTCAGGATAGAGTCAAAGTTGACCAGGTTAAACAATGATGGTTTTGGGGCACATGGTATTGTGCACCCATAGTATTCTGCCCACGGTATTATATGTAATGGAGCTTATAAAACGCTGGAATGACTTCATTGTAATGCAAGGCCTAGAGGTGAGCAGTGAAGGCTCACTTGGCTAGAGTTTTGGCCAAGGATAATGAAATTTCATTATGGTTGGGTTGTTCCCTGGATTTGGGGTTTTCCTGGATAAACATGTGTGTTTATGTGTTTATGGTTGTTGCTGGTTATTTTTATATTTATTCCTCTCAGTAATTCTCCGTAATTATTTATGTTATGTAGTAAATTTCTTAACAACTGGTATCAGAGCTAGATATTGGCTTCAAAGGAATTCTTTGATGCCAGGGCTTTATAGTGCCTGATGAGATGAATGCAGCCTTTTTTACAGATCTTGGTCTGAAAATAATGGTGTAACAATCACAGGCAGAAGAACCTCGAGGAGAATGTGTGGAAGATAGTGCATTTGCGATATTTATTGGTTTGGAACATGCTGACGAATTGTTCGGAATTCATGCGGCTATTTAAAGAAGGTCAACAGAAGAAAATTGTTCATGCAGCTTCGAAAATTATTCGTTTTCTGCTACGTGAGGCCACCGGTGCTGAAATCTACAAGGTTCTCGATGGGCTCACAGTTGGAGCAGTTTGATAGAAGTTTTTGAGCACATCAAATTGAGAGATGATGGATCAGAATCGTAGTAGCAATAAACAAAAAAAATTAATGAAGTCAAAATTGTTGCATGTAAATGGGCATACTACTGTAAGATCTGGTAAGGCATGTGTACCTCTCAGTGATCACCGGCAAAGTCTAGGTTAGACCTAGGTGATAGGGGGGATGTTGGGTTAACAATACCCTGGGTAAAATATTTTAGGGGGGTAAGAGCTAGAGTGAGCGGGATTGTCTCACTTAGCAGGTTTGGCTAGAGTTAGTCAAGGAACCCCAAGTCAAGTTTAAGGGGGGAATTGTTAGATAAACTTGACTCAGGATAGAGTCAAAGTTGACTAGGTTAAATATTGATGGTTTTGGGGCACATGGTATTGTGCACCCATAGTATTCAACCCGCGGTATTATATGTAATGGAGCTTATAAAATGTTGGAATGACTTCATTGTAATGCAAGGCCTGGAGGTGAGCGGTGAAGGCTCACTTGGCCAGATTTTTGGCCAAGGATAATGAAATTTCATTATGGTTGGGTTTTTCCCCAGATTTGGGGTTTTCCCAGATAAACATGTGTGTTTATTTGTTTATGGTTGTTGCTGGTTATTTTTATATCTATTCCTCTCAGTAATTCTCCATAATTATTTATGTTATGCAGTAAATTTACTAACAATATTCTTGATGAATGACCACAATTGATGATGGCACTTGATGAGGTCTTGATAACATTGTTGGAGATCATTTGACAATTGGAAGATTATTTTGGAGTTATCCTAATGATGTTGCACTATGACTGCACTAGTATATGATGACATTGTTCATGCGTCATGCTACATGGATGCTTCACTCCTACATAATGACTTATGATCCTATGATTACATTGATAACAATGAAGAAGCCACGCCATCCCAAACATTCCTCATGTTGTCCCAAACTTTTTATGCATAAGATTTAAGTACAGTCACAAAGAAAAAATATTTTGGACACCTTGGAAGCATCCTTTAAAAATGGATCCTAGACCATCTTAAAGAGGATTTTTTCCTCTTTCTAACAAGCCTTTATTTGCCCCTCAACTCCCAATAGTTTGTGAGATATTGAATTTTTAAGTTAAGGAAATTATTCCTAGCAGTGAGCCGACCTACACTCAATCATACAAGTTTGCCTCACTTCAAACAGATGTGTCCCTTTAGTTATAAACGAAATCTCTATAAATAGACGTCTAAACACTTCATTTTTATCACCAATTTGGGCAATAATTCAGAGATACGAAGTACAGAAGAAGACAGAAGGCGAAGGAGAACAAGGAGACTATTGTTTAGGATGAAACTATCCTAGCTTCCGTGGTCAAAGATGCTGTAGTTGCTGTGGTTGAAACTACTGTAGTTTCCATGGCCGAACCTGTCGTAGTTGCTGTGGTCGAACTTTCCATAGTTGCCATGGTCGAAGCTACCATAGTTGCCTTGGTCGAAGTTGTCGTGTTTGAAACTGCCATAGTTTCCATGGTCGATGCTTCTGTAGTTGTTGTGGTCGAAGCTACTATAGTTTCCATGGTCAAAGTTGTCATAGTTGCCTTGGTTGAAGCTGTTGTAGTTTCCTTGGTTGAAGCTGTCATAGTTGTCATGGTTGAAGTTGTTGTAGTTGTTGTGGTTGAAGCGTTGATTTATTGGGATTCGACAAATAGAGCTTGTTGAAGTTTTCTCTTGAGAATAGAATAGGGCAGAGTTGGAGAACTTTGTGAAGCAGCATATTGAAGATTTGTGGAGATCATTAAAGACCATGATGCATTGAAGCTATTATGAGGTGACCTTGATGAAGTTTTGTTTGGGTAACATGAAGAGAAATGGTAACACCTTCATGTGAAGAACAAGGTTGTCTTTGATGATGTGACATGGAGACTAAGTGAAGGCGTAGCTGAAGATTGATAGGGCTTGTTGAAGAAAACATTAGGATCTGTGAAGTATAAGCAAACATACCTTGACAAAGTGAAGATATAGGGTTGGAGCCCTTGGGGTTGGTGCCTCAAAATTGACAATGTTGGTGCCTTGGAAAGTCCAAGTTGGTGCTTAGAAAATATAGGATTGGTGTCCTTGGAGTTGGTACTCCTAAACTCAACGTTGGTGCCTTGGATAAGATAGGGTTGGAGCCCTAGAGTATCAAAGTCCTCAAGAAACCAGGTCAGAGCCTGAACTAGATATAGGGTTGGAGCCCTTGAGGTTGGTGCCTCAAAATTGACAAGGTTGGAACCTTGGAAGTCCAAGTCGGTGCTTGGCAAATACAAGTTGGAGCCCAGGAGATTGAAGATCGGTGTCTTCACCTAGGGTTGGAGCCCTACATATAGTGTACTTGATTTATTGAAGAAATTAATAAAAGAATTTATTCTTATTGTTAATTTTGTTCTCTAAATATAAGTGATCTAACTGGTAAAAGTAACAATTGAAAAGAAATATTGATATCCAATAGTATGTCGGTGTCTCCTGTAGGAGAACATTTCCCTCTGATGAGGCTGACCTTGTGATAGGCCTCCTAACATAAGTGATGGGAGATTTAGGAGATGCTTGTTTTGATGATATTTCCCCTTGATTTTTCTCTAGAGGAGCTACCTTTTCTTGCTGATTTGGTGAATCTTCAACGATAATTGGAGTTTTGGTGGGGTTTTGAGGTCTTCCTTGCCTAATCCTCATGCTCTTTCTTGTCATGAAGTACAGTCGAGTTTGTCTTTGCCTCTTCCTTTTTGACTTGATAGGTGTACTTAGGGAAGTAAGAGTAGTTGCTGCCTCTGATCCGAATTGGATCCATGAAGAACTGTTGGAAAGAACCATGGTTGTACCAGGTCGAGATAGACTTCAAAGAATTCAAAATAGTAATAAAAAACACCTCAAACCAATGGCAATGGTAGCCAGCGTGGAACGACGAGGACCTTGGTCAAAGAACGCTGACGGAGGCCCATTGAGACTGCGCTGGAGGCGAAATTAGCCCCTGGGAGGCCCAGATTGAGAAACAGAGGAGGTTATTGATGTGCGATTAGTGCTTAGCACTAATCGCGCATTGTTAGGCGAAAACCCTTGAAATGTAGAAGCCTCGAGCGCATGGTTGCATGGAGAGCCAGAGAAACGAAGGACAAAAGGCAAAAAGGCTAAAGGACAAGGTGGGACCCGCGCTCCAAAATCGGCGGTATTGATCGGGGGCTCCTTGAACGATAAGCAGTTTTGGAGAAATTGGAGCGATCCCACTCAGTGATCAACACGTGGCAAGTGGAGGAGAGAGAAAACCACAGCTCATCGCATGCTAACAGTCGAGCAAGTCAACTGCGCGAAATGAGCAGATGACATTGGATCTGGGGGATCCCGATCAGATGGTTGACATCGTGCCCGATGACAAGACCAGATTTAATGAGGGAATAAGCCGTGATTTAGAAGGATTTGAGTCTGCTTTGACCACCATGGTGGAGGAAGACTCATTCCACGATGTAACCAAAGAATTCAACTGACGAAGCAGAATGGCGCAGTTACAGGAGGACATGTGGCCACTCCCTGTGAGCCTGATGATGATGCTGAACAAGGAACTCCAAGCACAGCTGCAGAAGGTAATTTGATGGAGGTGGAAGAGGAACCGAACAGACATGGGAATGAATGGCTTTAAAGCCATGAACAAAAGACAAAACACAGGAGACAGAGAGAGGAACCGGAACCCAGAGAGGAAGATGGGAAGGAAGAGGAAGAACAGAGAACAGAAGAAGACAGTGAAGCAAAAGCAGAAAGAAGACAGAGGGTGGAGCTAACAAAGGCAGCATCGAGCACCACAGAGCTTGAGAGATTCAAGCCATCCCCGAGAGGATATGTCAGACTAGAGGGGTGAAAGAGTTGGTAGGCAAACGAGTCTATGAACTCCAGTGGCTTGGGGAATCCAAGAACCACCCTGCCAAGCAAATCTGTTTTAGGTGACTCATATTGAGCTCTTGCATTATAATTCTCTACTTAAGACACAATAAAATAAGGCCACCACTGAGAGCTGGACCAGAGATGTAGCCCTGGAGAAAAGGGTGAACCCCATATTAATTTATTGTGTTCTTGTATTTGCTTACTGTATTTCTCTGTTGTCTTTCCATTTCAAGTGTCTGTGTATTTGCAATCTGATCGATCCGTTGCTTAAATAACATAGACACACACACCAACACATGAGTCTGTAATACCTTTATTCAATAAATCTTTAACTAAGGTCACTCATAGGGTGATTATCAGATCAAGTGGTATCAGAGCTTTAGGCTGTAAGGTTAGACAAGCTTGTGTTGGTTTAGCTGTTGAATGCTCACTAGATCAAAGCTCAAATTAGGAGAAGGAGAGTTGGTGGAAACTAATCCTGAAATTGGGAGAGTCTATCCTCGGAAGACAATGTCAGAGGAAGGTTCTGTGGGGCCAGACCCTCAATTCATAGAAAGTTTCCTAGCTATAAAGTCTATGGTAGAAGAAATGTATAAGGACTTTAGAAAGCATAAGGATGAAGACTCCTCAGGTTCTAAACAAGATAAAGAAGATGAGTCTCATTTACATGACCACTCCAAGGGAAAAGGGAAAGAGGAAAGCTTTCTCACACCTCCTAATAACCCTGTACATAATAAGAAAGCATCTTTGATCAAGCTAGATGTTAAATTTGACTTGCCTATATATGATGGAGAGCTAAATGTTGAAAAGTTGGACAATTGGATTAGACAAATTGATGTTTATTGTAGAGTACATAACATAGACTCAGACAAGAGTAAGATTCATCTGGCAAGCCTACGCCTAGCAGGCACTGCCTTGGTTTGGTGGGAAGGTAGAACCCAAGCTGATATGAAAAGACATGGTAAGACTATCTCTGTCTGGAGTGAATTTGTTTCTGCAATCAAAAAGCAGTTCTATCCATTGGCCTACATGAAACAAGCCATGATGAGTTGGAAAACCCTTCAACAATTGAAAGGGAAAAGTGTGCAAGGGTGCACTCAAGAATTTAGAAAGAGAGCATTGATGTTGGGTATCTCATTAGACTCACCAGAGACTCTTTTGAAGTACATTGGTGGTCTACACAGCTACATGAGGCATACCATCCTCATGTTCAATCCCACTAGTATAGATGAGGTATCTGTACAAGCTACTCATCTAGAAGCTAGAGGAAAGAATGGAAATCTAGAAGTTGGGGACCATCTCAACCCACTGCAAGCAAGAGCAAGGAGAAAAGAAAGCAGAAGTGGAAAGGAAGGAAGGCTAACATTGCACAGAAAAACAAAGCTTCATGCACTCACTGTAAAAAGGATGGGCATTATGATGAGCATCGTTGGATTCTGCATCTAGAGCTAAGACCTAAGAAGTCCGAGGGCAAGAAGAAGAAGACTGCTGCAGCTATTCAGAAAGATTTGGGGCCAGACTCAGGAGATGAAACAACTATTGCAGCCACAGGTACAAAAGGTAAGAATTCTGAAGCATCTACTAGTAATTCTACTCAATCTTTTATTGATGAAGAAAATGAGAGAAAAATACATGAGCTTTTCCATATTTGAGTTGTTTCAAAATATCAGAAGATTGATGCTTTGTTTGATATTAGCTCACAAGTAAATATAATTTCCGAAGCAATTGTAAAGAAATTCGGATTAGCAACTACACCTCACAAGAAACCATAACCATTAGGATGGTTGAATGTTAAAGCACAGCTACAAGTGACTAGACAGTGCAAACTCAAGTTTTCTTTTGTGTCAACATTTGTAGATGAGGTTGAGTTAGACAATTCCTTTGGATATATGTCGAATTGTTTTAGGAAGTCCTTACTTGTATGATAGAAAGGCTATTTTCTATAGAGCTGAGAACAAGTATCTACTTGTTAAAGATGGAATCGAATACTTTGTAAGAGCTCATAAGCTCAAGAATAATTATACTCTCATAAACTTAGGGCAGATGAAAAGAATGATAAATTCTTGCAAACAATTCTTATTGATGGTTGTAAAGGAAAGAAACCTGATAAAACCAATGTATTTGAGGGCTGTAATGCTGAACAACAAGCTGATATAGAAAAGGTTGTTTCAGAGTATGATGTCTTATTTCAAGAACCTAAAGGTCTGCCACCCAAAAAGGGAATAGTACATGATATTATTTTGCAGCAAGATGTTCCATTTCCTAACATTGGAATGTACAGGTTGTTTGCTTTAGAGAATGCTGAAATCAAGAAGCAGGTGCAGGAGTTGCTCGAGAAGGGATTCATCAGGCCTAGCACATCACCATGTGGGTCACAAATCGTTTTGGTGAGAAAGAAAGATGGCTCGTGGAGAATGTGCATGACTATTGAGCACTGAATAAGATAACAATCAAAAATTGTTATCCCCTTCCTCGCATAGATGATCTTTTGGATCAATTGAAGGAAGTTGTTTATTTCACCAAGCTAGATTTGCACAATGGATACCATCAGGTCAGGGTTGCAGAGCAATATGCATGGAAGACTACTTTAAAAACAAAGCAGGGATTGTATGAGTGGTTGGTTATGCCTTTTGGCTTAACTGATGCTCCTGCTACTTTCATGAGATTAATAAATGATGTACTCAGACCTTTTCTTGATGATTTTGTTATTGTGTACCTGGATGACATTTTGATTTTTAGTAAAATGTGGGAAGAACATTTAAAGCATGTTAAGCAAACACTAGATGTTTTGAAAAGAGAAAAACTTTATGTTAAACTCTCAAAATGTGAATTTGGCAAGACATCTCTAAACTACTTGGGTCATATAGTAGGGGGTGGTGAACTGAAAATAGATCCCTCTAAAGTGGCAATCATTGTAAACTGGCCTAAACCCAAGTTTGCTACAGAAGTGAGAAGCTTCTTAGGAGCAACACAATATTGGAGGAAGTTCATTTCTAACTTTTCCTCAATTGCAGCTCCCTTACATGCTTTAACAGGATTGAACAAGGTGTTTCAGTGGGGAGGAAAACATCAGAAAGCCTTCGACACCTTGAAAGAAAAGATTACTACAACACCTGTACTAGCACTGCCTGATCTGCAAAGACCATTTGAGATCCAAACTGATGCCAGTGACTATGCCATGAGAGCGGTGTTGACACAACATGGTAAACCCATATGTTATCATTCTAAGACTTTTAATCCTGCGGTAGTTAACTATGCTACATATGATAAAGAATTGTATGCATAGTTCAGAGTGTGAAAAAGTGGAAACATTACTTAATGGGCAAAGAGACAGTAATACATATTGATCATCAACCACTTCAATATCTACACTCCCAAACTAAGTTGCAGCAATCAAGACATTGCAGATGGATGGGTTTTCTACAACAGTTTCATTTAGTCATCAGATATAAAAAGGGCATACATAACAAAGTTGTAGACATGTTATCTAGACCCATTATAAATGCATCTACCATAATTAAGCATAATTCTGTACTACATGAAAGCTACATTGAACAATATGCTCAGGATATGGACTTTAAAGATGTATATGCAACTTTAAGTCAAGGCAAAAGAGTAGAAGAATTGGATTATCATGTGAAGGACCGACCCTTATACCATTGTGGGAAACTCTGCATTCCACAAATTGAGAGAATAAAGATAATTAGGGAAGCACACACTTCTCTGATATCAGGTCACTTTGGGGTAAGTAAAACAGTTGCACATCTGCAAAGGTTTTGTTATTGGCCGAAAATGAGTGAGACAGTTTCTAGATATGTAAGAGGATGTGCTATGTGTGCCAAAAGCAAGCCCAGCAACAGAAAACTAGGTTTGTACACTCCATTGCCAGTTCCTTCTCACCCTTGGCAAAGTGTTTCCATGGATTTTGTTGGAGGACTGCCTAAATCTAGGAAGGTCATGATTATCTATATGTTGTTGTGGATAGGTTCAGCAAAATGTGTATTTTGATACCTTGTAATAAATAGATTACAGCTGAACAGACCTCAAAATTATTCTTTGAACATGTATGGGTTCATTTTGGATTACCCACTTCCATTGTATCTGATCGAGACACCTGATTTGTGGGGAAGTTTTGGTCAAGTCTATGGGAATTGATGGACACCAAACTAAAGAAAAGCACAGCTTTTCATCCAAAAACTGATGACCAAATAGAAGTATTTAACAGGACAGTGATCCAGTTACTGAGAGGTTATTGTAGGAAACATCCTAAGCTTTGGGATGAACACTTGTGTTATGTGCAGCATGCTTACAACAAAGCAATGCATTATTCTACACAGAGATCTCCTTTTGAGACCTGTTTTGGTTTCACACCAAGGTCTCCTTTGGATTTTGTCTTTGGTAAAGATACCATGGTTGATGGACACAGTGATGTGGATAAGGCAACTAGGTTCATTGAACAGATCTAGGAGATCCACCAGGCAGTACAGGAACAGCTGGAAAAGAGCCAAGCCAAATACAAGGCTAGGCATGACAAGCATCGGATGGAGCATAGTTTTCAAGTTGGTGACCAGACCTGGTTGTATATCAGCAAGGACAGGATGCAAGGTGAAGGTAAAAAGCTAAAGCCTATCAGGTATGGACCCTTTAGGATACTTGAGAAGATTGGTGAAAATGATTTTCGCCTTGATTTACCAGCTTACATGCACATCTAATCAGTCATAAATGCAGATTGCTTGAGATTGTTTGAACCTTCAATGATTGAGGACCCTAAAGAGAAGAGTCAATTGCCTTTTATCGATGACCTACTACCTGAATATCTTAATGAATTACAGGAAGACATAGTGCTGGACAGGAAGGTGAGGACAACGCATAGGGGAGATGTTGAGTACCTCAGAGTTGGGCTCAAAGGTTCAAAGCCAAGCAGTGCGAAGTCGATTGAGATTGGGCAAGTGAGAAAACAATACCCTCACTTAGTCGATGCTTGAAAAACCAACTTTTGGTGGTCCAAAAGCTTTTCTCAGTGGGAAGGCTATGATCCGAATTGGATCCATGAAGACCTGTTAGAAAGAACCATGGTTGTACCAGGTTGGGACAGATTTCAAAGAATTCAAAATAGTGATCAAAAACACCTCAAACCAGTGGTAGTGGCAGCGAGCATGGAACGACGAGGACCTCGGTAAAAGCCCACTGACCGAGGCCCATGGAGACTGCGCAGGAGGCGAAATTAGCCCCTGGGAGGGCTAGATCGGGAAACGGAGGAGGTTTTTGATGTGCGCTTAGCGCTAATCGCACATCACTGGGTGAAAAACCTTGAAATGGAGAAGCCCCGAGCGCATGGTCGCATGGAGAGCCGGAGAACTAAAGGACAAAAGGCAAAAAGGCTAAAGGACAAGGCAAGACCCACATTCCGAAACCGACAGTATTGATTAGGGGCTCCTTGAACAGTAAGCGGTTTTGGAGAAATTGGAGCGATCCCACTCAGCGATCGATGCGTGGTAAGCGGAGGAGAGAGAAAACCGCCGCTCATCGTGCGCTAACGGTCGAGCAAGTCAACCGCGCGAAATGAGCGGATGATGCTGGATCTAGGGGATCCAGATCGGACGATTGACATCACGCCCGATGACAAGATCAGATTTAACAAGGGAATAAGCCGCGATTTAGAAGGATTTGAGGTCCGCTTTGACTGCCACGGTGGAGGAAGACTCATTCCATGACATAACCAAAGAATTCAATCGACGAAGCAGATTGGCACAGTTACAGGAGGACATGTGGCCACTCCCTGTGAGCTTGATGATGACGCCGAACAGGGAACTCCAAGTGCAGCTACAAAAGGTGATTCGATGGAGGTGGAAGAGGAACTGAATAGACATGGGAACAACTGGCTTTAAATCCATGAACAGAAGACAAAACACAAGAGACAAAGAGAGGAATCAGAACCCAGAGAGGAAGATGGGAAGGAAGATGAAGAACAAAGAACAGAAGAAGACAGTGAAGCAAAAGCAGAAAGAAGACAGAGGGCCGAGCTAACCAAAGGCAGCGTCGAGCACCAGAGAGATTGAGAGATTCAAGCCATCCTCGAGAGGATCTGTCAGACCAGAGAGGTCAAAGAGTTGGTAGGCAAAAGAGTCTGTGCACTCTAGTGGCTTGGGGAATCCAAGAACCACCCTGCCAAGCAAATTTGTTTCAGGTGACTCATATTGAGCTCCTGCATTGTAATTCTCTACTTAAGACACAATAAAATAAGGCCACCACTGAGAGCTGGACCGGAGATGTAGCCCTGGAGAATAGGGTGAACTCCTTATTAATTTCTTGTGTTCTTGTATTTTCTTACTGTATTTCTCTGTTGTCTTTCCATTTCAAGTGTCTGTGTATTTGCAATCTGATCGATCTGTTTCTTAAATAACATAGACACACACACCAACACATGAGTCTGTAATACCTTTATTCAATAAATCTTTAACTAAGGTCACTCACAGGGTGATTATCAGATCAGCCTATTTCTCAGTGGGTTCTGGAGATACCCTTGGTGTTTTTTCCCCTTCTTTGCCTTAAATTGTAGGCCTCTGTTATTCCTTCTATTCTATTTCCTCTTTTCCATTCTCCTTCTCATTCTTGACTTCCTCTTCTTCTTCCACTATTTCCTCACTCTTCTCAACTGTCTCTTCTTCATTATCCTCCTCTTTTTCTTCCTCCTTTTCCTCCTCTGTTTCTTCTTCATTTTGCTCTTCTATTTTTTATTCCCTCTCACTAGCAGTGGGACTTTTGTCATATTAAAGAGCTTGAATTTCTCCTCCTACCTGCATGTCTCTAAAGGTTGTCCATGTAATAGGGAGTCTTTGTTTTTTTAGAGCATCTTCTAGGATGAGTTTGATCAACCCATGATGGGCTAGTTGTTGATGTTTTCCCTCTGGCACTTTGATGCTCATGTCTATCATTAATTGAAGAAGAAAATAGGGTATACTCAATCTCTTTTGAGGAGGTGTGTTTTCTCCAAATATCAGTTCTTGGAGGTGTCTGAAGTGGTATCCATACACCACACTGTATCTCCCTTCACATGATATGTACTTAATGAGGTGGTAACTAACTTCATTCCAAGGGTATGGAATGCTTTTCCTTCTAACCCCATTATTTTCCTCAATTGGCTCCTCCCGTTCCAAAAAGAATCTCTTCTTTGCAAGGGTGTTGTTACCCTTGTCTTCTTTTCTCCATGGTAACCCTAAAGGGAGTGTAGTGATTCTACTTATAACTTCAGGAGTGATTACTACTGATAGGCCTTTCACCACAACAGTGGCATGGGTCCTAGTGAGGGGTATGAGTGAGAGAAAATTCTTTGGCCACTTCATCATCGTATACTCTCATCCTCTCAAAGAATCCCATCCATTGGTGCCTTGTGAAAATTTCTACTACAGGAGGATGTTGTTGGATCCTTACTGTGTTTGTGGGTTCTCTCTTGTTGAAACCTCCTATCATCTTTCCCTAGTAATTGTGGAGGCTTGTATGGATACAATTCAAGAATTATAGTAGGTGAGAGAGGTTTGGATATTAAATTTTCAATACGATTCTCCTATATTGCAATTTCCTTAATCAAATTGAGGATTTTTCTTCTTTCAAGTGGAAAACATGGAAGTTATAGCTCCTATCTCACTTTGCTACATTTTGGTGAGGAAAACCTTTGATTTCTCCTCCCTTAGTTAACACTGATAATCATGTAGGTTGACTCCTCTGTGTCCTGTAGGCTTCCTATAGGTTCTTGTAGATCTCCTGCGATGTAAATGCTAACTGTCTCTTGTAGGTGTTGCTTCAAGAAGGCCAAGAGCAACCTCTGTTTCGATGAATTATCGAGATTTCTAATGCTCTCTTTGTATTGGAATGTGTTTTATTTCCATATATGGATGATCATGTGGGGTGGTGTGATGGTTGTCTAAGTACAAACACCCCCTTTTGGACCATTGGTCCCACTATCAGTCCATAATTCCACCTTACCTCATAATCATCTCCCACTTATTTCTTCCGTAGCTTAACCATTTTTAGCCTAATTCCATTTTTCTTCTACTTTGACTTTTGCCACGTGTGGAGTGGTCTAACTATTCTCTCCTCATCGATTGGATGAAGGTGGCCAAGTTAACTGGTCACCTTTACTTATAAAACCAACTCTCACATAATCCTACAGTTTTGATCATATCATACTAATGATAGAGCATGAGTAAGATGACATACCTATGGGTAACATGCTTTAATGATGATGCATGTTGGAGAGTGATGTCTCTATGTTGTGTTTTTGCTGCATATTCTTCTATGTATTTGCCTCTTTTGATGTTTGTTTCTTTTGATGTGCAGGTGTTTGAGAGTGATGCTAGTGATCTTGCTGCTACTGCTGAACTTTGGAGGAGCTTCCTCAACCTTGGAATCCTTGTGCAAAAGATGGTTGCAAACTTGTGAAGTTTCCTTTGTGGGATAGGCTGTTATAGGATTTCCTATAGGAACCTATAGGATGTCTTGTAGCTACCTCTCCCCTAAACTTTCATACTTTTTCTCAATTCTAGAGCATGAGGGATGTTGACATGAGTGGAGAAGGGTTGTAGGGAATGGTAGGTGAGAGTTGTGGTCTTCAGGTATTGTCCCTCTTTCCTTCTTCTCTCCCTCTTCTATTTGTTGTTTTTTTTCTTTGTAAACTGTAATTTTTGAATTGATTTATTGGATGGATGCAGGGGTGACATGGTGATGAAAGGCATGGCTATGATGTGGTGGAGTGAATGGTTTTTTTTTTTTTTTTAGACACAGGCTTGTCATCCCCTTGCTCTAGGACCACTTTTCTTGGGATTTTCAAGGCCATTGTAATTCCTATAGGAAACTCCTGTAGGTTTACAGGGAATCCTGTAGAAAACATAGAACCTGTGTAAGTTGAGATGGAGGGGTCCATAAATGGAAGAATGGATGAATGATGAAAGATATGAGATGGAGGGATTGAAATATGGATCTTGTAGGTCCTTATGTTCCTTTCATGATGTGCTTATCCTCCTCTTACTGACCTGAAAAACAAAATCTCCAATTTTTTTTACCTTTTCTCCTTTTTTTTTAAACAACTAATCTACCTCCAAGGAGGTTTTCATCCTAGTTCGCTACCCTGGATGCGTCAAAAGAGGTTTTCACCCAAAGATCTATTTTTTTTTTTTTTTCATAACACCCTTGGTGCCTCAAGAGGTTCTCGACCCAATAGTGAGACTCAAGTGCCTCATGGAGGTTTTCACCTAAGTCTTTTTTGTTTTTTGTTTTTTTTGTTTTTTGTTTTGTTTTTGTTTTGTTTTTATTTATTTTTTTTGTTTTTGTTATTTGTCTCTTTTTTTTTTTTTTCTTTTGTTTTTTTTTGTTTCAGGGACTTGGTGGGGTGGAAGTTGAGACTTGCTCCACCACCATCATTGTCTTGATGATTCTATTGATGAATTATTGCTTTGACAAGGGCTTCTTGTAGATCTTCAATCTAAACCCATTGACAAGTAAAGGGATAGCCTTTGCATCAATGATTCTTATCTGTACAATACCATTATCAAGACATTTTTCTAAGACATAAGGCCCTAACCATATAGTCCTTAACTTACCTTTAAAATCCTTGTACCTAGAATCATACAACAAAGACAAATCACATTCTTGAAACTTTTTGTCCTTTATATTCTTTTCATGCCAAAAATTCCTTTGAACTTGAGTTACAGCTATGTGCAGGAGGGCCTGCATCCTAAATTCATCTAACCCATTCAGCTGGAGCAATCTTTCTTGTTATTCCCTGGTGAGATCTAGATCCAATTGTGCTACCATTCTTAAGGTGTTGTATTCAAATTCAATGGACAATAGGGCTTTCTTCCCATAGACCAACTCATAAGGAGTGAACCCAGTGGTGGTCTTCCAGGTGGTATTGTAGGCCCAAGTGGCCTCAACTAATCTATCTGCCCAATCCTTTTTGTTGTTGCTAATCACTTTGGTCAGAATGCCTTCCAATGCTCTATTGGTTACCTCCACTTTCCCATTAGCATGTGGGTGGTAAGGAGTGGATGTTTTGTACTTGATCTTGTGTCGGATTAACAAATTCTCAATCATGTGAGATGTAAATTGACTGCCTTTATCAATGATCAATTCTCTAGGATACCCAAACTTATAAAATACATTTTTCCTTAAGAATTCAGCCACTTTTTCTTCTGTTTTGACTTTTATGGCCTTGGCTTCAGCCCACTTGGTTAAATAGTCAGTGCACACAATGATGTACTACTTTTTCCTGGATGGAGGGTCAATGGGTCCAATGAAATCCATGACCCACTTCTCAAATTGCTTGAAAGTCACTTGAGGTTGCAGAGGTATTTCATCCCTTGGGGTAGGTTTCCCCATCCTTTGGCACCAATCATTCTGACTGGTATACCTCCTCACATCTTGGTGAAGAGTGGGCCAGTGATAACCAACTTGTAGTAATTTGAATTTTGTTATTTTGGCTGAAAGGTGACCTCCACAAGGCCCACCATGATAGGTCAGAAGGATGTCAAACACTTCCTCCTCCCTGACACATCTTCTCAAAATTTGATCCGGGCCTAGTTTGAAGAGGTTGCCCCTAATCCAAGTGAATGGGGCGCTCTTCCTTACGATCTTGCTCTTTTCCTTGGAGAACAAATTTGGTGGAAACTGTGCAGGCACCAAGTAATTTGTTATGTCAGCAAACCATCAAGAGAGAAATGAAATGGTGAATAAGTGTTCATCTAGCAATTGATCATCAACCATTCCTTCCTCCCATGTAGGAAAAGTCAATCTGGATAAAAAAATCTACAACAACATTCTCCTTTCTAGGCTTATCGATAATAGTTAAATTAAACTATTTTAATAAAAGTAACCATCTAATAATCGAGGCATTTACATCAGGTTTATTCATCAAATATTTAATTGCAGCATGGTTAGTATCTACAAATATTTGGTAACCAGTAATGTAATGCCTAAATTTATTCAATGAATGTACAACAACTAGGAGCTCTTTTTCAGTCACTGTGTAGTTTAGCTCAGCTTTTGACATATTCTTGCTGATCAAGTAAACGTCATAAGCTAGCTTGTCATCTATCTGGCCTAGAGATGCTCCTATGGATTTATGAGAGGCATCGACATGCATATGGAAAGGGAGAGCCCAATTTGGGCCTCGGAGAATAGGTGCAATAGTCAACTTGTCCTTTAGGGTGTCCAAGGCTTCTTGACAACTTTCTTACCATAAAAATTCAGAGTCTTTGGAGCTAACTTGCTGAAGTAGTTTATAAATATCCTGTAGTATCTGGCTGAACTTAGAAAACTTCTAACGTCCATCTGTTTTTGCAGAGCTGGGACCCTTTGAATGATGGCTATCTTATTTGGGTCAACCTTCAGTCCTTTTTGGGATATTGAGTGACCTAGAACAGTCCCTGCAGTCATCAAGAACTCACATTTTTTGGGACTAAGGGATTAGTTCATTTCAATGCATTTGTTCAACACCTTACCCAGGTTGGAAAGAGCCTCCTAGAAATCACACCCATAGGGTGTAAAGTCATCCATATAAATTTCCACTACATCATGGACTAGCTCAGCAAAGATACTTAGGACTGCTCTCTCGAAAGTGGCAGAGGCATTGCATAGACCAAAAGGAAGGACACTATAAGCGAAAGTACCCCAAGGATAGGTGAAGGTGGTTTTATCCTTGTCCTCTAGGCTAATCTGGAGTTGATTGTACCCACTGAACTCATCTAAGAAAGAGAAAAACTTTTTCCCTGCCAGGCCATCTAACACTTGGTCAATAAAAGGTAGAGGGAAATGGTCATTCTTTGTTGCTATGTTTAACTCTCTGTAATCGACACAAATCCTCCACTTCCCATTTTTCTTTGGAACCAACACCAAATGAGACACCCACTCACTCTCCGAGATAAGGTAAATGAATCCTGCATCCAACATCTTTTGCAGTTCTTCTTTGACTATATCCTTGAGAGATGGATTCATTCTCCTTTGGGGTTGTCAGACTGGTTTTCAATCTTCTTTGATATAAATGTGGTGAGTACACACTGAGGGGTGCACTCCCTTCATTTCTTTGTAACTCCAAGAAAAGGCATCCAAATGTTCCCTTAGCATGCGTAACTCTTCTTCTTATTGTCTTGACACAAGTAGGGTTTGAATCAGCTAAGCGTAGATCAACCTGATGGTTGGTCTTGGTTTCCTTCACTACTTGTTCTAAGCACAAGGTGTTGGGAGTTGGATTTTGCAGGATGTGTTCAATCAAATCATCTTCATTAGGTTTTCCTCATCCCATGGCAGTTTCTAGGGTATAGAGTTGAGTTGAGTAAACTTCATCTTCTTCCTCCTCTTCTAGCCATAAAGGTAAATCATATTCTAAACATGGTTGAGTAGGAGGGTACAAGACCAACTGCTTGGATAGATGCCCATTTTTGATAGTCATGTTTCTAGCCCTACAGTTGATGTAGGCATCTGTAGTGGCTAACCAAGGCCTCCCAAGTATGAGAGGATAACCATTGAGCTTGGCCTTAGGATGGAGCACTAGGAAGTCTACAGGGTACTCCCAGGAGTCAATGGAGACCATTACATCCTCAACAATCCCCTCAGGGGCTACTATGGATCAGTCTGCAAGTTGCAAGACTGTCATGGTATTTCTTAATGAACCCTGGAGATTCAGCTTGAGCATGGTGTCCTTAGTCATTACATTAATGGCAGCCCCAAGATCAATCAAGGTGTGTGGGACAATGGTGCCATTGATGTGCACATCTACTACAAGGCTTCCAGGGTCTAAATACTTTGGGAAAATTACCTGCCCCAGCATTAAGTCAGACAGTTGTCCAGTGACATTAATGGTAGAGACGTCCCTTTTTCACCTCCCTGGATGTTTGAAACACTTCTCATTAATTAACTTGTTCTAAATAGGTACATCCTTAATGGATTGGAGAAGTGGAATTTTAACACATAGATTTTTCAATTCACCCAGAAGTTCATTCTCTTCCGGGGTAGGCTAGACTGGATGAGTTAATCTTTCAGGAAAGGGTGGTAGATTCACTCTAGGCATACTTTCCTATCTTTCCTCCTCACTCTCCCTCGGTGGAGATGGAGGTTGGTTGTCTCGAAGTACTCTCTTAGACATCAGGTTGATTTCTTGAATTTCCACAGCATAAATAGGGTAGGATATCTCTCCGCTATAGACCTATTGTGTCTGTATTTTGTTAAGGTTCAGATTTGGTTAGGCAGGGTGTAAAAGTTGTGGTTGAGTAGGAGGTGAAGGAAATAAAGCAGGAGCATTGTTGTATGGGGGACTCCACCCCTGGGGTGGTGCATTCCATTGAGGCTATGGAGGAGTATATGACTAAAATGGTTGGTTGGTCGGCTGGGAATGGTATTGAGGTGAAAAATACCAAGGAGAAGGTGTAGACCAGGAGGGATGAGTAGGGGGTCCCCAAAAGGGAACGAATGTGTTTTGGTTAGGGTTGTAATATGCATAGGATGACCCTTGCATGTCCTGCTGGTATGGTTGAGGCCCATGAGGCCTCCTTTGATTTATGTAGCAGAGCTACTCAGTCACCCCTTCAGTTCCTTGATACACATATTTTAGCCCAGGTAGAGAAGGGCACTTATTTGTGGAGTGGTTTTCTTCACAGACCGAGCAAATTTCTATAAGGTTTAATGGAAATTCATTCCTAGGGTGCCTCCTTGTGCATCTGGGGCAGAACATGGATAATGCTATATCTGCTTCCTCCTGCTTTCTCTTGATGTGCATAGTGTCCATCTGTAGGCCAAGGGTTTGTAGCATTTCACTCTTGAAATCCTCTAGCATATTTCCAATTTCACCTCTTATAGATGTTGGAAGAGGATTAGTTAGCCATTGGTTGACTACCCCTACCCTTTTTCCTAGCTGCCCTAGAATGGTTCTTAAAGACGGTCTTGATATCTTCATAAGGTAGCTGGTAGATGTCCCCTCCTGCTATCAAGTTTAGGGTATCCATAAGATCTTCCCTGACCCCCCTGAGTAGGACTAGCCTCAGTGACTCAGGATCAAGTATGCACATGGCCCCTTTGTAGCTAAGCTGCAATCTTTCCTCATAATCCTCTAAGGACTCATCATGCCCCAAGGTCATTCTAAAAATTTCCCCTTTAGTGTCTTTGGACCTGTAGTAGTCTTGATACTTGTAGTTGAAGGCTTGCTACATTTGAGCCCAGGTGGTGACGTTATCCCCAGGTAAACCCATGGACCAGTGTAGAGTTGCATCCTTGAGAGTGGATGGGAATAATTTCAACTTCTGATCATTAGTGGTGTAATAATAAGTTCTACATATGACAACGAACTCAAACAAGAAAGTATTTGGATCTTCTAAGGTCAGGCCATGGAAGTGAGGAAGAGCAGAGGGGCTTATTTTTTTCATCTTGGCATCCCCATTGGTTTCTCTGATGGGAAAAGCATCCTCAATTTTTTCTCTATCTCATCTGTCATTTCTATTTTCAGCCATTAGGTTAGTCGGAATGGGTTCTGCTTCTTCTTCTCCCCCTGTAGGCTCTTCAAAAATCTCTGGTTGTTCACCTAAGGGGTCCTCCAATTCATAGCCACTGAAGAAGAGGGAAGGTTGGTTGTTTGAAGTGGTGGGGGTATTTGGTAGAAATTTTCCTAAGTTATCCCTATTCCTACGAGGCATGAAAGAAGTGTTTTTGTTTTTTTTTTGTTTTTCAAGATTTAAGACTAATTGCATAATTGAAATGACAAATTAAATAGAAACTAACTGCTGAATGAAATATCACTTGTAGAATGGAAAGGAAAGTAAACCAACTTACAATTACTTTTGAAAAAATGAAGCTAATAGAAGAATGGAAGACATAAGAAAGGGAAGAAAAAAAGCAGAAATCACATCTACTTAGACACCTCCCCGGAAACAGCGCCAAAAAGTGAATAGCACCAGTAGTGCAACAAGAATGCTACAACTCCTGGGGCTATCAACTTTAATTTATCAACCCGGGGTTCATACAAACTTGGAGGTGACAGTGTTGTATACACAATTAGATGAAATGGGTCCACTCTTTGTCACCACTGAGCTGGTCATAGACCACTAGGGTTTCTCAAACAAGTCTTCTATTGATTTAGAAGAAGTTTGATTACCAATGGAGAAAGAGGAATTTTACCCTAATTGAGAGAATTGAAATATTGTCTATTGCAGTAATGAAAGACTGAAATAAATGCTTTAAACACACCACTCATCTAACAATTTGTTAAGAGATCTTGCTTCAAAATAATTCTAAACTAATATATGTGTAATCCTAACTATCCTAAGCATGCAATCTAAGATAATCAAACACTTTACTGTTGTGCATATGAATGAACACAATAACATTTTTTCCTTTTTGTCCTTCTTGTGAAAATATGAATGCTAATTCTTCTTGGTTGTATGGAAGGTGGCTTAGGTGTGGAGAGAGATGGTTGTGAAGGGTCATATGGCTTGGGATTCAAGCAAGGGTCTTCTCCTAACTTTTTGGATGCATTTTCCACAAATTGGCCTAAAACCAGGCCACTACAAGTCGTCCTACAGGATGTCCTAATGCACCTATAGGATGTCCTAATGCTCATGCACAATCCCCTGTCTTTCTACAGGATCCGGCCAAAAGCATAAGGAGTGATTTGGAAGGTGGTATAAGGCTTAGGGAAGGTGAATGATAGAATAAATAAGGAAAGGGAGTGGCTAGGAATTCCTCAAAACTCAAACCAAAGTTTGTAAGATGGTTGGATTTGCTTAGCAAACATGGAAAGTTGTTCTTATGGAATGATAAATTGGTTTATGGACTTAGTGGTTTTTGGTTATCATGGATGGATGAGGTTAGGCTAGGGCTGCTGACAAGAGATCTTCTTGCACTATTGAAACTCTTGAAATACACACATCATTTGCATTTACCCATGAATCATGTCAAAACAAGAAAGATTTCCAATCAACATAAGAAAACAAAACTCCATCATTCATTTTCCTAGTTCATGCATGGAAATACTTGCAGAATATTGTGAAACACCATGAGATCTAATACAAAATTGGAGATATCAGAAATAAAAACTGAAACCTATTCTTGAAAACTGAAAATATGCTGGCCTACTTAGCAGAAATCGCTAAATTGCATAAGAAATCAGAATTCTATCTTTTTGGGGCTGAATAAGAGATTTTCCTCAAACCATGGTCCTTGAAGGTAGGAGTGAGGAAAGATCCACATGTTATCATACTTTTTTGTATTCCTTTATCTCTTTAAAGCTACTGCTAAAGCTATGCAAAAAGGGAAGCAAACTAATCAAATCCACCAATACTTGCAATGAAACAATGCCAAAATCAATTCAAAAATTAATCTATGAAATAACCTAAGCGTACAAGTGCAATAAGAGGAACCTCTGCTACTAGGGTTGGGCCCTAACCCATGAGCTTCAGCCCTCTTAGTCAACTCAGTGATGGATCAAGGAAATGCTCATTCTCATTATCGTATCAAAAAATTACATAACATTGTTTGCCACAATCCTTCAACTCGAAAATTCTTAGTTCTTGTTATCACTATAAAAGTTTTAACAACTTTGGATAACCCACATGGTTGCAAAGTTTTTATGTTAAACATGGTTAAGTCATTTTTAATTTTTTTAGAAGTCTAAAACATAGAGTGAAGTGTTATTCCCATTATCAAATAAGGTCAACAATCTTGTTTTACCTATCATTGATCCCACATTGATTCAAAGGTGTCATGTGTTAAGACTGTTTCAAAATTGACATGCGCTACGAAATAACCTAAGAGTTTTCGTAGCGCAAAACTCAGAAAATACACTATGTGCGCTATGAAATTAGGGATTCTTAATTAGGAGTTTTCGTAGCACAAAACGCAGAATTTACACTGGATGCGCTACGAAATCACTGAAGCAACCTTTTTCAACAGAAAAACTATTTTAAGTAGTCAACTTCCAGGAGTTCTCTTGAGAAACTGAAAGCATATTTTGGAAAATTGAAAGAGGTTTGTATTCCTAAAATACTAAAATAGAAAAACCTTTTTCAGTTTCTTCAAATTCATTATGAGCTGGGAGAAATTGATGACTCAAATTGCACTACGAAACTGTTGTAGGAGCCGTTTTTCAGAAATCACAATTTCTAGTTTACACCTGATATTCAAAGATAGTTTCTGGGCAGTAGGAAAGGTATTGCAAAACACCAAGAGAGGTTTTTCTTAAAAGTAGAGTGGTCTACAAACTCCTCCTTCAGTTTTGCAAAATACTATTTTTATGATGAGAAAAAAGCTCTGTACAAACACCTAATTTTCAGCCAGAACAAAGCAGGGGACAGTTTCCTAGTTTTCAGGGTAGATGAAGGAGAAGTTATTGGAGGCCAGCTGGGGGGTTATAGACATCACCAAGTTTGAATTTAAGAAGGAGTAGCTGTCAAAAAATGAATTTATTTCACAGTCAAGGTTGTTGCCAGCATAATAAGGAGTTACACTCCTAGTTGTATTAGGTCTCCAGGACTGTTAGTTAATAGCTAGTTGTAATTAATAGTTTGTTTAAGGATCAGTAGGTGTCAAGTCAAGTGAAATTAGAATTCCCCTCATGCTAGAGGAAGGAATCCAAGCTTGTAATGAAACTCTATATATGACAAGGGATGTAATGCACCAGGGATCGGAAATTTTTGAGAAAAACACTCATATTGTGTCATTATGGAAGACTATGTTTTTTATGTAATACAGAGTTTGGCTTTACTACTCAGGATTCAGAAGAGAGTTCAATGCTTTAGTGTCTTATGGTTGTCCTCATTTCCTCATTTGTAGTGGTATGAAAGTATGTTACTTAGAACTCATTGGCAATGCTCTAACTTCCTTCATGCATTTGTAGATTGTGTTTCCTACATGTTCTTATGTGTTACTGATATATTGAACTCTTGATGCCCTAACTTCCATGTTGAGCTAATATTGTTGTCATACTAAAACTTTTTTGACTCTATAAGCCCAATGGATGTTTATTGATTGTGTTCAACCATTCATACTTCTTTACTTGTTTCATAGAGTTGGCCATCTAATCTTTAACTAAAATCTTTAACCTAATGAGAGAGCCCTCTCAGGTTGAGGAGACTAAGCCTCAGGCAAAAGATTGGTTTGAATAGTTACACTGAGATTGACTTGATGAGTAGCCTATCAGGGTCCTATTTTGGTGATAAAATTTTGGTGCGTCTACTGGGAGTCTAAAGATTATTCATTACCGAAATCAAGGAGATGAACTTCTTAAGGTAGCAAGAGCTCAGAAAGTTTTCGAGGCTGTAATCTACCTTGGCGACTCCACACATCACATAACAAATTGGAAGGTGACTCCAAGGCTAGAAGATCAGTAGCTTGATGAAGTTTCAAGATGAGTGCCATTGCAAGAATGAATGCCAGGTATGCCCCCATGAATCAGTCTCACATTCCTAGTTTTCCAGATCCTATGCCAAAGGTTGATTGGTTAGATGATCTTCCAATATTCAAAGATGAAATGAAAGACAATGTTGCTCTTCATTTGGTTAGGTTCCATATGCATGTACGCAGTCTTAAGGTTCATTTCCCTGAAGATTGTCTCATGAAGATGTTTATGACCACTTTAGAAGGAAAAGCATGGTCTTGGTATAAAAGCATGGAAAATGGTTCATTATATTCTCTTGCTGATTTCCATTATGTATTCTATGACATGTATAAAGAGTGTCATCCTGATCCAGGTGGATGTTGGTGGCCACCCACCAACCCATTTGGACCCCCACAACTATCTCTTTCAGTCTTTTCAGTTTCCTAAATTGTATCACAGTTTACTATTTTTAGCATTTTTTCGGGTCCTGAACTTCCGGAGCCATTTTGAGGCCCTAAACGGCGTTTTTTTTTGGGATTCTGAGGCAACATGGGTCCATGGACCGATGTTGCCTCCCAAAGTGGTAGTACTCGGATAGATCTTTCTAACGAGCTATCGTACGCGTCAAACGGAGATCGTATGCCAAAGTTACGACCCCGGGAAATTGATGTACCAATTTACCCAAACGGGGCCCACAATTTGGCGTTTCATCTTCTAGGGTTAGGTTTCGGGATGTGAAGGGTTTTCCATTGTTTCTCAACAATAAATAGGCCTTCGAGCCTCATTGTAACTCAGTTTGGAACAGTTCAGAGGCATGTAGCCGCCACATCTCTTCTCAGAGATAAGCTACCATCGCCCTAGCTGATTTCTTCCCATTTCTGGTTGTAAGCATATTTCAGTATTTTCCATTAATGAAATGAAGCATTATTTCCGCTGCATCTATGTGTTTATGGTTATTGCATCTCTGTATTTATGGTTATCTCTGTAATCTATTGCGTTCCTGTCTAAATCCGGATCACATCCCTCCTTATTGCTGGTCAAAGATCGTTGTAAACATTCTGTGAGTTTTATTCAGTATTTGGAGGATTATTATGATGTGATGAATTCATGGATGAAGAAATTTTAGAGGCTCTTCATAACAATACATTTCAACAGCAAGAAGAAAGGATAATGTCCAATGAAATGCAACATAAAAATCAGTGGGGGTTTACTTATGAAAATCATATTACATCCTCCAAGATTGATGTAGAGATGCAGCATACTTGTCAGCCTTCGGATCATAACGAAGATGAAAATAATTGCAAACACCAGGAAGAAATACTGGAAGAAAATTTTTATAACCCTCAGCCAGAGGAAAAGGTTGAATTTTTATGTCATTCTTTGCAACAGCTTACATCAATGAATGATCTTAATAATGAAAAAAATTACATTGTTTGTGGGAATCATTCAGAAAAGCAATTGGATAGCATATCAAAGGAATGGTGTGTGGCTAAAAATCAGTTGTCTGAAGATATAGAATGTTATGATGATCATCAAAATAACCATGTCCTCTTTGACCCTATAAATGAATACATGGAAAAGTTTTGCACACTAGTATTTCATTTTCATTTGCATTATGAAGATCAGAAACATTATAAGTTGATTTGGTCATCTCACTATCATGGTTATTTTAAGGTTGAATGCAGTCAAGAGCCTCAAGTATTAGAAAAGACAATTGATTGGATTTATTGGAAATATCATGTTGCCTGGCCTAAAGTGGAAATTGCAGCTGATATGGTAGGTAGGAATGTGCAAATAAGCTCAGGGTAGGTTGACTGAGCATTTTTTTTAGTAGGTGCAGGTTGAGTCCCTCTTGCAGAAATCATTAAAGCTTGGGGAGAAGATTGGGTAGCATTTCAGAATTTTATTCTAAAGGATGGATAGCAGCACTAGAACTGCAGGTTCTTAGTGTACCAGAAGGGCACACTATCCCAAGTGGAGCCACTGTTATCACTATAAAAGTTTTAACAATTTTGGACAGCTGGCATGGTTCCAAAGTTTTTATGTTAAACATGGTCAAGTCATTTTTAATGTTTTTAGAAGTCTAAAACATAGAGTGGAGTCTTTTTCTCATTATCAAATAAGGTCAACAATCTTGTTTTACCTATCATTGATCCCACATTGATTCAAAGCTGTCATGTGTTAAGGCTGTTTCAAAATTGACATGCGCTATGAAATCACCAAAGAGTTTTTGTAGCGCAAAACTCAGAAAATACACTATGTTCACTACGAAATCAAGGATTTGTAGTTAGGAGTTTTCATATTGCAAAACCCATAATTTGCATTGGATGCACTACGAAATCACTGAAGCAGCCTTTTTCAGCAGAAAAAACAGTTTTAAGTAGTCAACTTCCAGGAGGTCTCTTGAGCAAATGAAAGAATATTTTGGAAAAATGAAAGAATATTTTATTCTAACATACTGAAATACAAAAACCTCTTTCATTTTCTTCAAATTAATTATGATCTGGGAGAAATTGATGACTCAAATTGTGCTACGAAACTGCAGTAGGAGCCGTTTTTCAGAAATCATAATTTCCAATTTACACCTGATATTCAAAGATAGTTTCTAGGTACTAGGAAAGGTATTGCAAAAAACCAAGAGAGGTTTTTGTTCAAAGCAGAGAGGTCTACAAAAGCCTCCTTCAGTTTTGTAAAATACATTTTTGATGATGAGAAAAAAGCTCTGTCCCAACACCTATTTTTCAGCCAGAACAGAGGAGGGGACAATTTCCTAGTTTTCATGTCAGATGAAGCAGAATCTATTGGAGGCTAGCTGGGGGGTTATGGACATCACCAAGTTTGAAGTTAAGGAGGATAAGCTATCAAAAATTGAATTTATTTCACAGTCAAGGTTGTTTCCAGCATAATAAGGAGTTACACTCCCAGTTGTATTAGGTCTCTAGGACTGTTAGTTAACAGCTAGTTGTAATTAATAGTTTGTTTAAGGATCAGTAGGTGTCAAGCCAAGTGAAATTCGAATTCCCCTCATGCTGGAGGAAGGAATCCAAGCTTGTAATGAAAATCTATATATGACAAGGGATGTAATGCACCAAGGGTTGGAAATTTTTTAGAAAAACACTCATATTGTGTCATTGTGGAAGACTATGTTTTTTATGTAATACAGAGTTTGGCTTTACTACTCAGGATTCAGAAGAGAGTTCAATGCTTGATTGTCTTATGGTTGTCCTCATTTCCTCATTTGCAGTGGTATGAATGTATGTTACTTAGAACTCATTGGAAATGCTATAACTTCCTTCATGCATTTGTAGACTTTGTTTCCTACATGTTCTTATGTGTCACTGATATATTGAACTCTTGATGCCCTAACTTCCATGTTGAGCTAATATTGTTGTCATACTGAAACCATTTTTGACTCCATAAGCCTAATATATGTTTATTGATTGTGTTCAACCATTCATACTTTTTTACTTGTTTCATAGAGTTAGCCATCTAATCTTTAACTAAAATCTTTAACCTAGTGAGAGAGCCCTCTCAGGTTGAGGAGGCTAAGCCTCAGCCAAAATATTGGTTTGAAATAGTTACACTGAGATTGACTTGATGAGCAGCCTACCAGGGTCCTATTTTGGTGATAACAGTTCTCTTACCTAAAAAATATGAATCCTAATGAGGCTCTAGGCCTCCTTATTTATACAACTGAAGTCTCCAACAACTTCCTTAAATCTAGGGAGGCTTGGCTCCCAAACTCAAGATGAATTGGTTCTTAATTATCACTGGCTCGACTGCCAATGATCTCCATGAATCGGCTACTTGCAACTCTGAGCTAGTGTGATTTGATTGAGGGATATTCGAATGAGTGAGGATTTAATGAGGAAGATCCATCTCCTATAATCTCTCATTCGAATTCCTGCACCTTAATTAGCCAAAATTGTCATGATTTGCTCCCAAAAACCTGCAATCAATGCACATTAGACCACTAGACATAACATCTTACTTTTACTCATCTCATTATGCAAAATATAATTAAAACATGTAAGGAATTATGAGAAGAGTTTATTTTAGTAAGCTTGGAGGTGTATTAAGATCCATATAGTTACCCAATGATGAGGCTTCCTCATCAAAGTATTTGGTGAGTCCTAATGTTTTAGTTGAGTCTTATGTAAAAGTGGTTTGGAAATAATTTAAGCTAGTTGGCTAAATTATTTTATTACACATCAATTGGTCTACTAGATCATATTGTGTCGCATAATTGGGTAAATTATTTAAGGGTCTATACCAAACGGGTGTCCCCCCTTTGAGGGGTAAAAATGTAATTATCTTATGTAAAGAATATTTTAGTGCATGGCACCTCATACTTAGACATCATATCTAAAATATTTGATAATGATGGTGGGAAAAAATATTAATCCCCTAAAGTGTTAGTTAATTAAAAATTTCTAGTAAAAATAAATTAAAATCCTAAGCCAAAAATTTAATTAATTATAGTCAAAATTAAATGTCAAGAGAAATTAAATTCTCCAAGTGGAAAAATTCGTGGGTTTCAAAGGAATTAATTTTTATAGGTCCCCCACCAAGGGAATATCGGAAATTTAAAAAAAAAATGGACCCTTGGACCTTGGTAGTTAAGTAAAAGTCATTTTTTTGAAGAAATTAGCTCAAAATAATTAATTTTGAGCTAATAAAAAATGGTTTAATTGAAAAATTCGAAAATTCCTCAAAAATACTTTTTTCAAAAATAGAGATTAAAAGTTGATCAAGGATTTATTGGAAAATGAGATTATTTTGATGAAGATCAAGCCAACTAGCCGTTATTTTTCCACTTGGAGGATTTACCTATAAATAAAGTGTCATTTATGAGTCTCAAGCCATCTAATTTTTGACTAAAAACATTATGCAAAAAAGTTGATGTAACACTACTATCCCACTAGGACAATTTTCTTAGTCATAATAAAGACTTTCGGGTGCAATTCATGCTTTTTATTGTCCACTTATTTGTGGTATGTGTTGGGTACGTGCTTTCCTATATTGAGCTTTAAATTTTAATTAATCGTTATTTCATTGTAGGTGATAGGAGAATTGTATTGATAAGCTTTGGGCTTATTTTCAGTGATCTCATTCACTATTATTCTAACAGTTTATCTTGAGAAATTATATAGTGTTTGTAGGTTCCCTAGTCCTTGGGCTCAAAGTTCATGAACTGTGGGCATACGATGATCTTGTTTGGACTTCAATTATTTTTTTGGTTTATCTAACTTCATGAAGGTTGTAGCTTCCATCTATTTTCCTATGTATTATTAGCCATTTATCAAAGAAAACTCCATAAAAAAATTTTCTCAAAATTTATTTTAGAAAACATTGTATATTTGTAAATTTTGTAAATAAATTTGTAAAATATAATTTTTAAATTACTTCTAATTGGGGTTTTAATATTTTGTATATATTGGAGTTTTGGGTATTTTATTTCCATTTTTTCAGGTGAAATCAAGTGAAAGAGATGGAATAGAGCTAGATCTAGGCCCTTGAGGGTAAGATCTAGTCACAATTTTTTTGTAGGGCCAACCATTGAAATAATTTGAGCAAAATTGCAAATCTGAAGAAAATTAAATTTTCTAAAACAAGGGTTTCATTTTTTAGCCCACTCAGGCTTAGATACAGCCCCTCCAGGACATGCATCTCAATCTCCTAGCCTAGCGTCAATTTATTAGGTCCCTATGTCACCTATTCTAGTCTCTCAAAGGCCTGTGTAAGCCTCTAGCACTCTTAGCCTTCCCTCGGCCCAACGCTAAAGGTTTAGGACCATTTTCGGCCTAGTCATGGCTGCAGAAGGCCTTGACCGCCCTTCTTTACCTTAGACAATTGCCCTAAGGGGACTTTAGTGGGGTTTTAATCCCTCTTCCTCCTTTGTCCTCCTCTCCGCCCTTCGCTCTCCCTTTTTAAAACTCTTTTGACCTCTTTCTAACTGTCATTCAATGTCTAATCCTAACAACTAGCCCTTTCTTAGGGGAATTTTGAGGTCTAAAATGGGCCTCCTAAGGAAATTATAAAATAGCAGTGGAAATAATAAAATAAGATTAGATTACGTCATCAAATTTTAGAGGGAAAAAATAAAAAATATTTTTTTAACTCGTATTTTCAACTTATCTCCATATGGGTTTACTCAATTTTGGAGCAATAACACTCGTTGGATGAAAAATTTGATTCCTCATCAAAGGAGTACCCATGTTGCATACTTTCGTTGGATCCTACTACACGAAAAATGAGAAATACATTAAAAATGTGATTGCAATCACGTTTTTCTTGTATTTGTCATGTTTCCTGTAGTAGGGTCCATCAAAAGTATGCAACATGGGTAATCCTTGGATGAGGAATTAAATTTTTCATCCAATGAGTACTCCCACTTGAAGTTTGAGTAAACAATTATGGAGATAAGTTGAAAATATGAGTTGAAAAAGTAGTTTTATTATTTTATTATTTTTTAATCTTTTTACTTTTTTACTCCAAAAATGGTGAATCATCCCCCATGACTGACATCATCATCTTGAATCCTATTGGTTCTTATAAATTTTATTTTCGTTGTAAATTTTTCCTAGGAGGCCCATTTTAAACCTCAAAATTCCCCTAATGAGAGGGCTTTCTCTTTCCCACATCAAGCCTTCTTACCCTTCTCCCACCTCCTTTTCCTCTTCCTTGGCCTCCTAAGGTCTATATTGCCCAACGCTAGCCCTACTGACCCTAGCGTTGCCCTCTTTGGCCCTAATTTGACCCTTGCCTATTTCTGATTTTTTTTTGGGATTAAAGCTTGGTGTATTTTGCAGAAAATTTGGCCCTAAGTTGGTGTTTTCAGGTGGAAAATCATTGGAGAAATTTTGACAAGTTTTGGGCAAGTCATCTATAAGGCCTTGGGCCTAGGGTATTCTCTCTAAACCATCATTTTATCTTTGTTTTTCTACAGTTGTAATATTCTTGATAAAAGTAAATTAAAAGCGCTAAAAAACATCTAATTGGTCAAAATATTTCAAAAATTGCATAGTAAAATTTTCATAAATTTTGGCCACTTGGGCGTTGAAGATCTAGCATAGATATACTTATTTTCTTGCTGGAATATCTCTATATAACTATGAAATCAGATCTGATATTTCCTGAATATTGCATGTTAGCGGACTTACAAATCTAATTTTTCAGTTTGGAAAGTTTACTCTAAATTTTGGGCATATTTTGGCACTTTTTAAATCATCAATTGCTCACTGATTGTTCACTTCACTTAATGTTGTAATACGTGTTTCAGATTTGATATAACGGTTGGTAACTCATCATAAGTAGGATAAAATTCACTAATTTACATTGGCATAAGATCATTGGTAATCTTGTTATAAGGTCATCATTGGAATATCTTGAGTAATTAGGATTGGAATCTTGTGTTGACAACCATTAGCTAATTGATTGGTGGATAAGTGCTCTAAGTTTATTTAGTTGTTAGCATCTCATGGATTGATCTACTATTTAACATTAGCACTTATATCATTAAGCACCCGTCTTGTTTTAATATCATATTCTAATTATTGATAAGTACTAAAGGTTGATCATAACATAAGTACTTAAAGACTTAAACAGTATTAACTCAAAACTCACTCATAAGACTTGCATCTCACTCTAGGACTAGTCTTGCACTTAATAATTTACCTCAAACCATAAGCTTGGTTGATTAAAACCTAGGGCCACCCTTCTCATCTAGCTTGAGGGGCTTAGCAACTCTCTAGTTGTTAACACAGTGACCTTGCAGTTGTTAGAACCACAGTCTCTGCAGTGCCGAAGGCATCAGTGATAGGAGCCTCACATAAGGTATCATTAATCAAGCCTTTTCTTGCTTCCTATGGGCATCCTTCCCACAACCTACCTTGGACCCTAGCTTCAAAATCGTTAAAGGAAGATTTTATCTAGATTAGGCATATAATTAAAAGTAATCAATATCCCTGCATTACACCTACATCCTAGTATTTTCATAAGCATACAAGTTAGTCAATCATTTAAGCAGCGGTTTTCCATTTGGTTGCTTGGGATTAATTTACAATAAGCAATAATTTTGTCTCCATAAGGCACTGGTCTCTGAAGTGACAAAACTTAAGAGTGCTCATGATTTTAATATAAAATACACAAATGTATTTATAAATAATATTTTATTAATATATGAGATGTACCATGATGTTGAATGTTACAAGGAGGCCCTGCTTATATACCTAGGCATGTGTCCTTCCATGATTGGGCATGTCTTTTAGACATGCCTTTTCACTTAACTAATGACTATTTAAGATAATCATAATTTGATTATTTATTATTTATATTTATTTATATTCATTTTATTTTATATCATTTATATTCATAACATTGCCCCTTCCTTCAAAACCTTTGTCCTTAAAGCTATATTTCTAATAATTTTCTTTATCTTGTGTTTTTCATCTCGACATATGTCACTTGACATCACTCATACCTCAACTTGTATAATTCGATGGTAACATTGTCTTAAACCCAAGGCTATCTATTTCCTTTTTATAATAATAATAATAATTATTATTATTATTATTTATTTGTTATCTATATATATATAGATATATATATATATATATAATTGAGTTAATTAAATTATATTAATATATTATATAATAAAAAATCAAATGTCACATGTTACGTCATAACTATATGTATTATATAGTTATATTATTTAATGGGCCGAGTATCAATTGTCACTTCTTTTGATCGATCAATTGACCTGCAACAAAAAAAACAAAAAGTAAATGTAACAGGGATCCTGTGGGAAGGTATCGGACTAGCCAAGGAAGACAGTGGTTGATAGAGACAGTGGAAAATGTGGATGAGGGAGACGAAGGATAGAATAATCGGGTGGTTTTTGACACAACAGTTGGAGGATCGATGAAGCCGGCGTGTTGAATCAGGTTAGGATTAATGCGGTAAGACGGTGACTGTGGAGGGAAATCGTAGTTGTGACTATGGAGGGGAATCGTGGCCGTAGACTAGGGATCCTCTCTACCTTTGTCTGACATATTATCGTCAAATACAACCTTGAATCATGGAACATCCATGACCCACGATATGGTAATCCAAGTAATAACATTAGGGTCTAGCATTTGGAATAACCACGAACATTTTCCTCATAAAACGATTCCAATGCAAACCTGAAGTTTCTACTACACATTTGCCTATACAAGGGAATTAGATTAAATTCACTAAACATATGATAGCCTGAAAAGATAATGTAGAGAATCAATATGCATGACCATACGTCTTCCTTCACACCATCGCAACCTGCACTGTTTATGATCTCTGGTGCGAAGTACCCAGGCATTCCACAAGAGTGTGTAGTAACCTGTCATTCCCCACATTTTATTTCTTGGCATTGAGCCTGAAATCCACTGTCTTAATGTCCCCCTTATCATTTAAAAGACAATTATCAAGCTTTAGATATCTATGGTAAACACCTCTGCTGTAAAAAAAGTGCACGACACTGATCAGTTGCTTGAAATATTTCCTTGCTGTGACTTCATCCAACTTTTTTCCTTCCTCATGGAGTTTTTGAAGCATCTGTAACAGGTCTCCTCTATTGACATATTCCATCACAAAATATATTTTGATTTTTTCCTCCATGACTTCATACAGTTGCACGATGTTGGGATGCCTCAGTGTTTTCATCACAAATATTTTTGTCTTGATGTAGTGTACCCTACTCGTTTTAGCCATAATTTCATCCTTCTTCATAACCTTGATGGCCACGCTCTCCCCCATTTTTAGATTGTTCCCACTATATACCTTTGAGGATCCACCACGTCCCAAGCGTTTGTTCAAATAATATTTTTCCATCAGGGTGATCTCCTTCACATAACTATTGCATTCCATTGTAATAAGTTTATTCCCCTTAGAGATTGTTGAAGAAGTTTCATTAATTTGAAAGATTTGGGGATTAATATGAATCTCCTTGACTCGGCTAGTCTAGTAAATGTCTTGATCGTTATTTTGGACTTGCAGTGTGCACGCAGAGGTATTGGAATCAATTTCAAGGATAAACGTAGAAGTAGGAGCTTTTCCCAATGTCATGTTGAATGAAACATCCTCAGGGTTGTCAGCTTGAATTAGCATTAAAAGCAGTTTTGGATTATATGTAGGAGAGAAGAAATTATTTGTTTCCTCCAATGCATTTAATAACCCGAAATTATTGGAAACAACTCCAGTAGGTTCTAAACTATCTAAAGTATGATCCATAGGAAAGTCTCCTTGTTCCTGATGGCCTGACAGTGATCCATGCTTGTCATTTACAATTGTTTGTTCAAAAAATTTGCTTTCCTCTGGGTTGTCATCTTGGATTCACATGAATTTCAATTTTGGAATAAAATTAGGAGAGCAACATTTATTTCTTTCCTTCAATGCATCTAATAATATGAAATTCTCGGAAACACCTTTAATACTGTTGTAGGGGCTACAACCACCCTCCAAAATTTTGGCTCATGTGCAAATTTCGGAGCCTACTTTGGATCATGTGATCGATCATCTTTGGTGATTTGTTGGTAAGATGATGATTTCAAGCTCCTGTCCTTGATCCTAAAGGGTCATCTGCATCCTAATAGTTTTGTAACATATGTCATTTTTGGGCATATCGGTTGTTGTCTGTCATGCAAAGGGAATGTTGTCTTGCTTCAAGGGAATTGTGTGCATATGAGTGGTTGTCATCATATAGACATGTTTCACACTCACCTCACACACTCATGTCATGAAGGTTGTTGCATCAAGAAAAGTATGTATTATGTATTCTGGATGTTCTACGTGTTTGTGTGCGATCACAGTCAAGTCTTATCAATGTTTCCATATGTTTCACTGATTTCACACTTAGCCATTTTCCCAACAAACCTAGCATCATCCAGCTTCCTGGAACTATGCGCTTTATTTTCACAACCATCAAGCTTCCTCCCTTGCCTTCTAAAACCCTACAGTGCATAGAGACACCAACCTCCCTTGCCTGCTGAAGCCCCGCAGTGCGCAAAGGCCCCAAACAATACTGCTCTCCTGAAATGTGTAGAGAAATCCAGCAACACTGAACTCAGAAATTGCACATAGGCATCCTCCTGGGACCCCTATCCCATAGCAGTGCTTTGAGCCTCAAAACTGTGCAATGTTTTCCAAGTTTTCTTGTCAGCCTTGCATGCAGAAATTATGCAGATAGACCTCGTAGGGCCTCATCCATGGAGCAACCACTATCCGCTGAAATTGCACAAACCTACCTCTCAATGGCTACATGAAAAGGTGACATGTTGAAATTGCTTCCAAGGAGTTGAGGAGAAGGACCAAGGAACCGAGTAAAGGAAAATATCAAGACCGCATGTAAACTCCATCGAATGCATGATCATCTTGAGGGTGGGTATGGTAAGTACGAAACATATTTCGAAGTACACCTCTTAGTTGAGTTTGCAGGACTACCTGTCATTATCTTATCATCGTGTCGTCAATAACATGCATGTGCGCAAACATGAAAAGTCACTTTATGTGTTGCTTCAACATGTGGTGCTTCTTTTTCACTTGTTCGACTAATTGTCGTATTCTGCAGGTTGATTTCTATGTCATTCTTGCGACCATGTTTTAGTCATTCACAAGGTCTTCAATTTGTGAGTACATGTTGTGTTCGCTATGAAAGTATCCGTTGCGCTCACACAAAAAGTCATATGCACTGTCGCGCAAGCATCATCGTGGTCATCTAACGATTAATCAAAAGCATCGCACTTGTTGAGTCATACTGCCGGTCAGTCATGTTGATCATGGATGTCTGGATGGTTTGAGTCGTTGCGTCGTGAAGTCATGTAAGTGTGTGTTTGTAAGATTGTGTATGCACACTTTCACTTGCTCACACACTTAGTCATTTTGTTGAAGTCCTGACAACCAGATCTTCATCTGATAGCTGGACCTTCACCCCATCATCGACTCAATCAACTATCACCAAGAACAGTGTAGAAGAACCAAGCAAGCCATTTCAAGTTGCGCTTCTCGCAGGCTGATCAATCAACCTACCTGTTGGACAACTAAAGAATTTGACTCGGCAGTCACCCCGGAACTGACCCCCCTCAAAATTGTGCAGAGGCTGCAGACCTTGCCCACTCTGTTGGCTCCAAAAATTGTACAGAAAGACCGGAAAGACATCAATGCCCACCCCTGTCTCCCTCAAAAAATTGCGCAGTTTTTCCAGCTAGCCCACCAGTAAGCCAGTCGACTACTCACCCGGAAAATTGCACAGATTTCATGAGCAAGCCCTCTCCTGCCCAATAGTCTTCTCAACTCAGAAACTACACAGAGGTGATCAGCAGGCCAGCCTCCTAGCATCAATGTAGTTTTTCCCGCCAACAGCTCCCAGTAGCCCACTACTAGTTCCCTCCAGGAATTGCTCAGTTTTGGCTATCAAGCTCCAAGCTGCCAACTGCCAGTTCCCTCCAGGAATTGCATAGTTTTTGCTACCAAGGTCCCAACAGCCGACTGTCAGTTCCCTACAGGAATTACATAGTTTTTTCTACCAAGGTCGCAACAGCTAGCTTTCAATTCCCTCCAAGAATTGCACAATTTTGGCTTCCAGGCTCCTGCTATGTGCCCCTTCCAAAAATTGCATAGATTTTTTCTACCCAACCTTCCCACAACCTAGACTTCTCCTCCCAAAAATTGTGCAGTTTTTCCCTCCAGCTGAGATAGACCCCGTGGACAGTCATTGTCAATCTGGATTTCCCATCACCATCTCCCAGTGATTTCTGTGCAATTTTCACCGACAGTGCCCAGAGCCCCCATCCCAGCTCGAAGTTTGCAACTTTATCTTCTTTCCTGGTCACATGCATCTGAAACGATCATGCATCATGGTAGACTAGGATGTTTATGGATTTGATGTCATCTCATCATGAGTGAATATAGGTACAGGTACACAAAACAACATGGTGCAATGACGAATGGGATGAACAAAGGGAGTACATGCAGAAGGACATGTTCGCCAAGAGACGAACAAATGATGCATGCAAAGAGATGTGCTCACGGACAAACGATCATGCAAAGATGTGTTCACGGATTAACGGACGAGTGAACATGCGAAGATGTGTTCACGGACAGACGGACGAACGAACATGCACTTTTTATGAATGGAATAACCTGTCAAGTATGCCAACATACAACCAAGGAGAAACGTGCGAATGCATCATCAAGTGAACCCCACGACCATCGAAGACTCTACTCACTTTGTCGTACCAAGGTGAAGTTGTGATACACCATGAGGACATCCATCACCCAGCAACATTGCAGCTCGACATGCACACCAGTAGCAACACAAATTTACCAGCACTGTCATGTCAAGTTTTGTCATGAGTCATGTCATCCACATCTCCACTGTGGGCCATATTATCAATCAATGTAATGTAACATGGAAGTCCAAGAGACCCACTTGTCATATGAAGAGACATGTAAAGCTGAAAGGTCATGGAACTCAAACAGTCATGAGGGAATTCAAACAACCACAAGGGTCAGTTTCACCCTTAGCTATAAATACCCCCTCATTTGTACATGGAAATGAATTCTCACCTCAGCTCCTCCCACATAGCCTTGAGAGTCTGTAATCTTTTCTTTGAGGAGTAAGTAGTGGCTCCAACTCCCCGCCCACGGGGTTAGTGATGTATGGTGTAACAATGCGTCTTGGAACTTTTGCTTAATTCAGAAGCCTGCTAATAGGCCAACACATTTTCACACATGTGTTGTAATGGTTGTAAGATTAATCTTGAAAACTTGTATTGCATGTTTCTTTAACCCATGTTTAACATTAGAACTCATTCAGTTGTTGTAATACATATATATTAATGAAAATGTGTTGTACGAGTTGTTAACTTTGTCCTGCGCATGTTGGTTAACTCCCGAGACATCAGACAAACCTTTCACGTAAACTTGCTATAACAATCATTGCACTTGTGCAGATTCCTCTAATGTGTGTTGTACGTGTCATCTTTCCTTGTGTGTTGTGACTGCCACATTCGTATGGACTGCTCCTCTAGAAGATGTGCATGTCTTGTTGTGTTGTGTGTTCCTAATAGATTTGGGACTTCCTCCGATCCGACTTGGGACTCATTCTCACCTTCTCCCTCTACAGTGAAAGAACCATTGACACAAGTGACACTAACAATCACCAAGCACGCGAAACTCACTAATCAAAGACAAAGAAGACCACTCTCCTATGCTGACAAGCAAGAGTCGAGGCAAACATTTAAGATAATGGAAACCATGCCATCGTACTGGATGAGAATCCTACACCAAATGGTGTAAGGTCCAATTGGGACTTCATATCGGGGAGATCCCCTGATGTTGGTGGGTCCAACACCATCAACAATTACATTCTAAACTATCTGAAGTATGATACCAAAGGAAAGTATCCTTGTTCCTGTTCGCCTGGTGGTGATCCATCATGAATACTTTATGTAGTTTCATTTTTTTCATCTTCTTCAATAGTGTTAACTATGTCACCTTGAGGCATTTCTAATCCAACATGTTCATAATCTTTTTCCATGTTAGAACATTCTTCATTGTTAGTACCTTTCATCTTGATGTATTCTTCCTTTAGACATGCTGAATATTTTGCAGATAAAGTTTTGATTGCTGAAATGATTCTTGAATTTCACTTAACTGTTCAATGAATTCAGGATGTAAACTTAATGGCATATAGTGTGGCAGATAATTTCTAAAGGCTCGCATGGCTCTTATACCACTAAAGCGAGAAAAATTAAGAGTGTTTTTTATTTTAATATAAAATACAAAAATGTATTTATAAATAATATTTTATGAATATATGAGATGTACAAGGACATTGAATGTTACAATGAGGCCCTTATTATATACCTAGGTATGTGTCCTTTCATGATTGGGCATGTATTTTAGACATGCATTTTCACTTCACTAATGACTGTTTAAGATAATCATCATTTGATTATTTATTATTTATATTCATTTTATTTATATAATTTATATTCGTAACAATCTCATACTTAAATCTAATCTATCCATTGATATTGCTAAATTTAACCAAGTAGCTAGGCTGCTCAACTATGTCTCCCGGAAAAGTTGGTTTCCAAGTTGTCTCTCATTATATCATTTCCATAGGGACTACCCCACATAGCCTATTGTTGGGAGATGACTAGAACATAGTGGGCAGGGATTAGGGTGACAACCTCACCTTGAGTAGTTTTCATAGTGCCTGTACAATCCGAGTGACAATAGGACTCATAATAAAACTTCTACACCAACCATTGGAATGGAGAGCATTTTTCTACTCAATACATATTACACCATGGTTAGATTGATATTATGGCACTTCCCTGAGCAATTCATAGTTCCTCCATTTACAACCATCACTTGATACTCTTGTGATAGATATAAAAAGCAATTCAAATCTTTGGCCATCTTACAATGAATAAAATTATGAGTACTACATGAATCAATAGACACCTTTACCTTTTTCTTCTTGATATCTACTTTTATTTTGAGAGTTTGAGGAGTGGTAATCATGCCAATTCATTACAAGAAATGGTTAGATTCATTTATTCCTTTTCAGCGTCTGGGGTAAGTTCCTGGTGTATATATTATTCTTTTGATGTCTATTTCTCCTTTTCTTCCTCCTCTTGACAATCTATGTAAAATATTTTTTCCTTAGCACACTTATGACCTTTAGTGTATTTTTTATCACAATTGTAACACAACCCTTTTTCTCTTGTTTCCTCTAGTTGTTGTGGTGTCAACCTTATAGGTTGTGAGAAGCTAGGGGTGATAATACTTCCATATTTATAGTTGTGAGTGGTATACCCCCTTGTTTCCATCATTTTTCTTTTAACTTTTCTTTCCACCCTATTTATAGTTGTGAGTGGTATACCCTAAGGTGTACAATTAACCTTTGCACAGCCCTAACTAGCAGTTCAGGTGGTTTCACTCTCCTATGACGATGTATTGTATAGGTTCCCAAGTTATCTCAAGTGTTTTACTTATTCTACTAATAAATTACAGTTATCATCGCATAAACTGATATTCTTACTTGCGTTCAATTAACAGATTTAATCACATAAATTCGCGCGTCAAATAAACATTGTAATATAAACCCAAATCACAACATAATATAATCAGATCCATTAATAGAGACTAAATACACAGTAATTGAAGAATACTTCTCTTTATTGATATCTCCAGTTTAATACAAACTCTATCCACCCTATGCACATAGCTGCAGGGGTCAGCAGACTCAGCTGCATACTTCTACCCTACGCCTCTGTGCACTTAGTTGCAGATACTCTACCTACGCTAAGAACTGAAAACACTTAGACCTCTCCACTCTACTTTGCTACTTTCTTCCTATTTCTTAGAGCTTACTTAGCTCCTTTTTATACAATCCCATGGTTCATGGGAACATGGGAAGATCTTTACAGCCGATTCGACACTTTACAAAATAAAGGTAGACAACCCTTATGACTCTTGACACCTTCGCAGTTCGCGACCACAAAATGTGGAGACTTTACAAATTTATTACAAAATTATCCCAAAACATGGGCTTTTAGCCCCAAAACTACTCTTGGGGCAACTTGTTCCCAACAGGCCCCCAACACAAACATGGTAACTCGCCCTCGAGTCACTCTGTGGGCACGAAGATCTTGGCGCAAAGACCTCCCAGCTCGACTTGTATGACTGCCACCTCGGTGGTGCACTGTGCGACCGCCTGGTCTTGCGCTGTTATATTATATATGCAGTCCAAATCGTCATCGCTTTCATAAGCGTGGATTGGTTCAATATAGTGCGATCCTTCTGTAGGATCTAGGGGTACTATTACGCAAATTGATTTCTTTTCAAATATCATCTTGTGCTTCTTTAGGTTGATTACCCAATTCATGTAGCCCAATCAATGCCTCAGAGCGCAGGGTAGGGGTTGCTGGCATCCACAATTTCTATTACTTCAAAATCAGCCAATGCGCTCACGCCTTCAATATCTACAGTTACTCCCTATAACTGTCCCATGGGGTTGATCTTCTGTTGATTTTCCATCCTTAACTGAATCACAGACCACTACAGCGTGGGTCTCCCCATCCGCTCCCAAGTCTTCTTTGTCAAAACATTCGCATTTGACCCTAGATCTAGAATGAATTGATCGATTTCATATTCCCCTATCTGCGCAGTGAGTCTCATCTCATGTCCTGTCCTTACCTTATGCTTACCAATATTCTGTACCATGCACAGTTCACCCAGAGTGTTTTCGGTGCATCTATTTATAAGTTCCTGTAACCCCTTCACAACCTTGTTATTGCGCAACAGCTTCATGTAGGTCTCTATAAAGGTCGTAAGCATGGAAGGGTCCATTTCCTGAATAGTTTTATCCCAGTTCCTTGAGGTAAAGTCTTCAGCGAAGCTCTTCTTTGCTTCCATGAACGTTTTGCATGCATGCTACAAATCAAATTCAGCCTCCTTCACTGGAGCTTTGAAAATCCATGCGCTATATTTAGGTTGTTTCCCCTTATTGTCGCCCATTCCAATTTCACTTTGGAGCACTATATTCACATTTGGGTCTTCTTCGCAAAGCTCAACCCTCATCATTTGTAGGTTCTGAGTCGGCTGTGGGGGTAGCACCCCTTTGTCGCGTATCCTTGCTATTAGTGTAGGACATACCTCAGTCTCATGATCAAACTAAGTACAATATTTGCACGACGGACGCATTAGGTTAGTGCATTTGTGGGAATAGTGTCCTAGTCCTCCACAATTGTAACAGATCAACTATCCTCGACCTCTGCCAGGTCCTCCTCTACCTCAGCCTCGTTTGCGCCCCTGAAATCCTGTCTGGGCCATCTCAGCACCCTGGTCAAGAGGCCATATTTCTACCTTAACTCTATAGGCGGATGTTCTATCCATAATCAAGTCATAACTTCGGCAAGTGTGCTCATCATGCCCTACTGACCTACAGAAGTTGCAGAATAGTTGTTGCGAAGTTCATACAAACTTCTACAGTGAATGAAAATTATCAGTCATATGTTTCCCTACTCCCTGACATATAGCACACCACAACGCAGGCCCCGTGCTCGTTCCTGCTTGGGCTTCCGACCTCAAAGGCATCGGTCCTCCTCTTGCAACATAGTTTGGAAAGACTGGGCAGTGGTCTTTGTCATGCCCCTGACCTTTACATTTCAGGCACCATATCTCTTCACGCGCCTCTGGCCGAATTGTTCTGTCCTACTTCAAACTTTGCATTTAGAGGTAAATATTTTGCAACTGCGCATGGATATGCTAAGCCCCCAGACTTGGATATTACATTGGTGTTTCATGCAATCTTATTGCAATCTCCAAGGCCTCTACCTGAGTCGTAATTTTATGTTGTGACAACGCAACCCTTAGGTAGGGCAAAAGTGAAGCAATGAACCATTTGCGGTGCTGCCCATCTGTTAAATTCATGTTAGCTTCATGGATTGTAAACTTTAACCTCTGATCCAACTCCTAAGGTGTCTCACCTAGTTTCATCGTGATTTCCTTGAACCCCACAATCGACTGCACCTTAGATTTAGGCCTACTAAACTCTTTATTCAGCACAGTCTGGATCTCTGCCAACGCAGTGTTTGGGTTATCATTAGAGTACTTGATGTACCAAGTTAGCGCGCGATCCTGCAAAGCACTAACCAATGTTGCCTTCTTCATGTGATCGTCTGTGACGCCCTGAGCTTCCCATACTGCTTTTACGATGAACCAAAACTGGTTTGTGTCCTCATTTCCCAAGCCCTTAAACAATGATAGCTTCATTGAATTCGCTATGTTGAACTGTGGTGGAGGTGGTGGTGGTGTGGGCGAAGTCACAGGTGATGGTGGTGAAGGTGGAGTGGTAGTCATGGGAACACTTGTTTTATCAACTAAACTGTACTTCACGGAGAAGCTTGCACTACTCCCTCGTCATCACTCAAATGAGGTGAAATCAGTGGGCTATATTCAGGACCCTTTCTTCCTTCATTCCTATAAGTCTTTCCACTTCGCGTAGCTCTGAACATCAAGGTAGCTGCATAACCCTCTTTTTGCACAATAAAATCTTAATCCAAGTATTTAAAGACTTCAAGTACTTACCTCACGGACCTTTGAAAAAGTGTCGATCCGCCTCGTTGTAACTAACTGAGGTATCGACCGTGAATTTAGTCACAAACCCTCCTATGATACAATTGAGCTGATGATTGATAGCACGGGTGATCTTATCCTCAGAGGCTTCAAGCTTCTGCACTAACTCTAGGGTCCAGACAATAGGACCGTCATTCCTCCACCTTCCTTGGCTATCTGCTAGCTTCACGATCCACTCGTATAACTCAACTGGAAAGGAACATAAAAATATCTCATGGATTTCTGTATACAGGTACTTTGTCTATCGATTGTTCCTTCGTCAGTCGCAGACTTCTATTCTCTCGCGCCGTGAATTCGTGGATCTTTCTATCCAACCAGCCTTCATTCTCTTTCTTAGTTGGATTCCAGTGATATGACATCACACTATTGGGTTGTGTTATATTCTTTCCACAACTAGCCCACATAGTTAACCGGGGGGTTAGAGGGGGGGTGGAGCCCCCCTTCGTTGCATCGATTGTCTAGCGGGGGGGTCACAGGGGGTTTGAGGCATACCTGTAACCCCACTTTATGGATTTCGGGGTAGCGCCCCAGAAAATTTTGGTTTTGGACCCTATGTTAGGATGGGCAGACCCACCTATGGGTTTGTGCATGATTTTCGCACATGTTTTCGAACGCGATTGTTTTCGGTCCATGGTATTGGACGCAATGGTTCTTGGTCCATGGTATTGGATGCTTCGGCATGTATAAATATGTATTATAACATTGAAAGGAACATAATGAAAAATCAAGCTGGTAGTCCTGGTTTTGGGATTCAAGGGAAAATCTTTGTGTATATGTGTTTTATGTGTTCTGCTCTCGCATTGTTTATTTTCTATGTTTTAGAATTCGTATGCAGGTAATTTCTATATGGGGTTAAAACCTACATTTGGTATCAGAGCAGTTTTGGCTTCAAGGGGAAGCCTTTTTTGCTGAGGATATTCGCTCGGGCCTATGGTAGACCCTATTCAGTGGGAGATCTGCGAGATCGATTCTGGTGGTGAAAGAAGATGGCAAGCAATGGAAAGATAGAGATCGAGAAATTTAATGGTCAGAGTTTTGAGTTGTGGAAACTCAAGATGGAGGATCTGTTGGTGGATAAAGATCAGTGGATCGTGGTAGAACCGGGTACCAAACCAATAGGAGTGTCCGATGAAGAATGGAATAAGTTGGATCAGAAGGCAAAGAGCATAATACGATTGCGTGTCTCAGATTTAGTATTCCTGAATGTATCAGGGGAAGCTACGGCGAAGGCTTTGTGGGACAAGTTAGGGACTTTGTACCAATCTAAGTCTCTGGTGAATAAACTGTTCCTATGGAAAAAGCTGTATGACCTGAGGATGAAAGATGGAGACTCGGTGATAGATCATCTGAATGCATTTAATACTGTGGTAAGTCAGTTAGCATCTGTTGATATTAAAATTTCAGATGAAGATAAGTGCATCAATTTGTTGTGTTCTCTACCAGATTCGTGGGATAGTCTGGTTATTGCAATAGGTAGCAATGCAACTTCCCTGTAGTTTGATGAAATAGTCTCATCCTTGCTAACAGAGGAGATGAGACGGAACTATATGGAGAGCTAGAATGGTGATGCCTTGTCTGTACAAGGACGGTCCCAGAACAGAAACAAAAATAAGTCATTGAGTGGGAGATCTAAATCTCCAGGAAAACCTGTAAAGGTGGTGTGCTGGAAATGCAAAAAGGAAGGGCACTACAAAAGGGACTGTAAATCTAAAGCTCCTGATAAAGAAAATGGATTTGATGATGCTCCTTCTGCAGAGGTGAAAACCACCTCAGATGAAGGTGGTGATGTGTATTTGGCTTCTTCAAGTACACATGTAGATCATGAGGCATGGTTGATTGACTCAGGTGCATCCTTTCACTTCACTCCCCATAGAGAGTGGTTCTACGAGTATGAGAAATACGATGGTGGTGATGTCTTCTTAGGGGATGATAGGAAGGCTAGAATCATTGGTCGCAGAAAAGTAAAGTTGAAGTTGCAAGGTGGAAGGGTTAGAACACTTCCGGGTGTTCTGCATATTCCTACATTGGCTAGAAATCTGATTTCTATAAGCAAGCTAGATGATGAAGGTGTAAAAATAGTGTTCGAGAAGGATACCTGTAAAATGGTTCAGGGAGCACTGGTATTGATGCGGGGAGTTCGAATTGGAACTCTGTACAAGCTGCAAGGTAGCACTGTTATTGATGGGTGCAACAGTTCTATGGTTCCTGAAAGTGGAGCAGAAAATCTAGTGGTCTCTAGAGAAAAGACCATGTTGTGGCATCAAAGGCTTGGACATATTGGAGAGAAGGGCCTTCGAATACTTCATGGTAAAGGTATGGTAGAAGGTATGAGTAATAGCTCTCTGGATTTTGATTTCTGTGAAAATTGTGTGTATGATAAGCATAATCGGGTGAGTTTCCCCTTTGGTAGTAAGAGGGCGAAACAGATATTAGAGCTTGTGCACAGTGATGTGTTTGGACCTGTGAAGGTTCCATCACTGGGTAAGTTTGTGTACTATGTATCATTTATAGATGACTTCTCAAGGAATACATGGATATATTTTCTTAAGAACAAATCTGAAGTCTTTGACAGGTTTAAAGAATTTAAGGCTCTCGTGGAAAATCAGACAGAGAAGAAGATAAAGGTGTTGAGGATAGATAATGGTGGAGAGTTTTCCAGTAAAGAATTTGAAGAATTTTGTAAGAAATGTGGTATACCATGGCAGAAGACTACTCCATATACACCTCATCAAAATGGAGTTGCAGAAAGAATGAACAAGACGTTGATGGAAAGGGCAAGAAGCATGCTTAGTGGTGCCGAGTTAGGACAGGAATTCTGGGCAGAGGTGGTGGATACCACATGTTACCTAGTCAACAGGTCACCTTCATCAACGTTGGAGGATAAGACTCCACAAGAGGTATGGATTGGTAAGAAACCCTATATTTCACATCTGAGGGTATCTGGATGTGATGCATATGTACAAGTTCTAAAGGAGAAACAAACCAAGTTGGATAGTAAATCTAAAAAGTGCATCTTTATTGGGTATAAGGATGGTTTAAAGGGTTATAAGCTTTGGAACCAAGTCACACGGAAGGTTTTGTGCAGCCAAGATGTGGTGTTCAGAGAGGTAAAAGATGTTATTAAACATGAAGTCCAACCAAAGGAACCTAAGAAGATAGAGTTTGAGCTTAAGGAGGAAGAATCAGACTCTACAACAAAGGAGGAATCAGAAGATGAAGAGCCATAAACTCCGGGTGTGAGAAGATCAATTCGAGAAAGAAGGCAGCCAGAAAGGTATAGTCCATTTGCTTTTTGTTAAAATTTTGCTTTATCTATTACTGATGATGATCCCAGAACTGTGAAGGAAGCAGTAGATTCAGAGGAAGGAAAACTCTAGAAAGAGGCCATGGTTGATCAAATGGCATCTTTGTAAAAGAATGAGGTTTGGGATCTGGTGGAGTTGCTGGCTGGAAGGAAACCCATTAGTAGAAAATGGGTGTTCAAGAAGAAGACAAATGCAAAAGGAAAGGTGGAGAAATACAAAGCTCGGTTGGTAGCAAAAGGTTATTCCCAGGTGCCGCGAATTGATTTTGGTGATATTTTTCTCCTGTTGCCAAGGTAACTTCTAATCGATTACTTTTATCTGTTGCTGCTACTTTTGATTTTGAGGTAGAACAGATGGATGTGAAGATAACATTTCTTCATGAGGATCTGGAAGAGGAGATCTACATGAAGCAACCTAAAGGCTTTGCAGTGAATGGTAAGAAAGAACTGGTATGAAAGTTAAAGAAGTCTCTGTATGGGTTAAAACAGTCACCAAGGATGTGGTATCATAAATTTGATACATTTATACGGGGACTTGGCTTCACCAGAAGCAAAGCAGAGCACTGTGTCTATTCTAAATTAATTGGTGACTGTGTTATTTATCTAGTCTTGTATGTGGATGATATGTTGCTGGTTGGAAATGACAAAGAAATTATCCAGGATTTGAAGACCCAGTTGTCCTCCAAATTCGACATGAAATATCTTTGTGTTGCAAACTATATTTTGGGCATGGAAATTAAAAGAGATCGGGAAAAGAGGAAGCTTTGGTTAAACCAGACGAAGTATGTCAAGACAATATTGCAGAGGTTTAATATGCAGGATAGTAAACCGGTGAAGGTTCCTATTGCTGTAGGTGTGAGGTTATCTGCTGAATAGTGTCCCAAGACACAAGAAGAGGAAGAGGACATGTCCCGTGTTCCATATGCAAGTGTAGTTGGTAGCCTGATGTATGAAATGGTCTGTACTAGACCAGACATTGCACATGCAGTGGGAGTATTGAGCAGGTTTATGTCAAAACCATGAAAGGAGCATTGCACAGTAGTGAAGCGGGTTTTTAGGTATTTTCGTGGCACTAGTGATTATGGTCTGTGCTACCAAGGAAGACCAAGATTGGACAGAGTATTGGATATTCGTGGCTTTGTTGATGCACACTGGGCTGGAGATCTGGATCAGAGAAGATCTACAAGTGGGTATGTGTTTAACCTATTTGGAGGTGCAGTCATTTGGATGAGTAAGAAACAATCTGTAGTGGCACTATCAACTACAGAGGCAGAATACATGGTAGCCACTCATGCAAGTAAGGAAGAACTTTGGTTGCAGAGATTGTGTTCAAGTATGGGGTTAGTACAAGAAGCTATAAGGATAGACTGTGATAGCCAAAGTGCAATTTTCTTGGCAAAGAACCCTGCATATCATTCAAAGACAAAGCACATTGATGTTCAGTATCACTTTGTGAAGGATATGATAGAAGACAAAAAGGTGTTGCTGGTAAAGATGGACACTTTGAAGAATACTGCAGATGCATTGACAAAATCTGTGAGCTTTGAGAAGTTCTCTTGGTGTAGAGAGACAATGGGCATTTCAGGGCTGGAAAAATGACTAAGCTCTCTTGTGGCCCCCTGTGGAAAGAAAACAACAAGTGGGAGAATGTTGGGTTGTGTTATATTCTTTCCACAACTAGCCCACATAGTTAACCGGGGGGTTAGAGGGGCGAGGGGGGAGCCCCCCTTCGTTGCACAGATTGTGTAGCGAGCAGGGGGGTCACAGGGGGTTTGAGGCATACTCGTAACCCCACTTTATGGGGTCTGGGGCAGCACCCAGAAAATTTTGGTTTTGGACCCTATGTTAGGATGGGCTGACCCACCTATGGTTTTGTGCATGATTTTCGCACATGTTTTTGGACGTGATGGTTTTCTATCCATGGTATTGGATGCGATGGTTTTCGTTCGATGGTATTGGATGCTTCAGCATGTATAAATATGTATTATAACATTGAAAGGAACATAATGAAAAATCAAGCTGGTAGTCTTGATTTTGGGATCTAAGGGAAAATCTCTGCGTATATGTGTTTTATGTGTTCTGCTCTCGCATTGTTTATTTTCTATGTTTTAGAATTCGTATGCAGGTAATTTTTGTATGGGATTAAAACTTACACACACATCTGTCATGAAGATTCCTGTCCCGACAATGTAATCATTTGTTGGCTTTGTGGGCCCTGACCCAGGTTGAACGTTAGTCATCTAAACAAATCCCTACACCACTGGCCCTTTCAGCATCAGCTTGCTGAGCGCGGACCAAAGTCTCACCCAAAGCAGTATGGGGGGATGCTGGAACCAAGTTTCCACACCCTGAGATGGTTGTGATGTTGGTTTATACCTGCTAGCTCTGCTACATGCGTGGACATTTCAAGAGTCGGATGCAGGCCTAGCCGTGTTACTGCTGTAAGAAGAAAATCCATATCGGTCATCCTCCTCATTCCTCTCACTCCGCTCACACTCTCATAGCCCCCGCCATCTCTGATTCTCCTCCAAAACTCGACATACGCCTCTATTTCCTCAAGCCCCGAAACGCTAAGTCCAAAGTCACATGGCACCACCACCTAACCGCGCGCCTACTCCAACTGTTCCTCACCATATAACCCACACCGTTTGATCTATTCCTTCAGCGATCTAACGGTCTCTGCCGCTTTCCCCACTCGTTAACATGTTTACACCTTCCACCGTCTGATCGTTCCTGCCGTGTGATCCGACGCTATCTGCTCCTCTCATGCCCGCGAACCGCACGCGTGTTAATGCGCGATAAAAAGGTTTTTTGCTAGTCCCATCCTCCACGCATCTTCTCCTGAGTGGAATCACTACCCCGCGTATGATTACCGCTTGCCTCCCATCAGCGGTGTGATCAATACCACCCGCCGCCGAAAACCACTATTCCCGCTCGTTAAAACCCCATGCATCTTATCTGCCCGACAACGGTTGGATCTGTCTGCCCAAGATCCAACGACTCACGATTGTCTAATCATATTTTTCCTGATAGCTCTTGCAAATCATTCTCCACCGTCCATCTGCAAGATCTGACGGCTCACAATCATTTGTGCCTCTGTTTCCTCCCGACGCCTCCCGCCGAGAGATCTCCATCGTCCGTCTGTTCCATCCAACGACCAGTATTGCTCTCCTGACCAGATCATCCACCCACCATGCAATCCTCACCCCTGGTCATGCCGTGCACCCGAAGGATAGAAGTGGCCATCTATCAGTGTCTGGTGCATTACTACTTCAACTACTGCATTCAACGCATTGTGTACCCGAGAGGAAGAAGGACGACACCAAAGAAGAAACTTACATTCAGCAGTTAAGGAATTCCATCCTTTACGACACTTCACCTGCTTGAGGAGTACAACAGAGTACCAAAGAATGTCAAATTCATTCATTGAAGTAGCAGATCGTATCAGCGGCCCATTTTAGATAGTTAATGAGGTTGGTGGTCCATTATGACCCCTCCACGCATAGAACAACAGGATATCTTTGTAATCAAACTCTATATATACCCAGAACACAGATGTAATCGAGGATGATGGTTGATGGTTATTGTTTTGATGTAAGGTTCAGCTTCTAGAGACTGTAACTACTTTGATACTTACAGCATCTGGTCTTCATTTTTAGCTAATACAAGCTTCTTTTGTTGTTAATTGCTCACTTTCCATTTCTACTCTGTTCTAGGCTGTGCCTGTTATGCATTTGTTCATGTGCTCTTGATATTTAGCATTAGAGGGGCTATCATCCCACCTCTGTGTTGAAGTCTAGTATGTATCATTGAATGTGTTATGCAGGTTTCTGTTTACTTAGTGCCAAAGAGCTGTCATCCTGTCTGTGCATTAGGAAATATATTTACAAACCTCTTTACTGGTTGTAGCCGGCCATCACATGGTCTTGTGCATCTGCTGGTGTGATCAGTATTCTCCATGTTCATCTAATCCTCAAACTGTGAGTGATTGGTGGTCTAAAGCCTTGTACTCTTGGGGTGTTCACCCATGTTTGGAGTTAAGCATAGTAGAAGTGGTTACTGCCTTGGACAAGCATCATTCCTTCCATTCATCCATTTCCAACATTTACGTTGAGTTTGTAATGTTCCCGAGCATCTCCGAGATACAACCTAGGAGAGTTTCTTGGGGTGATAACATTAAATGGCGCCGTTTCCATGGAGAGGAGATTGAAGCTCAGCTTCCCTGGGAGAACGACACAGTTCCAGATTTTGATGATAGACAAAGTCTGGGCACATTTTTGGTTGTAATCATCTATTGGCGACTCCATTAGAGGAAGACCAACCTTTGGTGACTCCACATTGCAGTTCTGGTTCAGTTTGTGAGGCATGCTCGAAGAAATCCTCAGAAATCACCAGCAGAACCAGTGCCTGACCCTGTGAAAATCGTTAAGCAGAAGAAAATTTTGCAGAAAGGAGCATCAGGATTAGGTAAGCCTAAAAATCCCACATATCTCTGCTAGTGAAGAAATCACCTTCAGAGATGCATAACGCTCATGTTCATTCATTTCCCTTTCGGATTTCAGCCCAAAGAAAGCATCCCATGCTGTCCATCATATTCCTTTATCTCTGTTATCCATTTCATTGATCCATACTACTCAATCTACCAGTATTCTTCTGCCCACCTTAGTCATGGCAGGCCAGCAAGCTCCCACAAAGATAGAAAGAATTGTTGCTGCTAGGTATGGACCTCTGGTCTTGCCTATCCCTTTAAATGGCATGCCCGCAGGAGATTATTGGGAATATATGCCTAAGTTTACTGGTATAGAAGGAGTAATAGCTGAAGATCACCTTGAGTCTTTTTATAGCTATGCTGATAACCTGGATATCAATGAAGCTGATGTGTGGATGAGGGTTTTCATCCAAAGCCTAGAGGGGGAGGCTAGAAAATGGTTCATAGAATTAACCCCTAGGTCTATAGCAGACATTGATGCCTTAGATGATGTGTTCCTAAAGAACTAGGGGGATAAGAAAGATCTGCTCTACTATCATACTGAATTTGGGAACTTGAAGAGGGAGAATGGTGAGTTGTTGTCTGATTTTAACATTAGATTCAACCATATGTACAGCAAAATACCAGCTGAAGTGAAACCTACCCCTACTTCTGCTATGCTCACTTATGCCAATGCCTTCGATTCTCAATTCTGCCTACTGTTAAGAGAAAGAAGATGTGCTTCTTTGGCTAATATGCAAGATGTAGCCTTTGAAGTAGAATCAAACATCACGGCTGCAGAAAGGCTCGAAGGTAATGCTGACAGGAGAAGACAGAGGGGTGATTCCTCATCATCCTCAGATCCTAAGATTGATAAATTAGCCAGGATGATAGAGTCATTGGCCTTTGAATTTTCCAAATTAATGGCTGAGCAACATTCTGAGGAAGCAGGAGCTCCTAGTACCTTTGCTCCTCCAAAGCCAAATCTATATAGAGGAGTGAAGGAGCAGTTGCAGATTTTGCAAAGAAACAAAGATGCAAATGAAGACAAAAGGGTGAAGACCCTTTCTCAGAATATAGTCATGGAAGAAGAGCAGTTTGAAGAGGAGGAGGTCCATGGCTTGGAAGATAAGGGAAGTGCCCCGTTATTAACCATAGCTGCCTATGAAGAGTCATTATCCAGAGGCACTGCTTGTGAGTTTGTTGTACCTGCAGAACAACAAGCTTATCAGCAGAAGCAATCAGCAGCAGGTCCCAACATCCTCGAAGACCTCGAGACCAAAGCCAGCCTAGCTTCCCATGACTATGCAGATCTGCAAAGTGACCGGCCTGCTATTATCCCTAGTCTAGTGATCAAAAAGGGAGAAGAAAGCTCGCCATCATCTTATGTTTCTCTATCTGCTCAAGTGAAAATCCCTCATAATTGCTCATTAGGCACTCGAGTAGGCCAGAATTCAATGCCCAAGGCTGATATGTATAATATCTATCTTGATATTCCAAAGCCTGCCCAGTTGGCCTCCACACAGCTTGAAAGGGCAGTTTGCAAGATCACAAAGGAAGAGGATGCACAGTTTTGGGACCCCTCCTTGGATGAGGAATGTTCTAAGCAAGATGCAGGAGTAGATGATGTCTTTGTGTCCTCCACACATGAATACATTGGTACACCATTTATATTAATTGTGCAGGCCACAGATGACATAGACAAGTACACAACAACCGTTGTTATTCAGCAGGTGTACAAAGGCTCCCATGAAGAACATCCAAGGATCAGAGCATACAGAGAGGGGGTGAAGTATAAGCCATCTCTACCTAATAAGCTCAAATGCCCCAAACTATTTGAGGTAGAAGATCAAATAAATCCAATTTTGCAAATTTTTGATGAACCGGCCGATAGGCAACAATTTTGGTGGCCCAGTAAATGGGCAGTTTTTGAAGATTTAGGTTATTTGAGGTTTTCAAGCCTTGATATGGTAGATGTGTTCTTTAGTGTAGACTTAATTTGACTCCATGCCCAATGGATACTAGGCAATGTTTTTAAGCTTGTTTTGTATGAAGGCATTGGTCTGCAGTTCTTGAGACCTCACAGGGAGGATCTCATCCCCAGAAGGAGCCAGTGTTAGCTCTGCTACATGCGTGGACATTTCAAGAGTTGGATGCAGGCCTAGCCATGTTACTGCTGTAAGAAGAAAATCCATATCAGTCATCCTCCTTGTTCCTCTCACTCCTCTCACACTCTCATAGCCCCTGCCATCTCTGATTCTCCTCCAAAACTCGGCATACGACTCTATTTCCTCAAGCCCTGAAACGCTAAGTCTAAAGTCACATGGCACCACCACGTGACCGTGTGCCTACTCCAACTGTTCCCCGCCGTATAACCTACACCGTTCGATCTATTCCTTCAGCGATCTAACAGTCTTCGCTGCTTTCCCTGCTTGTTAACACGTTTACACCTGCCATCGTCCAATTGTTCCTACCATGTGATCCGACGCTATCCAGTCCTCTCATGCTCGCGAACCGCACGCGTGTTAATGCGTGATAAAGTGGTTTTCTGCCAGTCCCATCCACCACGCGTCTTCCCCTAAGTGGAATCGCTACCCCGCGTATGATTACGCTTGCCTCCCATCAGCGGTGTGAACAATACCGCCCGCCACCCAAAACAATTGTTCCCACTCATTAAAACCCCATGCATCTTATCCGCCCGACAGCCGTTGGATCTGTCTGCCCGAGATCCAACGGCTCACAATTGTCTGATCATATTTTTCTCGATAGCTCCTGCAAATCAATCTCTGCCGTCCATCTGCAAGATCCGATGGCTCACAATCATTTGTGCCTCCGTTTCCTCCCGACGCCTCCCGCCGAGAGATCTCCGTCGTCTGTCTGTTCCATCCAATGGCCAGTAGTGCTCTCCTGACCAGATCATCCACCAGCCATGCAATCCTCACCCCTGGTCATGCCGTGCACCCAAAGGATAGAAGCCGCCATCTATCAGTGTCTGGTGCATTACTACTTCAACTACTGCATTCAATGCATTGTGTACCTAAGAGGAAGAAGGATGACGCCAAAGAAGAAACTTACATTCAGCAGTTAAGGAATTCCATCCTTTATGACACTTCACCTACTCGAGGAGTACAACAGAGTACCAGAGAATGTCAAATTCATTCATTGAAGCATCAGATCGTAGCAGAGGCCCATTTTAGATAGTTAATGAGGTCGGTGGTCCATTATGACCCCTCCATGCATAGAACAACAGGATATCTTTGTAATCAAACTCTATATATACCCAGAACACAGATGTAATCGAGGATGATGGTTGATGGTTGTTGTTTTGATGTAAGGTTCAACTTCTAGAGACTATAACTACTTTGATACTTGTAGCGTCTGGTCTTCATTTTTAGCTAATACAAGCTTCTTTTGTTGTTAATTGCCCACTTTCCATTTCTACTCTGTTCTAGGCTATGCTTGTTATGCATTTGTTCATGTGCTCTTGATATTTAGCATTAGAGGGGCTGTCATCCCACCTCTGTGTTGAAGTCTAGTACGTATCATTGAATGTGTTATGCAGGTTTCTGTTTACTTAGTGCCAGAGTGCTGTCATCCTGTCTGTGCATTAGGAAATAGATTTGCAGACCTCTTTACTGGTTTCCGCCAGCCATCACATGGTCTTGTGCATCTGCTGGTGTGGTCAGTATTCTCCATGTTCATCTAATCCTCAAACTGTGAGTAATTGGTGGTCTAAAGCCTTGTAGTCTAGGGGTGTTCACCCATGTCTGGAGTTAAGCATAGTAGAAGTGGTTATCTGGCTTGGACAAGCATCATTCCTTCCATTCATCCATTTCCAACATTTATGTTGAGTTTGTAATGTTCCCGAGCATCTCTGAGATACAACCTAGGAGAGTTTCTTGGGGTGATAACAACATCCCTTGCTCCTGCCTTCGCGCAAGTCACTAAGCCTTGGGCCTTATCGATCTACACTCTATCCCACCCTTTAGTACATTTGTGAAGGTGTACGATTGAACTTCGCACAACCCTAACCAGCAATTTAGGTGCTTTCGTGCTCCTATGACAATGTATTGTATAGGTTCCCAAGTTATCTCAAGTGTTTTACTTACTCTACCAATCAATTACAGTTATCGTGGCATAAATTGGTATTCTTACTTGTGTTCAATTAACAAATTTAATGACATACATTCGTGCATCAAATAAACATTGTAATATAAACCCAGATCACAACACAATATAATCAGATGCATTAACAAAGACTAAATATACAACAATTTCATAATACTTCTCTTTATTGATATCTCTAGTTTAATACAAACTCTATCCACCCTACGCACACAGCTGCAGTTGTCCACACACTTAGATGCGGACTTCTACCCTAGGCCTCTACGCACTTAACTGCAGAGCCTCTACCTACGCTAAGAACCAGAAACACTTAGACCTCTCCACTCTACTTCTCTACTTTCTTCTTACTTCCTAGAGCTTACTTACTTAGCTCCTTTTTATACAATCCCATGGTCTGCAGACCATGGGTAGATCTTTACAGCTGACTCAACACTTTACAAAATAAGGGTGGACAACCCTTTATGACTCTTGATACCTTCGTGCTCCGCGACCACAAAATGTGGAGACTTTACAACTTTATTACAAAATTGTCCCAAAACATGGGCTTTTAGCCCCAAAACTACTCTTGGGGGAACCTGTTCCCAACATAGGTGAAAACATCAGAGACAATTCAGGACAGTGCGTTGCTGGCAAGGTGCTAAGAACCTGTAGACTAGTAGCTTTCACCATTAGGTATGGATTCAAAAATATATTGAACATATAAAACCAGAAAATCTACATGGAACTTTATTTGATGGGAGTCCCCTCCTCATAATACTTGAAATGCAGAGCTACAACTTGTAAAAGCTAGAAGTTAAACACTCACATAGTAAGCTAATTTTATGTACAACTCCTACTTATGTCTAAGGCTCAATTCACCCAAGTGAATTCAACCTTCCAATGATACCAACTCAACATCTAAGTACTAGACCTTATGCCATTGTTCTCTAGAAAGTTAGAAATTAAAGAAGCTTGAACAATTTCAAACTTTTAGGTAAAACATTTAATACATACCCCATAATTAGGACCTATTGCTGGCCAAAGAAAGATGCCATATAGTCAGCTACTAGATCATATAACTAATGAGAAAAATTCACAGCCACCTCTCTTTCTTGAATAGTTTCTAGGCAAGAATCTTTCTACAAAAGGTAGCCACAGACACTGCTTGGCTCTTCAACTTTGGGCTCTTCTTGAAGAAGTTGTTGCTGGTAATCTTCTCCCCGCTTGTTGGTAAGTGAATCCTTTTGAAAATATGCAACAATATCACCCTACTTTGAACCATATGAATCATAAATTAGAGAATCTTCATAAACTTTATTGCTAGCTTTCTAAACTTCAAAAACAGAGGTAGGTATAAACATGGGCTAGTAAAATTGATCAGAAATCGTTGATATATACTTAGAAGAAGAGGTTGTTTTTATTTGCTAGGAATCATCTTCTTCTTGTGGTTGTGTTGGGCATATGCTAATACGTTGTTCTCCATCTAAAGGATGTAATCATAAATTGGAGCCCCTTTGTTAGCCCCATTGTCAACTTCCTCTTTTTGTGCAACTTCCCATGACTAAGACTGTTATAGTTCTGCAGCACCCAACTCTCCATCTAATTCATACAAATCATATAAAGGAGAACCATCAAGTTCAACAAAATACAAGATCTGAGGTTTTATTTGCAGCTTAACAATGTTTCATTTCTCCTTTGATTGATTATTGGGAAGTGTTTCTTGATGCAAGTATATGTCTTCTTGGAGTTGAGCTCCAAAACTATCTTCAACAACATCATTAGTCTTGGAAATAATTTCAACATTAAAATATTCACAATGATCTTTAAACAAAGAAGATGGTGGATATAATATTTTTTTAAAATCATTATATGCTATGTGAAATCTCTTCAGAGAGGATATGCTACCATGAGGTAGTGTTTTGTACCAAACCCTAGAATCCATATCCAAATAATACATGAACAATTTCATTTTCACATCTTCATGAATAATACCATGTTGCTCCATGCATTCATGAAAGTCCTTAAGGTGTTGGTTCAGGCTTCCATTTGCATTTCCATTGAATCTAGGAAAATAGGCAGACCATTATTGAAATGGAGGAACATGATGTGGGTAACCAATGATGGAAGAAAAATATAATGGGGAAACTTTGTTAGCCAAGAATGCAGTAAGAGCCATTTTGAAAACACCTTTAGGTGAGATATCTTAGGGTCAAATTCAGGGGGATTTTTCTATCAAGAAGTGTCAGAGAAAGTATGAGGTATTTTGAAATCCAGGGTGATCATGTGAAGATTTAAATAGTGGAGTAATCAAGGTGAGAGATCTTCAACCCACGCTTCTTTTCTCACCTGAAAAAAGGAATGTATTAATGTCATACCAAGGGAAAAATATTATGATTCGGTCCTTGACAATAATGGTAGAAGATGTTGTAGCTCCTAGAGACAACCCTTGGGTTGAGGAGAGGTCAATTCCTATGACATCTTAGTCTCTCTTGAAGATAATTCAGTGCAGATCAAGAGATGAATGCAAAATGATTTGGATTTTGTTCTAATTTCCTTTCTTAGAGGAAGATTTAGTATACACATGAACAAGGTATCATTCCCAAGAACAAATGTTTCAGGTCTGTTGGTTGAAACACAGAGAATGCAGCTTAAATTTTGTCATTGCAGTAAGATGGGAAGGAGAAAAATAAGGAAGGAACTTAGTGCAGAGGGTTGGATACACACATAATCCTATGCAACAAATCCCAGTAGAATCATGAAACAATAAAAGGAATGAAGTACAAAAATTATGGAGCACATTTTAAGGCTTTCATATCAATGTCTGACAGGTACTATCTATTATCACACAACATAGGTAAATATGAAAATCTCACAGGTACCACTTGTTATCACATACCATTAGTAAATATGTTATTTCATAGGTATTGTCTGTTATCACATAACGTAGATAAATCTGTAATTTCCTAGGTACTATCTGCTACAATAGAACATAAATAAATCTGGGATTTAAGAGTGAATTTGACAACTACAATTACATAATTTCTGAAGAAGAAAAACACACATGAAGTGAAATACAAAAGAGGAATGCATAGTGCATATCCCAAAAGCTTGGAATCACTATAACTTCATTTATATTTGAGAATGAAAATACATGCCACATGGCCCAAACTTGTGAAATATGCAAAACAATTACAGCCACAGGGGTAGGAAAATAGAACCCCTGGAACTGGAAAATCCAGAACCTCCGGAACCAGAAAATCCAGAACCTCTCTAATGATTTTTTCCTCCCTCTTTATAGGGAGAGAGTCCAAATAATAGTTACAAAATATCTTCAAAGTGCTAGCTGTCTGAACTGCCCAACTGTTTGAGCATGCGAATGGCCTAGTTGTACTAATGATTACATAACAAATTGGATTCTTTTCTTGAAAATACAATATTAACCGAAACATGAGAAACATGAGGTGTCACGATTGACACAACAAAATATCTCTCATGCCGATTCCTTTGATTTCCTCTAATTTGGCCACGCCTCTACCATAATATTCCTCCATGGTTACTTGCCAATACACCTATCATTTTCTCCATTTAACTGCTTGAATTTCCCCTTTCTGGAGTAGGCCATGATTTAGTGTGGTGGAGTGGAGGCGCTCTATACTTAGCTGTTGACACATTCATCCTTCGTATTCTTTGTATTATAGTATCAGAGCTCAATACATTGTAATACTTTTAGAAGAAATGTTACGAAATCCTCAAATTTCGATGCCTTTAGCCCCTTTTCTCTTAGCCCCTTTATCATTTATCGACCATAGGACCATTTCCCATGACCACCGATTTAGTGCTTAGGGGATGTAATATCATAGCCTTCATCCATTGTAACTCTATTTAAAATAATGTTACGAAATTGTAACCTTCCGATGCTCTTAGTCCCTTTTATCTTAGCCCTCTTATCGCAATTTTGCCATATAATCGTCATTACTAGCAGCTTGGGTGCTAAAACCTTCAAGATCCTGCGAAGATCCTATCGGGGGCCTATTTCCCTTTGTAATCGTGCTCTTCCCTTATTTATTTTGAATGGTTGCAACCAAGTTCTTCTCCCTGTCGGATCTCCTCTAATCAGAAGTTCTTCAATTTGGAATTAAAAATAGAGTTCCGATGCCATCTCACTCTGATATTCTCTATAACACTTAGGTGCTCAACCCACTCTATGCCCTTAGTCCTTTGGGTCCTCGTGACTAAAATCAATCCAACATAAGAGCCCCTTTCATCAAAAATTTTAAAAAGAGATTTGAACAAGAGTTCCGATATTCTAATCCCGATATGGTTCATAACACTTAGGTGCTAAATATTCTCTCCACTTTGGTTTCTTTGGATCTTTCATGACCATGTACTAGTCCGCATCGAAAGCCCTTCTCATCGAGGCCTTTTCAAAATGCAATTTCAAAGGGGTTCTGGAAATTTCAACCTCTGATATTCCCAATAGAACCTGGGGGCTCTACCCTTTCTACGCGCTTGGTCCTCTGAGTCCTCATGACTAAATTCTATTTAACATCATAGCCCCCTTCATCAGATAATAATTTTTGACAAAACAATTTGTTAGGAGTTAAGAAAACTCCATCCTTCAAAAAACCAGCCTCTAAAATGATGTCACAATGACGTCATCATCTCCACGTGGCACCTCCCTAGTGATGACACGTTTCACCCATATTTACCCCATTAGGCCCTTGAAAATGTTGAAACTGACTTCCATGTTTGCACCATACGACCACGTCACCTTGACGTCATCTACCTTAGTAGTTTCTCGGAGCCAATTATCTGCTACAATGTGTCTTCTTCATAAGAGAGAGAAAGAGGCCCTCAAGTCCTTGGGTTTTCAATGATTTCCTTTATCATTCATTTTCTCGACAACCTTGGGGCTTTTTAAAGAATTTCAATTTCTAAGGAGTTACGGAACTCTGATATTTTGATACTATTCTTCTTAGAGGTATTCTCCTTCCTATATTAGGTTATGATATTCCCAGCCATCTCTGAAATCCATCGTTCTAACAATTGACTCCCAATATTGTGGCTCTCCTTTTTCGGCTCCCTTCGAGATCTCGGCCTCTGAACTTCAATTCTCCCTTTTTTATTCAGCCTCTAAATTTTGACTCTCTCGATTGGTTTCGGCCTTCGATTTTTAGCTTTCCCTTTTTGGCTCCCTTCTCAATTTGAAGTCCCAAAATTTGGCTCTCCTTTGATTTCGACCTCCAAATTTTGGCACTTCCTCTTCAATTTTGGCCTACGAATTTCAGCTTTGGGATTTTGGCTCCCCCTTTTGAATTTTGGCTTCTCATTTTTTACTCTCGCTTTAGAACAACCAAGAATGCACTTGTCCTTCTCTACACCAGGGATGAAAAATAGGACCATTTGACACAAATATAAGATGGTATGGCAAGTGACAATAGTGAGCCCCTGCAGTATTCTTCTATTTCCACCATGATTTTTTGCTACCAATGATGGGTATAAACCTTCATTGCAAAGGAGTTGTAATGTAGATATCACTCTTCTTATTATTTGCAAGAATCAAGGAAGAGTCAGATAGTCAATATAGTCAAGATAACTAGTACATAGGTGACTTCCAATCGAGCACCATGTCACAATGAAACTTGAACTTGGGTGGGTAGGTTATCTTTAAAGCCTCCTTGTTATTTATACAAGTTTTGAGCATGCATAATATGCAACAATAAATTCAAACCAGTCTAGGTAACCACAATAAACAATGCTGATGATTGTTGTTGCCAATGGTTTAATATTCTTAGGCATGTCCAGCTCTAAAAATCATACAAGTGAGAAGGACATGGTCACATAGATTATCCTTTGATGTCAAAAACAATAGTAATGTGTGGGAGTAACCTTTGAATAATTTTACGTTATTTCATAATCTAACTTGTAAACACTATTTCAAAATTATCATAAATTGTTATGGACTTCATAAAATCTATATTGTAGATGGGTTCAACATATATCATATTTTGGGAAAAGTCATTCATAAACAGTTCTAGACTTATTATTAGCTTGTTTCTGCTTTAATAATACACAGTTGAATTATTTTATTGGATTTTGTAGGAGCATGCTTCACTAAGTGGGCCATTGAGTATGAAGATTCTACTATGGAGGATTTCAAGCTAAACCATCCTAAAGAAGAGGTTTTGTATGATAATGACAATGTTATACCCAAGTAAATTATTACTGGAAGTGTTAGTCCCTTGCATAACAATAACATTAGATTTTCAAACTAGTGTGCCATATACATATAGTTTATAACTTGATTATTCAAACTAAGGATAATGTGGATGATTCTTTTTTTCGTAGATTCATATGATAAGAACTTAAACATGGTCATTGTGTCTCTTTCAAATTAATTTCTTTACCTTGTTTGTTCTCATTGCCCAAGATCTTTTAGTGTTTAATACTTTATGGATGATGAATTTGTAGGTCCATCATGGAAAGGAGTGTGAAAAGGATGTCTGACGAGCAAAGGCGAAACCTACCTATTCCATAACAAGTGGAATTTATCAATGGTGAACCACCTTGTTAGGTAATAAGTTTGCCACTTCACTTTTGATTGAATTTGAGTACAGTAATGTTGATGTTTAAAATTATCATAAGGTTGCTTCTCCAATGTTATAATGGTGCCTGAAATACAATGTTGCACTAAGAATAGTGATGTTCTCTACAAACTAGTATGGAGGAAAATTCATCACAAGTAAATAAAAGAACAGACATAATGTTATATTAAAAAATTAATATTTACGAGTTGGCTCTATCTTAAATAACAAAAAAGTTAAATAAAATGAGAAATAAATAACTATATATAAAAATGTATGTGATAATATCTAAAACAATTAAACTAGTATAGATCCATTTTAAACTTAGATATATGAAGCACTCAAAGGGATCAAATTGATTAATGTGTAATTGCTTTTCAGTATGAAGGAATTAGTACATGACATGAAATTCAATAATAAAATTAATACATTTTGAAAGTTGATTCCTCTTGGTGCTTGATAGATTTGGGTTTAAGATGGATCTAGGCTAGTTGTAGCCTTGTCATCTACAAGATTCCTAGTTCAAACATGCTTCTTTGTATTGGAGGATATTTGTTCCTTGTTCAATAATTGTGTTTTCAAGACTTGTCATATTTCTATGCACTTGTTATCATATAGCCTTTTGTAAGAGTCATAAATAAAATGAACATGCTATAGAAATGGCTATTAGATTCCTCACTTATTACAAAAGCCTTTGGAAAATTTGGTTATGAGATGATGTTTAAATTTTATGTTAGGGATTTTATGGAATGAATCATTTGAATCAGAGAGTTTGGATTAATGTGCAATGTGAGAAATTTTTAGCATTTATGTCATATGTCGATTATTTTCGACTGATATTCTTTCTTTCTATAGAATGGTAGGAATTTTGTGGCTTACAACAAGGTCAAACGTTCTGACTCACTCTCGGGCCACTCATGGAAATGGGTTACCAAATAAATGCAATTTAAAGTTGACATAGAAAAATAGGTTTTTACAATTGAAACTAAACATAGCAAAATGAATAAGTCAGTTTTTAAAATATTAGCTTAGCATAGACCCTTCTTAATTTAAAGTATAATTAGTGTTAATGGGGATCCAAAAAAACCCAATTATAAACATTTGGGTGTAAGATGAATCTATGTTTATTACTTTTTCTTATTCAGATTACACATGATGATGTGGAATTCAGGATCTCCCTTGCATGTGTTGTAAGATTCACTCTCTTTTGGTTGAAAAAGGGAAAACTTTTAGATGCATTTTTATATGGTTGATGGACAATGATTGGCATGCTCATTTTGGATTTCTTCAAGTAAGAAATTACGGTGTTTCAGAATCACATGAAAGGGCATTTATTTGGGAAGCTTCTACTCAGGAATCACTCCCTGAATGGCAACAACCCATGCATGTATTTGGAAGTTTGCAAATAAAGATATCATTACATGGATTTTCAATATGTTGTTATTAGAGATGTTGGAGGAGATGCCAATTTTAATTCCATTACAATTAGGGATACAATTTGTGACTTGCCTCAAGTGGGCAATGGTGTAGAGAAGTTGGAAATCAAAGTAAGTTATCATAATCATAAGTCTTTACAATTTTTTATATTCTTGAGATTGATATGATTGAAGTGAAATGTTTAAACAATCACATTTCTTTGGAAAGTTTTATAATGGTATTAGACATCATAGAAAATATCTTTCTATCATTTGTGTAATCCACAAATTGTTTCAGGTAGGGTTAGTAGGCGTAGGAATCCTCACATGTTATGAAGGTTATGTGAGTGAAGGTGTGTCTATTGTGGTCCTAACCTCATTTAATATATTGTTACACTTCCCTCCTTTTTACATGCACATAACAATCATATCAAGGTAATGTGATTGGAGATAGGGAATATAGTGATTATTGTTTCTACTGTTAACATATTGTTAGCTTCCCCACTTCAAGTATGATTAATCGTGATTAATAAAATAGAATAAAATGTCTTATCTATATTCTCTCCTAAATCTAATAAACTTATAAGCTTATGAGACAACATATAAAAAAATTATAAATTTTATATGAAAATTTCTATACCATTCACCTCAAGGGTGTCTTTATATGCTTTATGTATACTCCTTAACAATGATGTTTTGAAGTTTAAAAGAATCTCTAATATAACTAGCGGTTCTCTCTATTTTCTACCCTGCTACCCTTGTATTGTCATCTAAATTTTAGGGTCTCCCTCATAGTCCCTAAGAACTTTTCCCCCTTTGCAAAAGCTTTCCCTTTGCAAAATAGAAAGGTAATCTTGTGGTTGTAGAAACTCAAGATAATCATGAAAATGTAATAGCTTAATAAAAAGGCAATTTGGGGGAAAATGGCAGTTTGCGTATCATAATGAGATGCAATTATGTGTTACAACCTGTGCCACAACCTACTTGCTCGATAGTGGATATAGAGTTGGATTGATATTTTTGAATGTCAGTAGCTAGACCTCCGTTAGAGATTTGATTTATTATTATATTGTTAAGGTTGATGTATAGGAAACGAACCTCAGTGATCTCTCTGCGGAAAAAAGGCTTACAATATATGAATCAGAACCGAGCTAAAATCAATTTAGAGGATGAAGAGGTTGTATATAGTTATGGTTATGAGAATTTCGTTTCATATAAGCTATGACATGTATTTGTTTATTTTTTCAATTTCAGTTTTATCTATAATTCATCTATATATATATACATTTTGTTTGGTCATATAATTTTTTCTCATTAATATCGTACATTTTGGTTGGTTGTTTTTCGTATTTTTTAATCAAGATAATATATTTTTTTAAAGAGTGCTAGTTTAATGGAATAGTTCTTACTCTGCAAGAAGGAAATTGGTGGTTCTATTTCATTGTGCCCTAAAATGAAGTCATTATTGAAGAAATAAAAAGATTCACATTATATACTTTACTTTTAAAGAAAAAAAATTATTGTCTCCAAACAAACAATGGCTAAGATAAAAGACAATTATTGTCTTTATAGAGACAATATGTCTTTAACTATAGCTATAATTTCTCGAGAAACAAAAATGAATTGTCTCTTAAGACAATAATACTTGTGTTCTATATTATCTTTATAAAAACAAATTTTTAAGACGATAATTTGAAATACTTCCTTAAAAACAATATTCAATACAATTTACAAATTTTCTCTTTAATATCACATTGAAAAAATTTACTCAAAAATTACACTAAATAATCTTAAAACCCTCTATTCAATCAACCCAACTAAAATATTAAATTCTCAATTTACTAAAAATTATCTTAAATAATCTTAATCTTAAAAGGCGAGCTGAAATATTAAATTCTCTTTAATTAAAGCAATTTACTAAAAAATTACCTTAAATAATCTTAAAAGCCGTCTATGCCGTGACTCTTGTCATCCCATCTGAAATATTAAATTCAAGCAGGTGATAACATGATTTACCAAGGACTCTCCTGCCAACACCTGAAATATTAAATTCACGCAGGTGATAACATGATTTACCAAAGGACTCGTGGATGGAGCGGTACGAAAATGGAGCCCAATAACATTCCGAATGCTCATGTTCAAGGGACCTGCTAACGAATTAGTGACCTCCATTTGTTTGGAAATTAAATGATTTTCTTTAAAACAATATGATAACATTAGTCAAACACACCAACTATTTATGAACCTGTCGTGTTTTTGGAACGACCAGGGACACTGCTCTGTTATTTTTATTCATGCAGGATGACATGGCGTATGGATACGAATGAAAAAATAAGTGTGTCATATATTGTTTTTGAGTGATGGACTTAGTTTCCCATATATGGACGAAACAACACCCGATGCAGTGCGGATTCTCTTGGACTCCGAGGACATCCGACACGCAACATATTATTGCTTGGAGATTCCGCTACCATCCCATAGGTTAGTCTTTATCATTAATCCAGATGCCTCTTGGTGTCGCCATAGAAGAGGGGACGGTTTAAAAAAATTATGAAGTATCATAATAATTGCCCGTACACCACCCATGTGCATTTTGACAAATGGGACATTGATGTGTTCATCCATCGCTCTTTATAATCTAACGTTCATTTCTTTTCTCTCCATTGGTCGATCGATAAGCTCTTCACGCATTTGACATACACTGAAATGAATAGAAAAGCAAGGATGAGTCTATGTACTCTTCGACTCATGTCACTGCCAAAGGGCAATGCAAAGAGAGTGCACTTTTTTCTTGATATTGAAGATCAGAAAAGCTCTATGGAAACGGTCCAGTCTCCTGCTTGCTTAAGCAATCCTTCTGTGCAATGGTTGACTGCTTCTCTGGATATCATTCTTTCTGCATATTCTAACATTCACCCCCTCGCTAACTACAATTCCAATTCCATCTCCAATTGGGTTAACGATGGCTTGGATGACACAGTGAAGCTTCTTGATATGTGCAACACCATTAGCGATAACATTGCCGAGGTGAAACGTTATGAGACGTTGGTTCAGACCGCCATTCACTCTCTGGATCACGCAGGGCTGGACTTCAGAGATATAAGTCAGATCCCGCTTCTAATTAGAGCAACTAACATATTGGCCGACTGCAGAGCCTGCATTATCAATGTAAATACCAAATGCAATACCACTGCTTCAAGGGTTAGTATAGAAGATGCTATAGCCTGTTCAAGAATCAGTAGATTGCAGCGTGATTTATCAAAGGATATGTTCGATCTTAAAGACTGCACTGCTTCTTTGCTTAAAACAGTAGCCAAGGCACTCTCAATCGAGCTGCCAAGGGCATCTCTTCATGGACATGGTGATTCTCTCGTTATCCCGAGGCACTGTTCCCGCCTCCGCAGTTTGTTTGAAAGGGTGAGGAATCACAACAAAGGGCACTACGCCTCTCGTTTTCTATTGCATGAGTTAGAGAGTGCAGATGTCTTAGTGAGAAAGTTGTATGATATTTTATCGGCCGAGAAGCTGAAGGACAGAAAGGAGCATGTGAAAATGAAAGATTTGGTGGAAGAATTGAAAAGATGTGGGGTGGAGTTGGATAACGGGATCTCTGTAATGGAAAGTAAAATCAAGGAACTGTACAGTGCTCTAATCAGAACTCGGATGGCGTTGTTGGACATTCTAACCTATTCACTATGATGTTTCACGCAAACACATTAAGGTTACTGTCTAACGGGCTTTGTGATCTTACAACAGAATTGCAGTCCCAGGTGACGTTTCTCTGCTTTCTTTGTGGGGTTTGTTTATGTAAAGTACAGCATAGTTGACTAGTTGGCATTGGCACCATGAAGTCCACATGTAAATACTGCAATGATGCTAACACTAATAATGCGAAGGGATTTCAATTTTGAAAGCACTGCCGTTTTGTCGATCTGTTAATCGATGTGTTGTTGTCGCATGCATTCCATCATCAAGATGCATTCGTCTTCGTAGTATGCATTAAATCAAGATTAATGGTCTAAGAGGCCTTTTGCGTACAAATTTTTACGACAAAAATGCCATACTAGTACATTGTCCATTTACATGCGGAAATCCTCGGTGCTTAATTTCATCGTGGACCTTCTCCAAGTTACCTTAACATATTATTTTAAAAAACTTATATACAAGTAATTATGGTAGAATCATGATTAATCTAATTGTGTAGTAAACATTTGCTTCCTTGTTGAATCATCTAATCATGCAGCTCTTGAATGTTGTTAACATTTATTTAGTTATTGAGTAAACTAATCATCTTGTTGAATCACCTAATCATGTGGTTGTTAAAAGTTTATTAAATCACCTAATCTTGTATTTGTTAAAAGTTGGTAATGTATTGAGATAGAGTTAAAAATGTTATAATGCATATATAAAAGTAATTATGAAAGAATCATGGTTAATTTAATTATGTAGTAAACTTTTGTTTACCTGCTGAATCATCTAATCACGTAGCTGTTGAATGTTTTTAACATCTATTTAGTTGTTGAGTCATCTGATCATTTAGTTGAGTCACCTAATCAATCATTTTGTGAGTCACCTAATCATGCAAGTGTTAAAAGTTGGTAAAAAGTTGGTAATGTATTCAGAGAGTTAAAAATATTATAATGCTGAATTTCAGTAAACCCTTGTTAACATTTATTTAGTTGTTGAGCAATCTAATCATGCTTGAGTTAATTATATTGGTTGAATGTAGTTAATAATTTATAAAGAGGAATTTTGATAGAAGCATTTTTTTATGATGAGTTAGTTTTGATTATTTTGATATATATTTTAACAGATTTTGTTATAAATTTGGTGAAGATTTTGAAAGGGTAAATTTGATTTATATAATTTTCACAATTTAAGTGTTTAAGAGCTTTTTAAGGTGATATATCTTAAGTAAATGTTATTTTTATTGAAATATAAATTAATTGTTAAAGGAGGAGTTGATTAAATTTTGGTGAATAGTAATCACTAGTAAACCTGCATATTTATATGGTTACTCCTCTTTATTAAAATGTTGAACAAATGCAAATAATGGTGGAAAATAAATTTTGGTAAGTATATTTATTTACATCTTCATCCAATTCAATTTTAAGGCAATTTTAAAGCTAAATTATGGTGATCAGTTTTTTATGGTAAATATGATATTTATGTCAGTATTAGTTATTTTCAAGGATTTTAGTTTTAGGTGACTTAATAAGGAAAAATAATTCTACAAATATCTATATAATAATGCCATAAAATATAGCCTTTTTAGTAATCAATTTATATTCATTTAGGCCTTCTTTATATTATTTTTTCCATTCATATGAATATATATTTTAATAATACTAAAACTTATTTCATTATTTATTAATAATTGAATAAAACAATATAATTATCTAGAAACAAATCTTTTCAAAAGGATGAAACTTATATTTTTTGAAAAGATATAGCCCTCAACTCTTTCTTGGTGCATAAATGATTTTATGGGAGGACTCCCTATTGGAATTTGGCACTTTATTAATTTTTGTTAACTAAATATTTTGATGGTTTAAATTGAAAGATGCCAACATATTCCCACTACATCAAGCAATGGAATTGTAAATGCTAACTTTCTTGCATATCTAAATCAAGTGTTTGAACATTGTTTAAAATAATCTTTTACTAAGTAATGCTTACAATTTTACTTACTTATTGCTTATTACCAAGTATGAAAATTAGAAAATAATGAAAACATTTATCAAGAATAAAAGAAAATGAATTTGAAAATGAAAAAAAATATATTAAAACTTGGTTGTGTTAAAATTTGTTGTTTTACATTACAAAAAGTTTGACTTTAAATTTAAATGTTGCTTCATTCTAAACCAAAAAATAAAATAAAATTAAAAATTTATGAAATATGGTTGCGTTATTTATGAAACATATAGGAGTGCGTTACATTACATGTTTTGAAATGTGTTTGTTCAAACTTCCAATTGAAATGGTGCCATATATGAATTCATTCTCAACCCAAAATAAATATTAAAAAATAAAATAAAACTTGTTTGCATTTTTTTATGAAACTTATAATAGTGATTTATATTACATTTTGCTAGTTATATTTTGAAATGTGTTTGTTTAGAAAATTTGAAACTTCTTAGCAAACCATGGGGAAGTGACAAGGGCATCAACACTTTTTGTTTTCCTTTTGAAGTTTTCATATATATTTTCCAATTTTTATTATGACAAATGGTTTTTCTAGGTTTTACTAAATTTCTTAGTTGTTGTTGCTTGGTTGATTATGGTTTGAAGAGAAGCCTTATTTTTTTTCTTAGGGTTTTAATGTTCACTTTCTATTTTTAATAGCGGCGGGTTTCTACTCTATATATTATGAATCCATAACATATATCGTAGGTTTAAGAGTGTTCTGAATCCATAAAATTTTGTGCAGGGTTTGGTTTTACATATTGAGAGTATTTATACAGTGAGAGATTCTGATGGATCTTTGTAATTGTGCAGGTTGCCAATGGTTGGTCTTTGTAATTGTGCATGATGTGTTATCATTAATGATAAATATTGTATTACTTTATATTTTACTAGAATTTTGCAAAGTTTGGATAAATGTTACAGTTTTATCCGATGAACAGAGAATAGTTTTTTTAGCTAGAAGTTGTCCTATGCTACTGCATTAAATCATGAACATGGAATCATTTTCAAGGAATCATTTTTCAACTAGAAGTTGTGCTATGAGAGATTCTGATGGGTCTTTCTAATTATGAAGGCTGCCAATGGTTGGTCTTTGTAATTATGCACAATGTGTTTGTTAGCTCTGCTATATAACGAGGATTTTCCAAGGTTAGAGATGAGCTTTATTTGCTTGGTTTTTCTCAAAAGGAAGCTCATAATGGTCATCTTCCCTTTTTCCTTCTACTCCATTTTCCCTCTGCCACCTCCATTCCTTTATTTTCCCTCCTAAACCCAACATAAACCCCTGTTACTTTAAGCCCCGAGCGCAAAGGCCTAGACCCGCCATAAAACCTTAGCCATATGACTTCGTGCCTTTGTAAACCTATCTCCTCATCTCAGCCGTTGATCTTCCCCGCCGATCCAACGGCTCCTGTCGCCCAATAAAGAAACATGCTTGCTCATATCCCAACCATCTGATCACTTCCGAAGTCGCACTTATCGCGCCCATGATGTAATTGAACGTCAGCACATAATGAGAGCGGTTTTTCTCTCTCATCCGCCGCTACGTGTCAAGCGCTGAGTGGAATCGCTCGGTCTTGTCCTTTTACTGCTTTATGCCTGAAGGCAGTGCGATCAATACCATTTACCACCTAACCTATCCGCCCACCCGTTAAAATCCCACACAACTCCACCGCCTGATCACCGTTCGATCTGGCTGCCTAAGATCTAACGACCCAAATTCAACCCGCTCCCACCTCGGCCGATATCCTCTGTCGAGCCATCTCCGCCATCCATTTCCCCGATCCGACAGCCATCCTTTCCACTCATCCATATCATCCACTCACCCATGTAGTCCACGTCCTTTGACCACTCCATTTGCCCGAAGGAGGAAGGTGACCAGCTTGCCAGTACCAGTCACAGTAAATCCTCAACAACCATATTTAACAGAAGGCATGGCTAAGGGAGAAAGGGACAGAGCACGATCCTATAACCACATTTAGTAGTTATGGAACTCCATTGGTACGAGCACTCCAACTGCCTAAGAGGACAATACAACACCTGAAAACAATCATATTCATCGACTGAAGCAAGCAAACATAGTCAGAGACTCCATCAGGCAGTTAAATGCAGTTGGTGGTCAATTATGACCTCTCCATACCTAAATGGCCCAAGGGCCCTATAATGTAAAATCTATAAATACCTAGAAGAAAGAGGTAATTAGGGTTGATGGTTGGCATTTTGATGTAAGGTTCAACTTCTGGAGAATGTAGATATTTTTCCACTTGCACCGTCTCGTCTTCATTTTCAGCTAATACAAGCTTCTTTTGGTGTTAACTGCTCACTTTCTATTTCCCTCTGTTCCAAGCTGTACCTGATATGTTGTGTTCTTGATATTTAAGGTTTAGCACTAGAAAGCTATCATCCTATCTATGAGTTAGATTGTTGAGTTTATCATTGAATAGGTTTTTCAGGTTTCTTTCTATCTAGTGCCAGAGAGCTGTCATCTTGTCTGTGCATTAGTAGATTAGAGTTGCAGACTTCTTTACTCGTTGTAGCCGGCCATCACATGGTCTTGTGCATCTGCTGGTGTGGTCAGTATTCTCCATATTCACCCAATCTCTAAACTGTGAGTAGTTGGTGGTCTAAATCCTTGTAGTCTAGGGGTGTTCCCACATATCTGGAGTGGAACAAAGTAGAAGTGGTTATCTAGCTTAGACAAGCATCATTCCTTCCATTCATCCAACACAACAATAGTTGAATTTATATGTTACCAGGCATCTCCGAGCTACAACCTAGGAGAGTTTCTTGGAATCCTAACATAATTGGCGCCATTCCTGGGGAGAGGAGATTGAAGCTCAGCTTCCCTGGGAGAACGACACAGATCCAGCTTTGATGATAAATAGAGTCTGGAAACACTTTTGGTTGTAATCATCTATCTGGCAACTCTACTGGAGAACCAACCTTTTGGCGACTCCACATTACAGTTCTGACTCAGTTTGTGAGACATACTCGGAGAAATCCTCAAAAATCACCAACTGATCTAATGCCTGACCCTGAGAAGATTGTCAAGTAGAGAAAAAAATCACAGAAAGGAGCATCAGGATTAGGTAATCCTAAACAATCGTATGTATCTCTGCAAGAGAGGCTTGTAGCTGAGCATGTACATGTTTAAAATATAGAGCCTATCATTATTAGTGAAGAAATCTTTCCAGAGATTCATAAAACCCCTTGTTTAGTAAGTTCCCCTTTGGATCTCAGTCCAAAGAAGACCTCCCCTATAGTCCATCAGTTTCCATCTGCCCTGTCATCCATTTCTCTGCCTTCTGGCATCCAAACGACTAGTACTCTTCCATTTACCCCAGTCATGGCAGGCCCACAAGCACCCACTAAAATGGAAAGAATCATAGCCGATAGGTATGGACCCCTAGTTCTACCTGTTCCTTTGAATGCCATGCCTGTAGGAGAATATCAGAAATACATGCCTAAGTTCACTGGTACAGAGGGAGTAACAGCTGAAGAACACCTTGAGTCTTTTTATAGTTATGCTGACAACCTAGATATCAGTGAGGATGATGTGTGGATGAGAGTGTTTGTCCAAAGCCTTGATGGAGAGGCTAGAAAATGGTTCAGAGAACTGACCCCTAGGTCTATAGCAGACATTGAAGCATTAGATGATGTGTTTTTGAAGCATTGGGGAGATAAAAAAGACTTGCTATACTACCATACTGAGTTTGGCAACCTCAAAAGAGAAAATGGGGAATCATTGCTTGATTTTAATAAGAGATTCAATCGAATTTATAGCAAGATACCAGCTGAGGTAAAGCCTACCCCCACCTCTGCCAAACTCACCTATGCCAATGCATTTGACTCTGACTTTTACCTGCTATTAAGAGAAAGAAGATGTGCCACTCTAGCTGAAATGCAAGATGTAGCCTTAGAGGTAGAATCTAATATCATGGCTGTAGAAAAACTCAAGGGTCATGCTGACAGAAGGAGGCAGAGAGGTGAGGCTTCCTCCTCTTCTTCATCTTCAGAGCCTAAGTTAGACAAAATGACTAAAATGATAGAGTCATTGGCTGCTGAGATATCCAAGCTGAAGGTCGAGCAGAGTTCTGGGAAGGCAAGGCTGCCTGGCACAATTGCTCCTAGAAATCTGAATCCATTCAGAAGAGCAAATGAACAATTGTAGAACATTCATAGGGGAAAAGAGACTAGTGAAGAACAAAGGGTTAAGGCTCCTTTCCAAAATGTAGTCATGGAGGAGGAGCAGTTTGATGAAGAGGATGAAATTCACTGTATGGAAGATAAAGGCAGTGTTGCCTTTTTGACATTGGTTGCTTGTGAAGAGTCATTACTCAAAGACTAGACCAGCCAAGAGTGGGATAGAGAAGTTGTTCTACAAATTGAGGAACAGAAAAGATACAACTTGAGGTCAAGAACAAGCAATGCCAAAGAGAATCCTGCCCAAAGGACTGCTGTCCACACAGAGCAGTAGGGCAATAAGCAGAAAAAGCCAGCAGCCGATCCAGTCATCCTCAAAGCACCAGCTCAAGAGGTAAGAGGCCCTGACAAGTCCCCTTTCCCTTTCAGTTTCGAATCAGAAGTCCAAAAGTTGAAAATATTTATACCTCTGATAGACTTGCAAAGAGTGAGGTATTTAGAAAGTCTGTCTTTGATGCCCTTGAGCTAAAAGCCTCACAAGTATCCAATGACTATGTGAATTTGCAAGATGATAAACCTACAGTCATGCTTAGCCCAATGACTAAACCCTCTGATAATAACTCCCCATCATTCTATGTCTCTTTGACCATTCATGACAAAACCCTCCATAACTGCCTACTGGACACAGGTGCCAACCATAATCTGATGCCCAAAGTTGTCATGGAAGAGTTAGGCCTTGACATTACCAGACCTTATCATGATTTATTCTCCTTTGATTCAAGGAAGGTGAAATGTCTGGGATTAATCAAAGACTTGGCTATCACCCTAACTCAGCTGCCCATGAAGAGCATGATGATGGATATTGTGGTAGCAGATGTCCCCCCCTAAGTTTGGTATGCTACTTTCTAGAGGGTGGATTAAGAGGCTGGGTGGGACATTACAAAATGACTTATCTTATGCCACTGTCCCAGTTTTTGGAGGGGAAAGCAGGAGATTATACAGGGAAGCCTAGCTGGCCTACATCATCAGTGATGAGAAGAATCCCACTAATCATCCCATTTACACCATGGACATTGATTTTGGAGCATGTATTCTCCAAATCGAATAATCTGAGAGGGCCTCGGTGCAGCTCAAGGAACCGGTATGCCAGGCCATGGAAGAAGAAGGAAATTTAGTTTGGGATATGTTCTTTGATGGAGCATGTTCAAGGGAAACTGCAAGAGTAGGAGTGGTGCTGGTATCTCCAAAGCAAGAAAGCATACATCTGTCTTTCAAGTTGACTTTTCAGGTCACCAACAATATAGCAGAGTATGAAGCTCTGATATTGGGCTTAAACGCTGCCAAAGACAGGGGAATCAGAGACATAAAGGTGTTTGGAGATGCTGATCTCATCATTATGCAAGTGAACAAAATGTTCCAAGCAAGGAACCCAGGGCTAAAAGCATACGAGGATGAGGTATGGAGACTCAAATATTTTGTCGATAGTTTCTGTATCTCATATATCCCTAGAGTCAAAAATCAGCTTGCTGATTCCCTTGCTGTGTCTGCTAGCATGTTCATCCCTCCCATGCCCCCTAAATTAGTTTATGAAGTCCAGATAAAGTATAGACCATCCTTGCCTGATAATGTCCAACATTGGAAAGTTTTTGAGGACGATGATGAAGTAAATAGGTTTCTGCAAGTCATTGATGAATTTTTTGAAATGAAAATTGACCAAGAGAATGAAGCCTTGGAGGAAAGTCCCCAGCCCCAGCTAAGAAACAGAATTGGCCGAGACAGCATTGTTCAGTTGCCTAGAAATTATATACCTAAAGGCCTAGTTCCCCTAGAAAAGTTGTTTGACCAGAATGATGTGCCTTATAAGGATTCCCAAAAAGAAGACCAATCTGTAGTCCATAGGCATAATATAGGGAGTCCAGATCGTCCAAAATATATAAATCTGTCTACCCACTTGTCTGCTGCCCAGAGTTCTGAATATTGCACCTTGATGAAGAAATTTGCTAATTTCTTTGCCTGGGAGTATAGTGACCTCAAAACATATGATAAAAAGATCATCCAGCATAAGATCCCATTGGAGAAAGACACCATCCCTTTCAAGCAGAAGTTGAGACCCATCAACCCTTTGCTCCTTCCTATGATTGAAAAGGAAATCAAAAAGTTGTTGGTTGCCAAAATCATAGTTCCTCTGAGATATTCAAAGTGGGTAGCCAACTTGGTAGTGGTGAGGAAGAAAAGTGGAGAAATCAGGTTGTGCGTTGATTTCAGGAACCTAAACAAATGCTCTAAAAAAAACAATTATCCTCTACCCAAGATGGAGAATTTGCTACAGAAAGTCTCAGGAGCCAATGTGATGTCTTTCCTGGATGGATTTTCAGGGTATAATCAAGTTGTTGTGCATCAAGATGATCAAGAGAAGACTGCATTCACCACTCCTTGGGGAACTTTTATGTATTCCAAGATGCCTTTTGGGCTGATGAATGTTGGAGCAACCTTTCAGAGAGCTATGGATATAGCATTTGTAGGAGACAAGGATAAGTTTGTCCTTGTCTACCTAGATGATATAACAGTATACTCTAGCAGCGATCAAGATCATTTGTAGCACCTTAAGAAAGTGTTTCTAAAGTGCAGAAGGTTTGGGATATCAGTGAATCCTAAAAAGTGACAATTTTCTTTAGAAGAGGGCAATCTGCTAGGACACATTGTCTCTGCTGCAGGTGTCAAAATTGACCCAGAAAGAGTGAAAGAAATACAGACCTTGTCTGTCCAAAGATCAAAGAAGGACATCCAGTCCTTTCTAGGAAAAATAAATTTTGTAAGGAGGTTTATTCCTAATTTTGTAGAACTTGTAAAACACATCACCTCCATGCTGAAAAAGGGGTCAGAAATTGTCGGGCCAGGTAGTAACTCCTCAAAGCAAAATTGATTCGTATGTATTATTCCTTTAGGTTGGTCTTTATTATATACATGAGGGAGACTGTTCACTTCATCTCCCAATGGCTGTTCATGTCTCTTATTATTTATTTACATTGATTTTATTTATTCACCCAAGCCTGATGATTAGGTGTCAACATTCCCCCCCCTAATCTGAAGGATGTTGGTGAGTCCAAGCATCATTTTGAATCGTTCAAGCTTTTCTCTTCCAAGTGCTTTGGTGAAGATGTCGAAAATTTACTCATTGGTGGAACAATGATAGAGATGGATTGTTTTGGCCTCAACATGATGTTGAATCAGATGATATTTGGTATTGATGTGCTTCGTTCGATCATGGAACTTTGGGTTCTTGGCCAACTTTATTGCAGAGGTATTGTCAATCATAAGTGGAGTTGATTGTACTTGTTTTACCTGCAAATCTTCAAGAATTTTCCTGAGCCACACAATTTCTTTTGTTGCTTCAGCTGCTACCACATATTCTGCTTCTGTTGTGGAATATGTTGGAACTGATTGTTTGCGTGATCTCCAGGAGACAACTCCTAATCCAAGACTCATAGCATATCCTGAAGTAGATACCCTAGTTTCTTTGTCTCCATGGAAGTCTGAATCAGAGTATCCAATCAAGCTGAAGTTGTCCACCTATGTATACTTGATTACAAAGTCTTGAGTTCCCTTCAAGTACCTTAGAACTCTTTTTGTAGCAAACCAATGTCCCTCACAAGGTTTTTGTGTAAACCTGGAGAGGATTCCAACAACAAACAAAATGTTTGGTCTGGTAGTAGTTAGGTAGTTGAGACTTCCTATGAGCTGTCTATACTTTGTTGCATCCTCAAATTCTTTTCCTTCAATAGATGTAAGCTTTAAGTTCTATTCCATTGGAGTAGTAAGAGGATTGCATTCTGTCATGCCAAACCTATTAAATAGATCTATAATGTATTTCTTTTGAGAAAGAAATATGGACTTCAGATGTTGGGTTACTTCAATACCAAGATAGTAATGAACATAGCCCAAATCAGTCATTTCAAAACTTTTCCCCAATTCCTTCTTTATGGATGCAATGTAGCTTTCATTGTTCCTTATCATCAAAAGATCATCTACATATACCACAAGATATACAACTGTTTTTCCAACTTTCTTGACAAATAAAGTTGCATCATCAAGATCATAATGTTTGAAATTGAGTTTCAGAAGATGCTCAGTTAGTTTTTCATACCAGGCTCGTAGTGCTTGTTTGAGGCCATACAAGGACTTCATAAGTTTGCATACTTTATGTTCATGTCCTTTCACAGCAAATCCTTCAAGCTGGGACATAAAAACATTCTCTTTTAGATCTCCATTCAAGAAAGCAATTTTTACATCCATTTGATGGACTTTCCAACCGTTCTGAGCTGCTAGGGAAAAGAGTGTCTGGATGGTAGCCCATTTTTTTGTGGGGGAAAAAGTCTCCTCATAATCGACCCCTTCCTTCTGTGCAAAACCTTTTGCCACAAGCCTAGCTTTGTGCTTCTCAAGTGAGCCATCAACTTTATACTTGTTCTTGTAGACCCACTTGCAGCCAATTGGTTTGGTTCCTAATGGAGGATCAACCAGCTTCCAAGTGCCATTCTTTATGAGGGTATCATACTCCTTTTTCATTGCTTCTTTCCATTCATCATGAGAAGCAAATTCTTTGAAGGAAGTTGGTTCAAAATCTGTAGACAAGTACAATTCACAATCATAAGAAACATCCATATCAATAGGTGAATTAGAGTCATCTACATCACCTCCATTTTGCCAGTTTGAATTTCTAGTTCTTGTCTTTCCAACCTCATCAGGATGAACACTTTCAAGTGTATTTTTCAGCCACTTTGGGGGACCTTTCTCAGATGGTCCAGGCTGCTCCATTGATTGAGTTGAGATTGAATCAAGATTGAGTCTCCCAATTCTATCAATCACATCACTTAAAGCATCCTCTGTTGTTGGAGTTTCATGCGGGGGAGAGTGTTCTTTAGAAGAAGATTCCACATGTTGATCTAGTATAGGAACCCCCCTTCAAGATGTGGAATCTGATTATCAAATTCTTGAAATTATTTTTCTTTTGCGAATATATCCAAGCAATCAAGTTACCGCTCAACAACATTATCAGTTTTGGATGATTCACGAAAATTACATCTCTAGACACAACAAACTTTTTATTTACTTCATCATAGAGATGGTATGATTTGGAGGTGTTTGAATACCCCAGGAAGATACACTTATGACTTCTTGCAACAAGTTTGTTTCTATGTACCTTTGGTATCAAGGCATAACAGGTGGAACCAAAGACCTTGAGATGCTTTACCGAAGGAACATGTCCATACCACATTTGATATGGAGTCTTGTTTCTGATAGAATTAGTTGGACATCTATTCTTTATATATGCAGCACATAGAACAACATCAACCCAAAACATTATCTTTACATTTTTGAAGAAGAGCATGGATCGTACCATATTTAAGATTGTCCTATTCATTCTTTCAGCTACACCATTCTGTTGGGGATTATAAAGCATAGTTGTTTGATGTTTGATCCCATGTTGGCGAAGATAGTTTTCAAATTCATTTGATGTGTATTCTTTTCCATTATCAGTGCAAATAGACCCAATATGAGATTGTGCATCATTTTCAATCCATTTATGAAAATTCTTGAATATTTGAAAAGCATCAGATTTGTTCTTCAATAAATAAACCCAACACATTCTAGTGTAGTAATCAATAAATGTCATCATATATTTATTTCCATTTACAGAAGGAACAGGCATTGGACCACATAAATCTGAATGAATGAGTTCAATTTTTCTATGTGCTCTTGAACGTGAATCATGAAAATACTGTTTGCTATGCTTTCCTAGAATGCAAGCATCACAATGCTTAAGCTTCCTAGGAATTGTAGGCAAACCAGCGACACCATTTTTCAACAAACGGAGGCTATCATAGTTCAAATGTCCAAATCTAGCATGCCATAATAAACTTGATGGAAGTGTACCTTCTTCATAATGAGAATTGTATGAGAAATGTTGTGCACGAGCAGAGGTTCCTTGCAGCTTGAGAAGTCTTTCTTCTTCTATTCCCCTCATGACAAGTGAGTGGTCAAATGCTTTTCTTACCTCAAGCTTGCCATCAAACATATGAATGGAGTGACCTTGCTGGCGGATGTGGACCAAGGACAACAAGTTTCTCTTGAGCTGTGGGAGATATAGAACATGATGCAGAAGAAAGTCTGGAAGACCAGGCAATTTAAGCCTGATTGTGCCAAGCCCTGATGGCTTGATTTTTGATTGGTCTGCAAAGTATACAGCTCCATCAACATTGTAGTAAATTCTTCAAAAAAATCTTTTCTATGAGTCATCTAGCAGGTTGCTCCTGAATCAAGCAACCAATCATTTTTCGAAGAAGCAAGTGAAGCATTAAATAAATCTTCATTTACTCCAATATTACATTGTGCCACAACATAGTGAGTGGATTCAGGTGCTTTACCTTTGTCTGTATCATCAGTTTTACCTTTCTGATGGTTTCTTTGCTGCTCAATTTTGTCCCATGGTAACTTGCATGTAGAGGCATCATGTGATCAATTTCTTTTGCAGCGTATGTTGTGCAAATCTGCCTTTTCTCCTTGAGAGTGTCTTCCCCCCCGCCTCTAAAATCTCTTCCTCCTCCTCTTCGACCACCTCTTCCTCTTGAAGAATCTTGAGCAGGATGCTTTTCTTTATGAGCAAGGCACACAGCCTATTTAGAAGATTCAGGGGCTGTCTTCTTTCCAAAAGCTTTCTCTCTTTCAGCAAACTTTTTCACAAGAGAGTCAAAGGTGATATATTTGAGATTTCCATTTGCTTGCAATGACTCAAGATGATTGGAGTAAGTAGGATAAAGTGCCTTGAGAAATGCGATAAGAGGAATACCCAATTCAACCTTAGTGGATTTGATATCATGCATTATAGACTTTACTTCATATGCAAGAGCAAAAGGATCATTATTTTGCAGTTCAAGAGTGAATAGTTTAATCATGAGTTGAACAACTTCAAGTGTTGAATGTGAATCATAGAGTTCTTTCAGCTTTTGTAAGGCTTCAAACGTAGTTGAGAATGGCGAAATATGGTGACTCACCTCTTCATTTACAGATGCTGCGATTAATGCATAAGCTTTGTTATTCTTGTTTTCCCAAATGATGAGCTCTTTGTCTGAGGTAGGTTGTTCTGGCTCTTTGTCTCCGTCTCCAACACACACTCCTTTCCAAAACTCATTGAAAATGAGCATGCATTTTATCATCTAGGACCACTCAAGATAGTTCTCCTTGCCAGTGAGAACTATTCCCATGATGGATATGATTGAATGCATACTGTAACAAAAAACTTCTACTGAAAAACTTTTACTCTTAATGGGAAAAAAATATAGTTCTCATATGACTGGACAGTAATCTCAACTTGACAGTAAATGTCAATACCCAAGACATGCAGCCCTTCAGAAAAATTTTAACACACAAAGGTGATTTTAAAACATGCACAATATCAGGGCTCAACTAACATATACATTATAGGACATCGTACCGAAAACAGTTCAATGCATGCCATGTATATTCAATGCATGCCATGTATATTCAACGTCTTCAACACTTGCACTTCATAAACCAGTGAAGAGTCTCTTGTATACTAGCTTATGGCCAAAAGGGCTTCAACATATAGCCAAAAAACCACCGTTACCAACTTTATATGCCAAGAACAGCGTTACCAACGTTACCAACATTATATGCCAAGAACAAAGTTAATATAATGCTATGAACAGTGTTACCACAATGCTATGAACAATGTTAATAAGATTGCGTTAATATAATGCTATGAACAACTTTAATAAGACTGCGTTAATACAATGCTATAATACTGCGTTTAGGTATTAGTTGTCTCCAGCATTATATTACCAGTGTTAATAAGACTGCGTTAAGGTATCAGTTCTCTCTAGCGTGGTCCGGAGGTGAGGCTCTACTAGAAACCCCAAGGCTTATTTCGAATCCTCATATGAAGGCTCCATGTATCAAGCAGGAAGCTCGCCACCAAGGCTGCTCACAAGGCTGCTCGTAAGTTTGCAGCTACACAGTAAACTTTCGCAGCAGCACGACCTCAAGGATGAACACTTTCACAGTAGCGATTCAGAAGGTTTTCAGGTTTGAGGCTGTCAGGTCTGAGGATTCAGAATTAATTATGGCAAACAAGCGCACAGGGGTAGTGGACAGAGAGCAGTAGGTAGAAGGGAGTTACAACTATTTTGGGAGCTGGCTCTGATACCATGTCAGGCCAGGTAGTAACTCCTTAAAGAAAAATTGATTCATATGTATTATTCCTTCAGGTTGGTCTTTATTATATACATGAGGGAGACTATTCACTTCATCTCCCAATGACTGTTCATGTCTCTTATTATTTATTTACATTGATTTTATTTATTCACCCAATCCTAATGATTAGGTGTCAACAAAAATCAAATGGACTGATGCAGCGAGAAGATCATTTGAAGCCATAAAAATAGCCATTATGGAAGCTCCCACTTTTATGAGCCCAGACTATAGCAAGGAGTTCCATATATTTTTGTTTGCCTCAGGTGACACCCTTGCAGCAGTTCTGTTGCAAAAAGATGATAAAGGTTCAGAGCATCCAGTGGCATTCTTCAGCAAAACCTTAAGGGATGTTGAACTGAGGTGTGACATTATAGAAAAACAAGCCTATGCTCTTATCAAATGCTTGAAAGCTTTCAGAATATACATTCTGCACTCCAAGGTAACTGCATATGTACCCTCTGCTTCAGTAAAAGATGTCCTAGCACAACTAGATGCTGATGGAAGTAGGGCTAAATGGATTGCAAAGCTGATTGAATTCAACATAAAATTGAAGCCCACCAAGCTGGTCAAAGGTCAAGGCCTTTCCAAGCTAATGGCTGAAGAAAATTGCAAAATGTTGGACATGAATGGGATAGGCACAAGCTCAGATGATAGACAGGCAGGGGAGGAAACAATTGAATCCGGGAAGAACCAGTCATTGGCCAAAAACCTAGCTTCTTGTGAGTGGTATTCTACAATAGTTCAATTTTTACTGAAGTTAGAAGTTCCTCCAGGCCTAAGTTTGAATCAAGCCTGAACCGTTAAGCTCAGGGCAGCCAGGTATTACATACATGAGAACCTTCTCTACTAGAGGGATCCATCTAGAATCCTTCTAAGATGTCTGGACAAAGAACAATCCATGGAGGTCATGCACCAGTTCCATTCTAGCATTTGTGGAGGACATCACTATAGAAAACCACAGCACACAAGATTCTCAGAGCTGGGTATTATTGGCCCATGTTGTTTTCTAATGTCTTTTCATTTGTAAAATCTTGTGACAGGTGCCAAAGGTTTGAAGGAAAACAATAATTGAAGTCCTTGCCATTGAAACCAATTCATGCCAGTGGCCCTTTTCAGTAGTGGAGCTTGGATTTCATAGGAGAAATCAATCCTCATTCCAGTGGCTAGCACAGATGGATCCTAGTAGCCACTGACTACTTCACTAAATGGATTGAGGCCATCCCTACTAGGAAAGTTGATCACCACGTGGTCATGAAATTATTGACAGAAAACATTTTCACCAGGTTTGGCTGTCCACACAAATTAGTTACAGACAACGCAGTAGCATTCAGGGCAAAAGAGTTGGTGGACATGTGCGACTCAATGGGCATTAGACTAGTGCATTCCACCTCATATTACCCTCAAGGCAATGGCCTAGCAGAATCATCCAATAAGAGCCTAATAAGGATAATCAAAAAGATGCTGGAAGATAACAAGAAGAACTGGGATTCCAAGCTGAAGTATGCATTGTGGGCTGATAGAGTGACTACCAAAAAATCCACAGGGAATTCTCCATTCAAGCTGGTATATGGCACTGAGGCTGTATTCCCAATTCAGTTAATCCTCCCTGTGGCAAAGTTCTTGTAGGAAGAGTAGAATGAGGAAGATGACATGGAAAAAAGGATCAGTGATTTGGCAGAAGTACATCAAATCAGAGATCAATTAGTTGAAAAGTCTGCAGCACATCAAAAAAGAATCAAGGAAGCCTTTGACAGAAAGGCAAAGATAGGAAGTTTTCAAGTTGGGGACTTGGTTCTTAAATGGGATGCACTCAAGGAGAAGAAAGGCAACCACGGGAAGTTCGATGCTCTATGGACTGGGCCTTTTATTATTTCTCACGTCCAGGGGAACAATACTTTCATGCTGCAAAGTGTGGAAGGAGAGAGAGTCTTTGATGGCCCAGTTAATGGGCAGTTTTTGAAAATTTATGTTGTTTAGGGTTTTCAGGCCTTAATGTTGTAAATATGTTGTTTTATCAGGTTTTAGTGTAGACTTAATTAGACTCCATGCCCAATGGAACACTAGGAAATTTTTTTGATCTGGTTTTTGTAGGAAAGGCAATGGTCTACAGTTCTTGAGACCTCACAAGGAGGATCTCATCCCCAGAAGGAGCCAGTGTTAGCTCTGCTATATAACGAGGATTTTCCAAGGTCAAAGATGAGCTTTATCTACTTGGTTCTGCTCAAAAGGAAGCTCATAATGGTCATCTTCCCTTTTTCCTTCTACTCTGTTTCCCTCCGCCACCTCAATTCCTTTATTTTCCCTCCTAAACCTGACATAAGCCCCCATTACTTTGAACCCCGAGTTCAAAGGTCTAGACCCACCACAAAACCTTAGCCATATGACTTTGCGCCTTTGTAAACCTATTGCCTCATCTCAGCCGTTGATCTTCCCTGCTGATCCAATGGCTCCTGTCGCGCCCGATAAAGCAACCTGGATGCTCATTTCCCAACTGTCCGATCACTTCCGAAGAGATCTGACAACCTTCACACTTATCATGCGCACGATTTAATCGAACGTTAGTGCACGATGAGAGCGGTTTTCCTCTCTCAAGCATTGAGTGGAATTTCTCAGACTTGTCCTTTTACCGCTTTATGCTCAAAGGCGGTGCGATCAATACTATTTACCGCCTAACCTATCCACCTACCTATTAAACTCCTGTGCAACTCCACTGCCCGATCGCCATTCGATTTGGCCACCTAAGATCTAACAACCCAAATTCAACCCGCTCCCACCTCGGCCAATATCCTCTGTCGAGCCATCTCCACCATCCATTTCCCCAATCTGACGGCCATCCTTTCCGCTCATCCATATCATCCACTCGCCCATGCAATCCACGTCCTTTGACCACACAGCTTGCCCGAAGTAGGAAGGTGACTAGCTTGCCAGTACCAGTCACAGTAAATCCTCAACAACCATATTTATCAGAAGGCATGGCTAAGGGAGAAAGGGATAGAGCATGATCCTGTAACTGCATTTAGAAGTTATGGAACTCCATTGGTACGAGCACTCCAACTGCCTAAGAGGATAGCACAACACCTGAAAAAAATCAGATTCATCCACTGAAGCAAGCAAACGTAGTTAGAGACTCCATCAGGCAGTTAAATGCAGTTGGTGGTCAATTATGACCTCTCCATACATAAATGGCCCAAGGGCCCTGTAATGTAAAATCTATAAATACCCAGAATAAAGAGGTAATCAGGGTTGATGGTTGAGATTTTGATGTAAGGATCAACTTCTGGAGACTGTAGATATTTTTCCACTTGCAGCGTCTCATCTTCATTTTTAGCTAATACAAGCTTCTTTTGTTGTTAACTGCTCACTTTCTATTTCCCTCTATTCCAACCTGTGCCCGATATGCTACATTCTTGGTCTTTAATGTTTAGCACTAGAAATTTTTCATCCTATCTATGTGTTAGATCATTGAGTGTATCATTGAATACGTTATTTAGGTTTCTTTCTATCTAGTGCCAGAGAGCTGTCATCCTGTCTGTGCATTAGTAGATTAGAGTTGCAGACTTCTTTATTGGTTGCAACCGGCCATCACATGGTCTTGTGCATCTGCTGGTGTGGTCAGTATTCTCCATATTCACCCAATCTCTAAATTGTGAGTAGTTGGTGGTCTAAAGCCTTGTACTCTGGGGGTGTTCACGCATGTCTAGAGTGGAACAAAGTAGAAGTGGTTATTTGGCTTGGACAAGCATCATTCCTTCCATTCATCCAACACAACAATAGTTGAATTTATATGTTACTAGGCATCTCCGAACTACAATCTATGAGAGTTTCTTGGAATCCTAACAATGTTATCATTAATGATAAATACTGTATTACTTTATATTTTATTAAAATTTTGCAAATTTTGGATAAATGTTACAGTTTTACTAGATGAACAAAGAATTGTTTTTTTTAGCTCGAAGTTGTCCTATGGGACTTTATTAAATCATGAACAGGGAATCACTTTCAAGGAATCATTTTTCAACTGGAAGTTGTGTTATAAGACTGCATTAAATCATTTATATGTTAATAGATATTTTCAGATTTCCACATTTTAGAACATATATATTGAATTGTCTGTTGAAATATGGCAACAAGAATATTCCAATTTAATTTTTCCTTGAATTAAATTGTGAATTAAAATAAAATTTAGTCTTAACAGCTACTTGGAAATAATTAATTAATTAATTTTAAATTAATTAGTTGGAGAAATTCAAGTTAAACATATTTTTGAAGTCATCCAAGAGTTATCCCTTAAATTAAAGAGATAAGATTGAGTTATATTTGAGTTGTAATTAGTTAACTTAGTTTACTGAGCTAAGTCAAGTTAAATTAGTTCCAAACTGTAACTAATAGTGAGTTAATAGTCAATTGATGCATTAATGCACTCAACTAGTGCTACTCCAGTTAACTGAAGATTCCCTCATTAGAAACTCATGCATGTCTATTCTAAGAAAGACCCAGTTGAGATTAATGTTTAATGACAATGTACTATCAGTTGCATGTGCTTTCTCATGGAGAAAACTTATGCATGCAGTCAAGGATTTATCCTTGAGGATTGCGCAGTTTTGGAGAATTGGATTTCCACTTGGTAATAGGAAATCATCCACAAGGAACAATGCAAGGAAATAGGAGCTTGGAGGGTAGAGAGGAAGCCTCGAGAGAAGCCAAGATTTCCAGTGAGTATCTGTGGGGATTGTACTGAGAGCTGGCTAGCTCTGAGAGCTAAAGCTTTGTATAATTCCTATGTATTTCCACCATGTATGATAATACAATAGTGTAGGGTTTTTCACTGAGGCTTTCCCCAAAGTATTTTCATGTGTATTGTGCCATCGGTTCTTCTTCTTCTGGTTATATTGTTCAACTCGATCTTTAAGCTTCAAAAAATTGATAGTAGAAGTAAGTTATAGTATTCTTCTTTGATTTATATTGCATTATCGGGTTAACCTACACATATTTTTCTACATGGTATCGAAGATGTGAACAATATATTGAGAAGAGAATTCAAAGTTTGAAGTTTGGGGTTGCAGGTGCAAATCAAATTCATATCATACTTCAAGGTTAGCCAATGGCATTCTATGTCTTGAGACTCGAGTATGCCTTTGAAGGTATCTTGAACTACATAGCATGGAAAGATAGAATGGATGTTGTATTAGAAGACAATGGCTTGAAGGAATTCATTGATCAAGAAATCCCAAAGCCAACTTCAACTAATGCACAAGAGTTGGCTGAGTGGAAGAAGTGTGTGGCGAAGGTGAGACAGATCATCCTTGAGGGAGTTCGAGACCATATTATCTTGAGTCTCCATGGAAAGGATACTCCATTTTCAATGTGGAAGACATTGAAGGATCTCTACCAAAACAATAACAACCAGAGGAATTTGGCGCTCAAGAATAAGCTTCGAAGAATCAAGATGGAGAAGGTCGATACTATTTCCACATATCTGAACAAGCTCACCACCTGCAGAGATGAGCTTGGGAGTGTGGCAATAACTGTTGCTAATGATGATATGGTGATCCTTGCTCTCCTTAGCCTTCCAAAGAGTTGGAATAGCTACCAGGACTCTGTGAATGGAAGAGAGAAACTGTCAGATTGGGAATGACTGTGGTCAGATCTTATGGGGGAGGAGATTAGGAGGAGCACACGAGATGGTTCTTCATCCAAGAATGATGATGAAGAAAATCTAGCCTTAGCAAATAAGGTAAGGAAAGGGAAGGGGAAGGCTTCCCATTTAAAATCAAATTCTTCTCATGGAGGGAAGAAGGGTGACATGTCTAAAGTAAGATTCTTTAATTGTCACAAGATGGGACATTATGCGACTAATTGCCCATCGAAGAAGTCCAAGAAGGGATCCTCCGAAGGATCAGAAGGTGAGGCATTAGCCTCTTAGTTCGAAATGGAATTTACCCTCATCGCATGCATGGTGTCATCGATGATGCGTTGTGTCTGGTATCTTGACAGTGGAGCCTCATTCCACATGACCGGTGATAAAAAATTATTCAGTGCCTTGGAGGAGAAAGACCTCAAGATGCGCATAGAGATGGGTGATGACAGAAGGTATAGTGTTTTAGGAGTGGGCACGGTTGCTTTTTAGAGGGAGCATGGAGCTCCTCTCACCTTGAAAAATGTGATGTATGTGCCTGGACTGAAGAAGAACTTGGTATCGGTTGCGATGTTGGAGGAAAAAGGCTACGATGTTGTCTTCAGTCAAGGAAAGGCATTCCTAAGACACATAGCCATGGGGTAGACCAAGAGGATAGGGATTCCGGTGAAGAATCTCTATAAACTAGAGGTAGATGATTGTGCAGCATTGAGTATGAAAGTAGAATTGGTGCAAAGCCAAGACATTGGCGAGTTGTGGCATAAGCGGTTGGGCCATTTGCATCATGGGGCTTTGAAGATAATGTGGCAAATATCTACAGGACTTCCTAAAGGTAAACTTGAGCAAGTTGACACATACAAAGGTTGTACCCTGGTAAAGTACACCAAGTCTTCCTTTCATGATCGAGATAGTCGAGCAAAGGCTCTCTTAGAGCGAGTTCATACTAATTTGTGTGGACCATTCTCGATGGCATCCATAGCGAAGCAAAGGTATTATGTGATTTTCATTGATGACTATTCTCGTAAACGCTAGATTTATTTCATGCAAAAGAAGGACCAAACATTCACAAAGTTTTTTGAGTTCAAAGCTTTGGTCGAGAAAGAGTTAGGGAAGAAGATCAAGGCCTTGAGAAGCGACAATGGTGGAGAATATGTCTCTCAAGAGTTTAAGGACTTTTGTGTAGTGGAAGGAATTAAACGAGAGTTGACGGCACCTCATAACCCACAGTAGAATGGGGTGGCCGACAGGAAGAACAGAACTATTGTAGGGGCAGCATGGGCAATGCCGCATGACCAAGGCCTACCACTTCAGTTGTGGGTTGAGGCATGCAACACCCCCGTCTATTTGCAGAATAGAAGCCCGCATCGCATACTTGGGATGAAGACACCAGAGGAAGCTTTCTCTGGTAAGAGACGAGATGTGGGTAACTTCAAGATCTTTGGCTCATCGGTATATTGCCATGTGACAAAGGATGCACAAAAGAATCTTGAGCCAACAGAATAGCTGGGGATATTTGTGGGGTACACTGATACACCTCACAACTATCAGGTGTACTTGCCTACCAGTCGGAGGACAGTGGTTCGCAAATATCTCAAGTTTGATGAGCAGAAGGCCATAAGAGTTTCCCTTGAGAGGGAGCTCCAACTATAGGTTATGGAGGAACTGTTGGTTCCTAAGGAGGAGAAGCCTCAGACTGATGTGGAGTAACCGCATGCAGAGGTTCTAGGAGTGGAGACATCCACTCAAGCAAGGTCTTCCAGAGATGGATGGAAGTGCACAAGAGAAGATGACAGATTGTTGGAGTATGCGAGAGAGAATGTGGGAGCACCATCTTCTCAACACCGATAGAGGAGGTCATCTGAGAGGAACAATGGACACATGGCCCTTGTTGGGGAATGTTTTGAGACCGAGCCATCTTCCTTTGAGGAAGTAGTGCAGCAACCGATTTGGGTTGATGCTATGGTGGAGGAGTATGACTCCATTGTTTGTAATAGTGTTAATTGGGACATGGTTCCGAGACTAGAGAACAAGTCAGTTGTGAGTTCTCGTTGGCTTTACAAGGTAAAGCAAGCTACTGATGGTAGTGTGGAGAAGCATAAGGCAAGATTTGTTGCCCGTGTCTTTTCGCAGGTCGAGAGGATCATGTTTCTCCAGTATATTTCGAAAGAGGAGCAAGATGCTGACATTTTGACAAAGGCATTGTCAAAGTGTAAATTCGAGTTCCATAGAGACAGGATCAAGGTGGCAGATAATCCCTTTCTTGTTGAGAGGGAGTGTTGAAATATGGCAACAAGAATATTCCAATTTAATTTGTCCTTGAATTAAATTGTGAATTAAAATCAAATTTATTCTTAACAACTACTTGGAAATAATTAATTATTTTATTTTAAATTAATTAGTTGGAGAAATTTAAGTTAGAAGTATTTCTTAAGTCATGCAAGAGTTATCCCTTAAATTAAGGAGATAAGATTGAGTTATATTTGAGTTGTAATTAGTTAACTCAGTTTACTGAGTTAAGTCCAGTTAAATTAGTTCCAAACTGTTTGAGGAACTAATAATGAGTTAACAATCAGTTGATGCATTAATTCACTCAACCAGTGCAACTCTAGTTAACTAAATATTCCCTCATCAGAAACTCATGCATGTCTATTTTGAGAAATATTTAGCTGAGATTAATGTTCAAGGGCACTGTACTATCAGTTGCATGCATTTTCTCATGGAGAAAACTCATGCATGTAGTCAAGGATTTATCCTTGAGGATTGTGCAGTTTTGGAGAATTGGTTTTCCACTTGGTAACAGGAAATCATCCACAAAGAATAGTGCAAGGAAATAGGAGCTTGGAGTGCAGAGAGGAAGGAAAGAGAGAAGCCACGATTGCCTGTGAGCACCTGTGAGGATTGTACTGAGAGATAGCTAGTTGTGAGAGATAAGGCTTTGTATAATTCCTATGTATTTCCACCATGTATGATAATACAATAGTGTGGGGTTTTTAGCTGAGGCTTTCCCCAAAGTATTTTCATGTGTATTGTGCCATTGACTCTTCTTCTTCTGGTTATATTGTTTAGCTTTATCTTTAAGGTTCCACAAATTGATAGTAGAAGTAAGTTATAGTATTTTGCTTTTATTTATATTGCATTATCGGGTTAACCTACACAGATGTTCTACATTATCAGACATCTTCTTTTCTTATCACATAGATTGTATTGTGTGACTATCTTTGCAAGCTGATGGCAATCTCTGCCCATATTCCCAGGAAAATGGATAAAGATAGTGTAAGAATTTGTGTTTTCTAGTTTTCATTGAAGTAATTAAAATCTTGAACATTTTCTAAATGGTGAGGGTGAGTTATGGGCATATGGATCCAAGAGCATTTTCAATATTGCTGCTATCATCTCTTTGGGTTTCATTAATTTTTGTCCATTCTCTTCATGATTTGGCAATCTTCATCCTCTTGTGAGATTGACCATTAAATATCTATTTTTAACAATGTAATTTGGTTAAATATAAAATTTAATAAAAGTTAAAGTTTAGATAAGTTAAGTTAATTAGATTGGATTTTAATCTTTTAAGAGAATTTGGTTAATATATATTTTGAATCAAATTTTATTTTTACAATAAATTTTTTTCATCTATTTTTAATTAAATTAAATATAAAATTTAATAAAAAATAAAGTTTAGACAAATTAAATTAATTAATTTAAACTATCACAAAAAATAAACCATATAAATGAAATCAAATTTTTAACCATTCATCAATATTTACAAAAGTACTTATAGTTTGCCCAAAATGATGAACATTTGTTATTATATTATATGGCTTGAATGAATTAAATCCAATTGACTCCCGATCTGATGGAGTACCATTGCCCAGCCTGCATTTACCCTAGCTGCAACACCGACCATGGTTAACTACAGACAACTTCCATAGCGGTTCTCTCCCGTCAGCCTACAGCTCGTCGTTCCTCACCTGCACAACCTGCCCAACTGTCGTTTTCAATGGTTAGCATGGAGGGCATGGAGCTTGATACTGTGGACTATTCGTTGGATCCCTTTTAGGAATAGGTCATTTTCTCCAACCCTAACCCTATAACAGTTCGCGTATCATCTGCATTGTCCAACTCGATATCAGTGTTGGGTGTCTCCCTTCCTAGGCATAAAGACACCTCCCTCCGCATCGATTCCCTCTCCATCAACTCGCCATCCCTCGACTATTCGCCCTTGTCTCCTAGCACCCTCAACCTGCTGGCTTCCTGCTCATCTCCACTATTCGATCCGACACCTCCCGCAGACCTATGCTTCTTACAGAACCCTCTTTCCCACCCCGGCCCTACATCGGAAGCAGCTGCACAACCTCATCTCTCACCTCAATACCCCAGATCTAGTGCAAAAGCACTGGACCCTGCTCAACCATCAGGATGTTTTGATATCCCTATCATTCTGGTTAGTTCGGCGAAGCCTGCCTCATCATCCAAAACTCCCTCGAACCCTTTATAAGACCATCCCGCTGCGTCATGGACTGGGAAGAAGAAATCTAAGTGCATCACAGCATCCAGAAAGGATTTCACCATTAAATTTGGCGAAGATCTCACCATGGGGGATGTCGCTGATAGAGAAATAAAAGTATTGGTGGGTAGGGTTCGTGGCAGAACCTACACAGTGGATCGATTAGGGCAATGGGTGAAAGAGATTTGGGGACAGATCTTTCTTTAACTTCTGGAGGTTTAGACACTACCTCATGGGTGGTTCACGCTACACTTTGTCCTCGAAGAGTACACAAACCTAGCTCTGGCCTGATTTTGGCACATAGAGATGGCGTCGGTTTTGCTCAAAAGATGGAGCCCTCTATTTGATCCATAAAGAGAGCAGATTGGAGCAGGGCCTCTCTAGGTGAGGTTTCCAGGGTTACCTCTACAGTACTGGTCAAAAGAGATGTTCGTCAAGATAGGGAATACCCTAGGCACATTTCTGGACTATGACAAATCCATCGTCCAATCCAAAAATCGAACACTAGCCCACATTCTAGTGCATCTGGATACTCGAGAGGGATTGGAAGAAAGGATAACTCTACAATGGCGAAATTTCACTAGGGTTCAGATCTTGGACTATGAGGGAGTGCCATTTAGATGCTGAAGGTGCCACATGGTTGGGCATCTGTTCAAGGAATGCCCTCTGGTTGCGAAATCACAGGAAGCAGTAGCTGGACCAGAAGCTGGTATCAACAAAGGTACCCCTGTCATCATCAGAAAGCACCCTGTGGCCACTCCAGATCCACCCCGGAAGGCGACTCCATCCAGGCCAGTTCAGCACGTCTCAGGAACACCTTCGGGACCTCCATCCCCTCCTCTGACTCGAGCTAGGGCAGCTGCTGAAGTGGCTCATTCAACGGGTACTCCTCTTCCCTCTTCCCCTATTCTATCTTCTGTAATTGCACCTTCTGCACAACATATGCATTTTGAATCGAATTCGCATGGTTCCATCTCCCCTGCCACCATCACTTGCTCATTTCTCCCCCACCATTTGGTAGATTCCACCACCTCCCCCATTACCCTCCCGGAGAATCCCCCCTCTCTACCTCCTTCTCCCTTGGCACCCCCTCATCCATATAATCTTCGATCGCGAACTCCCATTGGGGACTCTCATCTATTGAACACAAGCCTTGGCCTGACTCTCTCTGCATCTTCCATTAAACCCCTTCGTGGGTGCAAATCATACCTCTCGCATGTTATTCTTCACGTAGGGGCTGAGGTGATTTCGAGAATACAATCCTCTTTAGACCGGGTTCTTAGAGCAAATAAAACCTTTGATATGGTTCCTCGATGAAATGCCTCTCCTTTAACTATAGAGGTTTGGCTAGTTCTCCAAAAAAAACTACCCCTCCGTAGATTATTTATTGCTGAACCGGTCGATTTAATCCTTCTACAAGAAACCCTAGGGGCAACTCTACATACTATAGAAGTTCTGCAGAATATATGCCCAGGGTGGGAGTTCATTGCCCTGGATGCTATGGGTCGATATGGTGGTCTAGCCTTGGGATACAATCCCCATTCTGTAAAACCCAAATCGACCTGGGGAGGGAAGGGGTACATCGGTATTGATTTTTTCTCTGCGGAATTGGGAATGGAATTCTGTGTCATGAATGTCTATGGGCCATGCCAAGGGTGGGAGGCCTTCTGGAACCACCTCCTCAATCTCTCCCTGTCCAATGCTGACAACTTCATCTTGGGAGGGGATCTCAATTTTTCTATTGGATACAGTGAGTCCTGGGGATCATCGGCTCAGATTGATCCACTCTCTGATACCATGGAAAATCTCCTTGAACAGGCCGATCTTATAGATGTTCCTATGAATATGCCACTACCTACATGGAGGAATAGAAGATTTGGGGAGGCCGTCCTCGCCAGAAGACTGGATTGCTTTGTCATTAACCACCAATTGTTGCAGCGTTTATCTCATTATAGGCAGTGGGTAGGGTCAGGTGGCATATCTGACCACTTACCTATCTACCTTGAAATATCAGGTCCGCCAAGCAAACCAAAGGCCCCATTCAAGTTCAACTCTGTCTGGCTTCAGGATCCCTCCTTCATCGAGTTGGTCACCAACTACTGGACACTTAATCCACCCTCACAATATCATACATGGGCTGAAGGATTTTGTCAAAACCTTCTTCAGCTCAAGAAACTCACTATCAAATGGGCAAAGGAAAAACACCAGAAGGATATCCAAATCCTCTCCTCTATGGAATCAGCATTGGCGGACCTTAACGATGACAACAATAGGGGTTCCATATGTGCTGAAGTCAAATCAAATATGATTGAACTGGAAAATAAAAGAGCAAAGATCTTGAAGGAACATGAGGAAACTTGGAGACTCAAGAGTCGTGCTATCTGGCTCAAAGCAGGAGATGAGAACACTAGGTACTTCCATAACTACGCCAAGGGAAGGAAAGCCTCCAATACTATTTGGAAACTGCCCATCCCTGATGGAGGTACTGCAAGAATCTTCCAACAACTCTCACAACTGGGCATATCACATTTCCAACAACTTTTTAAGGAACCTCCTGTCTCTAACCTTGTTGAGATCATCTGGGTAGCAGGGCATTTCCCCAGATTTTTCAATCAGGAAGCAGCCGATGAGATCACTTCACCAATCACCAAAGATGAACTTGAAGGGACACTAAAATGGTTCCAGAAAGATAAAAGCCTGGGTCGGATGGTTGGCCTATTGAATTTTACTTAGCATTTTTTAACCTCATCGGGAATGACCTTCTCAATGTTGTCGAAGAGTGCAGGACTACTGGAAGAATGTATGAGGCCATCAACACCACCTTCATTGCTCTCATTCCAAAATCAGACTCACCTGCATCCTTCAATGATTTCCGTCCCATCTCACTCTGCAATACCTTATACAAAATCATCGCTAAGATCATAGCAAACTGGCTTCGTCCCATTCTATCCCACCATATCTCCCCTGCAATTTGCTTTCCTCCATAACAAGGAGATCCATGAATCCATAGGCACAGCCCAGGAAAGCCATTCGTTCTATAAAATCTAAGAATCTGAAGAGCACAATTCTCAAGAATTGACCTCGCTAAGGCCTTTGACCGAGTAAACTGGCTCTTCATCAAGATGATCTTGATCCACCTTGGATTCCCTTTGGTGTTCACAAACTAGATTATTTGTTGCACTAACTTAGCCTCCTTCAGTATTCTGATAAATGGCTCGGCATCCCAATTATTTCATGCTAAACGAGGGCTGAGGCAGTGTGTCATTTTTCTCCTCTTCTATTCCTTTTAGTGATGGAAGGTCTCAGTAGGGTCATCACCTCGGCAAAAAGGGAGGGAAAACTGAAAGGACTAAGAATGAATGAGCTTTTCCATCTCACACACCTGCTCTTTATTGACGATGTCTTGATATTCCTAGACGGCAGCATCAGGGACATGGCCACCTTCCATGAGCTTCTAACCCTCTTTGAATTAGCTACAGGCATGGCTACTAATCAGACAAAATCTAAGATTACTTTGACCCACACTACCCCACAAGAAGTCAGAGCAGCCTAGTTGTACTTTCATTACCAACCACACAACCTCTCGGATGGTCTCAAATACTTGGGTTTCTGGATAAAACCCCACAGCTATCGAATTGCTGACTGGATCTGGTTAGTGATTAAACTTGAGAAGAGGTTGAAAATTTGGAACCATAGATTACTCTCAAGAGCAGGGAGACTTGTCCTGATTAAATCTGTTCTGGAAGCCACCCTGGTATATTGGATGTCTCTTGCCTGGATCCCTCGAGGAATTCTCAGTCGTATACAACAGATATGCTGCCGATATCTATGGAATGGCCATAAGGAAGGTAAAACATTTGCTTGGGTAAGCTGGAAGCACATTGCCCTGCCAAAGAAATGTGGGGGGGGGGGGGGGTGGGGGTTAAAATATCTGCCTTATTTTGCCCAAGCTCTTGTAGCCAAGATGAGCTGGTCTCTTCTCACTGCAAAAAACCTTTGGACAACTGTGACATATCATAAATACATTTGGCCGCAACAGACTCTGGACTGGGTCCGTTCACAAGATTGGCCCCGTGGGGGGATTTCCATTGTATGGAAAGCAATATTACAAACAATGCCTTTCATTAGAGCTGGATTGGCATGGCACATCAACAATGGTTCATCTGTGCGCTTGGGTATCGATCCTTGGATAGGAGGGGGAAACATATATCTTCTGTCCCTGGACCTATTACAACATCTTAAACTCTAGAACATCTTGACGATCGCTTAGATTGCTAATCATGAGCACAACTCCATACTTAGTTAGCGTTGGCGATCAGCTCAAGAGCTAAATATTCATGTAGATTAGCAGCACACTTGGGAATTATATCTGGGGGCACTGTCCGAAGCACATATAACCCTCAATTAGGACCCTGATGTGTTAGTTTGGACACCAGTTGACCACAGGAAATATATCCCCAAGCTGGGTTATGCCCATCTTCTACAAAATCGTAAACCAATGCATACTATCGAAGGGTGACAACAGCTATGGCGATTGAAAGCTCCTCCATGGGCCCATCTCTTTATGTGGAGTGTTTTAAGTAACAAAACACCCACAGGAGAAGCTCTTATGCACATATCCATACACGGGCCGAGCTGGTGTTTTCTATGCAAACAATCATCTAAAACAAACGAGCACCTGTTCTTGCCCTGTCCATCTGCCACTCAATTCTAGAATGAGGTTACTCATCAACTCTCAATGAGCAATGCATGGCAGGGCTCCTCAATTCTTCAAGCTTGGCACAGATGGATTACAGTTCACCAGAGACAAAAAGCTCAATGCTTACCCCTTGTTATATGTTGGACCTTATGGCTCACCCTAAATCACCTTATCTTTAAGAATGAGTCCGTCTGCTGGCCTATGCTCATTTCCAAAGTAGTGGCAATCTTCCAAGATATCCCTGATGAGAAACCGACACACACTCGAATAACATTGGGACCCGGTAGCATTGACATATCATGGCCATGGGCCTTCTATGATGCGGCTGCACAATCCCGAGGTAGCGAAGGGGGATTCTGTTTATATCTCTCGGATCAACATTTTTACAAAGTCCAATTAGGACTTGGGGAAGGAACAAATAACTATGCTGAGCTTATCACACTCAGACATTTGCTTCACTTTGCACTTGCACATAATTGCACTTCCTTACAGATCTTTGGAGATTCAAAAATAATCATCAATTGGTTCAATTCAAAAAATCATTGTCATGCTATATCCCTTCAAAATATTTTGGATGAAGTATTCAATCTCAAAATAGGTTTTAATTTGGTCTCTTGTTAACATATATACAGGGAACACAATGAAGATGCTGACAAGCTTTCCAAGGAGGGCTCGCTACTTCCCCGAGGCTTGTGGATAATCGTTGAACAACAGGATTCAGAGATCTATCAGTATCATCACAAGCCATACATAGATCGAGAATACCATAGGGTGGAAAGGCCCTAAGTATTTTAGTTTATTTTGAGTAAATGCATAGCCACAAACAATATGTATATATTTATATTTTTTGTTGTTAAAGAGACAAAAGTTTCTGCATTTTGATACTGGAAATGGCAAGGCCATAATTTTGTTTACAGCTATTATTGTACAAAGGTCTATATGATCTTCAGATACTGCATATGCCAACAGGCATCTACTACATGTAATTTTTCCACATAATGAAAGATTACGATTTTCCTTTGGAAAAAAATATTATATAGCTTGAACTTGTGAATGATTGAAGTTCTATTATGTTTTAATTTAATTATTACACAACATTCACAATTAACCTATGTTCATCTCTTTTATTTGAAATATATAAATATCATTTTATTTATTAAAGATAATCAATGAATTATATAGTTTTCAAACTTTATACCCATTTTATAAATTTAAGTTTAACATTAAAATTATATATTTTATATTAATATTAATATTAATATTAATGTATTTTTAATTACACAAATACAAATATTAAAACTACACTAAACTTTAAATAAATTTAAAATACTATTATATCTATTATTAATAAATAATTTTAAAATAATTTTAAACTTTATAAAACTATTCTTTCTATTATTAATAAAACAAATTTAAAATAATCTTAATAAAATAAAATTTAACAATGGTTTTATATTCTTCCAAATAGTTCACGTTGAAATTTTTTATGAGAATTTAGCTAATGTACACTACAACTCTCTTGCAAAATTGTAATGTAATAGAATTGCAATGCAATACAATTGTTAAAGAATAGCTCACATAGTATAAGAATGAATTTCAAACTTAAGTATTAAATTTTAGATTGAAATTTAATTAAAAATAACCAACATGCATACTTAAAGTTAGAAATACACAGCTCTTTCTTGTTATTATAATAATATACATTAATAATAAAATTAATAAATTTTATATTAAGAATACAAATATTAAAAAAACAATTAATTAAAATAATAAAGATTAAGAATATATATTTTTAAATAAAAATTAACATATTAAAACATAACTCAACTATATAATATTAACTAATATATTAAATCACAATCAATAAATCTATTATTAATAAAATAAACTTAATAAATATATTTATAAAATTTAGATTTATTAATAAAATAAAATAAATAAATATATTTATAAAATTAAGTTTAATATTAACGTATTATTATCTATAAATACAAATATTACACATATATTAATATATCAAAATTTATACATGATAACAAATATATCAAATACATTTAATATTAATAACAATTAATTTTTAACATCAACATTAATGAAATTTAATTAATAACATTAACATAAATAGTATTAGTATTAATATTCATAAATAATGTTCATAATAGCGGTGGCGGCGACAACAACGACGACATCATCATTAATGTTATTAATAATAAGGTTAATATATTGTTAATAATTTCATATAATAATTATTTATGTAATAATGTTATTAAATGTAATAATTTAATATATTTTGTTAACTAGCTCAAATTGTTAATGTGACTAACATAATCATTAATGGTTAACTTTAATTAATTATAATTGATCATTTTCAATCTTATTAAACACTAACAATTATAGTAGGTCATAATTAATCATTTATTAATGTATTAAGCCACATGAACTATTAATAGTTTGATTATTAACTAATATATAAAACCATAATTTATGAATATCAATACTATTGATTATTTATTAATATTATTATGTTAAAGCCTTAATATAAGTAATATAAATAACAACATATTTTTTTTATATTAATCAATATAATATATATTAATACTAGTATAATATATATTAATATTATTGTTAATATATTAATATTAGTATTATCATTAATGTTAATATTACTATTAACATTGATATTAATGTGTGCCTCTTACTCTAAAATATGTGTTACAATTTAAATAGCCATGCCCATTAAAACATGTGTCTTACAATTTACACTATGCCCATGAACTTTGGCGGTTGAACTTTTGAAGCCATAGCTATAACACACCCTAAAAATTATTTAGGTTTAAATTTTAGTGTTAATATAATATGACATAGTTTTAATGTGATCTAATAAACCTTGTATATATATTGTGAACTTTTGCAGCCATAGTTGTAACCCACCCTAAAATGGTTACGATGCACGTATATTATAAAATGGATTTGGAGGCATAGTTGTAATGCTTAACTTTTTATTTTATGAAAATTTTTAAATAATAATTTTTAACTTTTAAATATAAAATTACAGGTTTTAATATAATATAATATGATAGTTTGTATATATTATACATATATATTTATTTTATAATAATCATTATATATTATACATATGAAATGATTTTATAATAATATGACAATGAAGGTTTTAATTTTTTAGTGTAATATGAGATTATAAAATAATGTAAATCATGGTAAACCATAATGGTTTTGTATTTAGTAAAAGGTCTATTTTAATTTCATGATATTTTTTATGTTTTCAAAGTTTTAATATGTAAGTGGGTAGGTTTTATAAAAATATTAGGTTTGGTTTTAATATAATATAATATGTTTTATTATTAAATTTAGATTTAAGTTTGTTATTAAGTTTAAATTTTTAGGTTATTATTATTAGTAGGTTTAGGTTTTTCATGATTATTTTAATATTAATATTAATAGTCAATCATTATCAAACCATGTTCAACCATTGCAAACTATGTCTGAATATGTTTGACAATCAACACTCTTCAACTTTGGTAAAATATAATTGCATATTATTATTGATTAATATTAATAGTTGAACACAGTCAACCACATTAGATAAATGTAGTCAAACCTTGATAGACAATGTTTAAATAATTGACCATGATCAAACTTGGTCAACCCTATGTTGACCATATTTAGCAATATTCAACTTGATGACATAGTCAAACATAGTCAACCTTTCAAAGGTCAACATAAACAACCATAGTCAACCATGTTCAACTGGAGTCAAACAATCATTAACCATAGTAAAAAAATAGTTGGTGATGTTTAACAATAATCACACATTGTCAGCCATAGTCTAACCATGGTGATCACTGTGGTTTACTATGATTGACCATAGTTATCTATGGTTACCATGGTCAATCATTGTCAACCATAGGAAACCTAGGTCAACCATGGTCAACCATAGTCATATTTGGTAAACCATAGTTACCACAATCAATGTTTTAAAACCATGGTCAACCCATTGTCAACCATAGTCAACGATATTTATTTTAGTCAACCATGTTTATTTCAGGGTTTATAATATTTATTTTAGGGTTTATATACCTTAGGTTAATAATATTAATCCCTTGGATTTAATAATATTCCCTTGGGTTAATAAAATGTTGGGGTTTTAGAATTAATCCCTCGGGTTTATAATATAAATCCCTTGGGTTTATAATCATGGTCAATGATGGTCAACCATGTTGTAATGTCACATTGTGACAAAGATAGTCTCAATATGAAAATAAAATATGGTCTACCATGGTAAACTACGGTCCAACATCGCATTATGCCAAAGATTGTCTCAATTTGAAAATAAAGCATTGTAAACCATGGTCAACCATGTTTATTTTATGGTTTATAATATTCATCTTAGGGTTTATATACCTTGGGTTTATAATATTTATCTCTTGAGTTTAATATGATTCCCTTGGGCTTTTAGTATTAATCGCTTGGGTTTTTATTCCCTTTGCTTTATAATATCAATCCCTCAGGTTTATTAATCTAAGGATTCTTATTCATAGGGTTTATAATATTAATCCTTTTGTCTAATATAAATCCTCTTGGTTTATAATCATGGTCAATAATGGTCCTACGTCATATTGTGACAGATTTTCTCAATATGAAAATTAACCATGGTCAAATGTTGCATTGTGAAAAAGATTGTCTACATATGAAAATCGATCATGGTTAACCATGCTGCAATGTCACATTGGGACAAAGATTGTCTCAATACGAAATTCAACCATGGTCAACCATGATAATTCTACGGTTTATAATATTTATCTTAGGGTTTATATACCCTGGGTTAATAATATTAATCCCTTGGGTCTATTATTCTCGTGTGTTTATAATATCAATCCCTTGGTTTTATTAATCTAAGGGTTCATATTCCTAAGGTGTAATATTATTCATTGGGTTTACAATATTAATCCTTGGGTTTAATCTACATCCCTTGGGTTTACAATCATGGCCAACGATAGTCAACCATGGTACAATGTCACATTGTGATAAAAATTGTCTCAATATGAAAATCAACCATGGTCTACCATGGCCAACCATGATCCAACGTAGCATTGTGACAAAAATCGTCTCAATATGCATATCAAGCATGGTAAATCTTGGTCAACCATGTTTATTTTAGGGCTTATAATATTTACCTTCGGGTTTATATACCTTGGGTTTATAATATTTATCCATTGGGTTTATAATCCCTTTGGTTTTAGTATTAATCCCTTTGGTTTATAATATCAATCCCTTTAGTTTATTAATCTAAAGATTATTATGACTAGGTTTTAATATTACTTATAGGGTTTATAATATTAATTCTCGGGTCTAATATAAATCCCCTTGGTTTATAATCATGGTCAACCATTGTCCAATGTCACATTGTGACAAAGATTTTCTCAATATAAAAATAACTATGGTCTAACTTTGCATTGTGACAAAGATTATCTCAATATGAAAATTAACCGTGGTCATCCATGGCATTTCTAGGGTTTGCAATATTTATCTTACTTTTTATATACCTTGGGTTTATAATATTAATCCCTTGGGCGTAATATTATTCTCTTGAGATTATAATTTCTCAGGCTTTTAGTATTAATCCCTTGGGTTTATTATTCCTATGGGTTTGTAATATCAATCTCTTGCGTTTATTAATCTAAGGGTTAATATTCTTAGTGTGTAATATTAATCATAGGGTTTATAATATTAATCCTTGGGTTTAATATAAATCACTTGAATTTAATTAATTAAATTGGGTTTATAATATTCATCCCTTGGATTTAATATTATTGCCTTGGATTCATAGTCCCTTAGGGTTTCAAACCCCAAGATACTTTATAGTCAACCATAGTCAACCATGTTTATTTAGGGTTTATAATATATATTTTCGGATTTACATACCTTAGGTTAATATTATTCCTTTGGGTTTATAAAATGTTGGGGTTTTAGAATTAATCCCTTGGGTTTATTAATCCATGGGTTCATATTCCTAGGGTATAATATTAATAATAGAGTTTACAATATTAATACTAGGGTTTAATATAAATCCTTTGGGTTTATAATCTTGGTCAGTGATGGTCAACCATGGTCCAACATCACATTGTGACAAAGATTGTTTACATATGAAAATAAATCATGGTCAACCATGGTGCAACATTGCATTGTGACAAATATTGTCTCAATATGAAAATCAATCATGGTCAACCATGATAATTCTAGGGTTTACAATATTTATCTTAGAGTTGATAATATTAATCCATTGGGTGTAACATTATTCCCTTAGGTTTATAATCCCTTGGGTTTATTATTGTTGTGGGTTTAAAATATCAATCGCTTGGGTTTATTAATCTAAGGGTTCATATTCCTAGGGTGTAATATTATTCATAGGGTTTATAATATTAATCATTGGGTTTAATATAAATACCTTCGATTTAATTAATTAAATTGGGTTTATAATATTCATCTCTTGCGTTTAATATTATTGCCTTGCATTCATAGTCCCTTAGGGTTTTAAACCCCAAGGGACTTTATAGTCAAACATAGTCAACCATGTTTATTTTAGGGTTTATATACCTTATGTTTATAATATTAATCCCTTGGGTTTAATATTATTCCCTTGAATTTATAAAAATTTGGGGTTTTGGAATTAATCCCTTTGGTTTATTATTCCTATAGGTTTATAATATCAATCCCTTGGGTTTATTAATCTAAGGGTTCATATTCCTAAGGTATAATATTATTTATAGGGTTTATAATATTCATCCTAGTGTGTAATTTAAATCCTTTGGGTTTATAATTATAGTCAACAATGGTTAATCAGGGTCCAATATCACTTTGTGACAAAGATTGGTTCAATATGAAAATCAACCATGGTCAACCATGGTCCAAAATTGCATTGTGACAAAGATTGTCTCAATATGAAAATCAAGCATGGTAAACCATGGTCAACCATGTTTAGTTTAGGGTTTATAATATTTATCTTAGGGCTTATATACCGTGAGATTATAGTATTTATCTCTTGGGTTCTTAGTACTAATCCCTTGGGTTTATTATTCCCTTTGGTTTATAATATCCCTTGAGTTTATTAATCTAAGGGTTCATATTACTAGCATTTAATATTATTTGTAGAGTTTATAATATTAATCCTTAGGTATAATATAAATCCCCTTGGTTTATAATCATGGTCAAACATGGTCTAATGTCACATTGTGACACAAATTTTCTCAATATGAAAATCAATCATGGTCCAATGTGGCATTGTGACAAAGATTGTCTTCATATGAAAATCAATCATGGTCGACCATGGTCCAACGTTGCATTATGACAAAGATTTTCTCAATATGAAAATCAACCATGGTCAACCATGATAATTCTAGGGTTTACAATATTTATCTTAGGGTTTATATACCTTGGGTTTATAATATTAATCCCTTAGGTGTAATATTATTCACTTGCATTTATAATCCCTTGGATTTTTTTTATTAATCCCATTTATTTATTATTCTCATGGGTTTAGATTATCAACCCTTGGTTTTATTAATCTAAGAGTTCATATTCCTAAGGTGTAATATTATTCAATGGTTTATAATATTAATCCTTGGGTTTAATATAAATCCCAATTAACAATAATTAATACAAATTAAAAAAAATGTGTTTTTTAATAAATAATAATAATAATAAAATAATTATTGTTAATTAATTAATTATTATTAATTAATAATATTATTAAATTTAATTAACAATAAAAATAATACTAACAATAATAATAATGTTTTTATTATAGTAGTTTTTTTTTTGTCAAGTTGTCTGTGTTTGTGTAGGCTTGACCTTTGGCTTGAGAAATCGTGACCGAGGGGCATCTAAGGCATCAAATTCACCCAAGGATCGCACCGAGCATGGGCCACACTAGCCCTAATATTACTGAATTTTATCATGTCTCCTCTCCCTAGCACACGCGCAACAACCTCCGTGAAGTTTGATCCTAGGTTGCCTTGCTAATGAGGCTTATCCTCAATCGGTAGTGCTAGTGGCACTTAACTATTATAATAGTTATTTTTTAATATTATTTTTATTTTTATTATTATATATTTATCTATATGAATATTAATTTTATGATAAATATTTGATTTATATCATTAACCTTTTTCAACTACCTTTACTAATGTGGTTGGGTTTATAATATTAAAAGTCCCTTGGGTTTAAAATATCAATCCCTTGGTTTAAAATATTAATTCTTGGGTTGATAAATACCTTGTGTTTTTAATATTGATATCTTGGGTTTATTGATCACTTAGGCTTATAGTATTTATCCCTTGGATTTACCAATTCCTTAGGTTTATAATATTAAACCCTTGGGTTTATTTGTCCTTTGGGTTTATAATATTAAACCCTTAGGTTTATTATTCCCTTGGGTTTATAATATCAATAATTCCTTATGTTTTTTGATCACGTAGGTTTATAACTTTTATCCCTTGGGTTTACTAATAAGTTGGGTTTATAATATTAATAATTCCTTGGGTTTGTTGATCGCTTAGGTTTATAATATTTATCCCTTGGGTTTACTAATTCCTTGGCTTTATAATATTAAACCCTTGGCTTTATTAGTCCATTTGGTTTATAATATTAATAATCCATTGGTTTTATTCCCCCGATGGGGGTGGAAAAATGGTTAATAATTAGAAATCTGGGTTGCCCCCCTCGCCCATGCAGCACACATGTGAACAGTAATGTGAGTTCTATGACGACGGTACTCATGTTGTGAAATCTCTACAGAAGATATGGTGGGAATGTCAAAAGGCACGATGGAATTCATTACAATGTTGGTACCCTAGGAAATGAATTTTGGGTGGAGGGAGAATAGTAGGGCTCGTGATGGAGACCATAGGTGCTCACCATTTCAGAGTCAAACCCGTGTCCCATGTACTAATTTGAAAGTCACAGTCAATCCATTTCAACACCCAGGTCAAGAATATATTGTAGGTCAAGAGTGCAAATAAAAATTGTGATTGGAATTATCCATGCAAACTGCTAGTAGTAAGAGCCATGCTTATAACATCAACATTGAAACAAATGAGCAATGAAATACATACTACCCAAAGCATATCGTGCATCATGTAAATCATGTAAGTCAAGAATATAATGTATGTCAAGAGTGCAAATTGATATTGGGTTTCTCCAGTAAGAAGTTCAACATTACATTGATTATATTGATTGTTATTAGATTTATGAAAAAGTTCATCATTATATTGATTGATTTAAAATTTTTGAAATCTTTTGAAAGTTTAATAGCCATTTAAATTTATGAAATTTTCAACATACTTTAAAATCTACAATAAAAAAATGAGAACTAAGATATTTTTGTCTATGTTTTCATTCCGTGAAGTTTACATTAAGAAAAACTACAACAACTAAGCATGCCTGAAAAATGGAAAGCTAAAACATGTTAGCCAACCCAAAAACAATTGAATAACCTATACCTTGATATATTTTCTTTAGTCCTTAGATGTGTGCTTTGTAACATAACTGACTAGTAGGCTCCCCCTATCATCCACCATGTCCAAGTTTCTCGCTTCATCAAACTAAGTTAAAGACTCACTTTGAGGAGAAGTACTTGGAAGACATATATTACCACAAGAAAGAACATGATTATTACTCTATGAATCAAGACAACATGATAGAGGAAGAGTGCGAGCATAAGTTTGTGGAATTGAATAAGTATGCTGTTGAAACTAGCAACAAGAAATGCTAAAAATAGATCTCAGTTTCATAATCTTTATCGCAATACTGACCTTCCTAGCCTTTTACGATGTCAAAATTATAGTGAGCTTTGAAGGCTTCTCTCCAAGCTTTTTGAGAATAGAAATAAAATCTTAAATATAACTAAATAATTTGTTTCTTTAGGTCCTATAGACCAAAGTTTGGTCTCAATGGACATTAACCATCATCGTAATCATCATCAGGAGTGCTAAAAATAGCATTGCTATAAATAGCATTTCGGGATACATTCCAATTTTAATTAGTCCATGAACTAAAATTGAGAATTGAAATTCGAATTTGATCTTAGAAGTTGTTTGAAAAATAATTAATTAGTTCATCTTGAGTTAATTAGTTGGAGAAAATCAAACATGAAGTCTATGTGAAGACATGCAATAGTTTTCCCTTTGATTGAGGAAGTTATCCCTTAATTAACGAGATCAAGATGAGTTGTACTTTGAGTTGTAATTAGTTAGCTCAGTTAACTAAATTAAGTCCAATTAGATTAGTTCCAACAATTTGTGGAACTGATTGTGAGTTCAGTTAGTTAATGCATGCATGCATGTAACTACTGTACTTCATATAACTGAATATTCTCTCATAAATAACTCATGCATGTCAGTTCATAGAAAGACCCAATTGAGATTAAAGGAAGGGACAATGTACTATTAGTTTGAGTAATTTTCCTATAAGGGAAACTCATCCATGCAGAAGGAATTATCTCCTTCAGGATTGCGCAGTTAAGTCTGAGGTCAATGTTGTGTGTGAGAGGAGAATTCACACAGGTGGCAGCTAGAGGACCCAGGAGAAACTGCACAAGGAAATAGGAAGCTTGGAGGACTAAGGGAAGGCATATGTTGTGTCTATTCAGTCTATGAGCAACATTGAGGGATTGTACTAAGAGCTGGATAGCTTGTGAGCTAAAGCTTTGTGTAATCTCGAGACATTTCCACTTGTATGATAATACAGAGATCGGGGTTTTTAGCTGAGGCTTTCCCCAGAGTATTATTTTGTGTTCATGTGTGATTGATTTCTTCTTCATCTGTTATATGTGTTCTATTTGATCTTGCTCAAAATCAATTAAGCTTCCGAAAGTTTTATTGTAGAAGTAGATTAAGTATATTGCTTTAGAACATTGCGTTATCGGTTTAATCTACGATTAAATTTCATCATGGTATCAGAGCAAAGGTGATCAAAGTACAGAATAGTATACAAAGAAGGGAGAAGGGAGAAGTTTGAAGTTCCTGATTATAGAAATCAAATTCTTATCACATATCAAATTTCACCAATGGTGTTCAAAGGTTTGAGACTCGAGTATGCCCTAGATGGTAGCTGGAATTATATAGCCTGAAAGGATCGCATGGAAACAATATTAGAGGAAAATGGTTTGAAGGAATTCATTGATCAAGAAGTCCCCAACCTAGTAGCAGCTAATGCTACAGAATTCGTAGAATGGAAGAAATGTGTGGCTAGAGCAAGGAGGATTCTTCTAGAGGGAGTTCAAGATCACATTGTCTCGAGTATCCATGGGAAGGACACATTGTTTTCAATGTGGAAAACATTGAAGGATCTATATCAGAACAATAGTGATCAGAGGAAGCTAGTTTTGAAAGACAAGCTTCAAAAAATCAAGTGTGAAAAGGGTGACATGATCTCTACGTATCTGAACAGGCTCACCACCTACATGGATGAGCTTGGAAGTGTAGGAATCATGACAGTTGATGATGACATGGTGAGTCTTGCTCTCCTCGGTCTTCCTAAGAGTTGGCATAGCTACCAAGACTCAGTAAATGGAGGAGAGAAACTGCCAGACTGGGAACAACTGTGGTCGGGTCTGATGTAGGAGGAGATAAGGAGAAGCACCAAAGATGGTTCTTCATCAAAGCATGATGATGAAGAAAATCTTGCATTAGCCAATAAGGCTAAAAAGGGGAAATGGAAGGCTTCCCATTCCAAGTTGAGTTCTTCCCATGGTGGGAAGAATATTGACAAATTGAAAGTGCAATGCTTTCATTGTCATGAGGTGGTCCATTATGCAACAAATTGTCCACAAAAGAAATCCAAGAAGGGATCCTCGAAAGGATCAGATGGTGAGGCACTTGCCTCACAGTTCAAATCAGATTTCACCCTCATTGCATGCATGGTTTCATCAATGGTGGGTTGTGTTTGGTACCTAGATAGTGGAGACTCATTCCACATGACCGGCGACAAGAGCTTATTCAGTACCTTGGAGGAGAAGGACCTCCAGATGCACATAGACATGACAATGATGGAAAGTAATGTGTTTCAGGTGAAGGTACGGTTGTGTTTCAGAGGGAGCATGGAGCTCCTCTCACCCTGAATGATGTAAAATATGTGCCTGGAATGAAGAAGAACCTGGTATCCATCGCTATGTTGGAAGAAAAAGGCTATGATGTAGTCTTTAGTAAAGGAAAGGCATTCTTGAGGCACATCGGCACGGGACAGACCAAGAGGATTAGGATTCAAGTAAAGAATCTCTACAAGCTGGAGGTATATGACTGTGCTACATTGAGTTCCAAAGCAGAGTTGGTGCAAAACTAAGATATTTGCAAGCTATGGTATAGAATATTGGGCCACTTGCACAATGGGGCCTTGAAGATCATGCAGCAGATTGCTACTAGACTTCCCAAGGGTAAACTGTAGCAAGCGGATACATGTAAAGGTTGTACCTTGGGTAAGTAAGCAAAATCTTCCTTTCAGGATTGAGACAGTCGAGCTGGAGTAATCCTGGAGCGAGTTCATACAAATGTGTGTGGACCATTCTCGATAGCCTCCACCACTAAACAAAGGTACTGTGTTATTTTTATTGGTGATTTTTCTCGTAGATGTTGGATCTAATTCATGCAGAAGAAGGATCAATCCTTCTCAAGGTTTTGTGAGTTCAAAGCTTTGGTTGAGAAATAATTTGGAAAGAAAATAAGGGCCTTGCGAAGCGCCAATGGTGGAGATTTTTTCTCCCAACAGTTTAAAGACTTCTATGCAGCAGAAGGAATTAAACGGGAGTTAACGACACCCCATAACCCACAACAAAATGGGGTGGCCAAAAGGAAGAATGGATCGATTGTGGGATCATCTCGGGGGATGCTTCATGACCAAAGCCTACCACTTCATTTATGGGATGAGACATGCAATATAGTAGTATACATGCAGAATAGAAGCCCACATCGTATATTGGGGATGAAGACACCAGTGGAGTCCTTTTTCGGGAAGAGACCAAATGTGAGTCACTTCAAGATCTTTAGATCATCAGTTTATTGCCATGTGACCAAAGATGCACGGAAGAAGCTAGATCCAACAACTTAGTTGGGGATACTTGTGGGGTACACTGATACACCCAACAACTATTGGGTGTTCTTGCCTACCAGTTAGAGGACAGTGGTACGCAGAGATCTGAAGTTCGACAAATAGAAGGCCATGCAAGTTTCCCTTGAGAGGGAGCTTAAGTTGCATGATGAAGGAGGAAATTTTGATTCCTAAGGAGGAGGATCCTCAGATTGATGCAAAGCAGCCACATGTAGAGGATCCAGGAGTGGACACATCCACTCATGCATAGTCTTCCAGAGATGGGTGGAAATGGTCAAGGGAAGCTGACAGATTGGTGATGGATGCGAGAGAGAATGTGGGACAACCATCCTCTTAGTGTAGACAGAGGAGATCACCTGAGCGATACACTGGTTACATGGCCCTGGTTGGGGAGTGTGTAGAGATTGAACCATATTCCTTTGAGGAAGTAGTGCAACAACCAGTCTAGGTTGATGCTATGGTGGAGGAGTACGACTCCATAGTTCGGAACAGTGTTTGGGATGTTGTCCCAAGACCAGACGACAAGTCAGTGGTGAGTTCCCGATGGTTTTACAAGGTAAAGCAAGCAATTGATGGTAGTGTGGAGAAACATAAGGCAAGGTTTGTTGCCTGTGGTTTCTCACAGGTTGAGGGGATTGACTATGATGAGAGTTTTTCTCTTGTAGCAAGGTACTCATCTATCAAATCGATGTTGCCACTATCAACACAGATGGGTTGTAAGATCCATCAGATGGATGTGAAGACTGAGTTCCTCAATGGCAAGATTGAGCAAGAGGTGTACATAGAGAAGCTAGAAGGTTTTGAGCCCTTCGATCATGAGTCGCATGTGTGCCGACTCAGGAGAGCTTTGTACAGGCTGAAGCAAGCACCTTGCGCTTGGTACACCAAGATCGACAGTTACTTCACTAGGTTGGGCTTCACAAAGAGTGAAGTAGATGTGGACCTTTACCACATCATGGTAGAAGGTAAGCCATTGATCATTGTTATTTATGTTGATGATCTGATATTAACACGTGATGATTAGTTGATCAAGTCTTGCAAGGAGGAATTTGCAAGAGAGCTTGAGATGAAATACATGGGTCTCATGCACTAATTTCTAGGCATGGAAGTGTAGCAGAAGGATGGGGAAGTGTTTGTGTCTCAAGGCAAGTATGCCAATGAGAGACTTAGGAGATTCCACGTGGAGAAGTGCAAGCCCATGCAGACTCCTCTAGAAGGTAACTGGAGGAAGGAGGATGCTACTTAAGGTGAGGTAGTAACTGCTACTATTTATCGGCAGCTTGTGGGTTCATTGATGTATTTTGTGAACACATGACCAGATTTATGCTTTGCCATGAACCAGCTGAGTCAAGCTATGGTTCAGCCTACCAAGTTGTTTTGGAAGGTAGTGAAGCATGTGCTGAGATACCTCAGAGGCTCATCTTAGTATGGATTATGGTATAGACGGATAGAGGGAGTGACGCTTTAGGGCTTCACAGATGCAGATTGGGCAGGGAGTCCATCAGATCAGAAGAGCACTTCAGGAGAAATTTTCAACCTTGGATCAGCTATAGTTTCTTGGTACTGTAGGAAACAAAGATCAGTTGCACTTAGCTCAGCAGAGGCTGAATACATGGCTGCCATTCAGGCTGCATGTGAGGCCATTTTGATGCGGAAAATTCTAGTTGGATTATTTGATCAGAGGATGGATCCAACTGTGATCGATTGCAATAATCAGAGTTGTATCAAACACTCTAAGAATCTAGTATTTCATGACAGGTCCAAGCACATTGATATCTGGTATCATCATCTTCAAGACTGTGTTGTGAAGAGGATCATGTTGTTGTAGTATGTTTCAACCGAGCAGCAGGATGTAGATATTTTGACTAAGGAATTGTCAAAATGCAAATTCAAGTTCCACATAGACAGGATTGGGGTGACAGATAATCCATTTCTTATTGAGAGGGAGTGTTGCAAATAAAAACAACAAATGCTAAAAATAGAAGTGCTAAAAATAGCATTGCTATAAATAGCATTTCGGGATACATTCCAATTTTAGTTAGTCCCTGAACTAAAATTGAGAATTAAAATTCGAATTTGATCTTAGTTGCTGTCTGAAAAATAATTAATTAATTCATCTTGAGTTAATTAGTTGGATAAAATCAAACATGAAGTCTATCTGAAGACATGCAATAGTTTTCCCTTTGATTGAGAAAGTTATTCCTTAATTAAGGAGATCAGGATGAGTTGTACTTTGAGTTGTAATTAGTTAGCTCAGTTAATTGAGTTAAGTCTAGTTAGATTAGTTTCAACAGTTTGTGGAACTGATTGTGAGTTTAGTTAGTTAATGCATGCATGCATGTAACTACTATACTTCAAATAACTAAATATTCTCTCATAAAAAACTCATGCATGTTAGTTCAGAGAAAGACCCAGTTGAGATTAAAGGAAGGGACAATGTACTCTCAGTTGGAGGAATTTTCCTATAAAGGAAACTCATCCATGCAGAAGGAAGTATCTCCTTCAGGATTGTGCAGTTAAGTCTGAGGTCAGTGTTATGTGTGAGAGGAGAATTCACACAGGTGGCAGCCAGAGGACCCAAGAGAAATTGCACAAGGAAATAAGAGGCTTGGAGGACTGAGGGAAGGCATATGTTGTGTCTATTCAGTCTATGAGCAGCATTGAGGGTTTTTATTGAGAGCTGGATAGCTTGTGAGCTAAAGCTTTGTGTAATCCAGAGACATTTCCACTTGTATGATAATACAAAGATCGGGGTTTTTAGTTGAGGCTTTCCCCAGAGTATTCTTCTGTGTTCATGTGTGATTGATTTCTTCTTCATCTATTATATGTGTTCTATTTGATCTTGCTCAAAATCGATTAAGCTTCTGCAAGTTTGATTGTAGGAGTAGATTAAGTATATTTCTTTAGAACATTGCATTATCAGTTTAATCTACTGTGAAATTCCTACATATGCCCCCGAACTTAGTGAGGAATCCCAAGTTGGGAGATTTATTAGTGGGCTTGGAGATCATGTCAGAGACCGAGTCGAGACCTTTGTGCCAAAGATCCTAATCGCTAGCTGAAGAAATATTGTTTTGTGAGTGGTTACTCAGTTATAATTTCTAGTTTGGAAAAGGATAAGGAGAGGATATCTTGGCATTGTGATTCTTGTGTTACTGAAAAACAGTTACATTAACAAAGCTCATAGTTACATTAATGAATTTCCCGTATCTTCATGATGGAAGTTGCACAAATCTTGGCAGTGGCGTAAAATCCCCCTAAAACAATGATTATTTTGTTATGCTTCAATGGACATATCATGAAGGTGGAAATAATACCTTCAAATTATGAACCAATGGGAAGATCTATAATTTGGTTATATATATATAGATATAGATAGATATATATATATATATATATATATATATATATATATATATATATATATATATATATATATATATATATATATATATATATATATATATATAGATATATATATATAGCTAAACATTAGATAATGTATTGGTCAAAGCTCAACTAATAGGTAGTGAAAACAAAATCGATTGTTATAGACTAATAACATAAATTAACAATATCATAAAAAACTATGGTAAAAACATCCATGATTAAAGTGGGTCATTTGATTATGTATAACATTTAAATTATGATGGAATTCTAATCATGACTATTAATTTTTTATTAGATTTATGATAAAAGGGAAGATCATTTCCATATAATATTAAGTGAAAATAATATCTATTACTCTAAATTCATTTTAATCATGGTTGTATTAAATGTTTGAAAAGATCAAATTCCATGAGGTGAAGTTTGACTTCAAGATATCTAATTCTTTTTTCTACTTAATATATTCAAGCTTAAGATGGATCTAGATTGGTTCTAATCATAGATATTTCTTCCAAAACTATATTCTCCTCCCTCTAAAAGGAATAAATGAATTTTTAGAAATTTTTTGATAATAACCTTTTCTCCAACTAAACTCTTCTCATTGGTAAATATGTATCATGTCCTCTTATAATCTAACCAAATACAATCATTATAAATATATAAATTCCCTTACTTGTACATGAAGTACAAAGTTCAATATTAATGTAGATATGTTGAATGTCACAACATGAACTTAGATTCTCAGACTATATTTATTTTTTCCTCAATTTTGACTTTATGTTGAGACATGATTAGATTTTGTTCAATGTTTCATTCAAAGGTATATCATATGATACAAGTTAAAAAAATATAAAATAATAAAATATGTTGGAACTTAGGGTTATGTTGGTTCATCATATCTCAGGATATTTTTGGATGTAATCAATTAAAGGATCAACTAACAAGAGACATCGAGTCGAGTTGTTGACCAGTGGAGCAATCAATTGAATAATTGGTGAGTTGATAAACTAATAGACTGGTGAATAATCATTTGAGTGGTCAACTAGCAAGATCATCGACTGACTAATCAGAACAATTAATTGGACAGTTGAGTTGAATTGAACAACCTATTAGCCAATGAGAACTGGGTCAACTAGAGTAATCAACTAGTCAACTAAACATGATAGATTTTGTGGAAACTGTAGAACTACTAGCACTCACCTATGGAATGAATCTTCCATACTTCAAGGAAATTGGTTATATTTGGACACTACAAATAAACTAACCTATGGGTTAAATATTTTATTATTTTCATTGTTATCAAATCATGCATTTTGATGTTTTGATCATAATGTGTTGCATTTAGCTGTTGTAATTATATTTAGCTATTGTAATAGTGTCATAAGATGCTTCCTATCATCTTGAATCATAATTATTGTTATGTTTATTTCCTTAGATTATGTTTATGTTATCTTTTCTGTGGTTCCCCTCATTCCCCAACATGGTATCAGGGGTGATGGTTTTAACCTAACCCTATTGTCTTCAAATCCTACTGAGTTAGATCTTATAATGATTAATTGTAGGTTGAATTATTTGTGGACTAAAACTTAATCTTAAACAAATAAAATCTAACAAAAACTTAAATATGGGAATTTTCATGCTAATGATAGCCCCAAAAGTGGCAATGGGGCTATTGTGAATGCAAGCGCACAAGAATAGATGCACATTCCTAGTAGTGCACACATTTCTAGGTGTCAAGGCTTGACATGCCTTGAACTACCAACTAGTATACCAACTAGGGTAATAAGTAGGCATTACTCAAGAACACACACATGTTATTAGGAATGTACATGTGTTTTTGGTGAGATGTAGTTTTATTATTCTTGCAGTTAATTTTATTTACCATTTAGGACCATGCGATGTGTTATTTTTTATTATAAAGTCAAATATTTCATCCTTGGTCTACATCGAGTGCCAAGTAAATGAATTAGATCTTCTTTGGATTCCAGGTAAACATTCCAATGTAATTTCTTTTATTTTTTTGTTTTTTTATTTTTCTTGAAAATTTGGTTTAAAGCTGAAAAATAAAAACCTAAATGATACCCTAAACAAATCATCCATATTGAGTTAAAAGAGATTTAGCTACCATGGAGCATGGCGACAACCAAAACCCACAAGCACCAAACCACAACTTAGAACAACCAAATCCCAACCTAGAACAAATAAATTCCAATGCTAAAATTGATGCATCCTTGGCTACTTTGAGGGCATTGATACTTTTTAGAGATCCCTCACGAGTGCCTCCAACAAATTACTAAATTCAATTTTATCATTCATTTCCAATTCCCAAGTCCTATTAATTAATGTTTTTGTTATAGGGATACACTGTATGAATACTATAAAAAATAGTCTAAATAAAGACCAACCTAGAGACCTGAACATCACCAAATAAGGTATGCTATCATTTTTCATTGAACGAAGAAAAACCAACCTATACTAGTCATCAAGAAACACATTTTTATGAACTAGTGCACTTATCAACCATTCTCAGACCGTTGGATGGAGAGGTGGTTGATAGTTTTTAATAAACCTCCTTGTAATAATAGATAGGTACCTCTATATTTCCTAAGGATATTATGGGAAAAGCTCAGGTTAGGGCTCCATGTTAACTACTTTGACAGAGGAGAATTCCATGGGAAATTTGGTGGGTTTGCACAAGTTAGAGAAAATTCTAGGTTCAACCCAACTCTAGGTCCTCATCCAACTAGATGAAGGCCTAACCCCCTTTCCAAACATACTATAATAGTGGATAGGATTATTGAAACATACATCACAATAAAAACTTTGAATCAGACCCTAGTGCAACATGGAGGTAGGTAATATTGCAAGATGGGTTGTACCATTAGATTTTATAGCACAATTAAAATAGGTGACGCCATATGGAGGCTAATGTGATCCTCATAGATATTCTAGTTGCAAATAGACTTGCTATAGGAAATGGAGGCCAATAGACAATAGATTTCTATGGAGGAGGTTATTGTCTTAAGCATATTTGCATTATATATATATATATATATATATATATATATATATATATATATATATATATATATATATATATATATATATATATATATATATATATATATATATATATATATATATATATATATATATATATATATATATATATATATATATATATATATATATATATATATATATATATATATAGATATATATAGATATAGATATAGATATAGATATAGATATAGATATCTATATATATATATATAAAATTTATTGTCTGTTTTCTTTATATATCTAACTATATGTTGTTTGTAGCTTATACACTTTAATATTGCTCCCCATAACTTGGTAGATGCATCAACGCAACTTTTTGCCATTGATACTATAGTGGAAGTTGCTTCTTGATTTGTAGAGAAACAATTAGGGGCTAATATTCATAGGTGGGCTAATTTCAATGCTTTTTCCCAAGAAAATAATTTGCTGATATCCATTTTTTCTAAAAATTATTCTCTTAAATTTTATAGTATAAATTTATTTTACCTTAAAAATCACCAAATTTTATATAGACAAATACAAAATCATTATAACTATAAATAATTTTATAAAAATACAGTTTAATATTTTATAATTTGCATATTAGGAACTATTAAAATTCGCTAATGTTTCTAAACTTTAATATAAGTTTCCATCCTTAAAATTTTCCCTTTTCATTTGGGGTACCACATACTCAAGTATGATGAGTTAAAATTATCCCTCCTTTCAAAAAAATTCATATGTTTTTAGTCCATATTATAGATTCTTTTAATTTTGATATAATTGCAGTGTTCCTTTAATGTTTCTACATGTTGTGATGACACCAGGCAAGGAATCATGCCCACTTGGTGCTATGCAACCAAATCATAAAAATATAGATCAACTAATTAAAAAGTATCGGCTTCAAGGGGGAAACCTCCTTTAAATTACATAAATGAACAATTCTTAAATGATACAAATGACAAGACCTACTTTCTATATATAGGAGTCTAAGGGGTCACAATATAATCAGAGCCTACATAACAGTAATAATGTAAGGGCACAACAATAACAATAGTGGGATTCTATGGGGCACCACAATAACAATATGGGGGCTATGTGGGCACACCAATAAAAATAAGGGAGCTACACTAGTATTATAGGGACCTAACATGCCCCTCTCCTTCAAAAAAGCATTGTCCTCAATGCTTGAGTAGTTTTGAATGCTTCTATATGAAAATTTCATCCTCCCATGTGGAATCTTCAATGGGTAAGTTCTTACACTTAGTGAGATTCTCTGAAATTTATCAATTCCATAACTATTAGGTTCTTGTTTTCATGACTGCTTCAAGATCAAATATGATTTTTCCTTCTTCATCAATTTCTGGCAACATTGTTTGAACTGGAAGCTTGTCACTGATAACCTTCTTTAAGCATGAAACATGGAAAACTGGGTGTACTTTGGAAGATGTAGACAACTCCAATTTATAAGCCATAGTACCAATCTTTTGCAGCACCTTGGAAGGAGTGTAGTACTTGGTGATAATTTATTATCCTTCTTAGCTTGCTTGAGAGACATAACATAGTTATAGATCAAATAGAAACTATTACCTGAAAATGAGTACTCTAGGCCCAAAACCCCAAAAAAACATGAAAAAATAGGTTGAAAATGAAAATTGTTGATGCTGGAATAACATTTTTTTTAGGGTACATTTTCAACATTTTTTAAAAATGACAATAAAACCCAAAATTTGTTGTGAAAAAATGATCCAAACTTAAATAGGAATGCAAAAACTTACAGATATAATCATAAACATAGAGATGCAGCAAGAAAACACTTCATTTCATTAGTAGAAAAATATTAAACTATGGTTACAAACAAAATGGAAATAAGATAGTTAGGGCGATGGTAGCTTATCTCTAAGAAGAGATATGGTGGCTACATGCCTCTGAACTGAGTTACAATGAGGCTCAAGGGCCTTTTTAGTATTAAACAATAAGGGAAAACCATAACCCGAGGAGATGTAACACCAAGAGTTTATGGGCCCTCTTGGGGTTGGTTGGGCAGCCAACTTCTTGGGGTTGTAAACTAGTCATATTATCTCCATTTGATGCATATGATACCTCGTTGGAAATATCTCTCCGATGACTACTGCCATTGATGTGAATTCGTTAACAATTATTGAAGGAATTTTGCCAAAAAAATGTCATTTAGGGCCTCAAAAAGGCTCTGGAAGTTCACGACCCGAAAACCTGCCAAAAATAGTAAATTGTGCTACAATTAAGAAAACAGATGAAACTGACTGGGGGGCATATGTGGAATAGGCGGGTGGCCACCAATATCCACCTGGATCATCCCTCGCCCCTTAATAAGCAGTGGTCCCCATTGCATGCAGAGCCTCCACGAGGTGAGGAAATTTCTATTGAACCTAGTCCCTGGTGAACCACTTGCCCTCGTGATGGAGTTGACCTGCTTTAACAACTCGATATAGTTTTATCCTATGTTTCTGAGTGTTCTTGATATGTGTCTTCATGATCTTATTAGTTGTGGCCTGTTCCATGCAATCCAAGTTGAGATTTGTTGGTGTGAGTTGTTCTACAATGTTAGATTTGCCCAACAATGGCAGGAAGTATGGCCAAAGACAATCTACATTGAACACTGGGTGCAGAACAAGGAATGGTGGGATGCTGAGGTCGAAGGAATTGTCACTAGAAGCCTTGGTGATGGTGTATGGCCCATATTAGAGTGGGCGAAGATTGCAGTGGGGTCGAACAAGGCGCTCTTTCTGCAAATGAAGCCAAACTTTGTCACCCACCTGGAACTTGTGCGACACTCAATGCTGATCATGGCATTGCTTGTACTTAGCATTGAATTTGTTCGATATATCATGGACCTGCTGGCGATGTGTTGAATGTGCTGAATGAAGTTGTTAGCTGTTTAAGGTTTAGACTGCACGTGAGTTGTATCTACCTGAGTGGCTGCTAATGGCATGGCCACATCAATGGGGCATAATGGCTGAAATTCCAGCCCTACTTGAAAGGGATTATGGTCTATTGAGATGTGGAGAGCTCTGTTGTAACTGTGTTGGACATATGGGAGAATTTCATCCCATTTTCATGGATGCTTCAAGTTGTACATGCGTAGAATGTGTACGATCATCCTGTTGACAATCTCTGTTTGGCCATTAGTTTGGGATGGAAGTTGTGGACTTAGTGAGTTTTGTATCCAACATCGACTAGAGACTTGACCAAAATGCACTTAGGAATCTACTATCTTGATCTGAGATAATGGAATGTGGGATCCCAAAGTGTACCCACACTCGCTCAAAGATGAGATTAGCAGTGGTATTTGTTATGGTACTCTTCTTGTAGGCCGCCATGATGGTCATCTTAGAGAATCTGTCGATGACCACGAAAACACAATCATTGTCATGTTTCATAGAATGAAGGCCTGACATATAATCCATGGAGATAGATTCCCAAGGCTGACTAGGAGTAGGTAGAGTATACAAACCTTGCTTCTTGATGGCTGGTTTGGCAATGGCGTAGGAGGTGCAGGATCTAAGATACTTCCCAACATCTTAACGAAGTTTCAGCCAATAAAAATACTTCTGCAATACCACCACTATTTTCTCTACTGCAAAATGTCCAGTGACCGGATTGTAGCGCACCTCCCAAATCTTCTTGGAAAGCTCACTTGTAGGAACACATATGTGTCCCAAGTGGCATAACAGTGCATCCTAAAGGTGAAAATTTGGAACTTTCTTCCCTTCCAAGAGTGTCTCATATATGTTGTCGAATTTTGGATCATTCTTGTAAAGATGTGGCCACCCCGATGTCTCTTGCCCACAAGTGTCGAGCATAGTGATACCACCATGGAAATCAACAACATTATTGGTGCTACAATTCTTATACTTAATGTTAAAATGTCACTGTTGCAAATAGGCTGACCATTTCTGATGGCGATCATTCTGCAACTTCCCTTATGTCTGTATGAATTGTAGAGGCTGATGGTTTGTGTGGATGACCGTTTCCTTCCCCAGAATGTAATGCTTCCATTGACAAAAGGCTTGAATAATCAATTACATTTCTTTGTCATAATTGGGGTGCTTTCAGATTGTGTATGAAAGTGTCTCATTGTGGTAAGCCACTAGATGCCCATGTTGAGTAAGAACTACACCAATAGCATAGTCGAAGGCATCTATCTCAATCTCAAATGGTTGTTGCAAGTTTGTTAATGTGAGAACTAGTGTAGAACAGAGGCGATTCTTCAACTCAGAGAATTCCCTGTTGGGTTTTCGACCAAAAGAACTTTTCTTTCGCTTCGCCCTTGGTGAATTGAATTAAAGGCCAAGTGATATGAGAGAACCCCAACACGAACCTACGGTAGAAATAGGAAAGACCCAAAAATATGTCGAGATCTGATAGAGTGGTTGGGGTTGGCCGATCCTGAATGACTTGTATCTTGGATGGGTCCATATACACACCCTTCTCATCAATGATGTACCCCAAATATTGAACCTTGGTCAGGCCAAAGGTGCATTTCTCCAAGTTACCACACAGCTTGTGTTGTTGAAGGGTTTGAAGGACCTATCGGATATGGTGGAGTTGCTCTTCCAAACTCTGGCTTAAGATCAAGATGTCATCTAAATAGACCACCATGAATGCATTGGTGAAGGGCCACAAGATGTCATCCATCAGTCTCACGAAGGTTGCAGTGGCATTCGTCAATCTAAATGACATGACGAACCATTCGAAAAGGCCCTCCTTGGATTTGAAGGTAGTATTCCACACATCGGAGGGTTCGATAGTCACCTAGTGATAACTTGACTTCAAGTCAATCTTATTGAAATATTTGGCCCTCTTGAGCTAGTCCAGAAGGTCTTCAATCTGCGAGATTGGGTACTTATTCCGGACAGTGATCTTGTTCAGCGCCTGATAGTCAATACACAGCCTCCAGGTCCCATCCTTCTTCTGTACCAATACAATCGGGCTCCCACAAGGTGATGCACTTGGCATGATGTACCTTTTCTATAGTAGTTCCTAAATCTACCTCTTGACCTCATCATTCTCCAGAACATAGCATCGATAGATTGGTCCACTAGGCAATGGTGTAGCTGGGGTCAGATCGATGGAGTGCTTGACCTAACAGTGCAGAGGTACCCCTGTGGGTGAGGAAAAAATTTCCCTGTACTCCTCCACGACATTGTCCATCTACTGCTACTATGTAGAGTATCCATGTGTATAAGCTGTGGCCACAACCTTCTTCTTTCCTTGGGGGTGAATCATAAGGAAAATGAATTTCCTATTCTAGGAAATGATCTTACTACATTTCTTTTCCAGTGATCAAAGAGATGGTGGTAGGCGGGGCTACCTCCGGTATCCTTTACAACTTGTTAGCCAAAGTAATAATCATAGAGCGAGGTCTAGACTCATATACAACATGTCGCTTCCACAAGTATGGTTGTCCTAACAATACATCAAAAACTTCAAGAGGAGCAACGTCACACAGTACCTCATCCGTGAAGGGCTTGATGCTGTAGGGAAGGAGACATTGCTGGCTGACGTGAGGATCTCGTCCTTAGTGAAGCCACCTAATGGTGTACAATTGTGGATGTTTTGTAGTCTTTAGGCCTAGCCGCTTCACAACTTCTGCTAAAATGAGGTTCTTTTGGCTCCCGCTGTCGAAAATGAACTGCAGCGGAGAACCCTTCACCCACATCTATGAGTGGAAGAGGCATTCCCCCTCCTCTGGATCTTAAGGCTCAATTTTCTAGATCTTTGTGGTGGCCATGGTGGCACTAGGCTCTGCATCAATGATCTGCTTCCCTTTGTTAGTCCCCTTATCAGGTTTTGATTCGAAGTTAGAAACTGCGTCTGATTTGAAAGCCTTCAGCTTGGCCTGACACTCACTTGTATTATGAGTGGAGCTCTTATGGAACTCACACCATTTTCCCGTGTCCTTCTTCATCTTCATCATGTTGTTCTTTGCTTGCACTTTAGTGGGTTGTCCTAGGTATCCCCACCTTCACTTGGTGCATTGTGCTGTGGCTTGGGGGTGACTTTTCCTTGCTTTGGATTCGCAGATCCAAAGCCCGCTTCTTCTGTTTAAAATTTTTCTCAATCTTCATAGCATCCTGGATGTACCTGTGTAGACATCTGAGGTACTTGAGCACCAAATCCCACTCAGTATAATTAATACCCAACTTCATGCGAAGGGTATGGAAAGTATTTGTGAACTCTGGCACATCTTGGTCCCTTCCCTGCCATAGCATGGTCCACTTTATGTATTAATATTCGTAGCTCCCGACAAGGTAATACTATTCCTTGATGGCATCTCGGAAAGAATTCCAAGTGGTTATAGCTAAAAACAATGAGGATTCACTCTTGTCCTTTTTTTCACAGTAGGTTTCCCACCAGTCCTTGAAGTGTGGGGCAAGTTTGAGAAGTGAAAATATAATCTTTTCCTGATTGGAAAAGTCACGAACTAAAAATTATCCTTCCAAAAGATTTAACCATTTATCTACAGTGTTTTCATCTATCAGGCTTTTGAATATGGGAATATCGAAGTTAACTTGTACCTTAAAAGGAGTGGTACCTCCAGAGTGGTTGTGGATGAAGATGCATTACCTATGGGTAGCCGTCGAAGGATTTGGGCAAAGTTGTCCATCATCGCGTCCCTTGGTCACTCAAGGGCTTCCTTGAGCAACAATTTGAAATGATCTCCTACCCCCTCGTCTTCCTATTCTTCCACCATGGGAGGTCATTGGGTTTTGCGAGGCTGATCCTTCAATGGTTCAACCAGATTGAGCCCTAACTCCTTATACCCTGACCTCGTTGGGGACATGCAAAGAAAAAAAGAGAAAGAGAAGAACACTCTGATACCACTGATCTGAACTTAAACATGAATGCAACAACTTACAGATATAATCATAAACACAAAGATGTAGTAGAAAAAAACTTCATCTTAATAATAGAAAAATATTGAACTATGCTTACAAACAAAATGGAAATAAGATAGCTCGGGCGATGGTAGCTTATCTCTGAGAAGAGATGTGGTAGCTACATGCCTCTGAACTGAGTTAAAATGAGGCTCAAAGGCCTTTTTATTATTAAACAATAAGGGAAAACCCTAAACAACCAAAACCCTAACCTGAGGAGATGTAACACCAAGATTTTATGGGCCCCGTTGGCGTAAGTTGGGCAACCAACTTCCCAGGGTCGTAACTTGGTCATATTATCTTCATTTGACACGTATGATACCTCATTGGAAAGATCTATCCAAGGACTACAATTGTTGTTTTGATTGCTATAGCAATCACTAAATGAATTTTGTCAAGAAAAACGTCGGTTAGGGCCTCAAAATGGCTCTGGAAGTTCAGGACCCCAAAAACCGCCAAAAATAGTAAATTGTGCTACAATTAAGGAAAAAAATGAAACTGAGTGGGGGGTCTAGTGGAATAAGCGGGTGGCCACCAATATCCACCTAGATAAAAAACACACCCTGAAAACAAAATGTGTTGATTCTGGAATTGTTGGCATTATGATACAGGCGTTGTCCTTGATGGCAACTTACTTAGATGAAAGATCATTGTACAGCAAGTTAACAACAAAGAATTACAGATCAGATTACAGAGAATGAAGAAAGAAAGGTATACGTAGGTTCACTTTGGCCAAGTAGCATTTACATGCGGGTTAACAGAACAAAAAGAGCGTATACCATATACACGCACCTTCACAAGAGGAAAAGTGCGTACATGTTGGAAAACGAAATTTTTGGTCCAAGGTATTTTTGATCCAAGGTATTTGGTCCGAGGTATTCACCCTAGGTATTTGGTCCAAGGTATTGGTCCTAAGTGGTTTTGGTCCATGGTATTGAGAAAGGCCTAAAACTATATAAGGAGGAGAATATCATTAAGCCAGGGTGTGCAAGTATCGAATATCTAATGAAGTGTAAGATCTAGTATGCAAGTTATTGGCTTATGGTGCTTTGCTAGATCTGAACCAAGGATGAACCTTAGTGGTTGATGAGGGATAAGATATAATGATCGATCGGGATCTTAAGGCTTGAAATGAATTATCATTATGTGGTTTGGTCATGTATAGTCTAGATCTAAATACTGACGCATGTATTATTTTGTAAATGTTATGATCTGAGTATAACTAAAGTCTGGAATAGCTGCAAAATTGTGAATTAATATTTATAGATGTGTATGCTGGTTGGCTTTGATAAAAACGCATATACATGCCAGTTTGACACATGGAAGTAGCGTATACCTTATGAAGTATGTTTCAGTTGTTTCTGTTTGTTGTTGTAGAGTTCTGGGTTTTGCTTTGGGTTCTGGTGACTGTATTCTGAATGATCAGATTGATTGATTTTGATTTTCTATAGTGATGATGGGTGGTCAAAGTGATTGATTGATTCAGTTGTGATGTTTGAGTTTCAGTGATTGGTTGATGCAGATGTATTTGATGATAGTATTGCAGTTATGATGTTGTTTATGGGTCCAGTATGAAAATTGGATGAAACGAGGCCTTCATGTGTATTGTGTGTACCAGGAGCATCCAGTCTGAAAATTTATGAAACGTGGTCCCTGGAGGAAGAAAGAAGGTCGTATCCTTTTGTAGGTTGGCACCTACGTGCTACTAAACATATCAGCTAGTACAAGAGCTAGGGGGTTGTAGCTCCCTTCCAGTACAAGCTGGAGAATGAGAGAAGGTTGTAACCTTCTGCAAGTAGAAGCCTACATATTGTTATGAGTCTTCACCAGTACAAGATTGTAAAAAGATTTTCTTATTATTAAAAGAAGACAAAGACGACAGCAGTAGGTGGTTTTTACCCACATTGGGTTTCCACCTTATATCTTGGTGTTTATGTGTGATGCTTTATTATGATTTTACTTCACTTTTTATTAAATCTCTGATATACTGGTTAAAGTTCAATATGATGAGCCTCATAAATGGGTAATTATATGGGCTCATTTTACCTCCTAACCTAGTCAAATCAACCATTATCTTAGCTTATTGTATGATTTTCTGATTATATTTATGCTTATAGGTTCAGTTGAGTTAATTATTATGCTATGTGGTCTAACATGTCTTTAATGCGGATTATTGATGGATTTCGAGGTCAAAGTCAAGGATCTAATGGTCAAACTGCAGCAATAACTCGAAGTAGACAGAGGAGAGGACTTATAGGATGGAATCCCCCTCATTTATTGCTCCTCACTTTGAATTCCTCTTCATTCAGCTCAAAGTACAAGCAGCAGAATCATGCACTAGAAGGCAACCAAGCAAGTGGAAGATGATTGATAATTATTTCGAGTTTTGGGAGCCAAGCCTCCATGATTTTAAGGAAGCTGTTGATAGCTTCAGATGTATAAGTAGAGAGGCCTAGGGCCTCACTAGGGTTGACTTTTTTTGCTTGTGTAAACTCTGCTCAAATTTCGAGCTTACTATTTTATGACAGTTTTATGTAATCTTGCTATTTTTGGATAATGAAGATGGAATCCTTTTTGTGCTAGCACTAAGTTACCTCAGAGGGATGAAACTCTTGGCTTAGGGCCCAATCCAAGAAGCCAAGCTTCTCTTTACTTGTATTTGTATGCTTTACTTCAGTTTGTAGATTAGTTTGTTGTTAGATTTATTTCTCTTATGGTTAAGAATAGGTTGCTTTTGATGATTTAGTAGCTTGCTTCCATTTGTGCTTTCTATAGTAGGTTAAGCAGTGACCAGAGAAGATTCAAAAGGCTAGATATAGTTCCTTGTCCTCTCTTCCTCCCTCTGGGACCATGATTTGAGACAAAGACTCTCTTGTTGCCCCAAAAACATAGATTTTCCTCATTCCTAGGACTTCTAGTGTTTGCAACTCTATGTAGCTTGATAGTCCAGTTTTTCTTTGCTTCAGATCTTCTTTATAATTTTCACTTCCTGATTTGCAATAGTCCTTTTGCATGCTTTCCTTTCTTACAACATTTCCCATCATTTCCTTCTATACATCATAGTTTAGGCCATTTTAATGCAAAACTCTGTTTTTCCTAGGATGCACTCATTTCATTGGTTGCTTGATTTTCTTGGTTGACTGTCAGTTTCTATGTAGCAGATCTCTTCTAGTAGTAGGCCAGATTACCGGCAATCACACCCTCCATCTGATCCATGCCCTATAGGTCTCCCAAACATCACCTCAATTCTACCCTAGTTTGCTTCATTTTTCATAGAACTTCTTTCTCTCTCCTTGAGCAAACCCAATCATCTTTCTCTCTCCTGGTGATTCATGGTAGAACTTAGGCGCCCTAACACCTCATTCCAACCTTCATCCACCTTTTCCACCCACTCTCACACCCGTAAAATAGCGAAATTTCTCTCAGCCTCCACCTATAGGCCTCCTGTAGTTCCCTGTTTTCCTCCTGTAGTTTTCCTGTGTCCTCCTGTAGTTTTTCCTGTAGGCTTTCTTTAGAAGGCCGAGTGTGGGAAAAGTCTCCAGAAGGCCACCTAAGACCTCCTAGGACCCATCCACACCATCCTACATCCTCCTAAGCTCCAAAACCACCCTCTAACGCCACCTGTTTGCTGCCACACTCATACACAATAAATTAGATGCATGTTAAATTCACATAAAAACACATAAAAATCCAAAATATATGTTTTTTGCTTATTTACTTCCATAAATAGCATGGTTATATGTTGTTTACTTCCTTGAGTAGGTAATGGCCTTTCCTTCATGGTTTTCATAGTTTTTTTGGCAAAAGAAGAATTAGCTTGTTAATTAGGGTTTACTAGGTTTTGCTTTACATTCCAGTCTTTCTCCTTTCTGCAGTTAGAATAGCACCTGTGGAGTAATTTTTCTTTCCTTTCATCACACATAGAGCTTCTTCTTAAATCTATAGAAGTTGGATTGAGCTCCTAGTGATCTCACATTGGTTGACCAAGTGACAACCTGTAGTGAGAACTAGTACTTGTGCATATAGCACCGATGCTTCCAAGTTTGTTACGAACTACCGGGTTGATAAAAGTAAAGTTGGTAGCCCTGGGGTTGTAGCATTCTTGTTGCAATACTGGCACTCACTACTTTTTTGCACCATTGTCGGGGAAGCATCAGATTATTCTGTGATTACTTCTTTCTTCTATTTCCTATTGCAACATTCTGCTAATAGTTTATTTCAGCAAAAGTAGACTAGTCATTTCTTTTCTTTCAGTTTTGCATTTCCTTGCTTTTCTTTTCAATTCTGCAAATTTCCATTTATCAAGTTCATTTTAGCTAGTTCCAATTTGTTTTGTTTAATCACAATTTCAACTTCTGCAAGTACTTTCAGCGTGGGTAAAAAGAAACAAAAAACAACCAAAAATATTTCCTTTCATGCCTCGTAGGAGTAGAAATAACTTAGGCAAATTTTCGCCCAACACCCCCACTACATCACACAACCAACCTTCTCTCTTCTTCGATGGCTGCAATCAAGAATAACCCTTAGGTGAACATCCAGACATATTTGAATAACCTATAGGGGAATAAGAAGAAGAAACCATTCCTTTGGAGCCAATGGCTGAAAACAAAAATGCTAGAGGAAATGGGGAGAGAATAGAGGGTACCTTCCCCATTCGAGAGACCAATGGGGACACCAAAATGAAGAATATAAGTCCTTCAGCCCTACCTCACTTCCATGGTCTGACTACAGATGATCCTGACACCTTCTTGTTCGATTTTTTTGTCATCTGTCAAACTTATTACTATGCAGAAGACGAGAAAAAGTTGAAACTGTTCCCTTCTACTCTCAAGGATGCAGCAACGTGCTGGTTCATGGGATTACCTGGAAATAGCATCACAACTTGGGCTCAGATGCAGCAGGCCTTTAACAACAAGTATCAAGACTATTGTAGGTCAAAAGATACTAAAGAAGAAATCTTCTGAATGACCATAGGAAGTGATGAGTCCCTAGAAGACTATGAAGAGAGGTTCCAACCCAGTTACAAAAGCGCTAGGTGTACACTTGACCCTGAGTGTCTAAATTTGGTCCTACTCAGGGGAAGTCGGGAAGACCTTTTAGACACCCTCCATCTACTGGCAAGGGGAGACATCTACCAACTATCCTATGAGGATATAAAGACTATTTTTAGAAACCATTCTAGAGCAACTAGAAAGAAAGGTAGGGGGATTCAACCCATAGCCAGTACCTCTTCTTCCAATTCATCCATTAAAGGTGAAATTGGAAACATGCTGGAAGACTTCAAGAGTGAGATGCTGCAAACTCTTTCCATGCAAATGGATACCTTACATATCAAAAGAAAACAAGAGGAAGCAGAGAGCGCTTTGGCCATTTTTTGCCCTAGATGCACTAGGAGGCATCCTAGGAATGAATTTCCATTGAACTCTATAGAGGTTTGTTCAGTCCGTGAAGAAGATCATTCTACAGATAAGTGCCCTTCCTTGCCCAGACTTAAAGCTGTATACCAAGGGGCCAAAGGAGTCACTGAACAGATCTATTACATAAACCAAAGGAGGCCACATGGACCTAGACCATACTAGCAGGGGATACAAGGGACATCTCAGGCATACTACAACCCCAACCAAGTCACCTCCATACCTTCTTGGGGCCCCCCTGCTCATCCTTCCTAGTCCATGCCTCCTCCTTGGTCCTTCACATCTCAATATCATGCCCAACCAGCCACCCATTCATTTCAATCCTATGCTCAGCCACAACCCCAGTGGAATGCATCTCATTAGGGGTGCAGGCCCCAATACAACTCTCTTCCCGCTCTTCTGCCTCCACCACCTGCCCAACCACAACCATTACCTTCTGATCCACCAAGGTAACCCCAAATGCCTGCCCAGCCAAATCTGAACCTGAACAACAGACAGGCTCAACAAGTGTATAGTGGGGAACCATCATGCCCAACTTATGCTGTGGAGATTCAAGAAATTAACTTGCGATTCAGGAAAGTTCCCCCAGATAGCTAGCCTCCACCCAGGGAGGTTGAGGAAGATAAAGAAGAAAGTGAACCTAAATCAAATCCACCCTTTCCTGAGAGACTATCCATGAAAATCCAAGCTACCCTAGAAGAGACTGAACTCCTGGGAGAATTGAAACATTTATATGTGAAGATACCACTTCTCCAAGCCGTAAAAGATGTGCCTATCTACAATAGGTTGATCAAAGAGAAGTGCTTTAGGCATCCAGGAAGGCGCAAGAGAGATGCCCCAACCATCAATGTCATAGGACAACTATCTAGCCTGATGTTGGGGCAGATAATCTGTCCAAAATATCTGGACCTTGGAAGCCCAGTAATTGATGTCCACATCAATGGCACAATGGTTCCACATACCTTGACTGATCTGGGAGTTGCCATTAATGTGATGAAAGAGGACACAATTCTCAAACTTAACCTCCAAGACTCCCTGAGGAAGACCACGACAGTGCTGCAGCTAGCAGACCGCTCCATACTGACCCCTGAGGGGATTGGGGAAGATTTGATGGTATCCATTGATTCTTGGGAGTACCCTGTTGATTTATTAGTTCTCCAGCCAAAGGCAAAGCTCACTGGGTATCCTCTCATTCTGGGAAGACCCTGGTTGGCTACAGCCGATGCCTACATCAGCTACCAAGCTGGGAACATGACCATAAAGAACGAGCACATGTCCAAGCAGTTAATCCTATATCCTCCTACCAAACCCTTGCTAGAACATGATCTACCTCTCTGGTTGGAGGAGAAGGATGAGGATGAAGTTTATTCTGCACCACTTTGTACATTAGAAATCACCATGGGGGAAAAACCGCAAGATGAGGATGATATGATTGAAAATTTGATTCAGAATCCACCTCCCAGTGTATCACCATTAGAAGACATAGTAAGAGAAACCCAAAAAAACCCCTCAACTGATCTCTGTGTGGCTAACCCCACTTCTCTCTATGTTAAAAAGATAGAGTTTAGCCCAAAAAGAACATTGAAAGTCAATCCATCCCTATCTACTTCCCAGGAGAAGGAGCTATGCAGCATACTGAGAAAACATCTAGATGCCCTTGCCTCGAGTTATAAGGAGATGAAGGGAGTGTACCCTTCAATATATACTCATCATATATACATCAAGGAAGATTGATTGCAAGCCAGTCAAGAAGCCTCAAAGGAGGATGAATCCAGCACTTAAAGATATTGTTAAGGAAGAACTGTAGAAATTGCTTGATACAGGATTCATCTATCCCATTTCTGACAGTGAATGGGTCTCTCCTTTTGTGCTAGTGCCAAAGAAAAATGGTAAGTTGAGAATCTGTGTTGACTATCGGGAATTGAAAAAAGCCTCTAAAAAGGACCATTTTCCTTTACCTTTCGTAGATCAAGCGTTAGACGCTCTAGCAGGGAAAACGTTTTTCTCCTTCCTAGATGGGTTTAGCGGGTACAATCATATTCAAATCAGCCTAGAAGACCAATATAAGACCACTTTCACTTGTCCTTGGGGTATCTTTGCATATCAGATCCTTCCTTTTGGTTTGTGCAACGCTCCAGCCACTTTCCAAAGAGCGGTATTGAGTATATTTTCTGAACTGTTTCATGATGTAGTAGAAATATAAATGGATGATTTTACTCCTTATGGGTCTAACTTTCAGGAAGCTTTATCTAACCTAGGAAAAGTTCTAGATAAGTGTATTGAGATGAACCTATCCCTCAGTGTGGAAAAATGTGAATTTTTGATGACTAAAGGGACCGTGCTAGGTCATGCAGTATCTCAACAAGGACTGCAGGTGGACCCCAACAAAATTGCCATCATCCAAAGGGTCTCACCTCCTCAAAAGGTGAGAGATGTCAAAAGCTTCCTAGGCTTAGCTGGATATTACAGGAGATTCATTAAAGACTTCAACAAGTTACCCTCTCCTTTATTTGGCCTCCTAGGCAAAGATGTTGAGTTCATATGGTCAAAAAACTGTCAAGAAGCCCTAGATACCTTGAAGAGCATGCTAGTGACTGCCCCAATTCTCAGAGGCCCAAACTGGGCCCTACCCTTTCACATTCACACAAATGCCTCAAACAAAGCAATAGGAGTAGCCTTAGGACAAATTGATGAAAAGTTACCTTGTGCCATATATTTTATAAGCAAAAACTTGTCAAAGGTAGAGTTAAACTATACAGTGACCGATAAGGAACTCCTAGTTGGCGTGCATTCCTTAAACAAATTCAGACATTATATTATAGGCTATCAAACCTTTGTGCACATTGATCATGTTGCAATTAGATATTTAATGAACAAACCAGATGTAAATGCTCGCATTATTAGATGGTTGCTTTTACTGCAGTAGTTTGATTCGACCATTATTGATAAGCCTGGTAAAGAGAATGTTGATGCTGACTTTTTGTCTAGAGTAAATTGGCCTGCAGGTGAAGAAGGAATGGTGGATGACCAAATGCTAGATGAAAACCTATTTTCTATATCAGTACTCTCTCCATGGTTTTCTGATATAACGAACTACTTGGTTTCAACACATTTCCCACCACACCTATCCTCAAAAGAGAAGAGAAAGATAGTAAGGAAAAGCGCCCCTTTCACTTGTATTGGAGGCAGTCTCTCAAACTTGGCCTAGATCAGATCTTCAGAAGATGTGTCAGGGAGGAGGAAGTCTTTGACATCCTCCTGACCTGTCATGACGGGCCTTGTGGAGGTCATTTTGCAGCAAAAAGAACCGCCTTCAAGATATTGCAAGCAGGCTACTACTGGCCCACTCTTCATCAAGATCTGAGGAGATACATGAGCCAGTGTGATCGGTGTCAGAGGATGGGGAAATCCACTCCAAAGGATGAAATGACCATGCAACCTCAAGTGACCTTTGAGCCATTTGAGAAGTGGGGCATGGACTTTGTGGGGCCTATCAACCCCCCTTAAAAGTAGAAGTAGTACATCTTGTGTGCACCGACTACCTAACAAAGTGGGCGGAGACAAAAGAAATCAAAGAAGCAACAGAGGAAAAAGTAGCTGAGTTTTTGAGGGAAAACATATCCTACAAGTTCGTGTATCTGAGAGAGTTGGTCACAGACCAAGGCAATCAGTTCACTTCCAACCTGATTGAAGACCAACTCACACATCATAAGATCAAGCATAGGACTTCCACCCCTTACCATCCACAAGCCAATGGGAAAGTGGAGGTCACTAACAGAGCATTGGAAGGGATCCTAACCAAGGTAGTGAGCAACAGAAGAAAAGACTGGGAAGATAGATTATTTGAGGCAACTTAGGCCTACAACACAACATGGAAGACCACCACCGGTTTCACACCCTATGAACTAGTCTATGGGAAGAAAGCTTTGATGTCAATATAGTTTGAATTCAATACCCTAAGGATGGCAGCTCAGCTCGGCCTAGACCTCAGCCATGCACAAAAGGAGAGATTACTTCAGCTCAATGGATTGGATGAATATAGATTGCAAGCCCTTCTCCATACAGAGGTAGTTCAGCTTCAGAGAAAGATATGGCATGATAGAAATATCAGGGAGAAGGAATTCCAAGAGGGAGATTGGGCATTACTCTATGATTCAAGATACAAGGATTTCAAAGGCAAGCTGATGACAATATGGCTGGGAGCCTACACTATGGAGAAATGCAATGACAATGGTTCACTTCTGATCAGAACCATTAATAATGAAGCCATCCCCATGCTTTTCAATGGACATCAGTTGAAAGTCTACAAGAAACCCATCTCCAAGCGAGAGTTTATTGAAGATTTGAATAAAACAGTGATGGTAGTGGAGCATGTCTTAGCTTCCACTTCACCCACTCACTGAAGAGAAAAGAGAAAAAAATAAGGACTCAAGTGAAAACCTCCATGAGGCACTTGAGTCCCATCATTGGGTTGAAAACCTCTTCTGAGGCGGCCCAGTGATGTCAAAAAGAAAGGGAAAAGAATAAGATCCCTGGGTGAAAACCTCCCTTGGAGGTGCCCAGGGCAGGAAATTAAGGTGAAAACCTCTCTGAGGCACCCTAGTTGTTTAAAAAAAAAAAAAAAAAGAGAAAGAAAAAATGAATTTTTATTGCATTGCAGGTTTGCAGGAGGACTACAGGGAGTAGAAGAAGGTGCCAAGGGGACCCTGACATTCATACCAGCATCCATCTCATCTTCTCCACACCTTCCTCCATCATTTTTGGCATCTCTTTCACCCCACTGTACCTCTTCTTCCAAAACTGTGTTTTCTACAGGAGGCTCCTATAGGAATTACAGAGAGCCAAAAGTGTCTATAGGAGGCAGTTTGAGGGACAAGAAAAGCTTCATGAGGAACCTATAATCCCTCTTACCATCTTCAAACCTCTTTGCCATCATTTCCAAGCCTGCATCACACTCCAAGCATCATTATTATTATTTTTTTTCCCTTTCCAAGAAAAAACACAGAAAAATAGTTTTTTAGTTTTGAAAAAAAAAACAAAAATAAAAGGAGGAAAAGGCACCATTAACTTTACCTGAAGCTTACCTACTATCCCTCCATCATTCATCTCCACCTCTGGCATCATTCTCGAGCTCCAAGCATAGGGAAATAGCTGAAGTTTCAAGGGGAGAAGCAGCTACAGGAGCTCCTGTAGGAGTTCCTGTAGCAACTGATCCCATAGAAGTCCAGCACTAGCAGCAAGGGACATCACATCTGAAGGTTGAAAAGGCACATGAAGCTCAACTCCAGTAAAAGAAGAACCTACAAAAACACACAACAACACATCAACGAGAAAATACAACATGCATGAGGGAAAATGAAGGCATGCAGCAGAGAAAGCCACAACACCTCACAGTCGATGGCAGTAAATATACTTGGATTATAGGTAAGTAGCTAAGTCACTCCTCTATTTGCATTTGTGTAATTAAGAATCATGTGAAGGCAATGAGATGGTTGAAATCGAAAGAGGGAAAGGTGGCCAGTTAACTTGGCCACCTTCATTTAGTTGACTCCACTTAACCGAGATGTCACCCACATGTGCGCACAGTCAACTCAAGCAAAAGATGCAAAGGATAGGTAGTGGGAGGAAGAGTTAACTCTGATGCAGTAATGAGGGGATGATTACGAGGGGGGTCATGATGACCAAGTAGGTGGGGACCAACGATCCTAATCTGGGCAACGTACACCTTGCCAGCTTAGCGCTCATAATCGAAAATAACCATAAAAGGTAATGAGCACTCCTCCCCGCGCATTCTCACCACCTTTTCTTCAGTTTCTCCTCATAACTCAGCCACACAACAATCTTCTTATGCCCCCATAGCCTCCTATCCACCATCCTCCATCAATTTCCTCCATATTTTTGCTCTCGGCATCTTCTACAGGAGCACCTACAGGAAATTTGCAGGAGGGACAGTGGGCTTCTACAGGAGGGACAACGTGCTTCTACAGGAGGGGCAGTGAGTCATTTTGAAGGGAGGAAACATGCTTTTTGGCACGAATTTCAGTTTGAAGAGGTAGGGTTCATGAATTCCCTCTATTGAATATCAAAATGTGAAAGAGTTGGTCTCAGATTGAATATTAAATGAGTCTTTAAGAGGGTAGAAATACATAAAAGTAAATAAAAAAATAAAAAAATAAAAATAAAATAAAATAAATCTGTGTTTAAAAAAAAAAAACAGACCCCTCTGTTTTTCTATTTCACTCAAAATTCTTTGTCTCCACCTCCATATCTAGTTTTTCAAAAGAAGTACAGGAAGTATGACAAGGGGTTTTATGAGAAAAGAGCCCACTAATTCCACTAGACTCCATTTACATCCTCAAGTGATGGAAATATTTACAAGGGCAAACTAGATGAATTTCTTTGAGAAGTTTAGAGGGTTTGATGATGAAATTGCCCATGAATTTTCTCTCTCTCTGGTCCCTCACACAAGAACTAATGCTACTGTAACCATTAAAGGCCTCTCCATTGAAATAACCCATGAATTCATCTGTAGGGTCACTACCTTTCCTCTTGGGTTGCCTTGGAGTAAAGATGAGAAAATAATTGGCCAAGCTACCAAGAGGAAATTTTTCCAAGATAGTGAAACCCCTGTTGGAGACAAAAATGGAATTAGGAGGGCTAGTGTACCATATCCCTGAGATGAGGTTAGCTACCAAGTGATCAAATACATTTCTTGTGAGGGGAGGCACACCATCGTTTATGGATATCATTTCAGAATCCTCCAAGAATTGAGATATGGCATGGATACCCTAGCACATCAAAAGCTCAGCATGCCTTACTTTCTCCTTTAGTCCCTCATTGACTCTAGCACCAAGGTACAAGAAGGAAATTCACACCAGCTAGCTCACCATGGCCTAATCAAGATCCTAGTAGAAGAATTCCTCCATACCCTTACAATCCCTATAGCATGGGAAGTTTTTAGAAATATGACAGTTGAGGATGACATCAAGGCATTAACCTATGATGTTAGTCCTGCTGTCAGTGAGGAGGGAGAACAACAAGGAGGAGAAGATGAAGCTAGTGGTGACATAGCAGAGCAAGAGAGGAAGGAGGAAAGAAAAGAAATAGAGGAGGGGAGAGTTGAAGATACAGAATAGGAGGTAGAAAAAAAGGCAGAGTAGGAGGAGGAAAAAGAGACAGAAGAGGGAGAAAAGGAGGTAGACAGAGCAGAGCAAAGAGAAGAGTCCCCTAAAATTTTGGAAAGAGAAGCAGCAGCTGCCCTCACTGCCCTCAGTACACCAGTCAAGTAGAAGCATAAGAGGAAAAGAAAAACCTCCATGTATTTCAGGGCAAGGAAGAGTACCAGAATTAAAATAGGCAAACCTCAGCCCTCATCAAAGACTCCCATTAACATTGAAGATTCACCATCTGCCAAGGTGAAAGAATCTCCTTCCAAGACACCCATAACCTATGAAATGAGGACTACAAGATCTTCTACATGGAAGGGAAAGGAAATTCTACAGGACCCCAAACCAGACCTACAGGAGGCTAAAACAGTCCTACAGGAGACACTGTCCAAACTACAGGAGACACAAAAACTTGAGGAAAAGATAGGAGGACAGCCAGAGGTGAAATAGGAAGCACAAGAGTTATAAGAACCTGACCCCCAGTCTAATCTTGACTCCTATTACAAACTACTTGAGGGAGGCAAGATAATCCCGCATAAATTTGCAATTCCACAATTTTTTGAATTGGAAAAAGAGAGAGTGAGAACGCATAGGTGGATGCAGATAGCCAAGTCCAAAGGAGTTGAGGATATTGGGCACATGGAAGACAAACTCAGGGAAATGGGCAGGGAATTGAGTGCTCTTAGAGACAGAGAAGCCATTACAAGAAGCCACCTTGAGAATGAGAATGAATTACTAAGGAGGCAGCTCCAGGAGAAAGAGACTCATTTGGCATACATGGCCAGCTTATCCATAGAAGCATTACAATGCATAACACTAGCCAAATCTTATGGCCTCTATCTGAAGGATCAATGGCTTCAATTCCAAATAAAAACTTTGGCACAAAGAGGCATAATGCCTTTCCAAGACTATAGGCAGTTCATGGATTTGTGTGACCAAAGCACCTCCAAGGACAAGCAAAGATGGCAGAGTTCTATCTACACAAAATGACCCTCACGGACCTAAATGTGTGGGACCCCAATGCCAAGCTAGGGGATCTGCAATTAATGGCCATGGCGTCATGGATGAACCATGAAGAATTGAAGGCAACAAAAATGAAAAGATTGTTAATAAAAGAGAAGAATGAATCATTGATGATAAACGCTGAGCCATCAGATCCTATGGCACTCATCAGCACACACAACCTGCTTGCCAATGATCCTCAAATTGCCCCTAAATATCTAGCCAATCAGGAACAAGCCATTGCACACTTTGAAGATATGCTTAGCCTACTTGGGGATGACTGCGTCCATGCATGAATGAGAAGATGGAATACCCTACCCCAAAGCTTGCAGATCAGAGGATACCATTCCCCCATGAGGCTGAAGGAGGCATTGAAAAGAGTGCCAATGTACAAGCACTCCATGCAAAGGCTGAAGGTCAATTGGATTGGCCTTAAATTGAGTCCTCCACTCATATTAGGCATGCTGGAAGGCAGAAGAGAATAAGAAGAAGAGAAGTGGAAGGACATAAATAGAAAGGCAGGATTTTATGGAGAACATGAGCAGACCGCATTAGAAACCTGGAATGCTATGGAGGCCACTAGGGCCATTAAAGACCAAGAGATTGACTAGGTTGCTCAGAGGATGAACAACACCTTCATTAGGGGAGTGATGATGAGCCTCATAAATGGGTAATTATATGGGCTCATTTTACCTCCTAACCTAGTCAAATCAACCATTCTATTAGCTTATTGTATGATTTTCTGATTATCTTTATGCTTATAGGGTGAGTTGAGTTAGTTATTATGCCATGTGGTCTAACATGTATTTAATGCAGATTATTGATGGATTTTGAGGTTAAAGTCGATGATCTAGTGGTCAAACTGCAACAATAACTCGAAGTAGATAGAGGAGAGGACTTATAGGAGGGAATCCCCCTCATTTATTTCTCCTCACCTCGAATTCCCCTTCATTCAGCTCAGAGTACAAGAAGCTGAATCATGCACTAGAAGGCAGTCGAGCAAGTGGAAGATGATTGATAGTTATCTCGAGTTTTGGGAGCCAAGCCTCCATGATTTTAAGGAAGCTATTGGTAGCTTCAGATTTATAAGTAGAAAGGCCTAGGGCCTCACTAGGGTCAACTTTTTTTGCTTGTGTAAACTCTACTCAAATTTCGAGCTTACTATTTTATGACAGTTTTATGTAATCTTGATATTTTTTAATAATGAAGATGGAATATTTTTTGAGCTAGCACTGAGTTACCTCAGAGGGATGAATCTCTTAGGTTAGGGCCCAATACAAGTATCCAAGCTTCTCTTTACTTGTATTTGTATGCTTTACTTCAGTTTGTAGATTATTTTGCTGTTAGATGTATTTCTCTTATGGTTAAGAATAGGTTGCTTTTGATCATTTAGTAGCTTGCTTCCATTTGTGCTTTCTTTAGTAGGTTAAGCAATGATCAGAGAAGATTCAAAAGGATAGCAACAGTTCCCTGGCCTCTCTTCCTCCCTCTGGGACCATGATTTGAGACAAAGACTCTTTTGCTGCCAAAAAAACATAGATTTTCCTCATTCCTAGGACTTCTAGTGTTTGCAGCTCTCTAGTAGGTTGATAGTCCAGTTTTTCTTTGCTTTAGATCTTCTTTATCATGTTCACTTCCTGATTTGAAATATTCCTTTTACATGCTTTCCTTTCTTACAACATTTCCTAGCATTTCCATTTATACATCATAGTTTAGGCCATTTTAATGCAAAATTCTATTTTTCCTAGGATGTACTCATTACATTGGTTGCTTGATTTTCTTGGTTGACTGTCAGTTTCTATGCAGCATATTTCTTCCATCAGTAGGCTAGCTTACCAGAAATCACACCCTCAATCTGATACATGCCCTATAGGTCTCCCAAACCTCACCCCAATTCTGCTCTAGTTTCCTTCATTTTTCATAGAACTTCTTCCTCTCTCCTTGAGCAAACCCAATCATCTTTCTCTCTCTTGGTGATTCATGGTAGACCTTAAGTGCCCTAACACCTCATTCCAACCTTCGTCCACCTTTTCCACCCACTCTCACACCCTCAAAACAGCAAAAATTGCTTTTGGCCTCCTCGTGTAGGCCTCCTGTAGTTTCCCTATTTTCCTCATGTAGTTTTCCTGTGTCCTCCTGTAGTTTTCCCTGTAGGCTTTCTTTTGAAGGACGGGTGTGGGAAAAGCCTCCAGAAGGCCACCTAAGACCTCCTAGGACCCATCCACACCATCCTACATCCTCCCGAGCTCCAAAACCGTCCTCTAACCCCACCTGCTTGCTGCCCCACACACATAATAAATTAGATGCATGTTAAATTCACATAAAAACACATAAAAATCGAAAAACATGTTTTCTACTTATATACTTCTAGAAATAACATGGTTAGATGTTGCTTACTTCTTTGAGTAGGTAATGGCATTTCTTTCATTGTTTTCATAGTGTTTTTGGCAAAAGTACAATTAGCTTGTTAATTAGGATTTACTAGGTTTTGCTTTACATTCCAGTCTTTCTCCTTTCTGCAGTTAGAATAGCATCTATAGAGTAATATTTCTTTCCTTTCATCACACATAGATCTTCTTCTGAAATTTATAGAAGTTGGCTTGAGCTCCTAGCGATCTCACGCCAATTGACCAAGTGACAACTTGCAGTGAGAACTAGTACTTGTGCATATAGCACCAACGCTTCCAAGTTTGTTACAAACTACCGGGTTGATAAAAGTAAAGTTGGTAGCGTAGGAGTTGCGGCATTCTTGCTACAATACTGGTGCTCACCACAATACATGATAGATTGGCTAAATAAAAAGTTCTCTGCATATATGTTGGTTGCTTTAAGTATAGTCGCGTGTACATGCTAGTTCACATAGCTGAAGTAGCATATATAATTCTGTTTGGGAAATAAAATTATTAATATGATAATACTGATTCACCCCCCTCTCAGTATTATTTCCAACAATTGGTATCAGAGCAAGTCCTTCAGAAGAAGCTTGATCAGTTGAAGGGAGATCCATCATCATGAGTAATCAAGAAAGCGTGGGATCCATCAGACATCCAATATTTGATGGGAGCAACTTTGTTTATTGGAAAATAAGAACCACAACCTATCTACAATAACTTGGAATAGATGTCTGGGAAATTGTGGAAGGAGGATATACATTTTTGTTAGGCCCCTATACTATTAGTGTAACCCCTTATTGTTATTAGTACAACCCACTTATTATATTGATGTACCCATGTAGTGCCCATATTGTTACTATTATGCCCCATAGAAGCCCACTATTGTTATTGTGCCCTTACATTATTATTGTTATGTTGGCTTTGATTATGTTATGACCCCTTAGACTCCTATATATAGAATGGAGGTCTTTTCATTTGTATCATACAAGAATTATTCATTTATGTAATGTAAAGGAGGTTTCCCCCTCAAAGAGGCTGAATTCTAAGGCGTTGATCTATCTTTTCTATCTTTTCTTGAGCTGATTTCATAACATTTGGTATCAGAGCTTTGGATTCTAGGGTTTCGCTGCTCCAAACAGGTCATCGTGGCATTTTTGCTATAACTTTTTTTTCTGCGACGTTTCAGAAGCTAAAAAAAACCCATTTTAGAAGACATCGCGCTGAAGCTTGGGTCCGAATTTTAGAGCTTTTCGTACTATATTTGCGGAGATATGATCTGAGGAAGTTGGTCTTTTTGTAGACTCGTGAATTACATTCCAAACAGGTGACCTGGGGAAAATCGTCATAGCTTTCTCTCTAAGAATCAGATTGAAAGTTCATAAGAATTTGCAGAAAGAGGCCGGACTGTAGTTTCTTATAGATATTTTGCAGAGCCAAAGGTTGAAACTGTGACACCTGGCACTTCATACAAGTTCGCTCTTCTGGAAAGGTCTATAATCAGGTCATCTTGGGAGATTGTGGATAACTCTTTCTTGGAGAATCCAATTTGGATTAGACCGATGGCATTGGAAAGAGAACATAGAGGGCTACCATAGGGCGTAATTTCAGAACTTAAAGATCTGAAAGTACAAAGTTACAGTCGTTTCAAGATCGAGCTCCTAAAATCAAGAAAAAGAAAGATGAGGAAGTTTGATGGCAAGGATTCGGTAAATTGGATACTTCAGATGGAGCAATATTTTGATCTACATGGTGTACCACTGTTACAAAACGTATGTATTTCATCTTCATATTTAGAACCAAATCAATTTTTATGGTATGAAGGGATTTGTTCTCGTAAACAACTTGTTACATGGTCAATTTTCACGGAGGGAATGATAGCACATTATGAGGATAATAGAGCAACACCACAACAATTGGAAAGAGTAAAAGGGCTTTGTGACATAGTGGAAGGAAAAATTATGGAAACCAGGAAGCATACCCCTCACAACTATAAAGATGGAAGTTTTGTTTCTCCTAGCCTTCCAAAACCTACAAGGGTTACACCACAACAATTGGAAGAAAAAAGAGAAAAAGGGCTTTGTTACAATTGTGATAGCAAATGCACTAAAGGTCATAAGTGCACTGAGAAGAAATTATTTTACATAGAATATGAAGAGGAGGAAGAAAAGGATCAAGAAACATCAAAAGAAGAAGATATACGCCAGGACCCCGCCCCAGAGAGAGAAGAAATGAATCAGACCATATCTTGTAAAGCATTGGCAAGAATTACCACTCCTCAAGCTCTCAAGATAGAAGGACATATCAAGAAGAAAAAGGTGCAAAAAGTGGAAGATCACATCGAGAAAGAAGAAATGGATCCAACCATATCTTGTAATTCATTGGTCGAAATTACCACTCCTCAAACTATCAAGATAGAAGGACATATCAAGAAGAAAAATGTTCAAGAAGTGAAAGATCACATCGAGCATCAAGAAATGAATCCGACCATATCTTGTAAAGGATTGGAAGAAATTACCACTCCACAAACTCTAAAGATAGAAGGACATATCAAGAAGAAAAAGGTTCAAACAGTGAAAGATCACATCGAGCATCAACAACAAGTTCTCCAAATTTTAAAAGATAATGCCACTTCGATGCAAAATCAAACGAAACAACAAGTAGATCAACATCGTAGTGAAAAATGTTTTGATGTAGGTGATTGGGTATTTTTATTGCTACATCTCAAGAAAGTTATTTATGAGAAGGAAATGTTGGCAATACTACATACACTTAAAAAATGGTGACCTTACCGAATGGGAAGACACTTCAAGGATGAGGATGTGGAAGCAATGTTTTGTGCTATTTCTATTATCCAACCAGATTGGATAAATGAAGCAAGGGATGAATGGAAGAAGGATGAAGAAGTATGGCCACTTATTCAAAAGTTGCAAAAGATCCCAATTCAAACAATATTGCCAGAAATTGAGGAGGAAGGAAAAATCATATTGGAACCTAGAGCAGTCACAGAAACAAGAACTCGACAGCTATGAAATCGATCAATTTTAGAGTATCTCATCAAGTGGAAGAACTTACCCGCTGAATATTCCACATGGGAGGACAAGAATTTTATACAAAAGCATCAAGAACTACTCAAGCATTTAGCACAATGCTTTTCGAAGGAGAGGGGCATGTTAGGCCCCTATACTACTAGTGTAACTCCTTATTGTTATTAGTACAATCCACTTATTATATTGATGTACCCATGTAGTGCCCATATTATTACTATTATGCCCCATAGAAGCCCACTATTGTTATTATTGTGCCCTTACATTATTATTGTTATGTCGGCTATGATTATGTTATGACCCCATAGACTCCTATATATAGAAAGGAGGTCTTTTCATTTGTATCATCCAAGAATTGTTCATTTATGTAATGTAAAGGAGGTTGCCCCCTCGAAGAGGCTGAATTCTAAGGCGTTGATCTATCTTTTCTATCTTTTCTTGAGTTGGTTTCATAACAATTTTCAACAACAATTCCTACAGATACAACAGGTAAAAAGAAATATGAAACCAATGCCAGACCTATTAATACTCTATTGGGAAGTCTGTCACAATCAGAGTTTGTCAAAGTCATGCAACTCAAATCAGCCAAAGAAATATGGGACAAAATCGTTATGAGCTATGAAGGAGACTCTCAGGTAAAACGTGCTAAACTTAAAACTCTCAGAATTCAGTATGAAACTCTTAAGATGCATAGTGATGAAAGTATAGCTAGTTACTTCTTATGTATATATGAGGTTGTAAATTGTATGAAGAATCTGGGTGAGGAAATAAAAGAAGTTACCTTAGTTGAGAAAGTTTTGAGATCCTTGTCTGCTAAATTTGAATCAAAAGTGTCTGCCATAGAAGAAAAACAGGATCTGTAGACCATCACTATGAAACAGCTTCATGGAATCTTAACTACCTTTGAGATGAGAAAAGGAGGACCATCAGATATGAGAGAAGCTGCATTTAAAGCTTCAAAAGGAAAGGACGAACACAATGAATCAGGACATATTTAAGAAGAAGAAGATGAGGTAAACTTTGTTAATAAGCTTCAACAGGGTTCCAGAAGATTTAGAGGTAAGCTACCCTTCAAATGATTTTCCTGTGGCAGAGTCGGTCATTATGTTGCCAAATGTCCTCATAAAGATAAATATGAAAAAGGGAAGGAATATGCAAAATGGAATAGAAAGCAAGTTGTAAATAAAATGAGTTACTATACTCATGAAGATAGCGATGGTTTATCAAATAATGATGAAGATGAAAATAGTAATGACTATAGACTTCTAATGGCTTATGACAATGATAATTTTTTGGATGCTTTAGAAGAAGATGACCTTCATGAAGAAATATCTAAACTCAAAATCTGTTTAGAAGAAAAGAATATGATTATAGATACCTTGACAGATCAACTTGCTGAAAAAGAAAAACACATTGAAAAACTAGAATGTGAAATTGTGGGTCTAAGAAAGGATATTGAGAAAATGAAATCTCTCAATCTTAGATTTGCTAAAGGATCAGAAACCTTAAATGAAATTATCAAAGTGCATCATTCTCCTCTGATAAAGATAGATCTTGGATATACTGAAGAAGCATCTCAATCGCACAAGACGTCAACCTCCACTAAAAGCTATCTTGATGCAGCAAAGACCAGTGAGCAGTATGAAAATCGTCGGCAAAGGCATAAAGCAGATTAGCAAGTAAATCAGACTCAATTTATTCCAAGAATCCATAACCAGACTCAGGTAAATACTCAAAAGATGAATATCGATAGAAACTACAATCACCAGGTCAATAGATTCGATAATCGCAGGAACTTCTTTAATGGGTAATGTTTTTCATGTCATAATTTTGGACACAAAGCCACTCAATGTGTTGCTTACAAAACCATCATGACTAGAGAAGCACGAAATCAAAGGACTATGACAGGGATCAAGAAAAGTTCCTATAATAACATTTCTCTTCTTGAAAATGAAATAGAATGTTCAGTCTGTAACAACTTTGGTCATGAAGAATCTAAATGCAGGAGCAAATTTCAGAAAAAATCTCAAAAGGAGAAAACTCCATTAAATCCAAAGATGTGGAGAAGGAAAGAATATCAAACAAAAATATGTGGTATAGCCTTGTATGCAAAAGGACAAGAAAATCAGTGGTACATCAACAGTGGATGCTCAAAACACATGACAGTGACAAGGAAAAACTTCACCCATATAATGCCTTAGAAAAGGAAAATAATGTCTCATTTGGAAATGGCACTCCTGCTGTCATAAAAGGTAAAGGCTCCGTTTTCTTGAAAGAAAAGGTTAAAGCTGGAAATGTTATGTATGTAGATAGTTTAAAGTATAACATGTTAAGTGTCACTCAAATGTGTGATCAAGAAAATGAAGTGGTGTTTCGATCAAACGGATGTGTTGTTCATGAGCTTGATACAGGAGAGACCGTGATCAAAGGTACAAGAAATCCAAACGAATTATACATACTCAAGGGAGGATAACAATAGTGCTATCTAGGCAAAAATGATGAAAACTAGCTGTGGCACAGAAGATTGGGACATCTATGTTTTTCTCAAATAAGAAAAGCATGCAGATTCAAGGCTATTCATGATCTTCCAGATATCAACATCCCTAAAAATACAAGATGAAAACCATGTCAAATTGGTAAGCAAACCACAGCTTACTTCATTGAAAAAGAAGGGTCAGCTAGTAAGCCTCTTGAACTTGTCCATACTGATTTATATGGACCATCAAGGAAAAAGTCACATCGTGGAGAAGAATATTTTATTTTGTTCATTGATGATTTTTCCAAAATGTGTTGGATAGGTCTTCTAAAGCATAAAGATGTAGCATTTGAAAAGTTCCAAGCCTTCAAAGCTTTGGTTGAAAATTAATCATATCAAAAAATCAAATGCCTCAGATCTGATCGAGGAGGGGAATTTACCTTGAATGAATTCTTTGACTTTTGTGAACAACATGGAATAAAAAGGAAATTCTCCACGGCAAGGACTCCTTAGCAAAATGGAGTGGTATAAAGAATGAACAGAACTATTCAACAAATGGATTGAGCTATGCTAGTTGAATCTGGAACACCTACAACCTTCTGGGGTGAAGCTGCATTCACCACCGTAACTATTCTCAACGAAGCAAATATTCAGGTAAATAGCACTCAAACTCCACATGAACTTTAGTATGGTAAGACTCCTACTGTAAAATACTTTAAAGTTTTTGGAAGCAAATGTTATATCAAAAGGACAGATGAAAAACTTGGTAAGTTTGAATCCAGAGCAGATGAAGGTATTCTCTAGGTTTTTCTTCCAGAAGTAAAGGATATAAATGTTATAATAAAAGACTTGGAAAAATTGTTGAAAGCATTGATGTTGTAGTTGATGAAGCATGCAAAATCCAAAATAGATAAAAGCATAAGATTATGACAATGAAGAAGGTGGGGACTATTTTCCCACATCAAATCAAAATGATATTGAAGAAGAAGCAAATGAATCTCTAGAAGAAGAGATAATGGTAGAAGAAAAGACTCCATCCAGGTATGTTCAGAAAAATCATCCAGAAACTCAAATTTTAAGGGAAAAAGAGGCAGGTGTACAGACGCGAAGAGCTATTACAGGGACCTCAATCTATCTAGCATTACTATCCTCCACCAAACCTCAAAATGTAAATGAAGCATGCAAAGATGAATGTTGGGTCAAAGCCATGGATGAAGAACTTGAAAAAATTGAAAAGAATGATACTTGGGAATTAGTTCCTAGACCTCATGATAAAGATATTGTAGGAATGAAATGGATATTCAAAAACAAGCTAAATGAAAATGGAGAAGTCATTAGAAACAAGGCTAGACTTGTTTGTAAAGGGTATGCTCAACAAGAAGGTATCGATTTTGAAGAAACTTTTTCACCTGTTGCTAGAATTGAAGCCATAAGGATGTTTCCTGCTCTTTCTAGCTTTCAGAAATTCAAAGTATATCAAATGGATGTAAAATCAGCCTTTCTAAATGGAGATTTAGAAGAAGTTTATATTGAACAGCTAGAAGGATTCATTCTTGGAAATGATGCAAAACTTGTATGTAGACTCAAAAAGGCCCTCTATGGTCTGAAACATGCTCCAAGGGCCTGGTATGACCATCTTGACAAATATCTACACCAACAAGGTTTTACAAAAGGATTGGAAGATAGCAATCTATATACAGATATTGTAACTGATAAATTTCTAATCATTATTGTTTATGTTGGTGATATCATTTTTGGTAGCAATGAAGAATCCATGAGTCAAAATTTTGCCTCAGTAATGCAACAAGAATTTGAAATGTCCTTTCTTGGTGAACTTACCTATTTTCTTGGTCTACAAGTTCAACAAAATAAAGATGGAATTTTCCTTTCACAAACCAAATATCTCTAACAGATATTGAAAAGGTACGGCATGGAATATTCTAAACCTGTATGTACCCCAATGGTAACAGGATGCAATCTCAGCTAAAATGATGAATCAATAGCAATACATCAACCAACTTACAGATCCATGATTGGCAGTCTGCTTTATCTAATAGGTACCCAACCTGACATGATGCATGTAGTAGGAATAGTTGGAAGATTCCAAGCAAATCCAAAGGAATCACACCTTCAGGCAGTCAAAAGAATTTTTAAATATCTTCAAGGAACTCAGAACTTTGGTTTATGGTATCCTAGAGATACAAATCTCACTCTTCATTCATATACATATGCATTCTATATGGGTTCCAGGTTAATGTCTTGGTTCAGCAAGAAAAAAATTTCAATTGCATTATCTACAGCTGAAGCAGAATATGTGGTTGCCGCATCTTGCTGCACACAACTACTTTGGATGATGCAAACCTTGCAACACATTCAGATCACATGTACTCCACCCATCTCCATTCTATGTGATAATACAAGTGCCATCATTATTTCAAAAAATCCAGTCATGCACTCCAATACAAAGCACATACCCATCAATTACCATTTTCAATGTGAACAAGTGCTTGAACAAAAGGTCAAATTGGAGTATGTTCCCTCCAAAGAACAGGTTGTTGATATATTCACTAAACCACTGCCCAGAGAGACATTTGAATATCTCAGACAAAAGCTGGGAGTAGTTGCTGCATCATCCTGCTATTAAAACCAATTTTTTCAGAGAAAGGTTATTATACACATGTTTCATGAAGTGTAGCCGCGTACACACGTGGGTTTCTGTGGGTAAAGGAGAGTATATGTGTTTCAAACAAGAAATACAGTGGGGCAGGCTATGATATGGGTGCTCTGACTGATGTTGATGATCGATGTCTATATGCTCTGTTCTAATTTTATCTGTCTGACAAAGATGCCTTGATCATTGACCTGTTTACAATGCATAGGTAGCATAGGTTCAGGGGGAGCATTAGCCTTCATACATTCAGCATTGTTGGCATTATGGTTACTGAGTCTAGCTATGGCTTCAAATATTTATACCATTTGCTGCTCAAGTCATGTAAAAGCCTAGGGTGTGATATGTCTTCTCATACATTTGAATGAGTCCTCTTGGACAAATGATGTAATATTTCTTGTTTCTATCTTGTATAAACAATTGGTTTATCCCCGCTAGGTTGGGTGGATGAGTCAAATTTGGTATATCCCCACTTGGTTGGGAGATGGATGTATGTATCAGTCATTGGTGATAGGAAGGTCATCCTCACATAGTTGAGTTATAGAGTCATGTTATTCTTTTACAAAATATTTTTGCAGACCCTGCTTGTGCTCAAGGGGAGCATGGACGATTTCAGTACATCTCATCATGTACAAAAGGGGATCTCAATTAGAGAATTCGGCCTGTACTCAGGGGGAGCATGACCAGCATAATGTATGTCAAAGGGAGAAATTATCTTGGCCCATCTTTTTCCCTTGATGTCAAAGGGGGAGAGTGACTTGGTGTTGTTGTTGCCATCAAGTCCAAAGGGGGAGATTGTTGGCATTATGATACAGGTGTTGTCCTTGATGGAAACTTACTCAGATGAAAGATCATTGTACAACAGGTTAACAGTAAAGAATTATAGATCAGATTACAGAGAATGAAGAAAGAAAGGTATACGCAGGTTCACCTTGTCCAAGTAGTATATACACGCGGGTTAACAGAACAAAAAGAGCGTATACCATAAACATGCACCTTCATAAGAGGAAAAGCACGTACATTTTGGAAAACTAAATTTTTGGTCTAAGGTATTTGGTCCAAGGTATTTTTTATCCAAGTTATTTGGTTCGAGGTATTGACCCTAGGTATTTGGTCCAAGGTATTGGTCCTAAGTGGTTTTGGTCCATGGGATTGAGAAAGGCCTAAAACTATATAAGGAGGAGAAGATCATTAGGCCAGGGTGTGCAAGTATCGAATATCTAATGAAGTGTGAGATCTAGTATGCAGCTTATTAGGTTATGGTGCTTTGATGGATCTGAACCAAGGATGAACCTTAGTGGTTGATGAGGGATAAGATCTAATGATGGATCGAGATCTTAAGGCTTGAAATGATTTATCATTATGTGGTTTGGTCATGTATAGTCTAGATCTGAATACTGACGCATGTATTATTCCGTAAATGTTATGATCTGAGTATAACTGAAGTCTGGAATAGCTGCAAAATTATAAATTAATATTTACAGATGTGTATGTCGGTTGGCTTTGATAAAAGCGTGTATACACGCTGGTTCTACACATGGAAGTAGCGTATACCTTATGAAGTATGTTTCATTTGTTTCTGCTTGCTGTTGTAGACTTCTGGGTTCTGCTTTGCGTTTTGGTTACTATATTATGGTGATAGTATTCTAAATGATTAGATTAATTGATTGTGATTTGCTACAATGATGATGAGTGGTCAAAGTGATTGATTGATTTAGTTGTGATGTTTGAGTTTCAGTGATTGGTTGACGCAGATGTATTTGATGATAGTATTGCAATTATGATGTTGTTTATGGGCCCAATATGAAAATTGGATGAAACAAGGCCTTCATGTGTATTGTTGTGTACCAAGAGCATCCAGTTTGAAAATTCATGAAACGTGGTCAATGGAGGAAGAAATAAGGTCATAGCCTTCCATAAGTCGGTGCCTACGTACTAGTAAACATATCGTCTAGTACAAGAGCTAGGGGGTTGTAGCTCCATTACAGTAGAAGTTGGAGAACGAGAGAAAGTTGTAACCTTCTGCAAGTAGAAGCCTGCGTGCTGGTATGAGTCTATACCAGTACAAGATTGTAAACAGATTTTCTTATTATTAAAAGAAGACAAAGACGATAGCAGCAAGTGGTTTTTACCCACATTGGGTTTCCACCTTATATATTGGTGTTCATGTGTGTTGTTTATGTGTGATGCTTTATTATGCTTTTACTGCACTGTCTATTAAATCTCTGATATACTAGTTAAAGTTCAATACATAATAGATTGGCTAAATCAAAATTTCTCTCCATATACACTGGTTTCTTTAAGTACAGTCACATGTACGCGCTAGTTCACTTAGTTGAAGTAGCATATATAATTATGTTTTGGAAATAAAATTATTAATCTAATAATACTAACTCACCCCCCTCTCAGTATTATTTCCAACAAGAATGTCGCAGGGTAAATTTTCAACATTGTTTAACAATGGCGTTAAAAATGATTTTCAAGCATGACATTAAAGATAAAATGTCAAGTGTTTGAAAAGCCTTAAAATTCCAACGATTTTTAGACATGACATTAAATTTAAAATATCATGTCTTTGAAAAACCTTAAAATTCCAACAATTTTTAGGCATGGTGCTAAGAAAAAATACTTATCACTGTTTTCAACCATAGCATTAACAATAAAATATCACGACTTAGAAAAACATTAAAATCTTGACAATTTTTCAACCATGGAATTAAAACCAAAGATTATGACAACAAAAAAACTTAAGTTTTCAAAATATTTCAAGCATGACATTATGGAAAAATTTTATGACTAAAAAAAGGTTTAAAAATAAACACTAGAATGAAAGAGTTATTATACCAAGAGAAATTTATTTTTTAAATGCTAAATGTATAATGATTTTAAAATCTTAGCCTAAGACAACTTGATACAATGCAACAAAATTTAAAAATCAACCATCAAATTAACAAGGAGTGTAGGTAAACTCGACCCATTATAATGAAAACTTAAATACCAACTATGAAATTGACACATCTTAAAATTTTAAAATCAACTATCAAATTGCACATAATGGGATCATGTTGCTAGATGAGCATCGACACAGACCCTAATAATAATAATAATAAATAAAACTGAAAAATACAAAAGAAAACAAAAATTCAAATATTGAAAAAAAAATAAAAACAATAAGAAAAAACACAAAAAATAATAACAAGTAATAGAACATAAAACAAAATTTAAAAAACATGACAAAAAAAATCAAATATATAAAATATATAAAAAACCAAAAAAAAACTATTAAAAGAAAAACAAAACAAAATTGACTTGTAAAATTTAAAAATTTAAACCGAAAAAAAAAATGAAAAATGGAAAATATTTCAAAAAAACACACAATTTAAGAAACAAGTTAAAAATTAAACCAATAAGAAGTCAAGGACAATTTTATTTTTAAGTTAAAACAAAAAAAAATAAAAATAAAAAATAAAACATTTGAATTAAAAAAAAAAAAGAAAATTAAAATTAAAAATTTAAAAATTAAAATTAAAATTAGAAAATTAAAATTTAAAAAAAATTGAAATATATATATATATATATATATATATATATATAAACGAAAAAAAAAATCGGTAGTCTCGGGGTGGCCAGGGACCGATTCCCGAAATCGGTGCTTGGCCACCAAGAGTCGATTGGGTTGTGTAGTGGGCAGGGAGGGAGTTGCACACAACTGCCTCCCCTCCCACCTCGAGCCCATTGGACCACGGGAATTGCTTCTTTTTTTCATTTTTTTTTAATTTCTTTTAATTATTTTTTATGAATTTTAATTTTGATTTTTGTTTTTTTATTATTTGTAATTTTGCTGGTTTTTTTATTTAAATTTTATTTATTTATTTATTTTTTTAATTTTATTCTTTTATTTTAATTTCTTTTTGTAATTATTTATTTATTGAGGTTTTCATTTTTTATTTATTTTTAACTTATAAAAAATTATTTTAGATATTTTATTATTATTATTATTGTTCTCTTAAATTATATGTTTTTTATAAATATTTTCATTTTTTATTTTTATTTTTTAATTATAATTTATTATTTTTACAAGTTAGTTTTGTTGTTTTTACATTTTTATGGTTTTCTTTTTCTTTTTCTTTTGTTTTACCAACATGAAAATCACCAACATTTAAAAAATATTATCCACACCTAATACATTAGAAAATTTAAAGTGTAAAAAATAAGCCCTCTAAACAAAAAGGGTTGATGTTGCATCACCACTTTTCAAAATCAAGATGAAAATCAATAACAAAAAAAATTGTTCATACTTGATACATAAAAAAATTTAAAGTGTAAAAAATAAGCCCTCTAAAAAAATGTGTTGATGTTGTATCAACACTTTTCAAAATCAGCATGAAAATCACTAACATTTAAAAAAAAAGTTCATACTTGATACATAAGAAAATTTAAAGTGCCAAAGATATGCTCTAAAAAAATGTGTATTCTGAGTCAACACTTTTCAAAATTGAGTGATTTTTTGCAACCTCAAAAAAACGGGTACTAGGTAATTTTCTCGTTTGATTGGTAGCTATGTTACATTTGTTTGTATGATTGTAGCTGTAAAAATACCCAGTCACCTACATCAAAACATATTTCATTGCGATGTTGATCTTCCAATTGTTTCATTCGATTATGTGCCATGGTGAGGTTATCCTTTAAGAGTTGTAGAACTTGTTGTTGATGCTCGATGTGATATTCCATTTCTTGAACCTCAGAATTTTCTCTTAAAGATAAAGTGCCACAAATGGGGTCATTTTTGCAGTAGTATGGAAGGAAGTGTTATACCACCATTCACCTAGAGGTAACCACTTGACCCATTGTGTTTGTTTATTAGATACAAAGAAACGAAGATATCCTTCCAAACATTTGTTCGCTATCTTAGTTTTCCCATGGGATTGAGGAGGACAAGATGAGTTATGAGCTAATTGAGTACAAAGACAGGAAATTATTTCTGTCCAAAATGTTCTTGTGAAAATGGGATCTCTGTCACTTACTATAATCTTTGGGTTTCCATGAAGCTTTTGAATTGTTTTCATAAATGCAGTAACAACTATACTCGCTTTAAAAGGATGAGATAATGCACAAAAATGTGCATACTTGGTAAGTCTATCAACTACCACCATGATGATACTATTTCCTTCATACATGGGTAAACCTATGATAAAATCCATTGAGACCTCCTCTCAACATTGACTTGGAATGGCTAAAGGTTGTAATAGACCTAGGGTCTTAATTGTCTTAACTTTATTTTGTTGACAAACCAAACATTCTGCCACAAACTTATGAATATCAGATTTAAGGCCATCCAAAAAAAATTCCTTCTTGACCCTACCTCAAATTTTTAAAAATCTTGAGTGCCCTCCTAAGGGAGACGTGTGCAATTTCAAAAGAATATTTCTTTTGAGTTAGGAATTCTTACAAAGATATAAGTGATCTTTGTACCATAATGAATCATTTTTCCAGCTAAATGTATCATATGTACTGGTATCTTGCTGCAACTTTTGAATAAGTGACCACATCTATTCATCACTCTTCCATTCATCCCTTGCTTCGGTTATCCACTCAGGTTGGATAATAGAAATGGCACAAAGCAATGCCTCCACATCCTCATCATTTCTTGAGATTGCATGAACAATAAAATTTTGCTTCCCTTTTTTGTATATGATTTCAAAGTCATAACCCAACATCTTTGTTACCCATTTTTGCTGCTCTTTTGAAGATAATATTTTTTCCAAAAAGTATTTAAGACTATCATGATTAGTTTTTACCTTGAAGTTTCTTCCCATTAGGAAAGGTCACCATTTCTTTAGTGCATGCGGTATTGCAAACATTTCCCTCTCATAAATAGGTTTGTGTAGACACTTTCCTTTGATTGGATGACTTTCAAAAGAAATGGGTCTTCGTTCTTACTTTAAAAAAACAACAACTCCATTTCCTAGGGCATCACATTCCAAAATAAATAAAAAATTGTGAAGTTTGGCATAGCTAAGACTGGTGCTTCACACATTATCTCTTTAATATGTTCAAATTCCTTCATTGCTTCTGGAGTCTAAGAAATTATGTTAGAGGTTCCGCTATTCTCCTGTAATTATTAACATACTTGAGATAATACCCTGTCAACTCAAGAAATCCTTAAAGATCCTTTATGGTTGTGGGGATTTTCAATTCCTTAATGGCTTTAATATTGTTAGGTTCTACCTTAACACCCTCATGAAATACAATATGACCCAAATATTCCACCTCTTGTACTCCAAAGAAACATTTGGAGGTTTTTTCATATAGTTGTTTCTCCTACAATAGATTGAGCACGTTGTCAATGTGTTGAACATGAACCTTCCAAGAATTGTTTTAGATTAGTATATCATCAAAAAATACTCAAAAATTTTCCGAGGAAGGGTTTGCAAATGGAATTCATCAAACCTTGAAATGTGGAAGGTGCATTAGTAAGGCGAAAATGCATGACAAAAAATTCATAATGACCCTCATGAGTTCTAAATGTTGTTTTTGGAATGTCTTCAATCTTCATTCTAATTTGATGATATCTTAAATGAAGATCCAACTTGGTGAAGTAAATTTCTCCATGTAATTCATCCAACAATTCATCCATTCCAGGAATGAGAACTTTATCTTTAATAATGAGATTTTTGAGATCCCTATAATCGAGACACATATGCCATGACCCATCCTTCTTGTGCACCAATACTACTAGAGTAGAGAAAGAACTTTGACTAGGTTGAATTATACCAGCCTATAACATTTCTGCAACCATACGTTCAATTTCACTCTTTTGGGCATAAGGATATCTATAAGGCATGATGTTTGGAGGAACACTTCCTGGAACTAAATGAGAAGCATGATCATGATCACGAATAGGTGGGATGACTTTTGGAGTCTCAAATGCCTCAGAATGATTATCCAAGACTTTTTGGAGATCTGGAGAAATAAATGATTTCAATGTTTGAACCTCTAGTGAGCATAATTGTGCAATTACACCCCGTTTTTGTTTCTTCAGTAGATTTTTCATGCTAGTAGAGATTATTATCTTCCCTATTTTCCCTATGATACCCCTTGATTCAAATTCCTTTTCTTTCCAAAATAAATTCAAGAAAATTTCTTGAAAATTGAAATCTATCATCCCCAAAGATTGTAACCATTGGACCCCTAGTACAAAATCAACACCACCCATTGGCATGGAAAGAATTGGACTATTCAATACATATTACCCCATGGCTATCTTGATATTATGGCCCTTTCCAAAGAAATTTATAGTTCCTCCATTTGCAACCTTCACTTGAAACTTTGGTGCTAGATATAAGAAGCAATTCAGGTCTTGGCTATCTTACAATGAATAAAATTATGGGTACTACCCGAATCCATCAACAATATTACCTTTGTCTTCTTGATATATGCTTCTATCTTAAGAGTTTTAGGAGTGGTAATTCCTACCAATGCATTACAAGATATGGTCGAATTCATTTCTTCTTTCTATAGGGTTGGTTCCTGGTGTATATCCTGCTCTTTTGATGTTTCTTGTTCCTTTGCTTCCTCCTCTTCACAGCCTATGTAGAATAATTTATTTTTAGCACACTTATGACCTTTAGTGTATTTTCTATCACAATTGTAACAAAACCCTTTTTCTCCTTTTTCCTCCAATTTTTGTGGAGTCAACCTTGTAGATTTTGGAAGACTAGATGCAACAACACTTCCATATTTATAGTTGTGAGTGGTAGACTTCCTTGTTGCCATAATTTTGTTTTCAATTTTTCTTGCCACCCTGTTACACAGTATTTTGTCATATCTCTTGTTCACTTCTCGTACCATATCCATAAGTTCTAAAACATTGACTACTGTGTAGCATATACATCATGATATATAGACTAAAACCTCCCCGAAGAACAAAGGAAAACTTCCTTGAATCCATTCTTGAGAAGGTTGCCTAAAAACCTAATTTTTGGCATCAGAGCATTTTTCTCCATTGCCTACCCATGTTGATGGCAGGTTGCTCAGTTATACACTCGCACTGTCAGCACGGGTTTTCATAGGAAAACCCGCATTGAACCTATTTTGGCAGGTTTTCCCAAACTGGAGGAGAAGCTTCGCTCACTAGAACCTTCAGGAACAACAAGCTTTATATTGTTTGTTGTTGATATGATCGAGCTCTTTCATTTTGGCCTCTTGATCTTATCATCATGGGCTTTCCCCTTGAGATGTGGACCTTCCTCCCTCTTTTGTGGATGCCTAACTCCCTCCCTTCATATAAATTCACTCCCTTACATCCCCAAATGGTTGGTCATTGATTGTTGCATCCCTATGCTAAGATTATGCTTACATGTTACCCATTCTAGCTTGGAGAAGGAGTGCTTGAAGAGTCTTTTCCTGGAATTGGACATCCACCAAAAGGAGGGCTCCAACATCAAGGCATAGGTTGTATGCTTCCCTTTTTAGTTTCTTAATATAACATTTGATGTTCACTTTCCATAATTGTGTAAATTCTTATGCTATTAGGTTAATGTTCCTTGATCTGTTAAGTATTTTATGTTTGATATATGTTATATATGCTCTTGTATCTTGCATAGTGCTTTGATCTTCCTGGCAGGTATCCGAACACGGAAAACAACTAAGGAGAGAGGTATAGAGTGAAAGATTCAAACCCATCTCTAAGGATTGATCGATTAGCATCAGAATGAGGTAGGTTTCTCCTTCTTCCTGCACTTGTGAAACATAAGCTAGGAAAGTGTGTTAGATCGTTTGGTTTGTTGTAGACCCACTCATTGGGCTAGAGGGATCACCTCTGTCTGCAGAGGGGATTTTCCTTCACAACAAAATGAAAACTCCATTGGGAAAGCTATGGACTTTTGATCCTTCTTTCTCAACTCATCGCTTTACTAGTTTGATTGACCATCATGTTCTCAGTTATTTTGGGTTGATATAAGTCTGCACAATCACTGGTTGCTATCTTAGAGTGCTCAATCTAGAAGTGTTTGTAAAATTATTTTTATTTTTTTCCTTTTTCCTCACCCAACACACTTTCTGATCTGACAGTCACACTGCCACTGCGCTTTTTATTAAAACAATAGCGCTTATCCCCTGTTCAATGCTTGTTTGGCCTTAACAACCTTGCTAATCCCTGAGATTGGAAAAATCTAGGGTTTCTCTGTCAAACCCGAGTGTGTTTGAGCCCTTGAGATCTTGTTTTTTCCTGCATGACTGGATTTTGTTGGTGTTTTGATTGATTACCTCATTTTTTTAGAAAATTTTATTCCTTTGAACTTTCAAGTGTTTGAGTGCAATTGGATTTATTTTAGGGTTTATTGGTCAATTGGTTGTCACTTGCCACTTGTGAGCGTCTTTGGTTCTCTAGTTTGTTGAATGATTAGGTATGTTCATCAGCTAAAATCACTTGAAATATTGACTTACATTTGTTTCGGTTTTTCTGGCGAAAAGTTGTTTTTCATGTGCATTAGGTCATCTTGCATTTGAAATTTATCTCTGTAATTTATCAAATATAGATTACATTGTTTCATTTGTAAACTGAAATGTGTATATTTGTTTATCTATTTGAAAGAGAAAGTGAAAGACAATTTCATTAAGTGCTTTTGAATTGGTGTTGCTTTGATTGATGCTTTGTTTTCATTAGGAGTATTTTGAATCAAAATCTCCTATTTTGCTTTAGTTGAAGCTTAGTTGCATGTGAGCAATTTAAAATCAAAGAGAAAATCATAAAAGTAAAGTGCATATTAGTGAAGTGAAGGTCATTTTTTCTTTCAATAGCTTGCTTGTTCATTAGTGAAAGTGAAGTTTAGCTTTGCTTTTGCATTTTGCACTTGGAAGAGTTAGTGGAGGCATATTGTTTGATGCATTAATTGCTTGAACTCTCTTCCCTCGTTAGCATAGAATTCATTGAAATGAAAGGTTTCCTTTTTCTCATATAGTTGCATTCTAGGATTTAGGTGACATTGTTTGAGCCTGAAAATGAAACCTAATTCAAGAAAAACTTTAAAATTTACTGAATTAACCTAAGGAGCATTTGGAACATAACACAAACATTTAGAGGTCTAGGTTAGAGATGTGTTCCAACGTCTATAAACCTAGTAGTTGTCATTAACTGCTTGCATTGTATCATAGGGGTAAGATCTCATTCCAGTGCCGAAGTATATAGAAGGTTCTCCAATACTCTAGGGTATGTCGGAGGCACTCTAGCATGGTAAGTATAACAGACTCTCTCACTGAACGATTATGTATTAGACATCGCTAACATGGGCTTGTGCTCCCCATATCGTCAAGTATATATTAGGACACCCCACTAGGTTGCTATCCTTTAGCCACAGGTAACCGAGTCAGTTGCCTTGTAAACGTGATACACAAAACACAACATTTGGGGAGATTGTCCATCATACGTTAAGTCCTTGGTTTCAATTGAGGTGTATATAATGGTTCATGAATACTTGGCAAACCCTCTTGCCTAGTACACCCTTTTTTATTTATTTCTTACTTTTAAGTTATAAAATTTAACTGCCCACGATAACATGACTTACCTATGCAGTTATCCTTGGCCTCATATTTCCTGATTAATAGTAAATTTTAATTGTAGGCTCAAATCAACCACTCCTTATTTTTTTTGAGAAAAGGTCATCATGGTTAAACCAGTGGGTTCACCTTACATTTCCCCTTCATCATCTTACACTGGAGGGTCATCACAATGAGTTCATCCTAAGTTTTCACAGTCACTTGAAGCCCAAGGTCTTGAATTTGGAATTATCCCAAGTATCCAACCCCTTGCTTCTCGTCCTCCACCTTGAGAATCATCATCATCTTAGGAATCTAATACAAAAACCCCTAAGATTCCAAAGAGGTTTGTTTTATTCCCTCTAAATCCGATTTTTGATCCATTGGTTATATCTCCTAAACAACCTTATAGTCAATATGACAATCTTGGTATATCTTTGGAGTTATCTCCACAACCATCTCAGATTCCTCCTCACCAATTGGTTCCACCTATGGCTTCAAAAGGTTAGTTTCTAGCCTCTTCTCATGGTCCTCTCGAAGTATTAGTGACTCATACTCTTGGTCTTCACAATGATTATGAATATGACTTTCCACCTGAAGGTTATCCATATGCGGGAAATGTTGCACCTCCACCACCCCCAAAAAGCAATGAGCCTTTATTTCTATTTGGTGTGGAAGTTAGTCGCTTGTTAGAAGGCACTCAAGGGACATGGTTGTACTTAAAGAACCTTTTATATCACAACAGACCCAATTGATATAACAACTACAACCCTCCACATCTTTGGGTTCTCATGTTTACATGAGTAGAATAGTGCCTATTTCGGTTGCCATGCAATCAAAAGACTATCAAACTCCTCAAAAAAAGACTATGGAGAAACAAGTTACTGATACACCTTCTACTTCTACTCCTCCCAGTTCTTGTCCTCTTCATATTGAGAGAATGAATTTGTTATCCAATCACCTCCCAAGGGTGTCCTTTGAAAATCATCTTACAATCTGAATGCACGAGTTGCCCAACATTACAATATTGTTGAAGATTTAACTCAAGCACCTTAGGTGATGTGTACCTTGGAAATTCTCCAAACTTGTCCAACGCAATGGAAAGAATTACTATCTGCTATAGGATGAATTGACCCTCTGAATTCGAACTTGATCACTTTCGACTTGGAAAATCATGTTCCTTGGCTTCCCCATCAACTTGTGTTTTTTTATCCAAGTCATTATACAAGAGAAGACAATTCATTGGACTGTGATTGATGAGGGTGCTTCCACCTGCATCTTGTTTGCTTCACATTGGAAAGCTATCATCTCTCCACCTCCCAACCAGTCTCCCAACACCTTAGAAGCCTTTGATGGAAGAGGATCCATCGTCATGGTATTATCATGAGTGTTGGAAATAATACTGAGAGGGGGGGTGAATCAGTATTATCAAACTAACAATTTTTCATTTCCATAATCAGATTCGTATACGCTACTTCAGTTAAGGAAACTCGTGTGTACATGCAACTGTGTTAAGTGCAACTAGCGTATATCCAGCAAACTTATGATTCAGTTAATTCTTCATATATTGATCTTTAATAAATGCATCAGAACCATACAAATAGTAACCAGGTGGAGTAAAAATAGAATAGATCATCACACATAAGAAACACATATGAACACCAAGATATAATGTGGAAACCCAATGTGGGTGAAAACCACCTGCTGCAATCGTCTCTATCTTACTTTAATAATAATAGAATTCTGTTTACAATTTTTGTACTGGTGTAGTCTTATACTAGTATGCAGGCTTCTACCTACAGAAGGCTACAACCTTCTCTTGTTCTCCAACTTCTACTGGAAGGGAGCTACAACCCCGTAGCTCTTGTACTAGCTGATATGCTTACTCGTACGTAGGTTCCAGCCTACAGAAGGCTACAATCTTCTCTTTTCCTCCAAGGACCATGTTTCATTAATTTTTAGACTGGATCCATCAAAAACATCATTCAGTCATCAAATATATCTACATCAACCAAACTCCTTTTGAACCAACCACAACCGAATCAATCAATCACTCTGATCATTCAAAATGTTGTCACCAGAATATAGTAACCAATAACCCAAAACAAGGCAACAGCAAACAGAAGAAACTAAAACATATTTTATAAGGTATACGCTACTTCGATGTGTCAAACCTGCGTGCATACACACTTTCCTCAAGGCGAACCTACGTACATATCTGCAAATCAAATTTATGATGTATATGTTCTTTCAATATGCAGAACCTATGTGTGTACATGCCTTTTTTAAAGTGAACCTGCGTGTAGATCTGTAAATGATGATTTAAATATTACAACAATTCAAGACATCAGTTATACCCAGATGATCACATTTACAGACTACAACATGCGCTAGTTATTCAGATAAATGATCAAACTACATAAAGATGATTCTCTTCAAGTATTAAGATCCTAATACATCGTTAGATCTTATCCTTCATCAAGCGCTAAGGTTCATCCCTGGTTCAAATCCAGTAATGCACCATAACCCAATAACCTGCATACTAGATCTCACCTTTCATCAGATATGCATTTACTTGAGTGCCTTGGCCTAATGATCTTCTCCTCCTTTTATAGTTTTAGGCCTTTCACAATACCATGGACCAAAACCATTTAGGATCAATACCTTGGACCAAATACCTAAGGTCAATACCTTGGATCAAATACCTTGGACCAATACCATGGATCAAAATACCATGGACCAAATACTTCGGACCAAAAATTTAGTTTTTCAAGGTATACACACTTTTCCTTCTATGAAAGTGCGTGTGTACGTATACGCGCCTTGAATATATTTAACCCACGTGTATACGTGTCTTGGCCAATGGTGAACTTGCGTATACCTTTCTTTCTTCATTTTGTGAAGTCTGATGTGTAACTTTGCGCTGTTAACCTACTGCATTGTGATTTGTCATCTGAGTGAGTTTCCATCAAGGACAACACCTGGGTCATAATTCCAAGAATCTCCCCCTTTGGACTTGATGGCAACACCAAGTTACTCTCCCCCTTTGTCATCAAGGGAAAAGGGTCATGCTCCCCCTGAGTACTTGCTGAAATCTCATGCTCCCCCTGAGTACCTACTGAAGTGTTGACTAAGCTTCTATGATCGATTCCATGCTCCCCATGAGCACAAGCAACGTCTGCAAAAAGATAATATGAATCTATACATACATCACCAATGACCTTCCTATCATCGAAGACTCATACATACATCCATCTCCCAATCAAATGGGGATATACCAAATTTGACTCATCCACCCAACCAAGTGGGGATATACAATTGTTTATACATGTCAAACCATAAACATTACATCATCCATCCCATAGTGGGGTTACAAACTAGGTCTTTTCATGAACTTTACATTAAAAGATGTACATGACTTATATAACAGAGACCAAATATCTTAAACAAGACCATGATAGTCATCAACAACTATCATTAGCAGCATTTGTCAATCAGTATCCAGATCAGCAACCATGTTCTCTCCCTGAAAAAAATCTGCACCGAGATCTTCTAAGAGAATGCCAACAATGCATTATAAGAAGCATATGCTCCCCCTAAACCTGTGTCAGATGTTCACTGTCAGATCTGATCATTTCATATATTAGAAGAGCTATCAAGGCATTGTCATGAATCAGATACATATCAAGTTATCAGCAACTTATGAAAGCCGACATATTTCCACATGTCATCAACAGACTATAACCATCATCAAGCAGAGCAGAGCAGATAATTCACTGAACCATATCAGACCCCTTTCTCATGAGTCTGGCCTACTGCTTTTCTTCAAACCAACATATACACGCCTATACCCACAGAGACCCACATATATACGTGACTATGCTTCATGAAACTCGCGTATAACCACCTTTCTCTGAAAAATGGATTTTAACAGTAGGATGATGTAGCAACTACTCCCAGCATCTGTCTGAGATATTCAAATGTCTCTCTAGGTAGTGGTTTAGTGAATATATCAACAACCTATTCTTTGGAGGGAACATACTCCAATTTGACCTTTTGTTCAAGCACTTGTTCACGTAGAAAATGATATTTGATGGGTATGTGCTTGGTCTTGGAGTGCATGACTAGATTCTTTGAAATACTGATGGCACTTGTATTATCACATAGAATGGAGATGGGTGGAGTACATGTGATCTGAATGTCTTGCAAGGTTTGCATCATCCAAAGTAGTTGTGTGCAACAAGATGCAGTAGCCACGTATTCTGCTTCAGCTGTAGATAATGCAATTGAACTTTGTTTCTTGCTGAACCAAGACACTAACCTTGAACCCATATAAAATGCACCACCACTAGTGCTTTTTCTGTCATCAACACTTCCTACCCAATCTGCATCTGTATATGCATGAAGTGTAAGATCTGTATCTCTAGGATACCATAAGCCAAAGTTCTATGTTCCTTGAAGATATTTGAAGATCCTTTTGACTGCCTGAAGGTGTGATTCCTTTGGATTTTCTTGGAATCTTCCAACTATTCCCACCGCATGCAAGATGTACAGTCGAGTACCTGTTAGATAAAGAAAATTGCCAATCATGGATCTATAAGTTGGTTGACGCACTACTGCTGATTCATCATTTGAGTTGAGACTGCATCTTGTTACCATTGGGGTACATACTGGTTTAGAATCTTCCATGCCATACTTTTTCAGGATTTGTTTGAGGTATTTGGTTTGTGAGAGAAAAATACCATCTTTATTTTGCTGAACTTGTAGACCAAGAAAGTAGGTGAGCTCACCAAGCAATGACATTTCAAATTCTTGTTGCATTACTAAAGAAAAATTCTGACTCATGGATTCTTCATTGCTACCAAAAATGATATCATCAACATAAACAACAATTATTAGCAATTTACCATAGTCAATCTTTGTATATATATTGCTATCTGCTGACCCCTTTGAAAAACCCTGTTGGTGGAGATATTTGTCAAGACGGTAATACCATGCCCTCGAAGCCTGTTTTAGACCATAGAGAGCCTTTCTGAGTTTGCATACAAGTTTTGCATCATTTCGAAGAATGAATCCTTTTGGATGTTCAATATAGACTTCTTCTTCTAAGTCTCCATTAAGAAAGGCGGATTTGACATCCATTTGATATACCTTGAATTTATAAAAACTAGACAGAGCAAGAAACATTCTGATGGCTTCAAGTCTAGCAACTAGTGCAAAAGTTTCTTCAAAATCTATAACTTCTTGTTGAGCATATCCTTTACAAACAAGTCTAGTCTTGTTTCTAATAACTTCTCCATTTTCGTTCAGCTTGTTTTTGAAAAGCCATTTAGTTCCTATGATATTCTTATCATGAGGTCTAGGAACTAATTCCCAAGTATTATTCTTTTCAATTTGCTCAAGTTCTTCATTCATGGCCTTGACCCAACATTCATCTCTGCCTGCTTCATTTACATTTTGAGGTTCAATGGAAGATAGTAATGCTAGATAGCTTGAAGCTTCAGCAATGGTTCTTTTAGTCTGCACACCTGCTCCTTTTTCTCCTAAGATTTGAGTTTCTGGATGATTTTTCTGAACATACCTGGACGGAGTCTTTTCTTCTACCGTTATCTTTTCTTCTGGTGCTTCATTGGTTTCTTCTTTAGAATCAGTGCGATTTGATGTGGGAAAATGATCCTCATATTCTTCATTATCATAATCCTCGGTTTTTATCTGTTTTGGATTTTTGCATGCTTCATCAATGACAACATCAATACTTTCAATAACTTTCCCAGGTCTTTTGTTGTAACACTTATATCCTTTACTTTGGGAAGAGTAGCCAAGAAGAATACCTTCATCTACTTTGGGTTCAAACTTATGAAGTTTTTCATTAGTCCTTTTGATGTAGCATTTTCTTCCAAAAACTTTGAAGTATTTTACAGTAGGAGTCTTACCATACCAAAGTTCATGTGGAGTTTGAGTTTTGTTTGCCTGAAAATTTGCTTGGTTGAGAATAGTGACGGCGGCGAATGCAGCTTCACCCTAGAAGGTTGCAGGAGTTCTAGATTCATCTAGCATAGCATGAGCCATTTGTTGAACAGTTCTGTTCATCCATTCTACTACTCCATTTTGTTGAGGAGTCCTTGTAGTGGAGAACTGCCTTTTTATTCCATGTTTTTCACAAAAGTCAAAGAATTCATCTGAGGTAAATTCCCCTCCTCGATCAGATCGGAGGCATTGAATTTTGCAATCTGATTCATTTTCAACCAAAGCTTTGAAGGCTTTGAACTTTTCAAATGCTTCATCTTTATGCTTTAGAAGACCTATCCAACAAATTCTGGAAAAATCATCAATAAACAATATAAAGTATTTAAGTATGGGGGTTTTACGCAGTGCATTATATTAGATATCATTTTTGGGATTCAACTGCGTTAAGTAAGATCATTCACGTATGACCATTTCCATGAGAGGTAGTCGTAACTGACTAATTTCTCATGAGCCAGAGGAGTTCTGGGATGGGTGACCTCCTGGGAAGTCCTGGTTACCGGGTGCAAGCCCCGGAAGTGATGATTGATGCTATGTGATTCGCTCTCCACATTTCACTAGTTTCAATCCCACTTCTTCACCCCTGTGAGCATCACCCGATGCAATGAGTGCTAAGTGAACTATTCAAAAATCATGAGAAATTAGTCAGTTACGACTACCTCTCATGGAAATGGTCATACGTGAATGATCTTACTTAACGCAGTTGAATCCCAAAAATGATATCTAATATAATGCACTGCGTAAAACCCCCATACTTAAATTCAAAAAGAGTCAAGGGATCTCTACTTGAATGGTTCATGAGGCACAATACTTGCTAAGGTTTTGCAAATGGGGTAGCAAGCTAAGTGGGCTTGATTGTGGGGAAAAACTCCACAGTTAAGCGCGCTTGAGCCAGAGGAGTTCTGGGATGGGTGACCTCCTGGGAAGTCCTGGTTACGGGGTGCAAGCCCCGGAAGTGATGATTGATGCTATGTGATTCGTTCTCCACATTTCACTAGTTTCAATCCCACTTCTTCACCCCTGTGAGCATCACCCGATGCAATGAGTGCTAAGTGAACTATTCAAAAATCATGAGAAATTAGTCAGTTACGACTACCTCTCATGGAAATGGTCATACGTGAATGATCTTACTTAACGCAGTTGAATCCCAAAAATGATATCTAATATAAAGTATTCTTCTCCTCGAGGTGACATTTTCCTTGATGGACCACATAAATCAGTATGAACAAGTTCAAGAGGCTTACTAGTTGACCCTTCAATTTTGATGAATTGAGATCTGGTTTTCTTATCGAATTGACGTGATTTGCACATAGTATTTTCAGGAATGTTGATATTTGGAAGATCATGAACAACCTGGAATCTGCATGCTTTCCTTATTTGAGAAAAGCTTAGATGTCCCAATCTTCTGTGCCTAGCCAGTTTTCATCATTTTTGCTTAGATAGCATTGTTGTTGTCCTCCCTTGAGTATGTATAGGTTGTTTGGAGTTCTTGTCCCTTTAATCATGGTTTCTCCTGTATCAAGCTCACAAACAACACATCCATTTGATCAAAACACTACTTCATTTCCTTGATCGCATTTGACTCACACTCAACAGATTATGCTTTAAGCCATCAACATACCTAACATTCCTATCTTTAACTTTTTCTTTCAAGAAAATAGAGCCTTTACCTTTTATGACAGCAGGAGTGTCATTTCCAAAAGATACACTCTTCTCCTTTTCTAAGGCATTATATGAGTGTAGTTTTTCTCTGTCACCTATCATGTGTTTTAAGCATCCACTGTCGATGTACCACTAGTTTTCTTGTCCTTCTACATACAATGTTATAACACATCTTTCTATTTGTGGTTCTTTCTTTCTCCATATTTTGGGATTTAATAGAGTTTTCTATTTTTGAGCTATTTTCCAAAATTTACTCTTGCATTCAAATTCTTCATGGCCAAAGTTGTTACAGATTGAACATTCTATTTCATTTTCAAGAAGAGAAAAGTTATTATAGGAAATTTTCTTGATCCCTATCACATTCCTTTAATTTAGTGCTTCTCTAGTCATGATAGTTTTGTAAGCAACACATTGAGGAGCTTTGTGTCCAAAATTATGACATGAGAAGCATTGACCATTAAAGAAGTTCTTGCGATTATCGAGTCTACTGACCTATTGATTGTAGTTGAAGTTCCTCCTACTAACCTGTTGATTGATATTCTTTGAAGCAAATTGAGTATGATTTACCTGAGGTTGATTGTGGTTTCTGTTCATCCTTGAAGTAAATTGAGCCTAATTCACCTGGTGATCTACTTTATGCCTTTGCTGACGATTGTCGAACTGTTCACTGCTCTTTGTTGCATCACGATAGCTTTTAGTGGAGGTTGACGGCTTCTGAGATGTTTCTTCAGTATATCCAAGAACTATCTTTATCAGAGGAGAGCGTTGCACTTTGATAATTTCATGTAAGGTTTCTGATCCTTTAGCAAATCTAAGATTGAGAGCTTTTGTTTTCTCAAGATCCTTTCTTAGACCCACAATTTCAGATTCTAGCTTTTCATTGTGTTTTTCTCTTTCAGCAAGTTGGAATGTCAAGGTATCTATAATCATATTCTTTTCTTCTAAACAGATTTTGAGTTTAGATATTTCTTCATAAAGGTCATCTTCATCTAAAGCATCCAAAAAATCATCACCTTCATAAGCCATCAGAAGTCTCTAGTCATTACTATTTTCATCTTCATCACTATTTGATAACCCATCGCTATCTTCATGAGTATACTAGCTCTTTTTACTTACACTTTGTTTTCTATTCCATTTTGCAGTTTCCTTCCCTTTATCATATTTATCCTTATGAGGACATTTCGCAGCATAATGACTGACTCTACCACAGGCAAAACATTTGAAAGGTAGTTTACCTCTGAATCTACCGGAACCCTGTTGAGGATTCTTGACAAAGTTCGCTTCCTCTTATTCTTTTGAAATATGTCCTAATTCATTGAGTTCTTCTTTTCCTTTTGCTGAAGCTTTAAATGAAACTTCTCTCATATCTTATGGACCTCCTTTTCTCATCTCAAAAGCAGTTAAGATTCTGTGAAGCTGTGTCATAGTAATAGTCTGTAGATCCTACTGTTCTTCTATGGCAGATACTTTTGATTCAAATTTAGCAGAGAAGGATCTTAAGAATTTTTCAACTAAGGTAACTTCCTTTATCTCTTCACCCAAATTATTCATGCAATTAACAATCTCATCTATACGTAAGAAGTAACTAGCTACACTTTCATCATTGTGTATCTTGAGAGTTTCATATTGAATTCTGAGAGTTTACAGTTTAACACATTTTACCTGAGAGTCTCCTTCATAGCTTAGAATGATTTTGTCCCATATTTCTTTGGCTTATTTGAGCTGCATAACATTGACAAACTCTGATTGTGACAGACTTCCCAATAATGTATTGACAGCCTTGGTATTGGTTTCATATTGCTTTTTACCTGCTGCATCTGTAGGAATTGCTGATGGAAATGTATATCCTCCTTCCACGATTTCCCAGACATCTGTTCTAAGAGATTGAAGATAGGTTGTGGTTCTTACCTTTTAATAAACAAAGTAGCTCCCATCAAAGATTGGCGGTCTGATGGATCCTCCCCTTTCTTGATTACTCATGATGATGGACCTTCGTTCAAGCAATCAAGCTTCTTTTGAAGGACCTGCTCTGAAACCAATTGTTGGAAATAATAATGAGAGGGGGGTGAATCAGTATTATCAAACTAACAATTTTTCATTTCCATAATCAGATTCATATATGCTACTTCAGTTAAGGAAACTCGCATGTACATGCAACTGTGTTAAGTGCAACTAGCGTATATCCAGCAAACTTATGATTCAGTTAATTCTTCATATATTGATCTTTAATCAGTGCATCAGAACCATACAAACAGTAACCAGGTGCAGTAAAAATAGAACAGATCATCACACATAAGAAACACATATGAACACCAAGATATAAGGTGGAAACCCAATGTGGGTGAAAACCACCTGCTGCAATCATCTCTGTCTTCTTTTAATAATAAGAGAATTCTATTTACAATTTTTGTACTAGTGCAATCTTATACCAGTACGCAGGCTTCTACCTGCAGAAGGCTACAACCTTCTCTCGTTCTCCAACTTCTACTGGAAGGGAGCTACAACCCCCTAGCTCTTGTACTAGCTAATATGTTTACTAGTATGCAGGTGCTAGCCTACAGAAGGCTACAACCTTCTCTTTTCTTCCAGGGACCATGTTTCATTAATTTTCAGACTGGATCCATAAAAAACATCATTCAATCATAAAATATATCTGCATCAACCAAACTCCTTTTGAACCAACCACAACCGAATCAATCAATCACTCTAATCATTCAGAATGTTGTCACCATAATACAGTAACCAATAACCCAGAACACTGCAACAACAAACAGAAGCAACTAAACCATATTTTATAAGGTATACGGTACTTCCATGTGTCGAACCTGTGTGCAGACGCGCTTTCGTCAAGGCGAACCTACATACATATCTGCAAATCAAATTTATGATGTATACGTTGTTTCAATATGTAGAACCTACGTGTGTGCGTGCCTTTTCTAAGGTGAACCTGCGTACATATCTGTAAATGATGATTCAAATATTACAATAATTCAAGACTTCAGTTATACCCAGATGATCACATTTACAGACTACAACATGCGCTAGTTATTCAGATAAATGATCAAACTACATAAAGATGATTCTCTTCGAGTCTTAAGATCCTGATACATCATTAGATCTTATTCTTCATCGAGCGCTAAGGTTTGTCCTTGGTTCAGATCCAGCAATGCACCATAACCAAATAACTTGCATACTAGATCTCACCCTTCATCAGATATTCAATTACTTGAGTGCCTTGGCCTAATGATCTTCTCCTCCTTTTATAGTTTTAGGCCTTTCTTAATACCATGGACCAAAACCATTTAGGATCAATACCTTGGACCAAATACCTAGGTTCAATACCTTGGATCAAATACCTTGGACCAATACCATGGATCAAAATACCATGGACCAAATACTTTGGACCAAAAATTTAGTTTTTCAAGGTATACGCGCCTTTCCTTTTGTGAAAGTGCGTGTGTACGTATACGCACCTTGAATATAGTTAACTCATGTGTACACGCGGCTTGGCCAATGGTGAACCTGCGTATACATTTCTTTCTTCATTTTGTGAAGTCTGATCTGTAACTTTGTGATGTTAACCTGTTGCACTATGATCTGCCATCTGAGTGAGTTGCCATCAAGGACAACACCTAGGTCATAATGCCAACAACGAGTTTTCCTATCACATTGGAAGGGAAAGCTATTGAATTAGAAGTAGAAGTTGTTGATGCAAGTTTGAATTATAACCTTCTACTTGGACGAATTTGGACTCATGTTATGTTTTGCTTGGTTTCCTCTTTGTTCAGTGTGCTTCGTCTTCCTCATGAAGGGAAAATAGTCACCATTGATCAATTAGCCTTTTTCTCTTCCAATTCTTCCAAAGGCAATGTACCACATGTGGGAAATACCGATATTCCTTATGAGAGCATTGCCACGGGTCTTTTTAAAGACATTACTCTTATGGGAACCTTTTCCCTCCCACCTCCTCATGTCGCTTATGTCAACATGATCTCTACTTCTTACGATCCTTGGATCATTCCTTCTCTCGATCAGGTTGATTATTTTGGCAATGTTATGCCACTCAGCCCAACAGAACAAGATTATCAAGTTGTTGTTTTGGCTTCAGCAGTGACTTCTGAAAGTCATACTACTCTTAGTATGCATCTAGACGCATATTCACAGTCCCCTTGGCTTGGTTCTTGGGATTCTTCAGATCCCTTGAATGAGACATTTCCCACTGACAAGAGTATCACTAAGGTTATGTCTCTTGAGGAAACTCCCTGGAATGATGCTCATCATCGTTCCTCATTTCTCCCAAGTCTTGGATAAATTCCATCATATCTGGATACCTTTGTTTCCCATACACTTTCCCATCCACTTCAAACACCTATCTTGGTGCATGAAGTTTTGTCTGAGGGAAACATCAGGAACATTACTGCTACCATGCCTATCAACATTTCTGTTAAATTGGGAATTGTCGAGAACATCCATGTCGGGGTTTCTTTTTCTCCTGATGAGATCAATATTTACACTACCCTTTTTAAGGAATTATGTGATGTCTTTTCCTGTTCATATGAAGAAATTCCTGGCATTGATCCGAGTAATTCCTACTTATCCTAATGCGAATCTTGTTCGTCAACAACTTTGTCTAGTGCACCCTAGAAAGGTATCCATTATAAAGGGAGAGGTTGGAAAACTTCTAAAGGTTGGTTTCATCTACCACATTCCATTGACAGATTGGCTTTCAAACATTGTCCCTATGATTAAAAAACAAGGGACTATCCGTGTTTGTGTTGATTACCACGATATTAACCAGGGATGTCCCAAAGAGAATTATCCAACTCATTTTATCGATCAAATCATTGTTGAATGTATCATGAGTGAGATTTTTCTTTTATGGACAGATTTTCTAGTTACAACCAGATTAATATTCTTCCCGCCGATCAACATAAAACCGCTTTTATATGTCCATGGGGAAGCTTTGCCTACAAGAAACTCATTTTGGTCTGGAAAATGCTGGTGCTACCTTCCAAAAAGTGATGTCTTATTCTTTTCATGACATCAAACACATTGTTCAACCATATCTTTATGACATACCAACTCATTCTGCTAAGCGTCATGGTCATCCTAACCACCTACGAGTGATTTTTCTTCATTGCAAACACTACAATATTCGTCTAAATCCACATAAGTGTGTCTTCTTCATTGAATCTAGTCATCTCCTATGGTTTGGTGTATCAAAGGAAGGCATCCAGATTTACTCCCTCAAAGTTGAGGCCATTGTAAATTTACCCCCTCTATCATCTTTACATGAGTTACAAAACTTGCAAGGCAAAGCCAATTTCCTTCATCGTTTTGTACCCAATTATGCTGAGCTTGCCAAGGGATTTACTCATTTGCTGAAAAAGGGGATTCCATTTATTTGGGATGAAATCACTCAAAAATATTTTGATGCGTTAAAGAACACTCTCATTAGTGCTCCTTTGTTGCATCCCCCTTGACTCTCACTATGATTACTTCTTGTGCTTGGCTGTAGCCAGCAATACTATTGCCATGGTACTAGTTGCAAGACGATGATGATAAGAATGAACAAATGATATACTACTTAAGCTGGAATCTTATCGATACCGAAACCCAATATGCCCATGTCGAGAAAATTGCTTTCATGGCCGTCCACGTTATTCAACGCTTTCGACACTGTATTCTTTTATGGAAAACCATTGTGATTTCTGATTGCAACCCCATGACCTACATCCTGACCCATCAATTGATGGGGGGAAAATATTCTAAGTGGATTGTTATCCTTCAGGAATTTGATTTGGAGTTTTCTACAACCAATTAAAAGAAATCATTGGTTTTTGCTGAATTGATTTGTGACCTTCCCTCCGCAACCACATATATGGCTTTTGATGAGCTCATTCCTGACGAAACTCTCTTTCTTATTAGCACTCTTGATCCATGGTACGGGGATATCATTTTCTATCCCCAAACCCAAACTTTTCGATCAGAGTTGTCCAATTCTGAATGTCATCGAATTCAACATCAGTCCCAACCATATCGAATCATTGGCGATACTTTGTACTGTGTTGGTGTTGATTCTATCCTTCGTAGATGTTTGACACTCAAAGAAGCTAAGAGAGTTCTCAATGACTTCCACTCTAGGGCTTGTGGTAGTCACATGTTTGGCTATGCTACTGCTTAGAAAATCCTTCATGCCGGTTATTTCTGGCCTTCCATCTTTAAGGATTGCATTTTATTAGTCCAAAAATGTCATGCCTTCCATATTTACAACTGTAAACAGTGTGCCCCACCCCCTCCCCCCACACCCCTACACCCAGTTATTACTATCGGTCCCTTTGCTAAATGGGGTATTGATTGCATGATAGGTTGTTAGGATATTCCGACACATAGGATATAGTTAAGTTCAACTTGGTCTAGTATAGAGTTAGGTATAGAGTTAGGTAAAGTGTCTTTCTTTACCATTGTACATTTTGTAACTTACAATCCGACGGTCATGATATGTAGTGATCCGACGGTTCACTCTCACCTCGGTATTACCGACACTTGATCCATGGCTTGACACCCGATTGGTCCATGAGTTCTATTTAAAGCGCATGGAGGGTCATTGTTCGGGTAATCCGTGCATGAGAGAAGCTTATGTAAATTTTCATTCTTTGATTAATAAATTGCCTGTAGTAGCCACGTTGGCGCAGGCCGTGGACTGTTTCCCTCCTTGCACTTTGAGGGTTTTAACCACGTCAAAAATACTGGTGTACTGATTTGAGATCTGGTTGTGAGCGGTGTCCTTTTGGTGTTCTTTCTGAGGAACTTACCCTGTAAATTCCTACATGGTATTGGAGCTATTTGAGGGCCGCGTCCGTTGGTGATCCAAATCTGAAGCCGGTAGAACTGCATGCGGCTGTTGTTTCCTAGATCTGCTGTTTCTGACTGCTTTCGGGCCGAGAGGACTGCTCTGTTGCGTTCGGAGTATCTGTTCCAGTGAGGAACCCCTTTCGTTTTACGCGAAAAGGTTTCCGGTAGCCCTAGCTGCGTCATTTTTCAGATCGGGAGGTATACAGTGTTTTTTGCAGTTTACTGTTATTTTCTCTCTACTTATTTCAGTTTCGGTTTATTTAGCCTTTTTTTTTTAACTGGATCTATACCTTTCATTTCTGCGTATGCTCTTTGCCCTGCGACTCTGTGCGATCTGGGCAAATCAGAAACAGAAAGGAAGGATTTTTCTCATGCGTATGCTCTTTTCCCTGCACCTTAGTGTGATCTCGGAAAATCAGAAACATTGAGAAAAATATTTAGTTTTTCGGCTAAAGCTAACTTTGAGATTTTTTTTTTAAATTTCTAGTTTTTTGGCTAAAGCTAACTTTGAGCCGCAAGGTTTGTTTTTCTTTGCATATTCGTGTTGGGTTTTGTGTTTTGTGTTTTGTAGGGAAAAAGAGCTTTCTCAAGGCAAGCACGCAAACCAAGCCCCCCCCACTCTCTCTCTCTCTCTCTCTCTCTCTCTCTCTCTCTCTCTCTCGCTAGATCAATTGGTTCAAAGCTATTTTAAGAGAGTAGAGGTCTTGGGTTCAAGTCTCCATTTTGTGGGGGCGGATTTTTTCATTCCCGCACATTCACGCACCCAAGTCTCCATTTTGTGGGGGCGGATTTTTTCATTCCCGCACATTCACGCACTTTGCCGGCAACATCAACAATTTTTTCTTCAAAAAGCCATAACTTCTTCATCCGGAAGCCTTTTTCAGAGCCGTTTTTTTTAAAACCGCCTATTTTTTCGAGATCTATCCATTGAAACACTTACTTTTAGCATCTTCAGCTTCAGTTTTTAAAAAAAAATGGAAAGTCCATGCCAAGTCATTCTTGACAGCACTAACTACTTCCAATGGGTAGCCTACATGGAAGATTTACTTAGAAGTAAAGGTCTCTTCAGAATAGCCACAGACCAAGAGAAGAAACCAAAAGATGAAGACAAGGCTGCAAAATGGGAAAATAGACAAGATCAAGCACGTGGTTTGATAGGGATGTCTATTTCTCCTGATCTTAGATTCCACATTGCAGAACTTGAGACTCCTCATGAAGCATTAGAAAAACTCGCTAAAGTTTTTGGGATTAAAAATGAAATTAGAGCCCATCAACTTGAAAATGAGTTACTTACTTTGGATCCTAATAATTTTTCTTGCATTGAAGATTTCTTGTCCAAATTCAAGACCCTTAGATATCTCTTGGAAGGTGTTAAAGTTAAGAAAGAAGATGGTAACCTTATTTATTCCATCCTTACTAAGTTGGGACCAGCCTACTCTGTATTTGTTTCCACTTTCCATTCTACAAGGGAAGCTTTCATTTGTCAAGGAAAAGACTACAAGGCCCCTTCCTTTGACTCCTTTTGTGATTCCTTAATAAGAGAACAAGAAAAACTCTTACACCTTGGTCTTCTTAATCTTGGAAACTCTTCCACGAAAGCGTTAGCCGCCCAGCAGCAACCAAATTCAAAGAATCCTAAGAAGTCATATCCTCAAAAGAATGGTCCTAAACCAACTCAGCCTCAAAATGAAAGATCATTTCAGCAAAATGATAAGACCAATAAAAACAAATGGAAGAAGACTGATAGACATTGTAACTTTTGTAATCGAGATGGCCACTTAGAATCTAAATGCTTTAAGAAGATGGAAGCCTTGGAAGCCGCAATGAAGAAACATAACATCCATGTGGAGCCTACTTCAACTTCAACTTCCGGAATGGCACTTTCTGCATGTCGTTGTCAATCATCTCAGTCTGGTTATGCATTAAATGTATCTTCTTCTTCTTCTCATTCTCATGAGTGGCTCATTGATTCTGGAGCCTCTTATCACATGGCCAAAAACCAAGCCATGTTTTCTTCTTTAAATGATTGTAACACCAAAAATATATATGTTGGTGATGATAGATCTCTTAATGTTGTAGGGACTGGAACTGTTCATCTAGACAATGGTCAGTTTAATGATGTATTATGTGTTCCAACCTTATCCTGCAACCTTCTATCTGTCTATCAGATAACTCATTCAGGTGAAGGTAAAATTGTTGAATTTTCACCTCATGATGTTGTAATCAAGGATCTAAAAGATCCTAAACAGATTCTAGCTACTGGTCTTGCTGATGATTCCACAAGGTTGTATAAGTTTCACAACTTTGGGTCATCCAATCTTCCCTCAGTATTTGTTGCTCATAATGATGAAGTGAGCAAACTTTGGCATGAGCGATTTGGTCACTTAAACTATCGCTCCCTTCAGCATCTATGTAAAGAAAATATGGTGACAGGTCTTCCTATGGTATCTTGCAGAGATGGTGTTTGTTCCGGATGTGTACTCGGAAAACATCATCGGGACAGTTTTGACAAACGTGCCTCTTGGCACGCCTCAGCCCCTTTACAGCTTGTGCACAGTGATTTATGTGGTCCTCTTCCTGTTGCTTCATTCTCTGGCTGCAAGTACTTCTTAACTTTCATTGATGATTTCTCCAGACGCACTTGGGTATACTTCTTAAAACTCAAGAGCGAAGTATTTAACACATTTTTGGCCTTCAAAGCCTTTGTTGAAAAACAATCTGGACATCAAATTCTTAAGCTAAGAACTGATAATGGTGGAGAATATGTTAAAAACACATTCATCAACTTTTGCACCGAAAATGGAATTCAAATGCAACATACTGTTCCATACACTCCACAACAAAATGGTGTAGCTGAAAGGAAAAATCGCACCTTAAAGGAAATGGCTAATTGTATGCTGCAATCTAAAGGACTCAGTCTTAGTTTTTGGGCCGAAGCAATTAATTGTGCAAATTATATAATCAATCGCACTCCTACTAAGGTTCTAGAGAATATCACTCCAGAAGAAGCTTGGAGTTCCATTAAACCAGATGTAAGTCACTTTCGTGTGTTTGGAAGTGAAGCATGGGCCCATATTCCAGATGAAAAGCATAAAGCTTTAGAACCTAAGAGTGAGAAATGTACTTTTGTTGGATATTCTGAAGATGTAAAAGGTTATAGACTTATTCCATTTAAGTCCAAAAATGTTATCATTAGAAGAGATGTAAAATTTGATGAAAATAAATCGGCCTGCGAGCCTAGTCCGGCGGATGTGCCACCTCTTCCTATCTCTTCTACTTTTGAAAACATTTCTTCTTCAGATGATGAAAGCGAGGATGATAATCCTCCCCCACCTTCTCAGGATCCTCAACTTCCAAGATGGGTCCGTGCTACTCGGGATGCAGCAGGTGATCTTGCCGGTGATCCTACAGATCAGCGACGTACACGTTCTCAGTTTGAAAGAGCCTCTTCTTTACTGGCTCAAGCTCCAGTAAATCATGATCCTGACACTTTTGCAGAAGCTTCAGGCCATCCACATTGGGAAGCAGCTATGAATGAAGAATATCATTCATTGATGACAAATGATACATGGGATCTTGTTCCTCTACCAAAGGGACGCAAACTTGTTAGATGTAAATGGGTTTACAGAACCAAGTATGGACCAGATGGGAAAGTTGATAAACATAAAGCTCGTCTCGTTGCTAAGGGATTTTCACAGGTTGAAGGCATTGACTACACTGAAACCTTCTCCCCTGTTGCCAAAATGAACTCTATCCGCCTTGTTCTTTCCCTTGCTGCCTCTTTAAAATGGGAAGTCCATCAGATGGATGTTAAATCTGCCTTCTTGCATGGGGACTTGCAGGAAGAAATCTATATGGAACAACCCATTGGCTTCATACAAACAGACTCCAGCCTTGTTTGTCGACTTAAGAAATCCCTTTATGGTCTCAAGCAAGCTCCTCGGGCTTGGTATGCCAAAATGGATAGCTTTCTTTTAGAATCTGGCTTTTCTAGGTGTCATTCTGACAATACTGTCTACACCAAGAAAGTGGGCAACTCTCTTATCATCCTTGTTCTTTATGTTGATGATCTTATTCTTACTGGTAGTGATCCCAACCTTATAAACCATGTGAAGTCCAGCCTTAAAAAGAAATTTGAAATGACAGACTTAGGACACTTACACTATTTTCTCGGTCTTCAAGTCTTGCAATCCAAGGAGGGTATTTTCCTTTCCCAGTCCAAGTATGCTTGTGATATTCTTCGTCATTTTCACATGGAAGACTGTAAGCCAGCCCCTTCTCCCTTTCAGTCTGGAGTCAAACTTTCAGTCTCTTGTACTTCTCCTGAAGTTGATGCTACCTTATACCGTCAACTTGTAGGAAAACTCTTGTATTTAACCCATACTCGTCCTGATCTTTCCTTTGTTGTTGGCCTTGTTGCTCGTTTTATGCAAAACCCCTGTGAAAGTCATTGGAAAGCAGCTAAAAGAATACTTCGTTATGTTCGAGGTACAGTACAGTTTGGGATTCATTACAGTGCCAAAGCAGCTCCTCTGTTAGTTGGTTTCACTGATTCTGATTGGGCTGGTGACCCTGATGATCGGAAGTCTACTGCCAGTTATGTCTTCACTCTTGGTTCAGGACCTATTACATGGGCTTGTAAGAAACAGGCTGCCATTTCTCTTTCGTCAGCAGAAGCAGAGTATCGTGGTGCCGTGGAAGCTAGTAAGGAAGCCTTGTGGCTTCGTCAGATCCTATCAGAGTTTGGCTTTGAGCAGCAGCATCCAACCACACTTTGGTGTGATAATCAAAGTGCCATTCAGCTATGCAAAGATCCAGTCCAGCATCAGCGCAGCAAACACATTGAACTACACATGCACTTCATCAGAAAGCTCATTCATGACCATGTTCTTGAAGTGCAATATTGTCCAACAGATGATCAGGTTGCAGACATCTTCACAAAGGCTCTCACAGAGGCGAAGTTCACTAAACTTCGATATATGCTTGGAGTTCAGGAAGTTGTCACTAAGGGGGGATAGGCTCTAGTGCCTCTTTCCTTCTCCTATTGTGTCATATTTGTAAATCCTTCAATCCTATCCCAAGTTGTTCTTAAGGGGGGATGTTAGGATATTCCGACACATAGGATATAGTTAAGTTCAACTTGGTCTAGTATAGAGTTAGGTATAGAGTTAGGTAAAGTGTCTTCCTTTACCGTTGTACATTTTGTAACTTACAATCCGACGGTCATGATATGTAGTGATCCGACGGTTCACTCTCACCTCGGTATTACCGACACTTGATCCGTGGCTTGACACCCGATTGGTCCATGAGTTCTATTTAAAGTGCATGGAGGGTCATTGTTCGGGTAATCCGTGCATGAGAGAAGCTTATGTAAATTTTCATTCTTTGATTAATAAATTGCCTGTAGTAGCCACATTGGCGCAGGCCGTGGACTGTTTCCCTCCTTGTACTTTGAGGGTTTTAACCACGTCAAAAATACTGGTGTACTGATTTGAGATCTGGTTGTGAGCGGTGTCCTTTTGGTGTTCTTTCTGAGGAACTTACCCTGTAAATTCCTACATAGGTAACCCTTGCTCGGTCGGGGGGCATGTTTATATCATCATCGCCATTGATTATTTCTCTACTTGGGCCGAGGTGATGCCTACACATCATGTTGATGGTAAAACTGTCGCTCAATTTCTTTTCAACCATGTCATAGCTTAATTTGGTGTCCCTCAAGCCATGATTACTGATCATGGGTCTCATTTTCGAAATTACACGATGGCAAAGCTTATTTCTCAGTTGGCTTTGCATCATGACAACTCAAACCCTTATTATCCACGGGCCAATGGCCAAGTTGAGGCAGTAAACAAAGTCCTCATTACTATGCTTTAATGCACCATTGGGATGCATAAATATAATTGGCATCTTATGCTATATTTGGCTCTTTGGTCTTACTAAACTACAGCTAAGACTGCCACTGGATTTATGTGGGATTTACACCCTTTCAGCTGGTGTATGGTTGGGAGGCAACTCTTAAGATTGAGTGTGAAATTCCTTAATTGAAACTAGTCGTCGAATTACTCCTAGATACCTCGCCTGAAGAGGAATGGTTACTTTAACTCGAAAGGCTCAATGAAACTCGTCACTTCACAGCATTAGTAATTGAGGACTAGAAAAAATGAGTTAAAGCTCAATACGATAGAACTGTTTCTCCTCATGCGTTTGATAAAGGTGACTTGGTATTGCTTTATGATCAAGTTAATGACAAATTTGGAGCTGGTAAATTCGAACCAATATGGCATGGGCCTTACATTGTCAAATGAGTTTTACAAAAAGGTACCTATGAGCTAGTGGAAAATGAAGGTAATTCTTTGGTTGAGACCCAAAATGGGCGTTACCTAAAGAAGTGTTATGTGTGATTATCTGTGTAAATACTTATGTACATTAGTGTGTAGTGTGATGTTGGTGTGTTAGTTTTCTTTTGCAAACCTTTTCCTCTGATTACCTTGTGCTCTACTTGGTTTGCATATGTCATCTAACCATTCCGTCAGTTTTGCTAATGGTGGTTGTCATAGTACATAGAATCTATCTTCCACTGCATGGGCAATCTATGACCCTAATGGTGAGTTAGTGAATTTACAAGGTATATGTTTAGGTCAGATGACTAATAACATTGGTAAATATAGTGCGGTCATTGAAATTTTGTTAGAAGCTATTGCTCTTCGCATTATAGAGTTAATCGTAAAACTTGACTCGTAGCTCATTATGCTACATATTAATGGAAAATATTTAGTTAGAAACCCTCAAATTTTGAGAATGTATTTGTGAGTTTGTTTATTGGAACAATAACTTGATTTTATTACTTATCATGACATTCCAAGACACATGAACACGTTAATAGATCCATTAGCTAATTATGTGTTAGATAGACATTTGCGAAACTTGTAAATCATAAAACATCACATATCAGATATGGTAAACAGGAAAACATGTATGTATATATACATACATACATACATACATATATATATATATATATATATATATATATATATTATATATATATATATATATATATATATATATATATATATATATATATATATATATATATATATATATATATATATATATATATATATATATATACATATATAGCGAGTGTTTGCAAAAGAGTTTGCTACATCAAAATAACAAAATTTGTGTTCTAAGACACATGGCTTTATAAGCCTACATAGTGCAAAACATAAACTAGAATTTGGCTATTCACCCACATGGTTCTCATCATAGCATGAAAGGACCCTAATGACTCAGCCTAGTAGTCAACGCAGTCTGGCAGATACCCCTGCAGTGTGCCTCTGGTAGCGTAATGGCACCTCATCGATCAAGGCATACTCATGAATCCCCCTGGTTAAAGCTTCCAGGTTATGCTCTACCTCGACGATAGGATCTACTCCCTCCTCATATGGAGGAGCATCCTTGATTTAGTGTGAAACTTTCCTAACTATTGGAGAAACCCCTAGAGGTCTCTCTAGTCCAACATATGCATGACATTATAAGTAAAATCTCAGTACACAAAAAAAATGATAAGAACTTCAAAATTTTCAAAAATATTTTTTACCTGAATCAGTCCATTGTTCCCCTGGAGGTAGTGGAAGATCTGGATCTCCTCAGAAATCCCTTCCTGAATACACCCAATCATTGACCATGATTAGATTTTGATGCAACCATCCAAAAAATGTTGGAGGGAATGACATCTGTTGACTGCCCCCATGTCGCGACATCAACTCTCCCCATCTAAGTAATCATGGATCTCTGGGTGTTGGTGGATCCACTTCCAACCAATGATAGCAGAATAATAGCACATGTTCTAGGATGAACGCCACAAGAATAGATACAAAACCAAATTGTTTCATATTCCCCCTCTTGCACTTGGATTTTCGGTGCTTCATGCACACCAACAAACCTTCACACTAGTTGAAAATTTGTGGGATTTAGGCACTCGATCACTTACTAGAAATGAGACTTTGACACCTCATGTAATGTTTGTGCCCTACCTATTCGGGCCATGGTGTGTATAATTGTTCATAGTGGGAGGTTGGTGATGGTCTTTATGTCAATTTTCCAAAGGTTACCCTTTTTGGCTCCTGTATAATGCCTCACAATGAGCATATATGTTCTCTCTCCTCCAGTCTGTGATCCATATAACTGCACTCGTTGTCCCTTTTTGGACAACCCAGTAATGAAGTAAATGTCAGTGACCTCTATTTCGAGCTCTTGATCCCTGAACATGAACAATTGGCGATTTACATCCCACCAACTGATTAAGTGTTGGAATAGTTCAGGTTGTGCCCTGATCCTGGGGATCATGAATAATTTGAGCAATCCACAAGCTCGAAGGGCATCAATACAGTCTTCATCGTATATAGCCTCATGTTCTTCAGCTTCATGACTTCTCTCTTTCCATTCGATCACCATTTTGGACTTGTTTTTTCTGAAAAACATCAACAAACCAACATTTCATGAGCATCCATGGAGAGAAAATCCAAGATTAACTATTTAACATGGAAGATTTCACTTCAAATTTTTTACCTCAGCACCAACGCATCCGTTTAGGAATTTTCTCATGCTGTCAGTGCAAATGCCTAGCTGGCCTTAAGGTGAACAATGCAATTCTGCTAGGTGAAAGCCATGCTGGTCACCCACGATGTAAATTTTTTGCAAGTCTACCTTATAGCCTACCCTATGGATGAAAATCCATAAAATTACTACCAAAATGAAGGGAAAGGATAGTTCTATTACCTGTAACAAGCCGCTCGATAAATGCTGTCCCAAATTGATCATTCTCCTTGCCTGAAAATCGAGGTAAAATAAGGTAAAAATGCTCGCACAATTGAAAATTGGTAAAATGGTAAAAATGACTTACTTTTTGCCCTATTTATACTTTTTCAATAATATTTTTACCAAATTATGTCATATTTCACTCATTTTTTAATATTTTTCCTCAAAAATGGTAATGTGCATTTCCTTGTGCAGCAACAGGTCATATATTCTTGGTGACGATAATTTATCTTGACTGATTCAACAAGTTTTATTTTATCACTTTTTTGGACTCCTTAAAAATAAATGAAAAAGTGACCCCTTGGAGTCATCTTTAAGCTCTTTTCTGACTCTCGAAAAATGAAAATATTTTCGAGTACTTGTCATTTCGAACTCATAAAAGTAAATGAAATAATGTCTACTCAGTATACATTTAACCCTTTTTTGGACTGAGATAGACTATTATACGAAAGAGGAATGCCTTAGTTGAACATGGCTAAGAGGTTCTTTTGGATTATTTTTTCTACCTTTTTGGGTTCAAGAGATGATTTATGAAAAGGTCCCTTTGGAGTTTTCTTTTTCGCTTATTGTTCAAACTCTCTAAACATGAAAAATATGTCACATTTTATCTTCGTCGGACTCGTAAAACTTAAACGACGCAGAGCTTGTCACCATGAAAATACTGAGTTGCTCCTTCCTAGGGCTCGTAAAACTTACTAGGATGGATTCATCTGAAGGGTGAACTTATATGGCAAGCATATGCTATCCCCTTCAAGCTTGCGATAAAAAATATATGGGGTACTCACCATAAGTGGTGGGGGGGAAGTGAAAGTGATTATCTCTTATATTCTGTAAAGGCATCATGTCGCTCTTGAACATGAAACTCATTTGTTGCTTGTGTCTAGTTTGGGACAACCTCACTTAGTCACTTTCCCTGCTGGGTTTGGGGAAATCATTTTTCCTCTCATATGATTATTCCATTTTTGTCATCATGACCTTTGATCCTATGTTGAGTCAAACGCTGCCAAACTCCGGAGTCATGTCCCCGATAGGTTCAAGAGAAGTCTTATCGGTTGTTCTTATCGCCTATACACTATCTGACTTTCATCTACAGTCTTGGATCACACTTATCTACTCTACTACATCCTTTTGTTTTGTGTCGATGATGTGGCATTCATTATGGACCTCCTTCGACCAATCACTTCCTGTCAACTTCAGCTCATTATCTAGGAAGATGATTTAGAAACTCCCTTCCAGTACCTTAGAGCTTTCATGCCTCATTAGCAATTTCTTCACATTCAATGACAGGCTTACATCATTGACCTTCGATCAGGTGATTCCATGGTCATTCAACTTCAGCTTCATTGTTCACATTTGTGGATTGTGTTTATTGTACCTTGAGAGCCATTGTCATTATTGGTGGTTTCTCTCATCCCTGTTAATGGTTTACATCATTGATCGGTAATCAAGTGGTTTTCTATCATGTTCGACTTTGACACATCTATTCACATGTTAGAATTCGTACATTGATCGGGTTGAGACAGAGCGTGAGACCCTAGATTTTGTCTAATAAAATCTAGGTTACGTAGAGTTATGAATTAGTCATGATTGTACACATGTTTCCCCTACACAGATGGTTGCGACCATACCATGGCTCCATATTCATGATCCTTTTCATTCGAGTGGCTGCGACCATACCAAGGATCTTTTCACATGATCCCTCCTATTCAAATGGTTGCATCCATACCGCGGATTCATGCATTATTAGATGCCTATTCTTTTATTGTTAGGCATGATCATCATATATGTCAGATATGTATATGTACATGTATATGCCTGATTTGTAGGTCTCCTCACAGTGTTGTTCTCATCCTTGCACTAACTTGTAAAACATCTCATCCATCACTCCATATTTTGCATTAATGCTTTAGGGAGCATCTGTTAGACAATATTTTGTCATATCTCCTGTTCACTTCCCGTACCATATCCATAAGTGCAAAAACATTGGCTACTATGCAACATATCCATCATGATATATAGACTAAAACCTTCCTAAAGAATCAAAGGAAAACTTCCCTGAATCCATTATGGAGAAGGTTGCCTAAAAACCTAATTTTTCGCATCAACACATCTTTCTCCACTGCCTTCTCGTGCTTATGGAAAGTTTCTCAGTTATACACTCATGTTTCCAGCACGGGTTCTCATAGGAAAACCCATGCTAAACCTCTTTTGGCAGGTTTTCCCAAATTGGAGGAGAAGCTTTACTAACTAGAACCTTCGGCAACAACAAGCTGGATATTAGTTTGTTGTTGATATGACCGAGCTCTCTCAGTTTGGCCTCTTGATCTTATCATCATGGGCTTTCCCCTTGATATGTTGACCTTCCTCCCTCTTTTATGGATCCCTAACTCCCTCTCCCTTCCTTTAAATTCACTCCCTTCCATCCCCAAATGGTTGTTCATTGATTTTTGCATCCCTATGTTGAGATTATTCTTACATGCTACCCATTCTAGCTTGGAGAAGGAGTGCTTGAAGATTCTTTTATTGGACTTGGAAATCCACCAAAAGGAGGGCTCCAACATCAAGGAATATGTTGCATACTTCTCTTCTTAGTTTCTTAATATATACATATTATGTTTACTTTCCATAATTGTGTAAATACGTATGCTATTAGCTTAATGTTCTTTGATATGTTAAATAGTTTATGTTTGATATATGTTATATATGATCTTGTATCTTGCATAGTGCTTTGATCTTCTTGGCAGGTATCTAGACATGGAAAATAACTAATGAGCGAGGCCTGGAACAAAAGATTCAAAGCTATCTCTAAGGATTGAGAAATTAGCATTAGAACGAGGTAGGTTTCTCCTTCTTCCTGCACTCATCAAACATAAGCTAGGAAAGTGTGTGTTAGACCATTTGGTTCGTTACTAGACCCAATCATTGGGCTAGAGGGATCGAATTTGTCCACAAAGGGGATATTCCTTCACAACACACCCCAAATGCCTCTCCAATGAATCAGGTTCCCTGTTGGGCGCGGGATCCCCCAAGGCAAGTTTTCGGGCTTAAAGCCCAAGTTTTGACTAATTCCGATGTAAAGACTCCGCGATTTGTGGGCGCGGAGTGCAAAGTTGTAATTGAGTCATAGGGTTGTCCACCCTTACTTTTGTAATGTAATGTCACCTTGAGAGATCTACCCATGGTTCGCGGACCATGGGATTGTATAAATAGAGTGGGGCTCTAAGTTGTAAAAGGGAATAACCAAGGAAGTCTGTAAGATCTAATGATGAAGAATTGAGTCTTAGCTGAAGTGTCGATTCATGTCTTTGGGTCATAGAGTAGGAGAAGGCTTTGTAGCTGAGTGCATAGAGGCCTAGTAGTCCACATCTAAGTGCACAGGGTGAGTTGAGTCTGTAATCGTTGGAGAAAATAATAAAGAGAAGTTTCTTATCATTCTATGTGTCTTTTTCCTATTTTATGCACTGAAATATATTGGGTATGAATTGCAAGTGTACTGTTTATTTGCTGCGAAAACTTATATGAATGTGTCGATTAAGTGAATATAAGATAAGCATATGTTTATGCGAAGTTAAATAATAGTTATAAGAAGATAAGTAAGATCCGCAGTGTAACGTACGAAAAGAGCGCAGATCGTTGCCTTAGCAGTGAAAAATCACCTAAGCCCCTGATTAGGGTTGTGCAAAGGTGAGTATAATAGAGCATGAAGGCCTTGAAGGTCAAGAAAGTGCACAAAGTGACCTGCGTGAAGGTATTCATAGTTGGACTAAACCAACGCCTCAGACATCTCAAGGGTGTGAAAAATTGGTTCCAGCATCCACCATACTGCTTTGGGTGAGACCTCAGTCTATACTCTGCGGGCTGTTGCCAAAAGTTCCAGTAGTACAGGGATTTGTTTGGCTAAATAACTCCAAACCTAGGTCAAGCCCCCTCAAGCCAACAAATGGTTTCATTTTCATGACCAGAATTTGCATAGAGATGTCTGATGTGATATCATTGGAATCCAACTAAGAAGGAAATTGAAAGTTGGTTGGACGGGAGGATTCATGAGTTTGCGGTGCAAGAGAACAAGAATTCATGACTATCAAAAGAAGCGTGGTTAGACTGCTACCTGTACACAGAGATCCAGGAAATTTTCTTCGCATCTTTCCCTATTGAGTTGTATGAGTGGATAGTGAAGCTGGCCAATATCCAAGGAAGGTGGAAGCTCGAAAATCCTATTGTGTGGACCCCTTGGTTGGTGCAAACATTGGAAGCATCAAAGCATAAGATCATGCACACTGTTGATCACTAGCTCGATCAGATTATAGGAGGATTCATTACTGATTTTGTGGTAGATACTTCAGTTAGTTATAGCGAGGCAGAGTGATGCTTTCTCAAAGGACTATGAGGTAAGTAGGTAAAATCCTTGAATACTTGGATTAAAATTTTATTGTGTGAAAATAGGGTTATGTAATTACCTTCATGTCCAAAGCTACGCGAAGTGGAAAAACCTACAGAAACAAAGGAAGTAAGGGACCAGAGAATAACTCTTTGATTTCACCTCTGCGAGGGTACGAGGAATAGCTCGCGAAGGTATCACCGTGAAGTGCGATCAATTTGATAAGGCAGAGGATTTCACGCATACCTCCCCCACCCACACCACCACCAGTGTCACCACCTTCACCTCCATCTTCACCCATACCGCCTCTGCCACCACTGAGAGTTAATATGGCAAGCGCGATAAGGTTGCATGTGTTCAAGGGAGTAGGAAATGAATATCCAGGCCAATTTTGGTTCGTGATAAGGGCTATATGGGAGGTGCAGGGAGTTACAAATGATAATATAAAGAAAGTGACAATGGTCAGCGCTTTGCAGGATCATGCGCTGACCTAGTAGATTAAGCATTCTAGTGACAATCTGAATGCGGGTATCATGGATATCCAAATTGTGCTGAAAAGAGAATTTAGCAGGCTGAAGTCAGAGGTGTAATCAATCAATGGATTCAAAGAGATCACAATGCTACCAGGCGAGACTCCTTGGGAGCTAGATCAGAGGCTGAAGTGCAAGATTTGCGAAGCTAATATGAATTTGACCAATGGACAACACTGCGAATGGTTTGTAGCATCGCTAACGCCACATTTGAGGAATGCGCTATCACAACAAAGGTTAACGACTCAGGAAGAGGCATTGGAGATTGCAATGCAGCTGCATGAGACCCCGATACAAGATCCTAACCTGGGAGTTCAACAGATCCAGGCGTAGTTAAAAAACTTATGCCTTGAGATGCAGAGTCTGAAACAGGATAGGACAGCCCGACTTGAAGTGCGCGAAGAGGTATGGTGCATTAAATGTAAGGGTCAGGGTCATGAAAAGCACCACTCTCCTAATGTTCCTGAATTACCTTTCAGGAGGAGGACTGATGTCATTAAGACTGAAGGCATAAGCAGGACCTAGCACGGTGCCTACTTTGTAGTGCGTGATTTGTCAAATAGGAGGAAAGCATGCTATGGACAACTGCCATTTGTTACATAAGTACACACAAAATTCACAACAGTTGTTCTGTAATTTTTGTAAATCGGTTGGACACAATGAGTGCACTTGTAGAAGCTATGATTTGATGATGGATAGAACTCCCACCTACAGAGTTCAGGTTGAAACGTGGCCCCTTTACTAAAACGTAGAAGTGGCACGAATAGTATTTTAAGGGTGCGAGAAAGGCCGAGGTGGAGGAGGACCTGTAAGAGGTCGCATACAACTGATATGTTATAATTGTGTAGGGCCAGGACATTATGGTCATGATTGTACGAATCCAATGTGTCCATCATTTTTGTATTGTACATGTTTGATCATAAGATGGAAGATTGTCCTATGATGATATCTAGGATACGCAACAAGGGAGCGCTACCACCTCCCCCAACTTAGAACTTGTAGATGATGAGGTCTGGGCCTTGCGAGTAAGATCCAAATGTGAACATTGTGCTCCTAAGTGGAGTTATGATGGGAGATGATAAAGGAAAATAGCCCAAAGATCGTACTTGGGTTCACAAGGCTCCAACGAAAGAAGAAGAGTTTGATTTGGAGCACGCTAAGTTAACCTTCATGGAAGCTAATAAGAGCTTCGCTGATGCCTCCACTTCAAGAAGCAAGGATATACCAGAGCTGGAAATGGACCCATCTATGCCTACGATGTTCCTAGAAACATGCATGACAGTAAGGCTGTAAAGGGATTGCTGGAACTCATTAACAGATGCGCTGTGACTGTGCTAGGAGAACCCCGGGTAGTCCAGAAAATTGGAAAGCATGTGAAGAGGATGGGAAGAGAAATGAGGTTGACTACGCAGATTGGAGAATATGAGATGGACCAAGTAATTCCGGACTTAGGATCGGACATGAATGTTCTGTTGAAGCAAACATCGGAGCACATGGGAAGGCCTACGCTGCAATGGTCTCCTATCTAGCTGTGAATTGCAAACCCGCAAAAGATAATACCTATGGGGAGATTGCAGGGAATCACCATGGATATCAAAGGGGCAAGTGTGCTAGTATACTTTGAAGTGGTAGAGATTGTTGATAATAGCAATCCCTACCCTGTGCTCTTAGGAATTGATTGGGCCACTGACATGAATGGGGTGATTAATCTAAAGAAGCGCAAGATGATTTTTGAGAAGAAGTCTCTCCGCATAGTTATACCCTTGTACCCTAAGAAAGGATCGTGCTACATCGAGTTGGTGCACGACTATGAAAGTGATGATGATTTGGAACGCATCTACAAAATAACCACACGAGAGCAAGACTGGGTAAATCCTACCATGGATGGACAAATCTCATGGGAGCGCGAAAGCTCCTGTACATCAGATTCGGATGAGGATATGGAGCGGTGGCAGAACTGATTACACGAGTTAACCACGTTAAACTATAACATGATGATGAGATCATTGCGACATGTATCATCGAAAATGAAAGATTTTCCTACTTATGATGGATTAGGTGAGGTAGATGCTTTCTTGGATAGATTTGAAAGGGAGGTGCCGAAAAAACAACATTTCGAAGCCTTGAATTGGGTACTGCGTGCTACACCCGCGAGGTGGTGGGGTATGCAAAAAGGAAACTTTGATGACTGGCGCACCTGTAGGAGGATGATGTGCACATGGTTTGGGAAGCCTAGAGTGTGATTAACAAAAAAATACAATGGGAAGGATGATCTGTGCATGCATCTAGCTAAGTGGATGTAGGCCTATGGGGAAAATCCACAACCTGAGTGGGTGCATCTGTTCTATCACACCCTGAATGTTATACCAATGAACTGGTATATAGAAACAGAGCCTCACCATGGAACAAATGAATGGGATGTCCTACACAAAGGGTTCGTAATGACTTTCAACTTTGAGGATGGATGGGATAGTATTGATGAAGCGCTACAAGAAGTAAAAGCGGTCATCTTTAGGATGTCGTGTGAGTTAGTAGAGATGATTCAGCCTGACTGGGCTGCTCAGCTACGCTGAGCTTTGGAGTGTTATAATGTAACTGCTGAGGAAGAAGATGAATATATGAGGAATAGTGATATTCCAGAGATAGAAGGTCAGTGCGAGGTTCAAGTACCACAAATCGAGAACCCTGACATAACCGTGCCAGTAAAGGCTAAGAAGGTAAATATTGGTACAGAGGTGGAACCTAAATTTGCAAAGATTAGGGACTACTGGGATGTTGCGACAGTAGATAAGGTTGTTGAACCACTCCGCGAGTATCAGGACTTATTCCCAACCAAGTTCACAGACTTAAAAGGAATAATGAGAGACTTATGGGTAATGTGGATCACGTTAAAACCCGATGCGAACCTAGTGAAGCAGAGACCATATCACTTAAACCTGAACTAAAAGGAGAAGGTCCACGAAGAATTAGATAAGATGCTCACAGTAGGCATTATCGAGCCTTTCGAGGAATCCGATTGGGTAAGTCCAATGGTGGTACAAGAAAATAAGTAGAAGGATGAAGTAAAAATATGTGCGAGCCTGTCGAGGAATCCAATTGGGTAAGTCCAACGTTGGTACAAGAAAATAAGTAGAAGGACGAAGTAAGAATATGTGTGGATCTCAAAAAGTTGAATGACGCATGCATACATGATCCATTCCCAACTCCATTCACAGATGATGTGTCAGACAATGTAGGTGGTCAGGAAGCATATTCTTTCACTCATGGATTCTTAAGGTACCACCAAATCAGGATCGCACCGGAGGATAGAAGTAAGAAAACCTTCATGACGGAGTGGGATTGCTTTCAATACACTATCATACCATTTGGACTGAAGAATGCGTTGACCATCTTTTCACGTGTAGTTGTTGCAGTGTTCAAGGAATATATGCATAAATTCCTGGAGGTCTATTTTGATGATTGGACTGTATTTGGGTTGGTTAGGAACCATGTAGAAAACCTGCGCTTGATGCTGGATACACGCCGAAGATACCAAATCACACTCAACCTGAAGAAATGTATGTTCCTCGTTCCTTTTGGGAACCTGCTAGGGCATGTCGTTTGTAAACAAGGGCTGATGGTAGACCCCGTGAAAATTGCGGTGATCCTAAATTTGGAAGCACCGCGCAGTGTGAAGTAGTTATGGGCTACCCTGGGACATACGGGGTACTACAGAATGTTTATCAAGAGTTACGCCCAGATCACTGCACTAATGGAAAAGCTACTAAAGAAGGATGTCACATTCTGCTGGGATGATGACTATAAGAAGAGCCTAGATATATTGAAGGAGAAAATGGTTACCGCGCCAATTCTTGTCTTCCTGAACTAGAAGAAAGAATTTCATGTCATGTTGATGCGTCATGTATACTACTAGGGGCAGTACTCACACATGAAGGTAGAGAAGGCTTGGATCACCCTATCACGTTTACAAGTCATAGACTATCTAAAGCAGAAAAGAACTATTCCACCATTGAACGTGAGGGACTGGCTATGGTGTACGCGCTCTAGAAATATCAGCCCTATTTGCTAGGGGGACACTTCAAGATGTATACAAATTATTCTGTGCTAAAATACTTGGTCAATAAGCCTGTGTTGGGGGGGCGCATATGTAGGTGGCTTTTATTGTTCCAAGAATATGATTTTTAAGTTTTTGTGAAGCCTAGACGACTGAACGTGGGACCAGATCACCTGTCACGTATTGAGACAGGAGAGGAATCTACTAGTCCGGAGGAAGGATTACCTTATGCATAGATCTTTACTGTGCATGTAGTGGATGGACACTTTGAAGATATAATCCACTTTAATCCACTTTCTCATGACTAGAACTACGCCGAAAGAGTACTTTGTCCAATAGAAGAAGGAACTAGTAGTGCGCGCAAAAGATTTTTCTGTCATTGTGGGGCACTTATATAAGATGGGTAATGATGAGATACTGTGAAGGTATGTACCTGAATTTGAATGAACCCATATCCTCGCAAATGCACATGGGGGCGCTGCAGGAGGACACTATGCAGGAAGAGCGACTACATAGAAGATTCTCCACGCAGGGTTGTGGTGGCCGACTCTTTATTATGATTCAAAAGCACATTGCAAGGCCTATGATGTATGTCAAAGAATGAGCAAGCCATCATGGAGGGACAAGATGCCTTTGAATCCACAAATGATGTTGCAACCCTTCGAAAAGTGGGCAATCAAATTTGTAGGACCTATCAAACCTCAAGGAAAGACAGGTGCGAGATATATTATTACTGTGATAGAATACCTAATGTGATGGGCAGAAGTGTAGCCAGTAAAAGATTGCACAGCCGCAACAACTACAAAGTTCCTATTTGAACACGTACTGACACGATTCGGCTATCTAAAGATATTGATGAGCGATCGCGGTACACATTTCCTGAATGAAACGATTAGCGCACTGACAGAAGAGTTTCAATTGTATCATCAGAAAATCATGTCGTATCACCCATAGGATAACGGGACCGTAGAAGCATTTAACAAAGCGTTGGAGACCGCACTGACAAAAGTATGCAACGCATAGCGAAACAATTGGGACTAGCACGTCCCCGTAGTATTATGGGCTTATAGGACCACATGCAAGAAACTGATGAGACAAACGCCTTTTAGGCTGGTGTATGGAGTGGAAGCCATAATGCTGATGGAGTATATCATGCCTAGTCTGTGCATAGTAGCACTCACAGGTATGACGGATTGTGGAGCCCTGGAGGAGAGGCTCGCGTAGCTGGAGGAACTTGAAGAAGAACGGTTTTTGGAAAGATTGCATCAGCAGGTACAAAAGCAGCACAAAAAGGCATGGCATGATTGACATATCAAGTTGTGCACATTTAAGGTGAATGATTTGGTGCTGTTATACGACAACAAGTTTGATAAATTCCCAAGGAAACTCCAAATGCATTGGATAGGACCATATGTTATTAAGGAAGTCACAAATGGTGGCGTGGTGCAGTTGGTGAAACTGAATGGCGAACTCTTCCCAAGCAATGTAAACGGTAGTCAATTGAAGCCTTACACAGGTGGCCCAACCATCTGACTAGCCGCAAAATGTCCAAAAGGCAATGGCTCTATGCACTGCTGACCTTGTAGCGATCCGCACAGAGCTGGGAGGTCTCCACGCAAAGATCTCCACACCGAACGAGTGACTCAAGGGTGAGTCACGATGTTTGTGTTGGGGGCTTGTTGGGTGCGGGATTCCCCAAGGAAAGTTTTGGGACTTAAAGCCCAAGTTTTGACTAAGTCCAATGTAAAGACTCTCTGATTTGTGGGCATGGAGTGCAAAGTTGTAATTGAGTCATAGGGTTTTCCACCCTTACTTTTGTAATGTAATTTCGACTTGAAAGATCTACCCATGGTTCACAGACCTTGGGATTGTATATATAAAGCGAGGCTCTGAGTTGTAAAAGGGAATAACCAAGGAAGTCTGTAAGATCTAATGATGAAGAATTGAGTCTTAGCTGAAGCGTCGAGTCGTGTCTTTGGGTCGTAGAGTAGGAGAAGGCTCTGCAGCTAAATGCGCAGAGGCGTAGTAGTCCACACCTGAGTGCGCAGACCCCTGTAGTTGAGTGTGCAGGGTGAGTTGAGTATGTAACCATTGGAGAAAATAATAAAGAGAAGTTTCTTATCATTCTATGTGTCTTTTTCCTGTTTTATGCATTGAAGTATATTGGGTATGAATTACAAGTGTACTGTTTATTTTCTGCGCGAACTTATATGAATGTGTTGAATAAGAGAATATAAGATAAGAATCTGTTTACATGAAGTTAAGTAATAGTTATAAGAAGATAAGTAAGATCCGCAGTGTAACGTAGGAAAAGAGCGCAGATCGCTGCCTTAGCTGTGCGAACGTATTCACAATTGGAATAAACTGACCCCTCAGACATGTCAAGGGTGCAGAAACTTGGTTCCAACATCCCCCCATACTGCTTCGAGTGAGACCTATTAGGCCCCTATACTACTAGTGTAACCCCTTATTATTATTAGTACAACCCCCTTATTATATTGTTGTACCCATGTAGTCTCCATATTGTTATTATTGTGCCCCGTAGAAGCCCACTATTGTTATTATTGTGCCTCACAGAAGCCCACTATTGTTATTATTGTGCCCTTACATTATTATTGTTATGTTGGCTCTGATTATATTATGAGCCCTTAGACTCCTATATATAGAAAGGAGGTCTTATCATTTGTATCATCCAAGAATTGTTCATTTTTGTAATGTAAAGTAGGTTTCCCCTCGAATAGGTTGAGTTCTAAGGCATTGATCTATCTTTTCTATCTTTTTGTGAGTTGGTTTCCTAACATTTGGTATCAGATCTTTGGATTCTAGGGTTTCGTTGCTCCAAACAGGTCATCGTGGCATTTTCGCTATACCTTTCGTATTGTTATGTTTCAGAATCTAGCAAAAAAAACCCATGTGAGAAGAAATCGTTCTGAACTTCAGATCCGAATTGCAAAGCTTATCTTGCTACATTTGTTGAATATGATCTAAGGAAGTTAGGGTTTTTACAGAATCCCGAATTACATTCTAAACAAGTGACCCGGGGAAAATCGTCATAACTTTCTCTCTGATCAACAGATTGAAATTTCGTATGAAGTTACAGAAAGAGGACGGACTGTAGTTTCCTGTGTATATTTTTCAGATCTGAAGGTCAAAACAGTGACACGTGGCACTTCATACAAGTTCGCTCTTCTAAAAAGGTATATAATCAGGTCATCTTGGGAGATTGTGCATAACTCTTTCATGGAGAATCCAATTTCGATCAGACTGGTGGCATTAGAAAGAAGACATCGAGGGCTACTACAAGTCGCGATTTTAGAACTAGAAGATCCAAAATTACAGAGTTACTGTCATTTCAAGATTGAGCTCCTAAAATCAAGAAAAGACGATATGTGGAAGTTTGATGGCAAGGATCCAATAAATTGGATACTACAGATGAAGAAATATTTTGATCTATATGAGGTGCAACTGTTATAAAAGGTACGTATCACATCTTCATATTTAGAACTGGATCAATTTTTATGGTATAAAGGGCTTTGTTCTCGTAAACCATTTGTTACGTGGTCAATTTTCACGAAGGAAATGATAACACATTATGAGGATACAAAGAGAAACACCTTCTTTAGTGAATTGATAAATCTCAAACAAAAGTGTTCAATGGAAGAGCACATTGAGGACTTTCAAAAATTGAATATAAGGGTAAATGATATTCTAGAGAAGCAAAGGATTGATGTCTTCATAGGGACTTTAAAGGATAACATTCAACATGAGGTTCGTCTTTGGGAACCTGATTCATTGGAGAAGGCATTCAGGTGGGAAAGAAAAATTGAAAGCGAAATTATGGAAACAAGGAATCCCACCACTCACGACTATAATTATGGAAGTGTTTTTTCTCCTAGCCTTCCACAACCTACAAGGTTTACACGACAACAATTGGAAGAAAAAAGAGAAAAAGGGCTTTGATACAATTGTGATAGCAAATGCACTAAAGGTCATGAGTGTGCTGAGAAGAATTTATTTTACATAGATTATGAAGAGGAGGAATAAAAGGATCAAGAAACATCAAAGGAAGAGGATATACACTAGGAACCAACCCCAGAGAAAGAAGAAATGAATCCGACCATATCTTGTGAATCATTGGCAAGAATTACCACTCCTCAAACTCTCAAGATAGAAGGACATATAAAGAAGAAAAAGGTTCAAGAAGTGAAAGATCACATCAAGAAAGAAGAAATGAATCCAACCATATCTTGTAATGCATTGGCCGGAATTACCACTCCTCAAACTATCAAGATAGAAGGACATATCAAGAAGAATAATGTTCAAGAAGTGAAAGATAACATCGAGCATCAAGAAATGAATCTAACCATATCTTGTAAAGCATTGGAAGAAATTACCACTTAAACTCTCAATATAGAAGGACATATCAAGAAGAAAAAGGTTCAAGCAGTGAAATATCACATCAAGCATCAACAAAAAGTTCTCTAACTTTTAAAGGATAATGCCACTTTGGTGTAGAATCGAATGAAAAAACAGGTAGATCAACATCATAGTGAGAAAAGCTTTGATATAGGTGATTGGGTATTTTTATGACTACATCTCAAGCAAGCTATTTATGAGAAGGAAATGTTGGAAATACTACATGCACTTAAGAAACGTAGACCTTACCCAATGGGAAGACACTTCAAGGTAAAAATGGATCATGATAGTCTTAAATACTTTTTAGAACAAATATTATCTTTATAAGAATAGAAAAAATGGGTCACAAATATGATGGGATATGACTTTGACATCATCTATAGAAAAGGGAACTAAAATTTTGTTGCAGATGCACTATCAAGAAAGGATGAGCATGTGGAAGCATTGTTTTGTGCTATTTCTATTATCCAACCATATTGGATAAACAAAGCAAGGGATGAATGGAAGAAGGATGGAGAAGTGTGGCCACTCATTCAAAAGTTGCAGAAGATACCAATTCAAACAATATTGCTAGAACTTGAAGAGGAAGGAAAAATCATATTCGAACCTAGAGCAGTCACAGAAACAAGAACTCGATAGCTAAAAAATCAATCAATTTCATATTATCTCATCAAGTGGAAGAACTTACCCGCTAAAGATTCCACATGGGAGGACAAGAATTTTATACAGGCACATCAAGAACTACTCAGGCATTGAGGATAACACTTTTTGAAGGAGAGGGGCATGTTAGGCCCCTATGCTACTAGTGTAACCCCTTATTGTTATTAGTACAACCCCTTTATTATATTTTTGTACCCATGTAGTCCCCATATTGTTATTATTGTGCCCCATAGAAGCCCACTATTGTTATTATTCTGCCCTTACATTATTATTGTTATGTCGGCTCTGATTATATTATGACCCCTTAGACTCCTATATATAGAAAGGAGGTCTTGTCATTTGTATCATCCAAGAATTGTTCATTTGTGTAATGTAAAGGAGGTTTCCCCCTCCAAGAGGCTGAATTATAAGGAGTTTATCTATCTTTACTATCTTTTTGTGAGCTGGTCTCCTAACAAGACCTCAGTCTGCGCTCCACGGGCTGTTGCCGAAAGGGCCAGTAGTACAAGGATTTGTTTGGCTAAATAAATCTGGACTTGTGTTAGGCCCCCTCAAGCCAAAATTCCCAAAGGAGAACCTCATGTTGGATGTTATATTTTAAAGGCCCTATGAAGACATCAATCCTATGCTCCTCTGGAATATCAGTTACCCTAATTTTCAATTTTTGGAAGTCTTCAATGTGCTCCGCCATTGAACGCTTTTGTTTGAGATTTATCAATTGGCTAAAGAAGTTACTTCTCTTTATATCTTGATAATGTGTTATCATTTCCTCCATATAAGTTGACCAGGTGACAAGTGTTTTATGATAACAAAGCCATATATATCATAAAAACTGATTGGGTTCTAAATATAGACATGCAAAACATACCTCTTGTGAGGGTTGCACATCCTATAAAACAAAATATTGCTACATCAGTAGTATGCATGTTACCGGATCCTTGCCATAAAACATCCTCATATCTATCTTCGGAATGTGGTGGTTCTTAAACCCCACATTAGAGTCTCTAAAATCATAATTCATATTCTTCTTTTCCTCATCATGGTTTTGATGGATTACCTTGTCACCACCTCGAAGCCTTCCTCGCAACAACTTTGTCAATCATTCCATCTCGACATTCATCATTGCCTCCATGTCTGCTTTTAAACCATTCATGTCATCATTTATTACTATTTTTAAACCATCCATGTTGCCTTTTAAGCCATCCATGTCCTCTTTGGTTGCTCTTTCTGAGAGCGAAATTTGTTGCACTTGGTCCCACAATTTTGATATATCCTGTTGCAATTCTTCCTCTTCATGCTTCATAGTAGAGATTTCTAAGGGATTAATGGGTGTAGAATTCTTTTTTTTTGGAGGCATTTTAGAATCAAATAGTGATATCTATGCGTCAATATTCCCTTTGAATCACTTCAAACATATTTTTCAAATAAAAGTTATGCAAAATTCAAAAAATAAACACCTTTTTCTTGCTTTTCAGGAGATCAATATTGAAATTGTTGTATCTCTATAATTCCAGATTTTCAATGTCTGAATTTTGGCCCTATGGTAGCCTTATGAATTTTCATTTCAATTCCATAATTAAAATCAATATTGGATTCTTGAATATAGAGTTATGTCAAATCTCCCACAATGGCCGAATTATAGATTGATTTAGTAAAGCAAAGTTGTACGACATGCCACATTTCATTGTTTCAACCTTCGGCCCTTAAATTGATACAAAAAAAACTAAATTATGTGTAGTTTCAATCACGTTTTGCAAAATTTAAATCTGATTCCTGAATGAAAGTTATAACAATTTTCCCCAGGTCACCGATTTGAGACTAAATTATGGATCATGCAAAAACCCTAACTTCTTCAGACCATATCTCAGAAAATATAGCGAATAAATATATGAAATTTCTACAAAAATTTTACCAAGATTTTAGCTCCAAGTGGTCACAATTTTAGCTTATGTAGCTTCATAGAAAAAATGTTATAGCAAAAATTCCATATTCACATGTTTGAAGCAGCGAAACCTTAGAATCCAAAACTCTGATACCAAATGTTTTGCAACCAACTCACAAAAGGATAGATCAACATTAAAAAGTATCGTATTCAAGGGAGAAGCCTCCTTTACATTACATAAATTAACATTTTTTGTATGATACAAATGACAAGACCGCCTTTGTATATATAGGATTCTAAGGGGTCACAATATAATCAGAGCCTACATAACAATAATAATGTAAGGGCACAATAATAACAATAGTGAGCTTCTATGGGGCACCACAATAACAATATGGGGGTTACATGGGCACAAAAATAACAATAAGGGGGATACACTAACAATAACAATAACAGGGTTACACTAGTATTATAGGGACCTAACACTTGGGATGGACATATCATCCCCTTCCTTGGTATCATGTCTCAATTGAATTTTGTTTAAATGTCTATTTTGTTACCATATTTTGGTTAACCAATTAAAGTATTATAAATGTGTATGTATGATGAGTCATTTTCCCATTTGTCCACTTTATCATTGACTTATTTTTCACCACCATCCACTATTTCCCCATTAGTTGTCCCTCACTACCATCACATTTGTTAGAAAAAATAATGAGGGTGAGGGCGGGGGGTGGGTGGTGGTGAATCAATGTTTTTCTTTCACTTAATCTTCAATTTCAAATTTAGAGAAGTATACACTAATTTATTTAGATAACTCACATGTGTACATGACTTTAGTGAATGAAAGATGTGTATATGTAGATTACCAATTTTCACAATTTCAATTGGTTGTTTAACTTAACCATTGCATCATGCTTTCTTTTTTCATTCATAATTCATTAATTATGATAAATAAAGAGCATATACAACATAACATATGAGCAACACATCAACATATAAGAACAGTGGGATTTTAAGTGAAAACCAAATGTGGGAGAAAACCACCATTGTTGTTATCTATATCTTCTTTTTCTTATTATAAATAAATATTCATTACATCTTGTACTAGCATGTACTCTTACCAAGACATAGGCTCCTACTTGCAAGAGGCTACAACCTCCACTTATTCTCCAACACTCACTAGAAGGGAGCTAGAACCCCCTAATCAAGTTTATCGACTTCTACCAGAAGGAAGCAGTGACTCCCTTACCAAAGGCTCCAACCCTCAGAAGGTCCATGGACCATGTTTCATAATTTTCAGAATAGATCCACCTATCTCAATCAACCATCAAGACATGCAGGCCACCTTTCATCAAATTTTCAAACTAGAGCCACACCAAGCATTATGCCCAATCCAAATACCAAGATACCAAACACTAATAACTGAAAATTGAATCACTGAATAACTAAATCACTGAATACCAATACTGAATTTTTGCAACTAGATCTTACCAATGCAAAACCAACGAATTACTAATCAAACTCAACACACATAACCAATATTAGATCACTAATCAGATACCAAACATTCTAATCAAAACATCCTTAAAAATAAAAAACAAATAATATATAACCAATCTACTGTCATAGCCATGTAGCACTGTAAACCTTGATCAAATCAGAATATATATATGATTGTTATTAACGGGATCCACTTGTCTATGTGCTTCCTGTGCATAAAACCTGTGTACAAATCTCAAAACATATTTTCACCATTTCTTGACAACAAATCATATCTCACTGAAAATTCATCAAGCCCTATTAATTATTAACCAATAGTAGATAGGATCATATTCATCCAAAAATAGCAACATTAATTAAGCCAAAATTACTCAGATAATATATGTGACTATTTTGAAGAATATATGTATATGTGCACGATATTCAAGAATACAACCCACGTACAGATCTCAAATTACTGAATTAAACCATCTCTACAAACAAAAACCATGTCAAACACAAATATCTGCATACACACTGTCAAAATAATAGATCTCTTCAAACGAGTTCAGATCATAGCCCCACCATCACTACAGATCTTGAATTGTTAGTTGCTTAAACTTAACTAAATAAATCAAGAATACCCATTCATTTTTAATACACTCTCGGTTATTTTAATTCTAGGCCTTCTCCTTGCTCCATGGTGCACACTTGTTTCAGATCATATCACACATGTATAAACCATCAAATTCACACCTTCAACTCATTGATCTCCTTCTCCTTATATATCTAAATTCCTTGCCAATTCCATAGGCAAATCCTTTGGTAATTGTTGACGGGATTAGATAGACTTTGTCGTGACAATACTATGGCGATTACCATGGGAAAATATCCTGGTTTTTTATTTTCCATGAGTAGGATAATGTACATGGGTTTTCTTCATCAAACCTGAGTATGTAAGTGATTATTCTTCATAGGGGTCGCATATACTTTTTAAACTTCACACTTTCAATGCATCCTATGATTAAGATGTCAATAAACTTCCTTATCCTCTGCAATTCTTGTACCATCATTCATGTCATCTGCAAAATTTATAAAATCGTCATGATATTATAACCAAGTTGACATCAAGGACATATTTTCATCCAGGTTGACATCAAGGACAACGTATCAGCCATAATTCCAACATATCCCCTTTTGGACTTGATGGAAACCTCCTACAAACTTCAAGTCTTCTCTCCCCTTTTGACATCAAGGAAAAAGGGCAGAACCATTCTAATGGAAGTACTCCCCTTATCATGGTCAAGAGTATACATATGATATCTTGATATTCACCAAGAGGTACCACTACTAGATATGATAATAATGTGTGATACTGAACATGATCCCCTGAGCATATATTGGACCTTCTAGAGATATGTAAATACAAGTCTTTGTGAATCAAATACATGGTTTTCCATAAACACATATGACCTCTCCAATGACTAATGACTCTATGATCCCATGTTTACATCAACCACCCAAAATAATGGGGTTATATACATGACATGAATTGATCCCAATAGCCCATATAGAACAAAATTAGACAATGATTATAATATGGATATTTTCATGGCCCTTACATCATAATACATACATGTGATAAATACATGGAACTCATTACATAGTTACTCTCCATATAAATATATTTTCTAGTAGTGTGCAGTGTATTGAAGAACAAATTCAAGACGATAATAGAAATAACCATGAACTCTATCTCTTCCACATGTTCTTAATTTGTGAGGTGGGCTTAGGTCATTCTATATAGATGTAATAATGCAATAGCAATATCTACATAATATAGAAATCTCTTTTTATCTACATCTGCCATCCATCCCTATAATATGTCTTGAGATGATATAGAGTCATCCTAATTGGACCCTAGCTTTAAGCCATGATTATCCACCCACTCGGTCCAGGCTGGAATAGCTTGATATCATAAGCAAGTTTCTAAGGCACGCTTGTCAAGGAAGGCAAGTAATAAGGTAAGTAAATAAGGTTGTACCAGACTTTCGTTTTTCACTTAAGCAATATATATGTTCCCTGACAAAAAAAGGTTATACGTTCATGTCTATTTCTCACCATCGCTATGCCCAGCTGAGGGATGGATGGATAGAGGGGAAGGAAGAGAATCTAACTGACCCGGGTCGTTGAATTTACTTTCTTTGTTCGGGGGAAGATATTTCTCTTTCCTTATATATGAGATAATACGTTATTTCAAATGCACAACATGCCTGTACTATAGCACCATATTTAGCAACAAATTCTACTAAAAGTGTGAATAAATGTATCAAGTAAGAAAGTCAAAGGTCAAAGGGTATCAATAGCATCAACAAAAAATAGATCAGGCGGGTAGTGAAACTGCCTTTGGTGACCATGTCCGAAGAACTTGGTATTCTAGTGAATCGGTTCTATTGAACGGTGTATGATGGATGGGATACGGTGTATGGTTGAATGGATATCCTGTGATGGGGACTTCTCCTTCCTCTCATGGTTTGGTGGTAAGTCCTTCTCCTCTCTCGGCCAGTTTGATGTGGGCCTTCTCACTGTTGAACAGGGTCTGTTGAACTATGCTTTATGAATGGGTATTGCGTTATGTAGTCCTTCTCTATCAGGTATGGGTGTGAGGGTGACCTCTCTCTTAGTTATCCAGTGATGTGTTCCTTTTATCATCTGGGGGGTAAGTCCAATCCTTCTTTCGTCATTTGGTGGAAACTTGGAATGGTGGATTTTAGGGAATGGATGATTCAATAACATTGTTTCATTGTTCACTGTGATTTGATAACATCGACCTTTTTGTTGGGCTTGAGCATTCTGGGATAGGTTCCATGTTGGTCGTAAGGATAAAGCAAGTCTAAACTATGCTGGGTGATTCAAGAGTGTAAACCCATTCACAGAACAGAGTAAGCTTGTTAACTGGTTGAATAGAGAACATGTATAGACCCGTGAGCAGAGCAGAATAGCTCCCCATGAGCATATACAAATGAGAAGAACAAAATACTCCCCATGATGCAGAGAATACTCCCCATTCACAAAACAAAGTCAACTTGTTAACAATGTGAATAGAGAACCATTAGAATAGAGCCCCGCGAGAAGTAGGTATCAGAGTTCATTTGCGTTAATTGATTTGAGAAATGTGGGGGGGATTTATAAGCTGGATCAGGTGTAACTGGGCTGTTGGTTCCACTGAGTGTTGTTGGGGGGAACTAGTTGATTTGATAACTGAGTTCTATTGGGCTGGGGCTTGATAACCGCATCAGGTTCCACTCCACTAGGTAATTCAATAACTGGAGGTTAAACTGTTGGCTTTTGGTGAAGTGCATCAGGTGGAACTTGGGCTTGATGGGGTGGCTTTTCGGTGAACGTCCCTAGGTCGAGGAGATTGAATCAATCGAGAGATATCAACACTATCAGTCAGTTCTCAACCAATTGATCAATGAACATGAAGGTTAATCAAGAAGAAATAAGAACTTAAAATGTATATTTGGGGGCCTATCACATATAAGGTTCAAAATCGCATTTCCTATCCTTTTTGTTAAGACCTGCGGTCCGTGCAACAGGCAGGGCGACTCCACCGTGCGAAGGACATGCGAAATATGAAATGAAATGAGCCAAGAAACGAGTTTATAAGGTGTTGGATGAGTTGGGTGGGCCGACACTCCTCTTGGGAGAGACAACACATGTTGAACGAGTCGGCTTGGGCGTTTGGTGTGGGTCGGCCCAGTGACATAACCTGCCACCCACCCATATATATTGGAGGGCATTTGGAGGTAAACGACCATCATTCGATCAACACGAGTTCGAACAAGGAGTTCTGCAGTGCATGGATGAGCCCGCACGATGGGCGAAACTCGGGTGTAAAACTTGTTCAAGAAATTCATTCAAGAAAGTCATTCAGAAAAGTCGTTCATGAAGTCATTCAGGAAATTCGTTCAGAAAACTCAGGAGAGGTCGTCAAGCAGAACTCGGGCAAGGTCATTCAGGAAGAACTCGGGGGAGGTCATTCAGGCAGAACTCAGGCGAGGTCGTCGGGTAGGAAACTCGAGCGAGGTCGTTCGGGCGAATCGAGTGAGGTCGTTCGGGTGAGCCGAGTGAGGTTGTCGGGCGACCCGGGTGAAGCCGTTTGGGCGAGCCGGGTGAGGTTGTTCGGGCGACCCCGATGAAGTCGTGTGGCGACCCAGGTGAGATCGTTCGAGCAAACCGAGTGAAGTCATGTGGTGACTCGGATGAAGTTGTGTGGCGACTCGGGTTGTCACACCCCTACACCTGCAGTAGTCTTTCAACCACTTATAGTGAGGTGCGATACTACCAATTGTTTTCTTTCCAGCAATACTTACGATTGTAGACTACGCCTAACATTCCATACTTAGTCTTATTTTTGTTACCAAGTATTATTAATGTGTTCCTTTATACAAGTGAAAGCCCATAACATTCACATAAACAACATTATACAAGAGAGAAGAACAACAGTATAAAGGGAGGGGAAACTCCCTGCGATATGAGTCTGCCCAAATCAATATATATAATCTTCTTTTACAAGTACAAGTTAAATCTTGGGAAATCCCAAATTTACACTTAGCCAATTTTCAACTTTGGCAAACTCAGTTTCCCAGCTCGTCGGCGCCTCCGCATGGTCGCCGCACGACTCACCAACCCTTCCTTCACCTCGTCGCACGATTATGTTGTTTTCTCAACTTGGGCGCGCCTCGTCATAACCAAGTCGCCACACACGAGTGCCTCTGCATGAGTCACACCTTCATTCATAACCTCAACACTTCACTGTTTCCACCGTTTCATCGTGCACGGCATGCCCTCACCCGGTCGCTTGTCCGCACGATTCTTCATTTCTGCATGCACGACACGCCCTCGCCCGGCCACCCGTTCGCACGTCCACCCGTTCACCCAACTTGTTCACCCAAGCTCGTTCACCCGAGTTGCCACACGACTTCACCCAGGTCGCCACACAACTTCACCCGGTTCGCCTGAACGACCTCACCCGGGTCACCACACGACTTCACCCGGGTCGCCCAAACGACCTCACTCAGGTCGCCACACGACCTCGCCCGGGTCGGCCGAATGACCTCACCCGGCTCGCCCGAACGAATTTCCTGAATGACTTTTCTGAACGACTTTCTCGAACGAATTCTCGAACGACTTTGTCGAACGAATTCTCGAACGACTTCCTCGAATGAATTCTTGAATGACTTCCTCGAACTAATTCTCGAACGACTTTCCGAATGAGTTTTCCACCCGAGTTCCGCCCTTCATGCGGGCTCATCCATGCACTGCAGAATTCCTTTTTCGAACTCGTGTTGATCGAATGATGGTCGTTTTCCTCCAAACGCCCTCCAATATATATGGGTGGGTGGTGGGTTATGTCACCCAGCTGACCCACACCAAATGCCCAAGCCGACTCATTCAACATGTGTTGTCTCACCCAAGAGGAGGGTCGGCCCACCCAACTCGTGGAACCGCCCCCTCAACTCGCCCAACACCTTATAAACTCATTTCTTGGCTCGTTTTGTTTCATATTTCGCACGGTGGAGTCACCCTGCCCGTCGCACGGACCGTAGGTCCTAACATCCTCCCCCACTGGAAGTCATTGTCGTCCTTGACAATATCTCATCCCAGCAACCATCTATCACCAAGATCACCATACCAAGGTATACACCCCATTGGTATGTCATACATTGGAAATCATCTCAATCCATGACCATCGACCATCTCGTCGCAATCTCCACATGATGCTCCCCATTGTGGAAGGTTTGCCTTTCCATCTCAAGCTATATGCTTCCTGTGACATCTCATGCCGATTTCATTATGTGTCGTCATCATGTGAACTACTACCATGATACTCCAACAAATGCCAACACATCTTTGTGCACTACTGGTCCCCATGTTTGAACTAGTTAGGTGATCAGTCCAACTATCACGCTAAAACCATGAGAGTGAACATCCTCATGCCACCATCAATTGCTTCTCAGAACATCTCGTCACATCCTCAACTTGATCAAGAATCCATCTCCATATATGTGTAATCCATGTTGAGGTCCATGAAGTAGTCCTCATCTCATCTGCAACATGATGTCCATGATGTCTGGTACTAATGTGCTGTATGAAATCAGTCACATCTACCCCAACATCATCATCCATATGTGTGCCTCCTCAATATGAATAGACCATCTCATCAAACTTCGACTCTCGATGTGCCACATCCAGGTCCATGAAGCAACCTCCATCATATCTGCAATGTGCCATCCCTCAAGTCTACCATAGAAACAAGTATCCACTTGTCTCATCTCCCATGTGTTGCCCATGATCATAGATCAATCAGCTCCCATGTGTCCAAAGTGGTTAAGTCTCAGCTCAACCCATGCCCAAGTGTTGCCACCAAGGCATTATCATCGTTTTAACTCCATCACTCCAAAGTGTCTCATATCGATCCTCCACATCAAATCACTCTTTCAAGCCATTCCCATACATGTACTTGAAAGTATGCACCCCATCCTACATCAAAGTCTCTGACCTCAGCTCCTCAATGCATCAGATCCTCCAAGTCCACCATATATGAAGTCCCTAAAAGTCACAACCTCATGTCATCATGAGCTCCATGAGTCATCTCCAATCAACATCTCAGCAAGCATACAAGTCTCGGCCCAAAGGTCTCTGCAAGATGCCTCAGCTCTCCATGTAGTAGGAATGCTCCATAGTCTGCTCACAACTCCATCCAAGTCCATGGCCTTGTTGTACAAGAGTGCACAACCTCTCCATCGGCTCATAAATAATAAGTGTCCATGTCACACCAGCAAATCCACTTGCACAACATCCTTGCCTTGGCACTCCTCATTGGATGCCCATAAGTGACACCTCTACAAGTGATCCTGCACAACGTCCCTACATAAGACTGCCATGCTCCATGTCTCCAACCTGATGTCCATGAATAAGTTGCCCATGTAGTCAACCAAGTAGACCCATCACAACAATCAATCATCCTCATCCAAGTCTATGATCTTTGGTCTAGTGAACTCAGTCACCCAACCATATCATCATCATCATGAGTCCCTTCCATCATAGCTCCCCCACTAAAGGTTCCACCAAGACTATCTCTTGGTCTCAGCCATGAGAAGTCCACCCAAGCATCGTCATACCTCAAGTGTGTGCCCTTCAATCTATCCATGAGTCATGCCGGGGACTTAGCCAATTCTCCATGTGGCTAAAGCATGACCCAATCCTCTGCAGCGATCATCATGTTCCTCCCTTGTCACGGGCATTTGCACCTTCTACCATAAGGTCACAAACAACCCCAACAAGTCCTGCAATAGTCAACAATCCTTGCTTCTCCATACAAGGTCTCATCATAGTCATCCATGGTAAGATCCTCCCTAGCATCGGCAAATTGATTTTGCCCTTCCCTGCATACGGTCCATCTACCAAATGCTCAAGTGAAACACAAGTATCAATAGTACTTACATCATCATCATGAGGCTCCTCCATGTGAGTATCCTCATCCATCCATGTCTGCAAACTACACGATCCTGGTCCAACTTGATCAATCTCAAGTTCATCCTCCATCGTTGTCACATCTGTAACATCCTCGATCATCACGGCTTTCTCTTCCTTGTTAGCACAATCTACAACTTCATTTTGCTCCATTGTCCAACCAAGTTGAAGAAGTTCATCTTCAACATTCTTTTCCAAGTCTTCAAGCTTCTCTCAAATCTTGGGATTCTCTTCTTTCATCTACTTCAACCTGTATAAGGTAAGAAAGAGCTTCCCTTTGCATTCTTCTAAACCTGCCATGCCTTGTCGTTCGGCTAGGCCCAAGCACAAAGCTTCACCTCTGCTAAACTTGTTTCACCCTTCACCTGAATCACCCTAATATTCCACCTATCACTTGAAAAACTTGAACTCCCTGCCAAGTCTTCGGTCTTTGTAGAATCAGCTCCTTGATTCAGTTCACCAGCTCCAACCATGAGCTCTGATACCAACTGTCACGATAGTGCAGTGGGATCAGCACTTCATCATCAACCTAATCAGCTTCCTGATCATCAGCTCTGATACCACCTGTCATGCCCCTACACCTGTGGTAGTCTTTCAACTGCTTATAGCGAGGTTCGACACTACCAATCGTTTTCTTTTCACCAATACTTACGATTGTAGACTACCCATAACATTCCATACTTAGTCTTATTTTCGTTACCAAGTATTATTAATGTGTTCCTTTATACAAGTGAAAGCCCATAACATTCACATAAACAACATTATACAAGAGAAATGCACAACAGTATAAAGGGAGGGGCAACTCCCTACAATATGAGTCTGCCCGAATCAATATGTATAATCTTCTTTTACAAGTACAAGTTAAATCTTGGGAAACCCCAAATTTACACTTAGCCAATTTTCAACTTCGGCAAACTCGGTTGCCAAGCGCCTCCGCACGGTCGCCGCATGACTTACCAACCCTTCGTTCACCTCGTCGCACAATCGTGTTGTTTACCCAACTTGGGCATGCCTCGTCGTAACCAAGTCGCCACACATGGGCGCCTCCGCATGAGTCACACCTTCATTCACAACATCAACACTTCACCGTTTCCACCGTTTTGTCGTGCACGACGCACCCTCACCTGGTCACCCGTCCGCATGATTCTTATTTCGGTGTGCATGGCGCACCCTCGCCTAGCCGCCCATTCGCACGTCCACCCATTCACCCAACTTGGTCACCTGAGTCGCCACACGACTTCACTTGGGTCGCCACACGACTTCACCCGGTTCGCCCGAATGACCTCACCCGGGTCGCCACACGACTTCACCCAGGTCCCCGGACAACCTCACCCGGGTCGCCACACGACCTCGCCCGGGTCGCCTGAACGACCTCACCTAGGTCGCCCGAACGACTTTCTTGAACGACTTTCCTGAACGACTTTTCCGAACGACTTTCTCGAACGAATTCTCGAATGACTTCCTCGAATGAATTCTCGAACGACTTCCTCGAACAAATTCTTGAATGACTTCCTCGAACGAATTCTGGAACGACTTTCCGAACGAGTTTTCCACCCGAGTTCTGCCCATCGTGCAGGCTCATCCAGGCACTGCATAACTCCTTGTTCGAACTTGTGTTGATCGAATGATTGTCATTTGCCTCCAAACACCCTCCAATATATATGGGCGGGTGGCGGGTTATGTCACCCGGTCGACCCACACCAAACATCCAAGCCGACTCATTCAACATGTGTTGTCTCGCCCAAGAGGAGGGTTGACTCGCCCAACTTGTGGGACCACCCCCTCAACTCGCCCAACACCTTATAAACTCGTTTCTTGGCTCATTTCATTTCATATTTTGCACGGTGGAATCGCCCTACCCGTCACACGAACCGCAGGTCCTAACACAGGTGAATGAGTTTGGGTGGACGATTTGGGTGAACGAGTGAACGGGTGGACGTGCGGATGGGCAGCCGGGCGAGGGCATGCTGTGCATGTCGAAACAAAGAATCATGCGAACGGCCAACCGGTTCAGGGCGCGCCGTGCACGACGAAACGGTGGGAACAGTGAAGTGTTGAGATTGTGAACGGAGGTGTGACTCGTGCGGAGGCGCCTGTGTGTGGCAACTTGGTTACGATGAGGCACGCCCAAGTTGGGCAACAACATGATCATGCGATGAGGTGAACAAAGGGTTGGTGAGTCATGCGGCGACCATGTGGAGGCGCCGACGAGCTGGGCAATCGAGTTTGCTAAATTTGGAAAATTGGCTAAGTGTAAATTTGGGATTTCCCAAGATTTAACCTATACTTGTAAAAGAAGATTATATATATTGATTCAGGCATACTCATATTGCAGGGAGTTGCCCTTCCTTTATAATGTAGTGCATTTCTCTTGTATAATTTTGTTTATGGGAATGTTATGGGCTTTCACTTGTATAAAGGATAAAAATAAAACTAAGTATGGAATGTTAGGCATAGTCTACAATCGTAAGTATTGGTGAAAAGAAAACGATTGGTAGTGCTGCACCTCGCTATAAGCGGTTGAAAGAATACCGCAGGTGTAGGGGCACGACAGGTGGTATCAGAGTTGGCGAACTGAATCAAGGAGCTGATTCTACGAAGACCAAAGACTTGGCCAGGAGCTCAAGTTTTGAAAGTGATAGGTGGAATATCAAGTGAATGGTGAAACAGGTGAATGGTGAAACAGGTTTAGCAGAGGTGAAGCTTAGTGCTTGGGCCAAGCTGAATGACAAGGCATGGCAAGTTTGGAAGAATGTGAAGGGAAGCTCTTGCTTACCTTATACAGGTTGAAGCAGATGAAAGAAGAGAATCCCTGGATTCGAAAGGAACTTGAAGTCTTGGAAAGGAATGTTTAAGATGAACTTCTTCAACTTGGTTGGACAATGGAGCAAGATGAAGTTGCAGATTGTGCTAACAAGGGAGAGGAAGTCGTGATGATTGAGGATGTTGCAGATATGAAAATGATGGAGGTTGAATTTGAGATTGATCAAGTTGGACCAGGATCATGCAGTTTGCAGACATGGATGGATGAGGATACTCACATGGAGGAGCCTCATGATGATGATGTAAGTATTGTTGATACTTGTGTTTCATTTGAGCATTTGGTAGATGGACCGTATGCAAGGAAAGGCAAAGTTAGTTCGCTAATGCTAGGGAGGATCTTACCATGGATGTCTACAATGAGACCTTGTATGTAGAAGCAAGGATTGTTGATTGTTGTAGGACTTTTTGGGGTTGTTTGTGACCTTATGGTAGAAGGTGCAAAGGCCCAGGACAAGGGAGGAAAATGATGATCGTTGTGAAGGATTGGGTCATGCTTTAGCCACATGGAGAATTGGCTAAGTGCCCGGCATGACTCATGGACAGATTGAAGGGCACACAGTGAGGTATGATGATGTTTGGGTGGACGTCTCATGGCCGAGACCAAGAGCAAGTCTTGGTGGAACCTTTAGTGGGGGAGCTATGATGGAAGGGACTCATGATGTGATAATGATATGGTTGGGTGACCGAGTTCACTAGACCGAAGATTGCAGACTTGGATGAGGATGACAGATTGTTGTAATGGGTCTACTTGGTTGGACTACATGGGCAAATTAGTCATGGACATCAGGTTGGAGACATGGAGCATGGTAGTCTTATGTAGGGACATTATGTAGGAGCACTTGTAGAGGTGTCACTTATGGGCATCCAATGAGGAGTGCCAAGGCAGGGATGTTATGTAGGTGGATTTGCTGATGTGACATGGAGACTTATTTATGAGCCGATGGAGAGGTTGTGCACTTATGTACAACAAGGCCATGGACTTGGATGGAGTTGTGAGCAGACTATGGAGCATTCCTACTACATGGAGAGCTGAGGCATCTTGCAGAGACCTTTGGGCCGAGACTTGTATGCTTGCCGAGATGTTGATTGGAGATGACTCATGGAGCTCATGATGACATGAGGTTGTGACTTTTAGGGACTTCATATATGGTGGACTTAGAGGATCTGATGCATTGAGGAGCTGAGGTTAGAGACTTTGATGCAGGATGGGGTGCATACTTTCAAGTACATGTATGGGAATGGCTTGAAAGAGTGACTTGATGTGGAGGATCGATACGAGACACTTTGGAGTTATGACGATGATGATGCCTTGGTGGCAACACTTGGGCATGGGTTGAGCTGAGACTTAACCACTTTTGACACATGGGAGCTTATTGATCTATGATCATGGGCAGCACATGGATAGATGAGATAGGTGTATACTTGTTTCTATCGTAGACTTGAGGGATGGCACATTGTAGATGAGATGAGGGCTACTTCATGGACCTGAGCATGGCTTACACTTATATGGAGATGAATTCTTGATCGAGTTGAGGATGTGACGGGATGTTCTGAGAAATAGTTGATGATGGCATGAGGATGTTCACTCTCATGGTTTGAGCATGACAGTTGGACTGATCACCCAACTAGTTCAAACATGAGGGTGGTCAATGTGCAGAGATGTGTTAGCATTATTTTGGAGTATCATGGAAGCAGTTCACATGAGGAAGAAACATGATGAGATCGACATGAGATGTTGCAGGAAGCATGTAGCTTGGATGGAGGGACCAGCCTTCCACGACGGGGAGCAGCATGTGGAGATTGCGACATGGTAGTCGATGGTCATGGATTGAGGTGATTTCTTATGTATGACATACCGATGGGGTGTATACCTTGGTATGGTGATCTTGGTGACAGATGGTTGCTGGGATGAGATATTGTTGAGGACAACAATGAGTTCCAGTGGGGGAGGATGTTAGGACCTGCGGTCCGTGCGATGGGTAGGGCGACTCTACCGTGCGAAGGATGTGAAAAATATGAAACGAAATGAGCCAAGAAACGAGTTTATAAGGTGTTGGATGGGTTGGGCGGGCTGACCCTCCTCTTCGGAAAGATAACACATGTTGAACAAGTCGACTTGGCCGTTTGGTGTGGGTTGGCCAGGTGACATAACCCACCACCCGCCCGTATATATTGGAGGGCTTTTGGAGGCAAACAACCATCATTCGATCAACATGAGTTCGAATAAAGAGTTCTGCAGTGCGTGCATGAGCCCGCACGACAGGCAGAACTCGGGTGTACAACTCGTTCAAGAAAGTTTTTCAAGAAAGTCGTTCAGAAAAGTCGTTTAGGAAGTCGTTCAGGAAAGTCGTTCAGAAAACTCGGGCGAGGCCGTCAGGCAGAACTCGGGCGAGGTCGTTCAGGCAGAACTCAGGTGAGGTCACTCAGGCAGAACTCGGGCGAGGTCATCAGGTAGGAAACTTGGGTGAGGTCATTAGGGCGAACCGGGTGAGGTCGTTCGGGCGAGCTGGGTGAGGTCATCGGGCGACCCGGGTGAAGTCGTTCGGGCGAGCCGTGTGAGGTCATTCGGGCGACTCGGGTGAAGTCGTGTGGCGATCCGGGTGAGGTCGTTCAGGTGAACTGGGTGAAGTCATGTGGCGACCCGAATGAAGTTGTGTGGCGACTCGGGTGAACGCGTTCGGGTGGACAAGTTGGGTGAACGAGTGGACGTGCAGACGAGCAGCCGAGCGAGGGCGCGTCGTGCATGCCAAAACGAAGAATCGTGCAGACGGGTGACCGGGTGAGGATGCGTCGTGCACGACGAAACGGTGGAAACAATGAAGTGTTGAGATTGAGAATGGAGGTGTGATTCATGCAGAGGTGCTCGTGTGTGGCGACTTGGTTACTATTATCACTCAGGTTGTTCCCTGGCCCCTAAGGGAATACAGCCGAGGTAACCACTAACCAATCTTTTAGTTGCAGGTCCTAGCCTACCTACAACCAAAGAGGGCTCTCTCTTTATGTTTTAGCTTTGTTTTGGAGTAATTTTAGGCTAGTTATGATGTACAGGGTTTTGTTTTAAATTTGGTTGGATGATGATTCCAGGCAGAACTGGTATGCAGTCTCAGAATAGTCTAGACTATTGGGCAATGGAGTCAATGATGGTGTACTGCTGAAATTATTTCTTGGCAAAAATGTAATGCTACAGAGCCAGACAGGCATCTATGGAACAATTCTTTAAATCTGGGAATCGATGGCATGAAATCAGGGAATGAAAGGCAGTCAAGGATCTTTCACTATGATGATAGAGGGAAAGTGTAAGAATATTATCTAGGAGCAACTAAGAATTCCTAAACAGCATTCATAATGAAAGAATCAGTGCAAACATGAGCAATGAAGAATTCATATTTATGACCAATTCTGAAGAAAACACAATTAGAAACACAGATTGAGTAGAGGGTACGTTCAAACAAGTCCTGAGCTATTCTTCTTCTCCATTGCTAAGATCATGAAACATATATGTGAATTTTGCTAACACAGAAAGACAAAGCATGGTTTAGGAAAACTTATTGTTCCATTAAACAACATAGGAATTCTGTAGCAGAACGCAGTTCATCACTTTCACATCCAGACAGTGTAGAGACCATGAAATTCACTAGCCATTTGTATTATAAAGTCTGAAAATTTATAGCACAGCTCTTAGAGAGAAAATCACCAACCCCAAATATGTTCTATGGGGAGGTCTATATACAAAAATGAGATAGAAAATATCTAGTTGATGAGTCTTCATGCTTTATATTACATTACCAACTTTTCAAAGGAAGTAGATGAAAGAAATAAATGTTGCAATTAATATTGGTGTGCTAGCTGTCTTTTTGTCAGAAAATTTTGACTTTTTTGGAGCAACAAAGTCGGCCGTGGCTGCATTTTTAATTTGTGATTTTTTGGGCTTGATGTTCTAGTGTTTTACTGAGTCATTGCTTTGACTTGCTCTGCCTGTTGTCTTCATGCTTTGTCCGCTGCCTGCGTACTCAGTTTTGCTGACCTGTAGTTGATCTGTAGCTGACCAAAATCTGAAGCAGAACAAAGAGGAAAAAGACCGAGATTACTTGGGCAAAATTTCCAGCATTGCTTGCCACCAATCTTCTCTAGGCAGCTGATGTCTTTGTATCTTTATTAATGTCTCATCTGCCTCGATATATCTGTAAAAATTGGGTGGGACCTCAAACAAGTGATCGATCTCATGCTCAATGTAAAATAAGTTTTCCAGCTTGTCATAAAGGCTCTGTCCAGATGGAGGTCATGTTTCCTCTGAGGTAATTGTGGATGCTATAATCTGATTTGAAATAAAATTATTCATCCTGGTGGCATACTGTTCCCGGGTTAGCAGTCTCCCGGTGTTGGTTAACAAGCTAGGTAATCCCCTGTTTTGTAATGCTGCCAGCTTTAGCTTGAAATCATCTACTTCTGCTTGCATTTCCTGACACTTTCTTTCTAGACTTTGCAAAAAATTTCTTAGAGTCAGCAACTTTTTTGTTGTCAGAAAAGTATTTGTCCTGTTACTGATATCTAATGCTGCCAACTCTTCTTTGGTATGAGTGTTCAGGAAATGGATCATTTTAGTAGCCTGCTCAGGCATGCTTCCCAATGCTGCTCTAGCCCTTTGATTCTCAAACTGAGCTAGGCCTATCAATTCTATCTGTTCATGCATGGCTTGGATCGATTTCCATTGTTGAGTGATTGATTGGCCAATTTTGGCCCACAAAATCTTTTTTGTTTCAGCTAGAGTCTTTTCCAAATTCAACTCCTTCTCCAAGGCTTTTATTTTGTCGTTCAAGGCCTTAATTTCGCTTGTTTTTTCAGCTACTGTCACCTTGGACTTATCGTAGCCTACTTCCAGTTTGGCCAACTTTTCTTTGGCCTCTTTTACCTATGTTGCCGGAAGTTCTAGCTCTTTAACTGCTTTCATCATTTCATCCATGCTCATGCTAGATTTAGGTGCTGCGGTTGTTGCTGCTGCTGTAGCATCTGTGGTGGATGAAGCTGTTGTGGATGCTGGGATGATAGGAGGGGTCACTGCTGCTTGTGTAAGAGGAACAGGGACATCAGTTGGAACTGTTTGAGGTGGCTGGGAGGTCAACTCTCCCTGCTTGCCTTGAACTGCTCTTTCCAATTCTTTCTCCATCTGAATTATTCTTTGGTTCATTCTCATCAGTAGATTCATTGTATCCTCAACATCTTTTTCTTGTACCAGCTCTGCAGTTTGAGGGTGCATAGTAGAAGGCAATCCCAATTGTTTTCTGAGGGCAGCGATATCATCCTCATTTTTCTTCATAAGGGCTCTGACACCCTTAGGATCCTTAGGATCATGTCCTAGGTCCACAATAATGTCCTCCAATGTTTCTATTTTGTTATCTTTGGCTGAGGAGGACATTCTTTCCAAATCTAGTTGAGTATTTGTATTCTTCAAAGATTCCTTCAATACATGGGCTACCATGGCCTTATCTGCTAGAGTGGCATAGACCATATCACCTGTTTGCTTGTGCAATTCTATTTGGTCCATGGGGTGAATGTCCTTGGCAAGGACCTCTAAATTTGTTTTCACATAATCTGCAGCTGACTGTGGCTGCTGTATGTTGGGCATGAAATGGTTGAGAATATTTTTTTCTTCTTTGAAGTCATATGCTGCCATCAATCTTTGTTGTTTGGCAGGTGTTGCCTTGAGGAATTGATCATATAACTATACTCTTAACAATTCATTTTGAGCCTTGATTACCATGAAAGCAGTTTTGATACTAGGTGGCCACTTGCTTTGTTGTGTTGAGGAGGACACCTCCATGCCACACTGCCTCTCTTGCTCTTGTTGGAAAGAGATAGTAGGTGTGTGTTGGCTTGCTTCCCTTTCTCTCCTTGGAATTTCTAGGATCTCTTCACTAATTTCATCCTCAACTTGAGGATCAACTCTTTGCCTCTTGGCTTTAGGTTGCTGTGTAGACCCACTAGCAGGTGTGGAGTCTTCTCGGTCTCGCTTCTTACTTCTTTCTTCATTAGCAAGAGTTTGCAATGCTGGCACTTGTAGTGCCTCAGTCTACTGTGGAGGGGCCTGCCCTTGACCCTGCTCTTTTGAGGTAGAAGGTTGTTCTGTTATTTTTTCTTGTTCTGCATCCATCAGCTCCTTACCTTTTGTTGTACCTGTTGCTGGTGTAGACCGTTGTTGGGCAGCTTGTGAAGCTGCAGCTGTAGATGGACCTTCTTCGACTTGCTGTGGTAGTTTGAAAGTTACATGGTCAAAAGAATCCAAGTCAAGATTTTTTTCTAAATCTTTGACATTTTGCTCCATAATTTCTTCTTGAGTAAACTCCTCAATTAGTGTCCCGACCAGCCACTCATCTTGGTTGGCATATTGTTCAATTTGTGGGACTCTACAATGCTCATATGCTGTCAACCTATATTTAACTCTTCTGGCACTGATAAATCCATCCGAGTCATAAGGAACCCACCAGAAACGCCTTTTCAACTTGAGCTTCTGCCCCAATATTTGGTCAGCATCTTACCAACCCTCTTTCTTGTTCATAATAAAGGGACCTAGATGGTCTCTAAATTTCAGGCGACATTTCTTCTTGGCACAATGAAAATGAGTGAGATCTGAATTGATGAGTTGCCTATAATATTCTAAGGAAAAAAGTCTCATTGGTACATATCTTGGGAGCCTGTAAGGACAAAGCTCACAGCCATAGATTCTAATGACAGTGTTATTTTGGTAGAGATACCAATCACCTATTTTGTAATTCTTGGACGGCTGCAATATCTTCTGCATGTCATATGATAATCTGGGAGGAGTTCTCATTGGGAGACAAGAGACTGGGTAAACAAATTGGTCAATGAACTCACAGTAAGAGTATGGGGAGTTTTGAACCTCACGAAAAACTGATGACCAAAAGATAACAAACCTTCTTTCACCCTTTGAATCCAACTTTTTGATGGGGCATTGGAAGCATTCAGACTGGTAATACATGAAAAAATGATAGATATATGATGAATATTTAAAGACTCCCTCCCTATCCAGTTTCACTAGCTGGTCATGTATTTTATTGGCTATGAACTTGGCATAGTTATACTTGATAGCAGGGGGCTGTCCTGGGTTGTATGCAGATAATAAAACCAACACTGTTTCATCAATGTGTTCACTTGTTCTAAAACCTAGCACAGAGGAAATCATATCTACAAGCAGCGTTCCCACCTCATTGAAGTTGACATATAGGAATGGAGGTGGCTCAGTAGGTTGGTGGTCTGCCCTCATGAATGTCTTGGCAATTCTTGCAATCTCAGAGCTGGAGAGCTTGGAGCCTTCATCCAGCAAGTAGTTCATAGAGAAAGGAAACAATAGCTGAGTCTGTTTGAAGTTGAACATCTGGTTGATAGAGTCAGGAGTAATATGAAAAAGTATGCTCCCAGATGGAGACTTTACAGCTCTCTGATTTGGCTCATAGTTCTCAGCACATAGATGGATAATCTCAGGAAAAATATTAACAGAGGGGAGGAAGTAAAAAGGCAAATTATACTCCCATATGCCATACATGTCGCAGTTGTTTAAAAAACTGTTTCTCAACTGGCAGAAGGTCTACAAGTGATTCCTGTCCCCAACCAAATCTTGAATGAGGTAATCTTTATCAGCTAGGGGCATTGCTTCAAGCTCTTTGTTGGGTGGGTTCATAGGATTGATTTTTAGAGCTGTTGAAGTGGCCATTTTTAAAGTCTTTCTCAGCTTGAGCTTGGAATAATGTTTAGAACAACAACATATGAGGAAAACTGCTTGGGAAAATTTGCAAATGAGTTGTAAACTAAGTTCAAATGAGGAAATAGCTTTGAATGTCTTTAGCTATCATAAAAGAGGCAAACTTTGCAGAGTTTGGATAAGGCCTTTTTTCTTTGATGAATTTAGTGGGTTGATAGACTGTGAGGGCAAATATAGAGGGAATGGGGATTATTTAACCCAATTACTAAAGTTTTTTGCAGTGGAATGTAGCAAAGGGGACAATGCACGGGCAATATGAAGTTTTGCCAGGAACATGAGCTTGAAAATGATTTTTCAATGGTGAATTTGCAAACGGGCGCAAGTTTACAAGGTTCTTTTTGAGCTGGGGGTCTATCAGTGAATTTTAGGCAACATTTAGGTGCGGCAGAGTCTTTAATTTGGGAATTTGCAGGTAATTAAGCGAGTGAACTGGAGAAAATGGCGAAAAACAGGGTTAACAGGCGAAATTCGGCAAATACCTGGTTTTTAGGCGCCGAGGGTGGTTGAGCTGGTACAATGGCGAACAATGGAGGCGAATCTACAGGCGGCAACGACTCAATTGTTTGAATTTGAACTCTGGAGGTAAAACGACATAAAACAGCGTGCGTAGCTCTCCAAACTTGACCAATAAAAATGAACTAAAATAGTCGAATTGGCCTATTTTTATGAAAATTCGGGACTTTGGCGCTTTTGGCGCTTTTTGGGATGACGTCAGCATGACGTCATCCGGCGGGTAGGGGTATGGCGCAATGACGTGGCAGCTGACTCAGGCAGACATGGCAGAGGACACGCTGGTGAGGCAGGGATGCGAGTGGATGAGGTGGTAGTGACACGGGGGAGCGGCGGGTTGACGCGGAGGTGACGTGGTGCTGACGCCATCCAGCGGAGGGTGGTTTCTGGTTTCCTCCCGCACCACCTTTCGGCCTGAGCGGTATTGGGGAGGGGGCCTCCGAACACGCCGGGAGGATGACGCGTGGTGGGGGTATGGCAGGGAAACCGCCCATCCCCCGGACGCTAACCTCCGGCGGATCGGGGCATGAAAATGACCGCCCACCCTTGGATCTGGGGAGCGGGAAATCGGACGGCGGGCGGGGCGATCGGGGTGCTGTGCAACTCTGGAGCGGGGCCCGTTTAACATAATATTTAAATGCTGATAGGAGGGGGTTGAAAACTTTGGAGATTTGGGTTTAATGGGTTAACGCGGTTATGTGATGGGGGTAATGTTTATTTGTTTAATCGGTTATTTAAACAAAAACCCGAAAATGTGAGTGCGGAGGGTAAAATGGTAAGGTTTATGAGTGGGGGGGGGGGGGGCGCAAAAGGTTATTAACTTAACCAAATGCTAAGTTAACTCCGGATTAAGGATGCAGAAGGGTTCATAATAGTCCCAAATGGACTATTATTTCCCAAAACTATGTTACATAACTATAGTGCTATAGGGTAGGATATTTAGTATTTTTTGGGGTTTTTATATGATTTTTTGTAGAAGTAGGGGTGGGAACATAGGTTAGGGAGCTATATAAATAAATTAGAAGTTAATATGATTTTGTGGAGTGAAAGTGTAGGGGCATGAAGCTAAGTTTATGAAAGAAAACTTAGATATAAGAAGTGAATGGAATGTGGAGAAATGTTTTTTACACAAGAAATGTGGCTTCTTTTTATTGAAGAAAGTCAAAGCTTGACTTAGTATTTTACAAAAATGAAGTGAAAGCAGGACTTGTTGGGCAGATCCCAAGGTCCTACAGGGGATGTTAGTGAGTGATTTATGGGGGACTGAAAGGGGAATTAGACATGCTTCCAAAGTTCTGCCACCAAACAACTGCTTTGACACTTCTGTCATTGATGAGATGGACCTTGTTTGACAATACAAAGGTGATCCAAACCTTGCTTCTGCAACCTCAACCTACCTACCCAGCCTAATACACCTAACATTTTTTCTTCCTTTTGACTGGGTGCACTTAGACTTGCAAACCCTGATTGTTCTCTTTTCTTTTGACTGCCCTCCTATATAAATGTACCCTTATCTCTTCCAAGGGCCCAGATTAAGCAGTTGGGCTCCTTAACTTCTCTACGTAGCTACTCATCTGCCAAGCTTAAGCTGTTTGGACAGACATTATTTCACTATTCTACAACAGAAATTTAAACACGGCATGGTCCAGATTGAACTGTTGGGCCACCCATCAAGTGTGATAACAACAGTACTTGCAGATTGTGGACTTGCAAATAAGATAGTAGTGGCATTTTGACTGGCCACTTTCCTGGTCTTTCTTTGAGGTTCATTTTTATTTTTCTTTCTGACCAATTTACTCTTTTTGCCCTTTGATAATTCTTTTAGGGCATACCCTCTTCACATATTTTAATTTTCTTCTAATGCTCTGACAAAATATGGAACCTTTGCAGCATGAGAAGATGAACATATTTGGCACTACCCAGGTCAATCATGAAAAACGAAACCTATTGGTATAGGAACCTAACAGTGGCTCCACTTGGGGATGGCCTTTCCTTGTGAGAGGCCAAGAAGAGCAGGTCAGATTGCCTTATTTTTCAACTTTTTCTGTGGCCTAAAACTCCCTTCCCTTGGAGACCAATGATCTGAATCTTTGTAACCTGTATGTAGCACCTTTTTGAGCTGTTCTGTCTAAAATTACAGCTCTGCTTCTTGCTGGTTTCTCTGAGTGCTTATCATTATCTTCATACTTCCCAAGTCCTTTTCTTGATTTCTTATGGTGGACTCAAAATACACATCAAAAGGTGATGTAGTTCCCTGATTTTTCTTCAAAATTTGCTGCATTTGGTTCCTTATCTAACCGCTGTAAATGAAAATGCTGGAAATACAAATATTTATATACAATATACAATCATGTTATGCTGATCAAAGGGAATCAAAATAGTGTTTGAGCATTTGCCCATTGACTGGGCCTTCTTCAGTATTTGTGCCATCCAAACTCTTTAGAAAATAGGTGTTATTACCTTGTATAGCATAAATAACATATAGTCCTTTCCAAATAAAATCAAATTTGCCATGTTTCCCTTTATCCTCTCTTCTGGAATCCCATCTAAGCACTTTGTTTCCTATGAAGAAATCTTCAGCCTTTGTTCTTTTGTCAAAAATCTTTTTGAGTTTGTCTTGTAGAATCTGGGTTCTCTGATATACTTCTTCTCTTGTCTGCTGCAAGTGAATAGTTTGATTGATCCTTCTTTGAATATCATTAGGCTCTGCTTGTATTTCTTGCAGCAACTTGATTACAGGGGTTCCCAAAGATGAAGGGAACCTTGCCTCCATTCCATAAACCAGTTCATATGGACTTGTACCAATAGATCTTTTAGTGGTTAATCTGTCTGCCCATAGTGCATTCACTAGTTTTTTATGCCAATTCTTTTTGTTCTCCTCCAAGACTTTTTTGATGATGTTGATGAGGCTTTTGTTGGATGACTCAGCTAGGCCATTACCTTGAGGGTAATAAGCTGTGGAATGGCCCAAGGCAATGTGGTATTTATGGCAAAAGTTGATCATCTTTTTGGATTTGAAAGCAGCGGCATTGTCTGTAATAATTTTTTCTGGACAACCAAACCTTGACAAGATGTTGTTTTCTAAGAATTGCATGATAACAGAGTCATTGGCTTGCCTATAAGGGATGGCTTCTATCCATTTGGTAAAGTAATCTGTGGCAGTCAAAATCCACCTATGTTGGCCAGAAGATGAAGGGTGGATTTCACCAATGAAGTCTAAACCCCATTGTTGGAATGGTCTTTCAGTTGAAATAGGTTTGAGGGGTAAAGGTAACAGCTTTCTTTTGCCTTCAAAGATTTCACACTTGTGGCATGATACAACAAATTTTTTCACATCAGCAAACAGGGAGGGCCAATAGAACCCAGCCCTTAGTATCTTATCAGCTGTAGACTTCCATTACAAGTGTCCACCACAGTCCCCTGCATGAAATTCCTTGAGTACATTGTTAGTTTCATCCAATGTTAAACAACTAAGCAAAATACCTTCATGATTTTTCCAAAACAAGGCACTGTCTAAGATGCATAATTTTGATGCCTTCATTTTCAAGAACCTCTTTTTTGTCCTGGACAACCCTAGAGGAGCTTGCAGGTTTAACAATACAAAACATATGTCAGCATACCAGGGTGATTGTAAAAAGGCTTGATTGATCTGTGGAGTCGCCATCTCCTGTTCGTTGTCCAGTTCATTGATGTCAAGGGCTTGGAAATTAGTTTCAGTCATTAATTTGGCTAGTCCTTGTCCTTTTATCAGTTTTGTAGGCTTGATCTCAATGTCATATTCTAAGATGTTGGCTATCCATTTGCCCCTTTTGCCTTCAATTCCTTCTTGAGTTAAAATGTCCTTGACCACTGCATTTGGAACATAGGCTATCACATGTGAGTATAAAATGTAAACTCTGAAATCCTTGATGGCTTTTACAAGGGCATATGCTTGTTTTTCCATGATTTGATATTTTAAGGGAGCATCTCTAAGAGCTTTGCTGAAAAAGGCAATGGGCTTCTCACACCCTTGGTCATCTTTTTGCAATAGGACAGCAGCAATTGTATTTTCAGAGGCAAAGGAAAAAATGATGAAATCTCTATCAAACTTGGGGCTGGTGAGGACTGGTGTTTTTGTTAGGGCTGTTTTGATGTCCTCAAAGGCTTGTTTGGCTTCCATGGTCCATTTTACTTTAGAATCTTTCTTCAGCATATTGTTTAACAGTCTTATGAGCTCGGCCAAATTAGGAATGAATCTTCTCAAGAAGTTAATCTTCCCTAGAAAAGCTTGTAGTTCTTTGATGTTTCTTGGATGAGGCACTTGAAGGATAGCTTGAATTCTGTCCAGGTCGATCCTAATGCCATCTTTTGAAATGATGTGACCTAGGAGCTTTCCTTCCTCTAGGCCAAACAGTGATTTCTTTGGATTTAATGATATGCCATATTTTCTGCAAATTAGGAACACTTGCCTTAAATGTTCTAAGTGTTCTTGGTCTGATTTTGAAAAGGCAGTGAGATCATCAAGGTAGATTACTAGGAAATCATGGATTTCTTTGGCGAAGGCTATATCCATTGCTCTTTGAAAAGTGGCCCCTGCATTTTTGAGTCCAAAAGGCATTTTGACATATTTAAAGGTTCCCCAAGGTGTTGTAAAGGCAGTTTTGTCTTGATCATCCGGGTGGACTAAAATCTGATTGAATCCTGAGAATCCATCTAACAATGAGATCCTAGAGGCTCCCACTACCCTTTGTAGGATATGATCCATTTTTGGTAAAGGGTAATGGTCTTTGAGAGAGACTTTATTCAAATTTCTCAAGTCAACACACAGTCTTATCTCTCCCGTTTTCTTTCTAGTAGGTACCAGATTTGAAATCCATTCTGAGAACCTAATTGGAGCAATGATTCCTGCCTCATACATTCGTTTAACTTCTTTTTCAATCAGGGGGAGGAGGACGGGATTCACCCTTCTAAGCTTCTGTTTAAAAGGCTTTTGATTCTCTTTTAAAGGTATAGTATGTTGGATGACTGAGGTATCATAGGACTTGAGGTCCTCATAACTCCAGGCAAACACATCTTGGAATTCCTTAAACAAGTCTATATATTTCAATTTCTGATCAGCAGGCAAGGCTTTGGAGAGTTTTACCATTTTGGGATTTTCTGAGGTTCCAATGTTACAGTCCTCAATTTCAGCATTCAGTGGTTGCATTTTTGGCTTCCTTGAAATATCATTTGAATCGAATAAATCCTCCAAAGGAGTTAAACCTGTGGGCAGAAAATTGTCTTTTAGATCAATTACTTCAGCTTCTGCCTCAGCTATTTCATCAAAATCTGTTTGCTTCAGCTGTTGTAAATTCTTGTCATCAAAAGTAGTTGGATGCAAAATCAGATTTGTTGTTTCAGCTGATATATTCTACTCAATTTTGTCTGTCTGTTGTTGATCATCCACAGTGCTAGTATCGATGTTCATGCTGGAGAATTCCTCCTTCAAAGTCAGGAAGTTATTTATTTGTGTGTCACTCTCAAATATTTGCCAATTTTTGATATTATTTGGGACTGTAGGCCTATGTTTGATTTCAGCAGTGAAATTGTGGTTGGGTTCAAATGGTAGCTTGCATGTGTTGGCAAAAGTTGCCAAGCTATGTGCATGTAAATTGTGCTTTCTTGAGATTTTGGTGAGCTCAAATTCTAAGAAAGTGTTAAGTATTTCAATGGCCGCCCCTCTGTAAGCCCTCAACCTAGGATCATTTGTGACAAAATTTCCCTTCATATGGTGTATGATCAGATCTGAATCCCCTAGAATTGAGACTTTGGTTGTGCCTAGATTTTTGATGAGTTTGAGTCCCAATAGCAGGGCTTCATACTCAGCCATATTGTTTGTGCATCTGAAATTTAACCTATATGCATGACCTTCAACATGGTCATTCTGCATGTTGTGTATCCAAACCCCTGCCCCTGCTCCTAATTTGTTTACTGAGCCATCAAACTCTAAGTACCATAAGATTTCTTAGTTATGACTTCTCTTAAAAATTTTAGAAGTTTGTTCAATGGGCAGATTTGGATCTTGTATGTCTTTTGATGTATCATTTCCCTTTATTACATCAATCACATCAATAATTTTTTGATCTTGAGCAGCAGATTGTTCATTGATGCTTTCTAGTTGTGGTGTTATGAGGAGTTTGACCTCAGGTTTGGGACACATGTCCGCATTATATAAAATGAATGATTCCATATCGGAATGTATTGAATAGATGGGAAAGTTTTGGGGTTTTTCTTGACTACTCACCACATATTTCATTAGTGTTTCACGGTACAATCTCTTTCCCTATCCAAAGACCGAAATAGTGGCATAGGACATGTCTAGTTGCAAAGATCCTTGGAGTTTGGCCCCCCATGATCTTGATAAAAGCATACTGTACTTGGGTGGAATATCAGCTACCACCACATCCATCAGAATTGTTTTGGTTGGGTATTGGACCAAGGAAACACACAAATCTTTAATTAGGCCTAGACACCTGACTTGGTTGGAATCAAATGAAAACAAATCTTTGTATGGTCTTGTGATATCTAGGTCTAGTTTTTCCATCACAGATTTAGGCATTAGGTTATGGGAAGCTCCTGAATCAAACATTGCATTGTATAACACCTTGTCATGAATGTTTAAACTGACATTAAAAGGTGAAACTCCTCCATTCGCTATTTTTCCATTAACCTCAGGACCAAAAAGTAATTCAGGTTGATCATCTAATACATTTACATCATCCCTATTGTCTTGTATTTGGAGTGACCTATTGATTTTTTGTCTATATACTTCATGTTTGGCCAACTCAAAGAGAGGAATGGCTATTTTGACCTTACCTATTTCTGTTTCTAGATTAAAGGGTTTCTCCATTTGAGTTCTTGTGTTGTGACCATCAGACTTTTCTTTTTCGGCTGAATCTTCTGTGATCTCTTGATTTTGAGTGTTGTTTTGAGGTACCTCTGTTTTGGAAATATTTTCAGGAATACTGTTTGAATTTCCTTCTGTGGGAGGGCATGTAAATGTCCATTTTTAGTGGGCTGTACATCTGATACATCTTCCACAGTAACCTCTCTTAGGTTTGGGTTTGTTTTATCAGAGGATTCTATGAGAGCAACTTTGTCTTTTGTTTTCTTTGGCTGTTTGGTATCCTTGACCTTGGCAGGTTCAGGTACATCTATGGTTCTACTTCTTAATTTATACTGTTTGTGAACCTCATAGACTGCTGCATCATAGCCTTCTCTAAAATCAAATGACTCTCCTGATTTGGTTTGAAATTGATTGATATTATGAGCCTCTTGATCTTCTTGCGTTAGAAAGACTTGGTGTTCACTGTCCAAACCCATCAAGTTGATGTGAGGGTCCTCTGTTGGTTCACTAGATGTTGAGGCTTCGGCATAGTTTTCTTGAAATGGAGGTCTGATGTTCTGATCAGGGCCAGGCCTCCTGGCGTTTGGATTTTGATTCTTTCTAAAGTTTGGGCTTCTTGCAGTACCTGGTTGACCTTCCCAAGATGACTTTATTTCGATGGTTTCTACCCTATCCCCAAGTTTGTCCATACCTTTGATGATTGCATCAAGTTTTTGCTCAAAAGTTGAAGTTTCTTCTTTAAAAGTAGTTCTTGTTTCAGCTCTTGCCCTATTTCTTTTAGCAATTAGGTTTTCCTCCACACTAAAAACTATATTCTGCATGTCCGCTAAGCTTGGAGGGGCTCTTTCCCTCAATTGGTATGCCATGTCAGAATCAAATCCATTAGGGAATTTGATCAAAGCTAAATCAGGTGGAGGTCTAAGGTTTTGAGGAATGGCATTGTAAACATTGTTGAATCTTGCACAATAGTCTAGGACAGTTTCTTGTGGGCCTCTTTTTATAGTGTCATACTCAGATAAAATGTGCAGTGGATCTTTTTTCTTTTCCCATCTGTTGAGAAATGTTTGGTAAAGAGCATCCGGATTGGCTATGGAATTTGCAGCAAGTGCTCTAAACCAAGTTCTTACTTCACCTGTTAAACTTTGGACAAAAATTTTCATTCTCACATCATCATCGTCTATCTCATAATTCTCAAAATAGTCCTGCATTTTCTTAGTGTGTTGCTGGGCTGTGTAAGAGCCAGTTCCATCGAAATATGTGATCTTACTTTGATAATCCTGAGGCATAGCCCCTGGATTTGCAGGTAGCTGTAAAGGGGCATAACGATTTTCCATATTGACAGGGATAAATGGGACAACAGGAAGAAATGGGACAGCCGGAACAGCAAGGATAGTAGCAGAAATATGTGTTGTGGATGGAGGTGCAGAGAAAGTGCTTTGAGAGGTGGATGAGGAAGAAGGAGAAGTAGGAGCAATGTGAGGACGGACTGAAGCTTTAGCAGGGGTTGGAATATAGTTTTGTTGAACTGTTTCAGGGCTTGAATCAGCAAAATCTTCTTGTTCCTCTTGTTTCCTAAGGATATTTGGGATTAAGTTGGGATTGTCAAAAATAGCTGGAGGATCTGGGTCAGTTTGACATGGTATACCGAGTTTTTCTCTTTGGAGCTAGCTTCTAAACCTGTTTTTGGTATTTTCTGGGAATTTTTTAGAATTAGAAAGAAACTGATCAAATTTTGGAACAGCTATTTGCAGCTTAAAACTAAGATGAAGATTGACTGAAGTAGCTTTTATTTACTCCTGTAAATGCAAAGCAAGAATAGTTTCAAAGGCTTCCTGACTGACATTCAGGCTTCATCTGTAGCTTTAAGGAATAGACAGCGATTGCAAAAATTCATTCGAATTCCCTAGTGGAGTCGCCAATGATGTTATCACTCAAGTTGTTCCCTGGCCCCTAAGGGAATACGGCCGAGGTAACCACTAACCAGTCTTTTAGCTGCAAGTCCTAGCCTACCTGCAACCAGAGAGGGCTCTCTCTTTATGTTTTAGCTTTGTTTTGGAGTAATTTTAGGCTAGTTATGATGTACAGGGTTTTGTTTTAAATTTGGTTGGATGATGATTCCAGGCAGAACTGGTATGCAGTCTCAGAACAGTCTAGACTATTGGGCAATGGAGTCAATGATGGTGTACTGCTGAAAGTATTTCTTGGGAAAAATGTAATGCTACAGAGCCAGACAGGCATCTATGGAACAATTCTTTAAATCTGGGAATCGATGGCATGAAATCAGGGAATGAAAGGCAGTCAAGGATCTTTCACTATGCTGATAGAGGGAAAGTGTAAGAATATTATCTAGGAGCAACTAAGAATTCCTAAATAGCATTCATAATGAAAGAATCAGTGCAAACATGAGCAATTAAGAATTCATATTTATGACCAATTTTGAAGAAAACACAATTAGAAACACAAATTGAGCAGAGGGTACATTCAAACAAGTCCTGAGCTATTCTTCTTCTCCATTGCTAAGATCATGAAACATATATGTGAATTTTGCTAACATAGAAAGACAAAACATGGTTTAGGAAAACTTATTGTTCCATTAAACAACACAGGAATTCTGTAGCAGAACGCAGTTCATCACTTTCACATCTAGACAGTGCAGAGACCATGAACTTCACCAGCCATTTGTATTATAAAGTCTGAAAATTTACAGCGCAACTCTTGGAGAGAAAATCACCAACCCCAAATACGTTCTATGGGGAGGTCTATATACAAAAATGAGATAGAAAATATTTAGTTGATAAGTCTTCATGCTTTAAATTACATCACCAACTTTTCAAAGGAAGTAGATGAAAGAAATAAATGTTGTAGTTAATATTGGTGTGCTAGCTGTCTTTTTGTCAGAAAATTTTGACTTTTTTGGAGCAACAAAGTCGGCTGTGGCTGCGTTTTTAATTTGTGATTTTTTGGGCTTGTTGTTCTAGTGTTTTGCTGAGTCATTTCTTTGACTTGCTCTGCCTGTTGTCTTCATGCTTTGTCCGGTGCCTGCGTACTCAATTTTGCTGACCTATAGTTGATCTGTAGTTGACCAAAATATGAAGCTGAACGAAGAGGAAAAAGACCGAGATTACTTGGGCAAAATTTCCAGCATTGCTTGCCACCAATCTTCTCTAGGCAGCTGATGTCTTTGTATCTTTATTAATGTCTCATCTGCCTCGGTATATCTGTAAAAATTGGGCGGGACCTCAAACAAGTGATTGATCTCATGCTCAATGTAAAATAAGTTTTCCAACTTGTCATAAAGGCTCTGTCCAGATGGAGGTCTTGTTTCCTCTGAGGTACTTGTGGATGCTGTAATCTGATTTGAAATAAAATTATTCATCCTGGTGGCATACTGTTCCCGGGTCAGCAGTCTCCCGACGCTAGTTAACAAGCTAGGTAATCCCTTGTTTTGTAATGCTGCAAGCTTTAGCTTGAAATCATCTACTTCTGATTGTGTTAGCGCTTGAAATTTCACCTCAGGCTGAGAAAGGTAAACCTCAAGGCAACATCAAGCCACTTAGCCTCGTAGCTAGCCCTACGGGGCTGGAGAGGGCTCTCTCCGGTCTATCTCGGTAAAGATCTTCAGTTGGTGAGATGACCAATAGGGTAACACTGATTTTAGGCTAGTAAACTGATCAAAAAGGTTGCTTTGGGGTTTTTAGGGTTTTTGGTGGCAAATTGAGGGGATGGCAATTTTGGGTGCGGGGATTAGACACAGTTTCTGCAGGGGGTTTTTTGGGGCAAGGTAGGAGACAGTATTGATGCTTTTGATTGAGGTGGATGGTCCGGAATGACAGGTGAGGAGCTAAGGAGAGCAAACAATAACTTTGAATTCTCCTTAAACAGTAGAAAACATTGAAATTAAACAAACTTAAAAGCAGAGCATGACAGTCATGAATTCTTACTTTAACACTTCGTTTGTTTAATGTGCAGAAGGAAAAGAAAGGAAATGATTCACATAACACACTTACAGGTACATAGAGAAACACACCATCAATACATGTAACCAAAAGAATCCCAAAAAGGACTGCAAAACCCTGGTCTTCCTTAGCCAAAAATTGTAGAGATACAGTGAATAATACAATGATAGCTTATCCCTCAAGAGTCCAACACTGAAAATGAGCAAGAAAGTACATAATATAGATCATCTTACCTCTTTCCCTGCCTCCATGGGTCGAGCTCACTATCCTAGGAGTTGTTTCAACCACTTCTAAACTAAGCACTACAAACTAGGCAGTCAAAACAACTTGCCTCTATAAACTTGGAAACCAATTCATTCATTTAATTTTCACCCTTTTCATGAATGAATCTTCTAGAAGAGGTACATAAGAGTAAAAGTATCATAAAATTACAATAATTACATCAAAGAGCCTAATAATCCACCCCAAAAAGTCAAACAGGGTCAAACTGCGTTTTTCTGAGCTGTACACTGAAAATTGGAGAAGTTTGCCTGACGGGTCGTGCGCCTTTGGGACCATATTTTGGGCACTTCCTGGTGTCCAAATTGAGCAAGAGTAGGCTTGTTGGAAAGGTCTATGAGTCTAATTTCCAACCCAACTAGAATGTTTGAATTTGGTGGTCATTTTCCCCTCCAAAATTGCAATCTCCCAAGACTGCTTTCTGCAACTCAAAAATGTGGCAGAAAATCATTTTTTGCTTGTTTTTTGACTTTCTGGAGGCCCAAAACTTCATAAAATCTCAAGTCCATTGATGAGCATATGTAAATTCTCATGAAAAATCTAGAAATTCTGAGTTTTTGCAAAATGGAGTTGCCATGATGTAGGGTCGCGCGGGGGGTGAGACCCGTTAATGAGCAAAAACCTGTAAATTGCCTGAAAAATCAAAATTGACCCAAAATTTTCAAAATTTCTTGGGATTTGTGCTGTGGCTGGGCTATTTAGTTCCTTGGTCCTTCAGTGAGGCCTCAGCCAAGATATGGAGGGGATCGGGCCTCTTTCTCCCTTTTTGTGCCTTGGCCAACCGCCTTTGGAACATTTTCATCTTTGCCTTGCACACATGCATTCTTGCCCAGTAATGGTTCTTCATGTTCCTCAGCAATTTCTTCTCTTGGTTGGCCTTAGCCAACAACCTCTCCAAGTGTGCATTTACCCGGATGAGCATGGACTCTCGGTCAGCGGGCAACAGATCACCGGGTCTTCTCCGGTTCAAAATGCGGTCACTACGAATCCTCCACAGCTCATCAAGTGCTTGCTCATCTTCCAACTGTTTGTTGCGCTACTCGAGGTATGTGATGGTCCATTGTGCCCCCTCTAATCTCCTCTGCAAGGCATCATTTTCAGCTCTGAGATGCTGAATGATCTCCTTTGCCTCTCGGCTAGGAGAACTGACATCAAGATCAATAAGCTCTATATCCGGAACACCTGACGGTCCCTCATCAATCTTGGGCTGTTTCCCCCTCCCTGATACCTGTGCTGGTGAAGAAAGCGAGGCCCCTTCCACCTGATGTGGAGATAACACTCGCTGAGCCGATGAAGAAGGCGAGACCCCTTCCACCTGGTGTGGAGATAATACTCGCCTGGCTGCTGCAAATAAGGCCCTCTGGCCTCTCTGATAAGTAACCAAAGGTGAGGAGCTGACATGTCTAGTGACAGGGATGTCATGCTGCTGTGATGGTCCTCCCTCCTCATGAATAACCTCAGGATGTGGCGGTGATGGTGCTGTGAAAAGCTCACGAGAGATGAAATCCTCCCATGAGATGCCCTGCTGAGCCAACTGATGTAATACCACTAGCTGAATCAAACCATAATGATAAAGGCTCCTGTACTGCTGTGCCGGGCTCTTCCTCTACATCATGGACACCATCTTCTCTATGTTCTGATAGAAGAAAACAGGGATGTTCATCATCCTCACTCGGGTGAAGTGCATCAAGAGGCGAATATGGTATGAATATACCTGTGAAAATCTGCCCTCACAAGTAAAATAGTGCATGATGAGCCTCATCATGGGAGCATACTCGCTCCTGAGAAATCTGAAGGGAAACACTCCTGTCAAGTGTCTCATGAGTGTTGGTCTAACAAAAGGCTCAAAATGAACACTGTCCAGCACCTTGCGCTTATTCCATACCTCTCCAACATTAGGTATCCCTGTAGCCTGTGCAATCACCTCAGGTGTCAATGTGAAGTCCACCCCGGCAAGGTTGACATGTCCATCATGCAAGTTTAAAACAAACAGGCGAGCCAACTCTCTGTGGTGCTGAATCCGAAAGATCCTCTCACAAAACTCATAGCAAGACATGTACTGGAAACATGAGACTGCCATAGGACAAGCTTGTAACTCTGTCAAAGAGGTGGGCTCCTCTCGCCTATGATGTCCACCCTTACCACCCTTATGAGGCCTCCTCTGTATCTCAATCTTTGAAGCTGATGCCTGGTCATCACTCTGCTCATAGGTTTCGGTTTCTGACATTGTTTAAGGAGCAGAGTGGCCAAAATGTACTGCTGTTTCTGCTTTGTAAAATGCTGATTTGTATGCTTAAGCAAATCGGCGATTTGATAGCTCCTTGGGTGAATTTGCAGGTGATTTCAAAGGGAGGGCGCTGACGGGTCGCGCGCCTCTGACAGGTCGCGCCCGTTGAAAAAATGAACTGTGGGAACGCGCTGGACGGGTCGCGCGCCTCTGACGGGTCGCGCGCCTGGCCTGACGGGTCGCGCGCCTGTCAAACTCCCGAATTCGCTCAACTTTCACTCAATCACTCGCCCAAACTCTCTTGCAAGTGACTTGAATGCATAATGAGGGTAAATGGAGGGAGATTGGGCCTTTATAGCTTTCATTTGAATAAATTTCATGCCCAAACCCACTTTATAATGTTTTGCTTTGACACTTTATAAAATTGACCTTTTTGGTTTCCTTTGTCCTGAAATTGACTCATTTACTGCTTTTGCTCGATTCTTTTTGCAGGGATATCATCTGAGGGATCTTGGCAAGGGAGCCAGGGTTACATGCTGTCCTTTGAAAACTTTTGAATTTTTACATTTTTTGCAAAATCATTTAAAAATGACCTTGGCTTTAAAAACAGAGTTTTTAAATCCAAGGTGAAGATTAACTGTACAAAAGAGAAATTTGCGAAGAAACACCATTAAAACCATCCCTTTGGCTTGCTGAGCACTTACTGACCTTCAGAGACATGACCTTGTAAACCATTTTGACCAAAACCCTAGACCTAGGAATTTGACCTCAAGACAAGACAAGATAAGCTTGAAAGTGACTAAGGACTAAAATGACCTGATCCAGCAATGCCAAGAGGGGGACAAAGACACCAGCTCCTCCATCAGGGTTATGGCATGCCTAATGGGATGCAAAAATTGACACTGATGAGACACCTATTTATGCAAATGCAAAGAGCTTTGATCGTTGATGGAGGGCGACAAGACCGACTCTAACAGACTGCATTTCCTGACACTTTCTTTCTAGACTTTGCACAAAATTTCTTAGAGTCAGCACCTTTTTTGCTATCAGAACAGTATCTGTCCTGTTACTGATATCTAATGCTGCCAACTCTTCTTTGGTATGAGTGTTCAGGAAATGGATCATTTTAGTAGCCTGCTCAGGCATGTTTCCCAATGCTGTTATAGCCCTTTGATTCTCAAATTGAGCTAGGCCTATCAATTCTATCTGTTCATGCATGGTTTGGATCAATTTCCATTGTTGAGTGACTGATTGGCCAATTTTGGCCCACAAAATCTTTTTTATTTCAGCTAGAGTCTTTTCCAAATTCAGCTCCTTCTCCAAGGCTTTTATTTTGTCGTTCAAGGCCTTAATTTCCCTTGTTTTTTCAGCTACTGTCACCTTGGACTTGTCGTAACTTACTTCCAGTTTGGCCAACTTTTCTTTGGCCTCTTTTACCTCTATTGCCTGAAGTTCTAGCTCTTTAACTGCTTTCATCATTTCATCCATGCTCATGCTATATTCAGGTGCTGTTGTTGTTGCTGCTGCTGTAGCATCTGTGGTGGATGAAGCTGTTGTGGATGCTGGGATGATAGGAGGGGTCACTGCTGCTTGTGTAAGAGGAACAGGGACATCAGTTGGAACTGTTTGAGGTGGCTGGGAGGTCGACTCTCCCTACTTGCCTTGAACTGCTCTTTCCAATTCTTTCTCCATCGGAATTATTCTTTGGTTCATTCTCATCAGTAGATCCATTGTATCCTCAGCATCGTTTTCTTGTACCAGCTCTGCAGTTTGAGGGTGCATAGTAGAAGGCAATCCCAATTGTTTTCTTAGGGCAGTGATATCATCCTCCTTTTTCTTCATAAGGGCTCTGAAACCCTTAGGATCCTTAGGATCATGTCCTAGGTCCACAATAATGTCCTCCAATTTTTTTATTCTGTTATCTTGGCTGAGGAGGACATTCTTTCCAAATCTAGTTGAGTATTTGTATTCTTCAAAGATTCCTTCAATTCATGGGCCAGCATGGCCTTATCCGCTAGAGTGGCATAGACCATCTCGCCTGTTTGCTTGTGTAATTCTATTTGGTCCATGGGGTGAATGTCCTTGGCAAGGACCTCTAAATTTGTCTTCACATAATCTGCAGCTGACTGTGGCTGCTGTATCTTGGGCATGAAATGGCTGAGAATCATTTTTTCTTCCTTGAAGACATATGCTGCCATCAATCTTTGTTGTTTGGCAGGTGTTGCCTTGAGGAATTGATCATATAACTGTACTCTTAACAGTTCATTTTGAGCCTTGATTTCCATGAAAGCAGTTTTGATACTAGGTGGCCGCTTGCTCTGTTGTGTTGAGGAGGACACCTCCATGCCACGTTGCCTCTCTTGCTCTTGTTGGAAAGAGCTAGTAGGTGTGTGTTGGCTTGCTTCCCTTTCTCTCCTTGGATTTTCTAGGATCTCTTCAATAATTTCCTCCTCAACTAGAGGATCAACTCTTTGCCTCTTGGCTTCAGGTTGTTGTGTAGACCCACTAGCAGGTGTGGAGTCTTCTCGGTCTCGCTTCTTACCTCTTTCTTCATTAGCAGGAGTTTGCAATGCTGGCACTTGTAGTGCCTCAGTCTACTGTGGAGGGGCCTGCCCTTGACCCTGCTCTTTTGAGGTAGCAGGCTGTTCTATTATTTTTTCTCATTCTGCATCCATCGGCTCCTTGCCTTTTGTTGTACCTGTGGCTGGTGTAGACCGTTGTTGGGAAGCTTGTGAAGCTGCAACTACAGATGGACCTTCTCCGACTTGCTGTGGCAGTTTGAAAGTTACCTGGTCAAAAGAATCCAAGTCAAGAATTTCTTCTAAATCTTTGATATTTTGATCCATAATTTCTTCTTGAGTAAACTCCTCAATTAGTGTCCCTACCAGCCACTCATCTTGGTTGGCATATTGCACAATTTGTGGGACTCTACAATGCTTATATGCTGTCAGTCTATATTTAACTCTTCTGGCACTGATAAAGCCATCTGAGTCATAAGGAACCCACCAGAAACTCCTTTTCAACTTGAGCTTCTGCCCCAATATTTGGTCAGCATCTTGCCAACCCTCTTTCTTGTTCATAATAAAGGGACCTAGATGGTCTCTAAATTTTAGGCGAGCTTTCTTCTTGGCACTATGAAAATGAGTGAGATCTGAATTGATGAGTTGCCTATAATATTCTAAGGCAAAAAGTCTCATTGGTACATATCTTGGGAGCCTGTAAGGACAGAGCTCACAGCCATAGATTCTAATGACAATGTTATTTTGGTGGAGATACCAATCACCTATTTTGTAATTCTTGGACAGCTGCAATATCTTCTTCATGTCATATGATAATCTGGGAGGAGGAGTTCTCATTAGGAGACAAGAGACTAGGTAAACAAATTGGTCAATGAACTCACACTAAGAGTATGGGGAGTTTTGAACCTCATGAAAAACTGATGACCAAAAGATAACAGACCTTCTTTCACCCTTTGAATCCAACTTTTTGATGGGGCATTGGAAGCATTCAGACTGGTAATACATGAATAAATGATAGATATATGATGAATATTTAAGGACTCCCTCCCTATCCAGTTTCACTAGTTGGTCATGTATTTTATTGGCTATGAACTTGGCATAGTTATACTTGATAGCAGGGGGCTGTCCTGGGCTGTATGCAGATAATAAAACCAACACTGTTTCATCAATGAGTTCACTTGTTCTAAAACCTAGCACAGAGGAAATCATATCTACAAGCAGCTTGCCCACCTCCTTCATCCAGCAAGTAGTTCATAGAGAAAGGAAACAATAGCTGAGTCTGTTTGAAGTTTAACATCTGGTTGATAGAGTCAGGAGTAATATGAAAACGTATGCTCCCAGATGGAGACTTGACAGCTCTCTGAGTTGGCTCATAGTTCTCAGCACATAGATGGATAATCTCAGGAAAAATATTAACAGAGGGGAGGAAGTAAAAAGGAAAATTAGACTCCCATATGCCATACATGTCGCAGTTGTTTAAAAAAATGTTTCTCAACTGGCCGAAGGTCTGCAAGTGATTCCTGTCCCCAACCAAATCTTGAATGAGGTAATCTTTATCAGCTAGGGGCATTGCTCCAAGCTCTTTGTTGGGTGGGTTCATAGGAGTGATGTTTAGAGCTGTTGGAGTGGCCATTTTTAAAGTCTTTCTGAGCTTGAGCTTGGAATAATGTTTAGAAAAACAACAGATGAGGAAAACTACTTGGGAAAATTTGCAAAGGAGTTGCAAACTAAGTTCAAATGAGGAAATAGCTTTGAATGTCTGTAGCTATCATAAAAGAGGCAAACTTTGCAGAGTTTGGAAAAGGCCTTTTTTCTTTGATGAATTCAGTGGGTTGATAGACTGTGAGGGAAAATACAGAGGGAATGGGGATTATTTAAGCCCAATTACTGAAGTTTTTTGCAGTGGAATGTAGCAAAGGGGACAATGCATGGGCAATATGAAGCTTTTTCGGGAACATGAACTTGAAAATGATTTTTCAATGGTGAATTTGCAAACGAGCGCAGGTTTACAGGGTTCTTTTTGAGCTGGGGGTTTATCAGTGAATTTTAGGTAACATTTAGGTGCGGCAGAGTCTTTAATTTTGGAATTTGCAGGTAATTAAGCGAGTGAACTGGAGAAAATGGCAAAAAACAGGGTTAACAGGCGAAATTCGGCAAATGCGTGGTTTTTAGGCGCCAAGGGTGGTCGAGCTGGTACAATGGCGAACAATGGAGGCAAATCTGTAGGCGGCAGCAGCTCAATTGTTTGAATTTGAATTCTGGAGGTAAAACGGCATAAAACACTGTGCGTAGCTCTCCAAACTTGACCAATAAAAATGAACTAAAATGGTCGAATTGGCCTATTTTTATTAAAATTCGGGCCTTTGGCGCTTTTGGCTCCTTTTGGGATGATGTCAGCGTGACATCATCCAGCGGGTAGGGGTACGACACGATGACGTGGCAGCGACTCAGGCGGTGAAGTGGCAGAGGACATGCTGGCGAGGTAGGGATGCAAGCGGATGAGGTGGCAGTGACACAGCGAAGCGGTGGGTTGACGTGGTGCTGACGCCATCCAGCGGAGGGTGGTTTCTGGTTTCCTCCCGCACCACCTTTTAGCCTGAGCGGTATTGGGGAGGGGGCCTTCGAACACGCTGGGAGGATGACGCATGGCAGGGGTATGACAGGGAAACCACCCATCCCCTAGATGCTAACCTCCGGCGGATCGGGGCATGAAACTAACCGCCCACCCTTGGATCTGGGGAGCGGGAAATCGGACGACGGGTGGGGCGATCGGGGTGGCATGCAACTCTGGAGCAGGGCCCGTTTAACATAATATTTAAATGCTGATGGGAGGGGGTTGAAAACTTTGGAGATGTGGGTTTAATGGGTTAACGCAGTTATGTGCCGGGGGTAATGTTTATTTGTTTAATCGGCTATTTAAACAAAAAACCAAAAATGTGAGCGCGGAGGGTAAAATGGTAAGGTTTATGAGTGGGGGGGGGGGGGGGGAAGGGTTATTAACTTAACCAAATGCTAAGTTAACTCCGGATTTAGGACGCAAAAGGGTTCATAATAGTCCCAAATGGACTATTATTTCCCAAAACTATGTTACATAGCTATAGTGCTATAGGGTAGGATATTTAGTATTTTTTGGGGTTTTTATATGATTTTTTGTAGAAGTAGGGGTGGGAACATAGGTTAGGGAGCTATATAAATAAATTAGAAGTTAATATGATTTTGTGGAGTGAAAGTGCAGGGGCATGAAGCTAAGTTTATGAAAGAAAACTTAGATATAAGAAGTGAATGGAATGTGGAGAAATGTTTTTTGCACAAGAAATGTGGCTTCTTTTTATTGAAGAAAGTCAAAGATTGACTTAGTATTTTACAAAAATGAAGTGAAAGAAGGACTTGTTGGGCAGATCCCAAGGTCCTACAGGGGATGTTAGTGAGTGATTTATGGGGGACTGAAAGGGGAATTAGACATGCTTCCAAAGTTCTGCCACCAAACAACTGCTTTGACACTTCTATCATTGATGAGATGGACCTTGTTTGACAATACAAAGGTGATCCAAACCTTGCTTCTGCAACCTCAACCTACCTACCCATCCCTGGGTGCACTTAGACTTGCAAACCCTGATTGTTCTCTTTTCTTTTGACTGCCCTCCTATATAAATGTACCCTTATCTCCTCCAAGGGCCCAGATTAAGCAGTTGGGCTGCTTAACTTCTCTACCTAGCTACTCATCTGCCAAGCTTAAGCTGTTTGGACAGACATTATTTCACTATTCTACAACAACAATTTAAACATGGCATGGTCCAGATTGAACTGTTGGGCCACCCATCAAGTGTGATAACAACAATACTTGCAGATTGTGGACTTGCAAATAACATAGTAGTGGCATTTTGACTGGCCACTTTCTTGGTCTTTCGTTGAGGTTCATTTTTATTTTTCTTTCTGACCAATTTACTCTTTTTTCCCTTTGATAATTCTTTTAGGGCATACCCTCTTCACATATTTTAATTTTCTTCTAATGCTCTTACAAAATATGGAACCTTTGTAGCATGAGAAGATGAACATATTTGGCACTACCCAGGTCAATCATGAAAAATGAAACCTATTGGTATAGGAACGACGAGGTGTGTCACACCCCTACACCTACGGTAGTCTTTCAATCGCTTATGGAGAGGTGCAGCACTACCAATCATTTTCTTTTCACCAATACTTACCATTGTAGACTACGCCCAACATTCCATACTTAGTCTTATTTTCGTTACCAAGTATTATTAATGTGTTCCTTTATACAAGTGAAATCCCATAACATTCACATAAACAGCATTATACAAGAGAAATGCACAACAGTATAAAGGAAGGAATAACTCCCTGCAGTATGAGTATGTCCGAATCAATATATATATTCTTCTTTTACAAGTACAAGTTAAATCTTGGGAAACCCCAAATTTACACTTAGCAAATTTTCAACTTCGACAAACTCGGTTGCCCAGCTCATTGGCACCTCTGCACGGTCACCGCACAACTCACCAACCCTTCGTTCACCTCATCGCATGATCGTGTTGTTTTCCCAACTTGGGCGTGCCTCGTCGTAACCAAGTCGCCACACACAGGCGCCTCCACACGACTCACACCTCTATTCACAATCTCAACACTTCATTGTTTCTGTCGTTTCGTCGTGCACGGCATGCCCTCGCCCGGTCACCCACCTGCACGATTCTTCGTTTCCGCGTGCACGGTGTGCCCTCACCCAGCCGCCCGTCCGCACATCCACCCGTTCACCTAACTCATTCACCCAAGCTCATTCACCTGAGTCGCCACACGACTTCACCCGGGTCGCCACACGACTTCACCCAGTTCACCCGAACGACCTCACCTGGGTCGCCACATGTCTTCACTCGCGTCGCCTGAATGACCTCACCCAGGTCACCACACGACCTCACCCGAGTCACCCAAACGACCTTCTTGAACGACTTTCCTGAATGACTTTTCCAAATGACTTTCTCGAACGACTTTCTCGAATGACTTTCTCAAATGAATTCTTGAATGACTTCCTCGAACGAATTCCCGAACGACTTCCTCCAACGAATTCTGGAACGACTTTCCAAACGAGTATTCCACCCGAGTTCTGCCCATCCTTCGAGCTCATCCACGCACTGCAGAATTCCTTGTTCAAACTCATGTGATTGAATGATGGTCGTTTGCCTCCAAACACCCTCCAATATATATGGGCGGGTGGCGGGTTATGTCACCCGGACGACCCACACGAAATGCCCAAGCTGACTCATTCATAATGCGAACTCTTGCCCATGAGGTAGGTTGGCCCACCCAACTCATGGGACCGCCCCCTCATCGCTCGCCCAATGCCTTATAAACTCATTTTTTGGCGTGTTTCATTTCGTATTTCGCACGTCCTTCGCACAGTGGAGTCGCCTTGCCCATTGAACGGACCGCAGGTCCTAACATCCTCCCCCACTAGAAGTCATTGTCATCCTCGACAATATCTCATCCTGGCAACCATCTGTCACCAAGATCACCATACCAAGGTATACACCTCATCGGTATGTCATACATCATAAATCATCTCAATCCATGACCATCAACCATCTCGTCGCAATCTCCACATGCTACTCCCCATTGTGGAAGGCTGGCCCTTCCATCTCAAGCTACATGCTCCTTGCAACATCTCGTGCTGATCTCATCATGTGTCGTCATCATGTGAATTGCTGCCATGATACTCCAACAAATGCTAACACATCTCTGTGCACTACCGGTCCCCATGTTTGAACTAGTCGGGTGATCAGTCCAACTATCACACTAAAACCATGAGAGTGAACATCCTCATGCCACCATCAGTCATTTCTTAGAACATCCAGTCACATCCTCAACTCGATCAAGAATCCATCTCCATATAAGTGTAAGCCATGCTCAGGTCCATGAAGTAGTCCTCATCTCATCTGCAACATGTTGTCCATGATGTTTGGTACTAATGTGTTGTATGAAATCAGTCACATCTACCCCAACATCATCATCCATATGTGTGCCTCCTCAATATGAAGAGACCATCTCATCAAACTTCGACTCTCGATGTGCCACATCCAGGTCCATGAAGCAACCTCCATCATATCTGCAATGTGCCATCCCTCAAGTCTGCCATAGAAACAAGTATACACTTGTCTCATCTATCCATGTGCTGCCCATGATCAGAGATCAATCAGCTCCCATGTGTCAAAAGTGGTTAAGTCTCGGCTTAACCCATTCCCAAGTGTTGCCACCAAGCCATCATCATCGTTGTAACTCCATCACTCCAAAGTGTCTCATATCGATCCTCCACATCAAGTCACTCTTTCAAGCCATTCCCATACATGTACGTGAAAGTATGCACCCCATCCTGCATCAAAGTCTCTGACCTCAGCTCCTCAATGCATCAGATCCTCTAAGCCCACCATACATGAAGTCCCTAAAAGCCACAACCTCATGTCACCATGAGCTCCATGAGTCATCTCCAACCAACATTTCAGCAAGCATACAAGTCTCGGCCCAAAGGTCCCTGCAAGATGCCTCAGCTCTCCATGTAGTAGGAATGCTCCATAGTCTGCTCACAACTCAATCCAAGTCCATGGCCTTGTTGTACAAGAGTGCACAACCTCTCCATCGGTTCATAAGTAAAACATCTCCATGTCACACCAGCAAATCCACCAGCACAACATCCTTGCCTTGGCACTCCTCATTGGATGCCCATAAGTGACACCTCTACAAGTGCTCCTGTATAATGTCCCTGTCACACGGAATCTGTCAAGGGTGCGGACACGACTGACCTTCCTAGAAGTCTAAGACATTCTAATGACAAACAAGACAAAATGGAATGATCTTTCTCTAAATACACCTTTTACAACATGAAAACTACAAGTGTTTAGGCTTACCTTATTCCAAAATGCTGTTGTTGAAGTCCGTTCTTGACGATCCGGATGAGCTCCTCCTTCAAGTCAATTCCTGCAACCACAAACAATCAAACAATTACCAAGCACTTGCATTTCATATAATAAAACATATATTCAACATGCAGACCAAGGAACACATGAAATAACTCATTAACACAAGCTATTGAGAAAAATAAACCAGTTTGTATTAATAACGAAACAAAGAAACTCTTACAACCTGGCCTTGGTGTTGTGCAAGTTCCTCCCAGGGTCCATCAAGGGTTTTCCTCTACTTTGACAAAGCTCACCCTCTCCCAAGTAGAATCAAGTGAAGACAATCTCTCCTCACAAAGGCTCTAATGGAAGACCTAAATCCTGCAGCATTTACCCAAAGAAAATGTATAGCTCCAACCTCCTCTCCTTCTGGCTCAATGCTTTCATTTATAGTGCTGTAAAGAGGTTATTCAGGTCCACTATCAATGGGATCATCCCCCTCTATGGGTGGGATAGCTCCCTTATTGATGGGATAAGTTCCCCCTTAATAGAGATACATGAACCAACTGGAGGCGCATCCATTTCATCAAACCGACCTCTAGAATGTTCTAGAAGTAACCACAAGTAACTTTTTCAAGATAAAACTCGCGCATTTTGCCTTTTACAGAGGGACGCACCTGTCCCTTAACATACAGAGCGTCCATGGACGCATATTTTGTGAACATGGTCAGCGTCCCCGCAGGTAAGGCTAGAGAGAACCTGCGACCCCAGAGATAAACATGATTTTTACAAGACTTTCTCTCTTCTTTGAGTTTGAGATGGATAACAGAGGCATGAGACTTGCCTAAGAGGGTAGCATGACTTGTTGATTGGAGCCATACTAACTGTAAGTAGTCAAGGTGACATTTTTTAGTGTAACAGATTGCCCCCTAAAGTGCGAAGCCTGGAATAGAATAGGGTTTTGTAATTCTAGGAAGGGTGAAGCGCTTTATCATTTCAAGGATTGCCTTGTGGATGGCCTGGTTGGAACCTGCAATTTTCAACACAAAATACATGGATAAGATTATATCATCACTGAGGTAGGCATTCCCATACTCAGATTCAAAACTTTAACTAATGGACTAACTATTCTGATACAGGAATGATCTTGCAGTACATCATTTTTATAGACTTTTGTAGACACAGTATGGACGCAGCCATCTGTTTATGATTAGTCTACATAGATAATGAATACAAAACTCCTCGCAGCCTGGATGGTAGAAACTAGATCCAGGGTCTTCACTTCTACTTCCCGAATTGGTACGATTCTAGCCATGTGATTAAATGATTCGATGTCGAACATGGTAGAAACCACTTGATTACCAGTCAATGATGTAAACTGTTAACAAGCGTGAGAGAAACCACCAGTAATGTCAATGGTCCTCAAAGTACCAAGCACAACCCGTGAAATGTGAATAGATGTTTTGATGTCGAACACTTCACGGAATCCTTTGATCGAAAGTCAATGATGTAAACTGACGTCAAAGGCGAGAAACCTGCCATTGATGCATGCAGACTTCAAGGTACTGTCGATTCCTAAGTCATCTTTCTAGATAATGTGTCGATGTCGATAGAAAGCGACCCGTTGCAGGCAAGCCTGCAACACGAAATCATTGTTCAAGTTGAAGAAATGTTGCTGTAAGGACTGACTCAGGGATGGTCAATGGATGACAAGTATTTTGCAGATGAAAGTTTTGCTTGCAGACCTCTTGAACACATAACGACACAACAGATGGTTTGGTGACGAATAACTCAAAGTTGATCCCTGAACCCGGTTAAAGATTTTCAAAGTGATTTAGTCAACTGTGAGGTAAAAGATTTCCCAACCCAGGTGAATGAAAAGTGTCGTGTTCAAGAGCGGTAATAAAGTTTCTTCTGAGGCAAAAGGTGACAAATAGGTTCATTCTTCTCTTTTTCCCCCACCATTTCTGGCAAGTACCTCTTTATTTTTAACAAGCTTGAGGAGGATAACATATGCTTGATTATAAGCTCATCCTTCGGACGAGTCCAACCTAGTTTAAATGCGAACCCTAGGAAGGAGTGGTTCGTTCCTGTTTGTAATTGAACAGGTCCTTTACTGTAAAAGTTTAACGAGCCCAGTATAGGAGAAACTCGGCGTTTTTCAATTTTAGAGAGTCTGAAAAACTTAAGGAAACTCCACGTTGAACTTTTTCGTATATTTGTGTCCCTCAAGCCCGAAAAAGTATAAAATAATACCTGGGGGAACCGCTTGATCTTGCGACCAAGGAGTACTTTCATAATAGTATCGTTGACCTGAAAAGTAAAAAGCGATCAAAGACACGTCGTTTTATTTCCTTATCGAGTTTGAAACGACAAAAACCCGGCAATCTTTTCCTGATTTTACGGTCAGAAAAGAGCTAAAAGGGGACCGTCTTTTAATTCCGTTTTAACGAGTGAAAAAGAAACACTCGGCGATCTTTTCATGTTTTAGGAGTCAGAAAAGGGCTTAAAAGATGACTCTGAAATTTTGTTTGTGAAAAATTACAATTTCCCTTGAAATCCCTTCGTCCTGCACAAAAGCGACACATTACTCATACCTGTTTAAAATAGGCAAAAATACATTTGAAAACATCTTTTCATGGTAAAAAATGAACTAATTCATCCAAAAAACCTATAAAAAGACCTTTTACCATGTCATTTTTACCGTTTCACTGTTGAGGTTGAAAAAGGAGCTTTTGACAAGAAACTTCCCGTGGTTGCTGCGGAAAATCTGACCGTCGGAATCGAACGCCGCTTCACCGAGGTATTTTACACATCCCACTCTTCATTTTTATCCGTTTAGTTTTTTGTTTTTGGTCTCTGTTTCATTTTTTGGGGGGGTTTTGGGTTCAAAATGCGCCCCTCGGCGGACGCAGGTGCCCTTCGGGTGAGCCGCGTCCCCCGACTTTTTCTCACACGGGAAAAAGGTCTGGGGACGCAGTCCGCCTTCAGGCGAGCTGCGTCCGGACGCCCTGTGCTAAAAAGCCGGGGTGCGTCTTCCGCAAAGGGCGCATTTCAAAACCCTAACTCTCTCAAAAAACCACCAAATTTTCTCAAATTAATTTCTAATTGACTCTTTTGATGTGCAGGGCCAAAACATGTTAGACTGGAGAGAGAGAGAGCACGTAGAAGACGATGAAGCTGCGATTAACCACCAACCCTCTCTGGATGCCTTAAGAACATGTGGATTGTACAAATATTGGACCATACCGGGCATGAGGGGCCAGGTAAGATTTTTGGAATGGCTAGTTGAGCGATGGAACGTTCAAGATCAATGCTTTTACATTGGAGGGCACCAGCTCGAGATAGAGCCCTCGGATGTATACTTTCTCACTGGCTTGCCAAACAGAGGTGAGCAACTCAACCTTGCGGGGACCAGGCCGGGTGGCCAATCCCTTGATGATCTCCGCGAGGAGTGGTGCAGACCAGGGACTCGCCATAAAAAGGGCGTGGAGATAAAGCACATCGCTCTGGCGGAACTTAGAGTTATTGCATTTACGGTCACTAGGATTTGTGGCGCGGCCGCCTTGCACATTGCTTCCGGATCCCAAATGCGGATGGCAGTTGACTGTTACCAAGGCACCATCTTCAACTGGTGCGAAGCTGTGTCGGCTCATATGAAGAGCCAACTAACCAAGGCAAAGAACGGACGACTAAAGACTTTTGGATATGGGCCTCTAGTCGTGAGCTTTGCCTTGGAGAGAGTTCCTATGCTGATCCCTCAGCAACTCACTGTTGATGACTTGGGTCCTCGGGAGCCAAAGCTTGTTCGATGGGTTGCGGTGATGGCCCGGCATCCTGACGAGGGTGCTGCAGTGGTTCGATTCTCTGACAGTTACTTCGACTGGCTAGAGGGCCAGCTTTTTGTGATACAAGACTTTCCATATGCCGGAATGGATTTCAGAGGTGATCCGGACATGGTTCTTCCACAGGGAGAACAATGGGATGACAGAGGTACTTTCATTTTCACAAGTTTTCTAATTATGTATTTTTTATTTTTCATATATATCGTCTCAAAGTAACAGTAAAATTTTAAAAATGCAGATGTTGGACCACAGCGTCCAGCCAATCTCCGGCCTTACGACAGACGACATCCAGCTGCACCGGCACCGGCCTTACAGGATGCGACAGCAGAAGTACTAGCCGATTTGGAGCATGATCTAGAGCGTCTCACGGCAGATATACCTGAGACTACTATGGATGACATTCCAATGAGGCTTCAGCGCTTCGTGGTTGCAGTCCCTGGACCGTTTAGGAGATTTCTGCGCAAGATAGCCCGCGCAGTGGTGTCGTACAGAGAGCACCACCAGTGATTGACTAGTCACTTTTGTAGTCACATGTGACATTTTTGACTTTTTGCACTATCATTTTGCCGATCATAAGGTGTGTTAAACCTATGATCGAAGACGATGTATATATTTTTGGACACACTTCTATCTATATCTATATATCACTATTATCGGCTTATCTTGTTTAACATGTATGATGAAATGTCTTTAAATTTACTTGCATGATTATTATAAATGTCTGTCCAACACTTGAGAAGCAATTGCATCTGCTAATGTATTCAAAGACCTTGGAATATGTTGATATTCAATGTAATCAAATTCACGTTCCAAGAGACGCACTCTCAAAAACAACCTTAATAACACAGGATTTCTAATGGCATAAACTCTATTAAGCTGTAATACAACAAGTTCAGAATCTAACCTCACTATCAAACGTCGAATTCCAAATGAAATAGATTCGGATAATAATTCAACCACTGCACTGTATTCTGCAATGTTATTCGTTGTTTGACCGAGGCTTACCCCATGCATAGAAACTAACTCGTCAGAGGGCGAATAGATAACCCAAGCTGCGGAAGAGATATTCCGTGTACTACGACAAGCACCATCAGCAAATCCAATGTATGTTTGGAGAGGCGTCGACATCTACAATATCAAGAGTAAAACCAAGATGAGCCAAAATAATGACGAAAAACCACACTTGCTAAGCTAAGCACACTGACTAAACTAACACACTTGCTAGCTAGAAAGGAAATCTAACCTATCTAAAAATTTCTCCATCCACCATTTTAAGCATAATACCTCTTTAGGTAAAGTCCATTTCTGGGTTTGCCCAAAGAGTCCCCATCAAAATCAACTAACTCATAAGCCCCTTTTGCTAGCTTTCGCTTTACAATGTAGGGCCCATGCCACATGGGAACGAATTTTCCAGCACCTAGCTTATCGTTTGCTTGATCATATAATAGTACTAGGTCTCCTTCCGAAAAACTTCGAGGGGTTACATTTTTATCGTACTGAGCTTTCATTCGTTTCGCGTGAGTCTCGATAGCTAAAGTAGCGTCACGTCGAGTCTCATCTAATTTAGCTAAGTATAACAACCGTTTCTCCTCTTCGGAAGTAGCTGGAAGTAATTCGACAGCCATTTGAAGTGATGGGATTTCGCACTCAATAGGTAACACAGCTTCTAAGCCATAAACTAGCTGAAAAGGGGTGAAACCTGTTGAATTTTTCACTGAAGTTCGATATGCCCATAGTGCCGAAAATAACATGTTATGCCAATTCGTTCGATGGATACCAATGATCCGTCGAATCATGACGACTAGAACTTTGTTGATTGACTCAACCAAACCGTTGGCTTGCGGATAATAAGGTGTAGAGCTATCGTGGCGCAAACCAAGCTGGCTTGTAAGTTCAGTCATCATGACATTTCGAAAATGGCTTCCATGGTCCGTAATGATTGCTTGTGGGACACCAAACCTAGTTATGATATGATTGAATACGAAAAGTGCAGCTGTCTTGCCGCTTGCGTCGAATGTAGGCATCGCCTCGGCCCACTTAGTAAAATAATCAACCGCAAGGATGATATACGCATGCCCCCCGGCCGAGTGAGGGTTACAAGTAATAAAGTCAATGCCCCATTTGGCGAATGGACCAGCGGCAATTATAGGGTGGAGAGGAGCAGGTGGAGCGCGCATCTTGCGATCAAACACTTGACAGTTGTGGCATTTTCTGACGGCAAGGATACAATCTTTAAACATAGACGGCCAGAAATAGCCAGCGCGCAACACCTTCTGAGCTGTGGCATACCCAGACATATGACCGCCACATGCTCCAGAGTGACAATCATTCAAAACTCTCTCAGCCTCATCGTGAGTTAAACAACGTCGAAAAACTAAGTCTGCCCCCAGGCGATAAAGTGTATCTCCAATAATTCTGTATTGCTGGGATTGAAACCGAATTTTTCGACGGTTTTCCTTGGAAGTTTCAGGCCGAAAGGTTTGGGTTTGGAGATAGATGATTATATCCCCATACCACGGATCTACAGTGCTAATAAGAAACAAAGATTCGTCCGCAATGGACTCCTCTGCCACAGTCTCTGTGTCAGCACTCGGGAAATCACACATCAATTCCGCGAAGACTAAAGATTTCTTAGACTTGGACTTCTCAAACTCCAAGTCGAACTCTTGCAGGATGACGATCCATTTAGAGTACTTGCCCCCTAGCAGTTGTTTTGTCAAGATATAAATCATAGGGTTGCAATCCGAAATAACAGTAGTTTTGCGGAGAAGAATGTAGTGACGAAAACGCTGGACAGCTTGAACGGCTGCCAGGGCCAATTTCTCCACATGCGAATATTTTAACTCAGTTGGATTTAAGGTTCTGCTAAGGTAATATATCACATGCTCTGCCTTGAATTCATCTTCTTGAACTAACACCATTCCAATGGTGGAATGCGAAGCTGCGAGGTATAAGAAGTAGTCCTGGTTGTAGTTGGGAGGATGCAATAACGGTGCATGGGTCAACGCGTGTTTCAGTGCATCAAAAGATTGTTGAGCAATCTCGTCCCAAAAGAATTGTACGTTCTGTTTCAACAACCGTGTAAAACCTTTAGTGACCTCGGCGTAGTTAGGGATGAATCGGCGTAAAAAGTTTGCTTTCCCTTGCAAGCTTTGGAGTTGGCGCAAACTCGAAGGAGGAGGCAATTGGATGATAGCCTCGACTTTCGAGGGATCGACGCGAATGCCGGTTTTGGAAACAACAAATCCCAGCAATCGACCTGTTTCTATACAGAAAACACACTTGTGGGGATTCAACCGAATTCGATAATGCCTACACCTCATAAAGATTGCTCGTAGGTGGACAAGGTGATCAGCTCGGTGTAAAGAATGAGCAGGCAAATCATCGAGATAGGGTTGCACAATGTGCTTGATGTCATGAAATGCATAAGACATGGCCCGTTGAAAAGTAGCACCGGCATTCTTAAGGCCAAAAGGTAATTTGCAATAAGCAAATGTCCCCCATGGACAAATGAATGCCGTTTTTGGTTGATCGGCAGGTAGAATATTGATTTGATTATAACCTGAGAAACCATCCATGAAGGAAAACATCTCACTTCCGGCACAATCATCAATAATTTGATCGATATAAGGCGTAGGATAGTTGTCTTTTGGACAAGCTCGATTGATATCCCTATAATCGATACAGATTCTTATTGTTCCTTGTTTTTTATTGACGGGAACAATATTCGATACCCAATCCGTTAACGGGATCGGATAAATGAAACCTGCTTTCAACAGCTTTTCGACTTCGGCTTTGATTGCAGCTGCTTTTCGAGGGTGAATCTGACGCAACCGTTGCCGAATGGGTTTAGCATCCGGGTAGGTTTTGATTTCATGAACAACAATGGCAGGATCGATTCCTGGCATTTCTTCGTAGGACCAGGCAAACACGTCGCGGAATTCTTGGAATAGGGCCTTGTAAGTTTCAATTTCTTCGTCAGTACATGCGGCACCTATATGAATGTTCTCCTTGATTCCGGGCTTCACTGAAATATCAATGGGAATAGTACGAGAAATATTCCCTAAATTCAGCTCTGAATCAGAATGTTTCGTTGGATCCTGAGCGTCTTTGACATATTCAGCGGTAAAGATAGATGAAAAATCATTTTCAAAGCATCATCCTTAGGTAAAAACGAAGATCTGTGATGGAGATCGTCCCATGGTAGATCATCTACACTTAGGATTTCGCGAAGTTGTTCGTCAGATGACACTTCTTCGGGAAACGTTATCCGTTCTAAGGGTGAGGTGAAAAGTGACTCTTCACTGACCACATTCATTTGGTCGGTTGAATGAAAGTCGGTAAAAGACATAAGAGCTTCATAAGCAATCTCATACGGACTCAACGGCATAACATCACCGAGTGAGTCTAGCTCAGAGTCAGAGGGAACATACCAAGGATCATCATAAATAATGTTTTCTGACGTGATCATATGAATTGTTGCGAACGAAGGGTCTGCATTGAGTGGAGGGAGAGGAAAAGTTCCCAGTAAACCGGAATCCTTAACTAAACCTACACCAATGTCCCTATAAGGGATTGTCGTTTTACCAACATGCTGGATAGTTTCTAAAGAGGTTGGGTCGGATGAAAAGTATGTCAGCTGATCAATAGTCACGATCTTACCGTTATGTGGAAACTTAATGACTCTGAAGACCGATGAAACGACCGCTGTCATAGCATATGACCAACTTCGACCCAAAAGAAGGTTGTAGTCTAGAGGGGCATCAACCACTTCCACATCCAGACTAACGGTTTTACCTTCGACCCCTATAGGCAATTCTTGTAGAATACCAAACGGACGGAACCCACGGCCATCAAAGGCCTTAAGGATGGTGGGGGATTGGTTCAACGAAGGAGAACCAAGCGATCTCCAACATTGAATCGACATAATACACGTAGAAGCTCCCTCATCAATCACAGTCCGATGAATAGGCCTGTTTTTGACTATCACTGGAATTTGGAAAGCCATTTGATGGGGGAGACGCGGTGTACTACTTTCTAGATCAAAGATCATTAGGTTCGGGTCCTGAACATCGACAGCTCCAATAGCCGACAAAAGCAATTTTCGTTGCGCTGGACATGATTGCAGCACTTCGAGTGCCGACATTGCTGAAGGTGAAACAGCTAAGTCTTCAACAATGTTGTAATTCTGGGCTGCTCTCGCATGTGGATTGAAAGCAGACCTTCGAAGTACACCCTTGGCGGGCGGCTTAATCACTAAGTCTGGGTTAGGTTTTTCGATCTGTAGTGGATCGGAACCAGGAGCTGAGGTTGATGGGTTAGAGTTAGAAGATTCTGCTTCTTTACCATCAACAGGAGCCTTACTACCATAATCTTGCGATCGAGTCGCAATCCTGACATGAGACATCATCAAAATGGGTTCTTCACTGGCATTCGAAGAAGAACCTATCATCTTATTTTCCTGCTCGGGGAATGGATTCTTTAACACAGCAGGAGTCGGAGAACCTTTAACTATTTTCACTACCTCGGCCCGATGAGGGCAGTCTCTCGTAAAATGATCTTCTTCACAAATGAGACAAGGATAACGAGGTTTGCGCTTTTCGTCATTAGTTTCCGACTTTTCCGTTTTCTCCTTTGGAGCCTTGTCTGCTTTAGCCTTCTTCTTTCCTTTCTTCTTTCCACCGTTTTTGGATTTGGCCGTAGATGACTCTACAGCGTGAATGTCGGCGGTAAGTTCAGGAGGAGAAGACTCTCCTGTCGGAGAATCAGGCAAAGTGATAATTGGAGTATTGGAGGTCTTGGAAGACTTCTTCTTACTCTTCGTAGTCACGATACCGATCATACCATCAGCGGCATGAGATCCCGAAGGAGCAGCAGCGATTTGGTTTGACTTTGGAAGATCCGGAATTTTCTCGTGTAACGTACCCGACTGAGTGTAAACTAAGTCAAGGTATTGTGCCTGAGCAATGACTTGCTCCTCAGTAACTACGCCGGCCTTAGCTACATCTTCAGTAATTCTTGGTAATAATGATTTTACAAACCATTCAGCTAAAATTTGGTCCGGGATAAAAACTTTCACTAATCTCCTTCGACGTCTCCACTCATGGATGTGATCAGAAATGTACGTGGATGTCGATTGTTTTAGCGAAGTTAATAATTCTGTACCATTATCGTATCTGACTGGTAACTGAAAATGAGTTAAGAATGAAGTAGCTAACTGGCTAAAGTTGTAAAAAGAAGCCCGTGGCAACTCAATGTACCACTTGGCTGCGAGACCAATGAGTGTACGCTGGAAAAGACGTAAGCGGATAGAATCATCTGAGATGGAATTTGATGCACACCAGAGGTGGTAAGTCATCACGTGATTAGACGGATCCTCTCCAGACTTACCTTCGAACTTGGGTATATCGCTGGGCAACTTATTTGGCATTGGCGGCCAGAACGGAAGATATTGAATTGGATCGTTCGTTAGGCGCGTCAAGTCGGGTAAATCTAAAGTCGCAATAAATGGTAACTGCCGGTTAGGATCTCGGAAACTCTGAGTCACAATACCAGCCCCAGGAGGAGGATATCCAGGATAACTAGGAACAGGATTCGCATTGGGGATATTATATCCTCCTGGAAAACCAGGATTAACCGGACCGTACTGGGGTTGTTGAGGTGGTTGATAATTGTACCCAGGATACGGTTGATACTGGTAAACCGGTTGTTGGGCAGCTTGACCAGGTTGATACTGTCCCTGGTACGGAGGTTGAACAAATTGAGGTTGAGTAGTAACAACCGTACTTGTACCAGGTTGACCTGCAGGCATCTGGACTGTGGTTTGAACCGTGGGTCCAGACAACGGTACAGATGTCTGAGGAACGGTTACAGGGACAGTAGAAACCGGAGCTGCCGATACTCCAGATGTAAGCATGGTAGATGAAGCGGTAGTTGCTGCAGCCGTGTGAGGTGGAGTACTCGGTGCAATTGGCGGCTGAGTAACTACAGAAGTTACAGGGGTCTGAACACTTGACTGGACAGGTTGCGGTTGCTGGGGTGGACCAGGAACTGCAGGTTGTCCTGCTTGAGGTACCGACTGTATACTTGGTTGCGACATCTGTTGACCCTGTGACGGATCCCATGTTAACATTCCAGGGTATTGACTCGTAACAGGTTGAGGATACTGAGATCCATAGCCGTATTGAGGATAGGGTTGATAACTGTAAGGTGTAGTCCCATATGATTGCCCTTGAGGTGGTTGATAACCTTGACCAGGGTATTGACCCGTAGGTTGATAACCTTGAGGTAAATACGAATACTGGGGTTGACCTTGACCTTGAGGTTGGTATCCTTGAGGTTGATACCCTTGGGGTTGATACCCTTGGGGTTGCCATCCTTGAGGTTGCCATCCTTGAGGTTGATACTGATACTGAGGTTGACTTTGGGGTACATATTGAGGCTGGGGTTGATACCCTTGGGGTTGATACCCTTGAGGTTGCCCCCCAGTCACAAATGAAGTACCTTGAGGTTGCCCCCCAGGCATTAACGAAGGTTGCCCCCCAGGCGGTAATTGGCCACCTTGAGGTTGGTTAATGGGAGTTGAACCTGACATCATATAAACTTCACCTATACTCAATGGTACATTACCACTGTTTCCAACTAATAACCCATGATCAACAGGTTGAGGAGATGCTCCCGCAAAGGTACCAGAAAGTGACTGATACCCAGTAGGAACAGAAGGACCGCCATGTAAAAATGATTCAGGACTTTGTGAAAACACAGATGACTGACCAGACATATTTACAGGAGAATGAATTCCTCTAGGTGGAACCGGAGTACGAGGTGTAGAAAAACCTACTGAGTTGTCTAAAAAATTGGTTAATGCAAGGTACCAAGATTCACTTCTAGGAGGACTGTAAAAGATGGATTCACGCTCCCTTAGATCAAGGGTAATTAGATCTTCAGAATCAGAAACGCCTATTTCTTCCTCTGGAACAAGTTCTTCTATAGCAATTAATCCAACAGGAAGATTTTCGGTGATAATTCTTTCTATTCTTGGTGAATCAGGAACACTAGGAGTTGGAGTAACAGGTTCTGAAATTTCAGGTTCTTCGCCTGTTTCACTGGCAGATGAAAAACTACCAGCAAGCTCGGAAACTGTAACAGCTTCGGGATTGTAACCTGTTTCTAATCTTTGGTAATCTGGATGGACTACCAAAGAAGATTCTCCTTCTTCAGGTGACCTACTCTACTGCCACTAGGAGTTACAAGGACCTTTAAACCCTCTAAATAACTGGGGTCGTCTCGAGGAGGTGAACCCCTAAGTTCACGGGATCTTCTCAACAATTCGGCCACAGATACAACTTCAGGAGACTGGCCCGCAATACGACGGGACCTTCTCGGTAATTCCGCCACAATTAAAGATTTTAACTACAACACACGAAAACAAAGTAAAAAATTTCAAATCAAACCACCTAAAGTCTTCTAAAGAACCAATCAAATTTGAAGCACACGCCTAAATAATCTAGAGCGTCAAACCACACACAAACAGTAGTCTTCCGGACCAAAAGCGCTAGTTGGTGATTAGGCCCAACCTCGCAGGATTCAGTACAGAAATAGTGGGTGGAACAGTTACCCCGGCAACCTGCTTAATGAATAGACTGGACCAAGTTCCTCCACTTTAACCGTCTCGAAGTGAAGCGAACCCCCCAGAAAATCCAAGTGAGTATAACCGACGTCTGCTCCAGGTACAGTGGGACCTTCCCTCCACCGTCACCTTGGGTAGAATCCTAGATATTATGGCCACTAAGGTTACCAATCACAACAATTACACCTGGGGGAACAGTCTAAACTCCGACAGCACGCAAGGGCAGAGTAGCAAGCTCCAATCCCCTTACCGGCTCCTTGACAACAATCCAAGGTTTACCGATAAGTGACCCCTGGCTCCTCGACAATGGTTAATCCGAGGTTTACCGTTTGTAATACGTACTGCCTGGCGTCGTTCCCAACGAGGGAGGAATGATCCCCTCACTGGTTCGGACACGAGCTCGTGTTTCTCCTTTAAGAGGAGCTTTCCCAGAATGTAACTGAAACAATTGGATTTGTTCTACTCAAGATAGACTATCTGTTTGGTTTTGTAGTCTTGGAGAGTTAAGTACTCACCTACTCCAAGACCCTAGCCTAAGCTATGTTGGTGCTTCAGAGCCCTAGAAAAATAAAGATTACTAGATTGATTTTAATTTAAGCGTTACTTTTAAGGTTGTTTCTTAAGTCAAAAGGTGATGGAAGTGAAACTAGTGGTGTGTTGACTCGACTCGAAACCACTACAAAATGCACCTAAAATGATTTATCCACTACTTTACTTTTTCGATGAATTGCTTAACTAAAAAGTTGAGAGAATGCAATCCTTATAAAAGCAACTTCTTAATTGAAGACAATCAAAGAAACAATTCGTTTTTCTTTTCCAAGCATAAAAACATAACTTCTCTTTACATGCACGAAAAAACTCTTTTCTTCTTTTGAAAACAAAAAGCTACTTGAAACAAGACTTTTAAGAAGATGTTTTTGTATTTTTCTTTTAATAAAGCAAATAAATCTAATATAACCAAAAATCAATCTTAACAACTCTTAAAATCTATGAAAATGCACTCATAAGCAAACTAAAGGCAAATTTACTCTAAGCAATCTTAACGAGGCCAAAACTAACAATGATTATTTCTAAGGTGTTTTACTTGATCACAATCAAATCAAGGACTAGCTTATTGCAGAACCAAAAACTAGTCAAAACAAAATTCTAATCTTTTTGTCCTTTTTGAAAATGGAAATCAATACTTTAAAAACAAGCAATTCGAAATTTGACCCAAAACAACTCAAATGACAAGTTGCTCAAACAAGGAGACTTTACGGCAGGCTCAACTTCTAAGAAGGTTGACTAACCAGAGATATCTAAGGCTGGACAACTTTCTAAGCTCAAAGTCACTACAAAGCCTTTCCAAAAATCAAACCCTAGGTCTAAACTTCGTTGAAAACCACTAAAACACTCAAAGCTCACAAAACCAGTTCAGGTAAGAATTCTTGACAGGGTACTAAAGGATCTGGGCAGAAAACACTAAGAAAAAACAAAATCTAAAAGTAATTTAAGGCAAAAATGGAATTTTCTTAACTTTTACAGGAAGACGCAGGCCAGCCGTTGTCACAGGTGCGGCCCCGCACTGTGCAGTCGACAACAGCGCGTCCAAGGACGCACTGTGCAGCACACAGAGACTGCGTCTTTCTGGAAAAAGGAAGAAAAACTAAAGCCAACTAAATCTACAGCTAAGCCACCCAAATACTAATTCTCACAGTCAAAAACCAGAAAATAAAAATGATTTTCTCAAAGCAAAGTTCATATAAAGGAAAAGACTCTCTCATTAATGGATTCCCCAGCGGAGTCGCCAATTTGTCACACGGAATCTGTCAAGGGTGCGGACACGACTGACCTTCCTAGAAGTCTAAGACATTCTAATGACAAACAAGACAAAATGGAGTGATCTTTCTCTAAATACACCTTTTACAACATGAAAACTACAAGTGTTTAGGCTTACCTTATTCCAAAACGCTGTTGTTGAAGTCCGTTCTTGACGATCCGGATGAGCTCCTCCTTCAAGTCAATTCCTGCAACCACAAACAATCAAACAATTACCAAGCACTTGCATTTCATATAATAAAACATATATTCAACATGCAGACCAAGGAACACATGAAATAACTCATTAACACAAGCTATTGAGAAAAATAAACCAGTTTGTATTAATAACGAAACAAAGAAACTCTTACAACCTGGCCTTGGTGTTGTGCAAGTTCCTCCCAGGGTCCATCAAGGGTTTTCCTCTACTTTGACAAAGCTCACCCTCTCCCAAGTAGAATCAAGTGAAGACAATCTCTCCTCACAAAGGCTCTAATGGAAGACCTAAATCCTGCAGCATTTACCCAAAGAAAATGTATAGCTCCAACCTCCTCTCCTTCTGGCTCAATGCTTTCATTTATAGTGCTGTAAAGAGGTTATTCAGGTCCACTATCAATGGGATCATCCCCCTCTATGGGTGGGATAGCTCCCTTATTGATGGGATAAGTTCCCCCTTAATAGAGATACATGAACCAACTGGAGGCGCATCCATTTCATCAAACCGACCTCTAGAATGTTCTAGAAGTAACCACAAGTAACTTTTTCAAGATAAAACTCGCGCATTTTGCCTTTTACAGAGGGACGCACCTGTCCCTTAACATACAGAGCGTCCATGGACGCATATTTTGTGAACATGGTCAGCGTCCCCGCAGGTAAGGCTAGAGAGAACCTGCGACCCCAGAGATAAACATGATTTTTACAAGACTTTCTCTCTTCTTTGAGTTTGAGATGGATAACAGAGGCATGAGACTTGCCTAAGAGGGTAGCATGACTTGTTGATTGGAGCCATACTAACTGTAAGTAGTCAAGGTGACATTTTTTAGTGTAACAGTCCCTGCATAAGACTGCCATGCTCCATGTCTCTAACCTAATATCCACGACTAAGTTGCCCATGTAGTCAACCAAGTAGACCCATCACAATAATCAGTCATCCTCATCCAAGTCTGCAATCCTTGGTCTAGTGAACTTGGTCACCCAACCATATCATCATCACATGAGTCTCTCCATCATAGCTCCCCCACTAAAAGTTCCACCAAGACTATCTCTTGGTCTCGTCCATGAGAAGTCCACCCAAGTATCGTCATACCTCAAGTGTGTGCCCTCTTCAATCTGTCCATGAGTCATGCCGGGCACTTAGCCAATTCTCCATGTGGCTAAAGCATGACCCATTCATCTGCAATGATCATCATGTTCCTCCCTTATCACGGGCCTTTGTACCTTCTATCATAAGGTCACAAACAACCCCAACAAGTCCTGCAACAGTCAATAATCCTTGCTTCTCCATACAAGGTCTCATCATAGGCATCCATGTAAGATCCTCCCTAGCGTCGGTAAACTGATTTTGCTCTTCCCTGCATATGGTTCATCTACCAAATGCTCAAGTGAAACAAAAGTATCAATACTTACTTCATCATCATCATGAGGCTCTTCCATGTGAGTATCCTCATTCATCCATGTCTGCAAATTGCACGATCCTGGTCCAACTTGATCAATCTCAAGTTCATCCTCCATTGTTGTCACATCTGCAACATCCTCAATCATCACGACTTCCTCTTCCTTGTCAGCACAATCTGCAACTTCATCTTGCTCCATTGTCCAACCAAGTTGAAGAAGTTCGTATTCAACATTCTTTTCCAAGACTTGAAGCTACTCTCGAATCGAAGGATTCTCTTCTTTCATCCGCTTCAACCTGTATAAGGTAAGCAAGAGCTTCCTTTTACATTCTTCCAAACCTGCCATGCCTTATCGTTCAGCTTGGTCCAAGCACAAAGCTTCACCTCTGCTAAACCTATTTCACCATTCACCTGAATCACCCTGATATTCCACCTGTCACTTGCAAAGCTTGAACTTCCTTTCAAGTCTTCAGTATTCGTAGAATCAGCTCCTTGATTCAGTTCACCAAGTTTCCTGCAAAACTTGGACCAACTATGATACCACCTGTCACGATAGTGCAGTGGGATTAGCACTTCATTGTCAACCCGATTAGCTTCCTAATCATCAGCTCTGATACCACCTGTCACACCCCTACACCTGTGGTAGTCTTTCAACCGCTTATAGCGAGGTGCAGCACTACCAATCGTTTTCTTTTCACCAATACTTATGATTATTGACTACGCCTAACATTCCATACTTGTCTTATTTTCGTTACCAAGTATTATTAATGTGTTCCTTTATACAAGTGAAAGCCCATAACATTCACATAAATAGCATTATACAAGAGAAATGCACACTATATAAAGGGAGGGGAAACTCCCTGCAATATGAGTCTGCCCAAATCATATATATAATCTTCTTTTACAAGTACAAGTTAAATCTTGGCAAACCCCAAATTTACACTTAGCCAATTTTCAACTTCAGCAAACTCAGTTGCCTAGCTCGTCGGCACCTCCACACAGTCATCACACGACTCACCAACCCTTCGTTCACCTCGTCGCAAGATCGTGTTGTTTTCCCAACTTGGGTGCGCCTCGTCGTAACCAAGTCGCCACACATGGGTGCCTCCGCACGAGTCACACCTCCGTTCACAATCTCAACACTTCATTGTTTCCACCGTTTCGTCGTGCACGGCTTGCCCTCACCCAGTCACCCATCTGCATGATTCTTCATTTCGGCGTGCACGGCGCACCCTCGCCCATCCGCACATCCACCCGTTCACCCAACTCATCCACCCAAGCTCATTCACCCGAGTCACCACACGACTTCACCCGGGTTGCCACACGACTTCACCCAGTTCGCCCGAACGACCTCACTTGGGTCACCACACGACTTCACCTCGGTCACCTGAATGACCTCACTCGGGTCGCCACACGACCTCGCCCAGGTCACCCGAACAACCTTCCGAAACGATTTTCCTGAACGACTTTCCCGAATGACTTTCTCGAATGACTTTCTCGAACAACTTTCTCGAACGAATTTTCGAACGACTTCCTCGAACGAATTCTCAAATGACTTCCTCAAACGAATTCTCGAACGAGTTTTCCACCCGAGTTCCGCCTATCGTGCGGGCTCATCCACGCATTGTAGAACTCCTTGTGCGAACTCGTGTGATCGAATGATGGTCGTTTGCCTCCAAACACCCTCCAATATATACAGGTGGGTGGCGGGTTATGTCACCCGGCTGACCCACATGAAACGCCTAAACCGACTCATTCATAATGCGAACTCTTGCCCATGAGGTAGGCCGGCCTGCCCAACTCGTGGGACCGCCCCCTCATCGCTCACCCAATGCATTATAAACTATTTTCTTGGCTCGTTTCGATTCATATTTCGCACGTCCTTCGCACAGTGGAGTCGACCTGCCCGTCGCATGGACCGCAGGTCCTAACAAGGTGCGCCCAAGTTGGGAAAAAAGCATGATCGTACGACGAGGTGAAAAAAGGGTTGGTGAGTCATGTGGCGACTGTGTGGAGGCACTGACGAGCTGGGAAACTGAGTTTGCCGAAGTTGGAAAATTAGCTAAGTGTAAATTTGGGGTTTCCCAAGATTTAACTTGTACTTGTAAAAGAAGATTATATATATTGATTCGGGCATACTCATAATGCATCGAGTCTCCCTCCCTTTATACTATTGTGCATTTCTCTTGTATAATGTTGTTTATGTGAATGTTATGGGCTTTCACTTGTATAAAGGATAAAAATAAAACTAAGTATGGAATGTTAGGCGTAGTCTACAATCGCAAGTATTGGTCAAAAGAAAACGATTGGTAGTGCCACACCTCGCTATAAGCGATTGAAAGACTACCGTAGGTGTAGGGGTGTGACACTTTTACTTCAACCACCTTAACGTTTCGAGCAAAAATGTCAATCTAATAGTTTTATCACATTTTTGTGTTCCCCTTGCTTCTGCACCACGAGCCCGCAGTCTATCCATGCAGGAGGCACGCACGTAAGCAAGCCCTTTCTTTAGCCTGCTGTTGTGTTTGTTTATTGTCCCACCAGCCTGCGTCATCGTTGTTTCTCGGACCAGCCTAGTCAGGTTTGACCAGCTCTCTCTCGGCTTCTTTCTTCGTCAAGCCTGGGGTGATAGTGTTTGGCTTCCCGAGGTTGGATTCCTAGGGGTAGTCCTTCCAATCAATCCAATCAATAAATACTAGCTCTCTCTTGTGGATATCAGCATAAAGCTATGGTCTATGTGGTGATCGGTGCCAAGTTCTTGGAGGTATAAATTCGAATTGATCAGTATCTAAACAATCGGGCATTTCAAAATCGATTCAATCTGAAGTGAAAACGAAGTAGAATAATGCCAATAATGCCAATAATGAGCCAATGGAAGCATAGAAGATTCTCCCCCTGAATCTATGTTAACTTTTTTCATCAATGATAAACACACACACACACACACATATATCCTCTTCACAAATGAGAAAAGAGACATCTCAATAGTAACATTAATATAATATTTTGCATGGATCAACACATATAAACATTAGATAGGTGTTAGAAAGAGCAATGGAACACATAAAATACTGCGGAAATATAAACACATAAAATGCATAAGACAAGAGAGACAGATATACGTGGTTCACCCAATTTGGGCAACATCCACGGAGAAACATCCAGTCCTTCCATTTATATTATCCATCAAACTGAAGAGATACAACCTACAACAGATTTTCTGTAATTCCCTTTTCTCTCTCGCTCAATCTCGTCTCTCTTCTCGCTCAGAATATAGATCTTCATAGACGCAATACAATTCCCTCATATATAGCGACGGGTTGCCTTCTAGGGAAAAATAACCTTAAATTAAACATAACTTCTACCATCAGATCTTCGCCTAATGAATGGCCTAGATTGACTACGAAATTACAACATTTTACAAGGCAATTTTACATATATTTTTAGCTTTGGGGGCACTGCCCCTGATCCCCCCGCTAGGGAGGGGCTCCCAAAGGTTGCAGCCGCCCCCCCTTGACCCCTCCCTATAGTGTATATTTTACGAGCGGTATTTCTGCCCCATTACGAACTAGGGTCCAATGCGACGATACCTTTGAATATAGAAGATAATAAGGCTCCACATCCAACAATAGGCATCATGTCAAAGAAAGCATACCAACAATGAACTGATGAAGCATATGAGGATCTCTCCCTAAATTTGAGTCACTTCTATATTACCACATAGAAACATGCATGATTGTCTATGTCAAGAACCACACACATACACAATTGTTCTTCACAAGAAACACATATAGATTATAAAATTTTATCTTCTACTTAGCCACAAATCCGCCTGAGTTCATATTTCCCTGTTTTTTTAAGGTAATTAGTAGAGGGAAGAAGTTGAAATCATTCCCAGTCATTATTGAAGATACTCAAAAGAATAATGTGGAAGTGGTTTGCTGAATAGATCTACAATTTGTTCTTTTGAAGGCACATATTCGAACCTTATTTTCTTCTCCAAGACTTGATCTCAAATAAAAGGATACTTTATCGGAACATGTTTAGGTTTTAAATGCATGACAGGGTTTCTAGAGATATTTATGGCAGTCATGTTGTCACAAAGAATAAGCATAGGTTGGGGACAAGTGACTTTGATATCCTGCATAGTTTTCATCATCCAGAGAAATTGTACAAGCATCAGTTGCAACATATTTTGCTTCAACAATTGATAAGGCTATACTAGAACTTTGTTTCTTACCGAACCAAGAGACTAATCGTGGGCCCAAGTAAAATGATTCTCCACTAGTACTTTTACGATCATCAACATTACCTGCTCAATTTGCATCAATATAAGCATGAAATGCAAAATCTAAGTTCTTAGGATACCATAATCCATGGTCTTGTGTGCCCTACAAATATTTAAATATTCTTTTTACAACTTTGAGGTGTGCTTCTTTAGGATTTGATTTGAATCATCCAACTATGCCAACTGCATGCACGTTGTCTAGTCTAGTACCTATAAGATCAAATATGATGCCAATCATAGACCTGTATTCAGATTGATTAACTGTAGGAGAGTCATCATCTTGGATGATATTGCATCCTATTACTATAGGTGTTCATACAAGTTTGCAGTCTTCTAATCCATATTTCTTCATGATTTGCTTGAGATACTTACTTTGAGAAAGGAATATACAATCCTTAGTTCGATGCATGTGAATACCTATAAAGAATTTTAGCTCACTGATTAAAGTCATTTCAAATCCCTATTGCATGGCTAAAGAAAATCCTTGGCTCATAGATTCAATATTTCTCCCAAATATGATGTCATCAACTTAAACCACTACTACAAATAGTTTGTCTTTGTCTATTTTGAGATATAGATTACTATTTGATGAGCCCTTTTTGGACCCTTGTTGTTGAAGATACTTGTCAAAACAATAATGCCAAGCTTGAGGAGCTCGTTTTAACCCATTTAAAGCATTCTTAATTTACATACAACATGTTTATCATTACCAAGTATGAATCCTTTAGGTTGTTGAATATAAACATCTTCTTCTAAGTCCCTTTTTAAAAATGCATATTTAAAATCCATTTGATATACTTTGAATTTACGAAAATTGGTAAATGAAAGCAAGCTCCTAATAGCTTCAATTCAAGCTACAGGAACAAATGTTTCTTCAAAGTCTCTTCCTTCCTGTTGAGCATAACCTTTATGAACAAGTCGTGCTTTGTTTCTAACTACTTCCCCATTTTCATTCAATTTGTTTTTAAACGCCCATTTGGTCCCAATTACATTTTTATTATGTGGCCTTGGAACCAACTCCCATATATGATTATTTTCTATCTGATTAAGTTCTTCATTCATTTCCTTAATTCAAAATTCATCCTTTCTTTCTTCACTCACATTTTGAGGTTCAATCATGGATAATAAGGCTAAGTTAATAGGTGATCCAACATATGTTTTTCTAGTTTGTATTCCGGCCTCTTTATCACCCAGAATTTGAGTTTTTGGGATGATTTTTATGAACATACCTTGATGGAGTCTTTTATGGCACACTTACATTTTTATTTTCTTCTTCTCATGATTATCCTTCTTCTTTACCTACTACCTCTTGTATCTTAGCAAGGATTTGTTCATCATCATATTGAATATCTTTGTTGGTACCTGTAAATCCTTCGCCAACCACAACATTTAAATCCTTTTATTATAACATTTTTATCCTTTACTTATGGAAGGGTAATCAAGAAGGAATCATTCATCAACTCTAGGTTCAAATTTTCCAAGCTTATCATCATTTCTCTTTATAAAATATTTCCCCCAAAGATTTTAAAGTATTTAAAAGTTGCAAGCTTGCCATACAAGAGTTCGTGAGATGTTTTGTCACTGTTGACTCATACATGTGCTTTGTTGAGGATATCAATAGATTTTTGTAATGCTTCTCCCCAAAAAGGTGTTAGATACTCTAGACTCATCAAGTGTAGCATGTTCCATCTATTGAATTGTCATGTTCATTCTTTATTCTACTCCATTTTGTTGAGGAGTCTTAGCTACAAAGAATTGTCTCTTAATGCCATGTTGCCTACAAAAATTGAAAAAATCATCTAATATAAACTCTCCTCCTCTATCAAATTTAAGACATTTGATTTTCAATTCCAATTCATTTTCCACCGTAGCCTTGAATATTTTAAAGTTTTTAAATTCCTCATCTTTAAACTTCATTAAAATAAGCCAGCACATCCTTGTAAAATCACCAATCAATAACATGAATTATTATTCACCACGAGGAGACTTCCTTCTCATAGGTTCACATAAATTTGTATGAACAAGTTCAATAGGTTTACTTGAAGTGCATTCTTTATCTTTGAAATGAAATCTTGATTGCATACCAAATTGGCATGATTTTCATATGTTGTTTTCAGGTTATATGATATCTAGCATGTCACAAACTGCTCCCTTTTCACTTGATTTATATAGTTGACAAAAACTTAGGTGTCCCAATATTTTATGCCATAGCCAGCTTTAATCAAATTTTCTCAAGAAACATTGCTCATTGATTCCTTCTAGAATGTATACACTATCATGGGTTTTGGTTCCTTTGATTATAGTCTTACATGTTTCCAATTCCTTGACTAAGACATTTTTAGACTTGTGTTGATGGTGCTGGACCCGCCAACATTTAGGGGATCTCCCCGGTATGAAGTCCCAACTAGACCTCACACCATTTGGTGTAGGAGTCCCATCCTCTATGATAGCCCGATTTCCATTATCTTAAAAATATGCCTTATCTCTTGCTTGTCAGCACGTGATAGTGGTCTGCTTCGTCTTTGAAAAGCGAGGTTCGTGTGCTTGGTGAATGCTAGTGTTACTTGTTTCAAGGTCCTTTCACCGCAGAGGGAGAGGGTGGAGGCGAGTCTCGAGTCGAAAGGGAAGAAGTCCCAACTATGTGAGAGACATAAAACACAAAAGGACATGCACAACTTCCAGAGGATTAGTCCACACAGATGCGGAAGTCACAACACACAAGAGAAGATAGCACGTACAACACCCAGCGGAGCAGTCCATGCAAGCGCAATGGTCGTTATAACAAGTTTATGATAAAGGTTCTGTCTGATGTCTGGTGAGGTAACCCATGCGGGCAAGAAAATTTTAACAACTTGTACAACACATTTTCATAAATATATGTATTAGAGAAACCGAAAGAGTTCAATTATTTAACACAGGTTAAAGAAACATGCATTACAAGTGCTCAATATTAGTGTTACAAACAGTTAGAATACATGTTTGAAAATGTGTTGGCCTATTATCAGGCTTTTGAATTAATCGAAAGTTTCAAGACACATCGGTACACCATATATCACTAACCTTGAGAAAGGAGTGTTGGAGCCACTGCTCACTCCTCAAAGAAAAGACTATAGGCTCTCAAGGCTATGTGGGAGGAGCCAAGGTGAAAAGTCCTTTGCATGTACAAATGAGGGGGTATATATAGCCAAGGGAAAAACTAGCTCTTGTGACTATTCGACTTCCCTCATGACTGTTTGACTTATTTGGTTCTTCAGCTTTACATGACTATTCGTTTGACATGTGGGTCTCTTGTACTTCCATGTTACATTACATTGATTTACATAGTATGGCCAACATGACTCGACATGATAGTGCTGGTATATTCATTTTGTTGGTGGTGTCCATGTTGAGTTGTAGTGTTGTTGAGTGATGGATGTGCTCTTGGTGTATCACAGATTCATCTCCGCATAGCAAGGTGTGTGGAGTCTTCGATGGTCTTGGTTGTTCTCTTGATGTTTCATGTGCACGCCACTCCTTTGCTTGTTCTTTGGAATGCTTCACATGTTCATCAATTCACGAAAACTTCTCCTCACATGCATCATCCATTCGTGAGAAAATATCCTCACATGCATCGTTCGTTCGTCCATTCATGAACAAATATCCTCACGTGGGCTCTCCTTGTTCATGTCATCCATCGTCACATCATGTCTTATCTATATACATGTCTCTGCAATCACTCATGACGAGATGACATCAAATACATAAACCTCCTAGTTTACCATGAAGCATTGTCATTTTCTTTCGGATACAGCTGGCTAGAAGAGAGGACAAGGCTACGAAATTGTGCAAGGAAAATTTCAAGTTGGGATGAGAGCTTTGACCACTACCGGTGAAAATTGCGTAGAAGTCATTGGGAGATTGAGATGGACAATCCAGATCAACAGTGACTGTCAGTGGGATCTGGCTTGGCTAGAGGGAGGATCTATGTAAACTCTAGAGGGAATAAATGCAGGAAGAAGAGGGGATTGTCAGCAAAAACTACGCAATTTCTCTAGGGATCTGGCAGCGGGCTATAGTAAGCTTACCAAGAAAAAATGCGCATTTTTTCAGGGAGCTGGCAGCAGGCTATGAGATTGCTGGTGACAAAAAATGCACAATTGCTGGGAGGTTGACCTGCTGAACACCTCTATGTAGTTTCTAAGCTAAGAGTGATGATGGGCAACTGAGGGACTTTCTCATGAAATCTGTGCAGTTTTCTCGGTGAGCAGTCAGTTGGCTAATTGGGTGGTCGGCCAAAAAAATTGCGCAAATTTTTTAGGGAGACAGGGACGGACACTGGTGTCTGTCCAGCCTGTCTGTGCAATTTCCTTAGTAATTGGAGAAGACAATATCTGCAACTTTTGCGCAATTTTTAAGGGGAGTGAGTCCCGGGGTCACTACCCATTCAAACTCTCTGGTTGACCAGTAGGAGGGTTGGTTGATTAGCTTGTGGGTAGTGCAGATTGAAATGGATTGTTGGACACTTCTGCATTGTTATGGGTGACAGTCTGTTCAGTCGATTCCAAGATTATGTAGTGCAGGCTACCTAGGATATAGCCTCCAGCTCTATGCAATTATGGTCAACAATACATGTTCACTGAGTGGTGACACTGCACAATGCAGCTCAATGAGGGTCCGATTGTTGGAGGGTGATCTGGTCGTCAGAACTTTAGCAAAATGACTAAGTGTGTGAGTTAGTGAACTTGTGCATATGTGATCTTGCAAACACACATTCAACGTGAATCAATGACAAGACGCCTCAAACCATAGACAACATATACTCAGTGTGACTGACCGACGATGCGAGCGACAAGAGTGACGATTCTGATAGATCGTTGAATGAACGCGATGACACTTGTGCGATAGTGCATACAAATTCATGTGTGAGTGCAATGAATTTTTTCATAGCGAATAAAACTTGTACATACGAAGTGGGACCTTGTGCATGACCAGAACATGGCTGCAAGAGTGACATTGTGACCAGCATGAAAAAGGATGTCAGTTGAACGGTCAAGCGAGGAGACTCAAAAGACTCAACACGAGCTCATGGGGTGATCCCGAGTGCTTGAAAACATCAAGTAAAAACCCAAGGGAGGCTCCAAAATTGGATGTAGGCCAAAATTATGGAGGGTGTTGCAGCCGCTACAACACTTGGTGACACACTAGTTGAACTCCAACTTCTCTGTTTTGGTCCATTTATAGCACAAAGCCTTGGTCTTTCAGGGAGTATTGAATCACTCTACAGGTTACTTTGGCCTCCCCATTTATCCCATTGATATACATGGTTCAGCTTTCACCAACTCAATCAAACACAACAACAAGTTTCAACTTGATCACAGTGCTTTGAAATCGGGAAGGGTAGTTTGGCTTGTGAGTTAAAAATTTTCAGAGTATAAGTTTTCATCTGTGGTGTTGCTCCGCTGCCAGTAGGCCTAGACAGTACCCTGGTGGAGTCATTGAAGAACACATGCATTGCTCCACTGCCAGCGAGCCTGGTTAGTACCCCGGTGAAGTTGCATGATTCACCTCTCTGCACAGGAAGCTTTTCTCTTCTTTCGCCTTTGTATTTTATTTTTTATTTTTAAAGAGGACTGTGCATAGGAACTTATTTATTTTTTGGGTGTAAGAGGGATCCTGACTTAGTGAGATTAGAAGAGATTGTTCCTTCAAAGAAGCATGTAAGTCCTCTGACATAGCTTTTCTCTTTTAGATTGTCCCCTTCTCCATTTCTACTAGTTGGATGAGCTTGAACACACAGAGCAGAAGGTTGAGTACATGCATGGGGTTTCCCAGTGTTGACACAAGTTCATGGTTGGACCCAATCTTCCATTACAGGTGACTCGTATTTCCCTTTAATACTTCATTGGCCGAAGGTTATAACCAAGCAAAGAGAAGATGGACACAGGACTGGCCAAGTGCTACAATGTCACAAGTCTCTTAGATCTCATCCAAATACTCATTCAAAAGCCAAAACTCAATAGAGGGTAGCACTTATTGGCAAAACCAAAAATAGCACGATATTAAGAAAACATAACAAATCAAAGTAAAAATATCAAAGTAAAACAAAAAGACAACAAGCAAGCAAAGTGAGCGAGCAAACAAAACAAACCAAGTCAGCAAGCAAACAAACATGCAAACCAAAAAGCAAAGACAAGCAAGAAAGTAAACACTACTCCTATGCTAAACAGTCAGGGTTACATGAAATGAAACTTCCAATGAAGCCACCCTTGGCATACCCGACCTGCAATGACAAAGATACAAGTGATTACAACAAATAAAAAACAGTGTGCAATAGAATATACAAAAACTTGACAAACCTGCACACGAGAGAGAAGGTCTCGACTTTGGGCAGAAAGATGTGTCACAAACACCCAACACACATGCTTACCTCTTCGGTGACTACCATTTTTCAACAAACCTTGGAGGCCTCTTGCAAGTGTGTGTCCTTTTGTACCAAGTTTCTTAGTGATTGTGAGGAAGGACTGAAGCTTGCTACCTGCAACATGACTCACCAAGTAAGATTGTTCCAGCCATTCAACTATTGGGTCATAAAATTCATGATGGTTGTTTTGAAAGACTCGTGATCTTTGAGAAGATGGATTCTTGATTTTAGAGAGGGGGTCACGATGGGAATTTGTTACGGATAGATAGATCTGTTCAATCTCGTCGGTCATGTCAAGATAGTGAGGGCCTGCCATAGCCATCAATGTACACTGAAGTGCCTCACCTACTTGGCATAAGTCTGAGGAAAAATATGTTACACGGTGAAGATCATAATGCGTGAAGCGATTTTCATTGGATGTACTGTTGGATAAATGATAAACTGCATGACAGCCACCCAAGATAGAAGAAAAATCAGACCAATTGGTCGTGATGCCAAATTCCCATTTTAACATTAACAAATAAAATTTTTGAACAATCTTACAAACGCTCTAATTGAGGGAACCAAGTTCCCTGTACACTAGATATGACAAAACACCCACCTACAACTAGTGAAAAATTGTGCAGGCATCATGGTCGTCACAAAAATGTAGAAAGGATGTCGGCACTGTTAATGTGTGTAACTTGTTGAGGTGTGGTAAAATGAGAGTAACTTTATTCACGTGATAGGTTGTGCGCTCATCATCACACAAAGAGATTGCTAGTGTGATGAGTGGGCATATTTGATGTGAAAAAATTGCAAGAATACCAAGGAGTTGATTATGAGAGAGAACACTCGCTAAGTATAATTCCGGAAAAAGATAGTTTTTGAGATGATCAACTTCATTGTTCCATGATTGCATGAGGGATGGACACTCCCATCCTGATTTGGATCTAAGAGAGGTGCATGAAGATGGACATGCTGTAACAGATTTTTGGATTCGCCCATTAGTGAAAATTTGCAATTTTGAAATATCACACCCAGAATAGTAAGTATTTTTTACATGAGGATCCACATTGAGTGAAACCATGCAAATAGATGAGTTGCATGTGAGAAACAAGATCTGATTTGGTTCGAGGGGCTTACCAAAGTCGCGAGGCCTTGACATAACCATCAATGGACGTTGAAGTGCCTCGACTCCCTGGCAGGTCCCAACACTTTCTAGAATTGAAAAATTGCATTTTGAGATGTGAACGAGATCATGCATGGTTTGAGGATGGTTCTTGTTTTTTATTTCAAAACTGGTCTTAGGATAACAACAATATTTTTCACAGGCTTTATCAATATTTTCAGCTTCATCAAGATGCCTTGACGAGCTGTCTTCATGCAACACACAAGATGATGACGAGTGGGAAGAGTCATGTGCATTGAGACTGTTTTTATCATTGACAACCTCAATGCCTTGTGTCGATCGAGGAGATAACTCATAAGATGAAGAAGCAAGAGAACAAGGGGTATCTCCATCACATGTAGGCGTGCTATGAATGGTAGGACACATAGGCAAGTGAGGTGTAAAGAAAGTTTTGATATGGACATCTGCTTTGAATGGTGTGCATTCCAGATCTAAGTTAGAGTTTACATGAGAGTACAACATACCACATGATGTGCTTTGGTGTTCATCACAACATATGGAAGCATGGGAGTGATGATAGCCCAATACTAGAGGTTTATTGAAAGAATTAATTTTGCATGATGTTTCACCAAGATTCGCTGATTGAGAATCGATCAAGAATGGAATCTCGATGTCTTGATGTGAAATATTTTGAAACATAGAAGAGGAATTTGAGTGTGTATTCACGTTCCTACTCATTTGCCTGTATAATGAGACTACCTTGCACATGACCATAATTTGAGCCAAAAACTTGAGAATCAAGAGGGTGCACGCAGCTAACTTGTGAAGCGGATGGTTCAAGCAAGTCATGGTACAAGGAGTCATGTCTTGTGAATGATGGAGGATGGAAGAGATGTAGATTAGACTCGAAACTTGGGTTATGAATAGTGATGTCCTCTTGTGGAATGGAGGAATGATTCTTTGCCATAGGCTTTCTATGACATTCTGGAATATCCTCCGTTGGAGCGGGGGATGGCTGAGAAGATGGGTTGGGAACATGTTGCGCAGATTTCTTAGCTTTGTGACTGATGCAAGGGGGTACCCGTTGCACAGATTTATTAGATTTGTGGTTCCTTAGAGGGGGACACTCTTTGAGACATGAGGGGTATCATGATCCATAAGAGTTGAGGAATAAGGGAAATTAGGAGGCTCACCGTTTCGAGAGACATGAACCAAGCATTTCAGCTCTTGGCTCATGAAGTCAAGGTCCACAAACCATTCAGGAATTTTGTGACAGAGGTGAAGGAAGCGGGTAGAAAAGTCATCAACTGATTCGCCAGGCTTCATTCTTAAATGAGATATTCTTTCATAGGAATCTTGGTGGTTACACTTATCGAAGGCTTGATGGAGCTCCTTGAGGAGAGCGAGAAGGGAATGAACGAAAGTAAGTGGCAGGGTATGGCACTAGCAATTAGCATGACCTTCAAGCGTTAGGAAGAAAAGCACGCAAGCAAGCTCATCACTATCGATATTATGAGATTATTAGAAATTAAGAAAATCATAAATGTTCTTGGTTACAGACATTTTCTCCTCACCGTCAAACTTTAACAAGGACAAGTGATCGAGAAGCTCATCAGGCATTGATAGTTAATCAAGGGAGAAATGAGAGAAACACACCGCGAGCATGAATTGTGTATGATTCATTTGGTAAGAGATTCAAACTAGATGTAATGGGTTCATCTTGTCATCTGGCCCTCCTTCTAGCAGCAAAATGTTGAAAGTGCTCGACCTGCCAACATTCAAGGGATCTCCCTAGTATGAAGTCCAAACTAGACCTCACACCATTTGGTGTAGAGTCCCATCCAGTACGATTACTCGGTTACCATTATCTTAAAAATATGCCTTAGATATTTCTTGTCATCACATGAGAGTGGTCTGCTTCGTCTTTGAACAGTGAGGTTCGCGTGCTTGGTGAGTTCTAATGTTACTTGTGTCAAGGTTCTTTCACTGTAGAGGGAGACGGTGGAGGTGAGTCTCCAGTTGAAAGGGAAGAAGTACCAACTCTATCAGAGACACACGATACAACAGGACATGCATAGCTTCCATAGGAGCACTCCCCACAAATGCGGCAGTCACAACACACAAGAGAAGATATCACGTACAATACCCAATGGAGTAGTCCATGCAAGTGCGACAGTTGTTATAACAAGTTTATCAGAAATGTTTTGTCTGATGTCTGGTGAGGCAACCCATGCAGGAAGGACAACATTAACAACTCATACAACACATTTTCATAAATATATGTATTAGAGCAACTGAAAGAGTTCAATTTTTTAACACAGGTTAAAGCAACATGCATTACAAGTGTTCAAGATTAGTCTTACAAACAGTTACAATACATGTGTGAAAACGTGTTGGCCTATTATCAAGCTTCTGAATTAAGCGAAAGTTCCAAGACACATCAGTACACCATACATCACTAACCCCATGAAAGGGGCATTGGAGCCACTGCTCGCTCCTTAAAGAAAAGACTACGGACTCTCAAGGCTATGTGGGAGGAGCCAAGGTGAAAAGCTCTTTGCATGTACAAATGAGAGGGTAGTTATACCCAAGGGAAAAAATGGCCCTTGTGACTGTTCAACTTCCATCATGACTGTTTGACTTATTTGACTCTTCAACTCTACATGGCTCTTCATATGACATGAGGGTCTCTTGGACTTCCATGTTACATTACATTTATTTACACGGTATGGCCCACAGTAGTGATATGGCTGACATGACTCATGGAACGACTCGACACGATAGTGCTGGTATGTTCATGTTGTTGGTGGTGTCCATGTCGAGTTGTAGTGCTGTTGAGGGATGGATGTGCTCTTGGTGTATCACAAATTCATCTTTGCATGGCAAGGTGTGTAGAGTATCCGACGGTCTTGGTGTTCACTTGATGCTGCATGTGCACATCACTCCTTTGCTTGTTCTTTGGCATGCTTCACGTGTTCGTCCATTTTCAAAAAGTTATGCACGCATGTTCATCTATTTGCGAAAAATTCTCCTTGCATGCATCATTCATTTGCGAGAAAATCTCCTCGCATGCATCATTCGTTCGTCCACCCACGAAAAAATATTCTCGCATGTGCTCCCCTTGTTCATCCCATCCGTCGTCACATCATGTCTTATCCATATACCTATATCTGCAATCACTCATTATGAGACAACATCAGATCCATAAACCGCCTAGTCTACCATGATGCATTATCGTTCGCTTTTGGGTGTAGGTGAACGAGAGAGAGGACAAGGCTACGAAACTATGCAAGGCAGATTTCAAGATGGGATGAGGGCTCTAGGCATTGCCAGTGAAAATTGCGCAGACTTCATTAGGAGACTGAGATGGACAATCTGGATCAGCAGTGAGTGTCCAAGGGATCTTGTGTGGTTAGAGGTAAGATCTGTGCAATTTCTAGAGGGAAGAAGTGTGGGCAACAGAGGGGCTTGGCAGCAAAAACTTCGCAACTCCTTTAGGGAGCTGCTGGCAGCGAGATGCAAGAGGCTTGCCAGGAAAAAATGCACATTTTTGTGAGGGAGCTGGCAGCAGGCTGTGTGATTTCTGGTGACAAAAACTACGCAATTGTTGGGAGGCTAACCTGCTGAACACCTCTACATAGTTTCTAAGGTGAGTGGGATGTTGGGAAGCTGAGGTACTTTCTCATGAAATCTGCACAATTTTCTGCGTGAGCAGTCAACCGACTGACTGGGTGGCTGTCTAGAAAAATTGCGCATTTTTTTGAGGGAGATGGGGATGGACACTGGGTGTTTGTCCGACCTGTCTGCATAGTTTCCTTAGTCAGCAGAGTGGTAAAGTTATGTAACATTTATGAAATTTTTGAGGGGAGTGAGTCTCCGGGTCAATGCTCAGTCAAACTCTCTGGTTGGTGAGTAGGAGGGTTGGTTGATTAGCTTCTAGGCAACACAGATTGAAATGGCTTGTTGTACACTTTTGCGTTTTTTTGGGTGAAAGTTGGTTTGGTCGATTCCAGGATTGTGCAGTGCAGGCTGCCTGGGAGAAAACCTGATGCTCTTTGCAATTATGGGCAATAGTACATGTTCACTGAGTGCTAACACTGCACAATGCAGATCAGTGAGGTTTTGGTTGTTGGAGGGTGATCCGGTCATCAGAACTTTAGCAAAATGACTAAGTGTGTGAGTGAGTGAAATTGTACATACATGATCTTATGACACACACTCAACATGACTTGACAACAAGATGCCTCAAACCATCAAGACAACATATGCTCAATGTGATTGACCGACGATGCGAGTGATAAGCGCGACGCTTGTGATAGATCGTTGAACAACCACAACGACACTTGCGCGACAATGCATACAACTTCGTGTGTGAGTGCGACAGATGTTTACATAGTGAATACAAGTTGTACACATGAAGCAGGACCTTGTGCATGACCAAAACATGGCTGCAAGCATGACATTGTGACCAACATGAAAAAGGATGTTCGTTGAACAGTCAAGTGAGGAGGGTAGAAAGACTCAACACGAACTCATGGGGTGAACCCGAGCGCTTGCAAACATCAAGTAAAAATCCATGGGAGGCTCTGAAATTTGATGCAAGACAAAATTTTTGAGGGTGTTGCAGCTGCTACAACAAATTAAGGCAACTTAATGCCCCTGGTAACACATTTGGTTGACACTCAAGAGATTATTCTTTAATCCATCAACAAACAATACATTCTCAGCTTTAATTTCTCTTTTTAAAACACGGGTCCTTTTCCTTTAATAGTAGTCAATGATTTGTTACCACAGGAGACATTCTTTTCTTTCTTAATTTCATTAAAGAAAACTAAATTACATTCGTCACCTATCATATATTTCTAGAAACTATTGTCAATGTACCACAAATTCTCTTGATCTTTTGCATAAAGGGATAGACTAATTTTTCAGAAGAAGTGATCTTCTTTTTCCAAACTTTGGAAGGCTCTAAATTTTGCTCATGCCGATAGGAGGGGATCATTCTCCTTGTACATTCAGTTTCTTCATGTCTAAATTTATTACAAATAGAAAATTCAACTTCATTCTGAATATGAGAGAAAACATTATAGGAAGACTTCTTTGACTTGTTCATATTTTGTTGATTTCTTGCTTCTCTAGTCATGATAGGTTTATAAGCAATACAATAAATTTCCTTGTGGCCAAAGTCATGACAAGTAAAGCATTCACCATTGAATTTAGGATACTTGGGAGTGGAGTACCTTCTTGAAGAGGTTGGTCTTTGATGATAGGAAGAGGGTCATTTTATTCTTGGTTTCCTTGCTTGAATATATCTTGATCCTTTCTTCTTTAGCTAAGTTTTGTTGTCATAAAAATTACTTCCCTTTACAACATTGACATAGCTCTTGGTACCTTCTTTAGAGGATACCATAGATTCTGAAGCTTCATCATTTTGATTTGAATTATATCCAAGGAATTTCTTGATTAATGGAGAATGTTGAACCTTAACAATCTCATATAATGTTTCTAAACCCCTTTTAAACTTCACATTTAAATTCAACTGAGCTTTTTTTTTCTCAAGTTCTTTCCTTAGCTCCATAATTTCATATTCTAGTTTCTCACAGTGGTTCTCCTTCTCTTGATATTCATTCCTTATAACTTCCTCTCTTCCTTTAGACTCCTCTAGAAGAACTTTTAGTTGATTCATTTTTTCAACTAAGCTACTAATTTAAATTTTGTTCAGTGCATCCAATAAATCATAATTATATGATTCACTTGCTGACTCAAATAATTCATAACTATCTTCGCCCTGTGTGCTCATTTTTTTCGAATCTTCTTCTAGTGATCGAGCTACTTCCTGAAGGACCCGCGCTCTCATACTAATTGTTAGGAAAAATACTGAGAGTGGGGAGGAGGTGAATCATTATTTTTACTTCACTTAATATTCAATTTCAAATTCAAATAAGTATACACTACTTTTATTTAGACAAATCACTTGTGTATGCAACTTCATTAAATGAAAGCCGCATATATGCAGATTACCAATTTTCACAATTTCAATTAGATGTTTAACTTAACCATTGCATCACTTTTTCTTTTGTCATTCATAATTCATTAATCATGAGTGGTAAAGAGTAGATAAACCATAACCGAAAAGAAACACATCAACACATTATTAAGAACACTGGGATTTTAGGTGGAAACCCAAAGTGGGAGAAAACCACCATTTCTATCATCTCTATCTTATTTTTCTTATTATAAATAAATTTTCATTACATCTTGTAATAACACAAAATTACACATGGGAACCTACCTATGTCAGAAACAATGTTAAATACTAAGAGGGGGGGTGAATTAGTAGTTAGGCTAATTTTAAGTTTTATCCATATTTATAGTATCATTCAAACACTTGGCATTCATAATGTGAACAACCACTATCATAACATGTGTAGAAAATGAATGAATCAACACATATACACATACACACCAAGAGAAACATACACAAAAGACATTGAGGTATAACGTGGAAACCCTTATGAAAGAAAAACCACCAAATCTTGTTTTTTATTATGATGTAAACATGATCTTATACTTTGTTACATCAAATTTTGTTTGTGAGCCACCACTCATGGGAAGCATCAAATCCCTTGATTGTTTCCTAGCACCTACTAGAAGGAAGCACCAACTCCCCTTCTTCTATAGACATCTAATCAACTTACCAAAAGCACCAATTGAAGCACTGACTTCATGGATTTATTGCAAGAAAAAACTTACATATTCTTGGATTTATGCAAGCACCAACCTGTTGGACGTGGAGCCTAATTATCTTATTTATTTGGAGGTATCACCATGTTGAACCCCAGTTCCTAACAGGGCATTGACACCTCCCATTTAATCACCATCAAGGGGAAGCGACATGATTTTATGAGCCCCCCATTTGGCGAGGGTTCAGGGGAAACGCCTCCGAAACTAAAAGTAGATGTAAAAATGCCTTGTAAAATATTATAATTTTGTAGTCAATATGGGTCATTCATTAGGTGAATGGTTTGACAATAGAAGTTATGTTTAATTTAGGGTTTTTTTCCCTAGAAGGAAACCCCTTGCTATGTATGAGGGAATTGTATTGCAGGTGGATACATGTGTATTCTGAGTGAGAGAGATAGACTCTGAGACTGTGTGAGAGCAAAGAGGAAATTAGAGTCAATCTACTATAGGTTGTATCTCTTCTTTTTGTTGGATAATATAAAGGAAGGATTAGCTGTTTCTCCATGGACATAGCCAAAATTGGGTGAACCACGTGTATTTGTATCTCTCTTGTTTTATGCATTTTATGTGTTTCTGTTTCTAAAATATTTTATGTGTTCCATTTCTTTGTAATATATAATTTTCTAGCAACTGTTATTAGAGCCGAAGGTCTATTTGGCTGATAAAATTGTAAGAGAGAAGGGTTCTTGGTTTGAGTGGGAGAAATGGTGGAATATGGGAGGTTTAGGGTCGAGAAATTTAACGGCAAGAACTACCAAATGTGGAAGATGCATATGGATGATTATCTGTATCAAAAAGATATGTACCTACCATTCAGCATAAAAACAAAGAAGTCAACGAGTATGACAGACACATAATAGGAGATTCTTGATAGAAAGGAACTTGGAACAATACGACTGTGCTTAGCGATGTCGATAGCCTTTAATATTTCAAAGGAAATATAAATGGAGGGTTTATCGACAGAATTGGCCAAAGTATATGAAAAAAACCCTTGACCTCAAACAAGGTATTTCTTATGAAGCATTTATTTAATATGAAGATGTCAGAAGGTGGATCTATTGCTGATTATTTAAATGAATTTAATATGGTTACCAATCAGTTAAGTTCTGTAGGGGTAAATTTCGATGATGAAGTTAGGGCTCTGTTATTTTTGTGCTCATTGCCAGAAAGTTGGAATTGTTTAGTTATGGCCACTAGTAAATTTGTCTCTGGATCTAGTACTTTAAGGTTTGATGATGTAGTTGGTGTCATCCTTAGTGAGGAAATGCGCTGAAAAATCTCTGGTGAGACATCAGGTAATGCTTTGAATGCAGAGACTAGGGGGAGAAAAATGGAAAGAGGAAAGAGCCCAGGATATCATCGTAAGTTAAGGAAAGGTAGATCCATGTCCAGATCAGGGATAGTGTGTTGGAAATGAGGGAAGAAAGGAAGCCTGAAGAAATATTGTATGTCTCGGAAAGGAAAAGAAGGAGACACACATCAAGAAAACAATAACGAAGCAAATGCGACAGGTGATATGTTTCAAGATGATTTTATTATTTCATTAGAAAATATTATTGATGCCTAGGTGGTAGATTCAGGGGCCTCGTTACATGCTACACTTGATAGGAAACATTTTCATGATTATGTTCAAGGATATTTTAGACAAGTTCGTCTGGGAGACGATAAACCCTATAAAATCATTGGAATGGGTAAATTTTTCATAAAACAATACAATGGAAATCAATGGATATTGAAGGAGTTAAGGCATGTTCTAGATCTGAAGAAAAATCTAGTTTCAACAGGGAAGTTGAGAGGTGAAGGTTGTGTAACTACTTTTATAGATAAAACCTGGAAGGTCACTAAAGGACGTTGGTAATAACAAAAAGAGAAAAGGTTGGTACATTTTATTTATGCAATGCTATTTCTAATTGTGTTCATGCTTTAACCTCTACGGGAAAAGATACAACATTTTGGCATCATAGGCTCGAGCACATGAGTGAGAAGGGAATGCAGATTCTTCACTCAAGAAATTTGTTTCCAGGTCTGAAGCATGTTCATTTGGATTTCTATGAGAATTATGTTTATTGAAAACAAAAGAGAGTCAGATTTCTCAAAGTTCAGAAAGGAAAGAAGAGAAAAAAATTAGATCTTGTGCATACAGATGTATGGGGAAATGCTCAGGTATCATCTCTCAGTGGCTGTCGTTATTATGTTACTTTTATGGATAATGCAACCAGAGAAGCATAGATTTATTGTATTTGAAGTAAATCTGATGTATTTGATACTTTCAAGAAATGGAAAGATATGGTTGAGAATGAGACAAGAAATAGGTTGAAGTGTCTCAAATCAGATAATGAAGGTGAATATTGCAACACAGGTTTTTATAAGTATTATTTAGAGCATGGAATTCAAAGAGAAAAGATAGTCCAGGAACACCACAGGAAAATGGTGTGTCAGAAAGGATGAACAGGACAATCTTGGAGCATGCAAGGTGCATGAGATTGCATGCAGGATTTCCTTTACAGTTTTAGGCAGATGCTGTAGATAATGATATTTATCTAATAAACAGAGGGCCTTCAAGTTCCTTGGATGGTGGTATTCCAGAGGAGGCATGGATAGCTAAAAAGGTAAACTACTCATTTTTAAAGACTTTCGGTTGTGAATCCTTTTTCCATATTAACAAAGAAAATAGAACAAAGCTTGAGGAAAAATCAAAGAAATGTACCTTCATTATATATGGTGTTAATGATTTTGATTATTTCTTATATGATTATGAAAATCAAAAAATCATTAGGAGTAGAGATGTCATATTATTACCATCTTTGTTTGAATAGGCAACCTTTTAGGACTCCTTGTGGTAGCGCCACACTACAATTTTAGAATATTAGGATTGTTAGGTCCCTATAATACTAGTGTATCCCCCTTATTTTTATTTGTTGTACTGATGTAGCCCCCATATTGTAATTGTTGTGCCCCATAGAAGCCCACTATTTTTATTGTTGTGCCCTTACATTATTATTGTTATGTAGACTCTAATTATATTGTGACCCCTTAGACTCCTATATATACAAAGGTATTTTCATTTGTATCATCCAAGAATTGTTCATTTATTTAATGTAAAGGAGGTTTCCCCCTCGAAGAGGATAATTTTTAAGTCATTTATCTATCTATTTGTGAGGTTGTTGCGTAACATTTGAATTAGAGCTTTGGATTCTAGGGTTTCACTTCTTCAAATAGGTCATCTTGTAATTTTCACTATAATTTTTTTATACGAGGCTTCGGAAGCTGAAATGTTTACCATGTGGAGCCGAAATCTTAGAGAACTTCTTGTAGAAATTTTAGATCTTGGTTCTCTATATTTCAAAGATATGTTCTGAGGAAGTTAGGGTTTTTGCGGGCTCTAGAAATTTGTCTCAAACAGGTGACCTAGGGACAATCATCATAACTTTCGTTTCAAGCATCAGATTTGAATTCTGTAAAAATTGGATGAAAGTGCACAAAATTTAGTTTTATGTGTAGGAATTTCAAGGTCGAAGGTTGAAACCTTGACACGTGGCATCCCGTACAATGTCGCTCTATGGAAGCAGTCCATAATTAGGCCATCGTGGGATACTTGGCTTAACCTTCCTTGAAGAATCCAATCTATATCAGACTTTTGCGGTTGGAAAGAGGAATCAGAGAGCTACCATAAGAAGAAATTTCAGATCTTGCAGATTCACAATTACAGAGATACAACAGCTTACAATATCAGGCTCCAAAAATGCAAGAAAAAGGTGTGTATGATTTTCATAACTTTTGTTTGAAAAATCAATTTGAAGTGATTCAAGGGGCATATTGAAGCATAGATATCATTGTTTGACTCCAAAATTACTCGAAACGAGAAAATGGGAACACCTAGTAAGCAACCAAAAATCTCTTCTATGATGTATGAAGAAGAGGAAGAAATGCAGCATGATATAACAAATTTACAAGACCAAGTGCAACAAATTTCGCTCTCGCAAAAAGTAACAAAAAATGAATTGGGATCCATGATGAATGTTAATATAGATGGTATAAAAAGGGACATGGGATTTAGGATAGATGGTATGAAAATCGATGTGGGAGTTTTGAATGATGGTTTAAAAGCAGGTATGGAAGCAATGTTGAATGTCAAGATAGAGGGGTTGAAGGAAGGTTTGGCAAAGCTACTAGAAGAAAGGCTTCCCAATGATGACAAGGAAATCCATGAAAATCATGATGAAGACAAAACTAATATGAATTATAATTTTAGAGACTCCAATGTGGGGTTTAGGAACCACCACATTCCAAAGATAGATATGAGGAACTTTTATGGCAAGGATCCGCTAAATTGGATACTACAGATGGAGAAATATTTTGATCTACAGGATGTGAAACCCTCACAAAAGGTACCTATTGCATATTTATATTTAGAACCCAATCAATTTGTATGGTGTAGATGGATTTGTTCTCGTAAACCACTTGTCAGCTGGTTAATTTTTATGGAGGAAATGATAGCATGTTATCAAGATACAGAGAGAAACACCTTCTTTAGCCAATTGATAAATCTCAAACAAAATCGTTCAATGGTAGAGCACACTGAAGACTTCTAAAAATTGAATATTAGAGTAACTAATATTCCAAAGGAGCATAATATTGATGTCTTCATAGGGACTTTAAAAGATAACATCCAACATGAGGTTCACCTTTGGGAACCTGATTCATTGGAGAAGGCATTGAGGGTGGCAAGAAAAGTTGAAAGCAAAATTATGGCATCAAGGAAGTCTACCACTGACAACTATAAATATATAACTATTGGTACTCCTAGTCTTGCACAACCTACAAGGTTGACACCAAAACAACTGGAGGAAAAAAGAGCAAAAGGGATTTGTTACAGTTGTGATAACAAATACACTAAAAGTCATAAGTGTGCTAAGAAGAAATTATTCTACATAGATTGTGAAAAGGAGGAAGAAAAGAAACAAGAAATATCAAAAGAGGAGGATATACACAAGGAACCAACCCCAGAGAAATAAGAAATGAATCCAACCATATCTTGTAATCCACTGGTAGGAATTGCCACTCCTCAAACTCTCAATATAGAAGGATATATCAAGAAGAGAAAGGTAATAGCATGATTGATTCGGGTAGTACCCATAATTTTGTTCATTGTAAGATAGCCAAGGAATCAAATTGCTTCCTATATCCAACACCAGAGTGTCAAGTGATGGTTGCAAATGGAGGAACTATAAATTACTCTAGAAAGTGCCATGATATCAAGCTAACCATGGGGGAATATGTACTAAATATTCCAATGGGTGGTGCTGATGTTGTACTAGGAGTCCAATGGTTACAATCTTTGGGGACGATAACTTTCAATTTTCAAGAACTTTTCTTGAATTTTTTTTCGAAGGAAAAGAATTTGAATTAAGGGGTATCATAGGGAAACCGAGAAAGATAATAAGCTCTAATGGAATGAAAAACATTCTTAACAAATAACAACGGGGTGTAATTGCACAATTATATTCACTAAAGGTTGAAACATCAAAATCATATATTTCTCCAGATCTCCAAAAAGTCTTGGAAAATCATTCCAAGGTGTTTGAGACTTTGAAAGGCCTCCCACCTATTCGTGATCATGATCATGAGATTCATTTGATTCCACGGAGTGTTCCTCCAAACACAAGACCTTACATATATCCTTATGCCCAAAAGAGTGAAATTGAACGTATGGTTGCATAAATGCTCAAGGTTGGTATAATTGAACGTAGTCAAAGTTCGTTCTCTACTCCAGTAGTATTCGTGCAAAAGAAGGATCGATCATGGCGTATGTGTCCAGCTTGTAGGGAGCTCAACAAGCTCACTATTAAAGATATATTTCCCATTCTTGTCGTTGATGAATTGTTAGATGAATTACATGGAGCAATTTACTTCACCAAGATAGAGCTTCGTTCAGGATATCATGAAATTATAATGAAGACTGAACACATTCTAAAAAAAACATTCAAAACTTATGAGGGTCAGTATAAATTTTTGGCCATGCCTTTTGGCCTTACTAAGGCACCTTCCACGTTTCAAGGTTTGATGAATTCCATTTTCAAACCCTTCCTTAGAAAATTTGTGTTAGTATTTTTTGATGATACAGTAATCTACAGTAAGTGTTGGGAGGATCATGTTCAAGATGTTGACACGGTGCTCAAACTATTGGCAGAGAAACAATTATATGAAAAAACCTCGAAATGTTTCTTTGGAGTATAGGAGGTGGAATATTTGGGTCATATTGTATCTCATGAAGGTGTTAAGGTAGACCCTAACAAAATTATAACAATTAAGGAATGGAAAATCCCCACAACCATAAAAGATCTTCGAGTATTTCTCAGGTTGATAGGGTATTATTGCAAGTTTGTTAAGAATTATGGGAGAATAGTGGCACCTCTAACATCATTACTGAAGAAAGATGCACTTTTTTGGACTCCAGAGGCAACAAAGGCCTTTGAACATCTTAAAGAGGCAATGTGCCAAGCATCGGTCTTAGCTACGCCAGACTTCACAAATTTTTTTATTGTGGAATGTGATGCTTCAAGAAATTGAATTGGTGTTGTTTTAATGAAAGAAGGAAGATCCATTTGATTTTGAAATTATTCCAATCAAAGGAAAGTATTTACAAAAACCTATTTATGAGAAGGAAACGTTAGAAATACTACATGCATTAAAGCAATGGTGACCTTACCTAATGGGAAGACACTTCAAGGTAACACACAGATCATGATAGTCTTACTTTTTGGAACTAACATTATGTTAAGAAGAGCAACAAAAATGGGTGACAAAGATGTTGGGTTATGAATTTGAAATCCTTTACAAAAAAGGGAAGAAAAATGTTGTTGTATATGCACTCTCAAGAAAGGATGAGAATGTGGAAGAATTTCTTTGTTCCATTTCTATTATCCAACCTGAGTGGATAACTGAAGCAAGGGATGAATGGAAGAATGATGAAGAGGTGTGGTCACTCATTCAAAAGTTGCAGCAAGATCCGATTACATATGATACATTTAGCTGGAAAAATGATTCATTATGGTATAAAGATCTCTTATATCTTTGTAAGAATTCCCAACTCAAAACAAAGATTCTTTTGGAATTACACACCTCTCCCTTAGGAAGGAACTCAGTATTTTTAAAAACTTACCATAGGGTCAAGAAGGAATTTTTTTTAGATGGCCTTAAATTTGATATTTAGAAATTTGTGGCAGAATGTTTGGTTTGCAAACAAAATAAAGTTGAGAGTGTTAGGAGAGTGGATGGGGTGAAATAGGACAAGAGAGTGGATTGAGTGAGAGTAGTTTTTTCTATGTCTTGTGGATTCCTTGCCGTCAAATAGTACCGCATCAGGAAATTTCTGTTATACGTGTGAAGAGACAAGTGACACCTTCATTATAACTTACTACGAACCTATTAACTCATGACGAGTCCCATCATGAAAGTGAAGGACAACATGATTATTGAATCTTTCCGAGCCAAGATGAAGCTCATTTATTGATGGTGATGGCACTTGTCTTCTTTAGTGGAAAACATAATGGCAACACCCTCTCAGTGTTGGGGATTAATTGAAACATTGTGGTACCTCCAACAATTAGTAGCTCACAAATCATCATTTCAATCTCGTCGCTTTAAAATTTACAAGTTGCATTTCTATTTTTTGTGAGTTCTGAATCATTTTGAACTGATATGTTGAAACATTACGAGTTGTTTGACTTTTTCTTTTGGTCCAAATTCCATCCTTTCAAATGCTATACATATCTCCTGCTCAAACTCTCTCTCTTCAAATGAGCACATGAGGAAATTTATTTATAGGACATGAAGGATGGTGGATGCCTACAATGTCATTGACAGAATACGATCAAATAGAGACAAAAATGAACAGATCATGGTGCCTACTAGCAAGCTGATCTACAATTATTTCTTCTTCAGTGGCATCCATGTTTCATCTCACATAATATGAAATTGAGGACAAATGATGTGAGCGCATATGGAGACAATTTTGGCTGGCTACAAATAAAATCTTCAGTGGCATCCATGTTTCATCTCACATAATATGAAATTGAGGACAAATGATGTGAGCGCATATGGAGACAATGTTGACTTGCTACAAATAAAATTATTTTGATTACTTCAGCAGTGGGGTTTTCAATTATGCTATAGGTGTCCAGTTATGTTGTAGGTGTTCACATTATTTGTGTGCTTTGATATTTTTCGGGGAAAAGATATGATATTAACCATATCGAAAAGATGATAGAGGTGTAGTGAAACAAAAAAAATTGGTGTTGGTTTGAGTGTTTGACTATGGTTGTATATTAAAATTATATTTATTTTTGGTTTGTAAATTGAAGTTGCAGAATTAATTATTGAACATTGAAATATAATTATATTAGCGGTTCTCGAATGCATCGCTAGATTAATTGTGTGAATTTGTTATGTGTTGATGAATCTTATTGTGCTTCAGGCTTCAAGAGCATCAGTTACAAGGTATGTAATGAGATCCATGTGTAGAAAGGTCAAATGCATAATTTACTTGTTGGATACAGTCCAGTGTTTCAAGAGATTGATAAGCCTCAATTATACAAAGTTCATCAAAGATGGTCAGAGGTGATTGTGTCGTAAATGAGTTGAATAGGAAGCTTGAATATTGTGGTGGTGAAAAAAGCTTTGTCTGGGAGACTTCAGAGTGGGGATACGTGTTGAGCAAGATGAGTGAGACAGATGTGACATGTGAATTGTAATTTGTTATTTTTTGTATTAATCTTTGTATTAATGTAATGTAAGCGTTAAAGAGGGGACTTGGAAGTAATTGTAATTTGTTAGTTTTTGTATTAATCTTTATAATAATGTAATGTAAGCATTAAAGAGGGGACTTGAAAATAATACTTACATTAGTATATATGTAGGATTGGGTTGTTGGAGTTTGTTGGAGTTTTGTTGAGAGATTTTCTCAACAATATTCTACTTGTTTGGAATCTATTGGATCTCATAGACACTATTTATATGGCTTGTAATTTGGTTTTGGTGTGAGTAATAACCACATAGTTTTGTGAGTAATCTGCCTTCTATAATTAGTCTTCAAGTTTTTATGTGCTAAGGTTATGATAAAGGAAAACATAGAGGAAGAGAAGCAGAAGAAAATAGGTGTTGGATAGGCCTTTTGACGAAGAGAGACTGATGCCACACTCACCTAAGCATTTCCCCACTAAATGGTCGACCATTTTCTAATTATAATTATCGTACACTTTCTTACTCCATTAGAAGTACAATTTTCTGCATAAAACATGAGACTCAATTAAATCTTTTGTTTAAAATAAAATTTATCATGCTCCTAGTTTAATTTACATAAATTTTCAATATCCTAAGTAATATATATAGATGCACTAAATTTTATCACAGAATATTATCACAGAAGCCAGATAATAATTTCTCAGTCGAAATTGGCTACAACAAAACCTGGATTGAACAAGAATAGAGTACGCATTAAGTTTTCGATCAATAGTAACCTATTAGAGCTAAAAGAGATGGTTTTTAAAGAGCTTTTTTTGTGTTAGTTTGACAAAGAATTAGTAACTTTAGGTAAATGTAAATAGACAGTTGTATACTTAGTTAGTTAGTTATGTAATGATAGTTGGTGATATAAAACTATGGAGCGCCCATAAATAAAAATACGGAGAATCATTGTTTAATAAAGTCCAATCCAAATTCAATTCAGTTTTTCTGGGTCATTCTATTGTGCTATCATTCTATTGTGCTTTCTTCTCCTATTTTTCCTGCTATTCTTTCAACATTTTGGGCAGTTAATGAAGATTGCAACTCCAAGGTCATTAAGAATTACAACCACTCCAAGGTCATTAAGAATTACAACCATTTCATGCATAGTGATAGTAGGAATGGAAAATGATGCCATAACATTGTGATACCAATTTCTTTTGTAATTGTAGGAGTGGAAAAGACGTGATAACATTATAATACCAAACTCTTTTGTATCTCTTATATCCCATATTTTCCCACGGTGTGGAAAAGAATATATTTCTCGTTGAAGTGTTAAATGTTTTAAGTATCCATTATTAAATTTTATTTTAATTTTAAATTAATGCTTATTATATATATTAATCACATTTATTAATATAAATATAAATATAGTTGTGTTAGTATTATTTTGAATTAAATTATTTTATATTACTATAATTATTTTTATTTTTATGAAATTTTATATTTTGATGATTGTTACTGTAATAGCTTGAAAATTTATAAAATATTATAAATGAATGAAAGTACCTATTAAACTTATAAATGAATGAAAGTGCCTATTAAGCTTTACTTTTGCTCCCGTTAATACCAACAACTTACTCTCCCTTTATAAATTTCCTTTCCCTCTTCTCAGAAAACCAAAAATAAATAGCCAATATTGTTGTACTGGATGAAACCTACGGTATCCCGACCTGTACTCTTGCCCAACACATCTGAAAGATTAAATTTAAGCAGGTCATAACATATTTACCAACGACTCGTGGATGGAGAGGTATGAAACTGGCACCCAAGAGCATGCCGATTACTCAAGTTCAACGGACCTGTTAACGAATTAGCGGTCTCCATTTGTTTCGAATATAACTGATTTCCTTTAAAACAATCTGATACATTAAACGAACACACCTACTCTTTATGAACTTGTCGTCTTTTTGGAACGATCCATGGACACCGCTCTGCTATTTAAATTCGTGTAGTATGAGATGGCGGACGGATACAAATGGATAAATACCTGTGTCATATATTGTTTTTGGGTTATGTACTGAACTTGCTATATATGGACGAACCAACACCAGATGTATTGCGGATTGTGTTCGACTCCCACGACATCTGACAAGCATCATATAATTGCTTGGAGATTCCATAGCTGATTGTGTTGGGCCTCCAGAGCATATGACAGGAAACATATAATTGCTTGGAGAATCCGCTACCATCCCATAGGTTGGTCTTTATAATTAATCAAGATGCTTCTTGGTGTCGTGATAGAAGACAGGACGGTTTTAAAAAGAAATAAGAAGCATAATAGTTGCATGTACACACATCACCCATGTGCATTTTGACAAAGGAGACATTGTATGTATTCATCCATCGCTATTTATAAACTATCTTTCATTTCTCCTCTCCATCGTTCGATCGATAAGCTCTTCAAGCATTTGACAGAGAGTGAATAGAATAGAAAGACAAGGATGAGTCCATGTACTCTTCGACTCATGTCACTGCCAAAGGGCAATACAAAGAGAATCCACCTTTTTCTTGATATTGAAGATCAGAAAACCTCTCTGGGAGCCATCCAGCCTGCTCCTTACTTAAGCAATCCTTCTGCTCAATGGCTGACTGCTTCTCTAGATATCATTCTTTCTGCATATTCCAACATTCACCCCATTGTTAACTCCAATTCTAATTCCAAGTGGGTTAATGATAGCCTGGATGACACAGTGAAGCTTCTCGATATGTGCAACACAGTTAGCCATAAGATTGCTGAGGTGAAACGTTATGAGACGTTGCTTCAAACTGTCATTCACTCTCTGGATCATGCAGGGATGGGCATCAACACTATAAGTCAGACCCCGCTTCTAACTAGAGCAACTAACATGTTGGCCAACTGCAGACGTGCCTGTATTAACAATGTTAATGCCAAATACAATACCAGTACATCAAGATCGAGAGCTGTGGTTAGTATAGAAGATGTAATAGCCTGTTCGAGAATCGGTAGATTGGAGGGTGATTTATCAGAGAATATGCTAGATCTAAAAGACTGCACTGCTTCTGTGCTTAAAACAGTAGCCAAGGCACTCTCAATCGAGCTGCCAAGGGCATCTCTTCATGGACATGGTGATTCTCGCGGTATCCCGAGGCACTGTTCCCGCCTCCGTAGTTTGTTTGAAAGGGTGAGGAATCACAACAAAAGGCCCAACGCCCCTCGTTGCCTATTGCATGAGTTAGAGAGTGCAGATGTTTTAGTGAGAAAGTTGTATGAGATTTTATCGGCCGAGAGGCAGAAGGACCGAAAGGAGCATGTGGAAATAAGAGATTTGGTGGAAGAATTGAGAAAATGCGGGGTGGAGTTGGATAACGGGATCGCTGCAATGGACAGTAAAATAAAGGAACTGTACAGCGCTGTCATCAAAGCTCGGATGTCGTTGTTGGACATTTTAACCTACTCACTATGATGTCACACACAATCCCATTAAGCTTACTCTCTACCGGGTTTTGTGATCTTACAACAACAGAATTGCAGTCCGAGGTGGCGTTTCTTTGTGGTGGTTATTTATGTGAAGTATAGCGTAGCGTCGTTGATGAGTTCGCGTTGGCACCTTGAAGTCCAGCTGTAAACACTGCAATTATACTTTCACTACTAATGCGAAGGAATTTCAATTTTGAAAGGACTCGCGTTTCTTGATATGTTAGTTGATTTGTTGGTGTCACATAGATTCCATGCTCAAGATGAATTCGTCTTCGCAGTATATATTAGATCATGATTCATGGTCTAAGAGGCCTTTCGCCCTTTTCGTATAAAATTTATCGAAGGAAATGCCATATTAGTACAATTTCCATTTACAGGCGTAAATTCTTAGTTACTTAATTTCATCTCCAAGTTACCTCAACAAATTATTTTAAAAAACACATATAAAAGTAATTATGGTAGAATCATGATTAATCTAATTATGTAGTAAACATTTGCTTGTTGAATTATCTAATCATGTAGTAAACATTTGCTTGCTGGTTGAATTATCTAATCATGCAGCTGTAGCTCTTGAATGTTGTTAACAATTGATTAAATCACCTAATCATGTATTTGTTAAAAGTTGGTAATATATTGAGAGTGTTAAAAATATTATAATACGGAATTTCAGTAAATGCTTTTAACATTTATTAAATTTAGTTGTTGAGTAATTTAATCGAATTTAGGCGTATCATGATTGGTTGATTTTTTTAATTGAATGTTTAGATTGATTTTCAAGGGAATATGCTTAGTTTTAATGGTTATCAACCACTATAGTTTGTTACTGGTTGCATTTGCTTTTAATAAATTTAAAAATTTAGATTTGTGCTTCTAATAAGTTTATATTCTAATTAGATGAGGAAATTAGTATATAAGAATTTTTTATTTAGTAAAATGGTCCATTTTATAATAAGATGTGTAATTCCTTTTTTTTGCAAGTTAAAGTTGACCCACAACCTTTTTATACATGGTTAATCAGGGAAATGTGTACATCGCTAAGGCATTCTTTTTGTTGCAATAGTTTTTTTTGTTAATCTTTATAAACCCTGAGGCTATATCAACACAATAATATTTTTAATGTGGTTGTATTAGTTAGTTAATTATATTTGTTCAATGTAGTGATATAGTTAACCATTTATAAAAAGGAATTTTGATGAAAGTATTGTTTTATGACGAGTTAGTTTTGATTATTTTAGTATATTTTTAAAAAGATTTTGTTATAAATTTGGTGATTTTTTTTTTGAAATGGTAAATTTGATTTATATAATCTCCACAATCTAATTGCTTAAGGAGTTTTTCAGGGGACAAGGAGTTACATAAACTTTGGTAGATAATAACCACTAGTAAATGTGCACATTTACATTTTTACTTCTACTTATTAAAATGTTAAATAAACATAAATAATGGTGGAAAACAAATTTTGGTAAGTATATTTATTGACATCTTATTCCAATTTTAAGAAAAATACTTAACTAAATTATAATGAACAATAATTAATAGTAAATATGATATTTATTTGATTACAAATTATTTTCAAGGATTTTAATTATAGATGATTAATAATAATAAAAAAATTTAATGATATATTTTTTTCTCGATTTCTTACATTAATTTTTCCATTAATATAAATATATTTTAATAAAACTAGAACTTAATGAAATTTAATAAAACAAATTAATTCCCTACAACTAAACGCTAATGAAACTTATATTTTTTAAAAGCTATAATCCTATTGGTGCATAAATAAATTCATGGCAGGAATATATTTTAGTAATACTCAAGCAGATGCGTTCACTCCCAAAGCTTCATCGCACTATTATGTATTAATTCCTCCGCAACAATAGTCATGACGATGTTCATGTGTTAAAACAGCTAATTACTTTCACTTGAAGAGTTGGTTATAATTAATGACTTTGTTAACTAAGTTAAGTTGAGAGAAGTGAGTTAAGTCATAGTTAAATTTAGTGTTTGGTTGCATGTCAAGTTATTTTAGGTTAGTCGCTAGTCGGAAAAGGTTTAAATGCCCCTTACGAGGTTCATTATAATCAATCAAGTTTGTGTGATCAATAAAAGACTCGCAACTCGTGTTATTGTGTGTGAATTATTTGTGTTATTTTGTGCCTTACCTCTACTTTTCCAACAAAGTAGCATAAGGTCCGAGGAAGGATCACAAGATCTGTGGTGCTTGCACAACCAGCGAGAAAAGGGCCAAGAGAAGAAAGCTAATATTTTTTTTTAAAAATTGCATTGCAAAATTGTCACATTCTTAAAAAATTACAAATGCACAAGAAAGGTGTAAAATCCACACTTTGTTAATTAAAAAATTACACAATTCACGAAATTTGCGCAATTGATGTGTGTCACGGGTGCGCAAATCCATGAAGCATTAAAGCTCCTAAACCTCGGCCTTCCAAAGTTTAAGGAGGCATGTGGGAAAGTCAAAGTTCTAAAGTTTTAAAGGTTACATGATTTTTTTCACGTAGTCTAACGAGGCGGAGGAGTTGCCCGGAAAGTTATGGAAGTTCTGGTCATATTTAGAGAAAATCCGGCAAGGACTTTTGTAAATCCAAGTTATAGTTGTTAGACTTCAAAATTTTGGGTGTTTTAAATGTTTTCGATGGTGTTGGATTTATTTCCACCATCAAAAACACAATTCAAACACTCCCTTTACAAGATTTTTTGAAATTTTTTTGCCCGGATTCCGGCCACTTTTGGCTACCCGGGCAATTCCTCTGCCTCGTTAGACCACTCCGTTTTTTTATTGGTGTCTTATATGAAGAACGTGACCATCCTTATAAGAAAGAAACTTGATATGCGAAAGGGATAGAGAGGCTTAATGCAATTCAAAGGTTTTTTCTTTAATTATTTTTTAAAATAAGGTTTTTTTTTTAAGTCTAAATCCTTGAAGGTTTTTTTTTTTGAGAAAGAGATTTATTAAAAAGGCTTTTTAAAGGGTTTGTAAAGTTTTCTAGAAAAATATGGTTTTATTATTTGAAGAGTACTTTTTGAAGAAAGATGAATTTCTCAAATTTCTAGTCCCAGTTTCCACCATTTACAATGGAAGGATTATGATATGTGGGCCATTAAGATGGAGACTATGTTGAAGACTCGTGATGCTTGGGATCATGTCCAATTTGGGTTTTCAGAACCTAAAGATGAAGAAGAAGAACGAGCTCTCACTAATGTAGAGAGGGATCTATGGAAGAAAGACAAAAACAAGAATGCATGAGCGTTGCATCTTATCCAGTAGGGAGCGGACCGAGCAGTTTTCCAAAAAATTATGATCATGTCTTCAGTAAAGACAGCATTGGAAACCTTGGTTACAAGCTATAAAGGTATGGCCAAAGTCAATATTGTTAAGTTGCAAAATACTGGGAGAGATTTTGAAAGTCTACAGATGAAGGAGATAGAGGACATCAATTCATTCATAAATCGTGTCATGACTATCGTAAATCAGTTAAAAATTTATGGTGAAGATATTAAAGATAAAACAGTGGTTGGGAAGGTCCTCATATCTTTTTCTACCGAATTTGATGTTGTGGTGGCAACCATAGAAGAAGCCAAGGATTTGGAATCATTGACAGTTGATGAGTTGATGGGATCACCTCTATCACATGAGGCAAGGATAGACAAAAATAAGGATTCCACTTTAGAAACCACTTTCAAAAGTTTGGTTTCTATTTCAAAAGATGGAGGTCGAGGCATAAGTAGATCAAGAGGCAGAGGACGAGGCAGAAGACATGGTGGTCAGAGATATGGTCGAGGAGAGCATAACCATGAAAGTGGAAGCAACAATAGAAGCTTCAATACTAATCCAAGTGTTGACAAATCAAAGGTGAGATATTATTATTGCAATAAATTTGGTCACTATGCCTGTGATTGGAGGAAGAGGATAGTTGATCAAGGAAACCAGAGAGCTAATGTCACTACAAGGAGTACTAAGTCTATGTTCCTAGCTTGCCATACCATGCAAGAACCTTAGGATATTGTAGGGCTATTAAACAGTGGTTGTAGTAACCACATGACAAGAAATAAGAATTTGGTTGCAAACTTGGATCAATCTGTGAAGACTGAGGTAAAGTTAAGAACTGACAAGACTGTGGATGTAGATGGAAAAGGAATGGTCAACATTATGACCAAGCGGTGGGAGCCAAAGAAAATTTCAGAGGTATATTATGTCCCTGGTCTCAAACATAATTTGATAAGTGTTGGTCAATTGATGCAGAAAGGATACAAAGTTATCTTTCAAGGACAAGAGCGTGTTATATCTGACAGGTCCCCAAGCAAGCAACTGATAGAAAATGTGCATATGACAAGGAACACACTCTCTCATGCATTTCATTTACAATTGCATGTTCTAATGATTATTGGTTATGGCACTTTCGGTTTGGACACCTGCACTTTTCTGGTCTAGGATTGTTGCCGCAGAAACAGATGTTTAGAGAATTACCTCCCACCAAAGAACTTGCTGGTACTTGTGAGTGTTGCATCTTAGGAAAGCAACCCTATGAGAGTTTTCCAAAGGGAGTTACATACAGAGAAAACCGACCTCTTGAGCTAATGCATACATAGAAACTTAAAATAGTTACCGATCAAACAAGAAAAATGACCTAGTACCTGTTTTTTTGAGGTAGAAAAAAATCACTCGATTTTGAAAAATGGTGATTCAGAATACACTTTTTTTTTAAGCATATTTTTGCCACTTTAAATTTTTTTTATGTATCAAGTATGAACAATTTTTTTAGATGTTAGTGATTTTTATGCTAATTTTGAAAAGTGTTGATGCAGCGTCAACACATTTTTTTAGAGGACTTATTTTTAATTTTTAATTTTTAATTGCTTTTAATTTCTTATTTTTATTTTTATTTTTCTTTTTTTCTTTCTTTTTTTTTTGGTAATTATTTAACTTCTTTTCTAAATGATGTTTCTATTTTTTATTTTTTATTTGTTATTTTTAACTAATTTTTTTTTTTTTTTCATTTTTTATTAAAAATTTCATTTTTACAAGTTAATTCTAATTTTCTTTTTTACATTTGTATGGTTATTCTTTTGCTTTTTTATATTTTTATTATATATTTTATGATATTTTTTTTTTTTAGTTTTTAATTTTTCTTAATGTTGTATTTTATTTTTAGTTTTTCTTATTTTTTAATTTTATTTTTTTTATTTGGTTTTTATTTTATTTTACTCTTTTTTTTTATTATTTTTTTTAATTTTACATGGTATGGTTAATATATATATATATATATATATATATATATATATATATCATTATATATTTTTTATATTTGTTTTTTTTTTCAATATTTGAATTTTTGTTTTCTTATATATATTTCTCTTTCTTATATATATATATATATATATATATATATATATATATATATAATTTTGTAGGGTCCGTGTCGATGCTTGTCTAGCAAGCTAATCCCATTATGTGCAATTTGATAGTTGATTTTAATTTTTTTTGTTATAATAAATCGAGTTTGCTCCACAATGTGTTAATTTCATGGTTGGTCTTTAAGTTTTCATTACAATGGGTTGAGCTCACCTACACTGTGTGTCAACTTGATAATTGATTTTTAATTTTTTTTTTGCAATGTCTTAAGTTGCTTAGGCTAAGATTTAAAAATCGCTATACATTTAATATTTTAAAAAAATTACACTTGGTATAATAACTCTTTCATTGAGGTGTTCATTTTTAAAGTTTTTTTAGTCATAATTTTTTCCATAATGTCATGCTTGAAATATTTTGAAAACTTAAGATTGTTTTGTAGTCATAATCTTTGGTTTTATTTCCATGGTTGAAAAATTGCCAAGATTTTAATGTTTTTCTAAGTCCTGATATTTTATCTTTAATATTATGTTTGAAAACAATTATCAATATTTTTTCTTAGCACCATGCTTGAAAATTGTTGGAATTTTAAGGTTTTTCACAGAGTGATATTTTAAATTTAATGTCATGCTTAAAAGTCGTTGGAATTTTAAGGCTTTTCAAAGAAGTGAAATTTTATCGTTAATGTCATGCTTGAAATCGTTGGAAATTTAATTTTTTTCAGAGACGTGATATTTTATTTTTAATGTCATTATTAAAAACTGTTGAAAATGTACCCTCAGAAAAATAAAAAAAATAAAAAATAAATAAATTATTCTGGCATCAACACTTTTCAATTTCAAGGCGTTTTTTGTACCAAGCAAAATGGTTTTTATTTTTTTTTATTGTTACTTAAAAAAATGTTAAAAATTTACTCTGAAAAAAAATGGTGATGCAGAATCAACAATTTTTATTTTTTGGTTGTTTTTCATGTTTTTTTGTGATTTGGGCTCAAGTACCCGTTTTGAGGTAATAGTTCTCGTTTGATTGGTAACTATGTTACTTGGTTGGACCTATGAGGACACAGTCAATTGGTGGAAGTTGTTACTTCCTCACTTTAATTGATAATTATAGCATAAAGACTTGGGTTTACTTCTTGAAGGAGAAGTCTGAAACTTTTGTAAAGTTCAAAAAATTAGAAGCTTTAGAAGAGAACCAAAGTGATCAACAGATCAAGGTATTGAGGTCAGATTGTGGTGGAGAGTATAATTCGAAGGCATTGCATGATTAATGCAAACAATATGGAAACGGAAGACAATTTAAAACTAGATACGCACCACAGAAGAATGGTGTAGTAGAAAGAAAGAATAGGACAATTATGAACATGGTAAGGAACATGTTGAAAGGAAGAAACTTGTCTAATGAGTATTGGGAAGAAGCAGTTGCATGTGTTGTTTATGTGATAAACAAATCTCCTATAAAGAGTGTGATGAATAGAGTAACAAAAGAAGCATGGTCAGGTATGTCTTGTAGCGTATCTCATCTCAGAGTGTTTGGATGTGTAGCCTATGCACATGTGCCTAAAGAGCTAAAAGGTAAGTTGGATGATAAAAGTGAAAAATTCATATTTACTGGTTAAAGTGAGTAATCAAAATCTTATAAATTGTATAACCATGTCACCAAGAAGACCATAATTAACAGAGATGTTGTGTTCAAAGAATAAGAGTCATGGAATGGGACAATAGACAAGAAAGTTGATGCATAAGTGCCACTGATCGAAGAAGAGGATGCAACAAAAAAGGAGCAGCAAGAATCAGAGGTGAAGACACCAAACAGAGTCATGCCAGGAAGGGCTCAAATATTTTCTAATTAGCATGGATCTTCAAGAAGATCAACAGATCAAATTGTCCTAGGAGCCAATCAGGTGATGAATGAAGCAATGGTAAGAGAAAAATGAGAAGTCTGAAAGATATTTATGATGATTTGAATGTTGTTTCAAACTTTCCATTGTTTTCATTCCAACCTTCTTTGTTTGAAGAAGCAATCAGAGATGACAATTGGGTGCAATCCATGGATGAATAAATTGAGGCTATTGAAAAGAATGATACATGGGATTTGTTTGATTTTCCAAAGGACAAAAATCTAAATGGTTTGAAATGGGTGTACAAGACAAATTTGAATGAGAAAGGTGAAACGGATAGATTTAAAGCCAAACTTGTAGGAAAATGATTCTCATAACAACGGGGAATATATTTTGGAGAAACTTTTTCTCAGGTAGCTAGATTAGATATTATAAGAGCAATCTTAGCCACAAAAACTCAAAATAAGTGGAAAGTGTATCAGCCTTCTTGAATGGAATTCTAGAAGAAGAAATTTATGTGCAATACCCACAAAAACTCAAAATAAGTGGAAAGTGTATCAGCCTTCTTGAATGGAATTCTAGAAGAAGAAATTTATGTGCAATACCCTCCAAGTTATGAACTTGAAGGTAAAGAAGATAAAGTTTACAGGTTGAAGAGAGTTCTCTATGGACTCAAGCAAGTGCCTAGAGCTTGGTATAGAAGAATTGAAAATTACATTATCAAGAATGTATTTTGCAGAAGCAACATTGAGCCTACCTTGTACACAAAGGTAAATGAGCATGGATAGATTTTGATTGTTTGCTTATATGTTGGTGACGTGATTTATACAAGTGATTTTGAATTGGATGAATTTAAGTTATCCATGAAAAAAGAATTTGAGATGAAAAATATCAGACTTATGATATATTTTCTTGGCATAGAAGTTGAGCAATCTGAAAAAGGAATTTTTTATTTCTCAAAATAAATATGCTCGAGATTTGCTAAAAATATTTAGGATGGAGAATTGCAAACCTGTCCCTACACCAGTTGCAACAGGTACAAAGTTAAGCAAGGATGATGAAGGATTAGATGTAAATCCAACTCTATTCAAAATATTGGTTGGCAACCTCATGTATCTCACAACTACAACACCAGATATTATGCAAGGAGTGAGTTTGATTTCCAACTTTATGGTTACTCCAAAATAACACATTAGAGAGCAGGAAAAAGAATTATGATACACATAACAGGAAATAAATATTGTGGCATAATGTATGCAAGCACAAAGTAGAAGGATTTGTTTGGATACACGGATAGTGATTTTGTAGGTAGTTTGGATGATAGGAAGAGCACTTCTGGTTATGTGCTCCATCTTGGTTCATGTGTGATAGCAAGGTCATCTAAGAAGAAGCTTATTGTGACACTTTCATCAGCAGAAGTAAAATATGTAGCAGAAACATCAACAGTATGTCAAGCAGTGTTCTTAAGAAGAGTATTGGTTGGACTCAAGAAAAAAAAACAAGGATCAATAACAATATATTGCGACAACACCTCAGCAATTGCACTATCAAATAATAATGTGTTTCATCAAAAGAAAAAGAATATTGATACTAGATATCACTTTATTGAAGAACTTGTGAGCAATGGAGAAGTTCACTTGAAGCCTTGTAAATCTAGTGATCAATTGGCTGATATATTTACTAAGTGGATAGCAAAATATGTGTTTAAGTTTGATAGAGGAAACTTAGGTGTTGCAAGCCTAGTTGAGACATAGACCAACATGCATGTTTAAGTTGTCATGAGTCATGTATTATTTTAGTGGTCGTAATTAAGGGGGAGTGTTACAATAGCTAACTACTCTCGTGTGAAGAGTTGGCTAAAATTAGAGATTATGTTAACGGAGTCAAGTTGAGTCAAGTTGAGTTAAGTCATGGTCAAATTTAGTGTGTGGTTACATGTCAAGTTATTTTAGGTGAGTCACCAGTCGGAAAAGATTTAAATACCCCTCACCGAGTTCATTGTAATCAATCAAGTTTGTGTGATAAATAAAAGAGCTGCAACTTATGCTATTGTGTGTGAATTATTTGTGTTATTTTGTTCTTTACCTCCTCTGCCTTTCCAACATCGTTGTGGTGGTGACAGTGGGGAAACTCGCTACTATCCCCATTCCCTTCTCCCACGGGGAAACGTTAGTGGCGAATACATACTGTTATCATGTATCCTCATCACAAAGACAATGATAGTTGCGATGCCAGTGGCAGATACTTATTACTATCTCCTCTTCTATGTTCTGATTGTGGTAATGTATATACAATAATCAAGATTGGAAATTGAAATTTGTTTAGTTGCCTATAAACAAAAAACTTTTAATGATTATTATTTGTTTATGACTAATTTATAGACAATAACATTAGTGACATAATTGTGATTGAGTGAATGTTATTTTGTTTTCTCCTCGAAGGTGTATGAAAAGGAAACACTTTAGATTGTGGATGATAAACAGTCCTAACAATATAAATGGCTGCTAAACATTGTAGATCTGCAACAAATGATAGAAACAAAACATGCCAAAGACTTGATGTATGCCACAATCATAGTTAAACAACAAAATGCAACAGTAAAATAAGCGCAAGTAAATCCAATCATCCAATGGAAACCATATATATAAAGAATATATTTTATTACACAACACCTGTGAAGGGAACAAATAATGTTACTAGTCCCCCTCTATGGGATGGGTTCTTGGCTATCCTCAAATGTCTTCAGCTTTTGTAGAGTCTCTCTCCTTTATAATGTGTAAAACCCAACAAATAAAATGTTTGAGCTCAATGGGAACTCAAATGAAAAAGAAGATGGTGTGTGACAATGATAATAATCAGAGCTACAACAATGAGTGCAACAATGAAAATAATCAAAAGTGAATAATGAATGGAAAACCCTTCTATTTATAACAAAATATTAGGTTATCCTCGAATAATGAGCAAGAATAAAATATTATTAACCCCATTCTAGAAATAACCATTTGGAATATTTTATTATATTTAGTTAGAGGGAAAAAATATTTAAACTTTTATTTAGAAATAATAAATAAATAAATGATTTATTTATCATCTCAAGAAATATGGTTAAGGAATAATAAACAAATAATTATTTATTTAATTATTCCAAAGGGATTTGGTCAAATTTGACAAGGAATATTAACTAATTAGTAATTAATTAATTATTCCTAGAAGATAATTAAATAAATAGCGATTTACTTAATTATTCTTCATAGGTTTAATTATAAATTGTTTAACAAATGTGGTTTATTAAGTAATTTATCACAGTGAAAGCAATTTTACTCTAGTAAAATTGGCCCTTCATGGTGTACTTCAACCCATCTAGTAAATTATGGCTAGATGATCATTTTTTTGTGATAACAGATTTTCCCCCAACGTACGAGTGTTAGAAGCAAAACGTATGACCGAAGTACGTTGTAAGGAGACAATCACTAGGCAATGAAGTGGAGTCAAAGAGAGAGAGAGAAAGAGACCAATGGAGCTGAAGCAAAAGAGGATAGTGACAGAGGGGGTGTGTCACACGGAATTTGTCAAGGGTGCGGACACGACTGACCTTCCTAGAAGTCTAAGACATTCTAATGACAAACAAGACAAAATGGAGTGATCTTTCTCTAAATACACCTTTTACAACATGAAAACTACAAGTGTTTAGGCTTACCTTATTCCAAAACGCTGTTGTTGAAGTCCGTTCTTGACGATCCGGATGAGCTCCTCCTTCAAGTCAATTCCTGCAACCACAAACAATCAAACAATTACCAAGCACTTGCATTTCATATAATAAAACATATATTCAACATGCAGACCAAGGAACACATGAAATAACTCATTAACACAAGCTATTGAGAAAAATAAACCAGTTTGTATTAATAACGAAACAAAGAAACTCTTACAACCTGGCCTTGGTGTTGTGCAAGTTCCTCCCAGGGTCCATCAAGGGTTTTCCTCTACTTTGACAAAGCTCACCCTCTCCCAAGTAGAATCAAGTGAAGACAATCTCTCCTCACAAAGGCTCTAATGGAAGACCTAAATCCTGCAGCATTTACCCAAAGAAAATGTATAGCTCCAACCTCCTCTCCTTCTGGCTCAATGCCTTTATTTATAGTGCTGTAAAGAGGTTATTCAGGTCCACTATCAATGGGATCATCCCCCTCTATGGGTGGGATAGCTCCCTTATTGATGGGATAAGTTCCCCCTTAATAGAGATACATGAACCAACTGGAGGCGCATCCATTTCATCAAACCGACTTCTAGAATGTTCTAGAAGTAACCACAAGTAACTTTTTCAAGATAAAACTCGCGCATTTTGCCTTTTACAGAGGGACGCACCTGTCCCTTAACATACAGAGCGTCCATGGACGCGGATTTTGTGAACATGGTCAGCGTCCCCGCAGGTAAGGCTAGAGAGAACCTGCGACCCCAGAGATAAACATAGTTTTTACAAGACTTTCTCTCTTTTTTGAGTTTGAGATGGATAGCAGAGGCATAAGACTTGCCTAAGAGGGTCGCATGACTGTTGATTGAGCCATACTAACTGTAAATAGTCATGGTGACATTTTTTAGTGTAACAGGGTGAGACTAATGCAAATCTTCTTTTTTATTATGGTATCAAATCTCAATGAGGCAAGGGAGGCATATCTATACTTGTCGAGATAACTTAGTACAAAATAATGATGCACTCAGAAAGTTATATGAAACTGAGCGATAAAATACATGTTGAATGGTACATGACATGCTGGTATAACTGAGCCCTAAAATAATACAATGTGTCCCATATACATAATGCCCCTGGAAAAAGCATGAGCCATGACTTAATACAATAATATCTGAGTACATGAGATATAATGGCCCTTACCTCAAAAAATGGTGGGAGGGAGGGTGGAACAACCAAAGAATCCCTGCTGAACAGGGAAGGGCTCTGCCAAACTGAATGGTTCCTCTGAAGGGGACATGCATGATGTGAACGCTACAAGCAGAGGGAACCGAACCCATCAAATTTGTGGAACTTAATCTAAGGTTGTAGCATAATGTCATCCGAGCATGTGGGGGGCTACCTGAAGGGCCACCCTCTCATGAGGTCTGAAACATCTCACACACACCTGGGAATCAGTGGTACAATCTGTTACATCACTGGAACATCAAGTATATGAATCATGAGCATGAAACAACCAAGTCAAAGGTAAATGATGATTCCCTTTGCTTGATCCGAGGCACCTAACGAGAGTGGAAGCTGGAACCAAGATACACAGCCCTCTAGGCCATTCTTCTGGAATAGATGTGTTGATGCCAATAGAATAGGGCCCGCCATAGGTGAGGCAATGAGGATCCTCAACTAAGGCACGCGGGAAAATAATAATGTGACTGATGGACTGACACTAGGGACAATGGAAAAGATGGGGTTGAGGGACAAACATACGACTACCCTTGTTAGAGCATAAAGTGCATGGTTGACCTGGCAATGACTAACTAGACTCCGGAGGGGATGGGGGAGAGTATGACTCGAGGTAAAAATAGCCAACACGGGACGAATGGTATGCAAATATGGATGGAATACTATGACGTGATATAATGGGATACAAAACAGACTCCATGGATGCAAGGGTGACTCATCACGAATGCTCTGAACAAGGGTGACTCAATGACGCTGCCACACAGAATAGGCCCGATGGGGACCATGAAGACATGAGAACATGATGGTTTCTCATGAAGAAAATCAACACTTAAAAAGTATTAAGAGGAAGTGTACCTTGAAGTACAAGTTTTGCTTTATGAAGAAATTCGATTTTGAGAGGCGGCGAAGTGACTCTTCTTGGAAAAATGGCTTCCTGGTGAAGTGCCAAATCATAAAAAACTGAGAGACCCATGATAGTACTCGATGAGATATTTCCAATGGTGCTAACAATTCATCAAGTGGAGCTACAGTTTAGTCGCAATGTGTGACAGAACAACTATGGGTTTTCCTATAAAGTGACGTTTTCCTTCCAATTTGAATTCATTTGCTAAGTGAGCTGTGGTGAATTTGGAGAGGAGGAAAAGGCCCTAAATCTTGTCAAGATCGTAGCAGAAAAACCAACCATGGAATCAGGATCAATGACTTTCAGGAAAGTGGCTTTACTTGTCTAAAGATGGCCTTAATGCTTCTTGGAACGATGGTTTCTTGTGAAGAATTGAGGGAAGAGGAAAACGAGAATGAACTACTAGAGGAGGTCTAGAATTATTCTCACCCACTGAGTCAAACATGGGGACTATGTGAACATAGAGTAGCATATTTGAAGACATGTATCAAACGTTTACAATATGCGATGTAAAAATGGCTTGCCGGAAAGGCCGATAGGACAAACTATCGTAGGAATGGGAGGATAATCGACCATACCTAGATCTGGTGGGGTCTAGGCCGAGACTTTAATCAATTGACAAAATGGCCAGGGGAAAACCATCATGCTCCCAAGCATGGGATACTTCCCGCACACATATGTGATGGAGGGGACTAATCTGGTATGTAAAGGTGGGAATGAATCCCCCTAGCAGGAGGAGTTTGTGGAGTGCCATTGTGTTTCTAGTGCTAGAAAAATGGATTCAAGCATCTCAGCCCAACTTGGCATGAGATCCTTCAAAGGATGATAAGGAGATGTAGGGGCCTACTTGCCCCCCAATATACTATGGGCGTACTGGATGTATTTAGAGTGGTGGACTCCAAATATGGAAGGAAGTACGCACGATGGTTCATATTGTCCAAAGGATGACCAGGGGTAGTCATGGCTTCCATGATGTCCTCATCAGAATGGAAGATGGGGGTACGGGACGAAAATTGACTACATGATACGGTGGTGGGACTTGGTGCATCATCCTGAGAAAGGAGGTTCACATATACATCATATGGAATGGTAGACAACGAGCTAGTAGATGGAAAATATATCGATGTTGAGACCAAGGTTTCTAATGAAGGAGGTTCGAAAGAAGCACGCGCAGGAACCTCATAAAGATTTTCCTACGAGGAACTCAAGGATGACGATAGGTAAAGGATATGGACCATGGAGTTCGTCATCTCAACAATGGGGGCAGCGATCATGATGGTAGGACCAGATTCCCCCTGTTCTTGTCTACTAGGGGTACGAGAATCCACAGGTAGAGGAGTAGATGATCTACTACGAGTGGCCTTGTATTTGCAAAGTTCTTGAAGGCAATCACGAAATTTGTTGAGACAAGGGAAATAATGGGAATAGTGACCATAATGATTGCACAAGGCACAAGGGTGAATTGTGAAAAACATTTTGAGTTTCTTCGCTGGTCCTGGTAAGGTAATTTGGACCTCAAGGATATTTGACTCAGGGAACGTTTCATGAACCAAAGGTTTGAGATGAGGAAGCTTAGGAAAATTATTGGTGGCATGCCCAAAAACCTCACACACAACACACTGAGGTGTCGGCTTTGGAGCTTTGGGAGCTAGAGGTACTTGGGGAGCCTTGTCCTTAGGTTCCTTCTTCTTGGCTTTCCCCCTTGTCTAGATTCTTTCACAATTGCAATAGGTTCCTGTTTAGGTTGCAGTGGAACTGGAGCAGTGACAGTGGTTGTAGGGGCTGGTTGAACCAGTGTCAAAGCATGATACAATCTTAGCTGACCAGGTGAATTTTTCAATGGGGGGATAAATGTACCACACTAAGATCCCCAAAGTCATATTAGGGAGGACCAATGAAGCCATGACAGGGACAAAAAATATTCCTAGAGGAGGAAACAAGAAAGGTCTCTATCCTATAGGGAAATGTCCTAGTGGAAGAACTCCTAGATGGTTAATACCTAGAGGAACAGTTCCTGGTGGGAACAAAGGAGAGGTACCCATAAAAGGAGGAGGTCTTGGGGGGGTGGATTTGGATGATTCGGCTGAGATGGTAACTGCGGGGTGCTGAGGAGTTGGTTGCGAATTAGATGCACCAGACTACTTTTGAGCAACCCATGATGCTTGTAACATGAAAACACTCAAAGATCTAGGCTCAGAGATGGGAGGGGGAGGATGAGCTGCTTGACCTTGCTGAGGTTGAGTAGCAACAAATCCTTGTTGAGGGAAAAGATTTGTGAGCACAGCCGCTTGAGATGGCACAGGATTCTGAGGCAGTTTTTGTATGGGCGGTTGACCTCTAGAAGCTTCTTGGGCTTCCCGCATTTGGCACATATGGGGTAAGAGGGGACACTCATGAGTATCATAGCCATGTACACCACAACATGCACAAGGCTTATTCGTACGAATAGCCTTGTTTTTCTTGGGATATTCGCCCTATTACTAGTTGTGGGTGTTAGGCTGGTTCCCTTGGGGGTCATTAGATTGTTGAACTTGGTTAGCCTGGTTACCCTTGTTACTTTTCCCCCTATTCTTTTTCTTCAAATTTTGGGGATCGGTCACACTTCGCTGTGAAAACACTTGACCCTGGGGGGGGGGGGGGGTGGCTGTTGGGGTTGAGGATGCATGGGAGGCTACAACGCTAATGCCTGAGGGGCTAGAGCGCTCGGCAATGCATAGGTATAAGGTGGTGAAGGGGCAATGGTATAGTAGATAGGTTGAGCACTAGTTGGCCCTGACATCTGCTGATGTGGATGGGTAAATGCATAAGAGGTGCTTTGTCCTGAATACACGTTGCTGGTAGGAGGGGCATAAGTGTTGGAGGAACTGGTGCCCCCCTGCGGATAGCCATAAATATGTTGAGTATATGGTGAAGGATGTGAAATAGCTCCAACAGTACCGTCGGCAGCGTGAGATGCTCCCGATGAATGGGCACCACCAGGATGGGGGACATCTAGTATAATGGTATAGACATAACTAGATTGAGAATAAATCAAGTCATATCTCAGAGCTGTCTAGTGTGCCTCTTCCTCTATCTGAGGAAAATGAGACGCAGCATCTTTGGCGATAGGTGATAAAATATTTCTAAGACCCAATCAAGGTAGACACAGTCTTCGAAGGGCGAAGCATGACACATGCTCCTACTTCTATGCCATTCCTGGACATGATCGAAAAGACGGGTGGCAGAATGATGGAATGCGGTCAAGAGCTACCTACCAGTGTCATATCAGAGAGGTAACTGAAAATATGAGAGGAACTCTTTAGCAAGCGTCACAAAAGTGGAATGAGAGGCAGTGGGATGAACTACATATCCCTTTGCAGCATCTCCAGTGAGCGTGCGTTGGAACAACCGAAGATGAATGGAATCATCGGTGATGGAATTAGATGAACACCACATATGGAAGGAGCGAATGTGATTGGTGGGGTCCTCTCCAGAATTACCCTCAAACTTGGGAATGTCGGAGGGAAGCTTAGTCAGCATAGTTAGCCAACCAGCATCATGGTGTTTAGGGTCATTGTTCAACTGGCTAAAATATGGGAGGCTTAACCCAGCCATGAAAGGTAGCATGGGAGCTACTAGAATGGTTCCTTAGGCAGTTCCGCTAGATGTGACCACTGGGGTAGAACTGGAGCTAACACCAGGTTGGGTTCCTGCACCTGCAATGGGCCCTAACATGATGATGGTATGCGGTGAAGGAGACTCGGAATCAGATGAAACAGAAGAGGAGTTAGTATGGAGACTCGGTGGACTATGAATTCGAACCCTGTAGGGAGGAGTAATATGCCCAAGAGGAAACTGGGGATGAGGACCTAAGAGTCTCCGTGACAAACGCCTTGGTGGAACAATGGTGGTAAGACATAAGTGACACAAAAATGGTGAAGGCAAATCACCAAGATGTTTTTGTCTCTGTGTGGGGAGATAAATTAATTAAGTTAAGTCTTGGCTTGACGGTGTAAACCAAGTGCCCTTCGCTTAAGATGTGCTTGTGTGTGAAAGTGTGTTTATTAATTAAGCCCAAATCATGTTTGAAAAAATAAAAAGATTGTTGAAATAAACTGAAATTAAAAATAGAAAATGAACAACAAATCAACTTTCTAAACCCCACCCAAACTAGGTTTGTAAACATTGTGTTGGTTGGTGGTGAAATCAACTAAACGCACATGAAAAAGGCCAAGAGATCTAAGTGTTGGTGTGACTAGGATCAAATGACGCTATGCTACTGGAAAGTGGTGCAACAAACAACAAAAAACCAGGGGGTAATTGCTGCAAAAATATAGGGAGATGGGTGTGAAACTTAGGGCAACCAATGGGACCCTAAGCCAAATGAGCAAAAAAGGTTTAAGGTGAAACATTAGATGGAAACAACCTATCTTTGAAGATCTAAAATAGGAAGGTACAAATCTAGAAAATATGGTTGAAAGCTCTGCAAAAACTCAGACTTCTTACTGAGTTAAACTCCTCCTATCAAGGTGGAAGCGTACTAGTAGTCCTAAAGAGGATAAATTCCACTTCGACAAAAAAAATAGAGTAGAGCAAGGCCTAAGTAGGGTGAGACAGTGTTCAACCAACCTAGCAGACATCTCTCAGTAAAACCCAAAAACAAATCGGAAAAAATCGCAGGTATTGATCAGATTATTGGGATATCGCACCTTTTGGGCTAGAAAGTGCGCACTGGACCTCCAGATCACACTTTTGGGGTAGAGAAGTGTGATTTTCTCCTTGATTCTCAGTCGGCAAGTATCAGAAAAAAATTTGGTCTCTATCGCTGCTGGTTCCTGTGACCTGCAGAAAAGACCAGAAAACATACGGAAGTTAGAAATTTCACTGATCTAGGGTTAGAAAGATAGTAAAAAAATTAAGAGACTAAAAAAGAAAAACCCTAAGCTAAAAACTGAAGGTCACCCAGGTTTTCGGATCATAATTAAAAGCACAGTGGAGTCGCCAAATTGTTAGCGACAATCAGAAATTCCCTAGTGGGGTCACCAATTTTGGTATTGTGTTTTTTCCTCGAAGGTGTATGAAAAGGAAACAATTTAGACTGTGGATGAAAAATAGTCTAACAATATAAATGGTTGCTAAACATTGTAGATCTACAACAAATGATAGAAACAAAACCTAACAAATCTCTTGTCTATGCCACAATCATAGTTAAACAACAAAATGGAATAGTAAAATAAGCAGAAGTAACTCCAATAATCCAATGGAAACTAGATATATAAAGAACATATTTTATTAAACAACACCTATGAAGGGAAAAAATAATGTTACCAGTCCCCCTCTATGGGATGGGTTCTTGGCTATCCTCAAATGTCTTCAGCTTTTGTAGAGTCTCTCTCCTCTATAAGGTATAAAACCAAACAAAGAAAATGTTTGAAATCAATGGGAACTCAAATGAAAAAGAAGATGGTGTGCAAAAATGATAATAATCAGAGCTACAACAATGAGTGCAACAATGAAAATAATCAAAAGTGAATAATGAATGGAAAACCCTTCTATTTATAACAAAATATTAGGTTATCCTCAAATAATGAGCAATAATAAAATATTATTAACTCCATTCTAGAAATAACCATTTGGAATATTTTATTATATTTGGTTAGAGGAAAAAAGTATTTAAACTTTTATTTAGAAATAATAAATAAATAAATTATTTATTCATCATCTCAAGAAATATGGTTAAGGAATAATAAACAAATAATGACTTAATTAATTATTCCTAAGGGATTTGGTCAAAGTTGACAAGGAATACTAACTAATTAGTGATTAATTAAATATTCCTAGAGAAAAAATAAGATAATTAATGATTTATCTTTTTATTTCTCATAACTGGGTCAAATATGACAAGGAATACTAATTAAACAATGGTTTAATTAATTATTCCTAGGTGATAATTACATAAATAGTGATTTACCTAATTATTCTTCATGGGTTTAATTATAAATTTCTTAACAAATGTGGTTTATTAAGTAATTTCTCACAGCGAAAGTAATTTTACTTTGGTAAAATTGGCCCTACATGGTATACTTTGACCCATCTAGTAAATTACGGCTAGATGATCAATTTTTTGTGATAACAGTGAAATATATTCATTTGGATTATAATTAACCAAGGTTTTAATCTTACAAATTTTCAATGTTTCACCTGCACAATAGCATTAAGAAACTAAAGAAATTTAGATTAACAATCATCAATATCTAAGAGATTTATTTAAAGCTTATTGGTTGCAATTGATGGGAAATCAAGGTAGAGAAATAATATTTTGCTCAACTCAAAAGAGGATTTATTTATCTTAAATCAACACTATTATATTTCTAAACAACCATTAAAATTTATGACAATTAACTTAAATATCTGCATTGGACAATTGGCATTGTCTAGATGGTCAGTCACCTAGTGAAGGCATCTACAATTGCGTTGGCATTGATGTTAATAGTCATGCTGGGAAGATGTGTTGGGAAGTTGGAATTTCCTAACTGTTAGCAGGAGCAGTTCCTAACTATTGGCAAGAGTGTTGGCATTGATGTCAACCAGACTATCTTGGATGCTTGTCACAACAGCTGTTGGCAGTGATGGCTCAGGGGGAATCCCATGGTTGTTCATGGCCCAAAAGGATTCTTATGATAGCTGCAAGATTTAAGTAGAGAATCATCATAGCAATAGGCTTAGTGGAAAATCCATAAAATGATGATTACAATGATGAGCCAAATGGAAATCCATGGTAGTTGTAGGGATCTTATAGAAAATCCTCACAGTAGCAAGTTTACTGAAGAAGACATATAATGATGACTACTATGCTAGTCAAGGCTAAATCAGATGGTAATCGAAGGCTTCATGTAGAGAATCACCATAGTATCAGGGTTATTGGAGAAGCCATAAGCTGATGATTACAGTGATGGACCAGGAGGAAGTCCATGGTAGCTGTAGGCTTCATGTAGAGGATCAACTTGGTGGTTGTGATTCCAACTGACCGAAGAGTCAATGGGAAGAAAAGTTTGCAATCACCTTCCAAGCATCATGAGGACTCAAAGCCTATATCAGACCCTCCCCATTGGAAAGTGATCTGAATAATATTTCCAATGATATGCGGAAGTCAAAAAATGGATTCTTTGATCAAATGTTATGTCCTGCTAAAGTTTCAAGGATTAAAGCCTCAAGAAGGAAAGAATATCGGGATCGCATATCGAAGGTCCACAGATATTAGCATCACAACATCAGAGCATCAGCCATATTAGTGATCACATATCAAAGGTCGAGCATATCAATGCATCACAACATCAGAGCCTCATCCATATTAGCGATCGCATATCAAAGGTCTGGCATACCAGCACATTGCATATCAGAGGTCTACAGACATTGGAGTTCGGCGGTCACAACATCAGAACTTTTGAAAGTGAGAATATTTTAAAATTTGTGATATGGGTGAAGCACTAATGGTATTAAAATTTGTTAGGAATGGCAAAAGAGAATTAACAAATGATTTGATTACAAAACAAAAGGTGGGCAAGAACTTTTCTCTCTCCTCTAGCAGGACATGTGGTGGCATATTATTGGTCCTAATAAGGACACATGGTAGCGTCTGTTTGGATCTTATAAAGACACATGCAAATCTGATTGGCTTCAACAAGGTATAGTTGCAACTGATGTCAGCATGATGTGGCAGTATGAAAGGAAACGTGGCAGGCATATTCAAGCTTATTGGGTGGTCTAGTGGACAATAACTGGGTGACATGTGTCACCTCTAAGGAGTCACTACGTGGCAGTGATGACATCATATAAGAAGTTGGTGAGCAAAGTATTATGGTATCGAAACATTATAACAGTTGGTACTTGAAAACGTTTCGATAAGGGGGCCCCGATGTGTTGGCACTTGGTCAAGGAAGCTAATAGAGCCAAGGGCTTAGAGAAAATCTTAACACCTAAGTGCTGTGGAACATATCGGAGGTTAGATATTTCGGAACATTGCTCTAAATGACTTTTGGAGAAAGTTACAATATGTGAAGCTTCCGATGTTGTTGGCGCTTGGTCATGGAGGCAAAAAAAACAAGGGCGTAGAGAAATAATATGAATAGAAAGGCCCCCGACATGAGGCTAAAGGAATTAGCACCTAAGTGTTATACCACCGGTCACAGGTAGCGGTCCTATGGTGGAAATGTGACAAGGAGCTAAGTAGAAGGGGCTAAAGGCCAATCAGAATATTGTAATATCGTAACATCTTCTTAATAGAGTTACGAGATGTTTGGACTCTGAAATTGTATTGTGGTGTAAAAGCTATGATATAGTTGCACAAAGGAGTATTGAAGGTTCAATGAGTCAGCAGCTGAAGAGTAAATAAGCAGAGAGGAGTTGGTCACTGGAATAAATGGTGATTTTCAAAGATCAGTAGAAAACTATAAGACAAGGAAACAAGGACAATGGTCCACAAAGAAGCCATGTCGAAGTACATCCAAGTCATGTGAAACCATGAATAAGCATGGGGAGCCTCAGTGAAAGGAGTTTTGTTCACATAGAGGATTGTGCTTGGGTGGAGTGTGCAGGTGGAGTGAGAATTCAATCTCAATATGGAGAAATAGTCAAGTGTCTATTCTATTAATTAATGCAGGGGCAGGGACCAATTCAGACACAACCGCATGATGAAGGGCCATGTCAAGGTACACTCACATAGTGGGAATGTCATACAGAGTGGTAGCATCGATTAGGGAGTAGTAGAGGAACAAAACACAGGAGCTCAAATGAGCAAGGTGGGGGGAAAGACATAGTTTCCAGAGAGCTAAGCAAAAAATCTTTGAGAGTGTGCACTATTGTGTAAGGCCAAGTGAGAGCTTGTTGTTGGTTACTAAATTTGCCTACTTTTCACCTGCCTTTTTACCCATTTCCTTCACCTATTTCCTGTCCTTGCAATGTGAATTTGTATCTCAAGCAATGAAGGCATATCTATTTGTCATGTCTTTGTGAATTATTAATCCATGAAGTGTAGTCCTAGGGGAGTTTTTCTTATGCAGCTTGCTAACTCATGTTTCTTTGCACATTTAAAAGGATGATGATCAATAGACTAAAATTCAGCTTATGGTTATCGATGAGATGGAAGAACTATCTTTGGATGCTGGCTGTAACGATGATTCCACCCAAGAGAGTCTATTTGAACACATTTTCTATCTTCGTATTTTTTTTATATCTCAATGATCATTGTACAGTTGTAGGTCGACATCTACCATAATATCTGGAAATTGTTGATAATATCTTTGTAACATTGAATGTATAAGTAAGGTTACCGAGCTTGTTGGGACGAGGTTTCCTCAGTCAGTTTTGTTAAAATATTGTAAATCTCCACATTTTGAGGAGTGGAGTGCGAGTAGTGTAGGTCAAATAAGAGTCAAGGGGTTTCAGAAAGGTCAAAACCCCTTATATTTTGGTATTATTTTGAGATCTGCCCATGGTTTTCCGACCATGGTATTGTAATAGAAAAGAGTATTAAAAGGTGTCTTAGTGGGCCTAAGGGAATCAGCACTTGATGGGAAAACAACTTTGATTCTATAATTGTAGATATTTCTATGTTTTGGGCAAAGGGGAGGACTCCTATAGTTGAGGGTGCGGAGACCTTGGTATGTCTGCAACTAAAGGCGCAGGCCCCTGCAACTGTGTGCGCAGGGTCTGGAAAGTTGTATAAAGAATATTTGAAGTAATAAAATATACTTGAAGCAATTTTGTGTCTATTTTTATGCACTTGTATATTTTCTGTATTTATGTGAAAATAAACGATATTTATTTGTATTTATATTAATTACTCCATGAAGATACGAATCAATTGTTAGATTTTATTTCATGCATTATTAGATGGTTACGCGAAGCTTATAACTCTCTTTAACCGAAAATCAATTGAGTTTCATAAATAAGGGTTTGCAAAGGTCATATCATAACTAAAACTCTAGGAAATGCCTTAAACCACATCACATAGCCTTCTAGATATAGAAGCCTCATTCTAGCATCCCCCAATACTGCCTCGGGTGAGACTTCAACCTACGCTATGCAGGTTCTTGCCAAAAGGTCTGGTAGTGTAGGGTTTTGTTGGTTAGCGCAACTAACTCTGAACTTGGGTCCAAGGCCCCTCAAGCGAACAAATTGTTTTGTTGTGAGGAGTAGGATCTATCTGAGGGATGTGTGATGTGGCATAAGTGGATACCGACTAAGAAGGAAATCGAGAAGTGGATAGATCGGAAGCTGCATGAGTTTGTAGGCTAGGAGAATATGAATCCATGCTTATCAAAAGAAAAGTGGTTACAAAGGTATTTTTACATAGAAGTACATGGAATCTTATTTTCATCGTTCCCTTGTGAATTATACGAGTGGCTGTCAAAATTAGTAGATAGCGAACCTACCTGCAAGCCCGATGATCCTATTGTGTGGACTCCTGAACTCATTAAATGAATTGAAATATATGATTAATAAGATTGTGAGGGTTGTTTATTACTAGATTGATAGTATCTTGGGGAGTTTCATCATTGAATTTTCAATAAATACATCTGTGTCCTCCAGCAAAGCCGAACAATGATTCTTCAAAGGTCTGAGAGGTAACTACCTAAAAATCGCTAAAAACCTAGATTAAAATGCTTTTGTGTGGAAAGAGGGTTATTCCTTTACCTGAATGTTTAAGAGGGCTTCGACTGGATGTACATGAAGTGGAAAGCGATTCAGAGTAGATCAAGACAAATTTGTTGAAAGTGAATACATTCTTTTATTGTGAGAGTCTCAAAGTGAAGAAGAACGAAGTAGCCCTAGTATGCCCAAAGGTATAGCATAGACTGTAGATCAGGGTACTTCTAGAATTCAACATCCAACCAATCCACCTCCACCTTCACCTTCACCTCATACACCTACACCTACACCTCCACCTCCACCTCCGCTATTCAGTATGGAAAATATAGTGAAAATGCCTATATTTAGGGGTCAAGGATCCGAGCATCATAAACAATTTTGGTTCGTCGCATAAGCTATGTGGAAAGCACAGTAGATCAATGATGATGATATGAAGAAAGCGCAACTAGTTACAATGCTACAGGATAGGGCGCTTACCTCGTATATCAGATACAATACGACTCACCCAGTTGCCTCATTATCTAATATGAAGGATGTGTTGAATGCGGAATATATGAAGTCGAAGTCAAAAGCTTAGTGTGTGACAGAGATCAAGGAGATTAAGTAGAGGGTTAATGAATCTATGTGGGATATAGTGTTGGTGTCCGAGTGTGAATATCTATTCAACCCTTTTCCACATTTAATTTATCAATCCGGGTGCCTACATTATTTCAATGTTAGGTCCCTATAATACTAGTGTAACCCCTTATTGTTATTAGAACAACCCCTTTATTATATTTTTGTGCCCATGTAGTCCCCATATTGTTATTATTGTGCCCCACAAAAGCGCATTATTGTTATTATTGTGCCCTTACATTATTATTGTTATGTTGGCTCTGATTATATTATGACCCCTTAGACTCCTATATATCGAAAGGAGGTCTTGTCATTTGTATCATCCAAGAATTGTTCATTTTTGTAATGTAAAGGAGGTTGCCCCCTCAAAGAGGCTTATTCCTAAGGCATTCATCTATCCTTTCTATCTTTTTGTGAGCTGGTTTCATAACATTTGGTATCAAAGCTTTGGATTATAGGGTTTCGCTGCTCCAAATAGGTCATCGTGGCATTTTCGCTATAAATTTTTTCTGCGACATTTCAGAAGCTACAAAAAAACCCATTTGAGCCGAAATCGTTCTGAACATCGAGTAAGAATTTTAGAGCTTCTCTCGCTATATTTGCATAGATATGATTTGAGGAAGTTAGTGTTTTTGTAGACTCCCGAATTACATTCCAAATAGGTGACCTAGGGAAAATTGTCATAACTTTTGTTTTGAGAATCAGATTGAAATTTCGTAAGAATTTTCAGAAAGAGGATTGCCTGTAGTTTTTTCTGTATCATTTTCAGGTACTAAGGTTGAAAGAGTGACATGTGGCACTTCGTACAAGTTCACTCTACTAAACCAATCTATAATTAGGACATCGTGGGAGATTTGACATAACTTTTCCTTGGAGAATCCAATCTTGATCAGACTTGTGGAGTTAGAAACACGACTCAGAGGGATACTGCAGGACACAATTTCAAAAATTGGAGATCTGAAATTACAGAGTTACAATGGTTTCAAGATCGATCTCCTAAAATAAGAAAAGGCAATATGAGGAAGTTTGATGGCAAGGATCCGTTAAATCGGATACTACAGATGGAGCAATATTTTGATCTACATGAGGTGCAACTGTTACAAAAGGTATGTATTGCATCTTTATATTTAGAACCAAATCAATTTTTATGGTATGAAGGGCTTTGTTCTCGTAAGCCACTTGTCATGTGGTCAATTTTCATGGAGGAAATGATAGCACATTATGAGGATACAAAGAGAAACACCTTCTTTAGGCAATTGATAAATCTCAAATAAAAGGGTTCAATGGAAGAGCACATTGACGACTTCTAAAAATTGAATATAAGGGTAAATGATATTCTAGAGAAGCAAAGGATTCATGTCTTCATAGGGAATTTAAAGGATAACATTCAATATGAGTCTCATCTTTGGGAACTTGATTCATTAGAGAAGGCATTCAGGTTGGCAAGAAAAATTGAAAGCGAAATTATGGAAAAAAAAGAATCCCCCACTCACGACTATAATTATGGAAGTGTTTTTTCTCCTAGCCTTCCACAACTTACAAGGTTTACACCACAACAATTGGAAGAAAAAAGGGAAAAAGAGTTTGTTACAATTGTGATAGAAAATAAAATAAAGGTCATAAGTGTGTTGAGAAGAAATTATTTTACATAGATTATGAAGAGGAGGAAGAAAAGGATCAAGAAACATCAAAAGAAGAGGATATACACCAAGAACCAACCTCAAAGAAAGAAGAATTGAATCTAACCATATCTTGTAAAGCATTGGCAAGAATTACCACTCCTCAAACTCTCAAGATAGAAGGACATATCAAGAAGAAAAAGGTTCAATAAGTGAAAGATAACATTGAGAAAGGAGAAATGAATCCGACCATATCTTGTAATGCATTGGCTGGAATTACCACTCCTCAAACTATTAAGATAGAAGGACATATCAAGAAGAAAAATGTTCAAGAAGTGAAAGATCACATTCAGCATGAAGAAACGAATCTGACCATATATTGTATTGCATTGGAAGAAATTACCACTGCTCAAACTCTCAAGATAGAAGGACATATCAAGAAGAAAAAGATTCAAGTAGTGAAAGATCACATCGAGCATCAACAACAAGTTCTCCAACTTTTATAGGATAACGCCACTTTGGTGCAGAATCGAATGAAACAATAAGAAGATCAACATTGTAGTGAAAGAAGTTTTGATGTAGGCAGTTGGGTATTTTTACGACTACATCTTAAGAAATATCTTTATGAGAAGGAAATGTTGGAAATATCACATGCACTTAAGAAATGGTGACCTTACCTAATGGGAAGACACTTCAAGGTAAAAATGGATCATGATAGTCTTAAATACTTTTTAGAGCAAAGATTATCTTTAGAAGAACAGAAAAAATAGGTCACAAATATGTTGGGTTATGGTTTTGAAATCATCTACAAAAAAAGGGAAGCAAAATGTTGCTGCAGATGCACTCTCAAGAAATGATGACGATGTGGAAGCATTGTTTTGTGCTATTTCTATTATCCAAATAGATTGGATAAATGAAGTAAGGGATGAATGGAAGAAGGATGAAGAAGTGTGGCCACTAATTCAAAAGTTACAGAAGATCCAAGTTCAAACAATATTTCCAAAACTTTACGAGGAAGGAAAAATCATATTGGAACCTGGAGCAGTCACAGAAACAAGAACCCGAGAACTATGAAATCGATCAATTTCAGAGTATCTCATAAAGTGGAAGAACTTACCCGCTGAAGATTCCACATGGGAGGACAAGAATTTTATACAGAAGCATCAAGAACTACTCAAGCATTGAGGACAACACTTTTTGAAGGAGAGGGGCATGTTAAGTCCCTATACTACTAGTGTAACCCCTTATTTTTATTAGTACAACCCCCTTATTATATTGTTGTGCCCATGTAGTCCCCATATTGATATTATTGTGCCCCATAGAAACCCACTATTGTTATTATTATGCCATTACATTATTATTATTATATTGACTCTGATTCTATTATGACCCCTTACACTCCTATATATAGAAACGAGGTCTTGTCATTTGTACCATCCAATAATTGTTCATTTGTGTAATGTAAAAGAGGTTTCCCCCTCGAAGAGGCTTATTTCTAAGGCATTCATCTATCCTCTCTATCTTTTTGTAAGCTGGTTTCATAACATTCAAGGTAACATGCAAAATATATGTAGGTAAAAATGACACAATCAATCACCTATCTTAGATTCAATAACTAAGTTAATGAAAGAACCATTGTGATAGTAAATAAGAATAAATTGTAGAACTATAAAAAGACATTCACAATAATTAATTAAAGTATTGTAACAACAATGGAAATAAACCAACACAAATAAAATAACAACACGCAGAAATAGCGTAGCACCTGATCAGAAGAGCGGGTCCAACTCTCTGACCAGGGCTATGGTGGATTCACATCTTATAGAGAGAACAGAAAAATAATTTGCATTCAATTAATTAAACAGTCTTTTGTTACAATCTTAATCTCTTGCATGGCTAACCCCAATTCATAGCATTGAAACCCTTCTTATACAATACGCAAAGAAAATTGTCTCTCAATATGGAAGCTAATGTCTATTAATATACAATCAACAACCAACTAGTTGCCGAGAGACAGAGAAGAAAGGTTTGGAATAGGTCTGGAATACATTATGCTATTATAGCGCTTGCCGATATGGTGCTGGAAGCTCAGAATCGCTTCTGTGATTTGCACCTGTAACCTTTGACCACCGGATCCGCAGAAATGTCGAGATTAGTAACTCACATAGCTAAAATCTCCATGATTATTACTTCATTAATTAAATATTCCAGGAAGAAAATGGAAGAGGGTTTACCTTGTGCGTTTAGAGAAATTAGTGAATATAAATGATACAAAAGGAGTGAGAGAGAGAGTAAAGATGGAGGGAAAAAATATGTAGATTTGGCACCCAACAAATAGATCCATGACTTAAGGGATTACTAAGTCAAGCTAACCTTTAGATCTCAGATGAACAACATAGGGACTGGGACATAGATACACTATTACCTCACATAAGATTACCATTATCTCAGCACAATATTGGGTCTCAAGCCGAAGCACTGCAAATCACGATGAAGCTAGAAGCTTCACCAATCCAGGATATGAGTGTAGGAGTTCAACAGATCTAGGCGCAACTAGAAAGACTGCATATGGAGTTGCAGGATCTGAAGAAAGGAAAGGAGGTCAAGTCAGAGACACATTCTGAAGTTTGGTGAACAAAATGCAAAGTTGAAGGTCATCATAAGGATCAATGCCTTGTATTCTGGGATTACATAGCTGCAGGAAGTTCTAACTTGCTAAAACCATAGTCTTCGACTATATCAAGCATTGGTGCAAGTTCCTGGTGTAGTATTTTCCAAGTTTCAGGACAACATTCAACTAATAATTATTCCCTATTACAGAAGTTTATACAGTCTCCAAAGGAACGTTTTTGTAACTTTTGTAAATTAGTTGGTCACAATGAGAGGAATTGTCAAAGCTATGAACTAATGATGGACATAACTCCATTGTATAGGATGCAGGTTGAAAACAATGCGTAGAATGGCCAAGGCTCACCTACAGCTCGTGGAGGATTTCAAGGTTGGGGAAGAGGATGAGGGGGGGGGAGTTGGAAGAGGTTAGGGCTAGATTATTTGTTACAACTGTAGAGAACCATGACACTTTGACTACGACTGTTAGAATCCAACACACGCTTGGTGTTAATACTATCGTCAATTTGATCATGTTATAGAATATTTCTCGATATTGATAGCGAAGATGCAGGAGAAGAAGACCCAAAAACTGACACAGAATATTCAAATGATGAGATCTAACTCGCGTGAATATGATCCTAGTGTCAACATAGCTACACGAAGCAGTGTAACCACTAGTGAAGACAAGGGTGAAGGAAAATAGCCAAGATTAGAGTTATGGTTCCGAAAATATCGTGAGAAGAACGTTGGGTTTGGTTTACATAAAGAAAAAGAGACATTTATGGAGGCAAGAAAGAATTTTATGAGTCTAGGTTTTCTACATCTCAGAACCCGATGTTGATAGTCTCACGAAAGGCGAAACCTAAAGATTCTACTGAACCCAAGATTCGGATCCCATAGTGTTGAAATCGTTTATGCATACGTGTATGAAGTTAATACAAGATCAAAAGGTAGTAGAGAGACTACAAGAAATGATAGATAACTGCATCAAGAGGGATAAGCCATTACCAGGACAATGTGAAATCAATAAGGTAAACGAAAGCAAGAAAAGAACCAGTAGAGAGATGCGACTGACTATGCAAATCTATGATTTCGAAATGGATCAGGTAGTCCTAGGACTTGGGCTCCAATGCGAACGTACTGCTGAAGAATACTTTGGAACGTGTGGTAAAGCATAAGTTACAGTGGTCACAAATTCTGCTGCTCATGGTAAATCAACAAAAGATAATTTCAATGGGGCACCTACATTGGAGTAACTAAAGATATTCAAGGTGCAAGGGAAGTGGATGATTTCGAAGTTATTGAGATCATTGATGATAATAATCCATACCCAACATTTCTCTAGATTGATTGGGCCTTCGACATGAATGCATCATTAACTTAAAGAAACGAAGCATGGTATTTAAAAAAATGATCTTCGAGTAATTGTCCCGTTGGATCCAGCTGAAGGTGCACGATACACAAAACCGAAAAATGGCTATTATAAAGATCGCAACATTTAGAACATCTATAAGTTAACTGCGTGAAATGAAGATTGGATCAATCCTACTGCAGATGGAAGGATCAGCTGGGAGAAGGACAACTCCTGCCAATCAGACTCAGATGAAGAGTTAGAAAACTAGCAGAATCGGTTGCATGAGGTCTCTACGCTGCGATGTAATTAGCTTACAAAATTGCTACACTGTGTATCTACTGAGGTACGTAAGTTACCCTATTATGATGGCTTGGGTGATGTCAATATATTTCTTGAACATTTTGAAAGGGATGTACTAGAGGAACATCAATTCTAGGCCTTAGATCTAGTGTTAAGAGCGACACCTGCAAGATGGTGGGGTACATAGAGAGATAATTTTGTTGACTGGAAGCAATATCGTCAAATGATGCGATCAATATTTGGCTACCCGAACACCCGACTCACTGAAAAATACACAGGGAAGGATGATCCAAACATTTTGTGTGGTAGATTAAGGAATGGGGTGAAATACCTCAACTTGAGTTGGTGCATATCTTTATCCATACCCTCGATGTCATCCTAAAGAATTGGTATTTATAAACAGAGATGCGACACGGAACTGTTGACTCAGATGAGATGAAAGAAAGTTTCTTTCTCACGTTCATATTTGAACATGTGTTCAAATGCATCGATGAAGTGCTTCAGGAAATTAAAGTAGCAATCTTCTGAACACCCGTCGAACTTATCACATGGGTACAACCTGACTAGAGTACGCAACTGCAACATTCTTTAGAATGTTACAATGTTATAATAGAAGAAGCTAATGAGGATACATAGAATATTAATATCCCTTAATCAGAGGGGCAATGCAAAGTTGGTAGACCTAGTGCAGAGATCCCTGATATTTCGTAATTGGTGCGCACAAAGCAGGTGAACATTGGTTCAGAAGCAGAACCTAAATTCATGAACATTGGTGACTATTGGAATGAAGATACAATGGATAAGGTATCTGAATTATTACACGAATATTAGGATTTATTTCCAACCGAGTTCTCTAACTTGAAAGGGATAATAGGATATTTGGGGTGATGAAGATCAATTTAAAATTGGATGCAAAGCTAGTTAAGTAGCGCCCATATCAATTGAACCCCAAGTACAAGGAAAATATACTAGAGGAACACAATAAAATGATTGCGACGAAATAATCAAACCTGTAGAAGAATCCGAGTGAGTCAAAACTATTGTGGTCTAAGATAAGAAAACAAAAGGTGATATCAGGATTTGCATAGATCTACAAAAGATAAATGATGCATCTGTCCATGATCCATTGCCTATGCTATTTACAGATGAAGTTCTCAAGAATGTTACCGACAAGAAGCTTACTCATTTATGGATGGATTTTCGGGATACCACCAAATTAAGATCACGCTAGAGGATAGAAGTAAGACTGCCTTTGCTACAGCATGAGGGTCATTCCAGTATACAATTATGCCTTCCAAACTCAAAAATTCTCCCAATTTTCTCTAGGGTGGTTGTTGCAACATTCAATAAGTTCATTGATAAGTTTTTGGAAGTCCTTTTCAATGATTGGACAGTGTTTGGGTTGGTCAAGAAGCATTTCTCTAGTCTGCTCCTAATGTTGGATACCTGCAGGAAGTACCAGATCTCTTCGAACTTGAAGAAATGCATTTTTTGTGTACCTTATGGAATATTGTTAGGCCACATTGTTTGTCAGCAAGGATTGATGGTCGAACCTACTAAGATTGTCATAATTATCAATCTAGAGCCCCCTAGGAATGTAAAGAAGTTACGCACAACATTGGGTCATACCGGGTAATAAAGGAAGTTTATTAATTCATATACATAGATCACTGCGCCCATGGAGAAGCTGTTCAAAAAGGATGTTACGATTTTCAAGGATGATGATTTTCAAAAGAGATTGGATACTCTGAAGGAGAATATGGTTATGGTGCCAATCCTAGTATTCCCTGATTGGAAAAATGAATTTCATGTGCTTGTGGATGTGTCTTGAATATTTTTGGGAGTCATCTTAATACAACCAGGGGAAGGAGATATTGATCAGCTGATTTCCTTCGCCAGTCAAAAACTATCTAAGGTCGAAAGGAACTACTCAACCACAAAGCGTGAAGATTTGGCCATGGTTTATGAACTACAAAATTTTAGGCATTATCTACTAGGTGCGCACTTTAAGATTTACACAGACTATTATGCTTTGAAGTACCTGGTCAATAAGCCTGTGTTTGGGGGGGGGAATGTGTAGATGGTTGCTCCTTTTTCAAGAGTATTATTTTAAAGTAATAGTGAAGACCACAAGATTGAATGTTGGAAGAGACCACATTTCTCGAATCGAAAATGGCGAAGAGCCTACAAATATTGAGAAAGGATTACCTCACGTGCAACCCTTTGCTATCAGGGTTGTAGACGAGGATTTTGCAAACATCATTCAGTTTTTATCTACTAGCATAGATCCTGAAGGTTATATGATCCAACAAAAGAAGGAACTAGTTGTCAGGACTGCCGATTTTTCTATGATTGTAAGACAACTCTATAAGATGGGGTCGGATGAAGTTCTACGCCATTATGTACCTGAACATAAAAGACTTAGTATTCTGGCTTAAGCACATGGTGGTGTCACTGCAGGACACTATGCAGGTAAGGCCACTGAGGATTATGGTGGCCAACGATACATAAAGATTACAAGGAATACTGCAGTGCATGAAATGTGTGTCAAATGGTCGGGAGACCATCGTGAAGGGATGAACTTCCATTAAATCCACGGATCACATTACAAGAATTTGATAAATGAGCAATTGACTTTGTTGGAGCTATTCAGCCACCAGGAAAAAAGACGAGAGCGCGCTATATTATCACTATTACGAAATACTTAACCAGGTGCCTTGAGGCACAACCTATGAAGGATTGCAATGTGGACACTACTGCGAAGTTCATATTTCAGTTTATTCTATCAAGGTTTGGATGATAAAAAATTCTGATGAGTGACAGAGGGTCACACTACCTAAATGAGACAATCGTAGCTTTAACAGAAGAGTTCCAGATATACCATTAGAAAAGTACACCATATCACCCCCAAGCGAATGGCACTATTGAAGCTTTCAACAAGATATTGGAGAATTCCCTTACAAAGGTATGCAATGTTAACAAGAATGATTGGGATGTGCACATACCAATGGTTCTGTGGGCGTGTAGGAATACCTGTAAGAAAATAACTAGGAAAACACCCTTTCGAGTAGTTTACGAGCAAGAAGTAGTAATGCCGATGGAATACATCATGCCCAGCCTAAGAATCATAGCAGTAACAGAGATGGTAGATTGCGACATCATGGAGGACACCTACACAGTTGCTGGCGTTAGAGGAATTCTTTTTGGCTGGATTTCATCAACAACTACAAAAAGCTAGAGAAGGCATGGCATGATCGTCATATCAAGCAACTCACCTTCAAAAATGGAAATTCTGTACTAATGTATGATAACACATTTACCAAGTTTCCATGGAACTTTCAGATGTAGTGGCTGGGACCATATGTAATTAAGGACATTTTGGATGGTGGCACAGTTCAGCGTGCGAAGCTAAATGGGGAAGTATTTCCAGGCACGATGAATGGGAGTAAGATGAAGGTTTATAGGGACGATCCCGCCCCTGCGTAATGATTACATGGATAGAGGAAAGTCTTAGGGCTTCTGGAAATTGAAAGAAAGCGAAGGACTATAAAATATTCTGCCAAGGAAATTTTTTATCGAAGAAGGAAGGCTACACGATGTGTTGGAAGAGCACACAGATGGAAGTTGCGACAAGGTAGCTATGCCACAAGGAGGATTGTTGCGTAGCCTGCCCAGAAAGTGACCGCTAGAGTAGCTACAGTTGATTTGAAAACTATTTTTCTGTTAAAAGGAGCGGGGGAAGTGCATTTAAGGCACAAATATGGGAGAATATGCTGCCAAAATCACATTTGTGGGGGAACAGACAGTTTGAATTCGAATTGAGTTATAAATATCGAAACACGCTCCACGCTTTGCCACTTTCTTCTTGGGATTTGTTATGTGTTGTTGCGCTTAAATAGCCGAGTGTATTATTGTATGTCTGGTTACATGAGTTGGGCAAAAATTGAGCAAGAATTATTAAAGAGAGGGGTAGGAAACATCATGATTTCAACACCGTTAGCCCCCACTGCAACACCCATGCCACCGAGGTCAAAACTTACTGCCTTCGAGGTAGGAGAGAAAAAGCTGAAAAATCCATAGCAGCCCCCGGTTTGGTAATCACCATGAAATATCCCAACTGAGTAGAGACATAAGGGTTGTATGGATACAAACAAGAAGCATATGGAACCCCAGGACCTGGACAAAGAAGAGATGAATGTGGGGATTGAGGAGATCAACGCAGAAGGTGTGGAGCTAATTTCTTGGCTAACTTCATATATACCCCCACAAAAACCATTCTCTAAAGTAACTAGGGACCCTGACTCTGTGAAATTCAAGGTATTCACGCCATTGCTGCCAGAGGAAGTACCTATTGAGGGTGACTTGTTGGCCTGGGTACCATTTATGAAGATGGAGGATTGGGATTTGGGCGATCATGAGAAATTTCCACAATTGGAACCCAGTAAATACTTGAAAATAGTCTACTATGAGGAGACAGGTGTTACAAGACTTGAACCGATGAAGTAGATGGCCTGCATTGAGCACGCAAGGTTGCTTAATATGCCGTATCTCCCACATTTTAGTCGCAGTATTATTAATACCATTTGTGTGTGCTAGTTGTTGGCACTGGTTCATGGAAAGTACCTCTAAATGGCAGGGCCCATCCCAATTGATGATATTCTAATTCGCAGAATCACAACACTAGCATATCAAGGTGTGAACCCCGAAAATGCTTTTGTGGGGAAGTCACAAGAGAAAAAGCTCGCAGACCAAACGAAAAGTGACTTTGGGTTGGTGAAGAAGTCGCAAGGATATGCCATTAGTTCTATCTCGGATGAAGTTGTGCGGTTTCATGCACAGACCTTTGTAGGAAAAATCATGAGAAAGTGTCGTATCAATGAAGTACTAGCGTCAATGGTATCCTTGGCTATGCAGTGTAGCCAGGGGGTCCAATTAAATTGGGAAAAGTATCTTTGCCAATAATTCTTGAATGATTGTCGCGAAGCACAGGAGGAAGGAAAATAATTCCACTATGTGCGGCTTCTATTATTGATCACGCTGATAGGTTGGAGGACGCCAGAGGATTCCTAGTTCCCAATGATGGATCCAGAGTTGTGCGAGATTTCCAAATTTGCCTTACTGTGGGAAACAAAGGACCCTACTAATGTCATTGAAAATAAGATGTTATGGGTACTGTTTGAAATGGAGTTGCATATGTTTATTAACCAGAAACCATGGTTGTTGCCCACTCTGTTCAAATAATATTATCACATTGTAGATTTTAAGGCTGATTTCCATCATGTATACATCCATGTAGGGAATGATTTGATGAAGAAATGGATGACGTTACAATTTTTTGTCACTGAAGACGATATCACACAGTTAGTCCTTCAGTGGTTGTCTGAATCACTCCATCCAATGGATATTGTTTACGGTATAACAGGGACTCATGTATACATCCATGTAGGGCATGATTTGATGAAGAAATGGATGACGTTACAATTTTTTGTCACTGAAGACGATATCACACAGTTAGTCCTTCAGTGGTTGTCTGAATCACTCCATCCAATGGATATTGTTTACGGTATAACAGGGACTAGTGCAGAAGGCACAACAGGCACCATTAAAGTGGTGCATAAGGAAAATAAGACGGTGACCATTGACCTAGAAAACAATATTGTGTAGGAACCATAGAGTGAGCATGACAAAGAGAAACATACAGAAGAACTAGATCAAGGTACTGAAGACCCCTTTGTAGACTTGGTGAACATTGATTCTCTCTTTATTATTAAATGACGGAAAAAGTCGAGTGCGGGAGGCACACGCAAGAATTACAAGTCTGAGGGGGACCTTGATGAAATTGGAGATACTATTAGGTCCGCAACAGAAGAAATTTTGGGCCATATTGAAGATTAGTATTAGTCCATTTTGACAAAGGTCAACACGGGCCTCACAGAGTTGCAGGTTCAAGCTAGCCAAGTTCAAGCGAGCATGGTTCAAGCGAGTGAGAAGCCAATGACATAAATTAGTGTGCAGTCAGTTCCCACTTCAGAGCTCCAAGTTGTACCCCTACCTGATGGATCTTTACATTTGGACGATGTAGCCGAACGAGAGAGTGCCCAGCTATCTAAAGACGTAAGTATTAACCTAGCGGTACTCCCCCTATACAAATTGCATGAGCTACACCAAGGTGTAGCAGATGAGCTTAAGGTGTTAGAGAAACGAGTTGTCATAGTGATCAAGGATGTGCAGATCACCAGTTAACAAATGTGAGATGGAAAGAAGAAAGCTCTCCAGGACCATGATGAGGCAACTGCGAGAAGGGCGCGGCTGGAGTAGGCCATTTCCAGAGTATGTAGTGAGCTCCCTGAGCTCCAAATTCAGTCGGAGGCCACTTCTAAAGAAAAAATACAGTAGCTGGTAGATGTGTTTAGAGAATCAAAGGTGCAGGTAGATAAAGTTAACTTCGAAATCAAGCTCCAAATTACTGAGCTTCAATTGAAGTTGTAGCCCACCACACCACTGAAGATTTGAGAGCAACATGAGGCTGGCATTAGAACAAACAAGGCAAAGCTCCATGCTACATTCAAGTAGTGTAGCCAGTTGTTTGAAGAGACTCTCAAACTGTGGGACTCGTTGTAGGAGGAACCACAGGTGAAGAAGATCGAAGTCATCATTCTTGATAAGCAAATGCAATATGACAAGATAAATGTAATGCCGTGCACATTAGCCCCTCCAAAAAAAATTTCCCAGTTGAAAGAAGGGAAATCCCTACAACGACATATCGAGGAGCTACGGAAGAAGATGTAGATAATTGTATGAATGCAGGTATGGGAAGAAGAAGCAGGGAAACTCTCACAGACTATCGAAGGCACACTCAAGAGTACGCAGCAGATGCAGTGAACCATTGGCTTAGTAATGGACAGGCCAACTACGGAAAATTTGGTCGAAGAAGTTCGATAGGTAGCTGTTCAATGCATGGAGGCACTTCACCCAGCGAAGTCCTCGTTCACTCGCCTGAAAGCTAAGATCCAAAGTGTACAAATAGAGTGACTCAAGGATGAGTCACATAATTGTGTTGGGGGCCTATTGGGATGGTGTCCCCTAGGTCAATGTTGTTAAAATATTGTAAATCTCCACATTTTGAAGAGCAGAGCGCAAGTAGCATAGGTCAAATAGGAGTCAAGGGGTTTTAGGAAGGCCAAACCCCCTTATATTTTTGCATTATTTTGAGATCCACCCATGGTTTGTGGACCATGGTATTGTAATAGAAAAGTGTGTAGAAAGGTGTATTAGTGGGTCTAAGGGAATCAATACTTGATGGGAAAAAAAATTGAGTTTGTAATTGTAGATGTTTCTGTGTTTGGGGCGAAGGGGAAGGATCCTACAATTGAGTGCACGAAGACCTTGTTAAGTATGTATCTGAGTGCATGGGCCCTTGCATCTGTGTTCTCAGGGTCTAGAAAGTTGTATAAGGAAGATCTGAAGTAATAAAATATATTTGAAGCAATTTTGTGTCTATTTTTATGCACTTGTGTATTTTCTATATTTATGTGCAACTAAATGATATATATCTGTATTTATCTTAATTACACTATGAATATCCGGATTCACTGTTGGATGTTATTTCATGCATGATTAGATGGTTACATGAAGCTTATAACTCTTGTTAACTAAAAACCAATTTAGTTTCATAAATAAGGGTTCGTGAAGGACAGATCAGAACTAAAACTGTAGGAAATGCCTTAAACCACATCACATAGCCTTCTGGATGCAAAAGCCTGGTTCTAGCATCCCCCAATAATGCCTCGAGTAAGACTGCATCCTGTGCTACGTGAGTTGTTACCGAAAGGGTCGGTAGTGTGGGGTTTTGTTGGTTAGTGTAGCTAACTCTAAACCTAGGTCCAAGCCCCCTCAAGCCAAGAGGTTTGGGAAATATATCCACCACTAAGAGAGATACAAGAGTTATGTGCATGTAACAAAAGACTTTTGTACTTTTATTTTGATTAATGAAAATCCTGATCTTCTGAGTATTTACTAGTCTTTGATATTTTACCACAGCCCTGATCAGGGAGTTGGGCCCACTCTCCTGACCAGGTGCTGTTGGATTAGTGGTGTGCATAGATTTATCCATTTTTATGTTTATTTTCTTTATCGTTGTAACAGTTTATTAAGTTGTGTTGTTGTGAATCTTAACTTGCTATTACTATGATTTTTGTTAATGTTATTGCTTGTTGTTACACGTCATTATGATGTTGATTGAATGCTTAATGTTGGGTACGGAAAATATGGCCTACATAGGCCTTGCATGGTAGCCTTGAAATAACCAGACAAGCCCCAGGTTGACAATTAATGTGGGAAAAGGGTGAATTCTATAATTCATATATGAACACCAACATTTTGGAATCATTGTCAGGGAGGCTATCGAAGGCACAACTATACGACCAAGTATTGACCATAGGACCAATCTCTCATCCTGGGGAGGGAAGTTTTCACCCTGCTCTAAGTCCTGAGAATTAGATTTCTTTGGTTGCTTTGATTTCTTGTTTTTCTACGACCGATCTCCCATCCTCAGGAGGGAAATTTTCACCATGCTCCAAGTCCTTAGCATTAAATTGCTTTAATTATTTTGATTTATTGTTTTTTTTAGGACCACTCTCTTGTCTTGGAGTGGGAAGTTTTCACCCTACTCCAGGTCTTGAACATTAAATTTCCTTGGCTATTTCGATTTCTTATTTCTTTTAGGAACCACTTTTTTGTCTAGGGAAATGAAGTCTCCACCTAGATTCAGGTCCTTAGCTTAAATTTTGTGGTTGGTTTGTCTTTCTTTCTTTTGTCTTATTTTTAGGGGCCACTCTCTCATCTTGGGAAGGGAAGTTTCCACCCTGTTCCAGGTCCTAAGCTTTAGATTTGTTTGAATGTTCTCCTTTCACTTTCTGATTGCATGAACAGAAACATGAATAAAAGGGGCAGAGGAAGACCCCCAAAAAGAGGGAAAGATCTAGGAAGAGTTACCTACATCTAAGAAATCATTTTAAGCGCTGAGTCGGGAGCATCATCACGAGCTACTGTGAGGATTAGATCTCATATGAGATATGGAGGGAAGTTAGTTTCACAACCAGAATCTCCCCCAATAGCAGAAGCAAAATTCAGGGAGGAAGAAATAGGAAGCAGAGGATCAGAAGAATTGAGCATTGCCAGCTCAGAAGAAGGAGAAGGCTTGAGGGAATTTACTCCACCATTTGATCAAGGAAGTATTGTTAAACAGACTCAACTTCGCACTATAGAACAACCAGCACATGTTGAGATTCTAAGTGAATATTGGAAAATATTCATCGCTTATCGAACTTCCACGATCGAATTTCCAATTGAAGATATTAGAGGTGATTATCCTATGAAGCCTATTCCTTTGACAACATTACCAAATTTCCATGGTCTTTCTTCTGAAGATCCATACACATTCCTTTTTGAATTCGACGTTGTTTGTTAGGGATATGATTATATTTCTGATGCTTAAAAATTGAAGACATTCCCTACTACTCTGAAGGGAACAACTCTCAGATGGTTTATGGGTTTATGGCAAAAATATATTATAACATGGGATGACATGAAGACAATTCTCCTTGAAAAATATCAGGGACACTACAAATCCCAAGACATTGATGAGGAAATCTTTGAGATTGTCCAGAAAGATGATGAGAACATGGAGGACTTTGTGGAATTATTCAAATACAGTCTGCAAAGATCGGGGGATAGCGATCTGGATAAAGGTATCTTAAAGATAATCTATCTCCGAGCACGAAGGGAGGAATCTTTAGAACTCTTGAATGTGGTAGGAAAGGGAGATATTTCAAAGAAAGAATTTGACACCACCCGCGAGTTGTGTGTGAAATGTTCACGTGGATCTGTGAGGCATAAACAAGGAGTCTGAACTCTCAAGGCATCCAACAATGGGGTTACAAAAGTAGAAATTGGAAACTTGTTGGACAATTGAAGGACTGATGTTCTATGCACATTTTCCTCACAACTAGATGTTCTTAAGGAAAACCAGAAATGGATGGAATATGAGAAGGCAATGGCTATCTTCTACCCTCTATATAGGAAGAAGCACTCGCTGAAGGAATGTCCACCCAATACTATTAGAACTTGTGCGATATGTGATCATAATCATTCTACTAGCACGTGTCCATCTCTTCCGGAGCTGAAGGTAGTTTTCCAAGGAGAAAATTAAGAGGTATATCAGTTGTAATTCATGGGATCAAAGAAACCATGGCAACCACAACCGCATAACATGAATCAAGGTATGCCCCAAGGCCACTCTCATTATTTTCATAATTTGAATTTTGGGCCTCAGTTTGTAACTTTTTCACCTTCGTGGCTGCAATACTATCAGTATCCAACGCCTTGGCAATCATGGTCCCCCCAACCTGGTCCAACCCCTTCATGGTCCCAGAGCTAGCGTGTACCTCCTTGTCCTTCAAGAAAGTTCTCCCAGCCTATGCCACAACAATAATTACAACTTCCCTCTAATGCCTCCACGAGTATTCCTCCTATTCGTCCACAATTGACTATTCAATCCAACCTGAACACGAACAATAGGGGGGCTCAACAAGTTGAGACAATCAACCTTCCTACATATATTATTTCCACGGCAGAATGTAATGAACTGAATCTTCAATCCGGTTAGGTGGTAAATACTCATAATTCACCAATAATTGTTGAACACATTGACGATGAAGCCTTAGAACAAAAACTTAGGAGTTCTACTAGAGAAACTGGGGGTATTTCACCGCAAGTAGCCATGGGACAACAACCCCCTTCTCAAAGTTACAAATGTTACTCGAGGATGTCACACTGGTCCACCTTATCCTAAGAGACTATCCTTGAGAAAACAAATTCCTCATCTTGAATTTGAGGTTTTTGGGGAATTGAGAAACTTATTTGTCAAAGTCCCATTACTTCAAACTATGAAGGTGTTGATTCTTCTAGAATCATAGCACCAACATTGGGGATAACCACCTGGTTTGGACCTTAGTAACCCTCTTTTTCCATTTGGAGTGGTGGATCCGACTGGATGTTATGGGACCAGATTCCGAATAATATATGGTTTGATGAATGAGTGTTTTAAATGTATAACAAGGATGATAGGTGACTTAATCTATAACTTTAAAAATATACACATATATCTATATAACCCGGGTAATCTTATAACAATGCGATTTTTTATGATTCCTAGCAGATAAATAATCATATAGATTTTTTACTTATCCATAGGAAGATGCATTTAAATAATGATTACTCTGTTTAAGAAATTAAACAAAGCAATTATGAAAACATATCGCATGACCTATTAGTATTTATTACTTAAATATATCTTTAATATAACAATTCTAAATTGTTCAGAAGTGACTCGATATAGAATTGTTTGAAGCATGTTAATACATCAACAATAGAAAATTAAATGAAATGCTAATTACATAAAGAACAAGACAAAAAGAACAGTGATAGAAATATTGCATGCATTTGAGTCTTGATATGTAAGTAACATTCTGATTCCACCTGTTTATTCCAGGAACTTCTAGGAGATACAAAAATGTAGGTCTTGAAAAAGTTCTTTCACAGAAATCTGAAACCTTGATCCACTGCTTATAAAAAATAAATTAAGAAGTGCAGAAGTACAACTTCTCAAGTCTAGTTTTCATACAAATTGAGGACCTTTTCCCCAATAACATGAAAGGGTTTATATAATAGAATTAAAACAAACTGTCTACAAAAATCATTGAGAGTTGTTGGAACCGCCAACATTAAAATCTGGGATTTGAATTGCAAAAATAGTAATGCGATTGCATCTGAAAAGGTTCTTCGTATCTATTTCTTCTCCTGTATTTGCAACTGACAAATTGAAAGCATGTTTTGAATTTCCGGAGGGTGACTCATCCTGGAGTGTAGTTGTCTTGTGTACGTGGCATCTGAAAGCTTGGGGATCATGCGATCAACAACATCGACAAGGCATTTGATGGTCATCTGTTGGCTGTGCAGCTTGACCAAAAAGGACCAGTATGCATCCCAGTTAAGGCTTTGTATTCTGTTGAGCTGTTCATCTTTGGTGGCCAAATCTTGCTTCCATTGATTTTCTAACACTTTCGCCTTTGGAAGATTACCTGGGGAACAATCGGAAATTAAATTGGCTCCATATAAACCATCATTTATCATTTCAATCACATTATTCATTGTAGACCTAGCCCTGGAGGTAGCCCTTTCTACCTTTATCAGCTGTGTTTCCCACTCTGAAAACAATATTTCTTTATGCGACTCTTGAATTTTCGGTAGGTTAGCAGCTATTCCTTCTACTGTGCTTTGCCAGGAGAGGTAATTTGTGACCTTCTCATCTGCATCCTCAAATTCTAATCTGGTATTAACTGCTTGATCGATCAGTGATGTAGTTATGATGCATAATGGGTCGATAAGAGATATTTTATGGCAAAGTAGATTGAGCTGTTGAGATAAGGCTTTATTTGCTTCTAGGGCTTCCTTCTTAAATTCCTCAACCTTGGGATAATCTCTGAACTGTTCTATACAGAGTTGTAGCTGTGTGATTTGCTCCTCTTTAGTCTTGATTTCTTGTTGATGTGTCAATTGAAGTTATTCGAACTTTTGAGACAACTATTATTGTTTTTGGATGGCATGCTGGTCGATCTTCTCTTTCTCAAGGTTTAATTGTTCCTCATGTTGCTCGTTCTTTTCCTTTTCTTCTACCAACTGTTCTTCAAGCTGATTAATTTTCTGTTGTTGTACTGCTACCTATTCCTCAAGCTGATTAATCCTTTGATCCTTTTCCTTGAACAATTGGTTAACCTCAGTTTCCTTATCAATTGTGGTGGTTGTGTATGCCCCTGCAAATTGAGATAACTTAGTCAAATCCTCAGAAGGATTGACTTTTGAATCCTTCCATAAAACATTCATAAATTCAGATTGAGGAATTGTGGAGGATGTCTAGTCTATTTTCCTCTTTTTTCTTTGTCTTTTGACTACAGCCCTATGTTTTGGACTGTAAAATACATCCAATGGTGGTATTTCCTCAATATTCAATATAATTTCTCCTGAAGGGTTTTTAGGAATTATTTCAATCTCTTTCTAAGCTATGTCTTTATTGGGTGTTACTTCAATCGCACTATTAGGAATGGTGGGCCATTGAGTTGCGGGCGATGCTGATGTGGTAATGTTTTGGGGGTCGCTCTGGCTTTTGATCTGCTGATCAAATTGCTCCCATTATTTTATCAAGATGGGGTCAATATGAACATCTGTGCTAAGGGGTTCATTGGTCTTTCCACCTGTTTCCCCTTCCCTAGAAATCTCTTCAATAGTCTACTCCCCGCTGTGCTCTGCTTGCTGAACAATAGGGGTAGTATTTAGTAAGTCTAGAGGTACTATTAGTAACCTCTGTGTCCTGTATTCCATGAATTTTTCCATCTTCTCAGCTCCCAATTTGAATCTTGCCAAATGACTTACTTGTGAGAATAATTCTGCTGAAGCAAATAAGTCATCAAACTCATCCTTCTCATGTATAAATTTACTAATTTTCACCTGACTAGTGAAATTGTAAGCGACTTTGTTTGGATCATATTGTCTTTTAGGAATTACCGCTAGATCCAGATCCTTTTTTTTCTCTACCTCTTCCTCAACATGTTTAAAATCATGCAATGTGTAAGTGACACAATGGAGGGGAAATGGAGGCCATACTTGTTTCTTAGAATCTTTAACATTTCTAGACATCCCTTTTTCCACTGTCTGGTATGTTATTTCCCTAGCTAATAGATTATTTGAAATGTAGAATGGAAGGACATGAGGGTCTGTAATACTACCAAAAATTCTAATATAAGTGAACTTCTCCTCCCTGAACCAACTGCCGATTGAAGTTTAGTCAATGCTAGCCTCATCAGACAACCGAGGAGCAGGTTTATTAAAGTTGGCTTGATGGAAAGGTAAAATGAAACCATGGCAAATCTTGTATAAATGATTTTTGTAGTTAGACTTCCATAAATATTTATGATAAATATGAATGGGGGTTGGATCCTAAACAATCCATTTCCAGCCTAGGATGGGAAAGTCGGAATTAAAATAGATTGTGTCCATTATGTAGGTGCTCATATAGAATGGGGGCACAACTCTGGTGGAGACAAATTTGTTCCTTCTATAATCTAGTATTTGACTGGCCATTTTATCTAATAGAATGGTTTCCCAATCCATAATAAAGGAGTTGATTGTTGCTTCTATTAATGGAACCATTTCTATAGAAAATCTAGCAGAATCAGGGCTTCCAAAGAGCCTACATACCATAGCAACAGCATAACAATATGGAGATGCTAAGGAGTCCACAGAGTACATACCAAAGGATTCATGTTTATGCTTGTTTGGAAAATGTCTCCATTGTTTGATAGGGTCTGACTCTATGTCATTCTCCTTAGCAAAAGCTTCCAGGAATGATTTGTTGTAGTGTCATTGGGGATCCGGCAAGTGATACATTCTCTTGACATCTTCAGGTTTGAATGTCCCGAACATCCTCCCATTGGCTGTGAAGAAAGCTCTGTCTGTGATATTAATGCTTTCGATTACCCATATCACTAGATCATTATATGGTAAAACTTTTTCTCGGGCTAATATTCTATAAAGGAAGGAGTTGGCCAAATCGTTGAGTGTGCTTTCTATTCGATCAGTTCCATCAGTTGTTGCTTCTTCTTCTATCTCCAATGGATTTTCTGCTTCAAGTAAAGGATATATTCCTTCCCACAAGATTTTACCAAGGCCTTGACAGGTAGTATCTACAATTAACACCAATTTTGTTGGTCCTTCTTCCACTATAATGGGGGCCTTTGCCTTTCGAGATTTCTTAGTCATCTTGCCTAACTGTGAGATTTTGGTTCAACTCTGCAAAATGAGGAAGAAGAGTGTAACAGTCGAAAAGCTTGAGAGGAGATAATACACAAATTACGGACCAAAAGCAATTACGCGCATTAGATGCCAAATATCTTATATTGTACATAGCTACCACGGATGAAATCCTTAAAGGACTTAACCATAATTGCTCCTTAATGTTTTACCATAACTTCCAATGTGAAACTTTAATGCTAAAGCCATTTGTTGCATCGCAAGTTTTGTAACGGTCCTTTTTAGAATAGGTGTCGTGACTCTGTGATTTGCGATTAGCGATTGTATTATTTTAATATTTATGTAATAATCGCGTATCGCAAATTGGGAGTTACAAGCACCATGCTCAAAAGGTATGTTTGCATGGTTGTGATTGCGATGAGTGCTGAGCTGGCATGTGAAGACGACAGGTTTCAAACTTGGCAAATCACGCTATTTCTTTATAATCGATTTATCCCTATACCGCATGTATTCATAGTATTTTATAACTCGCTTTTATCGAGAGCACGATATGTGATAATTAAATCGCATTAGAAGATTTCAATGGAGTTTTTCGGATGCTTCCCTATGAATCAGTAATATGCGATCACGATAGCCTTATCGCATCGCAAGATTTCAATGGAACATTATAAATCTTCCCTTGAGATATATGATGTGCGTAACGCGATAGTTTTATCACACCGTATTTATAAATGGCTTACTTTGATAAAACTTCGCAATGAGGGTTTTATTATGACTCTAATCTTATCGTTGTTTTCTAAATGGATTTTCTTGGGTTCTAAAGAATTGTGATTTGCGATGAGCGGTCCTAAATACTCATAAAGAAATTTTTATATGACTTTTATTTTATTTTACTCAAAAGTTTTATTGCTTTTATTCATATTCTAAAGGGGACCCATTTCTTATTTGGCATTATAAGACTAAGATTTAAAAATTGAAATGGGGGGGTTGTTGTATAGCACAACAATTGGCGATTCACTGGGAGAACCAGTTATCTTTGAAAAATAATGAAATTTCTAAAACTTTCTTAAGTAGAATCAATTGAGGGAAAAAAAGCAACTGTCTAAGAATTAATTAGATAAAAATTTTACTCTGAATAAACAAAATATCAATTTTGCAATTTCTTTTACAAACCTTTGTGCTAAAATAAAAACGTTTTGGTTTCTTCAAGCTTTGATTGGTTGTTAAAGATAAAGTAGGGGGTTCTTCCAACTTAGCCTTTAAATTTACTCTTTTATCACAGGTAGTGCATTTGTTGCCAGCAAACATCTATAGTCTCGACAGGGTTACCTTTTAACCATCAATCATTCATTGTCCCATCCATATAAGAGTATAACTTTTGAAAGATAAATCCATAATGATATGTCTACATGTATTTTTTTTTTTGGACAAAAATCCATTGTCCTGGTTTGGGAGCCAGATGATGACAATGCCATTCACCAGTTGTAATTGAATTGAACAAGTTGGCTCGTAATGAGACCCCTTGTCTTATGATTATAAGCCATTACCCTGTTTTGATATGCAGTATTGGTAATGTCAGTTTAATTAGTTCCCTATGATCATGGTAAGCTGGCTCGTCATGAGACCTCTTATCTTTTTAAATTAGATATATTTTAGAATTACACTCTGAAAAATCATAAACCTAGTGGATGGGGTGAATGACTTTCTCCTTAAGAGTTTATGGATGAAAATTCTAGAGTTGTGGATGCTTAGCTAGAAAAAGTCTTTACCTTTTTATAAATAACCTTTCTCAACCGACAAAACTCAAAATGATTTACTGTATTTTCAAGGTTTGGAAGATTTCACAAATTAAAGAGAATCTCAGAGTTTCACGTTTTATCTAATTTCCAAAACTGTAATCATTTCCTTGAAAGTTTCTATTCTTTGAAAGCAAGTATTCTCAATATTCTTTCAAAGAGCTTTTCAATAGTGAAAAGCCAATGGTAGACTATTTACAACATTATTTCCTAAAAGAAACTAGCTTGCATAAAAAATATGTACAGGTAAGAAGGGGTTACCTCCTTAGGAAAATAATTTCTTTAAGATAAGCCCATTCACAGGAAGAGAATCTCTCTTTCCTGATAAATCTTGCAGTAGAAACGTTGATGAGCCTATCTTTTCAATGATTTGAAATGGTCCAAGCCACATCTTCTGAAATTTACCTTTGTCTTCATGTGCTTTGTCCCATTTCAAAACGAGATCACCGATCTGTAATGTTTTCGAGCCGACAGAACTTGCATGAAAAGAAGATTTAATGATCTGCTGATGTTTAGCGTGAGTAATTTTGGCCTTTTCTCTTTCCTCATACAAATTAAGGATTTGATCAAACCTCAATTGAATAGAGGAAGGAGGAGTTTCTTCAATGAATTGTACTAGGGCTAGAGATGGGAGTGCTAAATTTGGTGGTATTACAACTTCTTTACCATACACCAAGTTAAAAGGAGAAGTACCTATTGAGGCCTTCTGAGCTATGTGATTTTCCCATAATGCAAATATCAAAGATTTATGCCAATTCTTTTGGTTTTGATCAACAATTCGTTTAATAATCTTGATGAGATTCTTGTTAGTTGAATTTGCTAAGCCATTTCCTTGAGGATAGTAATTTGCTATTTTAACTTAAAACCTCTCTTAAGAGAAAATTCAACTATACTATTTCTAGAAAAATAAGATGCATTATCAAAAATAAGCGTGTTAGGTAAACCAAACCTTGTAATGATGAACTGATCAATAAATTCAATAATTGCATCAGAATTGGCTACCTTTAGAGGAATTGTTTCTACCCACTTTGTGAAGTAGTCTGTGGCTGTGAGGATGTATCTATGTTGCTTGGAAGAATGTGGAACAATCTCTCCTATAATATCAAGTCCCCATTGTTTAAATGGTTCCTCAATGTTTACTGGTTGTAAAGGAAAGGCTAGTCTCCTTTGTCTTCCACTAGCAGTTTGGCATACCATGCATTTCCTTGTGTAGTCATGGGAATATTTAAACAAAGTTGGCCAATAATATCGAAAATGTATTATTTTGTGAGCTATAGTGTCTCCTCCAAAATGTCCACCTGCTAGGCCATCATGTAATTCCTGCACAACAGTTTTTGCTTCAATTTTTTCGAGGCATCTTAATAAAATTGAATCATAATTTCTCCTGAATAACACATTATCAATGATTTCGAAGTGTTTGACTTTTAATCTTAAGGCACGTTTGTTTTTGTAACTGAAATCTGGGGGAGCATATCCATTTTTCAAGTAAAAGATCAGATCAACATATTGAGATTCAGAATTAGTGATACTTATCTCATTTACTTGTGCAGTATTATCTGAATCTTCATGGTCTGGAATATTGGAAGCTCTTGCCAATAACCTGCAAAAACCTTGCCCTCTAACAATTTTCGCTGGTTTAATATCAATATCATACTCTTGTAAAGTTGTTACCCAGTTAGCTCTCTTCTCTCCTACTTCCCTTTGAACTAACAATTGTCTCACTATAGAGAATGGGACTATTACTTTAGTGTGTGTTTTTAGGAGGAATGGTCTAAAGTTTTTGATAGACTTAAATACATCGAAAGCTTGTTTTTCAACTTTAGAATAGTTGAGCTCAACACCTTTCAAATTAGAACTAAATAAATATATTGGTGCTTCTACTTGCTGGTCATTGATCTGTGTTAAAATAACAGCATAAGATGTTTCAGTGGCCAAAGTATACAAAATAAAATGACTAGAAAAATTTGGAGTACTCAATGCAGAAGCATTAATGATTTCTTATTTGATCAAGTCAAAAGCATCTTTTTTGTTATGTCCCCATTTGAAGACTGAATTTTTCTTAATCATGGATTGAAAGGGAAAAACTATATGAGAAAAATCAAGAATAAATCTCTTCACAAAATTTATCTATCCCAAAAATGATTGCATAGTTTTCTTATTATGTGGTAAAGGGATATCAGAAATCTCTTTTATCATATCTGGATCAATGTATATGCCATATTTGGATACAATGAACCCTAAGAGTTTACCTTCATTAAGAGCAAATAATGATTTCTTGGGATTTAAAGAAATCCCATATCTTTTGCAACGTTCAAAGATCTGTTTTAAATCATGTAGATGATTGCTCCTTTTCTTAGAATAGACAGTTATCTCATCTAAGTAAACAATGACTATCCTATTGATCAAATCTTTGAAGGCTATATCCATGGCCTTTGAAAAGTAGCTCCAACATTTATTAAACCAAAAGGAATTTTCTGATAAGCATAGGTTCCCCATTTAGTTCTAAATGTAGTATTTAATCTATCATCTGGATGTACCGGTATCTAATTGTATCCTAAAAATCCATTAAGAAAAGACATTAACTCTGAGCCAACCACTGATTAAAGTATCTGCTCCATTGTTGGTAATGGGAAATTATCCTTCTAACATGCTTTGTTGAGATTTCTAAAATCTATGCAAATCCTAATATCACCATTCTTCTTTCTTACTGGTACTAAGTTTGAGACCCATTTAGAATGTCTGACAGGAAAGATTATTTTGGCTTTAAGGAGTTTATTCACCTATGCTTTAATCTGAATTTCAAGGTTTGGGTGAATTTTCCTTAGCTTCTGTTGTACAGGTTTCTCATCCGAAATCATTGGAATTGTGTGTTGAATGATATAAGTATCATAAGTTTTTAGATCTTTGTAATTCCAAGCGAAAACATTTTTGTATTTCTTTAATAATCTGATGAAAGCAAATCTTTCATCTGATGAAAGTCCAAGTCCTAGATTGACATTTTGTGGTTTGGCCTCAGTGCCGAGATTTACTAATTCAAACCTTAAAGTAGAACTTTGAAGTTTTGGATTAGTGACCTTTTTGAATCTATCTTTAATATCATAAAGATCTTCTAGCTTGACCACAGATTTAGGAATAGGATTTTCATTGAGTCTTTGTTTTAATTGAAGATCATGATCGCTTTCATCAATAATATGATCGTCATAAGACCCTTCAGAAGTCAAGAAATTTAAGATATCCTCATCATGATTAAATACATGCCAATTGGTGACATTATCTGGGACAGATGGCCAAAAAATTAATTCAATAGAAAATCTATCTGGACTATAATCCTCGGATGGAAGGAGCTTAGAAGCAACATTAGCCAAAAGATTGGCTGTTGCATTCTGTGATCTAGGAATAGGAGAAATGTCAAATGCCAGAAAATGAGTTATGAGATCTTGAACAAGTGATTGATAATGTTTGAGATGTCCCGAGAGACAATGGATAGTATTTCTCACTTGTTTTATGACAATCTCGGAATCACCAAATACTTTCAGATATTGGATATTTAGGCCTATTGCTTTATAGAGCCCTTGAATCAATGCCTCATATTCCACAATGTTATTGGTACACTCAAATTCTAGCCTACATGATAACATCATTTTTTCACCTTCTGGACTAACTAAAATGCATCCTGCTCTTGCACTGTCATTAGATTTTGATCCATCAAAGTACAAAGACCAAAATAAAGACTTATTTACAGGCTTATTTACAAGTTCATATTCAACATTGACACACTTTGAGGTATCAGTATGGGAGAAATTTTCGATCTATGACATGACACTATTAACGGGAAAAGGGGATTGTCGAGCATTAAAATTCCCAAAAAATGATTCAGCCGAATAGTTTCCAAGAATGTTATTATTGAAGGCTACAGGTTGATTTTCTTTTTCAAATTCAGTTACTGTATGAGTCAAAAGTTTTTTGTGATCTATTCTGGTTTGATTTGGTTTCCCATTATAGGGAAGCCACATGTGGGACCAATCAATCGAAATATAACCGTGAAGTTTTCCATACCAATCTCTGCTAAGGAGCAAACCATAAAACGCAGGGATGTCGGCAATTAATATATCAATTCTTTGGACCACCCTGGGATCAGTTGATAATCTGATAGTAATTGAATTTATATCTCCTAAAACTTGTACCTTAGTTCGATCTAATTGAACAATATGGACTGCAAATTTCTGGGGCTCAATATTTAACTTAGAGCAAACCAAGGCTGGCATTATATTTGATGAAGCCCCTTGATTCTATCAAACAATTGTGCAAATTTCTATTATAGATCTCATAAGTCAAGAGGAAAGGAGGAGTATGAGAATTTGACCTATCCCCAATTAAAACAACATCAGTAGCATCTACTTTATCTGATGATGGCTTACCTGATCCTCTAGCAGCCTTGGATAATACACCAATTGGAAGAGGAGAAGAAGGTACTGCATTTAATTCTTTAAGAAGCAACTTTTGTTGATGTTTGACCTTGCTAAGTTCATGTAAAGAAATATTTGCTCGAGTCTTCTCCATGGCTTCCACGATGTTATAATCCATGGAATCGGAAACTACTAGCGTTTTAGATGATGGGGGAGGATTGGAGGATGATGGTTGATTATGGGGAGACACAACTGGAGTTTTCTTTGTAGGAGCTTTGTCTTTAGTAACAGGAGTTAATTTTTTCTTCTTAGAATTTACTTTATTAGGCTCTGCTATACTTTTTCTTTTGGTATTTACCAGGAGAGCTTCCTATTCACTTTCATTATCAGAGTTGGGTAAGATAAAGTCCCACATTCCATGACCTTCAAATGTTTCATATTATTCCATTTCTTCAATTGATAACACATTGTCTTCATCTTCATCGTCATCCAGATCAGATTCTGCATTAGATATAGCATTAGGTGGTTTAGGATCAGTTGGTTGATTTATTTTAAAGTTCCTAAATGGTCTTTTGGTAGAAGTTTCAACTACCTGCTTCTTTATTTCAACCATTTCATTAGACATAGTTTTAAGAACTTTTATAAACCTTCCATGTCATATGGATCCTTGATTTATTTTTTCTTTGATTCATCCCTAAAGGTAACTTTTTTGGATATCCTTTCTTCTCTAGTGTTTTTCTTTTCCAAAACTAGAATACGTTTTTCAACAACGATTGCTTCCTTCATATTCTATGCTAATGTTGATTTAGCAGCCCTATCAATGAAAATGGCTATGTTTGGAGGCAAGCCATAAATATACCATTCATTCTGGACTTCTTCATTAGGCTTGGATGTCGCAGGAATTTTATTCAATAGTTTATTGAAGCGGGAGTTGAAGTATTTGATGGGTTCCTTTGATTCATATTTAAGATTGGAGAGATCATTGATCAAAGTTGCTGTAGACCTATCGTCTCCAAACTTAGTTAGAAATTGCTCCTGGAAAGCATCCCAGTTATTGATAGATCTTGGTGGCAACGAAAAGTACCATGATCCTGCTGCTCCTTATAGAGTGTATGGAAATAATCTAACTACAACATCTTCTTCCATTACTCCATTCATGTTGATTGATAACATGAAATTGTTTATATGTTATTCTACTAACATGCCAATGTCAAGATTAAATTTTGGTAACCATTTCTCAGGATGTGCTGGTAATTGGCTCAAAGATGTAGGCATTCTGACAGCTCCTGATTTGGTCCATGGCCTTGGCTAAGGTTGATTATGTGCCATCGTTGAGCTAACAGTAGAAGAGGGTGAAGAAGCAGTTGAAAGCGATTGGGTAGAGAACGTTGAAGTTTCTGTTCCTGTTTGGACTATGATTTGATGTTGGGAAATGGATGGATGACATTGCAATGGTATGGATGGAATAAATGATGATGATGACAAAGTCTCACTATTAGATTCTGATGGTGTCTTCCTAGCCCTTTTTCGACTTGGTAGAGCGAATTCAACTAGTGGAATACCAAGTTTTTCACTCATTGCTCTAGTAAGCGGCTGCAATGGGATATATTCTGAAGTCACACTGCCTTGGGATAACTCAGATTCTTCTTGGGATATTGAAAACCCCTGGAGTTTATGAATAAAAGACTGTACTTCAAGGGGTTCAGGAGACAAATTATCTAGTGTGTTTAGGATTTGAACAATGGGTGTTGTATTATTCTTTTCAACTTCTCTCTTAGGAATAAGAGATTTAGAATGTGAAGGAGAAGTTGGAGGAGATGGTGAGGGAGTTTTACTCTTAGAATGGCCTGTGGATTTAGATTTACTCACCATTCATAGTTAGGCCCTCCTTCTAGTGCCAAAAATGTTGATGCCTCTAAAATCGTAGCACCAACATTGGGGATAACCACCTGGTCCGGACCTCAGTACATATCCTTTTCCGTTTGGAGTGGTGGCTCCGACTAGATGTTATGGGACCAGTTTCCCAATAATTTATGGTTTGATGAATGAGTGTTTTAAATGTATAACAAGGATGATAGGTGATTTAATCTATAACTCTAAAAATATACACGTATATCTATATAACCTGGGTAATCTTATAACAATACGATTTTTGATAATTCCTAGTAGACAAATAATCATATAGATGTTTTACTTATCCATAGGAACATTTATTTAAATAATGATTACTTTGTTTAAGAAACTAAACAAAGTAATTATGAAAACATATCGCATGACCTACTGGTATTTATTGCTGAAATATATCTTTAATATAACAATTCTAAATTGTTCAGAAGTGACTCAATATAGAATTGCTTGAAGCATGTCAATACATCAACAATAGAAAATTAAATGAAATGCTAATTACATAAAGAACAAGACAAAAAAAACAGTGATAGAAATTCCACATGCATTTTAGTCTTGATATGTAAGTAACATTCTGATTCCACCCTTTTATTCCAGAAACTTCTAGGAGATACAAAAATATAGCTCTTGAAAAAGTTCTTTCACAAAAATTTGAAACCTTGATCCACTTCTTATAAAAAATAAATTAAGAAGTGCAGAAGTACAACTTCTCAAGTCTAGTTTTTATACAAATTGAAGACTTTTTTCCAATAACATGAAAGGGTTTATATAATAGAATTAAAACAAACTGTCTACAAAAATTGTTGAGAGTTGTTGGAACCGCCAACATTAAAATCTAGGATTTTAATTGTAAAAATAGTAATGCAATTGCATCTGAAAATGTTCTTCATATCTATTTCTTCTCCTGTATTTGCAACTGACAAATTGAAAGCATGTTTTGAATTTCTGGAGGGTGACTCATCCTGGAGTGTAGTTGTCTCGTGTATGTGGCATCTGAAAGCTCGGGGATCATGCAATCAACAACATCGGCAAGGAATTTAATAGTCATCTGTTGGCTGTGCGGCTTAACCAAAAAGGACTAGTACGCATCCCAGTTAAGTCTTTGTATTCCGTTGAGTTGTTCATCTTTGGTGGCCAAATCTTGCTTCCATTGATTTTCTAACACTTTCGCCTTTGGAAGATTACCTAGGGAAAAATCGGAAATTAAATTGGCTCCATATAAACCATAATTTATCATTTCAATCACATTATTCATTGTAGACCTAGTGTTGGCTTATAGGGGCTTGACCCAGGTTTGGAAGAGTTATTTAGCCCAACAAATCCCATAGCTACTAGCCCTTTCGGCAATAGCCCATGAAGCGCTAACTGAGTTCTCACCCAAGGTAGCAGGGGAGGGTGATGGAACTAGGTTTCCGCACCCTTGGGATGCCTTGATGTGGTCTAGAGGTTTCACACACTGTTCCATGGCTTCACGCCACTCTGCTTCGTGCAGATCTAGTCCCCGAGTACTCCTTAATACTTATTAATGCGCTGTTTATAGATTCAATCTACTTTTTATGGTATTTAAGCAAACATTTATTAGAATTAACCAGTTCACACACTTAGAATAGATACAGATTCACATATATTCATAACATAAGCAAATGCACATAGATCAAATAGTTATATTAACCATACATTAGCCAGATCCATGATAATTCATATTTAACACAGAATTTTAGAATCAACTTATCTTTATTCAATTTCTTCACCAATACATCCAGATCTATCCTGCGCACTCAACTGTAGAGGTCCATGCACACAGCTGCGGACTCTTCCAGGCCTCTACGCACATAGTTGCAGAGCCTCTATCCACTACCCAATACCCTCAACTTGGACTTACAGATTCTTCAAGACTTTTCTTCTCAAAAACCCATTACATATCAGATCTAAGATTACATACCAAAAAGCTACCTTCTACCCATAGGGCCTCACTCTATTTATACCTTCCTATGGTCCGCATACTGACTTATTTCCTATTATTCTATATTATTTCTTGGACATACAACCCTTTGACTTGACCTTTTACATTTCGTGATCCGTGCATTCCGCGAAGTCTTTACCCTATCTCTACCCAAAATTTTGGGCTTTGTGCCCCATGACTATTACGTGGGGCTTCTACTACCCAACAATCCCCCAACACAATCATCATGACTCGTCCTGAGTCACTCAGCTGGTGCAGGAATCTTCGCGCAGAGTTTGGTTAACATCTTCTGGATGTCGCAGGTTCCTTCAACAAATTCTGCTGCGAGCCTCTGTACCTGTTCCAAGTGAGCCGCTCATGCATCCCTATCACTTGTAGTTGCTTGCTCATTATCACATACTGCCTGCATATGCACTAACTTGCCTTCAATAGTTGTAGAGACACTAAACGCTTCATCGAGGCAAGGCTAGATGCGTTCTTTAACTACTGCCTCCTGTTGCCGCACTGCGTCAACTTGGGCCTTAAGAGCTTAGGGCTCCTTCATTTTTTCCAACCACTATGTGATGGTGACCATGTGTGCAGCCCCTCAAGCAATGTCATAGGCCTGTTATAACTCGCGTGCCTCATTTTCCACTTGTTGGATGGTTGGGTCCTCCTGGAGGGATGTGAGCATAACGAGAGACTGATCTAGTAGTCCCGAGCATTCGCGGACAATGCTCCTCATTGTTTCCAATCTGGCTTGAATTTCACTACGGCGCCGTTCTTGTTCTACCAGAGGTGTGGGTGGCTATGCCTTGAGGCAGGTCTCTGCAATTTGTAAAGTTAGTTCCCCCTGGGCTCTTGCGGCCTCCTCTTGGGTCATACGAAATCCGGCTACCATGTGCTGAATCTTGGTAGCTGTTGGGAGGTCTTCGAGGATGGCTAGCTCCAGTACCATGCTACACGCCTCCATCACAGCTTGTTCTACTTCCCGGTAGCATGTGGCCAAGTCATCATGCTGGAGAGTGACCTGTTCTAACTTTTCCTTTTGCTTTGTCAAGGTGTGGAAGGCGCGACCTTCCCTGGCACGAAGCTCATTAGTTACCCCCTCTTGCAGTTGGTATAGTATTTCCCTAGACAGGGTGGCCAGATTTAATCCCCAACTACGTTCTTCACTTGCGGCTTTAGCTAGGATAGCGCCTGCTGGCAACAGTAGGGTGTTTGGTGTGTGCGTGCATACCATCTGCTTGGCAGTGGCTGTATCTTCTGCTGGCTGTAGGGTGACCCTGCCCGAGGGTCGCACCTATAATGCCTGCAACTACGCTCAGATCTCCCCCAACACAGTTGTCTACTCGGTGATTAGTTCGGTCAATGCACTGGTGGGAACATTGCTTGCTAGCTGGCTATTGTCAATGAATTCTTTTTCCAGAGCCTTCGTTGTTTTGGGTTTTTTCTTGTGGCTGATGATTTCTTATCGCGTAATCACTTGAGGGTGGTCCTACATCTCCATTTCCTATTGTGGGTCCTATTCCAAGTCCATTTCCTGATCTGCCTGGTTCTCTTCTGCTGTCGGGCTCTTGGTAGCCTCCTGCTGCGAAGTGGCCTATTGTTCCTGACGTGTCTTTTCTACCAGTTGAGTGAGTCGCTGCTAGCATTCCTTCTTCTGCTGTTAGGCTGCCATCTTGTCAAAAATAGCCTTTTCGGGAGCACGCCATTCTATAAGCCATGCTGCTAATGCCACGTAAATGGCATCATCTGTTGTAATGAATGGAAGTGTGACCCATGATCACTTTGGATCCTTTCATGCTCAAATATACAAGTGATGCATGTCTACTTTGAACTCGGTCGTGCTTTGAAAATTATTATAGATCATGAGAGACATCCGTGGTCTTCGAGAAATCCGTGTTCGTATATTCCCTTCCATGGAGGTCCACAAAGCTTGAATTTCAGAAACCCTTGTTGTGTCCTTTGTAGCCCAGAGCAAAATATACCGCACTGCTTTGGGTAGGCTATCTTCAATGTTGGGAAACTAGCTCTCCTGTGGCAATTCGCCTGTAACCAGAAGGATTGATAAGAACAACCATGCATAATGAAATGTCTTACCTTTGTCCTGTACTTCTTGATAGTTGGTCAAAAATTTGTCGCATAAAAATTGTGCCTTATTGAACTGAACCCCTTCGGCGCACTGCCCCACCAGCGCAATGACAGGAGCTGCTACCTCATCTGCGCGACACTGCCTCATGAGTTTACCAGCTAGTAGCTAAGTGGCGACTCATACCACGTGGTCATTGATGCTTGCTATGACATACCCTCTCTTTCCTTTCTTCAGCTGGTATTTCGCCTTCATTGTTTCGGTGAGGCCTACCTCACTACTTGTTCCTGCTATGTCTGTGGGGTCATTCTCTTTAAGTGGCAGGTGCATAATTCGGTGGATTAAGTCGGTTGTGATCGGGATTGCCTCTTCCAACCAGAGATATCCATCATGTATGAGATAGAGCAGCTGTCGGATCACAAATATGGTGATGGTCGTGTGGTGATAGTGAGGTATCCACCTGAGATTCAGTAGTCCTGCCTTCTCCACACCTAGTAACCACTTCTATGGCAATAACTTGTCTTTGGAAAATTCAGGGAACTTGTCGCTATCTGCAAGGTCCCAATATTTGAACTTGATGCTTGGAACGCGCCCCATCGGCAACCCTTCGAACCTTATGTCATCCAGAAGAAGCGAGCTCTAGAGCATAGTCTTTGCAGCATCCACATCCTTCGGTATCTTGGTCGTCCCAGTCCACAGAGAAATATATGAAGGTAGTGACGGAAGTTGGAACGCAACATCTTCTTCCTTAGCCTGTGCGTCGATTTGATCAATTAGGGCTTGTAGATCATTATCATCCTTAGCGGGTTCGGTGGTGACTGCTTTGCCTTTGTCAACTGTCGACTATTTGTTGAATCTTGGTGAGGCCTAGACTATTCCTACCATCTACTTGTTCTTCCTGGGTTGTGGTGTGCATGGAGACTTTGGAACTTTGGGAACCTGAGTCACGTCCTCAGGCTCTTCCTGATTTAGCTGCAGTTCCTCTACGACCCGTGCTCGGGTGTCAGCCATGGTACTCATGGGGTGCCTGGTAGCTGAGAACTCGCGGCTCTTCGCTGGTTCAAAGTGCCAATATTCCAGTGTCGTCCCCAAAATATGAGATTTGAAAAATCCCTTTCCTCCTTTTCCAGTTTATTAGTGGCGTCTATTCAGCAGATCTTTGCGTATCTACTCCAAAACTCTCGTCTTAATGTCCCACCACCCACTCCTCTCTAACGTAACCTAAATTTCTTGTCATGAAAAATGTTGCTAGGGTCATCTTTCAACTTTTCCCTGCGGTAGTGCAATCCTTTGGGCGCAGCTGCGATCTTGTGGACTGAATGACTTTGTAGAGAATCTTTTTTCCATGCCGTCTGCTCACAGATTTGTTTATAGTCCCAGGTGTTCACACCTTTGGTGCGATTTCTCAACTTCCTTGGTAGCCCGGGCTGCAAGCACCTCTGCATTGTCTGAGTAGCTAGTCTGTCGGTATGCACCGTTATGGGGGGTGTTTTCTTTCGTAAGTGCAGGCACAACCATGATAGCAGGGTCACAGCTTGTTCCTGTGCTGCGGGATACCCGACCTAGCCTAATTCCTTTATGTGCAGATTGGTGTGGCTTTCATGGGTGCCACGACATGTTACTTTGCTGAATCCATCCCTTCTTAGCACACTTTTCTTCCTTGGCCGTACCCATAGTTTATTGATGTGGCAGCGCCTACGGCTACCCTATTTTTTCTAGGCTCCCTTCTGTCATCTATTACAGGACCATCGAACCCGTGATATCCGAAACTTCCCTGATTCCCTGCTGACCTTGGCATCGACAGCTCGCAAACCGGTTTGCTGTAGTGGCTTTGGGCTACTAATTTTAAGCTAGTGGGGTGTCTGCACCTCATACACCTGCAGCCTATGCTGGCGAGGGATGCTTACCTCAGTTCGCTCTCCCATTCATGCGTGCACTTGCCTCCGACATCCACGCCATTTTCTTCACATCTTTGGAACTACACCCTTTCCTGAAGCAATGGTTGCGCATGGTGACTCCACGGATACTTCTGGTAGGTTTGTTCTCTCCTTCGTCGATTCATACTGATCAGCTGACTACTCCTTTTCCCCTATTGTCACCATCCTGTTACAATTTAGTGTGGTTATTTCATTCAGTTGGTTTTGTCGTCGTTCAATCTCTTCATCTGAGTTTGATGTGCAGGAACTATCACGGTCCCATGAGAGTCTACCGTCTGCTTTTGGACTTATCTGTCCTGATCTTGCGCTATAATTTGGTAGATACAGTCCAATTCACCATCACTGTCTTTGTCATGCACTAGCTCAGTATAGCATGCCCCTTCAGTTGGATCAAACAGAACCACTACGTGGAGAGATTTCTTTTCGAATATCATTTTTTGTTCCTTGAGGTTGATGACTCCATTCATATTTGTTGCCCAATCTATCCCTAACAATGTAGGATATCGGTTACTATCGTCCACAATTTCTATGACCTCAAAATCAGTTTGTGTGCTAGCGCCATCGATGTCTACTGTAACCTTATGCAGTCTTCCCATGGGTAGGATCTTTTGTTGCTTAGCCATCTGTAACTAGATTGGGAACCATTATAGTGTGGGCCTACCCATGCGCTCCCAAGTCTGTTTTGGTAGGACATTCGCTTCGTACCCCAAATCCAAAATGACCTGGTCCATCTCATAGTCTCCAATCTGGATAGTCAATCGCATTTCCCGCCCAGTGTGCAAAGCATGCTTGCTTAACTTCCAGACCATTCACGGTTCGTCCACTCCCACGCAGCGAGTTATCAATTCTTGTAGTCCCTTCACCACCTTAGCATCCCTGAGTAACTTCATGCATGTTTCCAAGAAGGTGGTTAGTATAGAAGTATCCTTCTCCAGTCTAAATTGATCCTTACTGTCTGAAGTAGAAGCTTCCGTGAAGTTCTTCTTAGCTTCCATAAAGGTTTTCTTTGCACGCTCCAAGTCAAACTCTGGTTATTTTGAGGGGGCCTTATGGACCTAGGTATCTGCCTTTGGCTGCTTCCCCTTCTGAGCATCATATTTATGTTAGGATCTTCTGCGTGTGGTTCAGCCTTCATCATCTGGACGTTCTGAGTAGGGTTAGCCAGAAGCACCCCCTTTTCCTGCATCTGAGCAATCATCATGGGGCAATCAACTTCTTCATGATCAAATTGAAAACAGTAAGGGAAACATGCTTTGGTCGGGTTTGTGCAATCACACGCGTAATGCCCTGGTCCTCCATAATTATAGCAAATTAATTGTCCCCATCCCCGTCCAAGTCACATTCCCCTGCGGCCCCATCCGCGTCCTTGGTATCCTCCTCACGTGAGTGGTGCAATGGGATCCTGCCTGCGCGCCTCCATCTGCATCCTATAAGCAGGTGTTCGATCCATCAACATCTTGTAACTACAACAATTTCTTTCATCGTGGCCCACCATCCTATAGAAGTTACAAAATAATTATTTGGGGGGGGTTGTCTTAGGTTTAGCAATAGGTTACAATTGTTCGTGGCATGCTTTCCTCCCACCTGATAGATTGCACACCAGAGTGCGGGCATCGTGCTTGGCCCAGCTTGTACCTCTGGTCGCAACGGTATTGGTCCCCCTCCTACCACATAGTTCACGAAGATCGAACAGTGGTCCTTATCGTGGCCCTGGCCCTTACATTTGATACACCACACCTCTTCCCGTACTTCTGTCTAAGGCACCTGCCCTTGTTTCAAACTTCACATTTCTAGACATAGGTTTTGTATTTGCACTTGGATTTGTTGTACTCCCAACCCTGGATCTTGTATTGGGATTTCGTGCAACCTCATTGCTATCTCCAACGCTTCAGCTTGGGTTGAGATCTTTTGTTGTGACAGAGCCATCCTCAGATATGGTGTCAATGACACGACAAACCATGTGTAGTGCTACACATCCGACAGTGTCATGTTGGCCTCGCAGATGGTGCTTTTCAATCTCTGATCCAGATCCCATGGGGTTTGACCAAGTAACATTGCGATTTCCTTGAACCCAATAACTGACTATGCTTCTGACTTTGGTCACCCAAATTCCTTGTTTAGCGCCTCATGGATTACTGCTATTCCCTCATTTGGATGATAGCTTGAGTATTTCATGTACCAGGTCAACGCGCGGTCCTGCAGCGTGGTAACTAAGGTATCCTTATTGATGTTATCATCTATGATGCCTAGACCGTCCCATACACACTTTATTACAAACCAGAACTGACCTAGTTCCTCATTTCCTATGCCCTTAAATATCGGCAGCTGGACTGCATCCCAACTTTTGGTGGTGGAGGAGATGAGGGTGGTGTCGGTGTGGATGGGTTTGATGTAGGTGAAATGGGGGGTGGCATGGATGGAGGTGGTATCAGTGGGAAGCACTCCGTAATCAACTAGACTGCACTTCTTGGTGAGAACCTTGTAAGATCCTCCTCGCTCTCCTGTGAAATAGAAATCCGAGGACTATTCTCTACCCCTCTCGTCCCTCAGTAACCTCTTCTGCTCCGCATTACTGCAGACATCAATAGACGCGCATAATCTGTTTTTCACACAACAACATCTTAATCCAAGTATTCAATGATTTGATATACTTACCCCGCAGTCCTTGCAAAAATCACCTTTCCGCTTTACTGTAACTCACAGTTGTATCTATCGCAAACTCAGTGTTAAATCCTCCTACTACCCAATCTAGCCAATGATCTACTGCGCATGTGATTGTATCTTCGGTGGCTTCTAGCCTGCGCACCAGTTCTGGAGTCCACACAATAGGCTGATCTAATCTGCACCTTCCCACACTGTTAGTTAACCTTGTTATCCACTCGTAAAGCTCTACCGGAAATTTCATGAAGAAGACCTCATGGATATCTATGTATATATAGTGGTCCAACCAATCTTCCTCTGATATCTGTGGATTTCTATTTTCCTGAACCGCGAACTCATGGAGCTTCAGATCCAACCACTCTTTGAGCTCTTTCTTTGTAGGGTTTTAGTGTTCCAACATCAGTCACCCCTTAGGCAGATCCTGGTCTTGGCAATGGAACCATTTTTTGGCTTATAGGGGCTTGACCCAGGTTCGAAAGTGTTATTTAGCCCAACAAATCCCGTAGCTACCAGCCCTTTCGGCAACAACCCGCGGAGCGCGGACTGAGGTCTCACCCGAGGTAGTAGGGGAGGGTGTGGGAACCAGGTTTCTGCACCCTTGCGATGTCTTGATGTGGTCTGGAGGTTTCGCGCACCATTCCATGGCTTTGCTCCACTCTGCTTCACGCAGATCCAGTCCCCGAGTACTCTTTAATACTTATTAATGTGTTGTTTATAGATTCAATCTACTTTTTATGGTCTTTAAGCAAACATTTATCAAAATTAACCAGTTCGTGCACTTATAATAGATACAGATTCACATATATTCATAACATAAGCATACACGCATAGATCAAATAGTTATATTAACCATACATTAGCCAGATCCGCGATAATTCAGATTTAACACAGAATTTCAGAATCAACTTATCTTTATTCAATTTCTTCACCAATACATCCAAATCCATCCTTTGCACTTAGCTGTAGGGGTCCGCGCACACAGCTATAGACTCTTCTAGGCGTCTGCGCACACAGCTATAGACTCTTCTAGGCGTCTGCGCACACAACAGTAGAGCCTCTATCTACTACCCAATACCCTTGACTCAGACTTATAGACGCTTCAAGAATTTTCTTCTCAAAAACCCATTACATATCAGATCCAAGATTACATACCAAAAAGCTACCTTCTACCCATAGAGCCTCGCTCTATTTATACCTTCCTATGGTCTGCAGACCAACTTACTTCCTAATATTCTATATTATTTCTTGGGCGGACAACCCTTTGACTTGACCTTTTACATTTCACGCTCCATGCGTTCCACAGAGTCTTTACCCTATCTCTACCGAAAATTTCAGGCTTTGTGCCACATGACCATTACGCAGGGCTTCTACTACCCAACACCTAGCCCTGGAGGTAGCCCTTTTTTCCTTTATCAGCTATGTTTCCCACTCCGAAAACAATATTTCTTTATGTGACTCTTGAATTTTTGGTAGGTTAGCAGCTATTCCTTCTACCGTGCTTTGCCAGCAGAGGTAATTTGTGACCTTCTCGTCTGCATCCTCAAATTCTAATCTAGTATTAACTGCTTCATCAATTAGTGATGTAGTTAAGATGCATAATGGGTCAATAAGAGATATTTTATGGAAAAGTAGATTGAGCTATTGAGATAAGGCTTTATTTGCTTCTAGGGCTTCCTTCTTAAATTCCTCAACCTTGGGACAATCTCTGAACTATTCTATACAGAGTTGTAGCTATGTGATTTTCTCCTCTTTAGTCTTGATTTCTTGTTGATGTGTCAATTGAAGTTGTTCGAGCTTTGAGACAACTGTTGTTGTTTTTGGATGGCATGCTGGTCGATCTTCTGTTTCTCCAGGTTTAATTTTTCCTCAAGCTGCTCATTCTTTTGTTTTTCTTCTACCAACTGTTCTTCAAGACGATTAATTTTTTGTTCTTTTACTGCTACCTGTTCCTCAAGCTGACTAATCCTTTTATCCTTTCCCTTGAACAATTGGTTAAGCTCAGTTTCCTTATCAATTTTGGTGGCTATGTATGCCCCTACAAATTAAGATAACTTAGTCAAATCCTCAGAAGGATTGACTTCTAAATCCTTCCATAAAACATTCGTAAATTCAGATTGAGGAATTGTGGAGGATGTCTGGTCTATTTTCCTCTTTTTTCTTTGTCTTTTGACTATAGCCCTATTTTTGGGACTGTAAAATACATCCAATGGTGGTATTTCCTCAATATTCAATATAGTTTATCCTTAAGGGTTTTTAGGAATTATTTCAATCTCTTTCTGAGCTATGTCTTTATTGGGTGTTACTTCAATCGCACTATCAGGAATGGTGGGTCGTTGAGTCATGGGCGATGTTGATGTGGTAATGTTTTGGGGGTCACTCTGGTTTTTGATCTGCTGATCAAATTGCTCCAATTATTTTATCAAGATGGGGTCAATAAGAACATTTGTGCTAAGGGGTTCACAGGTCTTTCCACCTGTTTCCCCTTCCCTGGAAATCTCTTCAATAGTCTTCTCCCCGCTGTGCTCTGATTGCTAAACAATAGGGCTAGTATTTAGTAAGTCTAGAGGTACTGATAGTAACCTCTGTGTCCTATATTCCATGAATTTTCCCATCTTCTTGGATCCCAATTTGAATCTTACCAGATGACTTACTTGTGAAAATAATTCTACTGAAGAAAATAAGTCATCAAACTCATCCTTCTCATGTATAAATTTACTAATTTTCACTTGACTGGTGAAATTGTAAGCGACTTTGTTTGGATCATATTGTCTTTTAGGAATTACCGCTAGACCCAGATCCTTTGTTTTCTCTGCCTCTTTCTCAACATGTTTAAAATCATGCAATGTGTAAGTGCCATAGCAAAGGGGAAATGGAGGCCATACTTGTTTCTTAGAATCTCTAAGGTTTCTAGACATCCCTTTTTCCACTATCTGGTGTGCTATTTCCCTAGCTAATAGCTTATCTAGAATGCAGAGTGGAAGGATGTAAGGGTCTGTAATACTGCCAAAAATCATAATATAAGTGAACTTCTCCTCCCCGAACGAACTTCCGATTGAAGTTTAGTCAATGCTAACCTCGTCAGACAACTGAGGAGTAGTTTTATTAAAGATGTCTTGATGGACAGGGAAAATGAAACCATGACAAATATTGTATAAATTATTTTTGTAGTTAGACTTCCATAAATATTTATGATAAATATGAATGGGGCTTCGATCCCAAACAATCCATTTCTAGCATAGAATGGGAAAGTCGGAATTAAAACAGATTATGTCCATTATGTAGGCGCTCATATAGAATGGGGGCACAATTTTGGTGGAGACAAATATGTTCCTTCTATAATCTAGTATTTGACTGGCCATTTTATCTGATAGAATGGTTTCCCAATCCATAATAAAGGAGTTGATTGCTACTTCTATTAATGGAACCATTTCTATGGAAAATCTAGCAGAATCGGAGCTTCCAAAGAGCCTACATACCATAGTAGCAACATAACAATACGGAGAAGCTAAGGAGTCCACAGAGTACATACCAGAGGATTAATGTTTATGCTTGTTTGGAAAATGTCTCCATTGTTTGATAGGGTCTGACTCTATGTCATTCTCCTTAGCGAAAGCTTCTAGGAATGATTTTTTGTAGTGTCGGTGGGGATCCGGCAAGTGACACATTCTCGTCACATCTTCATGTTTGAATGTACCAAACAACCTCCCATTGGATGTGAAGAAAGCTCTGTCTGTGATATTAATACTTTTGATTACCCATCTCACTAGATCATTATATGGTAAAACTTTTGCTCGGGTTGATATTATATGGAGGAAGAAGCTAGCCAAATCGTTCAGCGTGCTCTCTGTTTGATCAGTTCCATCAGCTGTTGCTTCTTCTTCTATCTCCATTGGATTTTCTACTTCAACTAAAGCATATATGCCTTCCCACTTTTACCAAGGCGTTGACAGGTAGTATTTGCAATTACCACCAATTTTGCTAGTCCTTCTTCCACTGTAATGGGGGCCTTTGCCTTTCGAGATTTCTTAGACACCTTGCCCAACTATGTGATTCTGGATCAACTCTGCTAAATGAGGAAGAAGAGCGTAACAGTCGAAAAGCATGAGAGGAGATAATACACAAATTACAGACCAAAAGAAATTATGCGCATTATATGCCAAATATCTTATATTGTACATAGCTACCACAGATGAAATCCTTAAAGGACTTAACCGTAATTTTTCCTTAATGTTTTACCATAACTTCCAATGTAAAACTTTAATGCTAAAGCCATTTGTCGCATCACAAGTTTTGTAATGGTCCTTTTTAGAATAGGTGTTGTGACTCTGCGATTTGTGATTAGCGATTGTATTATTTTAATATTTGTGTAATAATCATGTATCGCAAATCAGGAGTTACAAATGCCACGTCTAAAGGTATGTTTGCACGATTACAATTGTGATGAGTGTTGAGCTGGCATGTGAAGACGGCAGGTTTCAAACTTAGAAAATCACGTTATTTCTTTATAATAAATTTATCCCTATATCGCATGTATTCATAGTATTTTATAACTCGCTTTTATCGAGAGCACAATATGTGATAATTAAATCGCATCGGAAGATTTCAATGGAGTTTTTTGGATGCTTCCCTATGAATCAGCGATATGCGATTGCGATAGCCTTATCGCATCACAAGATTTCAATGAAACGTTATAAGTCATCCCTTGGGATATATGATGTGTGTGACATGATAGTTTTATCACATCGTATTTATAAATGGCTTACTTTGATAAAACTTCGCGATGAGGGTTTTATTATGACTCTAATCGCATTGAAGTTTTCTAAATGGATGTTCTTGGGTTCTAAAGGATTGCGATTTGCGATGAGCGGCCCTAAACACTCATAAAGAAATTTTTATATGACTTTTGTTTTATTTTACTCAAAAGTTTTATTGCTTTTATTCATATTCTAAAGGGGACCCATTTCTTATTTGGCATTATAAGACTAAGATTTAAAAATTGAAAAGGGGGGGTTGTTGTATAGCACAACAGAAGGATGTACCAATTTATGCAAAAATGATTAAAGAATTTTGTTCTAAGAAACCTGGAAGAAAACCAAAGGATCCACTCACTATCAATGTCATGGGGAAATTATCAGATATAATGTTGAGAAATCCTACTCTAAGTTAAATATGGGGATCCAAGGAACCCTCTTCTTACCGTACAAATTAATGGAGTTGATATCCCAAATGTGTCGGTAGATCTAGGAACTGCAATTAATGTTATAACCTATGCAACTATACTTACCTTGGGCCTACTTAATCTTAAACCAACTCCTACAGTCTTAGAACTTGTAGATCGATCCACTATACGACCGATAAGGAAGTAAGAAGATGTGACTATCTCTATAGATTCGTGGTAGTACCCTATCGATCTTCTGGTGCTGCATACCCAATCTCCAGCTGGGGGACATACTTTGATTTTAGGAATACCTTGGCTTGCGACCAAAGACGCTTATATTGGGTGTCGATCGAAAAATATGGTAATATCCTACAGGGAAATCACAAAGAACCTTATCCTTTATCCCCATGCAAAACTGAGTTTATCAGTTAAATAGGATTTACCTTAATGCAAAAATATTCACTTATGGAGGAGCCTAAACCTGAAAATGAAGACATTAGATCAATAGTTCCAACTCCATTTCTGATTCAACCTGTCAGTTATTAGAATTTGTTATGAGTTGCACCATTCATGAAACTATTGAACCAGAACTGAAGTTGAAAACATTCATGTTATTTCACCCCATAATAGTATTCCTATAGAAATCAATCTAGGGAAAACGTTGAATGTTAATCCTAACCTTTCACCTTCCCAGTCTGAACAGTTGTTGAAAGTCATTCGGGATTAGAAAGAAGCTTTCGCCTAGTAATGTCCAGATATGAAAGGAATCCCTGCTGATCTATGTACCCATAACATATACATAAAAGAAGAATTTTAGCCTGTTAGACAACCACAAAGAAGGATGAATCCTGCCTTAAAGAACATTGTCAAAGAAGAACTACATAAGCTACTAGATGTGGGGTTTATTTATCCAATCTCGTACAGTCAATGGGTATCCCACTAGTCATTTCTTCGAAGAAAAATGGCAAGTGGTGAATCTTATGGATCTGAACTAGTTATTATTAAAAAATAATAAACTTAAACTAATAAAATATCTTATGGATTTGAACCAAAAAAATTGCGAAAGAAATTAGACCAAATTAAATAAGGGTAGAATAAATTAGATAAAACAAATAAGATGAAAAAATCAATAAATTTAATGAGAAAGGTGATGGATAACATGCTTCCATGATTGACTTAAATTGAATCCATATTCTCTATTGAAATTATTGCGGTGCTTCTAAATTTCAAGAACTTCCCTGATATTGCAAGTGTTGTAAAAAGGAACACTGACCAAGATTTTGGATTGATCAAATAAAACAAGGTTTTTTGAATTAAAAGAATGTTCAACAATGGTTTAATTAGATAAATGGAGATGTTTAATATCAGTTATATTCTCCTTCAAGCAATATTTGAAGGGACGACCAGTTTGACCAATATAAGGTTTCATTCATGAGCGGGGAATTTGGTAAACCCTTGAACATAACATAGGGTTAAACATATCTTTTGCTAACTGAAACATCTGTCTAAGAGTTTTATGAGGTTTAAATGTGGTCTTAATATTCCTTTTTGAAAATATTTTTGAAATGAGGTCAGTGGTCCCTTTAATATAGGGAAGAGAGACTTGACCTTGGGGAGGAGAGGGGGGAACAGACTGGGATTTGGGATGGGAAACATCATGAAATTATTTATGAAATTGAGAAGGGGTGTACCCATTGGATTTGAAAGATTGGAAATTATGAGACTTTTCTGAAAACTCTCATCTTTTCCAAGATTTGAAATCCACTAGTTGCACCCCTTCTCGAATTCGTAAATCCTTTCATGATTTTTAAAGGGACCACTAACCTTATTTCAAAAACCTTATCAAAAATGAATATTAAGACGAAATTTAAACCTCACAGAACTCTTAGGCAGATGTTTCGTTCAGCCAAAGATAAGTCTGACCCCATGTTATGTTCAGGGGGTTACAAAATTCCCTGCTCATGTGGGAAATCATATACTAGTCAGACTAGTCTTCGCTTCAAAGCTTCCTTGAATGGGAAAATAGTCAATACTAACCATCTCCATTTATCTAAGTCAATTATTGTTGAACATTCTTGTAATTCAAAATACCTTGTTTCCTTTGATCAATCCAAAATCATGGCCCATGTTCATTTTTACAACACTCGCATTATCAAGGAAGCTCTTAAAATTAAGAAGCACTCTGATAATTTCAATAGAGAAGATAGATTCAAATTAAGCCAATCCCAGAAGCCTATTATCCATCACCTTTCTCATTAACTTTATTCATTTGTTTAGATTATTTATTTTATCTAATTTATTCTACCATTGTCTAATTTGGTCTAATCCCTTCCACGTTTCTTTTTATTCAGATCTATAAGATATTTTATTAGTTTAATTTTATTAATTTATTTATTTTACTATTATTTATCATAAATAATTCTTTTTTTCCTCCTAAAAAGGAAAAAAGATCCTCCTCTTTAAATTCTTAAAGTTTATTTTGAAAATTTCTCCCTCTTTTTAATTCTTTGGTTATTTAAATTAATTTTATTATTAATGTGAATTTTATTAATTTAGTTATATTTTTATTTATTTTATTGTTAATCATATATTTCCTTTCCTTATTATTATTTGATTGACTCTAATCATACATATCTATATCTATATACATATATTAAAAAAATTTCTTGTTAATTATTTTTAATAATTAATTTCTTTTTATTTTTCACCCACTTATTCTTTAATTAATTATTGATATTATTCTCATTATTAACTAGAAAATTAATTAAAAAAAAAATTATTATTATTTTTTTTAGATCTATAGTTTTATTATTATTTTTTGTCAATTTTTAAATCAATATAATTTTCTTTTAATCTGATTATAAACATAATTATGTAAATATATAAATTAAAATATTTAAATTAAAAATATTTTTTTATTAATTATTTTTTTAAAATTAAATTACAAAATATATTATTATTATTAATTAATTTTTTATTAATTAATATTCTTACTTATTCCCCCTTTTTAAGTTCACCCTTAAGGACTATTTTTGAATAATTTCATTACTTTCGCTAACGGCTAATTTATTTCCTTTCTATTTAAGGCTAACCAACACTTGCATGTTATCATTCAATACTCTTTGGTCCCTTATGATGGGTGGAGGGTCCACTTGAAATATTGGACAGGATATTAATCTTATACACATTTCCATCTGTTAATCCTCTACGAATATGAATAATTGTTGAAATCTTCAATCTATTATGGTCCACATTACCAACAACATGTAGAAAATCTGATGGTAGGTTAACCCGATAATGCAATATAAATCAAAGCAGAATACTATAACCTACTTCTACTATCAATTTGCGGAAGCTTAAAGATCGAGCTGAACAATATAACCAGAAGAAGAAGAATCAATGGCATAATACACATGAAAATACTTTGGGGAAAGCCTAAGCTAAAAACCCCACACTATTGTATTATCACACAGGTGGAAATACATAGGAATTATACAAAGTCGTAGCTCTCACAGCTAGCCAGCTCTCAGTACAATCCTCATAGAAGCTCACAGGCAATCTTGGCTTCTCTCCAGCCTTCCTCTCTGCCCTTGAAGCTCCTATTTCCTTGTGTTGTTCCTTGTGGATGATTTTCCTTTTGCCAAGTGGATGATCTCCCTTCAAAATTGAACAATCCTCAAGGATAACTCCTTGACTGCATGCATGAGTTTTCTCCATGAGAAAACACATGCAACTGATAGTACATTGTCCTTAACTTTAATCTCAACTGGGTCTTTCTCAAAATAGACATGCATGAGTTTCTGATGAGTGAATCTTCAATTAACTGGAGTAGCACTACTTGAGTGCATGCATGCATCAACTGACTGTTAACACACGCTTAGTTCCTCAAATAGTTTGGAACTAATTTAACTAGACTTAGTAAACTAAGTAAACTAATTACAACTCAAATATAACTCAATCTTATCTCCTTAATTTAAGGGAGAACTTTTGCATGACTTCATAAAGACTTCTAACTTGAATTTCTCCAACTAATTAATTTAAAATTAGTTAATTAATTATTTCCAAGTAGTTGTTAAGGCTAAATTTGATTTTAATTCACAATTTAATTCAAGGGAAAATTAAATTGGAATATTCTTGTTTCCATATTTCAACACTAACTCCCAACAAGAAAGGGATTATCTGTCACCCCAATCCTGTCTCTATGGAACTCGAATTTACACTTTGACAATGCCTTTGTCAAAGTGTCAACATCTTGCTCCTCTGTCGAAATATACTGCAGCAACATGATCCTCCTTGCTACACAGTCTCTGAGATGATGATACCGGATTTCGATGTGCTTGGACCTATCATGAAATACTGAATTCTTAGAGAGTTTGATACAACTCAGATTATCACAATAGATCACAGTTGGACCCATCCTCTGATCAAACAAACCAACTAAGATTTTCCACATCCAGATGGCCTCACTTGCTGCTTGACTTGCAACCATGTATTATGCCTCTGCTGAGCTGAGTGCAACCGACCTCTGTTTCCTGTTGTACCAAGAAACTACCACTGACCCAAGGTTGAAAATCCCTCTTGATGTGCTCTTCCGATCTAATGGACTCCCTACCCAATCTACATCAGTGAAGCCCTGTAGCTTCACTCCCTCTGTCTGTTTGTACCATAATCCATACTAAGATGTGCCTCTGAGGTATCTCAATACATGCTTTGCCGCCTTCCAAAACATCTTGGTAGGATGAACCATCGCTTGACTCAGCTGGTTCACCGCATAGCACAAATCTAGTCGTGTGTTCACTAAGTACATTAGTGAACCCACAAGCTGCCTATACACAGTAGCCTCTACCACTTCTCTTGAAGTAGCAACCTCCTTCCTCCAATTACCTGCTAGAGGAGTCTGCATGGGCTTGCACTTCTCCATGTGGAATCTCCTTAGTATCTCATTGGCATACTTACCCTGAGACATAAACAACTCCCCATCCTTCTGCCACACTTCCATGCCAAGGAAGTAATGCATGAGACCCACGTCTTTCATCTCGAATTCTCTTGCAAGGTCCTCCTTGAAATACATGATCAACTGATCATCACTAGTCCATATGAGATCAACAACATAAAGTACGATGATCAACAGCTTACCTTTCACCATGATGTGGTACAGGTTCACATCTGCTTCACTCTTTGTGAAGCCCAACCCGGTGAAGTAGTTGTCTATCCTGGTGTACAAAACACGAGGTGCTTGCTTCAGTTGGTATAATGCTCTCCTGAATCGGCACACATGCGACTCACGAGCGAAGGTCTCAAAACCTTCCGGTTGCTCTATGTACACCTCTTCCTCAATCTGGCCATTAAGGAATGCAGTCTTCACATCCATCTGATGGATCTTCCAACCCATATGTGCTGATAGGGTCAACATAGATATTATAGATGAGTACCTTGCGATAGGATCAAAAGTCTCATCATAGTCAATCCCCTCGACCTGTGAAAAGCCACAGGCAACAAATCTTGCCTTATGCTTCTCCACATTACCATCAACAGCTTGCTTTACCTTGTAAAGCCAACAGGAACTCACAACTGACTTGTTCCCTGGTCTTAGAACCACGTCCCAAACACTGCTACAAACTATGGAGTCATACTCCTCCACCATAGCATCAACCCAAATCAGTTGCTGCACTACTTCCTCAAAGGAAGATGGCTCGGTCTCAAGACATTCCCTAACAAGGGCCATGTATCCAGTGTACCTCTCAAGTGACCTCCTTTGTCTGTGCTGAGAAGATGGTGCTCCCACATTCTCTCTCGCATCCACCAACAATCTTTCAGCTTCTCTTGTGCACTTTATTCCATCTCTGGAAGGCTCTGCTTGAGTGGATGTCTCAACTCCTCGAACCTCTGCATGCGGCGACTCCACGTCAGTCTGAGGATCCTCCTCCTTAGGAACCAATAGTTCCTCCATAGCCTGTAGTTGGAGCTCCCTCTCAAGGGAAACTCACATGGCCTTCTACTCATCAAACCTGAGATCTTTGCGAACCACTGTCCTCTGACTGGTAGGCAAGTACACCCGATAGTTGTGAGGTGTATCAGTGTACCCCACAAATATCCCCAACTCTGTTGTCGGCTTAAGCTTCTTCCATGCATCCTTTGTCACATGGCCATATACCGATGAGGCAAAGATCCTGAAGTGACCCACACCTAGTCTCTTATGGGAAAAAGCTTCCTCTGGTTTCTTCATCCCAAGTATGTGATGTGGGCTTCTATTCTGCAAATAGACCGTTGTGTTGAATGCCTTATCCCACAAGTGAAGTGGTAGGCCTTGGTCATGCAACATTGCCTATGCTTCCCCTACAATAGTTATGTTCTTCCTCTCAGCCACCCCATGCTGTTGTGGGTTATGAGGTGCCGTCAACTCTCGTTTAATTCCTTCCACTGCACAGAAGTCCTTAAACACTTGAGAGACATATTCTCCATTGTTTTCGATTCTCAAGGCCTTGATATTCTTCCCTGACTCTTTCTCAACCAAAGCTTTGAACTCACAAAAATTTGTGAAAGTTTGGTCCTTCTTATGCATGAAATAAATCCAACATTTACGAGAATAGTCATCAACGAAAATCACATAATACCTTTGCTTCATTGTGGATGCCGTCGAGAGATGTCCACACAAATAAGTAAGAACTCGCTCTAAGATAGCCTCTACTCAACTGTCTCGATCATGAAAGGAAGACTTGGTGTACTTTCCCAAGGTACAACCTTTGCATGTGTCAAATTGCTCAATTTTACCTTTGGGAAGTCCTGTAGATATCTACTAAATTATCTTCACAGCTCCATGATGCAAATGGCCCAACTGCCTGTGCCACAACTCGCCAATGTCTTGGCTTTGCACAAACTTTTCTTCACCCGAATCCCTATCCTCTTGGTCTAACCCGTGTCTCTGTGTCTTAGGAATGCCTTTCCTTTACTGAAGACAACATCGTAGCGTTTTTCCTCCAACATCGCGACCGATACCAAGTTCTTCTATAGTCCAGGCACATACATCACATCTGTTAAGATGAGAGGAGCTCCATGCTCCCTCTGAAAAGCAACTGTGCCCACTCCTGAAACACTACACCTTCCGTCGTCACCCATCTCTATGCGCATCTTGAGGTCTTTCTCCTCCAAGGCACTGAATAAATTTTTATCACCAATCATGTGGAATGAGGATCCACTGTCAAGATACCAGACACAACCCATCATCGATGAAACCATGCATTCGATGAGGGTAAAGTCCATTTCGAGCTAAGAGGCTAATGCCTCACCTTCCGATCCTTCCGAGGATCCCTTCTTGGACTTCTTCGATGGGCAATTAATCACATAATGTCCCATCTTGTGACAATTAAAGCATTTCACTTTAGACATGTCACCTTCTTCCCTCCACGAGAAGAATTCAATTTGAAATGGAAAGTCTTTCCCTTCCCTTTCCTTGCCTTACTTGCTAAGGCCAGATTTTCTTCATCGTCATTCTTGGATGAAGAACCATCTCGTGTGCTCCTCCTAATCCCCTCCTACATAATATCTGACAACAGTCATTCCTCATCCAACGGTTTCTCCCTTCCATTCACAGAGTCTTGGTAGCTATTCCAACTCTTTGGAAGGCTAAGGAGAGCGAGGCTCACCATATCATCATCGGCAGTAGTTATTCCCACACTGCCAAGCTCATCTCTATAGGTGGTGAGCTTGTTCAGTTATGTGGAAATAGTATTTCCCTTCTCCATCTTGATTCTTCGAAGCTTATCCTTGAGCGCCAATTTCCTCTGGTCGCTATTGTTCTGGTAGAGGTCCTTCAATGTCTTCCACATTGAAAATGGAGTATCCTTCCAATGGAGACTCGAGACAATATGGTCTCGAACTCCCTCAAGGATGATCTGTCTTGTCTTCTCCACACACTTCTTCCACTCAGCCAACTCTTGTGCATTAGTTGAAGCTGGCTTTAGGATTTCTTTATCAATGAATTCCTTCAAGAAATTATCTTCTAATATAGCCTCCATTCAATCTTTCCATGCAATGTAATTTGAGCTACCTTCCAAGGCATACTCGAGTCTCAAGCCATAGAACGCCATTCACAAACCTTAAAGTATGATATGAATTCGATTTGCACCTGCAACCCCAAACTTCAAACTTTGAATTATCTTCTCAATATATTGTTTACAACTCCGATACCATGTAGAAATTTCTACAAATCCAGCTTTGATACCATGTAGAAAATCTAATGGTAGGTTAACCCAATAATGCAATATAAATCAAAGCAGAATACTATAACCTACTTCTACTATCAATTTGCGGAAGCTTAAATATCGAGCTAAAAAATATAACCAGAAGAAGAAGAATCAATGGCACAATACACATGAAAATACTTTGGGGAAAGCCTCAAATAAAAACCCCACACTATTGTATTATCATAGAGGTGGAAGTACATAGGAATTATACAAAGCCTTAGCTTTCACAGCTAGCCAGCTCTCAGTAAAATCTTCATAGATGCTCATAGAAAATCTTGGCCTCTCTCCAACCTTCCTCTCTACCCTCCAAGCTCCTATTTCCTTGCGATGTTCCTCGTGGATGATTTTCCTTTTACCAAGTGGATGATCTCCCTTCAAAACTATGCAATCCTCAAGGATAAATCCTTGACTGCATGCATGAGTTTTCTTCATGAGAAAACAGATGCAACTAATAGTACATTGTCCTTGACTTTAATCTCAACTAGGTCTTTCTTAGAATAGACATGCATGAGTTTCTGATGAGGGAATCTTTTGTTAACTAGAGTTTCACTAGTTGAGTGCATGCATGCATCAACTGACTGTTAACTCACCATTAGTTCCTCAAATAGTTTGGAACTAATTTAACTGGACCTAACTCAGTAAACTGAGTTAACTAATTACAACTCAAATATAACTCAATCTTATCTCCTTAATTTAAGGGATAACTCTTGCATGACTTCAGAAAGACTTCTAACTTGAATTTCTCCAACTAATTAATTTAAAATAAATTAATTGATTATTTCCATGTAGCTGTTAAGACTAAATTCGATTTTAATTCACAATTTAATTCAAGGACAAATTAAATTGGAATATTCTTGTTGCCATATTTCAACACAAAAAATACCTTTTTTTTTCCTATGGTATTTTGATATCACATTTCTATAAAACAAGGATTGATCTAGAGCAATGGGCATGCACTTTCTTTGAGTTTTCATATGTTTTTGATTCGCACAAGTCTATAAAAGGGTGCATGAAGGATCAAGAAATATCAACATTCTCCTATGTTAAGCATTGATTAAGGTATAAGTGTGATAGTTATGGATCAATTATCAAGTCCTTTTGATTAGTAAAGGTTAACTACTCCATGTGCATTACTATATTTCAGATCTGAATAAAAAAAGACTTAGTTTTTCTACCTCCTCTGAATGTGGACACTTATTAGTATCTCATGAGGTATTACCTTATGTATTCAAATATACATGCTTTTTGTTCTTAAGGCAAAATATTGGGCAAAGGGACTTATTTTCTAAAGTTACATATGTATGGGTGACTAAATATTGTATATAGTATGCAGAGGCACATAACCATATGGTCTGGAACAGGGTGTTCATCATCAAAAAACATTGTTTTTTTCATTGCAGGAGTTTATTTTATATTCACAGAATAGAAATGACATTAAGCAGTGAACTCCTTGACTAATTTTATACTGAGATCTCAAAGAAAGCTTGCAATATTTTGATTTTTTTAGATGCAAAAAAGGGTTTGTATTATGCAGTGATTATTTTGATGTGTGGTTCAAATATCTAGTCCTTTATTGCTTGATTTGTGAAATGGTTGAAGGTAGTAATGTGCATGCAAATACTGTGGCTTTATTTATACTCCTTTTGACTTACGAAAGTCACATTTTTTCAATAGAAAGATAGTCTTGGTCACTTGTATGCTAAATTGAACAATCATTAAAGAGTGTATTCAAAGATGGTATCATATACATAAATGAGCACATATTTAAAAACCTTTGATTTCCATAGATTGTATGGAGAGTTCCTAGACTAATTGTGATAGTTGTAGGGATTCTCTTCAATAACTTATGCTACACAATGATTATTCAATTATGATGGTCGGTGAAATTGTTTTGACAGTAGATCTTGCAAGGTTCTGAGGTCCATTTCACAGGGGTTTTTCAATACATGAAATAAGTTTAACCTCATATGCATAATGATGATGATTTGTATATCTGTCTTACTTGTATTGCAAAATAAATATGACTGTGTATGAAGACAAATGTAGCAGAGATTTATTCTTAGTGTCTTGTTGGCTATCATAAATGTTTCCCGGGGTACACAATGTTTGCAGGGGTATTAATTAAGGTTTCCATGGATATCGCAATGAATGGGTATTAGACGTTCATGGATCTCATATGTATGGAAAAGACTTACATGGCTACTTGTGTGGTTGCTTGTCTTGGTTGATCTTTTGGGTTTGCAGTGAAAGAGTGTTTGTCTTTGTGTACATTGCTCAAGGTGTAACTCTAGTTTTGAGATATATGACTGACAACTTGCATTCAGTGAAAAAAGTGTTATGACAGACATCATTTATTAACTTGATCGATATGATGATGTCTGATTTTCTCTCATATCACTAGAAACTTTATGATCATGATGATGATGTGATCTAGTAGGAAGAATTTCATGAGCTTGCTACTTGACAGTGATGCTACATATTGAGATATGAATGGATTGATGAGTAATGGTTTAAATTGGCATCTAAAAAGGTTTATTACAAGTTTCTCTATGAAAGTGCATGTGATGAGTGATATCTTTCTTTGGTCAATGAAAGTTTAATGAGCATGAGATCTATTTAAAAATGTTAGTGTTTGACTTGGCAGTTGAAAGTGAATATTTGACTTGGTATTTGGCTTATCCTTGACAATGATAATGAATGAAGGATTTTGATGAAGGATATTGGCTTGGTCTATAGGGTTTGACATGGTACTTGAAAGGATTTGGCTTGGTATCGCTTGATTATTTTATGGCTCGGTATTGACAGTATTATTGAGAGGGTTTGGAATGGTATCTTGGTATTCAATTATTCATCTTGATTAGGTGATTATTTTATTGGTATTCAGTTTGAGAATTTGGTTGCATAGCTTACAAGTTTTACTTTTTGATGGTTGATTGAGAAAAGTATATCCAGTGTCAAAGATTTTGAAATGTGGTCCACAGTGGTGCTGAGGGTCATAGCCTTAAGTGAGGGAGTAGGAGCTTCCTTATAATGGTAACCAATAAAAACAAAGTTATCGATCAAATGAGAACTATTACCCCAAAACAAGAACTCTAGCAAAAAAAACCCAAAAAAACCATGAAAAAACAACCTGAAAATGAAAATTTTGATTCTATATCACCACTTTTCTTTTTAGGGGTAAATTTTCAATATTTTTTAAAAATGACACCAAAAGCTAATTTTTTTGTCCAAAACGCACCCTGAAGATGAAAAGTGTTGATGCTAGAATAACATCTTCTTTTTCAAGGTAAATTTTAACATTTTTTAGCAATGATGTTAAAGATAAAATATCAACACTCCAAAAAACCTTAAAATTCCAACAATGTTCAAGCACGACATTAAAGATAAAATGTCATGTCTCTAAAAAGCCTTAAAATTCGAACAATTTTCAGCCATGGTGTTAAAGATAAAATACTTATAATTTTTTTCAACCATAGCATTAACGATAAAATATCGTGACTTATAAAAACCTTTAAATTTTGAAAAAATTTCAACCATGGAATTAAAACCAAATATCATGACTACAAAAAACCTTAAATTTTCAATATATTTCAACCATGACATTATGGAAAAATTATGACTAAAAAAAACTTTAAAAATGAACAACTGAATGAAAGAGTCATTATACCAAGAGTAATTTATTTTTTAAATATTAAAAGTATATTTATTTTAAAATATTAGCATGAGACAGCTTTACACATTGCAACGAAGATTTAAAAATCAACCATCAAATTAACATGGAGTGTGAGCGATCTCAACCTATTACAATGAAATCCTAAAAATCAACCATAAAATTGACATGCTTTAAGGGTATACTTGATCCATTATAACAAAAACTTTAAAATCAACTATCAAATTGACACATAATGGGGTCGAGTTGCTATTTGAGGACCGACATAAACCATAAAAAAAAAAAGAAAAAAAAAAAGACAAAAACAAATACAAAATAATAAATAAATAGATAAATAAATAAAAATGAAAAACACAAAAACAAAACAAACAAACAAACAAAAAATAGAAAAAAAAAGTAAAACAAAAACAAAAAGTTAAAAAATAATCATAACTAGTAGATAAAAAAAAATGAAAAGGATAAAAAATGACAAAAAAAAAAACTCAAACATAAACTTTTTTATGTAAAATATCTCTTAGAGAAATCAGAAAGTAGTTTTCACGTGAAAACACAATATATATATATATATATATATATATATATATATATATATATATATATATATATAATCAAGCATAAAATTTGTTAAAATATATATATATATATATATATATATCTATATATATATATATATATATATATATATATATATATAATCAAGCATAAAATTTGTTAAAAAAACAAAACTAACTCAAAAAAGATTAAAAAAATAAAAAATAAATAAAACAACTAAAAATATTAAAACAAAACACACAATTTAAAGAAAAATTTAAAAAATTTAACACTAAAAACAAAGAATAGAACTAAATTAAAAAAAAAAAAAAACATAAAAAATAATAAAAAAACTTCAAAAAAACATTAAAATAAAAAATTATATATATATATATATATATATATATATATATATATATATATATATGATGATGATGATGATGTTGGCTAACGTTCGCTAAGACCAAACATTGGTCTATCAGACCTAAAGAAACAAATTATTTATTTTGATTTAAGATTTTATTCCTATGCTCAAAAAGCTTGGAGAGAAACCTCCCGAGCTCACTATATATATATATATATATATATATATATATATATATATATATATAATAGACGAAAATAATAATAATTATTATTGAAAAAGAAAACACATTAAAAGATTAATAAAAAATATTAAAATTAAAAATAAATAAATAATATTAAAAAAAATATTTAAAACAAAATTAAAAACGAAACAAAACAAAAACTTAAAAAAAATATATTATAAAAAAATTAAGTTTAAATATAATAAAAAATAAATTAAATTTAAAATTTTTAAAAAAGAGTTAAAGAGATTTTCAAAGAAATGTGGCCCTAAGGCCCCTACCTAGCCAAGGTCGATTCCCATAATCGACCATGACAAAGCAGTGGGGTTGGGGGCTGTCACGGGGCTGGACCAATGCCCCTCCGTCAGCCCTACGACAACCTTCAGACCCTCTCTGACCGACAATTTTTTTAAATTTAGTTAATTTAAAAAAAATATTTATTATTATATATTTGATTTTATTTTTTAATATTATATTTTAAATTTTTGTTTTATCTTTTTTTAAAACATTATTTCATTTTTTTAATGTTTTTTTTAATCTTTTATTGTCTCTTTTCAATAATTTTTATTTTAAATTAAATAAAAAAACAATGGGTTTTTAATTTTTATTTTTTTAAAGAATTTTCTTTTTTAGTTGAATTGAGGCTTCTGTGATCCATATCAAGTTATGAGAAAAAATATTTCGGCGTAAATCACATAATAGTACATTTGTCGACTTGTTTCGAACCAACGAGTGTGGTTCATCGTCAGGACAAGTTGAAGAATCAGACCATGGCTATATCTTAAATAGGGAGATCAGACTTTCCAACGACTAAGATTGATTGAAAAATGGATATATTAGACTGGACCGGGCAAACAACTATAATTCACCCAGAAATGACTATATTTGACTATTTAATTAAAATAATATTATTATGTTAAAAAGTATCTTATTTAATTTTTATTATAAGTAAAAAAAATTAACCAATTATGAGTCAAAAATCTAGGGAATGTGATAAAATTGTTAACCTGTATTATTATTAATAGAATAATTTTAATTTTTAATTTTAATGTTTTTTTATTCCTTTTATTCTTTTTTTATTTTATTTTATTCCGAAGTTTTTTTTATTCTCTTTATTTAGTTGTATTCTTTATTTTTTAGTTTTATATATTTAAATTTTTATTCTTAAGGATTATGTTTTTTGTTTTTGTTTATTTTTTAAATTGTATGTATTTTTTTAAATTATTTTTTTGTTATTTTTACTTAAAATTTTATCTCAATCATTTTTGGGGGAAAAAACTTCAAATGTCATCATCTTTAGATATAAAATTCATAAAAAACTAATAAAATTCGCTATTTTTCCTACTTTTTTAATTCATTTTTTTCTTAAAATCTTTTATTTACCATGTCACTTTTAGCAAAAAGGTTTTGAAAAACATATTTTTTTAATTATATCTATATGCAAAATGTATATTGTTGGTTGAGTGTTTAAAATTATTATTTCTTAGTGACGATTATTTCATGTGTATTGAAGTATTAATTAACGATATATAAATTTATAAAAAACCCTAACCTGAAAATATTAATGTTATTATATTTTTAAACTGTGCAAAAAGAAAAAAAAAATCATTATAAAAAAACATTGCAAAGAAAAACAAAAAGCACATGCTGAAAAACCCTTAAAAAACAAACATCTTAGGACAAAAAACAAGAAGAGGAATAAAACAACTTGAAAAATAGTTAAATAATCAACTTTTTAAAAAAAGTGTGTATAATGAAGATATCAGAATATTTAAAGTGTATAAAATATGTCTTAAAAGAAAATATTGATGCTTTTCAAAATCTGCATAAAAATCACCAACAATTAGAAAACATTATCCACACTTAACACATTAGAAAATTTAAAGTGTAAAAAATAAGCTCTTTAAAGAGAGGGGTTGATGTTGCATCAACACTTCAAAATGTGCATGAAAATCACCAACATTTAAAAAAAATTATCCTCACTTAATACGTTAGAAAAAGTGTGATAAATATACCCTCTAAAAAAGAGGTTGATGTTGCATCAACACTTTTCAAAATTAGCATGAAAATCACTAACATTAGAATAAAAATTTCCATACTTGATACATAAGAAAATTTAAAGTGTCAACAATATGCTCCAAAAAAAGGGTATATTCTTAATAACTACTTTTCAAAATCGGGTGATTTTTTTGCTACCTCAAAAAAATGGGTAATCGGTAAAGTTATTGTTTGATCGGTAACTATGCTTAAACCTGTTAAGGGAGTAGGAGATGCCTTCTGGTAGGAGCAAGTAAACTTGTTAGGGAGTAGTAATTTCCTTCTAGTTAGAGTTGGAGAAATTGGAGGTGGTGCCTCCCACAGGTAGAAGCTTATGCACTCGTAAAAGTCTATTACATTGCAACATGTAATGAAATATTTTCCTTATAATAAGGAAAAAGACAAAGAAGACAACAACGATGGTTTTCACCCACATTGGGTTTCCACCTAAAAATCTTGGTGTCCCTATATGTCTTGTGATGATGTGCTGATGACTTATGGTTTACATGTTTTTTACTTAATGTTGCTCATGATTTATAACACATTATCTTGCTTATGATAGAATGGTTCAAGATCATTTTGAAATAAAGGCATAAATTAAGTAAATTAAACATTGATTCATGTCGCCCCTCAACATTTATAACAATTGGTGTCAAAGTAGGTCTCTCAATTAAAGCTTAATTTCTTAACAACAGATCAGAGACAATGGGAAGGAAGCACAAGAAGAAGGTAGCACAAAGGAAGAGGTCAAGTCAAGAAATTTGTGACAGTGGCGTATCCTATGTCGTCGTAATGAAATTTGACCAAAATTTGACCAAGGATATATTTGAAAGCGTAAGTCAAAATGAGGTGAAGCTTGAACCGTTGGAGTTGGAAGGAAAACAAAATTAATGAAATTATAAAACCAAAAATCCAAAAAAATTGAAAATATTGCAAAACAAAGAAAAAAAGGAATTCAAGGTATAATAACAACAAAATTCATATGGAGGGCCCCATAATTTTTAAAGTGAAAATCTTGCAAAATAAGGCAAACAAAGAAATTCAAGGTATAATATCAACCAGATTCATATGGAGGGTGTGGCCACAATAGGTCCTTAGACATATTTGAGACATAAAACTAAAGCCTTATGCTCTAAAGGAAGCTTTAAGGCATTTGGGATCAACAATAACATGTTGAACCACCACAAAGGACATTTCCAAGGCATCCTTAGTCTCTAGGTTGGGATAGTTAGCATTATGAAGTCTTGAACATTAGGTATGTCTCTTAGTATCCTAGCTATGGTTAAGGGAACAATTGCAAGAGTTAGCCCATAAAGAAATTTGTAGGATCTTAGGGCCAAGCATGGGGGCTTCACTCAGTGAACCTCTAACATAGCACTTGCGTTCGTGACATACTGAACAATACCCTTAGTTTGAATACATATTGGAAAATACCTCTAAAAATAACATTGTTTAACCCCCTACCAATATAAGCCCAATACACCTTCCCAAAATGTCATAAGGGAGGCCAAGGGCCACGGTAGGTGAGCAGTCACCTCACCTCTATTAATGTTCCCTTAGGCCACATTCCATATCAACTTTAGCACTTGAGTTGAGGCCAATAGAGATAGTTGATTGATGCTTGAGAGCTAAGGCCACTCAGCTCTTAGTAGCTAGGAGAGTGGGTTTGTAGTAGGGCTAGGGTTTGGACACCGGGCGATGGTATGAATAGCCCATGTTCCACTAGTGGGTATTAACTAGTGCATGATATGTATTTGAAATTACAACAATATTAATCAGATGTTTTCTTTTTCCCTTTGCACTGATTCCAATGCTAACTCATGGTGGTTGTATTAGCTGTTTGGTACCTCATCATATATGTATGAGTGCTTTCATATACGCGAGATATTATTTATTAATACATAGTGGTTTACTTTTTCCTTACCATGTCGGTGACCTATTGTGAACTACTTCGCAATTGACCTCCGACATGTTCTTGTTTATTATGTCCGATGGGGTTTTAGCTAACTAATCATCCTCATCGTTCATCTCTTATTATCATTTTTCTGACTTGTTTAAACCTCTTTCTGCAGTTTGTCAATCTTGATCTGATTTTGTTTCACTACCCAAGCACTTCATTCCCACCCCACTCTCGCGCCTTCTCATTTGATAACCAAGAGCAAAAAACATTCATGGTGGCAGTCAGGCCCACATACCTGATGGGGCTCCTATCCCAAATGATGTGAGGTATAATTGGGACTTCACACTGGGGAGACCCCTTAGTCATTGGTGGTACATTTTTGGCCCGCCAATAGGGGGAACACATGAATCTTCGACCCTAGAGAAAGCCTTTATCCATCCAGGGCAAGGAAGGATGTCTTCAACAACTTCACATGGATTCAAGAGGGTATCTTCGCCTATGGTTATGGATGTGGGTACCAACAAATAGTTTTGAGTATTGTGTATGTAACCTAGTGTCCTGGATGATCTAGGAAATAAGGTCATGATTTAGCTCATAAGGAAACCCTTGAAGCATCCAAATCCATGAACAAATCCTTCAAGCATTGCACATGACTTCTAAAGGGTTCCTTGGCCTTGAAGAAATGACGTGTGCCCTCACAAGGTTTTTAGAATTAGTTTTGGATATCAAATCATTGATATAGCTTAAAGAAATAAACCCAAACCTTAGCTAAGGCACAAAGCTTCTACACATTGAAGCCCAAACATGATGCATCAAACTACCACACCTAACCTCTCAAGGCTATATTTATTTTATATGGTGTGTTTTGATAAATGCACACTTAGGGCCTCATCCATAAATAATTAATTCCACAGATAGCCATATTTCTTCATCTAATAGACATTACCCACCATTTGGGATCATCTTCTATTTTTAACAATTTTTCTATTTTTAATTAGTTTGTTTTTAGTGTGGTTGCCACCTATGTGACATATGGTAGTGAATAGGTAGTGACATGGTGATTTAATGTCCATTACTATGTACTATCTTATATGTTTATTTATGCATTAGGAGTTGCATGAGAGAGTATTCACCTCAATTCGAACTTAGTTTCTGGTCCAGTTATATTTATTTAACCTAATTTTGGGGTATCATTCTATTTTAGGCTCTCCTACCTTAATTTATGCCACTAATTAATTAGGGAAAGTTCTTTTATATTTTCCATTATGCATTCACATAAAAATCCATCCTAGTATACATTGGTTTCTCTCATGGATGGTTATCTAAGTGTATTGACATCAATTAATAATACACAAAAGAGTTTGTCAGTAATTCGAATTGATCTCTTTTTAGCTACTTCAATGCAATTTCATTATCTCTTATTTCTTGTTATGAATTGCTAATGTAGTATTTTATACTTAATAGATATTCTTCTTATGCTTAAAATCCAATAGTGATCAAGGGTCGTCAATGACACCTCAAACCACCATACATGACCTCCCAAGGGGATATTTGGCCTTGAAGTGGGAATACGGGAATGATTAGGATATTTGACATCTAGGGCCAATAATGACATCTTGAACCGCCAAACAGGAACTTTTGAGGTCATCCTTTCTCTCGATGGTTAATATTATTAGGATATTTTCAACATTAAGTGTCATTATATGGACCCTCGATATGATTAGGGGATCAAACTAAAGATTTAGGACCTCAAAGAGAATTCTAGGCATTTAGGGCCAAGAATGACATCTTAAACCACCACAACTAACCTCCGAAGGGAATAATTTACCTCTATATAGGAATATAGGTACCATTGACACTTTTGAGTATTAGATATGGGTCTCCTATCCCTCGACATTCTAAAAAGAATGCACACATGCTTTAGAGCACATTTGTACCACTACTTAAAAATGTGTGCATATTTTATGGTGCATTCATGCTCCTACTAAGGAATATGTACAAGTTCTAAGGTTTGTTTATGTATTGGTTTAAGGAGCATCAATCTATAGGATTAGGAACTAGTGCATGTTTCGAAGAACACGTGAGCATTTGTGTCTATCCTAATTCATACACATCTCATTGCCACATTTTTTACCATCAAATTTGTGCAAGCCCCAACGATCTAATGGTCAAGTAATCCATTGTATCAACCATTTTAAAGTAAAACTAGTTAAAAATAAAAATTGTCTCAATGGTCAACATCCAATTTCATTCTTTATGTTTTCTCCATTATGGTGAAGTTCGACCTCTAAACAACACCATTTTTCTCAAGATTATATGGAGTGGTATTTTGTGTGACAATACTCTATGATTTGCAAAAAAAACTCAAATTCCTTGGAATAATACTCACAACCACTGTTGTTTCTTATATCCTTAACCTTCCTCCAACTTTTCCTTTAAACAAAGACAATAAAGGTCCTAAAATCTTAGATGTTGACATTTTTCTTCTTATTAAGTAAACCCTGCATGATTTCCATGAGAAGACATTAATGAATGTTATGAAAGAGTGAAACTTTGCAAGAAAGCGCATCCATAGCTTCACAAATATCAAAATATAGCAATTCAAGCAACTCTTTAGTTTTCTTTCCCTCCTTTACTTTCGAAACACACATGCCACAATTAACTCAAAATAAATTTTTGAATCATCAAATCCAAATACAGTTATTTCTTTTAGTCCACAACTCTAATAGGCCATTTTCACCAATATATTATTTATGCCACAACATCATGCATAATGTCTTTAATGCTATTAATAATTTGGTTTTTTTTGGTTAATTATGCATTTTCATTTTCACCCAGATGTCAATGATGTCACACATAATGTCTTTATAACTTCATAATTTTACATTGTGGCTAGTTGTGAAAACATGGATGTTATGTACAAAACTTGAAACCAACTACCCTTCAAAAAAATGATAACTATTTACAAAGAATGAAGAAAAATCCTCGAGCACAGATTGATCTTCTCAATATTCAAAACAGTTAAATAGATTACATAGAGAACATCAACAATAAATGACTAGAGTGAAACTCGACTAAACTAAAGTAAATATGAACTGATTGTGACACCTAGTAGACAATGGAAATAAATGTGATGACACCTAGCAGAAAATGAGATTAATATCTCAACATCCCCTCCTAATCTCAACTGTTACAAGTAAAGGAAATTACAATTCCTAATTTCTCTCTTTGAAATTCAAATACATTTTTACCTAATGGATTTGTGAATATATCTGCAAGTTGATCTTTGGAACCAAAAAAAGCAAGTATTATGTCCACATCATTAACATGCTCACAGATGAAATGAAAACATGTGTTAATGTGCTTTCTCTTTTGTGGAAAACATGATTTTTTAATAAAGAAATTGTTGAATTGTTATCACAGTAAATAGGAGTTGGCTCCTTCTGAACATTTGAAATATCTTTCAATAATCTTCTCAACCACACTACTTGACAAGGTGTTGAATTTTTTTCTACATATTTTGTCTCTGCAGAGTATATTGTAACGATTGAGTATTTCTTGGATTCCCATGAAATCAGATTGGTTCCAAGATGAAAACCATACCCTGAGGTGATTTTTCAATCATCTAAACTCCCTACATAATCGTTGTTTGTATAACCTGAAAGTGAAAAATTTTCAGAATGTGTATAAAAAAACCATAGTCTATGGTCCCTGCAATATACCTTAAGATCCTTTTTGCAACCTTCCAATGAGAAATATTTAGTGATTGCATAAACTTGGAGACAAAACTTGTTGCAAACATGATATCAAGTCTAGTTGCAGTGAGATACAACAAACTACCAACTAGAATTTTATACAATGTGGGATCAATTGGTGGTGCTACATCTTCTTTGCTCATCTTGGTGCCTTGAGCAATTGGTGTATCATTTCATTTGCAATTACTCATTCTGAACTTTTGGATGATATCAGTGGCATATTTTTGTTGACCAACAAAAATGTCATTACCATATTGGTGAATTTCAATACCTAAGAAGTATTTCATGACCCCTAAATCAGTCATATCAAAATTTGTTTGCAATGTTGCTTTGAAGTGTTCCAACATCATATTGCTTGTATAAAGAAGATCATCTACGTAAATACCTACAATTTTTTTTCTTACCTTCATGAGTTTTGGTATACAAAGTTGGCTCATGGTTTCTTCTACAAAAATCACTTTTGATGAGATAAGTGTCGATGTGATTGTGCCAAGCTCTTGGAGCTTGCTTCAAACCATACAAAGATTTATTTAATTTGTATACCTTATGATCCTATCCTGGAACTTCAAAACCAAGAGGATTCTCTATATAAACTTATTCCTACAATATACCATTTAGGAAGGTAGATTTTAAATCAAGATGATAGACTTTCTATTTGTGTTGATTTGTTGTGGATAAAATGGTTCTGACCATGTCTAACCTTGCTACTGGAGCAAAGGTTTCACCATATTTGACCCCAAATTGTTGTCAGAATCCTTTGGCAACCAACATTTCCTTATGTTTCTCAATTTATCCTTTTTCATTTAGCTTGGTCTTATATACCCATTTTACATCAATCTTGCTTTTGTCTCTTGGGAGATCAACTAATTCCCAATTATGGTTCTTCTCTATGGCAGTAATTTCTTGGTTCATTGCATCAACCCAATTTTTTTATTTTACTTCTTCCTCAAAATGGGTTGGTTGAGATGAAAGAAAGGCAAACATATTCCGTTGATCAAACTCAAGCTCTTGCTCATATATTTCTTTGTTGCTTTTTTTTTCCTGATTATCTTCTGAAGATGTTGAATCACTGGTGGATTCACTGCTTGAAGATGTATCATTTTCAAAGTGGTATCGCTCTTCTTGAACCTACACATTTGGTAGTTGTGGTGGATAAAAAGGTTGATTTGAAGTTTCATCAATGTGATCAGACGAAGATTTATTTAAAATAAAATTAGCATCCCTTCTTAAAACAAACTTCTTGGCAACTTGATTGTAAAGTCTATAGGCCTTTGGTTGCTCATTATAGCCTATGAAAATACATCTTTCACTCATATCATCAAGATTATTTCTTAGTTTCTCAAGAACATGTGCAAATGCTACTGATCCAAAAATTCTAAAGTGTGATACATTTATCTGTTTACCATCCCATGCTTCTTGAGGTAGTATATCTTGGAGACAGGTTGTTGGAGATCTGTTGAGAGCATACACTACTGTCGAAACTGCTTCAGTCCAATAGTCATTTGACAAATTCTTCTCATGAAGCATACATCTAGCCATTTTCATGATTGACTGAATTTTCCTTTCTGCTACTCCATTCTACTGTGGATTATATCTTGTTGTGTTCTGCATTATGATTCCACGGTCTTGAAAAAAAGCTTTGAAGTCATTGGAGTTGTACTCTTCTCCTCTATCTGACCTGAGGAATTTTAAAGGTTTTCCACTCTGTTTTTTTGCTTCTGCTTTGAATTCTTTGAACCTTGAGAATGTATCTGATTTATTTTTGAGAAAATACACCCATATCTTCCTGCTATAATCATCAATGAAGGTCAAAAAATAAAGACTACCACCAATGGACTGTGTCTGCATTGGGCCACATATATTTGTATGGACTAGCTCTAAAGGCTCTTTTTCTCTAGAGGAAGATGTGGGAAAGTTATCTCTTTTATGCTTGGCTAGAACACAAATTTCACAATTACAATATTTTTCATTCATAACAGGGAGACCAATGACCATTGAATGTTTCTAAAGTAGACTTAGACTCTTGAATGGGATGTGGCCATACCTAGAATGTCATAGTTGAGACTCATCTATTTTTGACACATTGTGGGAAAAAGACTATGAAGGATTTCAACTTCTAAGAGTCAAAGGAACATTCTATTCTTTTCTTTTTTCAACCTTTTGTATCAGTGTTCTATTTCGAGTTTTTACATAGATATAACATGTGTTCCCTTGGAATATTACATCATAACCATGTTCCATTAATTGACCTACACTTATGAACTTATGTTTGAGATGTGGAACATATTAAACATCAAGTACGTATTTCTTCTCATTCTGTTTAGTAAGAAAAGGGACAAGACTTTACCTTCAACCAAGGAAAATTTTAAGGATGGAAAAATTTCTTGAAGTTTAAAAACATTGGCGAATCTCACTAATCCCTAATATGCAAACTATAAAATGTTTATTGATATATTTGTAAAATTATTCAAATTTATAATGATTTTATATATAGCCTCTATACAATGTTGGCGATTTTTAAGGTAAAATAATTTTATATTCTAAAATTTGGGCGAATCGTCTTTTATAAAATTGGAAATTGGCAAATCTTTTTTTTGGAAAAATCATGGAAAATTAGCCCACTGGGCGAACATTAGCCCCTAAAATTTTCCATGCCTTCAACTTTAATGAAGGAACGATCTCCAAGAGTAATTTATGATGTTATGAAAGCATCAAGATAGGAAAGCCGTTTTTTGTTACTTGTCATATGATTGTTGCAGCCACTGTCCAACAACTAAAGGTCATCGCTATGAGTGTCTTTAGAAAGATGGCAAGAAAGAAACATGGTCTCAGATTCTCCTTCATTGTTGGAGAGATGGACACTGTGCCTCTGTTGATTTAAGTGTTTCTTTTTTCATTCTTGTTCATAATAACAAAATTTCTTGCAGTGATAGCATTGAACATTAGATTTTCCCCTTGTTTTGCTTCTCTTTGTTTTTTTTGGTGGAGGTCTTCATTTCTTTGTTGCATAATGATGTTCTGATTTGCTTGTGCCTTGTCCTCTGCCTCGCTTGCTGCCACCAGTATATCCTCTGCCTCTGCCTCTACCAAGAGAGAATTGTGCTTTGAAAGCTTGTTCCATGGAATCTTCTGCCAAGTTGAGTTTTATTTCATGTGCCAAAAGAGATGCAGGGAACTGTTCTACAGAGAAAGTTGTAAAATATTTGGATTCCAGAATGGCTGTGACAACCATGTCATATTTCTTGGGCAGGTTTCGAATTACTTTTTCAACAATCTTCTAATCTGTAATGGTTTCACCAATGAGTTTGATCTGATTGACTATTCCCATGACTCTAGTCATGAACTGATCCACATTCTCTGTGTCAATCATCTTTAGGGTTTCAAACTGAGCTCTTAATGTCTGCAATTTAACAATCTTCACTATATCATTACTTTGGTACGATGTTTTTAAAATACCCCAAGCTTCTTTTGTTGTTGATGCATTGGTTATCTTGTCAAAGATAAAGTCATCGATTGAGTTCTATATCCAACATTTGGCTCTATGCTCTTTCTTTCTAAGTTCAATAGCTGCATTCCTCTAATTATTGGTCATGGTCGCCCATGCTTCTTGGGTCGGCTCTACATAGGCGTTCTGAAGTGTATCCCAACACTCTTGGGATTGTAGAAACATCATCATTCTTACAAACCAGAACTCGTAATTTTCACCAAGCAGAGTCAAGGTTTGTGGCAAAGAGCTAGAGAAACCATTTCTTCAAATACAAATATGCGCCATTCTTTTTTTTAAATCACCTTTTTAATTAATTTTTTTTAATTTTAAATTAAACACCACCTCCTTTAAAAAAAACATTTTTCTCAATAGAATAGACTCCACTTTTTATAAAATATTTATTTTTTAAATTTAAACAAACACCCCTTTTTTTATAAAAAGAACTTCAAAAAAAATCCTTTGAGAAATATAAAAAAGTTCAATCCTTTTAACGAATGAACATTTGGAACAAATTTCATGAAGTCTTGATGATAGATCGGGATTGAGATTTGAAACATTGATGAAAAAATGGTTTTTACTGTGGAATCTCCGGTAACTAAGTCAAAAAATTTCATGAATTAGGGTGGAAAATTCGAACGAACTTTTGACTTACGTTTGCTCTCTTTAAAATTCACGGAGGCTTTTTAATGCATTTGAATTTTCACATAAAAGTACTTTCTTTGTTTCTTAAACAAAAACGACTTACGGCATCTTTGAAAATTGCTCTTCCTTTTTAAAATGTCGCTTCTTCGTTTGTGCAGTTACAATGGGCATTTTATGCCGAGTTTTGCGCATTCCTTCGCCTCACGGGGTGGGTCAATTTAATTTTATTTTATTTTTCCTGTTTTTTTTACAATTTCGTAAGTTGTCTAGGTTTTTGGTTTTTTTTTTGCTGAGATGTAAAAGTGACTTACTGGTTCTTTTGACGATGAGATGTAAAAGTGACTCACTGGTTTTTTTGACGATGCATAACTGGGACATTTTTTTTTAACATGCGAAAAATTTAAGTTGTTTTTCACTTTTTTTCTGGGTCTCTCACTACTATTGCTTTTTTTTCGTCCAAATAAAAATTGAAAAGTTATTCTCTTTGGAGCTTTATACGACCTCGTACTCTCGTACTAGACACACAAAAAAAATTAGATAAATCTTAAGACAAATTGTTTCTCTCCATATTCAAAATAGTTAAATAAATTAAAAAAAAACATTAATAATAAATAACTATAATGAAACTAAACTGAAATTATCTAAACTAATTATACCATCTAACTGCAATAAAAACCCCACTAAACTAATTATACCACCTTACTGCAATAAAGACCCCAATAAAAATAAATGTGATGATACCTAAAACACTCAAATTAATATCTCAATAATCGTTTCACCAATTTGCAACTTCCATTAAATATTTTTCCTTATACTAGTTTTCATGAGTTCTTTGGAGAGAATTTTCCTTTCAATAAAATTTCCGTGTCGATCTACATAACGCCTCTCGCTAATATCACTCTAATGAGCAACCACGACAGCTCTACACGTTTGCACCGTTAATTCACAACTAAATCTCTCTCTTTTAAAATTTCTACTGCTTGCATATTAGTCTGGAGGGTCTTTCAAGGGTGGTAAAATCGGATATTTGTTTGTTTTTAGTGTGATATTTTAAAATTTTTGATGTTAAAATTTAATAGAAAAAAATTTAGTAAAATTTTGATTTGTGTTATTTAAACTAATTTTTTTACTATGTACTTTGAAAAACCTTAAAACACTTCTATTTTTTCCTAAAAAACTTCAAAAAAATCACATTCAAAACAACTGCCATTCCATTTGGAACCTCTGGCGCAAGTTTCTGCACAAAGAAGAAAAGTATGAATATATTTGTACTAGGAGTATCGATGACAATGACCTAATTTTAGTCAACTAATTAAAATTAATGCTATGCTGTTTTAGGGCATGTGTCATGCTTGTTCCAATGAGAAAACAAAACGTTATATAGGAATCTTACGCAGGCTTATGTTGGAGACGATAGGTTTCATCTTTATGTTAAAGACACCATATCGTCATTATACGATCTCATTGTCCTGGAAAGTAGATGAAGCCTACGGCAACCCAGCCTGTACTCGTAGTTGGTCACTGAACTTTGTAATATAAAACTCAAATACGAAGAGAAAGTTTGGCTGACACTATCATGGGTGTGTCCGTGTGCAGTGGCACCTGATAGTACGCTCACATTCAATGCACCGGGTAACGGGTTATTCAATTCCATTTCTTTGTAATATTTTTGATATTTCTACGAACCATATTTAATAACATCATGAAAGAAACAGATCAATTCTTTATATAGATTTGTACATCGATTGTACAGTTAACTAATGGATACGCAGAGATCTTTTTGAGTAATGGGCTTTTCTCGCATGTGGACGAAACATCACCACATCGAGTGCTACTTGTGTGCTGGAGTTCCAGAGAATCAAAGAGGCAAAATATAATTGCTTTGAGATTCCCCCAACATCCCATACCTTATTCCTTTTAATTAATGGAAATGTCTCTCGGTGTCGCGAAAGAAGAGGAAAATGCGTTTTGAGAAGGCTTTGTATGTATTTATTCATTCATTGCTCTTTATAACCCGTCCTCCCTTTCTCTTTGATCTGCATCGATCCATCGATTTCAGGAGTTTCACTGGCAGCGAAAAGAATAGAAATACAACAATGAGTCCATTTACTCTTGTGAGGTCACTGCCAAAGAGCAATGCAAAGAGAGTCCATCCCTTTCTTAATATTGCAGATCAAGAAAACTCCGTGGGAGCCCTCGAGTTTGCTGATCGTTTAAGCAGTCCTTCCGCGCAATGGTTTACTACCACTCTGGATGTCATTCTTCTGCATATGCCAATATTCGCTCTCTCGCTAATTCCAATTCCAAGTGGGTTAACGACGCCCTGGAAGACATGGTGAAACTTCTTGATATGTGCAATGCCGTTAGCGATAACATTGCTGATGTGAAACATTACCAGATGATGCTTCAAAGCGTTACTCACTCTCTGGATCATCCAGGGATGGACATCACCAAGATGAGTCAGACTACGCGTCTAATTAGGGCAACCAATATGTTGGCCGACTGCAGACGTGCCATCACCAATGTTAATGCCAAATGCAATCCTTCTACTTCCAGATCGACAGGAATGGTTCGTATTGAAAAGGTTATAGCTTCCTCAAGTTATTCAGGAGTCGGTAGATCGGGGGATGATTTATCAGAGGATATGCATAATCTCAACGAGTGCACCGCTTCCGTGCTTAAAACAGTGGCCAAAGCCCTGCCAGTCAAGTTGCCGAAGACGTCTCTTCACGGACGATGTAATACCCGCGTGTTGGCGGGGAGTTGTTCCAGCGTGAGCAGTTTGTTTGAAAGGGTCAGGAATCACAACAGCAGGTGTAACGCATCTCGTTGTCTATTGCATGAATGAGAAAGTTGTTTGATATTTTATCGGCCGAGAAGGAGCAGAAGGCAATTAAAGAACATGCAGAGGTGAAAGAATCAGTGGACGCACTGAAGAAATGCTTGGCAGATTTGGATGTAGGGATCGCTGCACTGGACACTAAAGTAAAGTAATTGTTTAATGTTCTCATTCGAATTCGAGTGAAGTTGGTGGACAATCTAACCTACTCTCTTTGATCTGCACACCCAATTAAATCCACTATATAAAGGGCTTTGTGTGCTGTAAAAAAACTGCAGACAGAAGATATTCTGCCTGTTTTTTAACTATAGTTGAGCAGTTGTTGCGCTCGGAAATGCTTTGGCACCCAGGGGTCCAGATGTAAAATACAAATATAATTTCTCAAAATATATTATCAATATAATTTACCTCACGACTTGGTCTGATTCGAATTGTAAACGGACTACTCTATGTTTCTCTTATTTCATTTGTTGTTTTCAATTTATTATACCTTCTATTCGATTCGATTAGGCACCTAATTTATTTTCGAGTTTCGATTTTATAAATAATGATATTTTAGGGTTGATGAGACTAAAACTAGTTTATGAGATGCTTTTTAATTTTTGCAATTTAATTATTTTTTTAATAGTCTCATTATTGAAAAGACAATGTCAAGATACCAATGCTAATATATTGCCATAATTGTTCCTAAAAGCATCACATTTCAAAATGAAATGTTATCATGTTTTGCATTGAATTTCATGAGAATTAGTTCTTGATTAAGCAATAAGAATTTTTCCTTTTCACTAAATGTTAGTTCCAATGTACTTCTTTTGTTGGAGATCACAAGGTTGAATTCCTCAACATAGTACTTCTTCTTTCTACTCAACTATTTACTAAACTTCTCCATAACAAAAAAATTTAACTCCTTGCTGTTTGTGGGACAGACATTGAGGTGGATATTCAGTTTTCTCATCCATTTGTTGTTTTGTCTCATCTATGTTTTATTTCTTTCACTCTCATCTTCATTGAAGATAACTTTAGGCCATCTCCTACTATCATTTGCTCAATTCTTTTTAGATATCTTATGAAGCACACCATAGTAATTACTTCGATTGGAGTTGCTCATGTTTAACTCAACATGATCTCATATTGAACCAAACTTTTTATTTTGAATTTGATCATATCAAGCTTTTTTGGATTTTCTCAATTTATTTCCATTTTCAAATGCGGGTGTTGCTAGCCCACAGTTCACACCCATACAACATCATTGGACAAACTAGGAGTCCAAAAAGCATTTTAATCATTTCTCAATCCCATAGATCTACCTCTCTACATTTGTTTTGAAGAGCATATAATGTTTTCCACTCTCCTAAAATTCTCTTCTTTTTGCAGTGCACCTAATTAAGCTTGTTGTTGAAATCATGTCCGCCCAATTAAGCTTGTTGTTGAAATCAACCCCAAGGTACTTGTACACATTTACTTCTTCAAGAGCGTTGCCTTCAAAGAAGAAAGTATGTTGACTCTGCTTCCTTTTATTAGAGACATCCATTATTTTGGTCTTGTTGATATTGAGTTTCTTCCATTCTACACCACAACTTATCTCTTCAAACCATGTCAAATGCCTTTTTGAAGTCAACAAAGCAGCAAAATGCTTCTTTGTCGTCACCTCAAACCTTTTTAGTAATGTGTTTTAGCTTGATACCATGATCCATCATAGAATGCTTTGGCCTAAAACCCTCTTGCCCTTTTTACCTCTTTTATTTTATGTCTTCTCACTTACTAATTCTATTTTCTACCATTCTGCCAAAAGATTTGCAAACAGAAGATTCATAATCATGGTTCTATAGTTGGAAGGATTATTAATGTCTCCACTTTTAAAATTGGGTAATTCTATGCTAGTTTTCCAATCTCTCGCGAATTCTTGTTGAATGATGTTGTTGAATATTTTCATGATGTGCAGTGCAAGAGTGTTCATTCCCCATTTTAGATATTCCTCTTGAATTTCAACCAAGTCCTTTGTTCCTATTTTCAACTTCTTAATACCATTATCCACCTCCTCCAACATGAAAGGCTTCATAGTTGTGATGATCCTCAAGGGAGGCTCAACCTCTAATTTCTTCTCATAAATTTTTCTTGCATAGTCAAACCATTGATTAGTTGTAAGATTATTTTCAGTTTTCTTCTTCCTTGGTTGAAGATTCTACGAAAAACGCTTTGGGTTATTCTTTCCTTGATATATTAACTCCTCGAGTTTTTGGATGAACTCATATGTTTTCGTTTTTAAAATATGCTTATATAAGTTTACTTTCATCTTCTCCTTACATGTGTTTTTTAAATTTCTCCTTGCCATTTTTCATCCCTCATCAACCCAAGCATTTACAAGAAAACAATTTGATTGATTTCCGATTTTTTTCTCTTTTGCACTTCTCAAGTGCACCTTGAATTGTATTTTTTAAATCGTGATTGTTGGGGATTTGGGAACAAGTTTTCTCCTTCTTAATTGTCCTCTCTAGAATTGTCTTGAAGATAGTACACTTTTGTTGTGTTAAAAGATTTTTTGCCTTGAGAGTGATTGTCAAGAACATTGAGTTTTCCTCCTATTCTTCATATCTTCTAACCAAGATAGTTTTGTATAAATTTGGTTATGGTCTGATTTTAAGTCCAAAATATGCTCTCCAATCTTAAATTTGTATATCCTTTCTATTAAGCTTTCTGAACAAATAACATAGTCAATGACACTTGCCCCATTGTATGTATTGCAAATGAAGTTCTCGTACCTTTTCCTCTCTAAAATTAATACTAACTTTGTCATCTTCTTAATATCTCAACCATTGAAGATTTTCTTCTTTAGTGAGCCAAATAGGATTGTGATCCTCTTTGCAAAAAATAATACTAGCTTGTTGATTTTTTGTTCTAGCATTGAAATCTCCCACTAAAAGAACTTCTCCTTGATGAGAGGCAATATCTTGCTTTAAAACTTCATATAGATGCTTTTTGTCTAGCCCCTTATTTTTATAAGTTTTTTAGACATGAAGGGAAAATTAGCATGTTGTAATTGTTATTCCATTCTCATTCTTTGACATTTTGAACTATAAATACTATTTATTTGTATTTTCTTTTGCTAATTAAATGTGACGACCTTCTTTTTCTTCTTCCTTTATATTTTCTTACACCATCTCTTACATTTGGTTATTTAAACTCTATTTTACTCTCATAAACAATTTATTTCTCGTTGTATCATGATTCCATTCAGCTACCTTATGTAACAACCCCAGGTTGATTTTCCATGTAAATAAAATTAGACCAAGGTCACAGGACACGTGTTCCAAGTTGAATGGTGGGTAAAAAGTAAAGTGGACATCATTTTTTGGTTTATTAATGGCTTATGGAAATTGACAAAGAAATTGGCCAAGGAAAATAGGCAATAATTGACATTTAATTATGAGAAATAAAGGAAAATAAAAGAAAAAGAGTATGAAGAGACAAAAATATGCATGCAAGGTAAATTAGAGAGAAAATGAAGGAAAATGAAAAAAAGGTAAAAGGAAAACAAGAGACTCGATAATAATGATAAAAAGCACCTCATAAACAATTGATAGCTTTGGGCTCATCTTTTGGTCAAGATCAACAAAAGGAGAACAAGCACTTGGACAAGAAAGCAAGGAAAGTGAGGGTGCACAAGAGGAAGCTTAGACAACGACAAGTAAGGACATAAATTAGTTGTGGACTACAAGTAATAGTGTGCATTTGAGATTTTGCATGATAAGGTTCAAAGGCATGGTCCATGCATTGGTTTGTTTTTATGTTGGTTGTCATTTGAATGGGATTTTCCTAGACTGAAAATGGTTTCGTCCTTGCCTTGCCATTTCCTAAATAGGCATGATGTCATGGGTTCTCTATTTGGATTTCTGTTTGGTTCTAAAGTTCCCTATGGATGTGGGTTATTATTGGAACATTGTAGCCTTAGAATAGTTGGGTTGCTTAGAGGTTGTGGATTGAGATGGGAGATCTCTGGAACGCTATAACAACTTGGATGCCCTGGAGGCAGTGGGTTGAGATGGAATCCTTAGAGCCTTGGACAGCTTGGGAAGCGACCAATCTGGTGGATGTTAGCAAATTCTAGACTAGTGTCTGGAATAATGCTTAATTAGTTATGTAAATTGCTGACAAATTAGTCAGCAGATTTTGTGCTCTCTGCAAAATTAGGGCAGCAAATTGTTAGGGTGGTCAGTGCTGGAAATTAGTTGTAGTGTGAGTAGATTTATTTCAGAGTTGATTGATAAACATTTTAGTAATAATTTTACTATATAAGAATGTAGTTAATGGTTCAATTAATATATGAGATTTGCAGCAGTTTTTAGCTCACATAGTAACTGTGTTTTATTTGTTTAATGTTTTTTTTTATATGTATTTTTCTTCATAGTATTGTTGGCTTATTAGTTGGCTGGAAATAAGTCATTTCATATTCTACAAGTGGTATCAGAGCAGGTAAAATTGTTTTGGGTTAAAGTTGTATTGTTGGAATTTCACCAAAGTTAATCATGTCAAATTTTAACCAGATGCTAGTTCTAGAATTTGATGGGAATGATTATGATTATTGGTGCATTAAGATGTTAACCTTTTTGATTGGAAAAGATTTGTGGGAGATTGTTGAATCAGGATATGAGGAGCCAACTGATTGGAATGCCCTTACAACCAATGAAAGAACAAAAAGAAAGGAAGCAAGGAAGAAGAATGCTCAAGCTTTGTTTCACATTCAGATAGCTCTTGATAAGAGCTTATTTCCAAGAATATCAGGAGCAAAAACTACCAAATCTAGCTGGGAAACTCTACAAGAAGCTTACCTAGGTAGTGATCAAGTTAAGGTGGTCAAGCTTCCGACATTGAAGCGAGAGTTCGAGAATTTGAAGATGCAAGAAGCTGAAAGTGTGAGTGACTATTGTGTGAGAATCAAAGATGTAGTCAATAGAATGGCTACACTTGGAGAAACTATAAGTAATGAATTGTTAATTAAAAAATTAATGAGATCTTTAACACATAGATGGAATCATGTTGCAATAATCATGGAAGAAAGTAAGGATTTGACAAAACTATAGTTTGATCAATTGGTTGGATCTTTGATGTCTCATGAAGAAAGATTGAAGGACACTTTTGAAGGTGTAGAGAAAGTGTTTTCCTCTAAATTACAAATTACAATGAATGAAGATGCAACTAGCAGTAGTACCAAACGCAATCAAGGTCAAGGTAAATGGCAAAGCCAAAATAATTCAAGAGGTAGAGGAAGAGGTGGCTCAAGTGGAAGAGGTAGTTTCGGAGGAAGAGGTAGAGGTAGATTTGATAAGAGAAATGTTCAATGTTACTATTGTAACAGGTATGGCCACTTTGAAAGAGAATCCAGATTGAAAGAAGGTAAAAATGCTAATTATGCTCAAGAAAGTGGTGAGTATCCTCCAGATCACTTATTTTTATGTTATGCCAAAGGTGAAAATACTAGTAAAGATGTTTGGTACCTAGATTTTGGATGCTCTAACCATATGATAGGGAATGAGAAGTTGTTTTCAGTAAAAGATGGAAGTTTCAAATCCAAGATCCAGCTTGGTGATGATAAATCATTGGAGGTTGCTGCCAAAGGAGCTATGGAGGTCCAAACAAAAGAAGGTATAAAGAGTATTCATGACATTTATTATACTCCACAATTGAAGCATAATTTGTTGAGCGTTGGACAGCTATGTGAGAAAAATTATAAAGTAGTCTTTGAAAATAAGACATGTACTATCTATTATAAGAATAAGGGAAATAGGGTGATCATTGTTGTGCCTATAACAAGAAATAGGATGTTTCCCTTGAAGTTTGATGAAAATAACAACAATCTTGCAAATATTGCTTATGAGGATTCAAGTTGGTTATGTCATCTCAGGTATGGGCATTTAGATTTTCAGAGTTTGAAGCTTCTAACCTCACATGCATTAGTTTCTAGTTTTCCCAAGGTAGAAGAGCATAAGGAGGTTTGTGAAGGATGTGCTAAAGGAAAGCATGCAAGGGAAAGGTTTCCAAAGGGCAGTGCATGGAGGGCTCATCACCCACTTCAGCTTGTTCATTCAAACATATGTGGTCCTATGCAGACTAAGAGTTTGGGTAAGTCATCACATTTCATTACTTTTATTGATGATTACTCACAAGATTGTTGGGTATATTTTTTGAAGGCCAAAAGTGAAGCCCTGGATACATTCAAGAAGTTCAAAGCCCTTGTAGAAAATGAGAGAGGGTGCAAGATCAAATGTTTGTGGACTAACTGTGGAGGAAAATTCTGCTCAAAAGCTTTCCAGAGTTATTGTGATATGAATGGCATCAAGAGGCAATATACTACAACATACACACCCCAACACAATGGCATAGCTGAAACAAAAAATCATACTGTGGTTGAAATGGAAAGATGCATGTTACAAACTAAGGGATTGAACAACTCTTATTGGGGATATGCATTTGCTATAGCAGTGTACATCCTCAACCGTAGCCTCACCAGTGCACTAGAAAAGATGACTCCTTATGAAGCTTGGTATGGAAAAAGGCCTAATGTTAATCATTTCAAAATTTTTGGTTTTTTGGCTTATGTGCATGTGCCTGATCAAAATAGAAAAAAGTTAGATGCAAAGAGTGAGTTATGTATTTTTATTGGGTATAGTGAGACAACCAAGGCTTATAAATTGTATAGTCCTCTAAATAACAAGCTTATTGTCTCAAGAGATGTAATTTTTGATGAAGGGGGAGTTTATGGTCATCGAAAAGGCCATGTTGAGAAGGCAAAATCTTCTTTGAATGATGATATAATTGTTGATAATGATCATGAGCAGCCAACTAATGTTTTTGTAACTAGTGGCTTAACTCCACCAAGTAGCACTTCATCAATTTCTTCAACATCAAGTTCAAGTCCAACTTCTTCTCCAAGTTCTACAAGGAAGGTAAGAAGATTGAGTGATATTTATCAGAGGAGTGCAAATCAAGCACATGAAGAAAGCTCAATAGGTGAGATAGTCAATTTTTCTTTATTAGCCAAGGCTAAATTTCAACCATCATGTTTTGAAGATGCATGTACTAATGAGGTTTGGATGCAAGCCATGCAAGAAGAGATGGATTCCATTCAAAGGAATGACACTTGGAAGTTGACAGAGCTTCCACATGACAAGAAAAAGATTGGCACCAAATGGGTCTATAAGACTAAATATAATAGTGATGGGAGTGTTGAAAGACACAAAGCAAGATTAGTTGCTAAAGGATTCACATAGAAGTATGGAATTGATTATGAAGAGACATTTGCACCAGTAGTAAGATAGGAGACCATTAGAATGTTGATTTCATTAGCAGCTCAAAAAAAGTGGAGCATACATCATATGGATGTGAAAAGTGCCTTCTTGAATGGGTACTCAGAAGAGGAAGTATATGTGAAGCATCCACAAGGCTTTGAAGTGGAAGGAAAGGAGAATAATGTCTACAATTTGAAGAAGCCTTTGTATGGTCTCAAGAAAGCACCAAGAGCATGGTATGCAAGGATTGATGGATACTTCAGGAAAATGGCTTCCAGAGAAGTAAGAGTGATCCTACCCTTTACTACAAACAAGAAGGTATTGATATTTTAATCATAAGTTTGTATGTTGATGATCTATTGTATATGGGTAGTAGTTCTAAGATGAATGATAAATTCAAAGTTGCTATGATGAATGAATATGAGATGAAATATCTAGGCATGATGAAATATTTTCAGGGAATGGAGGTTTATCAAAGTAAGGATGATATTTTTATTTGTCAGACAAAGTATGCACAAGATATGCTAAATAAATTTGATATGCTTGATTGTAATCCATCCCCTTCTCCAAGTGCTCATGGAGAGGTGTTATGTAGAGATGATGGTGCTAATTTAGTTGATGAGAAAACATACAGAAGTATTATGGGGAGCTTGATATTTCTAACCCACACAAGGCCTGATATTACATATTTAGTTTCACTTGTTTCAAGGTATATGAAAAATCCATCTGAAATACATATGAAGGCAACCAAGAGGATTTTAAGGTATGTGAAAGGCACTCTTGATCATAAGTCCACATCTGGAAATTGTTTCTATTTTGGTTCTCGTTTGATTACATGGAGCTCAAAAAAAAAAAGCATTGTTGCCCTCTCATCCACAGAAGCGGAGTATGTGCAGTTACCTCAGTAGCTACACAAGCTCTTTGGCTCAGAAAAATTTTGGAAGAAATTGGAGAAAAACAAATTCAGCCTAGAGCAATTTATTGTGATAATGTAAGTGCCATCAAGTTAGCAAAGAATCCAATTCATCACAGTAGGACAAAGCATTTTGACCTGAAATATCACTTCATTAGAGATTTGTGCAGAAGAAGGATATTGAATTGAAGCATATAAATACTTAGCATCAACTAGCAAATATCTTCACTAAAGCAATTGCAAAAGATCAGTTTTTGGCACTATGAGATAAGATAGTAAATCCTCATTAATCATTAAGGGGGAGTGTTGGGAATAATGCTTAATTAGTTATGTAAATTGTTGACAAATTAGTCAGCAGATTTTGTGTTCTCTGCAAAATTAGGGCAGAAAATTGTTAGGGGTGGTCAGCACTGGAAATTAGCTATAGTGTGAGTAGATTTATTTCAGAGTTGATTGATAAACATTTTAGTAATAATTTTACTATATAAGAATGTAGTTAATGGTTCAATTAATATATGAGATTTGCAGCAGTTTTTAGCTCACACAGTAACTGTGTTTTATTTTTATTTTTATTTTTTTATATGTATTTTTCTTCATAGTATTGTTGGCTTATTAGTTGGCTGGAAATAAGTCATTTCATATTCTACAACTAGTTAGGTGAAATCACTGTGATTGAGGGTTGAGGCGATTTGGCCTCTAGAAGTCCTTGTTGGTTATTTTTTGGTTTAACCTATATAATCCCACATTCATACTTGGAATATGACACAAGGGTGATTGGATGAAAGAGAGATTTTGGTTCGACCCAATCTATGGTTGGGTGGTACGTGTAAGTCTCTTACTTGGTTGGATTTTGCATATATTAATATAAGTTATTTTCTTATTGTGATCGATGAGCACTTGTACTAGTTATTATGTTGATATTATGGTTGGTTTGTCATGGATTCTATGATGGTTATATGCATGGTTATATGATGTGTTATTACTATGTATCTTGCTCATGATTTGATAAATGATTGAATGGTCGATGAATGCATAGGCTAACAAGTTTTTTTGAACCTACCTTAAGAGGCACTGGAACTTCTTGATAATTATCTAACAAAACTCATAAATTTATAATCAAATATGCATTCATGACCTGTAGCTTCTGTGTTTACTATATGTTTTACGAAATGTGTATCATGTATTAGGCATGTCTGTTGAAAATAGCAACAAGAAATGCTAAAAATAGCATTGCTAAAGATATAATTTTAGGATATTCCAATTTTAATTTGTCCTTGAATTAAAATTGAGAATTCAAATTCAAATTTAGTCTCACCAACTGTTTGAAAAATAATTAATTAACTCATCTTGAGTTAATTAGTTGGAGAAATTCAAACATGAAGTCTTTGTGAAGTCATGCAACAGTTATCCCTTTGATTGAGGAAGTTATCCCTTAATTAAGGAGATAAGGATGAGTTGTATTTGAGTTGTAATTAGTTAGATCAGTTAACTTAGCTAAGTCCAGTTAGATTAGTTCCAAATAGTTTGTGGAATTGATTGTGAGTTCAGTGAGTTAATGCATGCATGCATGCAACCAGTGTACTCCAGATAACTAAATATTCTCTCATAAATAACTCATGCATGTCAGTTCAGACAAAGACCAAGTTGAGATTAAAGGCAGGGACAGTGTACTATCAGTTGCAAGAAAATTCCCATGAGAAAATCTCTTGCATGCAGAAGGAATTCATTCCTTGAGGATTGCGCAGTTTTACAGTGTGTAAGAGCAATATTCCACTTGGTTGAAGATAAATCATCCCAGAGGAACAACGCAAGGAAATAGGAGGCTTGGAGGGCAGAGGAGAAGGTTTGTGAGAAGCCTTGTTTGCCTATGAGCAACAGTGAGGGATTGTACTAAGAGCTGGATAGTTGTGAGAGCTAAAGTTTTGTGTAATCCTGAGATATTTCCACTTGTATGATAATACAGATAGCGACCTTTTTTAGCTGAGGCTTTCCCCAGAGTATTCTTTTGTGTTTCATGTGTATTGATTATTCTTCTATGTTATATGTGTTCTATTTGATCTTGCTCAAAATCGATTAAGCTTCTGCAAGTTTGATTCTAGAAGTAGATTAAGTATTTTTCTTTAGTACATAGCATAATCAGTTTAATCTACAGTGAGAATTTCTATATGGTATCGGAGCAAAGGTTATCATAGTTGTGAACAACATATTGAGAAGGGAAAAGTTTGAAGTTTGAAGTTCTTGATTACAAGTACAAAATCGATTTCTTATCACACCTCAATGTTCACCAATGGCATTCAATGGCTTGAGACTCTAGTATGCCTTGGATGGCAACTCGAATTACATAGCATGGAATGATCGCATGGAAGCAATATTAGAAGACAATGGTTTGAAGGATTTCACTGATCAAGAAATCCCCAAGCCAGCAATAGCTAATGCCCATGAATTGGCTGAATGGAAGAAGTGTGTGGCAAAAGTGAGGAATTCTTCTGGAGGGAGTTTGAGACCATATTGTCTCGAGTCTCCATGGGAGGGAGACTCCATTCTCAATGTGGAAGACATTGAAGGACCTATATCAGAACAATAGCGACCAAAGGGAACTGGCGCTGAAGGACAGGCTTCGGAAAATCAAGTGTGAAAAGGACTACACGATTTCTACATATCTGAACAAGCTCACCACCTGTAGAGATGAGCTTGGAAGTGTAGGAATAATTACATCCGATGATGATATGGTAAGTCTTACTCTCCTTGGTCTTCCTAAGAGCTCACATAGCTACCAGGACTCAGTGAATGGAAGAGAGAAACTGTCGGATAAGGAACGACTTTTGTCGGATCTGATGCAGGAGGAGATCAAGAGGAGCACTAGAGATGGTTCTTCATCTAAGCATGATGATGAAGAAAATCTAGCTTTAGAAAGTAAGGCAAGGAAAGGGAAAGGGAGGGCTTCCCATTCCAAATCGAGTTCTTCCCATGGTATGAAGAAGATTGACAAATATAAAGTGAGATGCTTTAATTGTCATGAAGTGGGCCACTATGCAAAAAATTGTCCATTGAAGAAAACCAAGAAGGGATCCTCGAAAGGATCAAAAGGTGAGGTATTGGCCTCTCAGTTCGAATTGGATTTTACCCTCATTGCATGCATGGTTTCATCAATGGTCGGTTGTGTTTGGTACCTGGATAATGGAGCCTCATTCCACATGGCCAACAATAAGACTTTATTCAGTACCTTGGAGGAGAAAGACCTCAAGATGTGCATAGAGATGGGTAATGATGGAAAGTATTTTGTTTCAGGTGAAGGTACAATTGTTTTTCAAAGGGAGCATGGAGCTCCTCTCACCCTGACTAATGTAAAGTATGTGCTTGGACTAAAGAAGAACTTGGTATTGGTCACGATGTTGGAAGACAAAGGCTATGATGTAGTCTTCAATAAAGGAAAGGCGTTCCTGAGACACATAGCCATGGGTCAGACCAAGAGGATTGGGATTCAAGTGAAGAATCTCTACAAGCTGGAGGTAGATGACTATGCTGCATTGAGTTCCAAAGCAGAATTGGTGCAAAGCCAAGACATTGGCGAGTTATGGCATAGACGATTGGGCCACTTGCATCATGGGGCCTTGAACATAATGCAGCAGATTTATACCAGACTTCCCAAAGGTAAACTTGAGCAAGTAGACACATGCAAAGGTTGTACCTTGGGAAAGTATGCCAAGTCTTCCTTTCATGATCGAGATAGTCGAGCTGAGGAAATCTTGGAATGAGTTCATACAGATGTGTGTGGACCATTATCGATAGCCTCCACCAAGAAACAAAGCCTGTATTATGTGATTTTCATTGATGATTTTTCTCATAAATGCTGGATCTATTTCATGAAAAAGAAGTATCAAACCTTCTCAAAGTTTTGTGAGTTCAAAGCTTTGGTTAAGAAAGAATCAGGGAAGAAGGTTAGGGCCTTGAGAAGCAACAATGGTGAAGAGTATGTCTCAAGAGTTTAAGGACTTCTATGCAGCGGAAGGAATTAAACGGGAGTTGACCACACCTCATAACCCATAGCAGAATGGGGTGGCCGAGAGGAAGAACAAAATGATTGTGGGGGAAGCTCGAGCGATGCTGCATAACCAAGCCCTACCACTTCATTTGTGGGTTGAGGCATGCAACACAATGGTCTATTTGCAGAATAAGCCTGCATCACATTCTTGGGATGAAGACGCCAGAGGAAGCTTTCTCCAGGAAGAGACCAGATGTGGGTCACTTCAGGATCTTTGGCTCATCGGTATATTGCCATGTGACCAAGGATACCTGGAAGAAACTTGAGCCAACGATAGAGTTGGGGATACTTGTGGGGTACACTGATACACCCCACAACTATCAGGTGTATTTTCCTACCAGTCGGAAGACAGTGGTCCGCAGAGATATTAAGTTTGATGAGTAGAAGGCCATGTTAGTTTCCCATAAGAGGGAGCTCCAACTACAGGTTGTGGAGGAACTTTTGGTTCCTAAGGAGGAGAAGCCTCAGACTGATGCGGAGCAGTCGCATGCAAAGGTTCCAGGAGTGGAGACATCCACTCAAGCAGAGCCTTCTAGAGATAGGTAGAAGTGCACGAGAGAAGCTAACAGATTGTTGATGGATGCGAGAGAGAATGTGGGAGAATCGTCTTCTCAACACAGACAGATGAGGTCACCTGATAGGTACATTGGATACATGGCCCTTGTTGGGGAATGTGTTGAGACTGCGCCATCTTCCTTTGAGGAAGCAGTGCGGCAGCCGACTTGGGTTGATGATATGGTGGAGGAGTATGACTCCATAGTTCGGAACAATGTTTGGGATGTTGTTCTAAGACCAGAGAACAAGTCAGTTGTGAGTTCCTGTTGGATTTACAAGGTAAAGCAAGCTATTGATGGTAGTGTGGAGGAACATAAGGCAAGATTTGTTGCCCGTGGTTTCTCACTAGTCGAGGGATCGACTAGGATGAGACTTTTGCTCCTATAGCAAGGTACTCATCTATCAGATCGATGTTGGCACTATTAGCACAGATGGGTTGGAAGGTCCATTAGATGGATGTGAAGACTGCATTCCTCAATGGCAAGATTGAGGAAGACGTGTACATAGAACAGCCGGAAGGTTTTGAGACCTTTGATCGTGAGTCGCATGTGTGCCGAATCAAGAGAGCCTTGTACAGGCTGAAGCAAGCACCTCGTGCTTGGTACACCAGGATTGACAACTACTTCACTGGGTTGGGCTTCACAAAGAGTGAAGTGGATGTGAACTTGTACCACATCATGGTGGAAGGTAAGTAGTTGATCATTGTTCTTTATGTTGATAATCTGATATTAACAGGTGATGATCAGTTGATCATGTCTTGCAAGGAGGAACTTGCAAGAGAGTTCGAGATGAAAGACATGGGTCTCATGCACTACTTTCTAGGCATGGAAGTGTGGCAGAAGTATGGGGAAGTGTTTGTGTCTTAAGGAAAGTATGCCAATGAGATACTCAGGAGATTCCACATGGAGACGTGCAAGCCCATGCAGACTCCTCTAGCAAGTAACTAGAGGAAGGAGGATGCTACTTCAGGAGAAGCAGTAGAAGCTACTGTGTATCGGCAGCTTGTGGGTTCACTAATGTACTTAGTGAACACATGACCAGATTTGTGTTATGCGGTGAACCAGCTGAGTCAAGCTATGGTTCAGCTTACCAAGCTATTTTATAAGGCAACGAAGCATGTTTTGAGATACCTCAGAGGCACATCTCAGTATGGATTATGGTACAGACAGTCAGAGTGAGTGAAGCTACAGGGCTTCACAAATGCAGATTGGGCAGGGAGTCCATCAGATCGGAAGAGAACATCAGGAGGAATTTTCAACCTTGGTTCAGCTACAGTTTCTTGGTACATCAGGAAACAGAGGTCAGTTACACTCAGCTCAACAGAGGCTGAATACATGGCTGCAAGTTAGCAACATTTGAGGCCATTTGGATGCAGAAAATTCTAGTTGGTTTGTTTGATCAAAGGATGGATCCAACTGTGATCTATTGTGATAATAAGAGTTGTACCAAACTCTCTGAGAATTCAGTATTTCATGACAGGTCCAAGCATATCGACATTTGGTATCATCATCTCACAGACTGTGTGGTGAGGAGGATCATGTTGTTGCAGTATATTTCGATCGAGGAGCAAGATTCTGACATTTTGACTAAGGCATTGTTAAAGTGTAAATTTGAGTTCCACACAGACAGGATCGGGGTTGTAGATAATCCCTTTCTTGTTGAAAGGGAGCATTGAAAATAGCAAAAGAAATGCTAAAAATAACATTGCTAAAGATAGCATTTCAGGATATTCCAATTTCAATTTGTCCTTGAATTAAAATTTTCAAATTTAGTTTCACCAACTATTTGAAAAATAATTAATTAATTCATCTTGAGTTAATTAGTTGGAGAAATTCAAACATGAAGTCTTTGTGAAGTCATGCAATAGTTATCCCTTTGATTGAGGAAGTTATCCCTTAATTAAGGAGATAAGGATGAGTTTTATTTGAATTGTAATTAGTTAGCTCAGTTAACTGAGCTAAGTCCAGTTAGATTAGTTCCAAACAGTTTGTGGAACTGATTTTGAGTTCAATCAGTTAATGCAGGCATGCATGCAACTAGTGTACTTCAGATAACTGAATTATCTCTCATAAATAACTCATGCATGTCAATTTAGACAAAGACCCAGTTGAGATTGAAGGTAGGGACAGTGTACTATCAGTTGCAAGAATATTCCTATGAGAAAATCTCTTGCATGCAAAAGGAATTAATTCTTTGAGGATTATGCAGTTTTATAGTGTGTAAGAGCAGTATTCCACTAGGTTGAAGGTAAATCTTCCCAGAGGAACAGCGCAAGGAAATAGGAGGCTTGGAAGGCAGAGGAGAAGGTTTTTGAGAAGCCTTGTTTTCCTATGAGCAGCAGTGAGGGATTGTACTGAGAGCTGGATAGCTGTGAGAGCTAAAGCTTTGTGTAATCCTGAGATATTTCCACTTGTATGATAATATAGATAGTAGGGTTTTTTAGCTAAGGCTTTCCCTAGAGTATTCTTCTATGTTTCATGTGTATTGATTCTTCTTCTCTGTTATATGTGTTATGTTTGATCTTGCTCAAATTCGATTAAGCTTCCGCAAGTTTGATTGTAGAAGTAGATTAAGTATTTTTCTTTAGTACATAGCATAATCAGTTTAATCTATAGTGAGAATTTCTACAACGTCTTGGTTAAGATATTGCTTGTGTATCGATTGTTTAGACTTATCATCACCTGAGAATTGACTCTAGAAAGTTTTGGGAAATTCTAGGAAGTGGCTTGTAGGCCAACCCAGAAAAAGTGGCATAGATCTTGCAACCGGATGTGTAAAATTAGATGATTTCGATCATAATCGCATGCAAGAAGGCTTGTGGGTGTAGTTGGAGCCTTCCAACCACATGAAGAATGTGTCAAGGGTGAACTTGGGAGGAAAATCTTGTGAAAGGAAGTTCCAACTCAGGGATTGACCACCAGGGGTGGATGTTAGACTCCTCAGTGATCTGGTGTCCCTGATGGGTGGTAGTAAGTGTTCACGTTAGTAGTTTCCACTTCCATAATAAGAATTTGGAAGGTGGGTCATATCATAGTAACTCCAAACTCACGTTTACCTTGGGGAGCTTGTAAAATCAAGTAAATGTGCAATCTGGTGGATACATAGTGGTATCAAAGTGGGTTCCATTATCTTTAGGTGATATATGATACCACAGAGTGGTATTAGAGCGAGGTTGAACCATTGGAAATCTTGGTAAAAGCATATTGTCATGCAAGTTTATATATTTGGCATGCATCCATGATGGTTAATGGTTGTTATATGCATTGTGGTTATATGCATGCATGTCATTTTATTGTTGTCATGGTTACATGCATGATAGATGCTAGTTGATTAGTGTGGTCACATGCATATGCATCAGATAGCCATGCATGATAGTTAATTAGTTGTTATAAGCATGTTGCTTAATGTCATTGTAGTTAAGTTCTTGATATTATTATGTATCGTGATAAACTCTATTGAGTTGTGCATATGTAATAGCCCCCCTGAGATACATTGAGGTATGATCTTTTTTATGTCTTCTATTCGGTTTATCTGACACGGTATGTTGTAGGAAAATAGAAGATCAAAGATGAAGAGTAGAATGGTGGACTATAATTCACATGACTCCCCTTATAGTCCTTACATGTAATCAGTGGAATGGGGAAGGTGGGTTGGGAAACAAGGAGAAGAGTATTCTCCTGATCTAGTAGATACACTAAGGAGTCTAAGGGAAGAGATAAGAACTTGCGAGGCAGATAATGATAGGTTTATTGAGGAAAATGAAATACTTTCTAGAGCTCAAGAAAATAAATTCGAGGTTAATGCAGTGATTCTTTAGAGTCTTTCCAATTTGTAAAAACAGGGACATGTGGGAATCAGTCATGGAGATAGGCAGGAATAAAAGAATAATGGGGCATATGCTGGCATGTCTCAGAGAGGATACAGGATGGAAATGGATGATACAGTTAGAGGTGGAAGATCCTTGGATACACTTGATAGGAGGGCTAGAACTTTTAGATTTTATTCTAGCTCCAGTTCCAAGAGACATCATCACCATTACTGCCAACATTCGTATAGGAGGAGTGAGAAGGGATATTTTCCAGAAGAGTTCAAGAAATCCAAGAATCCCACAATTGATGGAGAGATGAGGAATTTTGAATATGAAAAAACCTCCTTTCTATATATAGGAGTCTAAGGGGTCACAATATAACCAAGCCAACCTAACAATAATAATATAAAGGCACAAAAATAACAATAGATGGATTCTATGGGGCACAGTAATAACAATATGGGGACAACAATATTAATAAGGGATGCAACTACAATAGTAATGGGGGAATCACTAGTATTATAGGGACCTAACTAGTATTATACGGACCTAACATGCTCCTCTCCTTCAAAAAAGTGTCGACCTCAATGCTTGAGTAGTTCTGGATGCTTCTATATAAAATTCTCATCCTCCCATGTGGAATCTTTAGCGGATAAGTTCTTCCACTTGATGAGATACTCTAAAATGGATCGGTTTCATAGCTATCGAGTTCTTGTTTCTATTATTTCTTCGGGTTCCATTATAATTTTTCTTTCCTCTTCAAGTTCTGGCAATATTGTTTGAACTAGGTGATTGTTGCCTATAACCTTCTTTAAACATGAAACATGGAAAACTGGGTGCACTCAAGAAGCTACAAGAAGCTCCAGTTTGTATGCCATAGTACCAATCTTTTGCAACACCTTGTACAGACCAAAATACTTTGGTGATAATTTATTATCCTTCTTGGCTTGCTTGAGGGACATTTGTTTATATGATTATAGTCGTAGGAATACCCACTCACCTACATCAAAACTTCTTTCGTTGTGATGTTGATCTGCTTGTTGTTTCATTCTATTCTATGCCAACATGAGGTTATCCTTTAAGAGTTGGAGAACTTGTTGTTGATGCTCGATGTGATGTTCCACTGCTTGAACCTTAGAATTTTCTCTTAAATATGATGTGATGGATGGCGGTTGATATCCATAAAGTGCCATAAATGGGGTCATTTTTGTTGTAGTATGGAAGGAAGTCTTATACCACCATTCAGCCAGAGGCAACCATTTGACCCATTGTGTCTGTTTATCAAATACAAAGAAACGAAGATATCCTACCAAATATTTGTTTACTATCTCAGCTTTCCCATCAAATTGAGGATGATAAGATGAGCTATGAACTAACTGAGTACCAAGACAAGAAAATAATTATGTCCAAAAATTTCCAGTAAAAATGGGATCTCTGTCACTTACAATAATCTTTGGGTTTCCATGTAGCTTTTGAATTGTTTCCATAAATGCATTAGAAACTGTACTGGCTTTAAATGGATGTGATAATGCACAAAAGTGTGCATACTTGGTAATTCTGTCAACTACCACCATGATGACACTCTTTCCCTTAGACTTGGGTGAACTTGTGATAAAATCCATTGAAACCTCCACCCAACATTTGCTTGGAATGCATAAAGGTTGTAATAGACCTGGTGTCTTAATTGTTTCAGCTTTATTTTGTTGGAAAACCAAACATTCCACCACAAACTTTTGAATATCCGATTTAAGGCCATCCCAAAAAAATTCCTTCTTAACCCTGTGGTAAGTTTTTAAAAACCCTGAGTGCCCTCCTATGGGAGAGGTGTGCAATTCCAGAAGAATATTTTGTTTGAGTTGGGAATTCTAACAGAGGTATAAGCGATCTTTGTACCATAATGAATCATTTTTCTAGCTAAATGTATCAGATGTATTGGAATCTTGTTGTAACTTTCGAATAAGTGCCCACACTTCTTCATCATTCTTCCATTCCTACCTTGCTTTGTTTATCCAATCCAGTTGGATAATAGAAATGGCGCACAACAATGCTTCCACATCCTCATCCTTTCTTGAGAGTGCATCTGCCACAACATTTTGCTTCCCTTTTTTGTAGATGATTTCAAAGTCATAACCCAACATCTTTGTGACCCATTTTTGTTGTTCTTCATAGGATAATATTTGTTCTAGAAAGTATTTAAGGCTATCATGATCCATTTTTACCTTGAAGTGTCTTCCCATTAGGTAGGGTCACCATTTCTTAAGTGCATGTAGTATTGCCAACATTTCCTTCTCATAAATAGTTTTGTGTAAATACTTTCCCTTGATTGGACGAATTTCGAAAGCAATGGGTCTTTCATCTTGCATTAAAACAGGACCAATTCCATTTCCTGTAGCATCACATTCCACAATAAAGGTTTTTGTTAAGTCTGTTTTAGCTAAGACTGGTGCTTGGCACATTTCCTCTTTAAGACGTTCGAAGGCCTTTGTTGTTTCTGGAGTCCATGAAAATGCATCTTTCTTCAATAATGTTGTTAGAGGTGCTGCTATTTTCCTATAATTCTTAACAAACTTGTGATAATACCCTGTCAACCCGAGAAATCCTCGAAAATTCTTTATGGATGTGGGGGTTTTCCATTCCTTGATGGCTTTAATTTTTCTAGGGTCTACCTAACTCCTTCATGAGTTACAATATGACCCAAATATTCCACCTCTTGTACTCCAAAGAAACATTTGGATCTTTTTGCATATAAATGTTTCTCCTCCAATAGTTGTAGCACCCTGTCAACATGCTCAACATGATCCTTCCAAGGCTTGCTGTAGATTAGTATATCATCAAAAAATACTAACACAAATTTTCTAAGGGTTTGAAAATGGAATTCATCAAACCTTGAAATGTAGAAGGTGCATTGGTAAGGCCAAAAGGCATGACCAAAAATTCATAGTGACCCTCATGAGCTCTAAATGTTGTTTTGGAATGTCTTCAGTCTTCATTCTAATTTGATGATATCCTGAACGAAGATCCAACTTGGTGAAGTAAATCGATCCATGCAATTTATCCAATAATTCATCAATGACAGGAATGGGAAACTTATCTTTAATAGTGAGCTTGTTGAGCTCCCTATAATTCGGACACATGCACCATGATCCATCCTTCTTGTCTTCCAATACTACTAGAGCAAAGAAAGAACTTTGGCTAGGTTGAATTATACCATCCTCTAGCATTTCTGCAACCATACATTCAATTTCACTATTTTGGGCATAGGGATATCTATACGACCTGATGTTTGGAGGAACACTTCCTGGAATCAAATGAATAGCATGATCATGATCACGAATAGGTGGTAGACCTTTGGGAGTCTCAAATACCTTGGAATGATTGTCCAAGAATTTCTGGAGATCTGGAAAAATAGATGATTTCGATGTGGAAACATATAGTGAACATAATTTTGCAATTACACCTCGTTGTTCCTTTTTTAGAAGCTTTGTCATACTGTTAGAGCTGATTATCTTTCTCAATTTCCCTGCAATACCCCTTAATTCAACTTCCTTTCCTTCCGCATAAAATTTCATGAAAAGTTCTTGAAAGTTAAAAGCTATTGTACGCAAGGATTGTAGCCATTGAACTCCTAGTACAATATCAACACCTCCCATTGGAATGGAAAGCATTCGACTATTCAGTACATATTCTCCCATGGACAGCTTGATATTATGGCACTTTCCAAAGCAATTTATCATTCCTCCACTTGTAACCATCACTTGACACTCTGGTGCTAGATATATGAAGAAATTCAATTCTTTTGCTATCTTACAATGAATAAAATTATGGGTACTTCCTGAGTCAATCAACACTATTACCTTTTTCTTCTTGATATGCCCTTCTATCTTGATGGTTTGAGGAGTGGTAATTCCAGCCAATGCATTACAAGATATGGTTGGATTCATTTCTTCTTTATCTAGGCTTTGTTCCTGGAGTATATCCTCTTCTTTTGACCTTTCTTGTTCTTTTTCTTCTTCCTCTTCATAATCTAAGTAGAATAATTTCTTCTCAGCACACTTATGACCTTTCGTGTATTTGCTATCACAACTGTAACAAAGCCCTTTTTCTCCTTTTTCTTCCAATTGTTGTGGTGTCAACCTTATAGGTTGTGGAAGGCTAGGGGAAACAACACTTCCATCTTTATAGTTGTGAGTGGTAAGCTTCCTGGTTTCCATAATTTTTCTTTCCATTTTTCTTGCTAACCTGAATGCCTTCTCCAATGAATTAGGTTCCCAAAGGCGAACATCATGTTGGATATTCTCCTTTAAAGTCCCTATGAACACATCAATCCTATGCTCCTCTGGAATATCTTTTACCTTTCTATTCAATTTTTGGAACTCCTCAATGTGCTCCATCATTGAACCCTTTTGTTTGAGACTTATCAATTGGCTAAAAAAGGTGTTGCTTTTTATATCCTCATAATGTGCTGTCATTTCTTCCATAAAAATTGCCCAAGTGACAATTTGTTTACGAGATCAAAGCCATCAATACCATACAAACTGATTTGGTTCTAAATATAAAGTTGCAATGTGTTTTGCACATTATGGAGATTGAAAAATTGCTCCATCTTTAGTATCCATGTTGCGGGATCCTTGCCATCAAACTTCCTCATATCGATTTTTGGAATATGGTGGGTCTTCGATCCAACATTAGAATCTATGAAATCATGATTAACATTTCTTTTTCTCTCATCATGAGTTTCCTTTACTACCCTTTCACCATTAGTGACCATTTATTGTATCAATTTATTCAAATTTATCTTCAATTCTTCCATCTTATCATCCATGCCATCCATCTTAGCGTCCATGCCATTCATCTTAGCTTCCATGTCATTATTTAAACCATCCATCTTAGCTTCCACACCATACATCTTAGCTTCTACATCTTTCTTTAAACCATCCATCTTAGATTCTGTTACTTTTTGTGCGAGTGACATTTATTGCACTTGGTCTCGTAATTTTGATATATCATGTTGCATTTCCTCCTCTTCTTCATGAGTCATGCTAGAGCTTTCAGGTTGCTTACTAGGTGTTTTAATTTTCTTTCCTCGGGGCATCAATTACCGATATTAATTCTTTACTATGCCCTTTGAATTCCTTCAAACTAATTTTTCAAGCCAAGCTTATACAAAATTAAAGAAAACTACACACCTTTTCTCACTTTGTAGGAGCTCAATATTGAATTTGATGTATCTCTGTAATTTTAGATCATCTAGTTCTGAAATTGTGACCCACAGTAGCCCTATGTGTCCTCTTTCCAATGCCACCAGTCTGATTGAATTTAGATTCTCCAATGCAGAGTTATGCACAATCTCCCAAGGTGACCTGATTATAGACCTTTCCCAAAGAGTGAATTTGTATGAAGTGCCACGTGTCATTGTTTTGACCTTAGTCTCTGAAAGTTATACATAGGAAACTACAGTCCGTCCTCTTTCTATTACCTTTGATGAAATTTCAATATGATGCTCAAAACAAAAGTTATGACAATTTTCCCCAGGTCACCTGTTTGGAATGAAATTTGGGAGTCTGCAAAAAGGCCAACTTCCTCAAATCATATCTCTTAATATAGCGCAAAAAGCTCTCAAATTTGGACCCGAGGTTCATAACGATTTCCGCCCAAATGGGTTTTTTTTTAGCATCTGAAACATCGCAGGAAAAAAAATTATAGCACAAATGTTACGATGACATGTTTGGAGCAACGAAACCCTAGAATTCAAAGCTCTGATACCAAATGTTATGAAACCAGCTCCCAAAAAGATAGAAAAGATAGTTGAACGCCTTAGAATTCAGCCTCTTCAAGGGGGAAATCTCCTTTACATTACACAAATGAACAATTCTTGGATGATTCAAATGACAAAACCTCCTTTCTATATATAGGAGTCTAAGGGGTCACAATATGACTAAGCTGACCTAACAATAATAATATAAAGGCACAAAAATAACAATAGATGGATTCTATGGGGCACAGTAATAACAATATGGGGACAATAGGGACACAAAAATATTAATAAGGCATACAACTACAATAGTAATGGGGGCATCACTAATATTATAGGGACCTAACAGGCTACTTGGGATGAAGAAGTTCTTCAAATTGCATGACTACTCTAAGAACATGAAAGCCAAGATAGTTATCCTCGGTCTCAAGGAAAGAGAAGACATCTACTGGGAAGATGTTAAGCATGATGGGGGTATTAGGAAGCTGAAGAATTGTTATGAAGAGTCAATTTCAAGTTTAAGTTTAAGTGTTACTAGAAAGGGAATGAAAATACTAAAGAAAAATTACCTAAGAAGTGAGAAAGGTCATAGGATGTAAGTGACAAGGAAAATATGGCACCTCATAAGACGTTCAATGCATATGAGAAAGGACATGGGTCTCAACCTGTGGAGCAACAGAATAGAGGAAATGGCAGAGAACCATTGCAGTGTTGAACCTGTGGTGGACATCATCACAAGAAGGTTTTCCCTTTGCATCAAAGTGGTACACTGGATGTGTGGCAGGTGTCAGATATATAACGCTCAAGAGGCGTAAACAATTGGGAATGTAGGTCAAATAATTCTCCAAATATACGCAATAGTGGATACAGGTAGGCAAGTGACCAAGCATCCATCATTGAGGTGGAAGTCGAACAAGGGGGAGAGTTCCAGGTAGAGCCTCAATGCATCATGTAACAGAAGAAGCTCATGCTCTCAGGCTAAGAAATAAAGAAAATTAAGGTATGTGGAAGCACTTTGGGGCCGAGGAAGCTACATGGAATATGGTTGATTAGATGCAGACATAATAGTTGGCTTTCAATTATAGCTATATTCGTCGAGGGAACTGGAATCCCTTAGGAGATTATATCTACAAGTGTTCAGTTGTAGGGAAGCATGATTGGTACAGTAGGGTAAGGTAACTGATATATTTTTATATTTATTTATGCATTGATAATTGTTTGTTTATGGCAATATGATGCACAAAATTACATGAAAAAAGAGAATGCCATGAAATATTGAAGAAGGCTCAGGTTGAGCTCTCCCTTGGAAGGATTGGGAACCATGCAAGTTGATTCATGGCATTTGTTTAAATTTTTGCGCTTTTGATGTTTTGTGATTTGTTTGTGCTTTATTTATGGTTTTGATTGTGTCTAGTTCATAGCCATGCCACTTTGTTTGTGGTGTTGTATTGCTTTTCATCTTGTATTCTTGTTCTTGGCTTTTATGATTGAGGATATTGGGAATTGGTTGGGATTGAGGAAAGCTCATGGAGCTTGGGGAGAGATGAATCAAACCCAATAGGTAATATAAAACCCATATGAAGCGTAGTGCATGAGTAAAGGGAAGCTGAAAGAAAGAATATTACAACTAGATGGGTTGGTTGGGTCCATCGGGATAAATGGATAGTGGAAGGATAGTCATGAGAAAGGTAACATGAAAGGTAAAGTAAATGGATTTGAGGTAATGAATGCCTTGGCCAAGTTGGGAATTATTGTTCTCAATGTTTTGCATGTTGTTCACGGATAAAGGAAGTTATCTTGGTCTTGAGCTTATGAGCACTAGTAATTATGTTGTGATCATGATTATGCTAATGTTTATATGTGTGTTTGTGTGTGTGAATTTCATTGCCTGAAAGATTCGTCAGGGATCATTCTTGTGGAGGAATGATTTTTTTATGCTGGTGAATGGCATGAAAACATTCTTGGTTTATGAGGAATCAAGTGGGCAGAGTAGCCCTGGGAGATCGATGAGGTTAGTATCACGTTGATATGATTTTGATATTATGTGTTTATAACTATGCCTATGTTTATGTTATAGCAGGAAATGTGGGAGGATACATCAATGAAATAAAAGAAGTGTGATCTGCAGAATGCATGGATAGACATGGATAGTGGAAAGAGCTATAGATAAGGGACTTGGGTTGTGGATGCATGCAGTAAGGTGTGGGAAAGACACTAGGGGCAAGGTTTCCTGGTAGAGACGATGTAGTCTCTAGATGTGAAGTATTGTTCTTGTGTACATGTTGTACATGTTGTGGTGTGTACATGTTGTACATATGGTGTTGTGTACATGTCATACATGTTATGTTGTGTAGATGTGGTATTGTGTCATGTGTATTATGTAGTTTTTGTATTGTGACATGTGTATTCATTGTGTTTTATTGTGTTTACATATATGTGTTCTGTTATACACCATGTGTAGGTGCATGTGTTTTGTTATACACCTTCTATGGGTTTATGTGTACTTGTGATGTACACTGTGTGTATGTGTACGTGTTGGGAATCGCTTCTCGGGATCCCTGGAAGTTGTGAATTGGGAAAGGACCTTTAGAGCCCTAAAATAACTTGGGTTACCTGGAGGTTATAGGTTGGATCCTTGTAATAGCTTGGGTTCCTTGGAGGCTTTTGGTTGATATAATAGTCCTTGGATCCTTGGAAATCTTGGAAAGAGACCAATCTTGAGTTTATGATATTGAGGGTAGAGGCGATATAGTATTTGGATGAACTTGTTGCCGATATTGAGGTAGGAGGCAGTATAGTCTTTAGATTACCTTGTTGCTTTGGATGAGAAGAGAAGAGAAGGAATTGGGTTCTTTTCAAGTTAGCAACCAATCCACTGTGTGCACATGGTTAAAGAGAAGAGAAGGAATTGGGTTCTTGCAAATTTTGGCAACTAATAGTGTGTGTATGGAAGGACAAAGATCAAACATAGAAGAAAAGAAAAAATTCAATATAAGTATCAGTATTTTATTTCAGTTTTTGATTATGCACATAATCTATGATTCTTATTTATGATGGTTGACTTTTGAGCTAACAAAATTTGATATTTTTATACAAATCTGTTTATACATGATGATTTGATCAAAGAGCTCCTTTGAATTGTTGTGACAGGAAGTAAACAGAACTATAGTTGTACCTTATTCACGAGCTATCAATGAGGTATTATTTGAATTTGTTTCAATTTCTTCTGATTCTAATGGAAGTTATGTGCTTGGTACAAGAAAATAATGGAAATTACCAGTTTGGGTAGTTGGAACTAACTACAAGAATGTTAGAAACAATAGTAAAAGGAATTGGAACATGAAATGGTGTGTTAGTAAAGCATTAAGAAATAGGGCCATTGTGGGACATTGGTACCCAATAGTGTCCATTGATTTGCATGAGCATGCGATGACTAGTATGATGGTTTTGGGGTAGGGATATGCCTTGGTTGTTGGACCTTCTGATGTAAGGAAACCTTTCCAAGAGATGGATCACCTAAGAGACTCAGAAGCAGAGAAGGGGATGTCGGGGAAATTGGAAGGTGAGTGACTGCATGGAAGGGGGTGATTGTATTTACTGAGGGATTGGGAAGAAAATAAGGGAAGGTTGGGGAAAAATATGTTTTGGTCATTATCATTTTTAGATGGAACCAGAAGCACATTAGGAGTGTGCATTGGAACAATGAGTCAGTAATTGTTCACTGAGAGAACATGTAGAGTAAGAATTGTGGTGCTAGAAATTATAGGCATATTTTGATCTTAATAGTAGATTCTAGAATTCCTAGGAAGGAGGTGAATCCTAGTACTACTTTGAGGGTGGATGTATGAGCCTATGGATTCTCTTGTTGTTGACGTGGGCATTATGTCCTTTATTTTTTGGTTAGAGAAAACATGCATATATATATATATGTGTGTGTGTGTGTGTGTGTGTGTGTGTGCTATTGTAAATAATACAATGAGATGTGTTATAAAGCTCCATAGATAGTATGTTTTGTTGGTTATAATCATCATAGAACATCGACCACGATGTTCCCCCAATGGGGAGAAGTTTGTAACAACCCCAATTGATCTTCCATGTAAATAAAATAAGACCAAGGTTAGGGGACACGTATTCCAAGCTAAGTGGTGGGTAAACATTAAAGTGGGCATCACTAGTGGTTTATTAATGGCTATGAAAATTGGAAAAGGCAAAGAGGAAATAATTGGCATTTAATTATGAGAAATAAAGGAAAATAGGAGAAAAGGAATATGAAGAGACAATAATATGCATGCAAGGGAAATTAGAGAGAAAATGAAGGAAAATGAAGAAAAAGGAAAAAGGAAAACAAGAGACAAGATATCAATGATAAAAGGGCACCTAAGAAATAGTTGACGACTTTAGGCTCATATTTTGATCAAGATCAGCAAAAGGAGAGAGAAAAAGCACTTGGAAAAACAAGCAAGGAAAGCAAGGGTGTGTAAGAGGAAGCTTGGATAACGACAAGCAAGGACATAATATAGTTGTGGATTGTAGGTAATAGTGTGCATGTGAGATTTAGCAAGCTAAGGTTTGAATGCATGGTGCATCCATTGGTTTATTATTATGTTAGTTGTCATTGGCATGAGATTTTCCTGGATTCAAAAGTGATTTCAGCCTTGCCTTATCATTTCCTAGATAGTCATGATGTAGTGGGTTCTCTATTTGGATTTCTGATTAGTTCTAAGGTTCCCGATGAACGTGTGTTAGGATAGAATCTCTAGAGCCATGGAACAACTTGGGTTCCCTAGAGGTTGTGGGTTGAGATGGGATATCTCTAACTACCTGTAACAATTGGAACTTGGAGTTTAGGTCATATCATAGTAACTAGCAACTTATGTTTACCCTGGGGAGCTTACAAAATCATGTAAATGTGGGATGAGGTGGTTACACCCTATTTCTATATTTCAAATAGAAAATAATCCTTCATTACGCCACCAATTTTAAAAGATCAGAAGTGGCAACTTGATCTTCCCACGTGCAGAAGAAGGGAGCAACCTGAAGTACATCCACTCTAAACTGATTGTTCTGTAGCTAGAATTTTTACCATTCACATATTATGAAAAACTTTTTATACTAAGGGCATCATAAAGTGAATGCATGACATGTTAATTCTAGCGATAAGAGCACAAAAAACCATTTATGATATTAAATTATTTGTTTTATTGTAGGTAAAGCTAAATTTATCATAATATTTCTACATATACTACAAATTAGAGTTCAAGTCATAAATAGATCATTAATTTTTTTGTTTAATTATTGGAAAATTTAAAATTATCTTAATATTGTTTAAGTGTTGTGAAAATGGTAGAGATTAAAATTGGAATTTAGTGTGTCTATGACAAATTTGTTTATCCAAAAAATAATATATTATATATCATATACTTCATTGGTTTTGCTACGAAGATGATGGCTCTAAAAGTGGTAATCGAATTAATGTGTTCATGCATCTAGGGAAGCTAAGGCCTAAGGTACCAACCAAAATTCATCGGAATAGCTCAAGAACATGCATGCATTTTTAAAATTGAACATGTGTTCTTAGGAACATGCACTGTTCATCTAAGAATACATTATTTTTCTTCGTCATATTTCTTTTTTATACATAATGGCTACATTGTTTTACCATATTGGGATTGAGGAAAGTGATTTTGGGAGATATTGAGAAACTTTTGGATTCTGGAACAACCTCAAGTGTCAAATCCACACCATATCTCCCCTTTGGAGTGTAGTTGAGCATTCTTTTATTTTTCTTTTTTCGTAATGTGGTTTAAAAGTGGAAAAAGTAGCAAAAATAATGCCATAAACACAATCACTATATTAATTGTAGGGAAATTGGTTAATATGGAACCTAATCAAAACCAAAACCCACCTTCACCAAATCAAAAATTATAATAACTAAACTTGGACCAAGAACCAAGAAATCTGTGACCTCCCAAGAACCAAGAAGTCCATGACCTCCGAAGAACAAAGAAATTCATGGTCTCTAAAGCTAGAGAGTCATCATTATTGTCTCATGCAAGTTCATTAAACTCAATTATATTATCTATAACCAATGCCAAAAGCTATTTAACTAATATTTCTTATTACAAGACTACAATGTATGAACACTATAGAACTATTCTAAAGAAAGACCAAATTAGAAACCTCAAAATTACTAAACTAGGATTTTTGTCTTTGTTCATTGGCCCAAGAAACAACCAGTCCTTCCTAGTCAACAAAAACCTTATTTGTATGGACTAGTGCACCTACCAACTATTTCTAAAGAAATGGATGGATAGGTCATTTATGGTATTTGAAAAACTCTTGTAATAATAGGAAGGTACCTCAATATTTCTTGAGGAAGTTATGGGTGGAGTTTCAACTAGGACAATATGTCAAGTACTTTGACATGGGAGAATTCCAAGGGGTGGATTGTAGGTCTACAAAAGATAGACAAAATTCTAGGTGCAACCTAGTATTAGGTCCTCGTCAAACAAGATGAAGGACTAACCTTTTTGCCTAGCATCCTCTAGTTTAGTTCCATTGAGACCCAGATGATGATCACCACATTGAATCGCATGCTTGTGAAACATTTCAGCATTGTGGAATTTTTTCATGGAGTTCCCATGAGATAATGTTGTAGGTGGGATCATACAATCTGACTTTGCAACACAATTTGACTAGTAGAGGCCACATGGAAGCTCACTTGAACCTCCGAGATATACTAGTTGTGAACAAAATTTATATTGAAAAATGGAGGGAAATACACAACAAAGTTTTATTGAGGAGGTTATTATCTTAACCATCTTTAGATTATGTGTGTGTGTGTGTGTGTGTAAAATTCTACTACTTGATAGAATTCCTCCCACACTTATATATGCATCAGTGCTAGTTTCAGTTACTCATGTTGCAGTCAATGTCATTTTCTCATTTATTGTACTGCATAATCATATATGGTCAATTAAAACTATCACCTCTTACAAAAAAATTCATATGATTTTAGTCTATAATATAGATTCTTTTCGTCTGAATACAATTGTAGTGTTCATTTAATGTTTATAGAGATTTCTTTGGCACCAAGCAAGGAGTTAGGCCCACCTAGGTCACACAAATATTTCCCTTCCCAAGTATCATGTGTTAAATTAGATTTTGTTTAAATGTTTATTTTGTTATCTTATTCTCATTTACTAATTGAAATATTATAAATGTGCATGGATGTTCCTTCATTTTCTCATTTTTTTGTTCGTACCCCTACATATCATTCACCACCATCCATTATTATCCTATTGATTGTACATAATTATCTTCACATCACCTTGATATTTGGTATTCAACTTACCTTCGTCATCCCAGCAACACACAAAGGCTACATCCATAGAACATCCAACAACCACCATCACTCCCATCCCATTTTGACTACGTTGTTCCATAGTCACAAGTTTGTGATGATGATGATGATGATGATAGTGGTTAACGTCCAATGAGACCAAATTGGTCTATCAGACCTATAATTTTCTTAGTTTTTAATTGTCTAGCTCCTCGTCTTTCTTGGCGAGATTGATGTTGTATCTTTCTTTTTTTTCTCTATGGTCTTCCAACTTCCTTTATCTTGCATCTCCTTCATCTCTTCTGGTTCTTGGGACGTTGGTGTCTTAGTTTCACGATCTATTGTGTTCATCCTCTTGAAGATAGATGGAGAATAAGTTTGGTCTAGGAGCTCTGCTTTGCTGTTAAATGAAGATTTATTTTGTGTGCTATTCAAATCCTCATAACTATTGATGCTTGAGGGGTTGTCGAGTTCAGTTTTTTGTTGCTAGGCGGGGCTTTCTCCTTGCTTGTATTGAGAGTTTTTTTTTCTTGCCCGATTTCTTATGATTCAAAGTGTTCTCTAGAGTATTCTTCCTTGATAATAGTGTAGTTTTCTTTTTGTGCTCCTTCCCACCATCTAGATCTGTGGTGGTTTTTTCTAGCAGAAGTTTTTTGGGAGGCTTTTGGGCAATTTTTGGCTAGATGGCCCGTCTGAAAGCAGGATCGACATCTGAAGAGGACACTTTCATAATCGAGTTTCTGGTTCCACACATAGTCTTTACTTGTTAGGTTTATTTCAGCTGAGAATCTGGCACTGAAGTCCATTTCCACACAGATGTGTGCATAGGCGGTTCAGGCATATTCCTCTGTTTCTAGGCACCTGCAGTAAAATTTCCCAATTTCATTTCCAATGGCTTTTAGCGAGAGATTCCAGAGATGTAAGGGTAGGCTTGGCAATCTCACCCAAACTGGTGCTGAGGTTATGACTGTTATTGAGGAATCAAATGATGGGTTCCATGGCTTCATGAATAGGCCTGAGTTTACCAAAACCAAGGGCCGAAATCTAGAATACATTGTCTACTTTCAGGATTTTCAAAATCTACTATAAAGAAACCCATAGCACAAGGGTAGATATTAATTTCATCAGAAATGATAGGATTCCATACCTCCGAGATCCAATTGTGGCGAGCTATCAGCCACGGCCAAAAACCATTGAACCGATAGATTAGGGCACTTTTAGAAAACTTCAAAGCCTCATTGAGTGAGGCCTGGACCACCTGGACAATGGGAGCTGGGGCTTCACTGACGATATGGGTAGGAGCTTACCCTCTAGAAGCGGACAGAACTGAGCTAGCAACTATTTTCACAAAGCTAGGAGCCATATTTTCCAGTAAAAAGCCGGGACCCAGCCACAGAGAAATAAGGCAGAAGATATGACTAGGTTCATATAATGGTATACAAAATACCTAATATATAATCTTTAAATACAAACCCCTTTCCCTTTTGTATTCTTTCATTATATGTGTTAGATATTTTCCTTTGATAACCATTGATCCAATCAAAAAATTAATTCCTTCAGAGTTTGTTAATGCAAAATTGAGGTTTTTCTTTCCCTCTAAGAAATGTGCCAACTAATATTCATTTCCATGTTCATTACCCTTTTGGGGAAGCCACTGCATATATGTGCCCTACAAAAAATGGAGTGCCAAGATGTTAGCGCACTAAATGAACAAAGCATACTATGGCCATGTTAGTGAATAAAAATTAATAAAATATCCATCGAACCTAGTTGTACAAGATCTTAGATTTTGATCATTATATGATGTAATACCTGATTGGTCTGCCTCTAACTATGATATTTTTATAGTTATACATTGACCAGTGGAGAAAGCTACACAATGACAACCATCAATCCAATTTGTGGATTTAGAATGGTCCCATTCACTATTACCATATGTTGCATAGAAGAAAGAGAGTTTTTGTTGAAATATGGTAACAAGAATATTCCAATTTAATTTGTCCTTGAATAAAAATTGTGAATTAAAATCAAATTTTGTCTTAACAACTACTTGGAAATAATTAATTAATTTATTTTAAATTAACTAGTTGGAGAAATTCAAGTTAGAAGTCTTTCTGAAGTCATGCAAGATTTATCCCTTAAATTAAGGAGATAAGATTGAGTTATATTTGAGTTTTAATTAGTTAACTCAGTTTACTAAGTTAAGTCCAGTTAAATTAGTTCCAAACTGTTTGAGGAACTAATAGTGAGTTAACAGTCAGTTGATGCATTAATGCACTCAACTAGTGCTAATCTAGTTAACTGAATATTCCCTCATCAGAAACTCATGCATGCCTATTCTGAGAAATACCCAATTGAGATTAATGTTCAAGGCCAGTGTACTATGAGTTGCATGTGTTTTCTCATGGCGAAAACTCATGCATGTAGTCAAGGATTCATCCTTGAGGATTGCGCAGTTTTAAAGGATGGTTTTTTCACTTGGTAATAGGCTAATCATCCACAAGGAAATAAGAGCTTGGAGGGCAGAGAGGAAGGCTGGAGAGAAGCTAGGGTTGCCTGTGAGCATCTGTGAGGATTGTACTCAGAGCTGGATAGCTGTGAGAGCTAAGGCTTTGTATAATTCCTATGTATTTCAACCATGTATGATAATACAATAGTGTGGGGTTTTTATATGAGGCTTTCCCCAAAGTATTTTCATGTGTATTGTGCCATTGATTCTTCTTCTTCTAGTTATATTGTTCAGCTTGATCTTTAAGCTTCCACAAATTGATATTAGAAGTAGGTTATAGTATTTTTCTTTGATTTATATTGCATTATCGGGTTAACCTATCACAAATTTTCTATAGTTTTATCATCCATACTTCAAGTATACCACTTTTTGATGTTCAAATGGAATGAAATCCATGAGTTCTGTCGTTTTTTTTGGATTCATATAAATGTGTTCAATCTACATCGGCCACCTTCCAAAAAAACTATGTACCTATATACCTCCCTCACGTCCATTACTTTGGATTATCTTATCTTGATATTTATGAGTTAGGAGTTACATGAGGGAGTCCTCACTTCAATTGTAACTTAATTTTTACTCCAGTTACATTTATTCAACCTTATTTTGGAGTCTCATTCTATTTTAGGGTCTCCTACCTTAATTTTAGGCTACTAGTTAATTAGGGAAAGTGCTTTTATATTTTCCACTATTGCATGCACATAAAAATAAACCCTAGTACACACTTATTTTTCTTGAGGTTTATTTAAGTGTATTCATTTCAAGCAATAATACATACAAGAGTTTGTGGGTAATTTCAATTGTTCTCTTTAGTTACGTCAATGCAATTTCAATATCTCTTCTTTCTTTTTATGCAATTACTAAGGTAGTATTTTTTACATAATATATCTTGTGCATAGGGTTAAAATTCAATAGGAATCAAGGGTCATCAATGACATGTTAAACCACCATACATGACCTTTGAAGGAGATCTTTGGCCTTGAAGTAGGTATATGGGAATAATGAGTAGATTTGGGAACTAAGTATGAGTTTGGATTTCTTAGACATGATTAAGAGAGGAAACTAAGGCCTTATGTCCTAAAGGAATCTTTTGGGCATCGAAGGTCAATAATGACATCTTGAACCACTAAATAGGACCTTTTGAGGGTATCCTTTCTCTCAACATTCAACATTATTATGAAAATTTTAACATGAAGTATGAGTCTATGGACCCTTGACATGATTAGGGGATCAAACTGAAGAGTTAGGACCTCAAAGAAAATTTGAGGCTTCTAAGGCCAATAATGACATCTTGAACCACCATAACTAACCTCCTCATTTACCTCTAGATAGGTATCTAGGTACCATCATCACTTATAAGCATTATAAATGGGTCTCTCGGTCCTCAACATTCTAACAAGAATGTACACATGCTTTAGAGTGTATTTATGTTGTTTCTTAGGAACATGTGCATGTTTTAAGGTGCATGCATGCTCCTACTAAGGAATATGTACATGTTGTAAAGCATTTGTATGTATTGGTTCAAGAAGAACTAGTCTATAGGATTAAGAGCAAGTGCATGTTCCTAAGAAGGCATGAGCATTTTTGTTTATGCTAATGCATGCACATCTCATTGCCACTTTTTTTACCATCCACTCTGTGCAAGCCCCAAAAATCTAATGGCCAAATAATTTATTGTATAAACAATTTCAATGAAATATATATATATATATATATATATATATATATAAAGAGAGAGAGAGAGAGAGAGAGAGAGAGAGAGAGAGAGAGAGAGATACCAAAGGTCATTATCTAGTTTCATTCTTTATGCTTTCTCCATCATGGTTAAGTTCAACATATAAACAACATTTTTCTCAAAATTATGTGAAGTGGTATTTTGCGTGGCAATAGTCTATGATTTGCATAAAAGGCTCAAAGTCCCTGGAATAATAGTTACAACCATTGTTGCTTCTTAAATCCTTAGCCTTCCTCCCACTTTTCCTTTCATCAAAGACATGAAAGATCTTAAAATATCATATGACACTTTTCTTTCTTATGAAGTAAATCTATGATTTTCATGAGAAGCAATTAATGAAAGTTATGAAAGAGTGAAACTCTCCAAGAAGGCACATCTATAGCCTCACAAATATCAGAACACACCAACTCAAGAAACTCTTTGGTTTTGATTCCCTGATTTACTTTCCAAATATGCATGCCAAAAGCAAGAATTCGTCAAATCATCAAATCCAAATACAGTCCTTTTAGTGCAAAAATCTAAGAGGCTATTTTCACCAAAACGTTATTGGTATCACAACATCATACATCATGTCTATAATTTTATTAATATATATATATTTTTTATTTAATTTTACATTCTCACTCTGTATAACTTGAATACGTTATTTTCACCTAACTATATCTATAAGATTATCAATAATTAAATTTTAATTTATTTATTTATTTATTTTAGATTTGTATTCTCACTCTACATAACTTGATAGGTTATTTTCACCCATATATCAATAATATCACATCATGCATAATGTCTTTATAACTTAATAATTTTACAATATGGCTCATTGCACCTATTCCAAACCAAACACCCTTCAACAAAACCATAACCCAACCATAACCCTTTCACCAATTTACAACTTCCATTAAAAATTTTCTTTTATCAGCCTAACTTTCACAAGATTTTTGGAGTGAATTTTGTTTTCAATAAATTTACCTTGTCCATCTACATTGAGACTCTTGCTAATATCACTCTCATGAACAACACCGACAACTCTATGGATTGATTCACGAAGGACACAATTGAAACGATAATTCACAACTAAATGTCTCCCTTTTAAAACTCCTCACTACATCAATCTAAAGTGCTAAAAAGAGACTTTTTTAACCTTTGGTACATGTTTAACAGAATAATGGTAAATGAAAAAGTAATACTCATAATAATTAGGAGAAAACTATGAAGAGATTTGTTCGCAAAATGTTCATACTAATAGGGACAATGTTAGAGGTACTACACACCTAGGACCTTCATTACTGGTACATGAGGACACTTAGATAGAGCATGGGACTACATGCAATATTCTTTTTGCATGATTTACTCCCTGAATTGCTGCTTCTTTAACTTTGCAACTAGCTAGTTCTTCTGCATGATTTACTCCATGATTTGCTCCTCCTTTCACTCCGCAACTGGCTAGTTCTCTCCGGAACTTGTTGTAGGTGTTGAGTCCTCTAATTGATCACCACTATGGTGCATTACCTTGGGATCTTCACCCAGTAATGCTATATCATGAGCATTGTAACCTATTTTCTAAATGAATCATTCTTTTGTTCTTTCAATTTTCTTTTAGTGTTTTTTCTCTGCAAAGCTGTGTGTTCAACCTTTACTAGCTAAATTCATCTGTGCAGGTTTTCTAACACATTTACATGGTAGAAGAGCCTACAGGTTGCTAGATAAAAGGTGCACCAGTACTTTATTTTGTAGGTATTACATCCTGGAGATCAAAGATCGACAGAAAGATGGAGTTTCCCAAAGCATCGATCCTAACACCGTGAAATTATCACCAATGGAAGGACCAAATGACTCGATACATTCGTCAGAAATGGTTGTACAAGATTACCATGGTTGTAGAAGTGGAACCCACTTCAGCCATAGATAAATCCAAGTACCTCAACCACATGGATGAGGCCCACGGATCCATATGCATGTGCATCTCCCCAGAGTTGTAGTTTCATCTATCTACGTGCAATACTCCCAATGAGATTTGGAAAAAGGTTGAATAACTCTACGGGAAACAGGATGAGATGAAAGGACATCTGCTTGAAGTGGAGCTTCTCTCATTAGATCGACGGAACTATGACAGAATTCAAGACTTCTTCACCAAATATAATAATCTATTGCTGCAACTCAAGGGTTATGGAATTAACAAATCCAAGGAGGAGAGTCGCCAAGTTCTCTCTATTATGTCAAAGCTCTGACCAAAATAATCCATCTTTGTGTCTACATTTCATTCAGTAAGGCTCGCAACAGGTAAATCATACTCTATGCCTTCTCTCAAAGAGTTCATGGAGTCCCTTACTTTTGAGCAAGATAAACTCATTGGCATGGGGAAAATCAAACCTCCAAAAGTGCCTGCACTTGCTTTGCATGATGGTAGCCACAATAAAAATCACATATCTTATTCAAATCAGAAAAATCAGCAGCAAAAATACAAGGGAAAAGTGCATTCTGATCCAAAGAAGGAAGGGTACACCAAGCCCTTCAATGACTCCTCTAGCTCCAGAAATGAGAAAGGGAATAAAGGAGACAAATGCACCTACTGTCACTGAGGATTCCATCCGGAATCCTCTTGCATGAAGAAAAAAATTGACCAAATGGTAGAAATCCTTCAGAAGCACAACCTTGGGGACCACATCCCTCAGGGCACCAAGAAGAAAACTGAGGATTTGCCACACGAGAAAGGTAACAATTTTCGTGCTTTAGTTGCAATTAATTCTTCCCTTGATGCATGGATTATAGATTCTGGTGCATCACATCATATGGCTGCTGCAAAGAAAGTCTATTCCTCTTTGGATGCATGCAAAGGACCTCCCATCCTCATGGGAGATGACTCACCTATTGAGGTCACCGGAAAAGGTAGAGTGGAACTTTTAAATGGAAGCTTTGAAGATGTGCTTCATGTTCCAAAACTTTCGGTAAACCTGCTTTCAGTTTATCAGATCACTCATTCCATCACCAGAAAGAGATTGGAATTCACTCTAGATATAGTGAACATATATGACCTACATAGTAGCTCCAAAATTGCAACCGGTGACGTAAACAATGGAGCCAGGCTGTATACATTTTCTGAATTTATTGAATCTCAATCATCCTTATTGCTTACACACGCTGATGATAGTAGTAGGCTTTGGCATGAGAGGTTTGGTCACTTGAATTACGGGTATATGCAGTAGCTAAGCAAGCATGAGATGGTGGAAGGCTTGCCAAATATCAGTTTCTCCAAAGGAGTTTGTGAAGGGTGCGTCCTTAGCAAACATCCTAGAGAAAAGTTTGACACCGGCAAGACTCACAGAGCATCCTCTCCTCTAGATCTGATCCATAGTGATATCATGGGGCCTTTTCCTCATCCTTCCATCAACAAAGCAAGGTATGTGCTTAAATTTATTGATGATTTCTCACGGTATACTTGGGTGTCTCTTCTCAGGGCCAAATCTGAAGTTTTTGCGCACTTTGAAGATTTCAAAGCACTAGTTGAGATACAGTCAGAGAGAAAGATCAAATCCCTCCTTACAGAAAATGGGGGGGGGAATATGTTAACACAACACTTCAAAACCTTTGCCTTGAGTCTGGCATACAGTTGCAGCACATAGTTCCATACACTCCGCAATAGAACGGAGTTGCTGAGAGAAAGAATCGATCTCTCAAAGAGATGGCTTCCTGCATGCTGCATGCTAAGTCACTGCCTCATAAGTTATGGGTTGAAGCACTTAATTGTGCTAACTATATCCAAAACAGATCTCCTCATAGGTTTGTCAAGGATCAAACCCCCTTTGAGGCTTGGAGCAGCACTAAACTGGAGGTCATCCACTTCTATGTTTTTGGCTCTCGAGCATGGACCAGGATCCCCTGTGAAAAGAGGAAAGCTCTTGATCCACAAAGCATTGAGTGCATATTTTTTGGATACCCTGATGGTGTGAAGGGATACTGACTCCTGATTTCCTCTACGGACAAGCTCATCATTGAGTGAAGTGTCAAATTTGAGGAAAGTCTCTCGCATGCACCTCAATTGCTGCATGCAGACACCTTTTATCTACCTCATGTCCGAGATGATGACTCAGTACACTTAGATGTAGATACAGAGCATGCAGATGCCAAGGTAGAGCATGTAGATGTAGAGACAGAGTCTTTAGATACAAATCCAGTGCATGCATACGATGATCCACATCCCAGATCAGGCTTCTAGTAATGAATCAACTTCCCCTGTCATAAATCAGAGAACAAGGAGCTTACATGAGATATATGCACAAGACCACCCAGTTGCTAGACATGGTCTTGTGGGGGATAATTCTGATCCGGAGAGGACTAGCTCAAAGCTTATTGAGCCTCCTCCAACCTCACTGCCACTGAACCAATGCCATCTTGGCATTGTCATTTGGTTTAGTCTTCTGATCCACAGTCTTATGCTGAGGCTGCTGGGAATCCCTCTTAGGAGTCCGCCATGGAGGAGGAGTATAACTCCCTCCTTGAGAACCAGACTTGGGATCTGGCCCCCCTTCCTTTAGGAAGGAAACTTGTCCAATGGAAATGGGTCTACAGGACCAAGAGTGCTGCAGATGGGCAAATCACCAAACAGAAAGCCAAGCTAGTATCCAAAGGCTTCCAGTAAGTGCATGGCATTGACTATGATGAGACCTTTGCTCCAGTAGCAAAGATGGATTCCATACGCCTTGCACTTGCCATTGCGGCTGCCCAGAGGTGGGAAGTACATCAAATGGATGTGAAGAATGCCTTTCTTCATGGAGACTTATCTGAGGAGATCTACATGGAGCAACCACATGGTTTCATTTAGGATTCATCTTTGGTCTGCAAACTGAAGAAGTCTCTCTACGGCCTTAAGCAGGCCCCAAGAGCTTGGTATGCAAAGATAGATTCTTTTCTCTTATCACAAAACTTCAAAAGATGTAAGTCTGATCCAAATGTTTACATGCTCAGGACACATGATTATCTTCTTATCTTAGTTTTGTATGTGGATGATCTTCTGATCACTCGCAGCTCAGCTTCAGCCATTGTTGCAGTTAAGAGAGCCTTACATGATAGGTTCTTGATGATGGACATGGGTCCACTAAACTTCTTTCTTAGTCTTGAGATCAGCCAGGATGCCATAGGCATCAAACTCTCTCAGGCTAAGTATGCACGGGATCTCCTCAAGAGATTTTACATGACCAACTACAAGCCAGCACCGACTCCTTTTTTGTCTGGGGTCCGCCTTGAGGATGGAGGTGACACTCCATTAGTTGATAGTACTCTCTACCGACAGCAAGTGGGGAGCTTATTATACCTCACCCACTCCAGACCAAATCTCTCATATGCAGTAGGGGCAGTTTCTAGATACATGCAGGAGCCACATGTGCTACACTGGAATGCTACCAAGTGCATCCTCTGATATGTGTAGGGCACCATCACCTTTAGGATTCACTATGCAGCAGGCACTGTATTGAATGTCGTTGCCTTCACAGATTTTGATTGGGTGGGTGATAGCATTGATTGCAATTCCGCCTCCAGATATTCACTCAGTCTAGGGTCTAGCCCTATCTGTTGGTCGAGCTAGAAGTAGGCTGCTATTTCTCTCTCTTTAGCTGAGGCCGAGTACAGAGGAGTAGTCAACATCACCATTTAGGGTCTATGGCTACAACACTCCCTCACTGAGTTGGGCATCTAGCTCCACCAGCCCACTGTCATCTGGTGTGACAACCAGAGCACTCTCAAATTTTGCAGGGATCCAGTACAGTGGTAGCAGACGAAGCGCATAGAAATCCATATGCACTACATTAAAGACTTAGTACATGATCGGGTCATTGATTCACAGTTCTGTCCTTCAACAGAACATACTACAGACATCTTCACCAAGATATTCACTGAGCAGAAGTTTCGCTCTCTGCGCGATCGTCTTGGAGTGAAGGACACAGTTGCTTAGCAACTGTCTTTTCTTCCTCTTTTCTTTTGATTACATTGCATTTTGAGGGGGGGGGTTTCCCATGAGGTTTTCCCTCTTTCCTCAATTTTAGTACAAGTTGCACTGTATTTTGGGTGACCTTTGGCCTTAGTTTCCAGGGCCCATTTTCTATTTTTCCCCATAGTGGTGTTCAGGGGGGTGTTTGAGGTACTACACACCTAGGACCTTCATTATTGGCACATGCGGACACTTAGTTAAAGCATGGGACTACATGCAAGATCCTTTCTACATGATTTACTCCCTGATTTGCTCCTTCTTTAACTCCGCAATTGGCTAGTTCTTCTGCATGATTTACTCCATGATTTGCTCCTCCTTTCACTCCGCAACTGGCTAGTTCTCTCCGGAACTTGTTGTAGGTGTTGAGACCTCTCACTGATCACCACTATGGTGCATTACCTTCGGATCTTCACCCAGTAATGCTATATCATGAGCATTATAACTTATTTTTTAAATGAATCATTCTTTTGTTCTTTCGATTTTCTTTTAGTGTTTTTGCTCTGCAAAGCTGTGTGTTCAACCTTTACTAGCTAGATTCATCTGTGCAGGTTTTCTAACACATTTACAGACAATAGAGTATTATCAATGATTTTTAATCGATGACCATATGGCCCACCTGAAAATAATGTTATGCTCTTTTAGGGCATGTGTCATGCCTGTTCCAGTGAGAAAACAAAACATTATAAATGAATCTTCTCCAGGCTTATGTTGGGATGATAGCATTTTTCTTTTTTATAAAAAAGCTATATCATCAATATAAGCAATCTCATTGTACTTGAAAGTAAATTTAGATGAAGCCTATGGAAACCAGCCTATACTCTTAGTTGGTCACTGAGATTTGTAATATAAAACTCAAATATGAGGAGAAAGTTTGGCTGACACTATCATGCGTGTGTCCGTGTGCCGTGGCACCGGATAGCACGCTCATATTCAATGCACCACTTAACATTTCAAAGAAATATTTTTGATATTTCTATAAACAATATTTTATAACATCGATAGAAATAAATGAATTATTTATATAGATTTGTCATACTCTTGCATCGATTGTACATTTATCTAATGGATACACAATGATATTTTTGAGTAATGGGATTTGCTCGCATGTGGAGGAAACATCACCACATCGAGTGCTACTTATGTTGGAGTTCCAGAGCATCTAAGAGGCAGCACCTCCTCAAGTCATAGGATTGGAGGATGATTTATTAGATATTATCCTTAATCTCAATGACTTTACCGCATCCGTGCTTAAAAAAGTAGCCAATGCCCTATCTATTGCATGAATTAGAAAATGCAGATGTTTTTGTGATAAAGTTGTATGATATTTTATTGCCCGAGAAGCAGCAAAAGGCGAGAAAAGAACATGCAGATATGAAATAATTAGTGCACGCACTGAAGAAGTGCTTAGCAGATTTTGATGAAGGGATTGGTGCACTAGACAGTAAAGGGAAGGGAAGCAATGGTTATTGCTCTCATTCAAACTCGTGTGAAACTGTTGGACATTCTAACTTACTCTCTTTGATCTGCACACCCCATTAGAGCCGCTATATAAAGCCCTTTGTGTACTTTAAAAAAACGTTCAGATAGAAGATATTCTATTTGTTTTTGTAACTATATACGAGCCTGTGTTAGTTTTTGGAAATGTTTTGGCACAAAGAAGTTAATATGTAATATATGATTAATTTGGTGTCTTCTTTGATGGTGACCTTAAAATTGGATAATAATAATTTATCAAAAAATATTACAAATATAATTTCTTTGAGACTTTGATGTAATTCAAATTGTAAATGGACTACATTATGTTTCTCTTATTTCATTCTTTTTTAGCATTTTATTATACTAAAATACATCACAATGTGTTTCATTATATAACTATGAGATCACTAGCCTCGATGACTAAAAATATTTCAAATGTTATATGAAGACTTTGATATAATTCAAATTGTAAATAGACTACTCTATGTTTCTCTTATATCATTCTTCTTTAGCATTTTATTATACTAAAATACATCACAGTGTTTCATTATATAACTATGGGATCACTAGACTGGATGTACATAACAACATGGAAGATACACACTCTAAGTCAGTTACATTTGAAAACAATAACTTCCAGAACTATACCTCGTAACTCACATAGATCTAGATCATTTCCTAACAAGTAAGAAGACGACTCAACAAACCTACCACATTTCCAAACTCTTCCATTTCTACATTATTCTATCATCCCCCCTTAATGGAGAAATGGATTTGCTAAAATATATAACAATCCCTGTTGGTCTAAGTCTCATGTAAGCTTACAAATATGACTCAAACATTTCATTTTGACTTTCTTTGTTTTAGCATATTGATGAAATTTGTTCTTGGACTTGCTACTCCAAACTCTGAGGCTTTCAACCTATGTAGTCTTCTTGGTACTCCAGATCATGAAGTCTGGATATTGCTTCTTATTGCAACTGGGATGATGCCAATCCATTTCAACTATTTTTTCAACAAGTACATTTTCATCATCAATAGTTTCATGTTTACTTGATTGTTGCCTCATCAATTCATAATAATATATGATTTTCTCTCCAATACATCAAAATACCATGAAATTCTTCAAATGTATCCACCATTGTTTTCATTTCCATGTCATCTAGATTCTTTATTGATTCACCATTTTTTTCATTTTCAAGAGCCTTCACTATTCCAGTTGCTGCATTGGGACTTTCATCAATCCGTTCAAAGGAATTTTGAAGTGATTCATCAATAAGATTTATCTTTGCATCATAATCAAGTTTAACGTTTTCAAACTTGTTTGTTCCTCTAGCTTCCTGTTCATGTTCTTCCACTTGACCATCAAAAGGAAACAACAATTTATCAACTAATTTCTTTTCAGAGATCACCTGAAATTCATTTTCATAACACAAATATCCATTATCAAATTTAATTGCAAATTCTTTCTTCAATTCATCAGTTGTTGTTGAGTCATCCACAACGTTTTCCTCTACAATCTCTGCACCTAGTTGTAGATATATTACTAAAGATTCACCTTCATCTTCATCAGTTTTCTCGCTGTACTTTGTTTCAAGAATGTCCCAAAATATTTTTGCATTGTTTACTTCACCATATTCATGCAAAATACTAGACAAGATGTTATCATCCAGTGCTGATATAATAAGAAACAATGTTACTGCACCTCTACTTATATCTTGAGAATTTATAGAAGTTTCTTGAACAAATTCCCATAAATCTATTGAACCAAGCAGTCCCTGCCCAAAGTTTAAAATTTTTACCTAAGAAAGATGGAAGAATGAGGCATTAATTGTTTCAATATTGTATCAATTTCTTCAAATTCTTCATTGATCTGGCCTAATTTTGCATTCTTATCCTCTTGTATAGGTTCTTTTGCTAGAAACATTCCAAATTTTTCTGCAATTTCTTCCCTTTGACTCGTTCGCCTCAATTGCCTCAGTTCTATCTGGAACTGTTTAATAATTGTTTGTGAGGCATAGTTTCCTTTTCCTTACCTATATTATACCAACTTAAATAAATAAAGCCAAATACATATCATGAGTGCACCACTTTACTTTTTTATCACTTGACCAAATCCCAAATAAATATCAATTGTAGAATACTAAATAATATTGGCATCATCCTAGTTGTAATGAGAAGCAATATCCAAACTTCATGATATGCAGTAGGAAGAAGACTAAACCAGTTGAAAGCGTCAGATTTTGGAGCAACAAGTCCAAGAAGAAATTTCATCAATATGTTGAAGCAAAGAAAGTCAAAATGAAATGTTTGAGTCATATTTGTAAGCCTAGTTAAGACTTAGACCATCAGGCATTGTTATGTATTGTAGAAAATACATTTCTCCATTAAGGGGGGTGTTAGAACAATGTAGAAATAGAAGAGTCTGGAATTGTGCTAGGTTTGTTGAGTTGTCTTCTTAGTTGTCAAGAAATGATCTAGATCTATGTGAGTTACAAGGTGTTGTTCTAGAAGTTATTGTTTTCAAATGTAACTCTCGTAACTGAATCGAAGTGTGTATCTTCCATGTTGTTATGTCCATTGAGTCTAGTGATCCCATAGTTATATAATGGGACACATTTTGAATGTATTTGCAGCAAGAAAGTGTAAGAAAGCTTAGGCTTGAATTAATAAAGTATTTCATTGTGTTAAACTCTATGTTTTCTATTTTGGTATCAAAGCTCTATAATAACATTGGGCGCAATCAGAACACAAATAAAAATTGCAGTCAAACTCGTGCCAGGCTTTCACTGAGATTGACAGTTCGAGCTTCTTCAATGCTCACACCCCATTTTGCTTGATCCACACACTCTATCATAGGATTTGAACTCTAGTATCAAGCCCTATGACTCCTCGTGCAACAGATCAGTTCCTTCAAACATTAATATGTGCGACCCTTCTAATTTCTTCAACGAATTAAAATCACAATAATTCTCACCCAGACACACGTGCATTAGTTCCTTGTGTCTCCTCACGAGAACATGAACAAGATTTACACTATACCAAATGAATCCTTCAACTAGTTCTCAACTCCACACCATAGGCTCTGATACCATATTAGAAAACACAAAGTTTAACACAGTGGAATACTTTATTAATTCAAGCCTAATTCAGGCCTAAGCCTTCTTACACTTGCTTACTGCAAATACATCACAATGTGTCCTATTATATAACTATGGGATCACTAGACTCAATGGACATAACAACATTGAAGATACACACTCTCACTTAGTTACAACTCAAGTATATTTGAAAACAATAACTTCCATAACAACACCTCGTAACTCACATAGATCTATATCATTTCCTAACAACTTATAAGACAAATAAAAAAACCTATCAAATTTCCAGACTCTTCCATTTCTACGTTATTCCAACATATACATCAGATTAGACTCCAATGCACATAATTTTATTTTTCCAATTTCAATTTATCTTTTCATACACTATTTTTTACATATTTCCATTCAAACTCTATTTTATTCTAATAAACACGATTTTGATTGTCTGCTCATTACTCTATCCTGCTTACCTTATTCCTATATTTCAAATGGAAAATAATCCTTGATTACTCCACCGCTTTCAAAAATTCAAAGTGGCAACTTCACCTTCACACGTGCAAAGAATGGAGAAATTTGAAGTTCCTCTGATCAATAATGATTCTTTTGATGCTATAATTCTTACCATTGACATATTATGAACAAAATTTTATATTAGATTGCCTTATATAACCATATCACAAAATAGAAGAAGAAATAGATCAACGACTCTTAAATAAATCTCTTTGAGGAGAAACCTTCTTTTACATCACATAAATGAACAATTTTTGGATGATACAAATGACAAGACCTTCTTGGTATATATAGGAGCATAAGGGGTCACAATATAATGAAAGCTTACATAACAATAATAATATAAAGACACAACAATAACAATAGTGGATTTCTATGGGGCACAACAATAACAATATGGGGCCTACATGGGCACAACATTAACAATGGGGGCTACACTAAAAATAACAATAAACAGGCTACACTAGTATTATAGGGACCTAACTGTATGGGGTTTCATAACATGTCACTCAAGCGATAAGAGCACACAAACGCTTATAATATTAAGTTTGTTTCTCTTACTATAGGAAAAGATAAATCTATCTTAATATTTCTACATATGCTAGAGAATAGAGTTCAAGTCACAATTACATTATCAAATTTTGTGTTTAATTGTTGAGAAAACATAAAATTATCTTAACATTTTTTCACTTTTGGTAAAGATAAAGTTACTTTGGTATTTGTAAAAATAGTATATATTAAAATTGGAATTCAATGTGATTATGATGAATTTGTTTAGCTAAAAAGTAATATATTTTATATGATATAATTTATTGGTGTTGGCAAGAAAACGATGATCCTAAAAGTGATAATGAGACTAATGTTTTCATGGCTTCTAGGTTAAGTAAGGCCTAAGCTACCAACTAAAACACCAACCAAGTTAAGAGCTTGGCATAACTCAAGAATCATGCATGCATTTTTAAAATCACACAAGCATTCTTATGAACATGCACTCTTCCTAGTGATATTTCTTTTTTATGTACAAGTGGCTTCTTTTTTTACCATATTGGTAGTGCTCTATGCCTTTTCCAGAATATTGATCAAATTTGTTGATTCTTAAACAAACTCAAGTGTCAAATCAACACTATACCTCTTCTTTGGAGTCCTACCATCGACCAACATGGAAATGTTGCAAATATTGTTGGGTCTTTCCATAGAATTCCTTGATGAATTCGCATACATATACTTGATAGAAAAATAATAAATACATATATAAACACAAATTTCTACAATGTTTAAATGCTAGCATCAAACTTTCATTTGTAAGAAAAAAATTACTACTTATGTACTCATCACAAACTTGGGAAGTAATCAATTGTATATTTTTTGTTTCATTCCCTCCCTTAGCATTCTATGTGACATATTTGATTGTTTGAAATTTAACCTCCATCCTCCCCAATTAATGATCATCATTCACATGAATGCACTTTCTTAGTAATGTCATTCCACCACAACTGGGGCATGTCCCCAATAAGCAATATTTTTTATAAATGGTACCTCCATTAGGCCTTGTATGTATGATAGTATGATAAAGTCTTTATATGATTTCATTTTTAACCTAAACATGAGGAGTTCAAGACAAAAACATGAATGTTAAGGTTCTCAATCATAGCCAAAGATATTTGAATGTAAATAATGTGCATGCGTTTTAGAGTCACATGTGTTCTACAACACATGGAAACTCTAAAATGTGTGTGAAATTTAGAATTGGTGTCCACTCTAGAATGTATAAGCATTCCTAATAATGTGTGCATGTTCTTAATAGTTTCAATATTCCTAATCATGCATGCATGCTTTTGTGACTAAATTCTTTTCCCAAGGTATATCCTTTATCTCAAAATGGCAATATCAAGAACAATAGAGGATTCAAGAATTAAGTATGGGCACTAGGGTCCCTTACAATGTAAGGGAACCAAAATTGAGCCTTATACTGTACTAAATATCTAGGTCATATACCAACACCTCAAACCATTGCACTTAACATATTGAGAGCATACATGTTTTCTAAGTAGGGATATATGCATTATTAGAAAATTTTGAACATTAATTGTGAGTCTCGGGGCCCTTGAAATGGTCATGGGAGGTATGATGGTGATTGGAACCTAAAATAATGTTTTTGGAATACATGACCATGAAAAACATGTCAAACTACCATATAATACCTCTCAAGGTTATCCCTTCCTTTGACTAGCGATGTGCGTGCCACTAGAGGATTTGTGATACAAGGCACATGATTATTTATTCCCTAGACATCATTGAAGGAGGAAACCTAAGAATTACACTATAAAGGAATCTTCTAAATATCAAGGTTCAAGAAAAACACCTTGATCCACTACACATAACCTCTTAGGCATATCCTTATAAATTGTGTGAGAATTTTAATGATATTACAAAGTTCTAGAACTAGGTATGGGTCTCAAGGTCTTGGATATGGCTGGATGGAAACTTGGGTCTTAGGACATAAGTGAGTGTTATATGAATCAAAGTACATGAAAACACATGATCTTTGGGATGTATATTTGTGCACAGTTACAATTTTCAAGCACAAGTTATGGGTCAAGGGTTCCTCAAAATGTTGGTAGGAAGGAACCTATACTTGAGGTATTCATGGAATGTTTCACATATTAAATCCAAGACCAACACCTTGAACGCACACGTGATCTCTTAAGTGTGTCCTTTTCCTCTTAATGAGCATATTGGAAAAATTAATAAGGACAAGGGTCAAGTAATGAATCTTTCTCATTAGTATCAAAAAGTATCTTCCAAGGCTCAAGGGTCATTAGTAAGTCCTCAAACCATAAAAAATGGTATCTATGTCGCATATTTTTCCTTCAATTAGAAATATAGACATTATTAGTGACCGAGGAGGCTCCATGATACCTCAAAAATCAAAGAGTTAGAATTTGATGAGAACTATGCTATGTCGAAGAGCCTTATTGAAGAGTAACTAATGAAGTTCCTATACAATTGAGCGGAGCCCAATGACGTAGCCCACACTACATGAACTCCATTATCAATTTTTATTGCAATTGTCTATATTTTCATGGCTTAGTCTGTTTGATTCGTCATGTTATTTCATGCTCTTTATGAAATTCATTTTAAAGTCATCAAAGTAAATATCATGGATAATGTTAGTATTAAAGCGGCCTTCCTTGACATGAATTATGAGTGTGGATGCTTACTAGGACCAACCTTAAAGACAATGAATGGAAAATTAAGAATTTCAACCCTGAGATTGGATGTGCAAATCGAAGAAATAAAATGGAGAATGAAGACGTTCATGCAAATAATGAAGACGCGCACAAGGATTTCTAATGGATGGGAAATATGCAGGACAAACTATTTGTAGATTATCAGAAGAGTGTGGCAAATACTGAAAGGAATAAATCAAAAACAGAGGATAATGCTTTAGTGAACCAGGGATTTGGAGGAGACCCTCTTGAGCTTCCATTTCCATCTTCAAGCTCAAATTAATCTTCTTCTTCCTCTCACTCCCATCATTCAAATCATCATCAGAAAGATGTTTCTAAAAGGTAATTTTCAAGTTAGATGTAAATTTTGATTTTCCCATGCTTAATGGAGAGCTTAGTGCAGAAAAATTAAACAATTGGATTAGACATATAAAATTTTATTTCCTTGTAAAACAGATTGAAAAGGAAAATGCAAAGATCTATTTATCATATCTTTGGTTAGAAGGCACAACCCTTTTATGGTGGTAGAGAGAACTTCTGAAATGTAGCAAACATAATGGTAAACTCTCTTTGCAAGTAATGTAGGCCTTGCCTTAGATTATAATCCTGAGGCTAGGGATCTCGATTCCAAGGCAATGTATGCATTAATTGTAGATATAGTACAATCTACGTGGCATGATTTCTAATGCAGTGGATCCCAGAGAGTTTTAGAAGTGATAATAGTTGCATCTAAGCAATGTTACAAATACTCGGCGGGGGGGGAGGGGGCGCGGGGTGGTGGGGTTGTGCATCAATATTTCTTGATAATTCAAATTTTACTTAGTTTTCAATCTTATTTATAATGTTAACTAAATGAAAACATATTTATACATAATAAAGTAATATGTGTGAACTATGAGCATTATAAATGCAAGTAAAACGTAAGAGCACAACATGCCATCATCACATGGAGACACTAGATATTAGGTGGAAAACCCAACTGGGAAAAGTAACAATTGTTATTGTCTTCATCTTCTTTTATTAATATTTAGAAAATCATCTTTTACATGTTGCACTCACAAAGACTTCTACTACTGTGCAAGCTCCTACTTGTTGGAGGGTACCACCTCTTATTGTTTCTCTAGCTACTACTAGAAGGAAGCTACTACTCCCTAAGAAAGTTCTCTAACCACCACTGGAAAGAAGCTACAATTCCCTCACTGAAGGCTCCGACCCTCAGACCCTTTATGGATCTCTTTTCAAAATATTTCACTCTGGATCCACCTTACGCAAAAAAAAAATTCAGGCCACGTTTCATCCAATTTTCAAACTAGACCCATATATTACAATATGCTCAAATACTAAATAAAAATATGACCATACAATCTACTCTACACAACCGACAACAAAAATTTCTTTGTAATTGCCAAGTCATTAGTATTACAATTAATCGAAGTCAGTGCTCACAAAAGTCATACTCAAGCCCACTGCAAAATAAATGTCCATGAACCATAAACAATATGAAATTTCAAAAGCCCTCTCTCTTAGCTGGGACACCAATGCCAAACCCTAATCAAACCAGAAACATCACAATGACAATACATCTCCATAAAAGTAACAAAATTTTGATAATCAACGACACTAATTTTTACATGACTTAGATCATCTAACCATCAAAAGTATTCAAGAATTTTACATTTACTTGACCTTTTATCAATCTAACCAACTGATGAGCCCTGATATTGCAACTTCCAAGGCTCTCAATCTAAATTATCAACTCGAGGATTGTACAAACCTAGAGGTGATAGTGCTAAATGCACAGTAGGTTAAGTTCTACTTGTCTTACCCTCATCATTAGATCATATCAAGGTATTCAGAGACCACTTCTTCAGCTAAATAAAAAGAGAATTTCCTATGAAAGAATATCATGATTGCAAGGAAAATGAACATGACTCTAACTACATAAATGAAAAGGTCATTCATTAAATGTAAAGGCTAGTTGTAATTGCATTAAAGGAATAGACTAGTCTAGTTGGATAAGAAAATCATACTACTCTACTTGCATGAATCATTTATCTAATTTCAACTTGCTTGAAAAGGAGCGATTCAATCTTCAACACAACTATGGAATTCAAAAATAGTAAGTCTAATTCTACTTGTTTTTTTGTGTTTACAATGAGGAAAAGATAGGGTTGGAGTGGTCTTGGAGTCTCCTTAATCATGAAATCAAATCCTGGGTTCCATTATTCAACTTCAAAATGCAAGAGTCAAGGTCTGGAGCAAATATTGTTGGATTTATGTAGTGCTATAGGAGGCCCTATTTTGCTACAAGAGTGGATCTGAGAGTTTTCTAAGGGAAATGATGTTTTCTTGAAGGTGGATGAAGGTGGATGAAGGTGAATGAAGGGTGTGGGAGCCCTTTTTCCAAGCCTAGTACCCCTCAGAGGCCTATCTTGCACAAAATTTAATGTCCACAGTATCCTTCGTTGGCCCTGTAATGGTGGTCTCGGTGACAGAGTTTGAATGTATAATGGCCTAAGTGAATGTGGATGAGTGAGACAACCCATGCAAGTCAACAACAATCCTTACAAACTAATCAATTATATGCTTTAAATGATCAATATTGTAGCAAAATGAATCAAAGTGGAGATAATAAATTTAATTTTATTTATTTAATATCCACTCTATCCTACACAATATACCTACTCTAATTGTCAAATCAATGCTACTAAATTCTAAGTTGTAGAAACCAAGTATGCAGAAGAGTTACACTCCAAAACTTAAGATTTTCCAATAAATCATAAACACATGTTCTTGGATTATGGTTGTAGATCCTCCAACCACACTTCTCACAAGAGAGGTGGTGGTCAAACCTGCAACTACATTTTTTGTTTTAGAATCCCTACTTAAACAAGGAAAGAAATACACTAGCTCAAACAAAAACAAGGAAATAATACATGAGAGGGACTAAAGCCTCTGGGTTGGGCCCAAACGGAAGGATTTTATCCCTCCAAAGTTAACTCAAACATAGGCCAACAATACATTTTTCATTGAATACAAATAATAATCATATACATCAGATGAAATATGAAAATACCAATATCAAGCACTAGACTCTGAGTAGCTACTCCTATCTCCAACAAAAGTTCGAATCCTAATGATCATTTAGGCTTGTTTATTTATACAAAACGTAGTTTAGGGGAAGCTCCCTTGAAAGGAGGATTTCTTCCCTCCAAAATCTCAAAATTGGTGGATCTAGTTCCGTTGGATCTGTTAGCACCTAAATTTGCCTTAGGCTGAAGGAAGGAAAAAATTAGGGTAACCACAAACCACGCTCAGTCTGGTAGCTAGCCCTACCAGAGCAGGAGAGGGCTCTCTCTGAGTCATGCTTAGTGAATAGATAATCAAAAACGGTCTGAGATGACTTACAATGAAATATTTACCTTAGGCTAGTAAGTGAATAGGGATTCTGGAAACAATTTTCATGAATGACCGATCTTCTGGGATGGTATGGGACCGACGGTCAGCAAAGAACAGAGAATTTAATACAAAGGCACAGATTATTCCGTGAGGCAAGGTGGGCGGAAAATGTAACAATTTAGTTTGAGGTACTGCGGCATGAATAGATTGTTGAAGAAAGTGAAAAGGGCATAGTGACATGAATCCTTTTCAATAGAAGAATAACACAGAACATGAAATTTTCCCACAAGCAGAGCAATAAAATTGAATTCCACCTAATCTCACTCAGAAAAATTCACTGGAAATGAACATGAGTTGAATTATGAAACATAAGAGACACATTTGCTACACTCACAACCACAAGAATCTCATGAAACAGAGCCGCTGCCTTTCATTAATTCTCTGTCAATAATATACAGTGAAGAAACATTGTTTCTTTCCCACAGTATCCCAGAAGTTACAAGCCAACCAACCTTTTGCAAATAGCTTTCATACAATATATAGAATGTGTAAGGAAGAGCTAGAATTCCCAAGGGTTGGGGAGTTACTCGAATCATTACAAAATGGAGATGGAGAGCCAACCATCAGCTACAGGTGCAACGCTACAAACATGACATTTGGCTTGGGTGACCGTTTTCCTTCCTTCGCCACTTGGATAGAAGCCAATCTGGAGAAAAAACACTTTAAATTCCACCTTTGGTGCCAAAAAACCGAAGTGTAGATGAGCGGGCCCACTTGGAGAAGTCGCGAACCGAAATTTCACGAAAGGGAAGCAAATTGGCAATTTTTCCTCTGTGCGTCTCGCTACTTGGGGTCTTGTTTTGGGGCACTTGTAGGTGTCCAAAATGTGTCCAAGTGGGCTTGTTGGAAATCTTGTCCTATCTACTTTCTAACTCCATTGGAATTTTTGAATTTGGTGCTCATTTGCCCCTCCAAATCTTCATTCTTGCAAGACTGCTTCCTGTGTGTCAAAAAAGTGGTAGAGAGGCCATTTTTGGGTGTTTTTTGACCTTTTGTAGACTCATACCTTGCCAAAATTTCTTTTCCGGACACCAATAGTCGTGATTTTCCATGCTGAATCCAAAAATGCAAACCATTCCTCATTTGGAGCTCTAGAATTTTAGCACCGTGCCAGTGGCGTGGTGCACAGGGAGAAAAACCTTGTTTTTTGCCCAAAAATTTGTGAAGTGACCAAAAATTCCCCAATTTTCTTGAAATTTGGGCTAGAGGTTCCCTATGGGGTGTTATGATGAGCCAAGGAAGCCTTAGCCAAGATTCAAAGCTGATATTTCTCTTTTGCCTCTTTTTCCTTTCTTGTTGCTTTCCTCAATTTCGCCTTCAAGCTCCTTATCCAGGCCCTTGCACTCATGTTTCGTGTCCTGTAATGATAAGCCATGTGTCTCATTAAGGCAAGATCCTAATCGGCCTTGTCTAGCAGCCTCTCCAAATGCATTTTCACGCTCTCGAGATGGGCCTCCCGATCCTCATTGATCTCTTGCTCCAATGATGTGAGCTCAACTCTTCTCCTTTGAGCAGCTTGGTGATGCTCACGAATGTTTTGCAGCTCCATAATCGCCTGCTGATCCTCAAGCTGCTTGTTTCTCTGCTCCAAATACTTGATGATCCATTTGGCGCTCTCCACATTGAGTGACAAGTCTTGGATCTTCGTGTTCTGCTCCTGAATAGTCATCCTAAGTCGGGCGCTCTCCACATCTGCATCATCATCCTGAATGAGGATGAAATTGGCCTCCTGTTCACCTGATGGCCCCTCGTCATGCATGGGCTTCTTGTCCTTGTCCTCCTGGGAGCCTGTTCTTCCAGGGATGTATCACTTTGAGTCTCCACCTCATACTCTGATGAACACTCAGATGCCATGACTGTTGTTTATGTACTATGTTAAGGTTGCCCTTTGATCATGGTGAAGATGGGTGTTGTTTTGATATATGCCGCCAAGGGGAACAATGAAAAAGGGAGTATTAGGAGGGGAGTAATGTGATGGGAATAGGGGTTATGGGGAGAAGTTTTTTTAGGGATATGTAGGGGGTTTGGGTATTTGATAGGGTAGGTTTTTGGGTTGTTATGTTGTCAAATAGGAGGAGGGGAAAGGGAATAGGGTTTGGTAATATTTTAGGGTAGTGAGGATAGGAAAGAATGGCATAGGGGGGATAAGAAGAAAAAAGGTAAGAGAGGGAGAATGGAACCTTGGCAATCAACACCACACTTACACAACCCTAGCAATCATGACTTTTTGGTGTTTTCTTGTGGTTGGTTTCATGAGTTTTTGTTGCATTCAATCCTAGCCATAAACCACCATATCCTTTATGAACTTTGATGAACAAGTGATGTTATAGAGCCTACCTTGCAATTTGATGGGTTTCACAGGAAACTTGAGGCAATTTGGCACAATTTCAGGCCTTTTAGCCCTGTGCGCCGTGCCTCCCATGTGCGTCGCGCCAGTGTAAATTTACACTAGAAAATTTCTCCCAGTGCGCCGCGCTCTCTATGTGCATCGTGCTCTTTTCCAGGTGACGTTTGGAGGCCTTCGCGGTGTCCAAATTGGGCTTAGGATAGATCGTTGGAAAGTTACTTGAGTCTACTTTCCAAACCAACTGGAATTTTTCAATTTGGAGGTCATTTTCCCTCTCAAAAATCAAATCTTCCAAGACTGGTCAAAATGTGCCAAATGAGGCTGCCTAAAGGCAGGGTGCTGTTGCAGTCAACTTTTGAATGCCTTTCTCAACTCCAAATTGAGCTCATGATAGCTCATTGGAAATCGCTTTGTGTCTAATTATCGTTTGACTCATCAAGAAAGTCATTTGGACAACCAAGCTAGGAGAAAACTTGATTTTCCCAAGGTCATTTCAAAGGTGCATCAATTCTCCCGAGGCAATTGTATTTTTGAAATTTATCTAAAACCATGACACATGTGTAAAAAGTGAAGGAGGTGTTTCTTCCTTGGCCTATTGTGGACAAAAAAATCTCTGAGTTTCTCCAAATTCATCTTTCCTTGCTCAGAAACATCATTTGAGTGAAACCTACCTCGATGTGTGGAACAAGAGATTTGTCGAAATAAAGCGAAATGAAGGGGATAGGGAGCTTCTAAATTCATGAGGAAATTTTGGGAAGTAGGGAGGGATGTTAGGAATTATGGGAAAGTGGAATATTAGAAATTGAGTGAGGGGAAGGCATCCAAAAAGGAAAAACACAGGTCCAACCTAGAAAATTGCCACGTTGTAGCAAGAAACTAGGGTTTGTGTGAAAATGATGAATTTGGGGGATCTCAGTGATGGGAAATGTTTGATAAGGTACTTTAAGGATAGGGGAAGGTGTATGAACATCAGGACACAAGTTTTTCCAATGATTTGACCGTCCAAGAGAAATTGCCTTCAAAACCCTAGGAGAGGGAAATGACCTTACCTAGGCGCAATTGAAGCATGAACAAGGAGTATAATGACCCTGTGGAACTTGACATGATATTGACAACCCTCTGAATGATGGTACACTCAGCTGAACGATGGCATGGACTAAAATTTGGACAACTTTGACAGTAGTAAAAGCAAACCCTAGACCTAGTACCTAGTGACCAAATTTCGCTTGAAGACTTACTGAAATGACAAAATTTGACCTTGACACTCTGAGACCACTTTGTAAGAGCATATTTGATCTTCACATGCAATTCTGTTCCTCCAATGCTAGTGAATTCAAGTTGTTGATGAGGACTCTTTGATCTCAAGCCGAGTTGTAGAGTTAATGTAGTGGACAATGTTGAAGGAAGTGTAACTAGGTTTAGTATTTACAAATGTAATTTTGATATTTGTACTTGTTAAGAAAAATAAATATTATTTTTGTAGATTATAAGAATGAGTTCCTTTCTCATTCCATAGGTCTAGGAAATTCAAATAATCAAAGACATGTGTAAATAGCTCTTCTTCAGCATATGTGTAATGTATACTAGTCGATAGAAATGTCAAGCAGCCCTCCAAGACAAGCACAATCCTCAAAGATAAACTCAAGAAGAAATATTCCAACTAAACGATGTGAAAGACAGTTATGTCAGCCTCAAAGCATATGTAGATGTCAAGTCGGCTCAAAAATGAAGTCACAATGGTTCACTGGCTCATGTCTGCTTACATACATGGAAAAACACCTATAAATATGCAGCTGGAGATACCACAAAGACAAGGAATTTCAGATAATGGTCTGCAACTATGGAAGAGGACAAAAATCCTCTATGAGTCTCCATGAGCACAACAAAGTATAGTATCTCAGCATACGATCTCGGTGGATACTCTATCTTGGCGAAGGAGGAGAATACACTGCCTCGACATTCCTGTGATCACAGTCTCAACCCAATCACATCCTTGGCCTCCTCATGATCACAGTCTTCAACACAATGATATAAAATGCATTCGCTGTAATCATGGATGGCTCAATACACCCTCAACATATGTGAAATCTCTAGATCTTAATTCTTCGATGGGTAATACAATGAGGATATGTGAGCAGGTAGAAAACACAACGGATGATTTAAGTGATGCTGTAGTGCTCTCTCAATGTACTAAATGCAATCATGAATCCAAATGATATAACAGTGCTCTCTCGACAATCTAAATGCAGTCACTAACTGATCTCACAGTGTACCCTTGGCATATCATATAATCACAGTTATAGTCTCGGGTTAAGGGTGGAAAAAAGTGTTGGCATTTTGGCTCAGGTATGGCGCTATGATACAGGTGTTGTCCTTGATGGCAACTCTCTTTGATGACAGATCTCCGTTCAGTCTACAGAATGAAGAGAAATCTCATATACGCAGGTTAATTAAGTCCAAGTTGCGTATACACGCTGGTGATATGCATACTAAGTCGCGTATACGCAGGAGAGCTATATAATAAGGCGCGTATACACGCAGATGCATGAACAGAAAAGTGCGTATATGTCGGGAAGTTTCCTTTTGGTCCATGGTAGTTAGTCCTCGGTACTTGTGCCCATGTCTTTGGACCAAAGTACCTCGACAGTCGTGTAGATCTCTAGTTTCGCAGTTGATGGTTTTGGATTTCTATGGTTTTGGCTCTTGGTATTGAGCAAGGCCTAAGGCTATATAAGGAGAAGAAGATCATTAGGCAAGATCATCTTTCGAAAAGGCTTGAATATCTGAAAAGGAAAGAGATCTGATATGCAGGTTCTGGGTTGCTTGATCTAAGCCAAGGAGAGATCACATCGGTTGATGGAAGACTAGATCTAAGGATAGATCGGGATCTAATGGTTTGAAATGCACTATCATGATATGGTTGATTATGCGTATTTCTAGATCTGCATACTGTCGCAATGTTATGTTCTGGGTCTAACTGATGTCTGGTACAGCTGCAAATTGAGAAAGTTTATTTTTAGATCTGTACGCAGGTTGGCTTCGGTAAAAGCGCGTGTATACGCGGGTTTTGCTCATTGAAGTAGCGTATATCTTTTGAAGCTTGATTTTGGGTTTACAGTTGGGTCTGACTGTTATTGCAGAGTTCTGTAGTCTGTTCTGTGTTCTGGTAACTGGTGATTGACAGGGTTCAGTGGTTCAGTGATTCAAAGTTTGGTTGTTTTATGCTTCAATGATCTGTTGTGAAAGGTGAATGAATTGTGGCCTTCAGATTGTAATGTTGTGCTTCAGGAATATCCAGTCTGAAAATGTATGAAAGGTGGTACCTGAAGGAAAGAAGATTGTAGGTCAGCACCTACGTACTAGTATCTTGGCTAGTACAAGAGCAAAGGGGGTTGGAGCTCCCTTCCAAGGAAGTTTGGAGAACGAGAGAAGGTTGTAGCCTTCTGCAGGTTGTAGCCTGCGTACTGGTATAAGGCTGCACCAGTACAAAAGATTGTAAACTGAAGTTTCATATTAAAGAAAGATAGAGACAACTTGCAGCAGGTGGTTTTCACCCACATTGGGTTTCCACCTTATATCTTGGTGTTCATGTGTGTGGCTTTTGATCTGTTATGTTATACTGCACCTGTTTACTGTTAATGTGGTGAATAATGTCCTGATGAACTTAACTGAAGAATAAGCTAACTAAATTATGAGTTTTCTTCTTATACGCTGTTTTATTTAGTCACAGTAGCGTGTACACGCTGGTTCACTTAACTGAAGTAGCGTATATGTTTCTGAGCATTGAAAAAGTTTGATTGATCTGATAATACTGATTCACCCCCCCTCTCAGTATTATTTCCAACAATTGGTATCAGAGCAGGTCCTTCAGAGAAGCTTGATCGCTTGAAGGTAGATCATTCATCATGAGCAACTACGAGAAAGAAGCATCAATCAGGCCACCGATTTTTGATGGGACAAATTTCAATTATTGGAAGGTAAGAGTTACTGCATATCTTCAATCTCTTGGTACAGAAGTTTGGAACATTGTAGAAACAGGCTATGCTTTTCCTTCAGCTACTGCTACAGATCCAGCTGAGAAAAAGCAGTATGAAACAAATGCAAAAGCAGTCAGTACTCTATTAGGAAGTATATCCCAAACAGAATTCATGAAGGTCATGCACTTCAAATCAGCAAAAGAGATATGGGACAAAATGATCACTAGCTATGAAGGAGATGAACAGGTAAAGCAAGCTAAACTTCAAACTCTCAGGATTCAATATGAGACTCTCAAGATGTATAATGATGAAAGTGTGGCTAATTATTTTCTTCGGGTAGATGAGATTGTTAATTGTATGAAAAATTTGGGTGAAGAAATAAAAGAGACTATAGTAGTTCAAAAGATTCTAAGATCATTATCCCCCAAGTTTGAATCTAAAGTATCTGCAATAGAAGAAAAAGAAAATCTTCGTGTTCTCACTATGTCTCAGCTACATGGAATTCTAACTGCTTATGAAATGAGAAAGGGAGGTCCATCAGACAGAAGGGAAGCTACTTTTAAGGCATCAGGAAAAGAAGATTACTATGAAGCAAGCCATGTTCCAGAAGAAGAGGAAGAAGAATCAAATTTTGTCAGAAATCTTCAAAGGGGTTCTGGAAGGTTCAGAGGTAAGCTACCTTTCAAATGCTTTGCTTGTGGAAGAGTAGGTCATTATGCTGCAAAATGTCCTTATAAGGATAAAGGAAAAGAACCTGCTAGATGGAACAAGAAACAAAGTGCAAATAAGAAAAGCTACTACACCCATGAAGATAGTGATGGCTTATCAAACAATGATGAAGATGAACAAGGTAATAAATATAAGCTGTTAATGGCATTTGAAGATGATGATTATGAGGATGCTGTAGATGTGGATAATCTCTATAATGAAATTACTAGACTCAAGAGATGCATAGAAGAAAAGAATGTGATCATTGATACTTTGCAATTTCAAATTGATGAAAACGAAAAACATCTTGAAAAACTAGAAGGTGAAATTGTTGGTCTCAGAAAAGAAATTGAGAAAACAAAAGCTATTAATCTTAAGTTTGTCAAAGGATCTGAAACTTTGGATGAGATTATCAATGTGCAGCGGTCTCCTCTAAACAAGACAGGTTTGGGCTATAATGGAGAAACCTCTCAAGCATCCACCTCAAAAAGTTATCTTGATGCAGCAAGAAGAAATGAGCAGAAGAACAATGAAGATAATCAGGTAAAGCAGGGACGAATTACAAACAGAAACTATCAGGGACAATCCTTCTTAAGGGTGAACAAAAGCTACAACCAACCACAGGTAAAATCTTCTCAGTTTGGCTCAAGAATAGATGAAAATAGAAATTACAATCAGTTGGCTGGTAGATTCAATAACCGCAGAAGCTTCTTCAATGGACAATGCTTTTCTTGCCATAACTTTGGTCACAAAGCAGCTCAATGTGTTGCATATAAAACAATCATGACTAGGGAAGCTCAAAAACAAAGAAGTATGACAGGGATTACAAAAAGAACCTATAACAACTTTTCGGTTCTTGAAAATGAAGTTGAATGTTCTATTTGCAATAATTTTGGTCATAAAGACTTTGAATGCAGGAGCAGGTTTCAGGAGAAAAAGGAACAAGCCACGAGCACCAAAACATGGAGAATAAAGGAACCTCAAACAGAAAGATGTGGGATAGCATTTTATGCAGAAGGACAGGAAAATCTATGGTACATTGACAGTGGATGTTCGAAACATATGACAGGTGATAAAGAAAAACTTGAATCTTATTCTACTTTAGAAAAGGGAAAGAAATTTTCTTTTGGAAATGATACTCCTGCAACTATAAAAGGAAAAGGTATTGCTCCTTTGAAAGAAAAGGTCAAGGCTGGAAATGTTTTATATGTTGATGGATTGAAGCATAATCTTCTAAGTGTCAGCCAGATGTGTGATCAAAAAACCGAGGTTATTTTTAGATCGAATGGATGTCTTGTTCGTGATCTTGATACAGGTAAAACAGTTCTCAAAGGCAAAAGAACTCCAAATAATCTGTACATATTTGAAGAAGGACAACAACAATGCTATCTTAGCAAGGATGAAGAGCACTGGTTATGGCATCGAAGGTTGGGACATCTAAGCTTCTCACAAATAAGGAAAGCATGCAAATATCAGGCAGTTCGCGATCTTCCAGATATCAAAATTCCAGACAACACCATATGCAAATCTTGTCAGTTTGGAAAGCAAACCAGAACTAACTTTCCAGAGAAGGAAGGATCAGCTAGCTTGCCTCTTGAGCTAGTCCATACAGATGTATGTGGTCCATTTAGGAAAAGGACACCTCGAGGAGAAGAATATCTGATATTATTCATTGATGATTTCTCAAGGTTTGTTTGGTTAGGGCTTATGAAGCACAAAGATGAAGCATTCGAAAAATTCAAATCCTTCAAAGCATTGGTTGAAAATGAATCAGGACACAAAATTAAGTGCCTTAGATCTGACAGAGGTGGGGAGTTCACCTCAAATGAATTTTTCGATTTCTGTGACGAACATGGGATAAGAAGAGAATTCTCTACAGCTAGAACTCCTCAGCAAAATGGGGTTGTGGAAAGAATGAACAGAACTATCCAACAAATGGCTCGTGCTATGCTCGATGAATCAGGTACTCCTGCAACCTTCTGGGGTGAAGTTGCACATGCTGCTGTTATTATTCTTAACAAAACAAATGTCCGAGTAAACAACACTCAAACACCTCATAAGCTTTGGAGTGGTAAAACTCCTTCCGTGAAGCACTTCAAAATCTTTGGGAGCAAATGTTATATTAAGAATACTGATGAGCAACTTGGCAAACTTGAACCAAGAGCAGATGAGGGCATTCTTCTTGGTTATTCTCCACATAGCAAAGCATACAAGTGCTACAATAAAAGACTTGGCAGAATTGTTGACAGTATTGATATAGTGGTTGATGAGAAGGGATATATTCCTAGGCAAGTTCATCATGAAGACATTGAAGAAGATGAAGGTTACTCTCAAAGGCGAAATGATGAAGAAGAAGAACCTCAAGAAGAAGAAGAATCTCAAGAAGAACCAGAGGAGCAGACAAGAATAGAAGAGAAGACTCCATCCAGATATGTTCAAAAGAATCATCCAGAAACTCAGATTGTGGGGCAGAAAGAAGCAGGAGTACAAACAAGAAGGACACTTGCAGAAGCTTCAAGCTACTTGGCATTACTCTCCTCCACTGAACCACAAAATGTGAAAGAGGCATGCAAAGATGAATGTTGGGTCAAAGCAATGGATGAAGAACTTGAGCAAATCGAAAAGAACAACACTTGGGAATTAGTTCCTAGACCAAAAGATAAGAATGTAATAGGAACAAAATGGGTCTTCAAGAATAAATTAAATGAAAATGGAGAAGTAATTAGAAACAAGGTCAGACTTGTTTGTAAAGGGTATGCACAGCAAGAAGGAATAGATTTTGAGGAGACCTTTGCTCCTGTGGCAAGACTTGAGGCCATCCGAATGTTCCTTGCTCTCTCAAGCTTTCAAAACTTCAAGGTATTTCAAATGGACGTGAAATCAGCCTTCCTGAATGGAGACTTAGAAGAAGAAGTATATATTGAGCAGCCAGATGGCTTCATTCTTGGGAATGATCCAAACCTTGTATGCAGATTGAAAAAGGCACTCTATGGAGAGATAGACACAACATTCTTGTCTTCACTTTGGAAGAAAGAATTGAGGATTGGGTAATCATGTGGCATCCAATGCTCTTTGATGATGTGTAGGGCATCAAAGACAAGGGTAGAAAAGAGGGACTATATTCTTTGAGGGCTAGGAATCCAAGTTAAAAATATTCCTAGAAGGGCATACATAGTGAACACCTAGGTGGGTATGTACCTAGAAGGGCATACACAGTGAACACCCAGGTGGGTATGTACCTTGAGAGACAATGATGAAGGTCTCTATAGTCATTAGTCTCATCAACATTGTTCTTTGACTTAATAAGAGATAGAGTTGTCAGTCAATGCCTTGTTGTGGAAATAATGTAGGTTGCTATGATGCTATAACGAAGGCTACCAATCTTATTCTTCTTATCAGAAATTCTTCATATTGAGAATGACCAAGTACCATTATAAATACCTCCCCAATTAAGAGGGAGTGTTGAAGAAAGTGTAGCTAAGTCAGGTATTTACAAATGTAATTTTTATCTTTGTACTTGTCAAGAAAAAAAAATATTATTTTGTAAATTATAAGAATGAGTTTCTTTCTCATTCCATAGGTCTAGGAAAGTAAAAAAATCAAATACATGTGTAAATAGATCTTCTTGAGCATATGTGTAATGTATACTAGTCCATAGAAATGTCAAGTAGCCCTCCAAGGCAAGCACAATCCTTCAAGACAATCTCAAGAAGAATTCTACTAGCGAAACGATGTGAAAGACAATCATGCCAGCCTCAAAGCATATATAGATGTCAAGTCGTCTCAAAAATGAAGTCACAATGGTTCACTGGTTCATGTCAACTTTCATACATGGATAAACACCTATAAATATGTAGCTTGATTTACCACAAATACAAGGAATTTCATATAAGGGTTTGTGATTGCAGAAGATCAAAAAACTCCTCTATAAGTGTTGGTGATCACAACAAAGCTTAGTATCTCGAAATATGATATCGGTGGATACTATGTCTCGATGAAGGAGGAGAATACACTGCTTTGCAATTCCTATGATCACGGTCTCAACGCAATCACATTCTCGGCCTCCTCATGATCACCGTCTTCAACACAATGATATAAAATGTAGTCACAGTAATCGTGGATGGAGCAATACACCCTCGGCATATGTACAATCTCTAGATCTCAATTCTTTGATGGGTAATACAATAAGGATCTCTGAGCATGCAAAAAACACAATAGATGATCTAAGTGATGTCGCAGTGCTCTCTTAATGTACTAAACACAATCATGAATCCAAATCATCTCATTGTTCTCTCTCGACAATATAAATGTACTCACTAAGTGATCTCGCTTTGTACCCTCAGCATATCATATAATCACAGTTACAGTCTCGGAATAAGAGTGGCAAAAAGGATCTCAATGATCTCACCAATGGCAATGAATATATCCTACAATAACACGATTTGGCATGACATACAATTTGGATGAAGTCATGAAATCTGTCTCAATTTGATGAAGACATAATTATAGATGAGAATGCAGAAATAATCTCAGTAAAACTACATTGAAGATCTCAGTGAAGATCTAACAAAGAGGAAGCAATAATGATCTCATTATTGTAATGAATATCTAAGAGAAGGTATATTAGTAGTGATGATGATGATCTCAGTAGTAACAAAGGAGAGGATTGTTGTCTCAGTCTTGGAGTGGCCTAATAGGTCAAGGGTCAAGGTCTTGGTATTCATCAATTGGAATCTATATAAGAATAATTTAGTGTGGGTTTTCCTCTCCAAGAGGGAGAGGTTTTGGCCCTGGCAGAATGCCAACATCCTATGTTCTTGTCTCTTTGTTTTGGTAGCTATTTGATGAACTAATGAAGACACGCTCTAATAATAACAAGTGAAGATTGAACAACAAGAATAAGTTGAAACACCTCACAAATAGTTATCATGGTAAGAATAATCACTCTAACTCTAACTGGACTAGATTCTTCAACACACAAGCCTCCTCTATTCTCTCTAGATGTATCCAGTAAGCCCCTGCATAGTAAATATCTCCAAAAAAGCTTATTTTTCCTACATATTAATCACATTCGGCCATCAAATATGACAAGAACCCTTTACTATTCATACTAAGCATATTATGGCTAAATATGCAAATTAATGTGAGGAAATGAGAGTTTTAAGGGCTGGAGGATAGCGTAATGGGCCTCAAAATATACCTATTAATGGGACCCATCATCACCCCCCTACGAAAGGTGTTGATCACCCTCTAAGCAACTCATTCTCTAATGTGAATTTCATTCATGGCCTTGGTGGCCTCTCTGACATCCTAAGGAATTTGAAATGGTGTGCCTTCCTATGGATGGAAACATGCATTTGCTTCTATGTATGTCCACTCCTTTTGTTCTTTCTCCTGGTATCTTCTTTCTTGTAGGCCCAACAATAAAAGAGGACTAAATTTGACCCCTATCTAATTTATCTTGAACCTTTGCATGATTCTTTTGTAGAGTGGGGTTCTCTCCAAGGAATTCCTTAGTTTTCTAGAGAGTGATACTCTCTGATTTTCAAATCGTGAGGTGGAGCATGCCATCTTCTTTGGAAATCCTACAAAATTTTTGTCCCCAACATCCTAAATGTGTCCTCAAAATGGAGGATAGTTTATTCTTGGATTGTCATATACTGAGGTGCTAATTCATGATCAGTAGAGATGAGGTTGTGGTTACTATTGACAACCTTGGGGCTCACCATTTCTTCTTTGGTGCGTAAAGGTTCCTTATCTTATTTTTCATCACCCTCCTTACTTCTTTAGCTCTTGTTTCTGCATGGGTCAACCAAGAGGCTAGTACCATTAGTTTCATGTCCCCAAATCTTTAGTTGTGGTCCCAAAATTTCATGTCTGTGAGGATCATATTGTGCATGTAGAACTTAGTCAATTTGGCTCTATCCTCAATACTTGCCTTTTTGCAAAAGTCAATGAAATTTCTGTAGTCTTGGAAAGGTAGAGAGCCATATTGTGTTAATGTCTTTATCTGGAATTGTAGCCATTGCTTCTTGAGAAAGATGGCATAGGATTTGGATGGTTTCCTGCATTGTATGGCTTCCATGGATAAACTTGCCATACTGGCAAGTTGTATATTTTTTTCTTGCAACCCCCCCCTTAGCCTTTTGTTTGATATATGTAGTTTCTCTTTCATGACTTACTCCCTTAGACATAAGTTATTCAATTCCTTTCTCATTTCATTCACTTTTTCCTCCGTGAGACCCACATATTCCTCCTTCTTGGATCTTGCAATCTACATCCATCTGTGAGTTCTACCTCTTTCCATTTTCAACTCAAAGAAGAGTGGTATTGAAAATTTCTTGGGCATAATCCTACCTCCCTCAACAAATTTGTAGTAGGATCTAAGGTTAGGTTATGGATCAGGCTCTTGGATTTCTTGGTTACCTTCTTATTTTCCTTTTGATGTGGGTGCCCCTTCCTATAGCATCTCATGTTTCTCTTGTAGCAGTCCATGTTTCTCCTCTAGCAATCCCTTTTCTTCCCTTAGAAGCCTTGTTTTTGTCTGTAGCTCCTTTATTTTCTCTAGAAACAGGGTAGTGTGTGCTTTGAGCCTCTTAGATGTGACTTCTCTAGTGGTGGGCCTCCATATGGGAGAAAAATGTTGTTTACCCTTGGCTTTAGGCAAGGTAACCTCCTCAATTTTTCCTTCACCAAGTCCCACTTCTTCTCTTTTATTGGTTGATTCATCAATGGTGATAGGGAGCTTTAAAGGAGGTTGAGGCTTCCCTTGCCTTATCCTGGTGCTCTTTCACATGTTAAATTACAAGGGGCCTTACCTGGGTTTCCTTCTCTTGGGCTTGATAGGTGTTCTAGGTGTGTCCAATGTGGTATCCACCTATTGTTCCATGTTTTTTGGTGAGAGGCTTATTTTCTTCCCTTGTCTTCTTGTCCCTTGAGATTGGGAGGGTTCCTCAGGGTTTCCTTTCTCTGATTTTTGTTTCTCTCCCTCTTTTTCCTCTATCTTTACTTTCTCCTCCTCATCTTCCTTTGTTTTTTCTTCTTCCTTCTCTATTTTTGTTTTCTCCTTCTCTTCTTCCTTTTCTTCCCTACCCTTAGTACGAGATGTTGGTTTTTCTTCTTGCTGTGTGGAGGTAAGGGCTTATTTTTCAATGAATACCTCCATGTCCATGTCCAGAAAGTCAGTGCACAACATATGATGCCTTAGATGGCTTAAGGCATCTGTGACAGTGAGACAAATGAGGCCATGATGGGTAATGTGTTGGGTCTTCCCTTCCCTAACTTTCTAGCTCATTTCAATGATGGATTGTAAGAGGAAATGTGGAACAATGAGCCTTTTTTGAATTGGTAACTTTGTTTGGAACCTTAGCTTATAGATCAACCTAAATTGCTAAGAATTCACAATGCTCAACCTATCCTCATAGGATATGTACTTAAGGATGTGATAGGCCACTTCGTCCCAAGGGTAAGGGAGGCTCTCTCTTCTTACTCCATTTTTGTCTTCTATAGGCTTCTCTTTATGGAGAAATACATTTTTCTTGGCTGTAACACCTACTTCCTTATCTTCCTTTCCCCATCAAACTCCTAAGCGTATGGTGGTTACTCTGCTTATGAGTTTTTCATTTAAATCGATTGAAATTCCTCTAACAATAGTTGTGGCACTATTTTGTCCCTGAGAATTTAGGGCTGTGAAAAATTCATGGGTTACCTAATCATCATACCCCTTTAATTGCTCAAAGAATCCCATCCATTGATGTCTCCAAAAAATTTCCATAATAGGAGGATGTTGATGCATTATTTTTGTGTTTGTGGTTTCTCTTCAATTGAAGCATTCTCACATTGATCCTATTGCTCCTTCTCTAAGTTATCTGAGTGGAATTTTCAATATTTGTCTCTTAGCAGTCTCAGGTGTAGAGGTAGTGGCTAATGTTTTTATTTTTGTGTCAAAGGAGGAGAAGGATGATACCCTTGACTATGGTAAAAACTTTCTTCTACTAATGTATTGCCTTCTTATGTGATAAATCTTCAAGGGAAATTATTCATGTGATTGTATGAAAATTAGAGAGGGAGGAGGCCACTTACACTTTTTAGGATGACCCTCTCATGTTCATCGGGGTTTGAAGAAAATTTCTAGTGGTTTTAGCTCCTTTTCTCCCCTTAATTCACCCATGTAGCTTCTCTTCAATGCTCTTGTAGCACTTTAGGTCCTCCTGTAGCACCTACAAACTCAACCTGTAGAATTCAATGGCACCCTAGGAAGACTCTAGTATTATATAGCTCATCCTTCAGTACCTTGTTCGTTCTCTCCAACTGTTTTCTGGGAATGAGAAATTGTGCAAGAATCGAGCCTTGTACTTTTATTCCCTTTCGTGACAATGGCTCAGAGCACTTTGGTAGCTTGGACCTGGCAAAACTTTCCTCTTCTAACCATTGTCTCCACTCCTTATAATTATCAACCCCCTAATTTGAAATTTCCACGTTACATGGGCTGTTGAGTGGATTGGAGTTTACTAATCAAAGGTGGCCAAGTTTACTGGCCACCTCTAGCCCATAAAAATTCCATTCTTGGTCATTAAATACATTTTTTTAACCATTATGTGGATAGGGAAGAGGTGAGGGGTGTCATACATAAGCCTAACTGTGATGTCGAATTGTTGGAGATGCATGAATTATTCTCTTGAGATGATGATCGATCAACTATCCTCTGGAGGTGTTGAATTCCTTTATTTGTTGATGCACAGGTCATCACAACATAATGATGTAGTTGACTGACGAAATCTTTCTTCCATGCAGGCCTCCTTCTAGTGTTTGGTTTAATGCTACTAGAGTGGATGGATGACCTTACAACTACTCCTCAAGGATGGTGTGACTTCTATAGACCTCAAGAATGGCCTCTTGATGCCTTAGGGTGGCCAAATATTCATTCTCAGGCTACAAAAAAAATTGGTCCATGGTCTTGTTGGATCTATGCAAGTTGCTACATCATTGATCTCCTTCTTGTAGTAGTCACTCAATTCGTCCTCAAAACCTCATATTTCATTCAGGGACTACGAAAAATCATGGTGGGTCTAGGGATAGGAACAAAATCTTGAGAAGGTGGTGAAAGTTTGTGGAAAATAAATTGGTGAAGACAAGGTCCTTTTTCTGTGTGTTTTTTAATATATGGGTAGAAGTGGAATCTCGAGGATAAAATTGCCTAAATTGAGTGGATGAGGGGTGAAGGAATTTGGGTGGCCCTCTCCCAACATTTCCCAAGGAAAAATATGACCTTTTGTCCCTTTTTCCATGTGTATCCTTGTCCTATAACACTTTTGGTTTCTCCTATAGCAATTCAGGACAGTCCTATAGCATTGCAAGAATGAGGCAAAATATGGTTTAGTTGCTTGCTAGATGATGGAGAGAGGTAGGGAGGTGGATGAATGAAGATGGAAATGCAATGGATGGATGGGAAAAATGGAGAAATTGACTGTGGACCCTATTATGTAACCACTTTCCCTTTTGACTTTTTGGAGTCCTGTAAAAGAGAAATGTTAGCAAAATTGATGTAAGGACTCCTTGTGTCTTATTGTTTTTGATATTCTATTTTTTTTTTGTCTTTGAGACATGCAGACTACCTTTGAAGAGTTTTTCAACCTCCATGCCTACCCTAGGTGTCTCAGAGGAGGTTTTCAAAATGTGATCTCTTCATTTTTTTTTTATTTTTTTTTTTCTCATGGGATACCTCACAAAGGTTTTCAACCCTAGAGTTGACCTTAAATTCTTCATGGAGGTTTTCATCTAGGCCCTTTATTTTTACTTTTTATTTTTATAAGATTGATGGACTGAGGGCTATGAGCCTCCCAATCACATTCAACTCCTTTCTAATTGAACTAATAAAATATTCTTTGGACATAGGTCTTTTGTATAACTTCAACCTGTAACCATTAACAAGCAAGGGAATACCTTCCTCGTCAATTGTTTTAATTTGGAAAAAACCATTCTCATAACATCTTTCAACCAGATAGGTGTTGGAAATAATACTGAGAGGGGGGGTTGAATCAGTATTAGTAACTCAATAATTTTTCATTTCCACAGGCAGATTTGTATATGCTACTTTAGCTAAGTGAACCAGTGTGTAAACGCAACTGTTATTAAAGCAACCATCATATATGCAGAGAACTTTTGATTTACTCAATTTATCAAGTATTGAACTTTAACCAATATGTCAAATATTAATTATACGGTGTAGTAAAAGTAAAATAAAGCATAAGCATCACACATGAACACCAAGATATAAGGTGGAAACCCAATGTGGTTAAAAACCACCTGCTGTTGTCGTCTCTGTATTCTTTAAATAATAAGACAATTCTGTTTACAATTTTGTACTAGTGCAGACTTATACCAGTACATAGGCTTCGACCTATAGAAGGTTGCAACCTTCTCTCATTTTCTAGCTACTACTGGAAGGGAGCTACAACTCCCTAGCTCTTGTACTAGCTGATGTGTTTACTAGTATGTAGGCACCGACCTACAAAAGGCTACAATCTTCTCTCTTCCTCCAGGGACCACGTTTCATAAATTTTCAGACTGGATCCATCAACAACATCATAATTGACATTCAATCATCAAATATATTTGCATCACCCAATCACCTTTTGAACCAACCACAATTGAATCAATCAATCACTTTGACAACCCATCAACTTGATCATTCAGAATATTGTCACCTTAATACAGTAACCAGAACCCAAGCCAGCACACCAAACTTTGCAACAACAAACAGAAGCAACTAAAACCTATTTTATAAGGTATATGCTACTTCCATGTGTCGAACCTGTGTGTATACCCGTTTTTCTGAAAGCCAACCAATGTATACATCTACAAATATAAATTCAGATTTTTACAGCTATTCCAGACTTTAATTATACGCAAATCATATCATTTACAGAATAATATATGCATCATTATTCAGATCTAGAATATACATGAGCAAAAACACATAATGATAGTTCATTTTAGGCCTTAAGATCCTGATCCATCATTAGATCTAATCCCTCATCATCTGCTAAGGTTCATCCTTGGTTCATATCCAGCACTACACCATAACCAAATAACTTGCATACTAGATCTCACAATTCATCAGATATTCGATACTTGCACACCTTGGCCTAATGATTTTCTCCTCCTTTTATAGTTTGTATGCCTTTCTCAATACCATGGAACAAAACCACTTAGGACCAATACCTTGGACCAAATACCTAGGTTCAATACCTCAGACGAGATACCTTGGACCAATATCATGGATCAAAATACCATGGACCAAATACCTCGAACCAGAAACTTAGTTTTCCAAGGTATACGTGCTTTTCCTTCTGTGAAAGTGTGTGTGTACTATACGCGACTTGTATAGTGAACCTGCATGTATACGTAGCTTGGTCAATGTTGAACCTGCGTATACATCTCTTTCTTCATTCTGTGAAGACTGATCTGTAATTCTTTGTTGTTTACATGCTATACTGTTATCTTTCATCTGAGTGAGTTGCCATCAAGCACAATACCTGTATCATAATGCCAACAATCTCCCCCTTTGGACTTGATGGCAACAACCACACCAAGTCACTCTCCCCCTTTGACATCAAGGGCAAAGGGTCATGCTCCCCCTGAGTACATGTTGAATTCTCTGATATGTTGAAGTGTGCTGATTGAGCTCCCATGCTCCCCCTAAGCACAAGCAAGGTCTGCACAAAGATGTTCTAAAGAATAATATAATGCTATACATACATCACCAATGACCTTCCTATAACCAATGACTCATACACACATCCATCTCCCAACCAAGTGGGGTTATACCAACAAGTAACATTACATCATCCATCCCATGCATAGTGGGGTTACAAATTAGGTTTTTTCATGACCTTTACATTAAATGATATACATGATATATGTAACAGAGACCAAATCTCTTAAACAAGACCATGATAGTCATCAGCAACTATCATATGATCTACACCATTAGTAACATCTGTCAACAGCATCCAAACTAGCAACCTGTATATGTCCATCATTAATTCCCAAAATATCATCAACCTATGGCAAAGTATGTCGAAATATATCAACTCATCCTCTTGATCTCATCAAGATCAACTTGCTTCGTTCCCTTATCATCATAAAGTAAGAACTCATTAGGTACCAAAGACTTCTAGTCATAATGCCAACAATGCTTTATTAGAAGCATACCATGTTCTCCCCCTAAACCTGTTCCACCTGTTCACTGTCAGATCTGATCATTGCATATGTCAGTAAGAGATATCAAAGCATCATCATCAATCAGATATACATCAAGTTATCAACAACTTTATGAGGACCAATATATTTCCATATGTTATCAGCAGATTGTAACCATCATCAAACAGAGCAGATAATTGACAGAACCATAGCAGACCCCTTTTTTCTGAGTCTGGCCCACTACTTTTCTTCAAACCAACATATACGCAATTGTGCCCACAGAAACCTACATATGTATGCGACTACACTTCATGAAACTCGCATATAACCACCTTTCTCTGAAAAAATAGGATTTAACAGTAGGATGATGCAGCAACTACTCCCAGCTTTTGTCTGAGATATTCAAATGTCTCTCTGGGTAGTGTTTTAGTGAATATATCAACAACCTGTTCTTTGGAGGGAACATACTCCAATTTGACCTTTTGTTCAAGAATTTGTTCACATAGAAAATGATATTTGATGGGTATGTGCTTGGTCTTGGAGTGCATGACTGGATTCTTTGAAATACTGATGGCACTTGTATTATCACATAGAATGGAGATGGGTGGAGTACATGTGATCTGAATTTCTTGCAAGGTTTTCATCATCCAAAGTAGTTGTGCGCAGCAATATGCAGCAGCCACGTATTCTGCTTCAGCTGTAGATAATGCAATTGAACTTTGTTTCTTGCTGAACCAAGACACTAACCGGGAACCCATATAGAATGCACCACCACTAGTGCTTTCTCTGTCATCAACACTTCCTGCCCAATCTGCATCTGTATAGGCATGAAGTGTAAGATCTGTATCTCTAGGATACCATAAACCAAAGTTCTACGTTCCTTGAAGATATCTAAAAATCCTTTTGACTACCTGAAGGTGTGATTCCTTTAGATTTGCTTGGAATCTTCCAACTATTCCTACTGCATGCATGATGTCAGGTCGGGTACCTGTTAGATAAAGCAGACTTCCAATCATGGATCTGTAAGTTGGTTGATGTACCGTTGCTAGTTCATCATTTGAGCTGAGACTACATCCTGTTACCATTGGGGTACATACTGGTTTAGAATCTTCTATGCCATACTTTTTCAGGATCTATTTGAGATATTTGGTTTGTGAGAGAAAAATACCATCTTTATTTTGTTAAACTTGTAGACCAAGAAACTAGGTAAGCTCACCAAGCAAGGACGTTTCAAATTCTTGCTACATTACTGAAGCAAAATTCTGACTCATGGATTCTTCACTACTACCAAAAATGATATCATCAACATAAACAACAATTATTAGCAATTTACCAGTTTCAATCTTTGTATACAAATTGTTATTTGTTGACCCCTTTGAAAAACCCTGTTGGTGGAGATATTTGTCAAGACAGTAATACCAAGCCCTTGGAGCCTATTTTAGACCATAGAGAGCCTTTCTGAGTTTGCATACAAGTTTTGCATCATTTCCAAGAATGAATCCTTATGGTTGTTCAATATAGACTTCTTCTTCTAAGTCTCCATTAAGAGAGGCATATTTTATGTCCATTTGGTATACTTTGAATTTCTGAAAACTAGAAAGAGCAAGAAACATTCTTATGGCTTCAAATCTAGAAACAGGTGCAAAAGTTTCTTCAAAATCTATACCTTCTTGTTGAGCATATCCTTTGCAAACAAGTCTGGCCTTATTTCTAATAACTTCTCCATTTTCGTTCGGCTTGTTTTTGAATATCCATTTGGTTCCTTTGATATTCTTATCATGAGGTCTAGGAACTAATTCCCAAGTATTATTCTTTTCAATTTGCTCAAATTGTTCATTCACGGCCTTGACTCAACATTCATCTCAGCATGCTTCATTTACATTTTGAGGTTTGGTGGAAGATAGTAATGCTAGATAGCTTGAGGCTTCAGTAATAGTTCTTCTTGTCTGCACACCTGCCCCTTTTTCCCCTAAAATTTAAGATTCTGGATGATTTTTCTGAACATACCTGGACAGAGTCTTTTCTTCTATCATTATCTCTTCTTCTGGTGCTTCATTAGTTTCTTCTTCAGAATCAGTGTGATTTGATGTGGTAAAATGATCCTCATCTTCTTCATTGTCATAATCTTCGGTTTTTATCTGTTTTAGATTTTTGCATGCTTCATCAACCACACCATCAATACTTTCAATAATTTTCCCAAGTCTTTTATTATAACATTTATATCCTTTACTTCAGGAAGAGTATCCAAGAAGAATACCTTCATCTACTCTGGGTTCAAACTTACCAAGTTTTTCATCAGTCCTTTTGATGTAACATTTGCTTCCAAAAACATTGAAGTATTTTACAGTAGGAGTCTTACCATACCAAAGTTCATGTGGAGTTTGAGTGTTGTTTACCCAAACATTTGCTTGGTTGAGAATAGTGACGGCAGTGAATGCAGCTTCACTCGAGAAGGTTGCAGGAGTTCTAGATTCATCTAGCATAGCTCGAACCATTTGTTGAACAGTTCTGTTCATCCTTTCTACCACTCCATTTTACTGAGGAGTCCTTGCGGTGGAGAACTGACTTTTTATTCCATGTTGTTCACAAAAGTCAAAGAATTCATCTGAGGTAAATTCCCCTCCTCTATTAGATTTGAGGCATTTGATTTCGCAATATGATTCATTTTCAACCAAAGCTTTGAAGGATTTGAATTTTTCAAATGCTTCATCTTTATGATTTAGAAGACCTATCCAACACATTCTGGAAAAATCATCAATGAACAATATAAGGTATTCTTCTCCACGAGGTGTCTTTTTCCTTGATGGTCCACATAAATCAGTATGAACAAGTTCAAGAGGCTTACTAGCTGACCCCTCCTTTTCGATGAAGTGATATCTGGTTTTCTTACCAAATTGACATGATTTTCATATAGTATTTTCAGGAATGCTGATATCTGGAAGATCACGAAAAGCCTGGAATCTGCATGCTTTTCTTATTTGAGAAAAGCTTAGATGTCCCAATCTTCTGTGCCATATCCAGTTTTCATCATTTTTTCTTAGATAGCACTGTTGTTTTCCTCCCTTGAGTATGTATAAGTTGGTTGGAGTTCTTGTACCTTTGATCATGGTTTCTCCTGTATCAAGCTCACAAACAACAGATCTGTTTGATCAAAACGCCACTTCATTTCCTTGATCACACATTTGACTCACACTCAACAGGTTATGCTTTAGACCATCAACATACATAAAATTCCTAGATTTAACTTTTTCTTTCAAGAAAACAGAGCCTTTACCTTTTATGACAGCAAGAGTGTCATTCCCAAATGAGACATTCTTTTCCTTTTCTAAGTCATTATATGAGTGTAGTCTTTCTTTGTCACCTGTCATGTGTTTTGAGCATCCATTTTCGATGTACCGCTGGTTCCATTGTCCTTCTGCATACAAGGCTATACCACATCTTTTCGTTTGTGTTTCTTTCTTTCTCCATATTTTGGGATTTAATGGAGTTTTCTCCTTTTGAGATATTTGCCGAAATTTACTCCTGCAATCAGATTCTTCATGGCCAAATTTGTTATAGATTAAGCATTCTATTTCATTTTCAAGAAGAGAAAAGTGATTATGGGAACTTTTCCTGATCCCTGTCACATTCCTTTGATTTCGTGCTTCTCTAGTCATGATGGTTTTGTAAGCAACACATTGTGTAGCTTTGTGTCCAAAATTATGACATGAGAAACATTGACCATTAAAGAAGTTCATGTGATTATCGAATCTATTGATCTGGCGATTGTAGTTTCTATTCATCTTTGAAACAAATTGAGTATGTTTTACTTGAGGTTGGTTGTGACTTCTGTTCATCCTTGGAGCAAACTGAGCCTGATTTACCTAGTGATCTGCTTTATTCCTTTGTTGACGATTGTCATACTGTTCACTATACTTTGTTGCATCAAGATACATTTTAGTGGAGGTTGACGGCTTCTGTGATTGAGGTGCTTCTTCAGAATATCCAAGGCTGGTCTTTATTAGAGGAGAACACTGCACTTTGATAATTTCATTTAAGGTTTCTGATCCTTTACCAAATCTAAGATTGAGAGATTTTGTTTTCTCAAGATCCTTTCTTAGACCCACAATTTCACATTCCAGTTTTTCATTGTGTTTTTCTCTTTCAGGAAGTTGATATGTCAAGGTATCTATAATCATTTTCTTTTCTTATAAACAGATTTTGAGTTTAGAGATTTCTTCATGAAGTTCATCTTCTTCTAAAGCATCCAAAAATTTATCATCTTCATAAGCCATTAGAAGTCTATAGTCCTTACTATTTTCATCTTCATCACTATTTGATAATCCATCTCTATCTTCATAAGTATAGTAGCTCATTTTACTTACACTTTGTTTTCTATTCCATTTTGCAGATTCCTTTCCTTTATCATATTTATCTTTATGAGGACATTTGGTAGCATAATGAATGACTCTACCACAGGCAGAACATTTGAAAGGTAGTTTACCTCTAAATCTTTTGAAACCCCATTGAAGCTTCTTGACAAAGTTTACTTCATCTTCTTCTTATTAAATATGTCATGATTCATTTAGTTCTTCTTTTCCTTTTGCTGAAGCTTTAAATGTGTCTTCTCTCAAATCTGATGGGCCTTCTTTTCTCATCTCAAAAGAAATTAAGATTCTGTGAAGCTGTGTCATAGTAATAGTTTGTAGATCCTGTTTTTCTTCAATGGCAGATACTTTTGATTCAAATTTAGCAGACAAGGATCTTAAAACTTTCTCAACTAAGGTAACTTCCTATTGACACCTAATCATCAGTATTAGGTGAATAAGTGTAACTGATGTAAATAAATAATAATAAATATGAATAGTTACTGGGAGATGAAGTGAATAGTCTCTCCCTCATGTATATAATAAAGACCAAACTAAATGAATAGGAACGAATTGATTTTGAGGAGTTACTGCTTGGTCTAACATGGTATCAGAGCTAGCACCATTTTTGGCTTCTATCTGCCATTGTAACTCCCTTCTGCCATTTTTCAGAAATCTAGGTTTGCCCTCTGCGTGATAATCCAAGTATGCCCTCTACGTGATAATCCAAGTCTTCCCTCTGCGTGATAATCTGGGTAATGTTTAGTATACCCATCGAATACCCAATGCTCTGTGTTGACGATTTAGTATTGATCTCATTGTTTTCCCATTTATTGTATATGAATTAAGCCTAACCTGTGCAGAAATGCATGGCCAATATGATGTTGTTTGATTGTGATGGATATCACAAAGCAAGGAGGCCATTTGTTAGTGGAGAGTTACAGTTCATTAGTCCCTGTAGAGAACAATTTTTTCCATCCAAAGCACGACTATTTATCCTCCGTGGGTTTTATCCTTGAAGAAGTTCTGTTGCAACAATCATATGTATTTTGGAGCTTCATCTTACTGGTATCTTCAAGGAAGGGTCATAACATAATATCATTTGATCGTTTTCTGGTTGTGTATCTTTGTACCTCGTTGCTATTTTTCTCTGACTACGCTGCTCCTACAAAACACTCACCAAAATATGGTATATGCCTCACCTCCACCACCTGCATAATATATTATCTATCCATAAACTCTGTTGAATACACCATACAATGATGTCTCTAGTCTATGCATTGTTTTCATATAACACTGTCTTAGTCTATGCGTTGTTTTAATATAACATTGTCTCAGTCTATGAGCTATTGAATACTCCATATGCTGATCTCTCCACGCTACTGGCCTCCCTCCATACGCTGCTGTCCAGCATTCCATTGCCAGACCTCCGCTAGCCAACTTGCTATTATATAACAGCGCTTTCACATAAGTCCGCTAGCTGGTCTGACATGACTGCCAACGTTCCATTACCAGAACCGAGACATCCGTTGCTGAATCTCATTTGAAATATGCTTATCAAAATATTTGATGAAGCAAAGAAAGAATGGCGTGGCGTTGAAGTTTATGGAGAATGCTTCTTCCTAGAAACCATCCTTGGTATAACATTTATTTGTGCACTCTTAGCAGTTATATAACATTTATATATTGGCAATACTGCGCTGCCATATGCCATATGCCATATTGCTGCCAATTCCATCCATATGTGCTGGCATATTTAAGGCTGTTGGTTTTAATATACACTGTTCTTTGCCACCAATTAAAACAGAGTTTTCCACGAGAAGTAATTTTTTTTTTTTTTACAGTATATTACCTAAAGTTTTTTTTACAGTACACGGATTTTACAATGCATTAAATCATATCCATTATGGGAATAGTTCTCACTGGCAAGGAGAACTATCCTGAGTGGTCCCGGATGATAAAACACACCCTCATTTTCAATGAGTTGTGGAAAGGAGTGTGTATTGGAGATGGAGACAAAGATCCAGAATGGCCTACCTCAGACAAAGAGTTCACCATTTGGGAAAATAAGAACAACAAAGCCTATGCATTAATTGTAACATCTGTAAGTGAAGAGGTGAGTCGCCATATTTCACCATTTTCCACTGCTTTCGAAGCCTTACAAAAGATAAAAGAAATTTATGACTCACATTCTGCACTTGAAGTTGTTCAACTCATGATTAAACTCTTCACTATTGAATTACAAAATAATGATCCTCTTGCTCTTGCATCCGAAGTAAAATCTATAATGCATGATATCAAAGCAACTAAGGTTGAATTGGATATTCCTCTTATCACTTTTGTCAAGGCATTTTATCCTACTTGCTCCAATTATCTCGAGTCATTGCAAGAAAATGGAAATCTCAAATATATTACCTTTGACTCTCTTGTGAAAAAATTTGCTGAAAAAGAGAAAGCTTTTGGAAAGAAGAAAACCCCTGAATCTTTTGAAGAGGCTGTGTGCCTTGCTCATAAAGAAAAGAATCTTACCCAAGATTCTTCCAGAGGAAGAGGTGGTCGAAGAGGAAGAGAAAGATAGTTCAGAGGAAGAGGTGGTTGAAGAGGAAGCTACCTTGGGACAAAATTGAGCAGCAAAGAAACCAACAGAAAGGTAAAACTAATGACACAAACAAAGGTGAAGCACCTGAATCTGCTCATTATGTTGTGGCACAATGTAATATCAGAGTAAATGAAGATTTATTTAATGCTTCACTTGCTTCTTGGAAAAATGATTGGTTGCTTGATTTAGGAGCAACTTGCCACATGACTCATAGAAAATATTCTTTTGAAGAACTTACTAACAATGTTGATGGAGCAGTATACTTTGTAGACCAATCAGAAATCAAGCCATCAAGGCTTGGCACAATCAAGCTCAAATTGCCTAGTCTTCCAGACTTTCTTTTGCATCATGTTCTATATCTCCCACAGCGGAAGAGAAACTTATTGTCCTTGGTCCACATCCACCAGCAAGGTCACTCCATTCATATGTTTGATGGCAAGCTTGAGGTGAGAAAAGCATCTGACCACTCACTTGTCATGAGGGGAATAGAAGAAGAAAGGCTTCTCAAGCTGCAAGGTACCTCTTCTTGTGTACAACATTTCTCATATAATTCTCATTTTGAAGAAGGTACACTTCCATCAATTTTATTATGGCATGCTAGATTTGGACATTTGAACTATGAAAGCCTCCGCTTGTTGAAGAAAAATGGTGTTGCTGGTTTGCCGACAATTCCTAGGAAACTTAAGCAATGTGATGCTTGCATTCTAGGAAAGCATAGAAAACAATCTTTTCATGATTCACATTCAAGAGCACATAGAAAAATTGAACTCATTCATTCCGATTTATGTGGTCCAATGCTTATTTCTTCTGCAAATGGAAATAAATATGTGATGACATTTATTGATGACTACACCAAAATGTGTTGGCTTTATTTATTAAAGAACAAATCTGATGCTTTTCAAACATTCAAGAGCTTTCATACATGGATTGAAAATGATGCACAATCTCATATTGGCTCTACTCACACTGATAATGGAAAAGAATACACTTCAAATGAATTTGAAAACTATCTTCGCGAACAGGGGATCAAATATCAAACAACTGTGCCTTATAATCCGCAACAAAACGGTGTAGCTGAAAGAATGAATAGGACAATCTTAAATATGGTGTGCTCCATGATGTTTTTCAAAAACGTAAAGTTGATGTTTTGGGCTGATGCAATTCTATGTGCTGTATATATAAAGAATAGATGTCCATCTAATGCTATTAGAAACAAGACTCCATATGAAATGTGGTATGGGCACATTCCTTCGGTAAAGCATCCCAGGGTCTTTAGTTCCACCTGTTATGCCTTGATACCAAAGGTACATAGAAACAAACTTGGTGCAAGAAGTTGTAAGCGTATCTTCCTGGGGTATTCGAACACCTCCAAAGCATACCGTCTCTATGATTAGGTCAATAAAAGGTTTGTTGTATCTAGAGATGTAATCTTTCTTGAATCATCCAAAACTGATAATGTTGTTGAGCAACAACTTCATAGCTTGGATAGATTCACAAATGCAAAATAATTTCAAGAATTTGATAATCAGATTCCACATCTTGAAGGGGGGGTTCCTATACTATATCAACATGTGGAATCTTCTTCTGATGAACTCTCTCCCCCGCATGAAACTCCAATAACGGATGATACTTTAAGTGATGTGATTGATAGAATTGGGAGACTCAATCTTTTTACAGTCCCAACTCAATCAACGGAGCAACTTGGACCATCTGAGAAAGGTCCCCCAAAGTGGCTGACAAAGACAGTTGAAAGTGTTCATCCTGATGAGGTTGGAAAGACAGGAACTAGAAATTCAAACCGGGAAAATGGAGGTGATGTAGATGACTCTGGTTCACCTGTTGATATGGATGTTTCTTATGATTGTGAATTGAATTTGTCTACAGATTTTGAACCAACTTCCTTCAAAGTAGCTGCTTCTCATGATGAATGGAAAGAATCAGTGCAAAAGGAGTATGATGCCCTGATAAATAATGGCACTTGGAAGCTGGTTGATCCTCCATTAGGAACCAAACCAATTGGCTGCAAGTGGGTCTACAAGAACAAGTACAAAGCTGATGGCTCACTTGACAAGCACAAAGCCAGGCTTGTGGAAAAAGGTTTTTCATAGAAGGAAGGGGTCTATTATGAGGAGACTTTTTCCTCCACAGCAAAATGGGCTACCATCCAGACACTCTTTGCCCTAGCAGCTCAGAACGGCTGGAAATTCCATCAAATAGATGTAAAAATTGCTTTCTTGAATGGAGATCTAAAAGAGAATATTTTTATGTCCCAGCCTGAAGGATTTATTGTGAAAGGACATGAACATAAAGTATGCAAACTTGTGAAATCCTTGTATGGCCTCAAACAAGCATCGCAAGCTTGGTATGAAAAACTAATTGAGCATCTTCTGAAACTCAATTTCAAAAATTATGATCTTGACGATGCAACTTTATTTGTTAAGAAAGTTGGCAAAACAGTTGTATATCTTGTGGTATATGTAGATGATCTTTTGATGACAGGGAACAATGAAAGCTACATTACATCTATAAAGAAGGAATTGAATAAAGGTTTTGAAATGATTGATTTGGGCTATGTTCATTACTATCTTGGTATTGAAGTAACTCAACATCCAATCTCCATATTCCTTTCCCAAAAGAAGTACATTGGAGATATGTTGAATAGGTTTGGCATGATAGAATGCAATCCTCTTACTAATCCAGTGGAACAAAACTTAAATCTCACATCCATTGAAGGAAAAGAATTTGAGGATGCAACAAAGTATAGACAACTTGTAGGAAGTCTCAACTACCTAACTACTACCAGACAAGACTTTTCGTTTGCTATTGGAATCCTTTCCAGGTTTATGCAAAAGCCTTGTGAGGGACATTGGTCTGCTGCAAAAATAGTTCTAAGGTACTCGAAGGGAACTAAAGACCTTGGAATCAAGTATACACAGGTGGACAACTTCAGCTTGATTGGATACTCTAATTCAGACTTCGATGGAGACAAAGAAACTGGGGTATCTACTTCAGGTTATGCTATGAGTCTTGGATTAGGAGTTGTCTCCTAGAGATCATGCAAACAATCAGTTCCAACAGATTCCACAACAGAAGTAGAATATGTGGCAGCAGCTGTGGCAACAAAAGAAATTGTGTGGCTCAGGAAAATTCTTGAAGATTTGTAAGTAAAACAAGTACAATCGACTCCACTCATGATTAACAATACCTCGGTAATAAAGTTGGCAAAGAACCCACAGTTCCATGATTGAACGAATCACATCAATACTAAATATCATCTGATTCGACATAATGTTGAGGCCAAAACAATCCATCTCTGCCACTATTCCACTAATGAGAAAATTGCAGACATCTTCACCAAAGCGCTTGGAAGATAAAAGCTTGAACGATTCAGAATGATGCTTGGACTCACCAACATCCCTTCATATTAAGGGGGGTAATGTTGACACCTAATCATCAGAATTGGGTGAATAAGTGTAACTAATGTAAATAAATAATAAGAAATATGAATAGTCACCGGGAGAAGAAGTGAACAGTCTCTCCCTCGTGTATATAATAAATACCAACCTGAATGAATAGGAATGAATTGATTTGGAGGAGTTACTACCTGGTCTGACACTTCCTTTATCTCTTCACCCAAATTTTTCATGCAATTAACAACCTCATCTATACGTAAGAAGTAACTAGCAATACTTTCATTATTGTGCATCTTAAGAGTTTCATATTGAATTCTGAGAGTTTGCAGTTTAGAACATTTTACTTGAGAGTCTCCTTCGTAGCTTATAACGATTTTGTCCCATATTTCTTTGGCTAATTTGATCTACACAAATTTGACAAACTCTAATTGTGATAGACTTCCCAACAATGTATTGACAGCCCTGACTTTGGTTTCATATTGCTTTTTACCTGCCGTATCTGTAGGAATTGCTGATGGAAATGTATATGCTCCTTCCACAATTTCCCAGACATCTATTCCAAGTGATTGAAGGTAGGTTGTGGTTCTTATATTACAATAAACAAAGTTGCTCCCATCAAATATTGGCGGTCTGATGGATCCCCCGCTTTCTTGATTACTCATGATGATGGATCTACATTCAAGCAATCATGCTTCTTCTAAAGGACCCGCTCTGATACCAATTGTTGGAAATAATACTGAGGGTGGGGGGGGGTGAATCAGTATTAGTAACTCAATAATTTTCCATTTCCATAGGCAGATTTGTATACTCTACTTTAGCTAAGTGAACTAGTGTGTACACACGACTGTTATTAAAGCAACCAGCGTATATGCAGAGAACTTTTGATTTAATCAATTTATCAAGTATTGAACTTTAACCAGTATGTCAGATATTAATTAGACAGTGTAGTAAAAGCAGAATAAAGCATAAGCATCACACATGAACACCAAGATATAAGGTAGAAACCCAATGTGGGTAAAAACCACCTATTGTTGTCGTCTATGTCTTCTTTTAATAATAAGAAAATTATGTTTACAATTTTGTATTGGTGTAGACTTATACCAGTATGCAGGCTTCGAGCTGCAGAAGGCTACAACCTTCTCTCATTTTCTAGATACTACTGGAAGAGAGCTACAACCCCCTAGCTCTTGTACTAGCCGATATGTTTACTAGTACATAGGTGCTGACCTACAGAAGGATACAACCTTCTCTCTTCCTCCAGGGACCACGTTTCATAAGTTTTCAGACTAGATCCATCATAACTACATTCAATCATCAAATATATTTGCATCACCCACTCACCTTTTGAACCAACCACAACTGAATCAATCAATCACTTTGACAACCCATCAATCTGATCATTCAGAATACAGTAACCAGAACCCAAGCCAGAACACTGAAATCTGCAACAACAAATAGAAGCAACTAAAACATATTTTATAATGTATACGCCACTTCCATGTGTTGAACCTGCGTGTATATGTGTTTTTATCAAAGCCAACTAGTGTATACATCTGCAAATATAAATTCAGATTTCTACAGCTATTCCAGACTTTGATTATACCCAGATCATATCATTTATAGAATAATATATGTGTCAGTATTCAAATCTAGAATATACATGAGAAAAAACACATAATGATAGTTCATTTTACACCTTAGGATCCTGATCCATCATTAGATCTAATCCCTCATCATCCGCTAAGGTTCATCCTTAGTTCAGATCCAGCACTACACCATAACCAAATAACCTGCATACTAGATCCCACAATTCATCAGATATTCGATACTTGCACACCTTGGCCTATTGATCTTCTCTTCCTTTTATAGTTTGTAGGCCTTTCTCAATACCATGGACGAAAACCACTTAGGAACAATACCTTGGACCAAATACCTAGGGTCAATACCTCAGACCAGATACCTTGGACCAATATCATGGATCAAGATACCATGGACCAAATACCTCGGACCAAAAACTTAGTTTTCCAAGGTATACGCACTTTTCCTTCTGTGAAAGTGTGTGTGTACATATACGCGACTTATATACAGTGAACCTGCGTGTATACGCAGCTTGGTCAATGGTGAACCTCTGTATACATCTCTTTCCTCATTCTGTGAAGACTAAACGATAATTCTTTGTTGTTTGCCTGCTATACTGTGATCTTTCATCTGAGTGAGTTGCCATCAAGGAAAATACCTATATCATAATGCCAACAATAGGGACCCAACTATCTTGTCATTAATTTTCCTTTTAAATCCTTGAATCTAGAATCATACAGCGTGGCCTAATCACCTTCTTGAAAAGTCCTCTCCTCAATGTGTTTTTCATGCCAAATCTGCCTTTGTAGTTGGATTACCTAAGTGTGTAGGAGAGCTTGCAGCCTAAATTAATCTAAACCATTGGGTTGGAGTAACCTCTCTTGCTGTCTTGTAGTGAGGTCCAAGTCTAATTGAGCTATCAACATTAAGGTATTGTATTCAAATTCAATGGATAGTAGGGCCTTCTTCCCATATACTAGTTCAAATGGAGTAAATCCAGTGGTGGCCTTCCAAGTGGTTTTGTAGGCCCAAGTGGCTTCTACAAGTCTGTCTGCCCTATCCTTTTTGTTGCTACTAAGAACCTTGGTCAAAATGTTCTCAATGCCCTATCTATGACCTCCACTTGCCCATTTTCCTAACGGTGATAGGCAGTGGATGTCCTATGCTTGATATGGTGTTGCTTCTTTATCCTAATGGGGGCTTAATGGGCCCAATGAAGTGCATGCCCCATTTCTCAAATGGTTCTAGAGTCACTTAAGGTTGCAAGGGAATTCCATCCTTAGGTGTGGGCTTATCCATCCTTTGGCATTGATCACACTTGTTAGTGCACCTTCTTACACCTTGATGTAGAGTGTGTTGGTAGTAATCTCCTTGTAGAGCTTTTAAGGATGATCTCTTATGTAGCAAAGTGGCCTCCATAAGGTCCATAATGGCATGCTGAGAGGATTTCAAATACCTCCTCTTCCCTCACACATCTCCTCAAGATATGATGTGGCCCCAACTTGAAAATATTTCCGCTAATCTAAGTGAATGGGACACTCTTCCTAATAATCTTTCTTTTCTCCTTAGAGGGTAGATTAGGATGGAACCTCCCAACAACCAACTAGTTGGCTATATCAGTAAACTAAGGAGAGAGCACCGAGATGGAAAAGAGGTGTTCATATAGGAGTGGATCATGTACCATTTCTTCCTTTTCTACAGGCAAAGTTGGCCTTGACAGAAAATATGGAACCACATTATCTTTTCACGGTTTTTCAATAACAGTCAAATCAAAATGTTGCAATAATAACAACCATCTAATCATCCTAGCATTCACATCAGGTTTATTCACTAAATATTTAATGGTTGCATGATTGGTGTGGACAAAAGTTCGATAACCTGTGATGTAATGCATAAAATTTTTCAAAGAGTGTACCATAGATAGGAGTTCCTTTTCAGTGACTATATAATTTTACTCAACTTTAGAAAGGTTCTTACGGATGAAATAGATAATATAAGGCAATTTGTCTTCCATTTGTCCTAAGGCTGCCCCTATAGATTTATTTGATGCATCTATGTGTATATGGAAAGGTAATTCCCATTTGGGACCTTTAAGGATGGGTGAAGTGGCCAACTTTTCTTTCAGCACTTCAAGGGCCTCTTGATAGTTCTTTTTCCAACAAAAGTCTGAATCTTTATCCAGTATTCCAAACAAGGGTGAAGCCAATTTACTAAAGTGTTTAATGAATCTTCTATAATACCTAGCTAATCTAAAGAAGCTCCTGACATATTTTTTCTTTTGAGGGATAGGGACCCTTTTAATGATGGAAATTTTGTTCGGGTCCACCTGTATCCCTTCCTAGGACTCAATGAAATATTTATTTCAATGATTTCTTTAAGAATTTGAATAGATAACAAATAGCTTCCTCAAAATCGCATCCATAAGGAGTGAAGTCATCCATGTATATCTCAACAATGTCATGAATAAAGTTACCAAAGATACTTAGAACTTCCCTCTGGAAGGTAGCAGGGGCATTTCACAGACTGAATGGAAGGACCCTTGTTAAAGATTCATTTGGGCACATCAACCCCGACTTACAGATCAGTACTATTAGGGCCCATAAAACCCTAATTCAGTTGCTACATGCCCTAAATAAGTCAACCATTAGAATGCTTAGCTTCCCAAGAAGTTCCATGACTAAAATCATCCAAAAACTGCCTCTGAGAAGATCAGCACAGGCAGGCCTTCATTAGGGTGCATTGCAGTGCAATCTAGTACACTGCTAGGATGCTATGCAACGCACTTGAGCCCTCTTTGGCCTGCGCCGGGTGAATTTGAGCAAAATTGCATTGGGGTTTAGGAATATTCTTATCCATTCGATGCATCTAGAAGTTTCCCAAGTTTATCTACTCCTTTGAGCTCAAATTTGGACGAGGTAGGGAGTTAAGGAACATCAATCCCTTTATCCCTTCCTCCATGGAACTAAATCCTAATTTTGGTAGGGCATTCATTATCACCATTTATGGCATAACTTCCCTCATTCACCTATAAAAATACCACTCAACTAAGTGATTAAGGGTTGGAAATCATTGAATTATAGGGAGATGTTGTTAGTATGAGACTTGAGTTGATTTCATGTATTATAATGATGTCAAAATGTCTTTCTTGTTATGACGAGAGGATGGGATTGAACTGGAGAGGTGATACTAAATCAAGAAAATTGGGTTGTAACTCTTCCTTTTACAAATAAAGTGTTCAAATATTTTTCCATATGCTTGTGTTATTCCTTGATGCTTTCATATGTGTACTATGTACTTGATTCCATGCTATGTTTAATCAATAGATCATTATCATATGCTTTGATCAGTTTTTGTCTTCTGTCTGTGTCCAAGTACTTTTCAAGAAAATTAAGTATAGAAAGGAGCAACAGAATTGGTCAAGGGAGATAAGGAGTAAGCGAAAGCTTCGAGTAGGCTTCTTTACCTCTTATTGAATCTATTGGTCATAGAAAAAGTAGAGAATGCTTTGCACTGTTGTTCTAGACTTAGCTACTAGTCTATGGGTTTAAGCATTTATTTGTAGACACTAAAACTTCCAAAGACAAATTGGAGACCATACTGGGCAGCGATCATCCATATTAGTAGCTTATCATCCTCTTAAGACATTTCTACATACTGTATTTGTGGTCGTTGATTGAATTTCAGTCTTCTTTCATTGAAAATTGAGTCAAAACTGTGTCAAAATTGCCTTCAAAATGGCTTACTATCACCATCGTAGCCCAATGAAGGACACAGTGCACTGAAATGTACTTCCCGCATAGAGCCAGTGTGCTAAAGCTCACTGTCTCTCACTGCTACTTGCGTTGATCCCTTGAGGGTCAGTTTCCCATCTAGGAGCTGAAGTTTTTTGCTAATTTTCTCCTATTTGAATGATTTTCTTAATGTCAATGATGTCTTGTCTCTGAAAATAGTTTTTAATCTCCTTCCCTGGCCCTACTTAGACTAGGATTGATAAATTTTTCTTATGTATTTGCTTTGTCATTTTCAATCTATAGTCGAAAGTTAGTTTTTTTGGTCGATTGATCTTTAGCGAAAGAAAGTGTCGTAAGATTGTCTTTTCTTTCGAAAAATGAATTGTCGTCAAGTCTGCATTCTTAAAAGATCGATTTATTGATGTGTGCATATGATTATTCTTTTCGTTGAAAGTGTCGTAATTCCTCATTTCTTTGAAAACGAAAGTGTTGTAAAGTCTTCCTTTCCTTGAAAAGAAATTGTCGCAAAATCGTCATTTTTATGAAAAGAGTTTATTGATCTATTGTGCATTAGTTTTCCTTTTTGTTCATTCACATTAAGGGAAATAAAAAAGAAATACATGCATGTTGCATTGAAAAAGTTTGTGAATGCTTGAAAGGAATAGCTAGGGAAATTGCATTAGATGTGCTCTTTGCTCTTTGTCAAAAATTTGATTGCTCTATCCCAACTAGCTAAGTATTTTCATTATTAAATTGAATGGAAAGAATGCTTATCATATTAGTTGCATTTTAGGAATTGCAAATATACATCACGTGGTGAACCTAAAAGGAAAATTCTAAAGAATATCAACGTAAAATTTATCTGAATTTACCTAATGGAGCATTGTCACCTAACGAAAAACATTTAGAGGTCTAGGCTAGAGACGTGTTCTGGCGTCGTAAAACAAAGTAGTTGTCGCTAACTTGTCTGCAATACATCCTGAGTGTGATACCTCATTCCATGTACATGAGTATATCGTAGCTCATCCACGTACATTCGTGTATATAGGGCGTGTTACAGTATATAAAGTATATGGGAATGCTCTCATTGTGCGGTTTTTCATTAGACAACGCTTATATGGACTGGACCTCTACGTACCTTCGGGTATATATGGGAGGAAAACACTAGGTTGTTATCCATCCTTAGGTAACCGAGTCAGCTGCCTTGTACACTCTAATACACCGAACACAGCATTCAGGGAGATTGCCTGCCCGTACTTCTCGGTTCACTAGGAGGTATTCTGCAGTTCACATTTACTTGGTAAACCTTTTTCGTAGATTATCCCTCTTTTGTTTTGTTATATTACTTTGATTAAAATAAAATTAATTGACCGCGGATAACATCCTCCACGCTCGCTCCTTAGTTGATCTTGGGTTGAAACATATGGCGACAAATCCAGAGGTCACCGATCAAGGAATTCCTTTTGATGGGAATCCTAATCCTTTTCCTCCTTTTGGAAATATTAGTGCTCCATATATGGCTACATTATCCCTACCGGGACTTACCATTGGCTTGCCAGTATGGTTGTTTTCAACCTTGGTTCAAAATATTGTGATTTCTCCGCAATCGAGTACACCTCCAACTGGACAAAATCAACCTCTAGTTGATCCTAAATTTGACCGTTTGCCTTCTTCCTTGGTTGTTTCTTTCTCCCCTTCTTCCTCTTCACCTAGTGAAAGTATTGGTACTAGTAACTAGGTGGCTAAGAAGAAGAAGAAAGGGAAGAAGAAGAAGAAGAAGCAAATTCAGCAGAGGGGCAACCAAGCAACCATTGCTATGAATGTAACATCTAATGAGAAACCATCCATTAAGCCTCACAAATTTCGATATCCATGCAAACTTTGTGCAGGATGTTATGGCCTAAATCTACCTCAGGCTGAGAAAGGCAGCTCTAGGGTAACATCAAACCACGCTTAACCTGGTAGCTAGCCCTACCAGGTCAGGAGAGGGCTCTCTCCTTGTCAATCTCAGGAAAATATAGAAAATTAGGCTTGAGATGACTGATGTAAAGACTAATTTTAGGGTAGATATATACTCGGAGGAGTTTGATTGAGTTTTATGGTTGATTTTTGGATCAAATGTGAAAGGCAATTTTGGGTCTGGGGAATGAACTCAGTCTTGTAGAAGTTTCTGTGGGGTGAGGTAGGCAAATGCTTTAGTACTTCAGATTAGGTGTAATGGTGAGTTTTAAGACTGGTGAGGAGTTTTAGAGGGCATGGAAGTGTCATGAATCCTCTTCAAACAATAGAAAACATATAAAACCGAATAAACCCTAAGGTAGAGCACTACAACATCAATGAATTCCACCTTTATACTTGATTCATTTAGTTAAGCAGAAAAGACAGAGATAATGGCACACATAAACATATGATAACTTGATTCACAGAAGGAAAAACAATACTAAGTCACCTTGCCACAAGAATCCCACAAAATGCTGCAAACCCTAGTCTATTTCCTTGCCAAACTGCAGAGATGATGTACAATAATGCTCAAAGCATTCACAAGAGTCCAACCTTTACAAATGACTGAAAAAACACATGATATAGACCTCCAAACCACCTGTGCTATCCATCAGGGGTCGAATCCATGAGAAGAGGGGTGGTTTCAACCATATCTAAACTAGGAACACAAAATAGGCAATGGAACAGCTTGCCTCTAAAACTTAGGAAACTGATTCATTCAACTCTAAACCACCTACAACTGATGTATCTACCTCATGAAGTCAATTTTTATCATTTTTACATCGTAGTACATCAATTTACATCATGTGACATCATGAATTTTACCATAAGATAAAAAGAAGTCAAATTAGAAGAAAACTAGGCGAAAAACAAAGTTTTTGAGCAAAATTGACACTTTTTCATCCTGTGTGTAGCGCCATTTTTCTGTGCGTAGCACTTTTTCCAAGCTACTTTTGGAGGGCTTCCCGAGGTTCAAATCAGGTGTAGGGTAGCTTGTTGAAAATCCCTATGAGTCTAATTTCTGGAACAACTTGAATTTTGTGATTTGGAGTCCATTTGCCACTCCAAAATTTCAATCTCCCAAGACTACTTCATGTGTAGCCAAAAAGTGGCAGAGAGGGCATTTTTGAGGTGTTTTTGGCCCTTTTGGAGGTCCAAAACTTGTCAAAATTTCCTAGTAATTTTTGAGCATGCATAAATTTTCATAAGGAATCCAAAAATGCCAATTTTTCTTCAAATGGAGGTCCCCATCAAAAGCGAGCGCCAGGTGGCACTACGCACCTGCCGGAAAAGCCTGTTTTTTCCTTGAAAATTTCAAAAATGCTAAAATTTTCACCAAATTTCCTGAAATTTTGCATGATTGATCTATGTCAAGTGTTATGCTGGGCCAATGAAGCTTCAGCCAAGATCTTGAGCTTATATTTCTCTTTCTTTCTTCTCAAAGTTTTCATTAACTTGGCTTTTAGGCTCCTTATCCTTGTTTTACAAATTTTGTTTCGTGACAAATAGTGATAAGCCATGTGGCGCAACATCTTTTTCTCCTTGTTGGCTTTCTCAAGCAGCTTCTCCAAGTGCATATTCACCTTTTCCAACACATATTCTTGATCATTGTCTTTTTTCTCAATCAACTTGCCCTTTTCCCTCTTGGACTTTTGTCGATTTTCTTTGATGACTTGTAGCTCGAGGAGTTCTTATTTGTCAGTAAGCTTCTTGTTTTCTTGCTCAAGGAAGTTGATAATCCACTTAGCCCTCTCAAGATCAAGTGATAAGGCATGGATGTCAGCTTCTTTCTCTCTAATGACCTCCTTGAGCCTTGAGCTTTAGGAGCCCAAATCAGTATCCTCCTCCTGAATCAAAAACAAATCTCTCTCTTGACCTTCAGAAGGCCCTTCATCATGCAATGGTTTCTTACCTTTATCCTGATCTACTGAAGAAGAAGGAAAAGCCCCTTTCACCCCGGGTGAAGATAGCATTTGCCTGTGGTCTGATAAAGGAAATGAGACCCCTTCCACCCCAGGTGGAGATAATACTCATTTGGCAGCTGCAAATAGAATCCTTGTGCCTTTTTCATAAGTGAAAAATACTGGCACACCTGTAGTTTGGGTCTCATGAACCTCTGGCTAATTTGAAGGCCCTCCTTCCTTTTGAAACACTAAGGGGGTCACTTGAGGGCTTTTGAATACCTCATGTGAAATGAAGGTATCCCATGAAATGTTCAACAAGCTCAGCTGATGCAAAACAACAATCTTGATCAATGTAAAATGATAAATTCTATTGAACTGTTGAGCAAGAGGTTTCCTTTGCACCAATGTATCCATTTTCTCAATATTTCTGCATATGAAATAGGGGAGGTTCATCATCCTCACTCTAGTGGAATGCATTAATAATCTAACATGGTAAGTTTACAAGTGAGAAAACCTCCCTTCACACATGAAATATTTGATAATAAGCTTCATGAGTGGAGCATAAGTATCATGTAGGTATCTGAAAGGAAAGACCCTACTGATTTTCTTTTGATAACTAGCCTTGACATAAGGCTCATAATGCTCTTTGCCCACAAGATGTCCTTTGTTCCATTGTTCACCCACATTTGGAATACCTATTGCTGCAGCTATAGCTTCAGGTGTCAAAGTGAAGGAAACACCTGCTAAGTTCACCTGGCCATTGTGAAGATGAAGGACAAATAGTCTAGCCAGTTCATGGTGGTATTTCACCTTCTCCACCATCTCACAAAACTAGTAGCAAGAATGATGTTTAAAGCATGCTACTGGAAGAGGACAAGCTAGTAAATCTCTGAATGTGGTGGGTTCCTCTCAGATGTGTTTTCCTCCCTTATGTGGTTTTATTGATGCATGAATGTCTTGGGAGGAATAACTCACAGTTTCCTCATCCCTTTCATAAGCTGAATCTGTTTCCATATTTGCAAATGTAGAGTGTAGAATGATGAGTATGAAGAGATTTTCTTAAGTATAGGTGACTGTTTTTTTCTTCTTTGGGATTTAATGAGTTGACTGATAATCTAGGTGCAAAGGAGGGTTTTGATGATGGCTGTAGGGTTACTAGGGAATGATAGGGTTTGGGAAATGAAAATTAGGGTTTGGGGAATAGTGGGAGTTAGGTATAGGGCTTAGGGTTTGGTGATAGGGGATAAGGTGAGTGTAAATGGGAGAGGGAAAGGGGAAGGGGAATTAGGGAAATTTAGTGCAGGGGGATGGGATGTGGGAAAATTATGCAAGGGAGTAAAAACAACAAGAATAACAAAACCCTAGACAGTTTTGCAAGACAACTGTGAAGAAACTTAGGGTTTGATTTTTCATCTTTCAAAACACCATCAAGGATGAAAAAATCTCTTGCTATGGCAAATGGGAGGGTTTACTTACTTGAAGGGATGGTATTTGCAAATTTGGAGCTTTAGAAAATCGATGGCATGAATTTTTATCTTGGCTGACAAGTGCGCCATGCCAACGCCCAGGTGCGTAGCATCGGGTAGGTGCGTAGCGCCCATTGAAAACTCTTTGCAAATCCCGCACTCGGTGCATATCGCCTGGCAGGTGCATTGCACCAGTGCCTAGGTGCGTCGCGCCAGTGAGAACACTTGAAATTTGCTGCAACTTTGTCCTTTCTCTCCTCAAATGTGATTTTCTCTCTTTCTTTCTCTCTTTATCACAAAATGAAGTCTTGTAACAAAATGGAGCACTTTACATACATTTGGACTCTAATTTTTCATTTAGAGAAAACCCACTTTCTAAGGTTCCCTTTTCACTTTGCTTTTAAAAACCCTGTTTTTGCATTTTCGCTCCTTTTTGTCATTTGATGGACTAATGCTTTGGATTTTCTTGTCTCTTTGTAGTAGCTGGAGTGCTGGACTTTGGCAAGGTGACCCAGGGCTGTAGATGATGCTTTATTACATATGAAAAGAATAAAATTACATAAAAATTTTACATAAATAGAAAAACTCTGTTTTCACCTCAAAACAGAGTTTTGAGGTAAAAACCCTTTATGGAGCAAATCATTAGTAGAATTTGTGATTTTATGAACCTATTAAACATCCTCATGTGCCTGCTGGCCTCTTATTGAGCTTTTGAAGATCATGGTAGAAAACCCTAGACCTAATGAGACCTGAAAACCCTAAAATGACTTGTACAAGTGTATTGATAAAAAAATAACTGTAAATGACCTGAATGTGTGAAAATAGGCCAGCAGGTAAAAACCATGAGGGAAATTTGATAATAAACCACTACCATCAGTTGATCCATCACCTAATGGAATGCAACTGATTGGATGGGACACCTAAAATGCATGCCAAATGAGAAATTTTGATCACTAATGGAGGGATGAAGATACCGACGCTAACACAGGAGACCATGTTCTTCGAAATTGTCCTAATATTCCTCAAATCTTAGAAGATTGGTCTTCTTGTTCACATCATCCTGTGTCATCAAACTTTGGGGATCATGTTGGTGACACACCATCAACTAGTGGTAGTAAAGTTCATGGAAAGAAGGGTAAAGTTAAGTTTCCATGTAGGTTATTGTTTGGTCAATTTAGTGTGTCCTAAATTGCTATTTAAAATGTCAATCCGAGAGTCGTAAACTGCTGAAGTGAAGTGCACTGTATATGCAAGATAACCGATTTCTTAGCTCTTTGTTGTTTTTGAGTTTTTGGTTTGTTTTTGGGTTTATCTTTTGTGGATTCCCTAGTGTGAGATGGCGAAATTGAAAGTCAAGTATGGATGGTAATGGTGATTTCTACAATGATTCAAGTATGGATGGTAATGGTGATTTCTACAATTATTTTCCAAACTTTAAGGTTCTCAAAAAGAAGGTTTCAAACTGACTGTGATGAAATCAATTCTCAAAAGGAAATAAATGTACCAAAACCGTGAACTAGTGACAATGGCCCAGTATCCTTACTGCTGTATGAAAAGAAAATAAAAACTGAACTCAAAGCAACTCAAGGACTGAAAGCAAAGAAAACTAAATCATACTACTTCAACCCACATTCTGACCCTTCACCTTTCGATTCGCTCCAGCTATAGGAAGTAATCATAAACAAGCTGAGTAATATGATATCTAAATTGCAAGAAATCAAATTGCATAAAAGGAAACTAAGATTTAACTACTCATTCATATTTTAATTCTTGAAAATGACATAAGTAATTTAATCTCTAACTTGTAGGAAAGCAAACTAAATCATACTACAACAAATAATATTCTGATTCCTCACTAATTGAGTCACTTGGCTATAGGAAGGAAATCATAAACAGATGAGTAATATGATATCTAAGTGGCAGAAAAGTAAATAAGCAAAGCAAAACTGAAAGAAATGACAATGCTGGAATTAAAACTCAGTAAATGAATCAGCAGAAAGGACAAGATGATCTCATGTCAGTAGTCATTAAAACTATGTAATTTGCTCGGGCTGCCTACAAGAACCTGAAAGACAAAGATTGATCAGCTAGCAACCATAAGAAAGCATAAAAGGAAAAGATGAACAACAGTTAGTTATAAACATCAGGAAATATATATACAGGCAACTAATTATAAAAGCAGTAACATAATGAAAGAAGGCGAGAAATTATACAGTAGATATAGGGCTTTGGTGTACAGGGGCCCTCTGCAACCTCAGCCAATCAATACTCAGTCACAAATGGAACTCAAGAATGTTGTCTTCTCATATATTAAAGTGCAGTAAAAACATAGAAATAGAGCACGGTACAGTGGCTCGTAAAACACAGTCAAGATTACATATGAAAAGCTAACTGTCAAGCATTTGATAACACATTATTTATAAGTGAAAATGCTATAACTAATTCCTAGATTCTACGCTGCCAAACAGACACGTAAATCTCCACGGCTTGAGATCTAGCGGTATGGTAATTATGACAGATAAATCCATGGAGTGGTGGCTGCTCGATTCAGTTCACGGATTTATCCACAGGTGTTGGCACGCCTCCAGAAATTGAGGATCTTGCCACACAAACCTTCACGTAGGCAAAAAAAAACCGTGCCGCCAAAAAACTCTTGGTTTGACCCCTCCTTTGACCGTTTTTGAACATGGCTGTTTGTGAGTGATTCGGCTGAACTGAGGGGACACGCTCCATGTACATGTCATTTGGAGCTTGCCCATGTGGCCGGATTCTCCATTGGACACCTGTAACATAGTCTTTAACAAAATGGCTACGGAAACTTGAGCTGGCTGCAGAAAGTGACAAGTTTCCGCAGCTGCTTGAACAAAAATCTAAATCAAACAGCAGTCATAAACATAGTTAGGAAACCATTTCATAAGCTCTTTTTAGACTAATATGCAATGATTTGACAGCTTGGTGGATCAAATAAATGGAAAAGAAGGCTGAAAAGGTATATAGGGAAGATGCAGGTTTGGGACTCAACATACCCCCACTGTGAAGGTGTTGCATGTCCTCATGCAACCAAAATTTAGTCATTCCCCTCTAATCCATATGTTCTGAAGCCTCTCCTAGGACATCTAGCCCTCTTTTCTTCTTTTTTGGTGCTACCACCATGCTGGGTTTCCTTATTAGACATCTGAATTTGAGATTGATCAATTCTCTGGTCAACTTTCTGCACTTTTTCTTTAGTTTCTTGTTTTTCTTTTGCCATAGTCCCAAATGAAGCATAGTGTTATCATGAACAATTTTATCTACTTTGCTCTACTCCTTGAGTGCTTCATTTTCTTGCTTGATATGCCTGTTTAGAACCTCTAATTCAAATACCTCCTGCTTTAAGGATTGAACTTGTGCATCTAGTGTCATGTGGGGCAGAGTGGTACTCAGACCTACAACTGATTTTTCTAAAGATTCAAGGTAGTCATATACCTCCTGTTGACTGGGATCTATTTCAGGTGTCTTTCTTGGACTGAGTTCAAAATCTTGTCGAGGAGGAGGACTGCACTCTAGCTATGGCCTAGAAGGGCTTTCATCAATATGTGGAGGACTAGTTTCAATACTTGGCTGAGGACGAGGTGGACTACGGCCAGCTAGAGGTTTCTTGGGTGTTTCCCCACCCAAGTCAATGAAGTGGGGTCGTTTTACTCCCCTTTCCTCTTAGCCTGGTGCTTCTCCTTAAGTATGGTGGACTAGTACTCCCTTCTTGTATGCTCTGTTTCCCTTTTTCCTTTTTCTTTGCTATAGCAGCCTGTTCTTGAAGATGCACTAATCTCTCTGACAGCGTTTGATAACCTTCCTCTATAGATGGCTCAGGTGATTGGTAGACTTCTTGTATGTTTCTTCTGCCTTTCACTTTTTTCTGTTTCTTGTCCTTAGTTCTATTCTCTTTTTCTTTTTGACCAACTTCTTGAGTTTCTGTAGTAGGAGAGTCTTGGACTATGGCACTCTTTTCTTTTCTCCTACTCTTTCTTGGTGTCTTTGGTGTACTACATTCAGATGTCTCGGATGGCTCTTGAAAGTAGTTTCTTATCAAGAATTGTTCCCAGGTATCTTTGTTTTTCTTTAGTTGGTCCTCGATGAGAATCTTTACAAGTCCATGATGATATAGATGAGGTTCTATATTTCCTATGTGTTTTTGGACTGTAATACTCATATTTTTCAAACTCAACAGTAAGAAATAAGGCAAATTAGGAGTTTGACTCTCTAAGAAATCCATCAACAATCTAGCATGGTACATATAAATTGAACCAAAGCGTCCTTTCCAAGTGATAAATTTTTGGATAACTAACAGTAGACTGGCCCATTCTTTTCTCAATGCATGAACAGGAATTCCTTTTGTAAGCACAGTGGTGTCCATACCTGGGTTTCTTAGCATAATTCTCTATGCCTGTTCATCCACGCTTTTGTTTTTGAACCATCGCTCACCTTCCTGGGGTAAGCCTGTGGCAGCTGCTACTGTTGTTTCAGTCACCGTGAGCTTCAAGTCTCCAATCTCCACCATTTGGCCATCGAAAGACCATGCAAAAGCTTTGGTTACCTCTTTATTATATCCCTTAAACTTTTGGATGAAGCGTAACCATTTGGCTTTCTTTAGCAAATCTTTTGCTTGAGGGTAACCTTCTAAATATTTCAGTCCTTCTAGTTCTGACCTTAGTAATTTTCCCATTCCTTCCTCTGTTTTGAATTTCAACTGAAAATTCATTTTCATGTGAGGGTTTAGCAGAGGGAAGGTGGCTCGGTTGCAGGGTTTATGGTAAAATGCAGTGGCTGCAATCGGTAGATGGATAGCAGGTAATGGGAATGCTTCGGGATTACATGTGAAACAGTGGATGAGCAGCCGCAAATGAGTTCAAAAGATGAAATGCGGACGTATGTGAAGAGGATGGTCTTAATCGAATGGTAAAGGAATGGAGTGAGGTTGAGATTTTTTATTTAAATGGCTGCGTACGAAATATTACACGTTTTAATGGATGGCTATGGAAAATGCGGTGGAGAGGAGCCGTAATGGGATAGGTCACATCTCATGAGTACAGGTGGTAAATGAAAGTGCAGTCGACTATGAGTTTAAACCTGAAAATCAATCATGAGACCGTTAAGAAATGAATGCATGGTGTGCGGAATAATATCGTAGAATGGGAGTGGGTAATGGAGCTATCGTACCGATCATTGCACATAGTAGAGCTTTAATGGTTTGATAACTATGCATAATCATGACTTTAATTGCTATTTGATTAAAAAAATTTGCTCATACCTTTGGAAACCTTGTCATTTCTTGCTCATAGCTTTTAACCAATTACTCTTCCTTGATGTCTTGGAGATGCTCCATGTCTTCATAACATATGCTCAATTACACCTACATTTTCATGATTATTGCACTAACATTTTGACTGTGAATTTGAAAAACAGAGTGGTGGCTGTGGAAACTGCTTCTGGCTGCGGAAACTGCTTCTAGCTGCGGAAACTGCTACCAGCTGCGGAAACTGCACAACACCCTCTTAGCTGAACAAAGATAGTTAGATAATAACTAACTGAGTGAAAATAGTCCTGAAAGGGACTTTTATTGATGAAATGAAAATGAAATGAGTGGAATGGAGTGAAAGTGAAGCGGAGTGAAGTGAAATGAAAATGAGATGGAGATGGAGTGGAATGGCAAATGAGGTGGAGTGAAGATGGAAAAATAAGGAGAGAAGAGATTTTTTTTTGGAAAATATAGAGTGTCAGGTGTCCCTGATTTTCACTCTACATTTTCTGTATAAGACCGCCAATCTGTGATTGGTTTTCAGTCTTATACAATTTTTTTTTTTTTTTAACTGAAAGAAACAAAGGCTAGGCTGGTGGGGAAGAAGAATTCTTCTTCACCAGCCTTATTGCAGAATTCTCTTGAAACATTTTGACAAATTCCTCTTTTGAGAGTGGCTTATGATAAATTTTCAATCGGTGGCCATTCACAATGAGAGGAGTTTGAAATTCATCAATGGTCTTGATTCTTACCGCTCCATTGCTAAAGATTTTTTCAATCTCATATAGCCCAAGCCAATGAGTCTGAAATTTTCCTTTGAAGTCTTTAAACTTGGAATCAAACAGTAGTGCCCAATCTCCCTCTTGAAACTTTTTCTCTTTGATGTATCTGTCATGCCACTTAGCTCTTTGATGTTGAACTAGATCAGTTCTTAGAATTGCTTCTTGTCTGATCTCATCTAGCTCATTCAGCTGCTCCATTCTGTGCTTTTGGGCTTCTGATAGATTCATCCCCAACTGAACTGCCATCTTGAAAGTCTTGACATGAAATTCAATGGGGAGCAGGACTTCTTTCCCACAAAAAAGTTCATAGGGAGAATGCCCTGTTGTGTTCCTCCATGTAGTTCTGTAGGCCCACAAGGCTTTAGGAAGCCTCTCTGCCCAAGCTCTTCTGTGTAGATGGACAATTTTGTTGATGATGCTCTCAAGAACTTTGTTTGTAGACTCCACTTGGCCATTTGCTTGCGGATGGTAAGGAGTAGATTTTCGGTGCTTGATTTTGTATTCTTCCATCAGCTTCTCCATCAAGTTAGATGTAAATCGACTTCCCTGATCTGTCACAATTTCTCTTGGGACAGCAAAACGAGTAAAAATATCCTCATAAAGAAAATGAACAACTGAATTTTCAGTGGCAAAAAGCAATGCTTTGGCTTCTACCCATTTAGTGACATAATCAGTGTATACCAATATATACTTCTTCTGTTTAGATGGTAGATTAATGGGTCCAATGAAATCTAAAGCCCATTTTTCAAAGGGTTCGATGAGTACCTGCGGTTGTAATGGCATTTCATTTGAAAGAGTCGGTCTCCCAACTCTTTGGCAGCTGTCACACCTTCTGACATATTGTTTTGTATCTTTGAAGACGGAAGGCCAATAATATCCTAAAGAAAGGATTTTATAGGCCGTCATTTTGTCAACAAAGTTTCCACTGCATGGTTCATCATGACATGCCTTAAGGATGTCAGGCATTTCATCTTCCCAAACACATCTTCTGATCACACAATCTAGCCCCGTTTTAAACAATTCATTAGAAATCCATGAATAATTCGAACTCTCCTGAATAATTCTTCTTTTTTCACTAGGAAATAAATGTGGAGGTAGCTTCCCTATAACCAAATAGTTAGCAATGTCTGCATACCAAGAAGTCTTAGTAGTTACTGCAAATAAATATTCATCTAGAAACTTATCCTCTACAAGAGAATCTTCGTTAGTATTTTGGATTCTAGACAAGAAATCAGCTACTGTATTTTGTTTCTCTGGTCTATCCAACACAGTAATATTGAATTCTTGTAAAAGTAAGAGCCATCTTGTAACTCTGCCATTAGTAACAGGTTTTTTCATTAGATATCTAATTACAGAATGATCAGTATGGACAAAAGTTTCATAGCCTGTCATATAATGTCTAAACTTATTGATTGCATGAGCAACAGCTAAGAACTCTTTTTCAGTCACAGTATAGTTTAACTCGGTGGGAGTCAAATTTCTACTGGTGTAGTAAATGGCATAAGGAACTAAATCCTTTTGACCCAACATAGCTCCTAGAGCTGTATCTGAAGCATCTATAGAAATATGGAAAGGAAGTTTCCAATTTGGCCCTCTCAAAATGGGTGCTTCAGATATTCTTGTTTTCAAAGTTTCAAATGCAGATTGACAATCAGGGTCCCATTTGAATTCACAGTCTTTTGTAAGTAATTTGAAGAGTGAAGATGCTATTTTGGTGAAGTTTTCAATAAATCTTCTATAGTATCCAGTAAATCCAAGAAAACTTCTAACATCTTTCTGACAACTTGGAATAGGCAACTTGGAGATGACTTCAACTTTTGATCTATCAACTTTAATCCCATCCCCCGAAATATGATGTCCCAAAACAATACCTTTAGTAAACATCATAAAGCATTTTTCATGACTCAATGAAAGGTTTGTTTCTTTACACCTTATAGGGACTTTTTCCAAATTCTCTAATTCCTCTTAAAATGAATTACCATAAACTGTAAAATCATCCATATAAACCTCTACACAATCATGGATTAGATCAGAAACGATTCCTAGTACTGCCCTTTGAAATGTTGCGGGTGCATTACATAATCCAAAAGGAAGTACTCGGTAAGCAAAAGTTCCCCATGGACAAGTAAATGTGGTCTTGTCTTGATCTTCAAGTGCTACCTGAATCTGATTATAGCCACTAAAACCATCCAAAAATGAAAAATACTTTTTGCCTGCTAAAGTATCTAAGACCTGATCGGTAAAGGGTAAAGGAAAGTGATCCTTCAAAGTTGCTTTGTTCAATTCCCTGTAATCAATGCATACCCTCCATTTACCATTCTATTTAGGTACTATAACAAAAGGAGAAACCCATCGGCTATCTGAAATTGGATAAATGAAGTTTACATTGAGTAGTTTTTGGAGCTCTTCTTTCACTATCTCCCTAAGGTTTGAATTCATCTTTCTCTGAGGTTGTCTGATTGGTCTACTATTTTCCTCGATATAGATGTGATGAATGCAAGTCTTAGGGTCAATACCTTTCATATCGGTATACTCCCATGAAAATGCAGTAGAATGTTTTTGCAACATTTTGGTTAGCTCTCCCTGTAGTTATTTTTCCAAGTTTTTGTTGGTATTCAATGTTTTACCTAGAAAGATCTCAATGGCGGAACTACCAAAATCTTCCATAGAGAAAAGAGACATTTGTCGAGATGATAGATACTCAATGTCAGAATCTAACTAAAATTGTGTGTGGTCATATTCTGAAGATGTTTCAAATTTTTCTAATGTGTTTAGAATTTGACTATCTTCACTGATTTCAGAAATGGTAAAGACAAGTTGTATAGTATCCTCATCATCAACCCACTCATTATCTCCTATTTCTGTAATTTCTTTTTCTGGAGGATACAGATTGAATTTCTTTGTCAAATTACCATCAAAAATATACATATCCCCAGACCTACAACTGATAAAAGCATCAGCTGTGGCTAGCCAAGGTCTTCCTAAGATGAGAGGGTGTCCTCCTAAATTACTCTTGGGAGTTAAAATCATAAAATCTACTAGATATTCCCAAGAGTCTAAGGAGACCGAAATGTCTTCTAATACACCATCTGGTTTGATAATCGATCAATCTGCAAGTTGCAGTAAAGTAGGTGTAAAAAGAAGATTAGGAAGTTTCAGCTGTTCTATAGTCTGTCTACTCATAATGTTGATAGCAGCCCCTAAATCAATCAAAGTATTTGGAATTTCTACCCCATTGATATGTGTTTTGACAATTGGACTACCGGGATCTACATACTTCTGCATAGTAATTTTTCCCATCATGATATCCGCAATTTTTCCTACCAGGTGGATTCTTCTTGTATCTCTTGGTTTCCTTCCTGGTCTTTTAAGACTCAACTCCTTTATTGTTTTTGCTAGAATAGGAATCTATCTAACGGCTTGTAACAAGGGAATCTTGATACAGACATTCTTTAATTCATCTAGGAAATCATAGTCAGGCAACAAGATTTGTTTTTCCACCCCTTTGTCAATTTGTAACAATGTAAACTTTGAAACGGGAACTATAAACTCAAAACGGGAACTCTGGCCCAAAAACCCCAAAAAAACCACAAAAACAGTGCTCAAAACGAAAAGTGTGTATACTGGAACGATGTTTTTTTTTTTAGGTGTCAATTTTGCGGCTGTTTTAAAAATGGCAGTGACTAGGAAATTTTCTACGAAATTTTCCTGCAAAATATAGCTTCAGAACGAAAGTGTTGATACTGGAATAATGATTTATTTTTTAGGTGTCAATTTTGCGGCTATTTTAAAAATGGCAGTGACTACGAAATTTTCTACGAAATTTTCCTGCAAAATATAGCTTCAGAACGAAAGTGTTGATACTGGAATAATGATTTTGTTTTTAGGGTCAATTTTCATACTTTTTAAAAAATGCTAATAAAACCAATTTTTTATGTCTCAAACAAAGTTAAATTTTAAGGAAAAAACACATTAATGTTTCTGGTAGAATATCATTTTGGGCCACCCCCTCCCCCCCGCGGCCCCCCGCCCGGGCTGCCCCACCCTCCTCCCCCTCCCTCCCCCGCCCGGCCACCCCACCCCCCTCCCTCCCCCTCCCCCCCCCCCCCCGCCCGGGCCACCCCACCCCCCTCCCTCCCCCCCCCCCCCCCCCCCCCAGCCCCCCCCGCCCGGGCCGCCCCACCCCCCTCCCTCCCCCTCCCCCTCCCCCTCCCCCTCCCGGCCCACCCCGCCCTCCCTCGCCACCCCCGAGCCGCCCCGCCCCGCCCGACCCGGCGGCGGGTCGATTCCCGGAATCAAGATGCAAGTTTGTGTATCATGCAAGATGCAAGAGACATGCCCAAAGTATTTATCATATAACATGAACCAACGTCAAAACAATGGGTAGAGGAATAGGTCATTTGATAGAGAAATCTAGGTTGATAGGGATAGGTCATATGATAGAGAAGCCTACGTTGATAAATGTCGACCAAAAAGAAAGAAGAAGAAGAGGAGGATAGACACACTTAATTGGAACTTTACTTTGTTGATTGGATTTTTATAATTAAAGAAAGGTGAAAAGAAGTAAAAAATAGCAATGACATGTTGGTAGTGTGTGATTGTGGTTGGCTATTGTTGGTAGTTTGTGATTGTGGTTGGCTATTGTATTCTTACCCATTGTTCTACATTGGATTGAGGGATTAGAGATCAAAGGTTTGAAGTGAACTCTTGATTTAGTAAAGAGGCACCAAATAAATTTTCAATTTGAATAAATACAATTTCATTGATTAATGTTGTTACAAACCTATTTTAAAATTAAATAATAAAATTAACAATTTATTCAAGTTTTATGTATAAATGGCAAAACACATTCATGAAATTACATTTATATCATAAAAACAAAAAGTAGTATCTTGTTTCCTTAGGCACCAAAACACTTATCTCGTGATACATCTCACATCACCAAAATTATAAAAATTAACTATATTATAACTTTATTATTAATATTATTATTATTGTAACAATAATTAATATATGAGTTAAACATTAAAATTAGAAAAAGAAAACACGTAACAATCTATTCTTAAAAACAAAGTTCATTACAATATCATATATTAATACAATGACTTACTAATACTACATGTCTAAAAAATCATAGTTCATATTCATGCCCAAAAAATAATAATTCATATTCATACAACATATTTATATAACAATTTTTAATTAATTAATTTGATTAAAAATAAAATATAAACATAATTACTTGTTAAATTTCTACCTGCATTAATTAAAATTTTGACACCCTATCATAATTATATTAACATAAATGTGTTTTCAGAGATGCCATCCTCATCTTCTAACTTTCATATAAAAACTTGTGTAGCCATGCAAAAGTACATGAGAATGCTCCTTGCACAGTTTTAATGGTCAAAAAGGGAAAACAAGTGAACACGCAAAAAATACACTCCGATTTCTCGTTCGTATCTATTCCGCAACCCATCGTCTTCAATATTTATAAAGCACCAATAGTTCGTTGATCACATCAACCATAAATTTTTTGGACACGTAGCTGTCCAATATGAACTTTATAGTGTGAAGATATATATATATGTGTGGTCATTTTTAATTGAATTATTACATAAAAAGCTTCCGCCTTATATTTTGTCGAGCTAGGGAGGTAAACATTTACCGCCAACTTTTAATTTGATAATAATTCCGTTTATTTGCGAAGAGATCTGTTGCCTGTTCGGCTATGTCCGGACGCATATACATTGTATATATCACGGGGTTTAACTGTTAGGTACGTGATGATTTTGACAATGGAGCCTCTTGACCATAATTATTTATAAACTTTGCGTTCACCTTGTCAAGAAATTAGAGAGAGTGAGTAGTTTTAATATATACAGAAAATATCGATATGGAAAGCAGATCCTAAAAGTAGAAAAGAAAATCAACGATTTCTTGCTCACCCAAAGCTTGGCCGGTCTCGTCCTCGATGTCCAAAAGCTAAACGCGGAGTCCGAGGGTTTTAAGGAACGATTGGAACGTATTGAAGAAATGGGTCAGCATATAATCGACAGTGTGAATGCCAAAATGACCAATGATGCCACTTCCAACTCTATTATGCTTCATCAAATGAGCACAACTGAACTGTTTGGGACTTCCATTGATGAGTCGAATGATACTGTAATGGCTGAACAAATCATAGTTTTGAGCAGAGGAAATTACAGCTGCGAAATTATTATCATTTCACCAATGGAAAATTAAATTTCTTAATCAATTATCTGCCCACGGCGTTAATTGATCAATGAAATTTCCCAGCTACGAAATTTGTTAACTGTTAGGTACGTGATGATTTTGACAATGGAACCTCCAGAGCGGCGGGTCGATTCCCGGAATCGACCCGCCGCCGGGTCGGGCGGGGAGGAGCGGCCCGGGGGTGGCGCTGCGCGGCGCCGCCGCCGCGCAGCGCCACCCCCGGGCCGCTCCGCCCCACCCGACCCGGCGGCGGGTCGATTCCGGGAATCGACCCGCCGCTCTGGAGGTTCCATTGTCAAAATCATCACGTACCTAACAGTTAACAAATTTCGTAGCTGGGAAATTTCATTGATCAATTAACGCCGTGGGCAGATAATTGATTAAGAAATTTAATTTTCCATTGGTGAAATGATAATAATTTTGCAGCTGTAATTTCCTCTGCTCAAAACTATGATTTGACATTTTCTACTGTCCCTGATTAGGGACGTGTACAAAAGTTTGATCGGATTCAAATGTCTCGGACTTACCAAATAAAATAAATATGGTCAGGGGCGATGTAAACCTTGAGTACTCGGTTGGATCTTCTGTCCTTGCACTCAAATTTTTTCTGTCCTGAAGGCTCGAGTATGGTCCCACATTGAACAATCTCCACCATTTGTTAACTTAAGGGCTCAGACACATGAGTCCAGCTCTCCCATTCCAGGTCCCAACAAACTCGAGCGTTCATGCAGTATTCCTTAAAGTCTATTTTAAATTAAAGCGCGAACCTGAATTCGAGGAATTTGAGTTTTTGTCTCCCTTCATTGCTCTCGAATTATGAGTGCACCAAATTTATCTTATTACATAATAATAGAAATGGCGGATGGATGCATCTTTCTTATGCCAGGTTCCAACAAACTCTAGGATTCAAGCACTATTCCTTATGCCTATTTTATATTGAAGCCCAAATGCTTGAATTGGGGGAATTTGAGTTTTTTCTTACTTTCATTACTTGTGAATTATCAATGCACCCAATTTCTCTCATGTACCGATCTCCTCCAATTCTTCAACACGTCATTCTTTACTGGAACTTGCCGAGAGTTTGGGTTCATAGATTGAGAAATGGACTGGGCCATTTTCTTGCAACTCGGGTTAAGATTTTCCTATTCACTATGTGTTATCTCAACAGGTAGCGGAGGTAGAATTTCCTCGAAGCCACCTCAACTAGCTCACTCCTCTCCAGCTTCAACACAAAACAAGACATCAAACCCTCAATAAACTCTCATTTCTTCTGGGAAAATATACAATATCCACTACATGGAAACTACAAGAACTGCACAGGGTTTGAATTCGATAAACACACACAGTTTGGGAATTGCGCAACACGGACTCTTAACGAACTTAATTCAAAATATAGCCCACACATTACCAAATCCACATTACCAATTCCACGCAGCGGCACCCCCGGGCCGCCCCGCCCCGCCCGACCGGCGGCGGGTCGATTCCCGGAATCGACCCGCCACGGGTCGGGCGGGGCGGGGCGGTCTGGGGGTTCCGCTGCCGCCGAGGTGATCTGCAAAACAGAGATCGTGCAATTGTTGGACATAAATATTAAAAAAAATATGAGGTTTCATTCACGAATTTCCATTTTTCCACTGTACGCTGCAATTACTTCAAAGTTTTGATTTAAATATCGTTAAACCTTCGATTAGCTATGAAATGACTGCAAATTGAGCGTTTAGGCACCAAGTTCTTTGTCTTGATGTGCTTATCGTGAAATTCTGCAATAGCTTTGTCCATCTTGAACTTCTTCATTACAGATAAAAAGTTTTCTATGCGGACTTTTCATGTAATTTTCTGCAATGAAGGTGAGTTTTAAAGGATTGCATCGAAGCTAAATTTTCTTCGTCATTTGCTCAAATGCCACTTTACAAGAGAAATCACTGGATGGGTTGATAAAAATATAAAAAATAATTGTAAGACATGAAGTATGGATATTCAAACTCTAATTATGATAATGAAGATAACCTTAAGAAAACATGCATGTTATTTATGAAATACCAACCAGTCTTATAATATATTAAAATATCCATAAAATAAAATGGAATAAAGTTAAAAAAAGTTATTACATAAAATGTAATGTTAGCTTAGTGATTGTCTTTAGAGGATTGATTATCACATTTCTTTGTAATTTACCTATTTACTAGATGGTTTCGTTTTTTAATTTTTTTTATCCATAGTGAGGTATTAATTCCTTACATCTCTTCTATTAAAAATATGATGGTGTATAGATTTAACATTTTTTTGCGACTTTTTATCGGTATGCTTAGCCACATTATGACAATATATAATTTCAACCAAAAAAAATTCATGTGAAAATGGGAGGAGAAGTGTAGGGACTAGGGACAGAGAAAAGTAGGCATGCGGGGAGAAGAGGTGTTATTCCCATAGAAAAGTGTGCAGGTTGGTATGGAATATATCGAAAAAAGTTCTCAACCAATAACAAAAGACATGAAATTAGTCACTTGGCATATTAAGCTATCTTGGCAATAAACATTCATCACATACCACCAAAATACTGGAGTGGATAAAATATTCTGTGTCTCGAACCCATGGTAATCGTTCTCAACGTTCTCGTTGAAATGATCTTCCCGTGACCATTTAAAATATATTAGTACATTGGATGGGTTGATAAAAATATAAAAAATAATTGTAAGACATGAAGTATGGATATTCAAACTCTAATTATGATAATGAAGATAACCTTAAGAAAACATGCATGTTATTTAACTCTGAAATACCAACCAATCTTATAATATATTAAAATATCCATAAAATAAAATGGAATAAAGTTAAAAAAAATTATTACATAAAATGTAATGTTAGTTTAGTGATTGTCTTTAGAGGATTGATTATCACATTTCTTTGTAATTTACCTATTTACTAGATGGTTTCGTTTTTTAATTTTTTTATCCATAGTGAGATATTAATTCCTTACATCTCTTCTATTAAAAATATGATGGTGTATAGATTTAACATTTTTTTGCGACTTTTTATCGGTATGCTTAGCCACATTATGACAATATATAATTTCAACAAAAAAAAAAAATCATGTGAAGATGGGAGGAGAAGTGTAGGGACTAGGGACAGAGAAAAGTAGGCATGCAGGGAGAAGAGGTGTTATTCCCATAGAAAAGTGTGCAGGTTGGTATGGAATATATCGAAAAAAAGTTCTCAACCAATAACGAAAGACGTGAAATTAGTCACTTGGCATATTAAGCTATCTTAAAGGTGTATCTTCAAAAAACATTGGTGAACAAACTCCACCTGAGCTCATGCCTACAAATATTTCAAGTTCTTTAAGTGATAAGAAGCTAATCTCAGATTGAAAAAGTTCAAAAGAGGTGAAATTTCCATCAAGAGTCTGGTATGTGAAAGAAAGAGAGAGCACAACTGTGATTTTCGCATTGATTTTTAAGTTAATTATTATTTTTTGAAAAAAAAAGTTGTTATTATTATTTTTTTGACATGAAATTCATAAAAAAAACTATTATTTGACCATTTTTAGTTAATATTTTTGTACAAAAATTGTGATTTTGACATGTTAATTCTAGCAAAAAATTATCAAAACGTTTAGTTTTTTGTTATATTTATGTTAAAAATGGTTATTTTTTATGTCCATTGTTAAAAAATGTTGTTTTTTAGAAACAATTATTTCATGTGGATTGAAAAATTAATTAAGGATGTCTAAATATGTAGATTATCTAAAATTCAAACTATCAACTTTCTAATTTAAAAACGCAAAACAATAAAAACCCCACTAAAAAAAAAAAAAATTAAGATAGAGAACAAGAAAATATGAATACAATGACGACTTCAAAAGCTATCAAATTTAGAAAATAATTTTTTACATTTCACACACTAGAAAATTTAAAGTCAAAAAATAGGTCTTTTAAAAAAAGGGTGTGATGCAGAATACTCAGTTTTTAAAATCAGGCTGAAAATCACTACCATTCACTACCATTCTAAAACTTAATGCACATGAAAAAAATTAAAGTTCCAAAAACCATGTTCTAAAAAAAACATGTGTATTCTGCATCAACACTTTTGAAAATCGGGTCATTTTTTTGCCACCTCTACAAAACGGGTAACAGTATCAGTTCCCGCTTCAAAGTTTACATTGTTTTGTAATCTTTCAAGAAAAGGAGGTGTGGATGAAGATGCAGGTTGCTCAACTATAGGAGTTGTGGGGGTTGACTCTTTTTCTTTTTCTTTTTGAATGCTTGGGTTTTGAAGAGATGCTTCAGAACCTTTATTGGCTTCAATAGAATCTTCCTCAGAAATGCTTTGCTTTTGAGCATCTATAGAAGGCTTATCTAAAAATCTACCAGATCTGAGTTGTACATCATTGAGAGGAACAATCATATAGGTAGGAAATTGTTGTCCTTCTACCATGTAAGCATTTTGAGGGTTTTTATTGCTGGGGTTCGGCAATGGTTGGGAAGGTAATTGATTTGTCTTCTGTTGGAATGGAAGCAAGAGTTGAGAATTTGGATTCTATTGAGAAGGTCGTTGTTGTTGTGGAAATGGCAATGATAGTTGTGGATTTTGATTTGGAAGTTGTGGAGCTTGTTGGTTTTGAAAAGATGGAGGATATTGATAAAATTGAGCAAATCTCCCATAAGGATTTTGCATACCTTGTACCCATGATTGAAAAGGATTTTGAGGTTGGGACCAAGGTTGTTGCCAAGGATTCCAATTTGGTGGGGTTTGAAAGTTCATAGAGTTGTTAAACCCTTGGTTTTGTTGCCCCTGCCAAGGTCTCCTTGCAACAAAACAAAGAGACTCAATTGTATTTGGATCTTCTTGAAATACAGCTTTGAGCCCAGGAATCGAAGGACAATCCTTGGTCTCATGGTTTTCTGAACAAATCACACATGTTTCTACAACTTTTGCATCCAAGGGACATTCCCTTAGAGCATGTTTCTTTCTACATTTTGGGCAAAAGATGGCCAAAGCTTCAGCTTCTGCTTTCTGTTTGTTTTGTATTTTAAGGGTGTCTAGTTGCTCACTAAGACTCTTTAAGATATCAGTTTTGAAATCATTAAGCATGTTGCCAATCTCAGCCCTACTTACTGATCCAGTTGCAGATTTGTTTGCTCTAATGAGAGAAGTATCTCTAGGCCCTTTTCAAGTTTTAGATTTTCCCCTTGAGAGATGGACACATAGCTCTGCTATATCATGAAGTTGAAGTTGAGATATATCTCCTTTTCCCATCATGTTCAAAATATCTATCCATTCATCTCTAATGGATTTTAATAGAAGGGCTTTCAAGGTTTCCTCATCTAAGTTATTCATTTTTGCTCTTTTCAGGTTGTATTAAAATCTTTCAAGTAAATCTTCTAAGTTTTCATCTTCTCTTTGCACCATTTTGAATACCTCATCCTTGTGATTGGTGGGCATACAATAGTCCAGGTATCTATCCAAAAATGTTTGTTTCATATCATTCCAAGTCCTAATGGATTGAGTGACTAATCCCATGAACCATTTCAAAGAAGCTCCTTTCAATGTTGAAGGAAACAATTTGAGTTTTTGAGAGTCTTCCAGATAATCATAAGTTTGACATACGACCTCAAACTCAAATAGAAATGTTTCAGGATCCTCATTTCTTAACCCATGAAAGTTTGGGAGGACAGATGGTGAGATTTTTTTCATTGTTGCTCGAGAATCCTCATCGACTATAGGAAATCTGAATGAGTTATCTCCATCCCTATTTCCCCCATTGTTACCTCTACCTCCTCCATTGTTTCCTCCTCCTCCTCCTGTACCTCTACCTCTACCGAATCCGTTTACTACTTCCTCTGTCATGATAGTTTCCTCAGAGACTTCAGAGTCCTCTGGTTCCTCTACTAATGGAGAACGAGGAGGAATTTCTCCCTCTTCTTCTTCAGGTGATTCTACTTCTTCAACTACAATGTGTTTCCCTATAGAAGGAAAGAAAGGATCTTTTCCTAATTCAGATTTGATGGATGGTGTGGGAGAGTCTCCTAATTCAACTACTGCCTCTTGAATTCCAGGAATCCTAAGGCTAGGAGTGTGAGTTGGAGATGATGGAGGTGTCTCTTGTCTATTCCTTGAAGTAGATGGAGTTGTAAAAATCGAACTCTTGGCCCTAGCTAAAAACCTTCCCCTAGAATCTCTTGCTCTATGCATGTCATTTTTTATTTTTCTTCAAGTCGGGATAATAATTCTCTTTCTGATCTTCTAGGTCACTCTAGGTGCAAGAAGAGAGCATACTCAAGAAATTATTAAACCAATAACTCTCTCTTTTCTGATCCTCCAGTTCACACTAAGTGCAAGAGGAGAGCATACTTTGAGAGGTTATCAATTTTCCTTCCTTGAAATTTTCTTGTTTTTTTTTTTTAAGAAATTGGCTACCTAGTTTCACTTCCCTGGCAATGGTGCCAAAATGTTTGGTCAATTTAGTGTGTCCTAAATTGCTATTTAAAATTTCAATCCGGGAGTCGTAAACTGCTGAAGTGAACTGCACTGTATATGCAAGATAACCGATTTCTTAGCTCTTTGTCGTTTTTGAATTTTTGATTTGTTTTTGGTTTTATCTTCTGTGGATTCCCTAGTGTGAGATGGTGAAATTGAAATTCAAGTATGGATGGTAATGGTGATTTCTACAATGATTCAAGTATGGATGGTAATGGTGATTTCTACAATGATTTTCCAAACTTTAAAGTTCTCAAAAAGAAGGTTTCAAACTGATTGTGATGAAATCAATTCTCAAAAGGAAATAAATGTACCAAAACAGTGAACTAGTGACAATGGCCCAGTATCCTTACTGCTGTATGAAAAGAAAATAAAAACTGAACTCAAAGCAACTCAAAGACTGAAAGCAAAGCAAACTAAATCACACTATTTCAACCCACATTCTGACCCTTCACCTTTCGACTCACTCCGACTATAGGAAGTAATCATAAACAAGCTGAGTAATATGATATCTAAATTGCAGGAAATCAAATTGCATAAAAGGAAACTAAGATTTAACTACTCATTCATATTTCAATTCTTGAAAATGGCATAAGTAATTTAATCTCTAACTTGCAGGAAAGCAAACTAAATCATACTACATCAAAGATTCCTCACTAATTGAGTCGCTTGGCTATAGGAAGGAAATCATAAACAGATGAGTAATATGATATCTAAGTGGCAGAAAAGTAAATAAGCAAAGAAAAACTGAAAGAAATGACAATGCTGGAATTAAAACTCAGTAAATGAATCAGCAAAAAGGAAAAGATGATCTCATGTCAGTAGTCATTAAAACTATGTAATTTTCTCGGGCTGCCTACAAGAACCTGAAAGACAAAGATTGGTCAGCTAGCAACCATAAGAAAGCATAAAAGGAAAAGATGAACAACAGTTAGTTATAAACATCAAGAAATATATATATAAGCAACTAATTATAAAAGCAGTAACATAATGAAAGAAGGCGGGAAATTATACAGAAGATACAGGGCTTTGGTGTATAGGGGCCCTCTGCAACCTGATCCAATCAATACTCAGTCACAAATGGAACTCAAGAATGTCGTCTTCTCATATATTAAAGTGCAGTAAAAACATAGAAATAGAGCACGATACAGTGGCTCGTAAAACATAGTCAAGATTACATATGAAAAGCTAACTGTCAAGTGTTTGATAACGCGTTATTTATAAGTGAAAATGCTATAACTAATTCCTAGATTCTATGCTGCCAAACAGACACGTAAATCTCCACGGCGTGAGATCTAGCGGTATGGTAATTATGACAGATAAATCCATGGAGTGGTGGCTGCACGATTCAGTTCACAGATTGATCCACAGGCGTTGGCACACCTTCGGAAATTGAGGATATTGCCACGCAAACCTTCACGTGGCAAAACAGAGCTGTGCCACCGCAAAACTCTTGGTTTGACCCCTCCTTTGACCGTCTTTGACCATGGCTGTTTGTGAGTGATTCGGCTGAACTGAGGGGACACGCTCCATGTACATGTCATTTGCAGCTTGCCCATGTGGCCAGATTCTCCATTGGACACCTGTAACATAGTCTTTAACAAAATGGCTATGGAAAGTGACAAGTTTCCTTAGCTGCTTGAACAAAAATCTAAATCAAACAGCAGTCATAAACAAAGTTAGGAAACCATTTCATAAGGTCTTTTTAGACTAATATGCAATGGTTTGACAGCTTGGTGGATCAAATAAATGGAAAAGAAGGTTGAAAAGGTATATAGGGAAGATGCAGGTTTGGGACTCAACAGTTATGTGAAGGGTGTCACCCCATTCACCTTTGTCCCCATCTGGATGAAGCCAAAAAAGTGTTGGATAACCGTCCTACTTCACCACAACGACTTCCATATGGTTACAGGAAACTGTCCCTAAATCCTTCACTAGTTGATGAATTGACTAACCAAAATCAACTATCGGTCAAACCCACTCTCTCTGAAAGTGAATCCTATGAGTCTATACCTAACCCAAATCAACAGGTCAAGGTAACAATTGACCCAATTTCACCTTCAGCTAATCGTACCTTTCCCGAAGAGAGTGAATATGATACCACTCAAGTTCTTTTTGTTTCTTCAGATTCTAATGAGATTGGGGGCAGTCCTCCTGTTCCATAAAGGCAGGAGGACAATCCTCCCTCTCTCGTAACTCAAGGGGTTAATTTTCTCATTTCTACGGTACCCCCTCCAAGTAATCTAGTCACTTCCTTTGATTGGTATTGACTGGTAGGATTCTGCCTTCCTTCCTATGTGCCTTTCCAGATCATAGTAGAAGTTTGTAATATGATTGTATATCACACCATTATAGATGAAGGTGCATCAATGAGTATCCTTTCCTCAACTACTTGGCAAGCACTCGGTTCACCACCACTTGTGCCTGTTACCCAAAATCTGTTGGCTTTTAACAGAGGAACTAGTCAACGATTAGGGATCCTCCCTCAGTTACCTATTACTTTGGGAGGAAAAATCGTTTATCTGAACGTGATGGTAGTCCCAGGCCCTTTAGATTACAATTTACTTCTAGGGTGTGACTATGTTTATGACATGGGAGCTATTGTTTCAACACACTTTCGAGTGATTTGTTTCCCACATGAAGGCAGGATTGTCACTATTGACCAGCTTTCATTTCCCCATCCAAATATGGCTTCTAGTCAACAATCTTCCCTAGATGGTCCTTTTGTACCAATGGTATCATCCCTACCATGGGTTAATTATGTGGAGACCTGTTCCATACCTACATCAAATGACGATCAATTCAGTGATGTTGTACATCATGTACTGGGGGCATTGGAACCAGATCTCTCCTTCATAACTACTTATGAGTTGTGATCGAAAGATTGGAGGATAGTTCTTTTACTATGTAAACCTCATTAAAAAATGAAAGACGTCCATGAGGAGAGTTCATTGTCTTGTGTCAACCTTGTTAAAAAATGAAACCAAGGATATGACGAGGGTTCTTGGTCTTGTGTCAACCTCGTTAAAAAAAGAAATCGAGGATATGAGGATAGTTCCTGGTCTTGTGTCAACCTCGTTAAAAAATGAAACAAGGGTCCATGAGGATAGTTCTTTTACTATGTCAACCTTGTAAAATTGAAACAAGCCCCACGAGGATAGTTCTTGGTCTTGTGTCAACCTCGTTAAAAAAAATGAAACAAGGAATATGAGCATAGTTCCTTGTCTTGTGTCAAGCTCGTTAAAAATAAACAAGGAATCTGAGCAGAGTTCCTTGTCTTGTGTCAAGCTCATTAGAAAATGAAATAAGGTCCCCTGGAGAAAAGTACTAAGTCGAGTCTTTGATTAAATCACGTAAAATCCCAGTCGAGTCTTTCACTTGATCTCATAAAAGAACCTTCATTCCATCCACGTGATAGCCATGAGTAGTCTACTTAGGTGAATGTAATGAAGCTAGTGGGGCATGTACCTAGTGGTAAAGTTAAGTTTCCATGTAGGTTATGTGAAGGGAATCACCCCATTCACCTTTGTCCCTACTGGACGAAGCCGAAAATGTGTTGGATAACCATCCTGCTTCACCGCAACGACTTCCATCTGGTTACAGGAGACTCTCCCTCTCATCATGCTGGGGGCATGTAAACCAATCTCAAGCATAGGTTTTCATTTCAAGCTTGTGTAAAAATGAACCCATTCCCATTTTAACCCTCGTGATTGCCATTCTATCAGCCTCTTTAGTGAGATGAGACTTGGTTGTTTCATTCCATCACCACCATCTCTTTGGCAAATCATACGCTTTCACTTGGTTGTTTTACCCTTTTTGAGGAACAGTTGCAATGAGTGGTCTTATTAGCCAGCCTCTTCACATAAATCAACATGTTTTGAGAAGTTCCAACATCACCAGAACCAGTTGCTACCCTAGACACCACTCGTTCCTCAAAATGGATTCCTCTTTAAGCTCTTTTCAGAGTCTCTAAACATGAAAAGATTGTCGAGTGCTTGTCCTTTCCAGCTCGTTAACGGATTGGAAATGATATATCTCAAGTGTATTATTTTACGCTTTTTCGGACTTGAGAGATTAATCTATGAAAAATAAATTTTGGAGTTTCCTTTTTGTCCCTTTTCAATCTCTCTAAACATGAAAAGGACCGAGTTATCTTTTTCGTTAAACTCATTAAAAACATCAAATAGCAACAAACTTGTCCATCTAGACAAGACCGAGTTTCACCTTCGCTAGACTTGTTAAAACATCAAATAGCGATGGATTCACCCAAAGGGTGAAATTATACAACAAGCATATGATATCCTCCTCAAGCTTGATTAAAAATAAAGAGGTACTGGTCAGCAATGACTGGGGAAAATTGGAAAAGGGGAAAACAATTTATGGTAGCAAATCACTCTTGAACATAACACTTTCACCTCATCACCATGACTATGTGGGTTGGGTCATTCAGCTTGATGGTTATCACACCGTTGGTCTATCATACCATCCATTACTTTGTTTTGGGTCAATGCTACCAATTCATCTTAGTGTCAATGACATGTTCAAGATAAGTCATTCAGTTCAAACTTCATCCTTTGTAATACCGTAAACCATCATTTTCATGACCACCATTCCTAAACTTCCGTCGTCAGTCAATTTTTCATCTCCAAAATCATTTACCTCATTTTGTGTTGTTGATGTGGGATACATCAAGGCCCTCCTGCGACGAGTTACTTCTTGTCGACATTAGCACATTATCCAAGAAGTTGACATAGAAACACCCCTTCAGTACCTTGAGGCTTGCATACATCAATGGCAGGTTTCTCACCTCCGGCGATAGGTTGACATCACTGGCCTTCGACCGAAAGACTTTATATTGTGTTCAACATCAAATCATTTATTCACACCATGTAAAATGTACTGTAGTACCTTGAGGGTCATTATCATTATCGGTGATTCTGCTCGCGTCTGTTAACAGCTTACATCATTCGCTGGTAATCAGATGATGTCTTCCCATGTTCGACTTCAGATCATCTATTCACATGGTTAGACTTGTGCTTGAGAAAAATATTGAACGGGATTGAAGACGCCAGATCTAGTTTCATCCATCCGAGTTGCGATATTTTTAGGAGTACTAAATTAAATGTACAATGGCCTTACATTCATTGTCATCCATTCATGGGTCTCTATCCGTAGACGACTATATTTGTACATGTAATGAAAGTTTATAAGTTGAGCATGGGTATGCCTTCCCTCAGCGAGTTCATGAGAAAAAAATCAAATTATCATGATATACGTATTGTAATTGATGTAGGTCACCTTTCGCTTCAAAACTTCCTCTCCACATGATAAAGCATTTCACTCGACATACATATTTACAACTTCATGCTTTAGGGGGCAACTGTTAGAGATCCATTCGGGCACATCAACCTCGACTTACAGATCAGTACTATTAGGGCCCATCAAACCCTAATTCAGTTGTTACATGCCCTAAAGAAGTCAACCATTAGAATGCCTAGCTTCCCAAGAAGTTCCATGACTAAAATCATCCAAAAACTGCCTCTAAGAAGATCAGCACAGGCAGGCCTTCATTAGGGTCCATTACAATGCAGTCAAGTACACTGCTAGGGTGTTATGCAGCGCACTTGAGCCGTCTTTGGCCTGCACTAGGCGAATTTGAGTGAAATTTCATTGGGGTTTGGGAATATTCTTATCCATTGGATGCATCTAGAAGTTTCCCAAGTTTATCTACTCCTTTGAGCTCGAATTTGGATGAGGTAGGGAGTTAAGGAACATCAATCCATTTATCCCTTCCTCCATGGAACTAAATCCTAAGTTTGGGAGGGCATTCATTATCACCATTTATGGCATAAATTCCCTCATTCACCTATAAAAAGACTAGTCATCTAAGTGATCAAGGGCTGAAAATCATTGAACTATAGGGAGATGTTGTTAGTATGAGACTTGATTTGATTTTAAGTATTGTAATGATGTCAAAATGTCTTGCTTGTTATGAGGAGAGGATGGGATTGAACTGGAGGAGTGATACTAAATCAAGCAAATTGGGTTGTAACTCTTCCTTTTACTAATAAAAAAATTTTTTTCCATATGCTTGTGTTATTCCTTGATGCTTTCATATATGTACTATGTACTTGATTCCATGCTACGTTTAATCAATAGATCATTATCATATTTTTTGATCGGTGTTTGTCTTCTATCTCTGTGTAGGTACTTTTCAAGTGGATTAAGTACGTAAGGGAGCCACAGAATTGGTCAAGGGAGATAAGGAGTAAGTGAAAGCTTCAGGTAGGCTTCTTTGCCTCTCATTTAATCTATTGGTCATAGAAAAAGTAGAGAATGCTTTGCATTGTTGTTCTAGACTTAGTTACTAGTCTAGGGGTTTAAGAGTTTATCCGTAGACACTAAGACTTCCCAACAACCCTATAAGAAAAGGTACCCCAAGGACATGTGAATGTGGTCTTATCTTCATCCTCAGAGTTGATCTGTATTTGGTTATGTTGGTGCACTAAGATGTCTTTTTTAGGGGTGATTTTACAGGCGAATGTTCACCCTTGGGCGAAATTAAGGGGTTTTAAATTTTTAGTGGGTGATTATTTTGTATCATAGTACATTTTTACAAATCACCTCAAATAGCCCACCTTCTTTTAAGGGAGAGGGTAAAAATGGTAAATTTAGCCCTTGAAATTAAGAGTTACAACCTTCCATTCGCCCATTTTCAAGAATAGGTTTTATTTAAGTGAATCCATTCACCCATTTTCAAGAATAAGTTTTATTTAAGTGAATCCTATCGGCCAAAGGCCCAAATACCATATTTATAAAAGAGGTATGGTAAATTAATAAAAATATAAATAAATGAGAAGTATGGTAAATAAATAAAACATTTTTTATATTTACTCCATAAGTCACCTTATATACATGCAAGGGTGTAACCAAATAAAAATATAAGTAAAGTGGAGGTATGGTAAATAAATAAAACGTTTTTTTATACTTACTCAAAAGGTATGGTAAATAAATAAAAATATAAATAAACTAGACACATGGTAAGTAAATAAAACCTCTTTTTATATTTAGTCCATAACCCTCGTTCTATTTATGAAGGCTCAAGAAAGAGGTTTTATTTAAGTGAATCCTATGGGCCAAATACCATATTTGTAAAAGAGGTATGGTAAATTAATAAAAATATAAATAAACGAGAGGTATGGTAAACAAATAAAACATTTTTTTATATTTAGTCCATAACCCTTGCTCTGTTTATGAAGGCTCAAGAAAGAGGTTCTATTTAAGTGAATCCTATGGGCCAAATACCATATTTGTAAAAGAGGTATGGTAAATTAATAAAAATATAAATAAACGAGAGGTATGGTAAAAAAATAAAACATTTTTTTATATTTACTCCATAAGTCACCTTATATTTACGAACACTCAAAAAATGAGTTATATTTAGGTGAAAGCTATGGGCAAAATACTATGGGACAAATACCATGGACTAGATTGTTATTAATACCATTCAAAAAAACATTATTAACCCTAATATTAGTATTAATAAAAATAAAAATGGCACATGGTATTGACCCATGGTATTCACCTGGAATGTAGCCTATTTAAATGGGGGGATTAAACCAGCATAGATCCATCCTTACTCTGATCTACTAACCCCCGAGAGGTATCAAATATCGTGATATGCAAACTAGCATAGAGTGAAAAAATATTTGATCCGATCAAGAGTAAAAATGGATGTTGTAATTTAATGTATGTTAAACATTTTAGCTTGGTTAAAATAAAAATCAACTATTAATTTTATTAATTTTTATAAATTACTAATAGTAATTTTTAAGCTCCAGGTTTATGATAACCCATGGTATTGACCCATGGTAATACCATGGTATTCATGTGAGCATAGACTATTTAAAGGGGAAATTCTATCATCTTAGATCCATCTTAATTCTGGGTCTACCAAGTGCTCAGAGGGATAAATAGATTTCATTCCCCTAAGAGTGGTAGATGTGGAGTTAAGATGGATATAGGTTGGTTTTTATGATAATGAAGATATTAAATAGACTTAGGAAATTATATTGTAAAACATCTTAAGGTGAATGGTTAAGGCATAGACATTGGACAAGTATATTTGTATACTTTTGTTTTAAACTGAAACAAATCCAGAGCTAAAAGGAACAAACAGACTGTAACTTGTGTAATTTTTCTAATTGCAAACAAGAACATACTTGTGTTTTGGCAGGGTGGTTACGAGTTCCCTAGAAGTGATGAATTTGAATTTTTCTTGGTTTTATATATAGTATTAAGTTTTTTCTCATGCTTTCTGTGAATGGCACGGGTAAATTTTATCCTACACCTACTAGGTTATCCATATGTTATTTCGGTAATTTTGATTTCAAAAGATATTTTAAAGAAATGCAATGATTTCATTTGTGTATTCAATAAACACAAGATTTTATAATTGAGTAAAATATTCGCCATGCCTGGTGAGAGATTCGCCAAAAAACTATATATACATATCATATTATTGATAAAATCGCCTTCTATTTTTCCTATATACCATGGAGATTCGCCCATTTATTATACATGTAAATTTAGGGGGGGTTCTTAAAATTTTCCCTGGGCTTTTTACGGGTAGTCTTAATTCCTACATTAATTGTCAACCCAAGGTAAGTCTTTTTATCTCAAGAGTGTCAGCACAATCTATGCAGTGAATTCAGAGGTTATCTAATGGTAAATCATTGCAATCACTAATAACTATCTCTTCAACTCAATTCACACAATTCTGAAAGAAATAACTAAGGAAGAAATAACTCGGAAAGAACTCTTAACACACTCTGCAATTCTGTCTAACTTATTCCGAAATCAAATGAATCTAAATGCGAATGAAAAGAATCACGCTTGGAAACCTTCAAATAGAATTAAGACTAATTCACTCGATCAAGAAAGAGAACTGTAACAACTGAACAACAATGATAATCTATAGCAAATCAGAATTGAACAACAAATCCTAATTTGAACGACAATCTCAATTGAATAGAAATTCCTAATTGAACGACAACTGATAATTGAACAACAAGAAAGAAAATAACGATAAATGATTTCTAAACAACAATTGATCTATGTAAGCAGATTATGGAAATCAATTAATGCTATCTCTAAGATCTACGATAACATAACTCAGAATGAACAACAATCTACTACTGAAACTAATATAACCAATCCAATCAAAGCATTACTCAAGTATATCATACGGCTAAGTATGAATCTAAATGAACAACAATACGAATTGGAATCATCAATCCTGACAATAAGCAAAATGATATTAATGGAACATTAACAATCAATAAAGACTCAATAAAAATATTATAACACAAGAAAGTAGTAGAACTTCTCTTGACCGGGCCCAAAGTCGCCAGAAGTCTCCGCTAACGAATACTCAGAATATAAGTAAAGATCAAAAGCAATATTTATTTATTAACATAAGTAACAAGATTACAGTGTCACTGACATAACAGTATTATATGTCTCAAAAAGAATAATTACAAACTACATAAGTCTAAACTCCTTTTCGTTTGCCTTTCGGCCTTATATATAACATTAAAAGAGTAACTAGATAAAAGTGAATCCTTAGGATCAGGGGATCCTAAGGATTTTGCAATACATAATCTGATTCTATCATGAAATAATATTGGTTTGCATGGTCTCTCACTGACTTACTTGCCCCAGATGTTGTATTTTCCTTTTACGACCTGGTGCTTCTTTGTTGATTGAATAACTATTGATAAATCTACGTCTTTTGCGCAGAAGGATAGTAGAAATGCAGTTTCTTGTGCTAGATTTATCTACTTTGTTACCAATTTCTTTCATCCAACTTTAGATATTATTTCCTTTATTTCAATCCATAAAAAAAGATAATCATATAAGGATGAATGCAAAATAAAGCAATTACCAAGGAGAAAATATACCTTTTCTTGACCCAACATACTCCCCAGTGTACCTTGTTTCATGTCATCATGCAATTAAATAGTTGATATGTAGCTGAGTTAGGGAGTAGGTAGGATATACCTCCTCCTTATAATTTTTTGAAGCCATTTTTCTTCTTTAGTATAGCAAAATCCTGGGTAACATCTTGATCCTTCAAGGTGTAATCACAACGATACTTATCTGGAGGATACCATATGATTGGAGTCCTATACCGACATCCTATCCATTCAAGCCCCATAGTCAAAATCATGTTACTGTATTTATAGAAATGAGAGGAGGCAACTTTAAAGTTCTAGTATCCAAACGGTTCTCGATTTCTAATAGCAATGTTGGAGGCTTCCCACCTTTGTCTAGTTGTAGAAAAGGCTTCCTCCTTAATCTCTTGGAAGTACTCCTTTCCAGCTTGGATAATATCCATGTGAAATGGCCCTAGTTGGCCCACAACACCATCTCGCTTCATGAATTGCTTGTGTTTGATCAAGAGTTGCAGGGGTTTGGTTGGTTCCTCTCTAACCCATAGGTCAATTCCATCTTCACACCTCCTAAGAGTATTGTGAGCCTTGGCCCACTTGAGTTGATTAGTAGCGAAAGAGATAAATGCTTGGAGTTGTACATCCCCTATAAAGGGGCTAGGGTTGTTGTCCCTATTGTCCTCCAGAAAAAAATTGTGAATATAAAGTTCACAAAGGAGGTGTTGTACCTGCTCATCCTATTTTCTAAAGAATTTGACAAAGTCCGGGGTGGTTTTGATTTCCATAGGCTTGCCAGCCTTAGTAGCTTTGATTTTCAATAGGAGGAACCTTTCCAGGAGGAATAAGGCATAATTTGTAGCAGGGACTCTACATGACAGAGTGTCTGAATAAAGAGAGCAGATAATTTCCAACTTCTGTTTAACCTTCTGTAATTTCTCCCATGCTTTCTCAACCTTTTTCTGTTTAGACTTGTACTGAGCAAAGGTCTCATCTTAAATTATGGTTAGTGCCTCAAAATTTTTGTTTAACTCTTGATGTATACTCAGGGGCACTACCTCCTCCTTGTGTTGGGCTAATTCCTACTGAACCTTCAGTAGTTCATTCTACAGTCTACTAATAAATGCCTCCCTGACTAGGGGAATATAAGCAGGTGTCTCTTCTGTTTGGGTTTCTCCTTCCTGGGTCTCCAGGGGATCGGTCTAAATAGCAGCTTTAGCTGCCTCTTGAATCATGCGATGACAAATTTGAATTTCCTCTTCAGTGTCTATTTGAACATCAGTATCCACAGTAGGGTGGTCCGTTTGGGTCTCCCGTGAGAAAACACAGGGTCCTCAGTTTGCATTTCAGTGTATTCTACAAGGCATGGCTCTGTCTAAGATTCCTTTAAACATGTCAAAAGATCCTCTGTTTGGGTTCTAGCATCCTTTCCAAAACAATGTTCTGTCTGTGTGCTTGTGGTCTCTTTTTCTACTTTCAAATTATTGGCTCTAATAGCCTCTTTTAACCAATGCCTTAGCTACCCAATTATTCGCTTTTGTTTCCTATACTTCTTAAGAATTTTTCTGAGCCTGTCACTGTAGGACTTCTTTATTCTTGGACTTCCAACCGGTGGTGGGCTAACTGCATTATCCTCTGGTTCCTGTATAGGTGGTAATGTGTCAGCATTAGGGAGGGCTCCATCTGGAACTATATCTTCCAATGGAGATTCACCTTCTAGCTCCTCTTTATCATGGATTTCTATTTTAGGAGATCCCAATACAATGGTGTCTCTTGAAAAATTGTCACTCTCCAGGTTTTCTTCTGGGTAGGCCTCATCCTCAGGGGAATTAGAAAAAATAGTATTACCTGGTTGATTTTCATCTCCTAGGGTTTCATCTACAAGATTTTCTTTAGTTGGGAGGTCCACTCGACCGGTGTCTACTGTCTGATTTCCTTATCTAGTGACTTCTTCTTCATGTACCTTTGCTTCAAGGGGTTTTCCCATAAAAGGAATTGGTTCCCTCTGTTTTTCCATGGAATTAGTGAATGGCAAGGTTTTCTCATGACCAGGGCTATCAGCAAAGGTAGACTGGTTGGGGGTACAATTCTATTCTTCAACATTCCCAGATTGTTCTCTACCCTCTCCAAATATTCCCATGTTTTCCAATACCCTGGCCACTTCCTCCTCATAGTCTTGCAAAGGGGAATTTTGCGGACTTGTAGGTGGTGTGCGGGATGGTCTAGCCTCATCTTTTTGAATTGGGATACGTCGTTGGGATCTCACTCGCACAAAGTGCCTACGTTTTGTTGGGTTCATGGAAATGGACGAATTCTTTCTTTTCAGTGTCCTTCTCGTACATGGGGTTCTTGGCCCTTGTTACTTTGTCACTGTGTTTTCTGGAGGTGGAGCCAAAGTAGGATTTACAACATTGTCCCAGGTTAACTGCTACTAGGCCAGTCCGTTCATGATAATTAATTTAATCAATCCATGATGACTAATTAATTTGTATGGGTCCTTAGTTTTCCTAACTTGAAAGGCGACATCATGTAATAGGGAATTCAAATAAAACGACAAATTAACTGAAATTTTCTCTTTCAAAATGGCTAGAAGTTTCAGTTGGCAGAGCTTTACCACATTGTGTTGACCATCGCAGGTAATGTACCTTTGCACAATGACAACCAATTCTTGCCACGGTTGCCTTAACGCCAAAGGATGGATCCCTTTTCTTGATTGCACCAGTTGCTCGCCTCGATCCTGGAATACTTCAATCACATTATGTAGAAGGACATCATTTTCTGTCCATTTGGTTTCTTTAGCTAGAAGTCTAGTGACTTTGGCTATGATCACTTCAGAAACTATTATACTTCTGCCTCTGACTGTGGTGCTACGATTCTGCAAATTCTACAGAAATTCCAACGTCATCTCCTCATGAAATCCCTGCAACCTATTCAGATATTGCAGCCATCCTGTGCACTCCAGAATTGTACAAGCTTGATCTGATACCATAAGCATTAGTGGTTCATTCTGGATAGCTCTTCCTCCCATGGCTACTGTACCTGTAATTGGTTTGCTTGTATGAAATTGTTTTACACTTCCACAATTGAGAGCAACAGAGAACATTACAGCAATTAACAGAGAAATGATGATGTTTTGGGAATTAATATCATATTTAGTTAAGTCATTTGTCTTGTCAACCACACTTAATGCAAGATCATGAGTCTGCATGCCAGCCATAATGGTTTTTGTGCTTTTCCCAATCAGAAATACTTGCTAATTATTACACATTCATAATCATCATGCACTCCTTACCTAGAAGTTAATTCAAATTATTATCACACAATTATCCATAACTATCACACATGTCGTGCATACACAGGCCATCCCCCCTCTAACAAGAAAAGGGCATCGATGTCCTTTCAGCATGTGAAAAGAAAGTGAAAGAATTAACAATACATAAATGCCAACAACCAATCCCAAAAATAGTGTGATAATCGGTTAAGCAAGTAAAGCAATACATGTCATCAGATGTGAAATGGACGAAAAGAAATTAAAATAGATATTTTAATGCATTATGTCAAAATATTTTTATCGTAAGCAGTATTAATAGAAAATGCATAATCGGCGGTATATATTAATAATTGTCGTAAAATGATTGGAAAATTAGAATACAATGAATATATGACATAAGTTACCATGCAGATCGACTTGTAAGAGTGTTGTTCAAATGGAAAATTCCCTTTAAAAAGAAATCCATAGGTGATAAGAGCCTAGAGAACATTTGGCAGTATAAGATGATACTTTAATACCACGAGCATAGTCGTTGCTGCCAGCAAGCGTTCATGGCCTCGACAGGGTTGCTTTTTAACCCCACAAATGAGCCAAAGTTCTCCTTTTAGCATGTAGATGGTTCTTCTTTTCTTGTCATAAAGAGACCACTATGCTGGCATGGTGACTAGATGACCATAGTGCCATTCACTAGGATATAACAAAGTGATTAGGCTAGCTCATGATGAGACCCCCCGCCCTTCTGATAGTTTTAAGCATAATGAAGGTCATTACCTTGGTTTGGTAGCCAAATTTGAATGTCACTCACTAGATCCTTATGATCATAGTAGGTTGGCTCGAGGTGAGACCCTCTATCCTCTTTAAGACAATGTTTGATACATTTTCACATCTCATTGTGTCCATTTTTTCTATTGAAATTTTCATTTGTTAAAAAGAGGGAGGCTCATTTGCTCCTTAAGAGTCGGGGATGGTGTAAGAAGTAAGAAGATTCCAATTAAAGTTTATACTCTTATCCTCATATCATCATGTCAATGAGATTTATCTATTTTAAAGTGTAAACATAAGCCATCACGGTTTGAAAATAATGAATCATTTTATGATGTGCCCAAAGAAGAGATGTTTAGTCAGTCATTATAAAGATACACCGTATCAGCTTTTGAATAAAGATAACCATCAAAAGGATTCATAGGTCATAATGGTATTGTCATTACTGCTTTTCTTATATCAAGCACACATCCATTCAAATGGTGTTTATTCACAATACAAAGGGGAAAAAAGAATAAGATGGCATAATTACTATTAAAAAAATTCATGATTTATCCTATTAAAAAGACAAAAAGTGTTGTTCAATGGATTGAACAGTAATTTTCCAATCAATTAAACAACAAAAATTAAAATAAAAGAAGAAGAAGAAAAAAAAACATGCAAAATTTTTGTTCAATCGATTGAACAACAATCGTTCAATCGTTTGAACAACAAAAATTACAATCGTAAAAGTGTTGTTCAATCAATTGAACAACAATCATACAATCATTTGAATAGCAAAAATTGCAAACAAAAGTGTGTTCAATCAATTAAACAACAATTGTTCAATCGTTTGAACAGCAAAAATGCAAACATAAAAGTGATGTTCAACTGATTGAACAGAAATCATTCAATCATTTGAACAACAAAAAAAATTACAATCGTAAAGGTGTTGTTCAATCATTTGGACAACAATCGTTCAATCGTTTGAATAGAAAACAATACAGACATAAAAGTGTTGTTCAATCGACTGAACAACAATCGTTCAATCGTTTGAAGAGCAAAATAAAAATTGCAAAAGTTTTGTTCAATCGATTGAATAGCAATTGTTCAATCATTTGAACAAAAAAACAAAAACCGTAAAGGTGTTGTTAAATCGATTGAAAAAAAATTGTTCAATTGTTTGAACAACAAAAGAAATAAAAACGCAAAAGTGTTGTTTAATCAATTGAACAAAAATCGTTCAATCGTTTGAACATCAAAAGAAATAAAAACGCAAAAGTGTTAACAATCGTTCAACCATTTGAACAGCAAAAGAAATAAAAACGCAAATGTGTTGTTCAATCGATTGAATAACAATCGTTCAATCGTTTGAACAGCAAAAGAAAAAAATGCGAAAGTGTTGTTCAATCGATTGAACAAAAATCGTTCAATCGATTGAACAAAAATCGTTCAATCGATTGAACAAAAATCGTTCAATCGATTGAATAACACTTATCAAACACACAAAGCAATAAAAATTCTCATATTTACATAGTAATGCCTATTCTTAATTGCAATCAATCAAAAAGAGTATATACATTATTTACAATTTATAAAGAAATCTCAATTTTTTGAAAGAAAAGCTGCTAGGTCATCACTCCCTGCAGCTAAGATTTGCATGGAGGGGTCCTCACGTACCTGCTCGCAAAAAGACTCCTTGGTGAGTGGTTTGTGATAGAGGCGTACTCGGTGCCCATTCACCTTAAAAGAATGGCCAGATCCGTCAATGGTAGTCAAGGTAAGAGTACCATTGCTATGCACTTCTTGAATCTCATAAGGGCTGAGCCATCTTGTTTGCAACTTTCCCAGGAAATCTTGGAATCTGGAGTCGTAAAGCAGTGCCCAATCCCCTTTTTGAAACATTTTCTTCTTGATAAGGCTATCATGCCATTTTTCCCTTTGTTGCTGAATAATTGCAGTCTATTGCAAAGAAAGCAGTCGAGCCTTGTCTAGTTCATTAATCTACTGGAGTCGCTTGGTATGGGCTTCTATTAGATCCATCCCCACTTCTTGGGCCTTCCTTAGAGTCTTTATTTCGAATTCGATCAGAAAAATAGGTTCTTTGCTGAACACAAGCTGGTAGGAAGAGTATCCAGTAGTATTCCTCCAATTGATGTGATAGACCCACAAGGCCTCTAGCAGTCTAGCAGCCCAATCTCGCTGGTGTGTTGAGACTGTCTCGGTCAAAATCGCTTCAATGACCTTATTGGTGCTTTCGACCTACCTGTTCGCCTATGGGTGATAAAGGGAAGTGATCCTATGCATAACATTATGATTTCTAAGAGTGGCAGTAATCTTATGTCCTACGAATTTCCCTCCCCCATCTGTGATCACTTCTTGTGGTAACCCATATTGAAGAAATAGTCCAAAAAGGAAGTTTATCATAGCTTCCTCTGTGGCTCTTGGTAAATCTATTGTTTCCACCCATTTCGTCACATAATCCATGGCAACTAGTATGTAGGTCTTCTGATTGGGTGGTAAATGGAATGGGTCAATGAAGTCTAGTTCCCATATCTCAAAGGGTTCTATGAATAGTTGGGGTTGCAGAGGCATTGCATTAGATTGGCCAGGCTTACCCATCCTTTGACAGTTATCGCAAGCCTTGGCATATTTCTTAGCATCCTTAAAAATAGTGGGCCAATAATAGGCCATATATAATACCTTATGCCCTATCCTTCGATCTGCAAAATGTCCCTCGCAAGGCTCATCATGGCAAGCCTTCAAGATGTCATCAATCTCATCCTCGCGGATGCATATGCATATATGCATGTCAGCCCCTGTGTGAAAAAGATATTCGGCTATCCAAGAGAATTGGGCACTGCGCTGAATGATTAGCTTCCTTTCTCTTGGCATCAAATGCCTTGGTAGCTTCCCGATTGCCAAATAATTTGCCATATCTGTGTACCATGGCATCTTGATTGCCACAGAAAATAGATGTTCATTTGAAAATTGGTCGTCTACCACCAATCAATCATTCACCTTCGGGATTCATGATAGAAAGTCAACAACTGCATTTTCCTTCCCTGAACGATCCGTGATAGTAATATCAAACTCCAGAAAAAGTAATAACCACTGTGTTGCTCGACCATTTGTGATGGATTTATTAGCTAGATACCAAATGGTAGAGTGATCAGTGTATAGAAAGACTTGGTAGGCAATTATATAGTGTCTATATTTGTTTATTACATAGATAACAACTAAGAATTCTTTTTCTGTCACTGTATAATTAAGTTCCGCAGGAGTGAATTTTTGCTAATATAATATATAGCATAAGGTTTCTTGTCCTCCTCTTGGCCAAGGATAGTGCCTATAGCTACATTTGATGCGTCCATGGATATGTGAAAAGGAAACTCCCGGTTTGGTCCACATAATACTGGTGTTGTTGAGACCAGTTTCTTTCAACCTGTAAAAGGTGTGTCACATTTGTCAGACCAATTGAAATCAACATTCCTAGTTAAATCATATAGAGCTACAATAATTTGTGAAAATATTTTAATAAACCTACGATAATAGCCTGCATATCATAAATTTTTGTTGGATCTACCTGTATTCCTGCTGCAAAGATATAATGTCCCAAGATTACGCCCTCAGTCATTATCATGTGACACTTGAAATTTCTCGAACATAACCTGGTAGAAATGCATCGTTCTAAGAATTTTTTAAATGTTTGCAATGCTTGGTCAAAGTCATCCCCATATGGGGTAAAGTCATCCATATACACCTCATGTCCTTCATTTATAAAATGAGAAGAGATGTTGAGTATAGCTCTCTTGAATGTAGCTAGGGAATTACACAAGCCAAATGGTAATACTTTGTATGCAAATACACCCCAGGGATAGGTGAAGGTTGTTTTGTCCTGGTCTTCTGGGGCAATCTAAATCTGATTGTAGCCACTAAAACTGTCTAAAAAGGAAAAGAACTGCTTCCCTACCAAAGTATCAAGGACCTAGTCAACGAATGGGAGGGGGGATTCATCTTTATGTGTCGCCTTGTTCAACCCCCATTAGACTACACGGATACACCACTTCCCATTTTTCTTAGGGATGACCACCAATGGAGAGACCCACTTACTGTTCGAGATAGGATAAATGAAGTTTACATCCAGCATATTTTGTAATTCTTCTCTCACAATGTCCTTGAGATGTGGATTCAATCTCCGTTGAGGTTGCCACATGGCTTGAGCATCCTTCTCATTATAAATGTGGTGTGTACATAGTTGTGGGTCTATTCCTTTCATATTAGGATAATCTCAGGCAAAATCCCCTTTATATTTCTGCAAGACCTGTATGATCTTTTGCTACTGATCACTATCCATCCTATCATTAATATTTAGAATTTTACATGGTTCGATCTCAACTAATTTGATGTTATGAACAACAGTCTTCTGAATATGTTGGTCGTCAGTATCCTTTAGAGGATCCTCCATGGATTCATTAGCAAGGATGGCTTTCAACATTTGACACTTTACATTGCTCACATTAGCTGGATGATTTATAAAATTATTGATAACGTCATCTTTAGTCTGATATTTAAATTTCAGTGCCTCTGCTATTGTGAGTGGTGAACAGATACTTTCCTCCAGGTACGTTGGTGGTTGTTTACATATTTTTACAATGGGCAGACTTGTATTGACAGGAGGATATAACACAAGATTTTTATAGCATCCCCCTTTGCAATAGTCATGATGCCTTATCGATAGCCAATATAAGCATCAGTTGTCGCCAACCAAGGTCAACCCAGAATTAGAGGGTGCCCATCCAATCAACTCTTTGGGTTTATAACAAGAAAATCTACTGATATTCCCACAAATCAATAGAAACTGTAATATCCTATAAGGTTCCTTCTGGCCTTACTACTGAACGATCAGCAAGTTCTAATAAAGTCGTGGTTGGTTCCAGGGATGTAAGACCAAGTGCTTAATAGGTTTCTATTGTTAAAATATTAATGCCTACACCCAGATCAACTAGAGTATTGGGAAAAGAGTGGCCATACATCTGAACTGTCACTATGGGATTTCTAGGATCTTCATACTTTATTGGAGTTTCCCCTCCCAAGAGTAAATCAGATAAGGTCCCTACAACGTGAATGGTGGGTGACTTTTTTGCTTTCCTCGTAGGTTTCTTTACACATAGCTCTTTGATTATTCTAGAATAGATGGGTATGTCTTGAATGGCCTGGAGGAGAGGAATTTTAATACAAATATTTTTTAGTTCCCATACAAGATCGAAATCTAGATAAACAGTCGGTTTAGGTATCGTTAACCCTTTGGCGAATGGGGGAGAAGTGACTATAAGTTTTTAAGGGTCTTCATATTTATCTATCTCTTCTCCTTGTTTTAGTTCGGTATTAATTACAAGTGGTGGTATATGTAGAGGCGGGGTTTCAATTTTGATTGAAGGTTGGTCCCTGTTTTCCTTAGGGGTGATGATATGTCCTGACCTAAATTTGAGTTCATTACATTCTTTTTGCTCAATCTCATAATATGAGATTTCAATAATATGCACCAACTGGACTGGTATGTTATTAGGATTCGGATTCGGCTAAGCTGGAAACTGAGGGCGCAGAAGAGGTTGGGGATTTTGTTGTAATACATATAGAGCTGATAATGCATGTTGAGGCTGAGGACCTGTCCCCATAGGTGCATTAGATATCCCCAGAGGTCACTGCCAATTTGTAGACCAATTTGAATTTTGAGAGTTAGAGGCAGGCCACTAGGATTGATAGGGATTGCTTGCCAAACAGGAGTAAAAGGAGAATTTGGCCAGCCATTACCCAGAAAAGATTTCATTGGACAGGATGTCATAGGGAATGGATGGGTTTTCCAATATGGGTAAGGTGATTGGCCTTACCATGCTACCCCAAGGTTCTGTTGCTGATTAAACTTTGAAGAAGGAAAGAACTGGGATGCATCTTGGGACATACCTCTAGGTTTAGCCTGCCATTATCGACGTTAGTTCATCAGATATACTGGCTCTGTTTCTTCTTCTGCTTCCTTGAATGCTTCTTTCAACCTTGGTAATGATGGACATTGTTCATTGGCATGCTCTTTAGTATAGATAGTGCATGTCTGCACCATGTCTAATGGGCATTCCCATTGGTTGTGCTTCTTTCGACAACATGGACAGAAGATGGCCAAGTTTTGTTCTATTAAGGCTTGTTTTTGTTTAGCCTGTAGGATGTCCAGTTGCATTGTGAGAGTTCCCGGGATGTCCGTCTTGAAATCTTCCAGGAGGTTATTGATTTCCATCCGTGTTACACCTCCACTGTGTGGTTTGCTTCCCTTGATCATGGGATCTTGGCTTCCTGCTCCTATATGTGTGCTTCCTCATGAACACCTAATACACAAGCGAATGATTTCATCATAATCTTCCTAAGAAATATCTCCTTTGCCCATTAAATTTAGAGTTTCTAACCATTCCTCTTTCATTCATTGAAATAAGATAGCTCTTAGGACTTCTTTCAGTAAGGCGGTGTGTGGAGACCTCTGTAAATTATAATTAAACCATTCTACATATTCTTCTAGTGTTTCATTATCTTTTGCAGTCATCTTAAAAATTTCATCTTTTAGCTCCCTAGTCTTACAAAAGTCTTGGTATCTTGTGAGGAAGGAGGTTTTCATATCGTCCCAAGAATTAATAGTTCGCCCACCCAAACCCATGAACCATCTTAAGGCTTCCCCTTTCAGGGTAGAAGGGAACAACTTTAGCTTTTGGGGGTCAGTGGTGTAGTCATACCCTCTACAGAGGACATCAAACTCAAACAGGAAAGCATTAGGATCCTCTGTGATCATCCCATGGAAAGTTGGGATGCTCTACAGAGGAATAGCCTTCATGGGGGCATTGGTAACTTGATCGGCTATGGGAGACTCTAATGTCAAGGTTTGACCATGAGGTGGCTTGTTTGCCATTTGGTCAAAGATGTGCCAATAAACTTTAGGGATTTCAGGGGGTTACTTTTGAGTAAGCGGAGGATTAGCAACCCGAGCTGGATTTGCAGCACTGCCTAGATCTGGGATCACAGGAGACCCCTGTTCAGACAGTTGTGGTTCTGCCTTAGCAGTCCCACTGGTTTCTCCTTCTCCTTCTCTTAAGTTACAAGATTTTCCCTCTTGTAGAGGATCAGAATGTAAACTTATTGTAGCTTGAAGACTCTGTTCAGATCCTCCAACTTGGCTTTGAATCTCAGCATAAGCTACAGATAGTGAACCTGCTGCTTGAGGGATTACAGTAGAACATTTTCCAGATATTGCCTGGAATCCTACTGATGCTTGAGACTCTGCTTTTCTTATGATTTCGTCTATAAAGGTCATTTTCCCAGGGTTCACTGATCCTTTAGGTATTGCGGATTTAGGTGGGGGGTTCTTCTCTTTTTCTATCTTTCTATTCCTAGTCATTCATAAAAACCAATTCCTATTTAACCTCTAAGATTTTGTTGAAAAGTGGGCTGGTAAGCAAGCACTTTACTTGCTAGGTACGTAGGTTCTTACCTTCCATTTTTAAAACCCAATTCTTTCACAGCAAGATAAAAAGGAAATCACTTGAAACACTCTCCCCGGCAACGAAACCAAAATGTTGGTGCACTAAGATTTCTTTTCACAGGAAGCCTTAATTCCTACATTAATTGTCAACCCAAGGTAAGTATTTTTATCTCAAGAGTGTCAGCACAATCTATGCAGTGAATTCAGAGGTTATATAATGGTAAATCATTGCAATCACTAATAACTATCTCTTCAACTCAATTCACATAATTTTTAAATAAATAAATAAGGAAGAAATAACTTGAAAAGAACTCTTAACACACTCTACAATTTTGTCTAACTTATTCCGAAATCAAATGAATCTGAATGCGAATGCAAAGAATCACACTTGACAACCTTCAAATAGAATTAAGACTAATTCACTCGATCAAGAAAGAGAATTGTAACAACTAAACAACAATGATAATCTATAGCAAATCATAATTGAACAACAAATCCTAATTTGAATGACAATCTCAATTGAACGACAATTCCTAATTGAACGACAACTGATAATTGAACAGCAAGAAAGAAAATAATGATAAATGATTTCTAAACAGCAATTGATCTATGTAAGCAAATTATGGAAATCAATTAATGATATCTCTAAGATCTACAATAACATAACTCGGAATGAACAACAATCTATTATTGAAACTAATATAACCAATCCAGTCAAAGCATTACTCAGGTATATCGTACGACTAAGTATGAATCTAAATGAATAGCAGTATGAATTGGAATCGTCAATCCTCACAATAAGCGAAATGATATTAACTAAACATTAACAATCAATAAAGACTCAATAGAAATATTATAACACAAGAAAGTAGTAGAACTTCTCTTGACCGGGCCCAGAGTCACCAAAAGTCTCCGGTAAGGAATACTCAAAATATAAGTAAAGATCAAACATAGTTTGTCTTCATTAATATAAGTAACAAGATTACATCATCACTGAGATAATAATATTATATGTCTCAAAAGGAATAAGTATAGATCACATAAGTCTGAACTCCTTTTCGTTTGCCTTTCGGCCTTATATATAGCATTAAAAGAGTAAACTAGATAAAATTGAATCCTTAGGATTAGGGGATCCTGAGGATTTCGCAATACATAATCTAATTTTGTCATGAAATAGTATTGATTTGCCTTGTCTCTCACTGCCTTCCCTGCCTTAGACGTTGTCTTTTCCTTTTACGGCTTGGTGTTGCTCTGTCGATTGAACGGTTATTGACCAATCCGCATCTTCTGCACACAAGGATAGTAAAAAGTTAGCTTCTTGTGATATATTTATCTAGTTTGTTACCGAGTGCTTTCATCCAACTTTAGTTATTATTTCCTTCGTTTCAATCCATAAACAGAGATAATCATATAAGGATGAATGTGAAATAGATCAATTACCAAGGAGAAAATATACCATTTTCTTGACCCAACAGGTTGTACCAACTAAATCCATCTAAGTAGGAGAAGAATATCTTCCCTGCAAGGCCATCTAGGAGTTGGTCAATGAAGGGAAAATGGGAGTGGTCCTTCTTTTTATCCTTGTTAAGATATTGTTAGTCAACATAGATCCTCCACTTCCCATTTTTCTTGGGGAATAAAATAATAGGGTACACCCACTGACTATCTGAAATGGGGTGTATGAACCCTGCATCTAGTAGCTTTTTTAATTCCTCTTTCACAATGTACTTAAGATTTTGTTTCATCCTCATCTAGGGTTGGTGCATAGGCTTGCATCCCTCTTTGATGTAGATATGACGAGTACAAACTAAGGCATGCACACCCCTCATCTCTTTATAGTCCCAAGAAAAAGCATCCAGGTGTTGCCTTAACACACAACATAATTGTTCTTCTTGCTCAGCTAAGAGAGAGGTGTTGATATTTAGAGTTATGGATGGGATAACCTCCACCACCTAGGCATGTTCCAGGCTAGAGTGAACAAAGCACAAATCATTCCAAGGATTACTCTCGGATTCCTTTATCAGTTCATCAACTAGCATGGAAGTGGAAGGTTTATTATATAAGACATGGTTGATAATGTCATCTTCATCAAGCTTCCTCTCCCTATAGAAGTGTCTAGTGTGCAGACTGGGTAGAGGGATGATAGATAAAATTCTTCATCTTCCTCATCCTCTAACCACGAGGGAAGGTCATGCTAAATAGAAGGTTGAGCAGGAGGATACAACACAAGTTATTTTGATAGATGCCCATTCTTGATGGTCATGGATCAGCAATGGCCAACCAAGATCTTTCTAGGATGAGAGGATAGTCGTTAAACTTGGTTTTTGGTTGGAGGACAAGGAAATAATTGGGGTACTCCTAGGATCGAATGGAGACCATTAAATCCTAAATAATCCCCTAAGGAGCTATTGTGGATATGTCTGCAAGTTGCAGTATTGTAGTGGTCTTCCTCAAGTCTCCTTAGAGTTTTAGCATGAGCATGGCTTCCCTGGTTATCACATTGATTGCAACCCCAAGGTCAATCAAGGTATTAGGGACCATAATGCCATCAATGTGCACATCTACTAATGGGTTACTAGGATCCAAGTAATTTAGGGAGATTACTCTCCCAACCATTAGATCAGACAATTGTCCAACAACATTGATAGTGGGGGTATCTCTTCTTCTTCTCCCAGGAATTTTCAAACACTCTTCCTTGATAAGCTTGTTGTAAATGGGGACATCTTTGATGGCCTGGAGAAGGGGTATTTTTGACACACAATTTCTTGAATTCTCCCAGAAGTTTATCCTCTTCTGGGGTGTGTTGTTTAGGTTGGACCAACCTTTCAAGGTAATGGGGTGCATTAGCTTGAGGGGCACGCTCTTCCTTCTCTTCTTTAATCGCTATAGGTGGAGAAGGTGGGTGATTATCTAGGAGTACCTTCCCAGACTGAAGGTTGATCTATTGGATTTCCACAACATAAGTAGGATAGGATGTTTTCCCACCATAAATCTATTGTGCATGCTTATTGTTCATGTTCATATTGGGTTGAGCAGGAATTTGAGGTTGCTTTGGGTATGGTGAGGGATATATGGTTGAGGTTGAGGTGGAGGCATTAAGGAAGGAGGTTGGGTTTTTATGGGCCTCTACAATTGTGAGGGCTTTCTCCATTGGGAATATTGAGGTGGATATGGATGGAAAGGAGGGTTAATAGGCTTAGTAGGATATTAAAGAGTATAAGGCCAAGGAGGAGGTGTTGGGCCATGATGAATGAGTGGAAGGGTACCAAGGCTGGAAACGTACATTGTGATTTGGATTATAATGAGGATAGTGTGCACCTTGCATTCCCTATTGATATGGCTGAGGGCCTTTAGGCCTCCTTTGGTTAATGAAGTAAAGTTTCTCTGAACCCCCTTATGCCCCTTGGTATACAACTTTCAGACCTAGAAGAGAAGTACATTTCTCTGTTGCATGGTTTTCTTGAGAGATGGAACATACTTCTACGACATTCAGTGGCCACTCATTACTAAGGTGTCTCTTAGTGTATCTAGGGTAGAAGATAGCTAGTGCCCTTTCTGCTTCCTCTTGCTTTCTTTTAATTTGTATAGTATCCATCTATAGAGTAAATGTATGTAACATAATCACTCTTAAAAACCTCCAACATGCTTCCTATCTCATGTTTGATGGCTGATGTAGAGGGAGATGAACTAACCAAGCCTTAGTTAGTCCTATCCTTTTTCCTAGCAGCCCTATAGTGATTCCTGAATACTGTTTTGATTTCATCATAAGGAAATTGGTAGATGTTGCATCCAGATAGTATGTTGAGGGTTTCCATTACATCCTCCCTGATCCATCAGAGAAGAAATAGCTTGAGTGACTCAGGGTCAAGGGTACAATTAGTGTCAGGCCAGGGTAACTCCACATTGAACAAGAGACAAAACTGATTGATATTATTCATTAGGTAACTCATGTTTATATACAAAAATAAAAAAGGATCAGTTCATCTTCTAGATGACTGTCCAGTTCACCCATCCGTTTCGGATTAGGTGTCAACATTCCCCCCCTTAATCTGAAGGGATGTTGGTGAGTCCAAGCATCGTTCTGAATCTTTCAAGCTTTTCTCTTCCAAGCGCTTTGGTGAAGATGTCTGCAATTTGCTCGTTTGTGGAACAATGACGGAGATGGATTTTTTTGGCCTCAACATGATGTCAGATCAGATGATATTTAGTATTGATGTGCTTAGTACGATCATGGAACTTTGGATTCTTGGCCAACTTTATTGCAGATGTGTTATCAATCATGAGTGGAGTAGATTGTATTTCTTTTACTTGCAAATCTTTAAGAATTTTCCTGAGCCACACAATTTCTTTCGTTGCTTCAGCTGCTGCCACGTATTCTGCTTCTGTTGTGGAATCTGCTGGTACTGATTGTTTGCGTGATCTCCAGGAGACAGCTCCTGATCCAAGACTCATAGCATATCCTGAAGTAGATACCCCAGTTTCTTTGTCTCCATCGAAGTCTGAATCAGAGTATCCAATCAAGTTGAAGTCATCCACCTGTGTATACTTGATTCCAAGGTCTTGAGTTCCCTTCAAGTACCTTAGAACTCTTTTTGCAGCAGACCAATGTCCCTCACAAGGCTTTTGCATAAACCTGGAGAGGATTCCAACAACAAATGAAATGTTTGGTCTGGTACTAGTGAGGTAGATGAGACTTCCTACAAGCTGTCTATACTTTGTTGCATCCTCAAACTCCTTTCCTTCAATAGTTGTGAGCTTCAAGTTTTGTTCCATTGGAGTAGAAAGGGGATTGCACTCTGTCATGCCAAATCTGTTTAACAAATCTCCAATGTATTTCTTTTGAGAAAGTAATATGGACTTTGGATGTTGGGTTACTTCAATGCCAAGATAGTAACGAACATAGCCCAAATCAGTCATTTCAAAAAAATTTCCTAATTCTTTCTTTATGGATGCAATATAGCTTTCATTGTTCCCTGTCATTAAAAGATCGTCTACATATACCACAAGATATACAACTGTTTTGCCAACTTTCTTGACAAATAAAGTTGCATCATCAAGATCAAAATGTTTGAAGTTGAGTTTCAGAAGATACTCAGTTAGTTTTTCATACCAGGCTCGTGGTGCTTGTTTGAGGCCATACAAGGACTTCACAAGTTTGCATACTTTGTGTTCATGTCCTTTCATAGCAAATCCTTCAGGCTGGGACATAAAAACATTCTCTTTTAGATCTCCATTCAAGAATGCAGCTTTTACATCCATTTGATGGACTTTCCAACCGTTCTGAGCAGCTAGTGCAAAGAGTGTCCGGATGGTGGCCCATTTTGCTGTGGGAGCAAAAGTTTCCTCATAATCGACCCCTTCCTTCTGTGCAAAACCTTTTGCCACAAGCCTAGCTTTGTGCTTGTCAAGTGAGCCATCACCTTTGTACTTGTTCTTGTAGACCCACTTGCAGCCAATAGGTTTGGTTCCAAATGGAGGATCAACCAGCTTCCAAGTGCCATTCTTTATGAGGGCATCATACTCCTTCTGCATCGCTTCTTTCCATTCATCATGAGAAGCAGCTTCTTTGAAGGAAGTTGGTTCAAAATCTGTAGACAAGTTCAATTCACAATCATAAGTAACATCCATATCAACAGGTGAATTAGAGTTATCTACATCACCTCCATCTTGTCGGTTTGTATTTCTGGTTCCTGTTTTTCCAATTTCATCAGGATGAACACTTTCAAGTGTCTTTGTCAACCACTTTGGGGGACCTTTCTCAGATGGTCCAGGCTGTTCTGTTGATTGAGTTGGGACTGAATCAAGATTAAGTCTCCCAATTCTATCAATTACATCACTTAAAGCATCATCCGTTGTTGGAGTGTCATGCAGGGGAGATTGTTCTTCAGAAGAAGATTCCACATGTTGATCTAGTATAGGAATCCCCCCTTCAAGATGTGGAATCTGATTATCAAACTCTTGAAATGATTTCGGTTTTGTGAATCTATCCAAGCGATCAAGTTGCCGCTCAACAACACTGTCAGATTTGGATGATTCAAGAAAAATGACATCTCTAGATAAAACAAACTTTTTATTTACTTCATCATAGAGGCGGTATGCTTTAGATTTGTTTGAATACCCCAGGAAGATACACTTACGACTTCTAGCACCAAGTTTGTTTCTATGTACCTTTGGTATTAAAGCATAACAGGTGGAACCAAAAATCCTGAGATGTTTTACCGAAGGAACATGTCCATACCACAATTCATAAGGAGTCTCGTTTCTTATAGCACTAGATGGACATCTATTCTTTATATATGTAGCACATAGAACAGCATCAGCCCAAAACATTGTCTTTACATTTTTGAAGAAAAGCATGGATCGTACCATATTCAAAATTGTTATGTTCATTCTTTCAGCTACACCATTCTGTTGAGGATTATAAGGCACAATTGTTTGATGTTTAATCCCATGTTGGCGAAGATAGTGTTCAAATTCATTTGATGTATATTCTTTTCCATTATCAGTGCGAATAGACCCAATATGAGATTGTGCATCATTTTCAATCCATTTATGAAAATTCTTGAATGTTTGAAAAGCATCAGATTTGTTCTTCAATAAGTAAACCCAACACATTCTGGTGTAATCATCAATAAATGTCATGATATATTTATTTCCATTTGTAGAAGGAACAGGCATTGGACCACATAAATCTGAATGAATAAGTTTAAGCTTCCTATGTGCTCTTGAATGTGAATCATGAAAGGACTGTTTGCTATGCTTTCCTAGAATGCAAGCATCACATTGTTTATGTTTTCTAGGAATTGTAGGCAAACCAGCAACACCATTTTTCTTCAACAAGTGGAGGCTATCATAGTTTAAATGTCCAAATCTAGCATGCCATAATAAACTTGATGGAAGTGTACCTTCATCATGATGAGAAATATATGAAAAATGTTGTGCATGAGCAGAGGTTCCTTGCAGTTTAAGAAGTCTTTCTTCTTCTATACCCCTCATGACAAGTGAGTGGTCAGATGCCTTTCTTACCTCAAGCTTGCCATCAAACATGTGAATGGAGTGACCTTGCTGGCGGATGTGGACCAGGGACAGCAAGTTTCTTTTGAGCTGTGGGAGATATAGAACATGATCCAGAAGAAAATCTGGAAGACCAGGCAGTTTAAGCCTGATTGTGCCAAGCCCTGATGGCTTGATTTTTGACTGATCTGCAAAGTATACTGCTCCATCAACATTGTCAGTGAAATCTTCAAAAAATTCTTTCCTATGAGTCATATGATAGGTTGCTCCTGAATCAAGCAACCAGTCATTTTTCGAAGAAGCAATTGAAGCATCAAACAAGTCTTCATTTACTCCAATGTTACATTGTGCCTCAATATAGTGAGCGGATTCAGGTGCTTTACCTTTGTCTGTGTCATCAGTTTTACCTTTCTGCTGATTTCTTCTCTGCTCAACTTTGTCCCATGGTAGCTTGCATGTAGAAGCATCATGTGATCCATTTCGTTTGCAGCGAATGCAATGCAGATCTGCCTTTTCTGCTTGAGAATGTCTGCCCCCCCTGCCTCTGAAGTATCTTCCTCTTCCTCTTCATCCACCTCTTCCTCTTGTAGAATCTTGAGCAGGATGATTTTCTTTATGAGCAAGGCAAACAGTCTCTTCAGAAGATTCAGGGACTGTTTTCTTTCCAAAGGCTTTCTCTCTTTCAGCAAACTTTTTCACAAGAGACTCAAAGGTTATGTCTTTAAGATTTCCATTTTCTTGTAAAGACTCAAGATAATTAGAGTAGGTAGGATAGAGTGCTTTGAGAAAGGCAATAAGAGAGATATCCAGCTCAACCTTAGTGGATTTAATATCATGCATTATAGACTTTATTTCAGATGCAAGAGCAAGGGGGTCATTATTTTTCAGTTCAAGAGTGAAGAGTTTAATCATGAGCTGAACAACTTTAAGTGCAGAATGTGAATCATAAAGTTCTTTCAGATTTTGTAAAGCTTCAAAGGCAGTGGAATAGGATGAAATATGACGACTTACTTCTTCATTTACAGATGCTACGATCAATGCATAGGATTTGTTGTTCTTGTTTTCCCAGATGACAAGTTCTTTATCTGATGTAGGCTGCACAGGGTCTTTGTCTTCTTCTCCGACACACACTCCTTTCCACAGCTCATTGTAGATGAGGGTGTGTTTTACCATCCGAGACCATTCAGAATAGTTCTCCTTGCCAGTGAGAACTATTCCGACCATAGAGATGATTGAATGCATTCTGTAAAAACTTCTGCTTGATAAAAAAATTCTACAAATCCCTCTAATGTGTGACAGAAGGCATCAGAATTTCATTGAAATATTATAGCACTTTGTGCTTCAATACAGCATAAAAACAAACTGTGCAATTGTTCTGACTGATATGACTTTGAATGCTTTTGAAACTGCTTATATAACCCCTTTGAAAAACTGCTTACAATACAAAAACTGCCATCATAAATACATATCAACGGCACACATTATACTGCCATTAAAATCATTTCTCTTGTCATTCTCAAACTTTTTGAGATGAATCAGGTTTAAAGTCATATACATAAACAAACTGCACAATTCATTTGGTTATATGCATAGTCAAACTGCGCAAATCATTTACCATAATCAAACAGAGGTGCAAAAGGCTCTCATTTCCAAACACAATTTCAATTAAAATTTGGAAGTGTGATCCCGATGGCTTCGGCAGCTTGTAAAGGAATTTTCTGAGTCCCAATAACTTCATAAAACAACATATCACAAGCATACCATGTCATTCAAGCACAAGCAGCAGTTCAAATGGAACGCATCAGAGGAACGCATCAACGCTTCAACACTTGAATATACTTTCTGTCGTAGGAACGCATCAGAGGAACGAGGTCTTCAAAACGATTGCAAGAGCTCGGCTTCGTATGAGCAACGTCCAACGACCAAATCAGGGGAGTCCACAAATATTTCCCATCGAATATTTCCCGTCGCCCAAAAAACCAGTTTGATTCAGCATATACCAATTAAAATTGGGAGCGGATACCACCAATGTATGAGGGGACCGGTGCTGGAGCAGCGTATAACAATTAAAATTGGGAGCGGATACCACCAATGTATGAGGGGACCGGTGCTGGAGTGTATATGGGAGAGTAGCGTATAACCAGAAGCAACTGAGAAAAGAAAATGGTAAACCACGTATCACAGATTTGGTTGGGCAGCTAAATAACAAGAGAAGTCGGATATGCCATCATAAACAGTGGTCCAAAAGAAGATGCTACTCGAATTGGTTCAGCTGGTGTTGTTCGACGTCAAGCAGTTTATATATCTCCTTTGAGACGTGTAAATCAAGCAATCTTTCTGCTCACCACTGGTGCGCAAGACAGTGCATTCCGAAATATAAAAACGATAGCTGAGTGCCTTGCAGATGAGCTTATCAATGGTGCAAAGGGGTCTTCAAACAGTTATGCAATCAGAAAACAAAGAAGGAATAAGGGTCGTATCGTTATCCACAGAGGCGTGAACCCAGTTCTCCAGGAAGGAACCCTCATTCAGAGTGGCGAGAGGAAAAAAAAATTATTTGTCACAACAGTGCAAGGAAACCGAAGGTCACATTCAACAGCGTATTCCATGCTCACTGCACAATGTCAGGCATAACCGATACATTCAGGTATGCGCAGAGAGGGGCAAACGTTTATAAAAAAACAATGCGCAGTCTCTGGCAGTCAGAGAGCGCAGGGCATTCAATAAAAATCAGAAACGTATTGCAGTCAGGGAATCGCTCAGGATGATGCAGCGCTCAGCAGGAGTTACACTATTTTGGGACCTGTGCTCTGATACCATGTCAGGCCAGGGTAACTCCACATTGAACAAGAGACAAAACTGATTGATATTATTCATTAGGTAACTCATGTTTATATACAAAAATAAAAACGGATCAGTTCATCTTCTAGATGACTGTCCAGTTCACCCATCCGTTTCGGATTAGGTGTCAACAATTAACCCTCCTATAATTGACTTCGAATCTTTCCTCATATTCCTTTAAGGATTCATTTAGTCCGAGGGTCATCCTAAATATTTGCTCCTTTATTTATTTGTACCTATCGTAATTCTTGTACTTGTCATTGAAGTATTGTTGCATTTGGGCCCAACTAGTGATGCTTCCTCCAGGTAAACTCATAAACCAGTGCAAGGCTACATCTTTGAGGGTATATGTAAATAACTTCAACTTTTGTTCATCATAGGCATAGTCACAGGTCTGACAGACAACAAAAAATTCAAAAATGAAGGTGCCAGGGTCCTCAGAGGTTAGACCATGGAAATGTGGAAGGGAAATAGGCTTTATCTTCTTAATTCTGGCCTCCCCATTGGTTTCTTTGATAGGGGAAAGCTCATTTTATCTATTTTCAGCTATGGTTTGGGTAAGTGAGATAGGTTTTTCTTCCCCTATGGGTTCCCAAAAAATTCAGGTTGCTCACCTATAGGGTCTTCTAATTCCCCTGTAGTCAAAGAGGGAAGTTCATGATCACCAAAGAAGAATGAAGGTCTGCTACTTGAAGGGGTGGGGTTTTTTCGTAAGAATTTCCCTTGACTATCCCTACTCCTATGAGGCATGAAAGAACTAGCTCTGTTTTTTTTTTCTCTCTTTGTTTTTCGAAGCTTTCAAATCAATAAGGTTGATGCAAAAAATGAAGAAGAAAAACAATTAACTCCTAAGTAGAGACAATGCCTACTTGGACACCTCCCTAGCAACGGTGTCAAAAAGTTATGATCTCTAGTATTTCATCAAGGAAGTTACAACATCGAAGACTCTCAACTTTAATTATCAACTTGAGGTTAGTACAAACTTAGAGGTGACAATTATATATGCACAGTAGGTTAAGTTCTACTCATGTTACCCTTAGTCATTAGATCAGATCAAGGTATTCAAAGACCACTCCTTCAACTAACTACAAAGAGAATTTCCTATGAAAGCATATCATGATTGCAAGCAACTACAAAAATGAAAATGGCGTTCATTAAATGTAAAGGATAGTTGTAACTACATGAAAGGAATAGACTAGTCTAGTTGCAAAAGTAAACCATGCTACTCTACTTGCACACCAATCAAATTAATATTCTACTTGCATGAATCATTTATCTAATTGCAACTTGCTTGAAAAGGAGGAATTCAATCTTCAACACAACTATGGAATTCAAAAATACTAAGTCTAATTCTACTTGTTTTTTTATTATAGTGAGGAAAAGATAGGGTTGAATTGGTCTTTGAGTCTCCCTAATCATGAAATTAAAGTCTAGGGGACATTATTTAACTTCAAAATGCAAGATTCAAGGTCTAGAGGAAATCGAGTTGGATTTAGGGAGTTCTACAGGACTTGCTATAGGAAGTGCTACAAGAGGCTTTGTTTTGCTACAGGAGTGGGTCTGAGAGATTTCTAAGGGAAACGATGGCGTATTTAAGGTGGAGTGAGGTAGATGAAGGTGAATGAAGGGTGTGGGATCCCTTTCTCCAAACCTAGTACCCCTCTGAGGCCTATCTTGCACAAATGTTCATGCCCATGGTGTCCTTCATTGGCCCTATAAGGGTGACCTTGGTGATAGAGTTCGAGAGAAGTATGAGGTCTCCAGGAGGAATGTGGAATGACCTAAGTGGATGTGGATGAGTGTGCCAACCCCTACAAGTCGACAATAATCCCTGCAAACTAATCAAGTACAAGCATTGAATAATACACATTGTAGAAAAATGAATCAAAGTGGAAAGAATGAGTTGAATTTTATTTATTTAATATGTACTCTAGCCTGCAACATATACCTACTCTATTTTCCAAATAAATGCTACTAACTTGTAATTTGCAGAAACCAAGCATGTAGAAGAGTTACAATGCAAAAATTAACAATTTCCAAGAAATCATAAACACATGGTTTTGGCTTGTAGTTGTAGATCCTCCAACCACACTTCCCATAAGAGAGCCAGTGGTCAAATCTAGAACTAAAATTTTTGTAATATAATCCCTACTTAAAAAAGGAAAGAAACACACTGACTTGAACAAGAACAAGGAAATAATACATGAGAGGGACTAAAGCCTCCCGATTGTGCCTAAACCGAAGGGTTTCAGCCCTCCAAAGTTAACTTAGATGTAGGCCAACTATAAGCCTTTCATTGACAAAAAACAAGAGTGGAATATATCACATGAAAGATGACTATAACAATATCAAGCACTAGGATCTCATTAGCTACCCCTATCTCAAACAAAAGTTCAAATCCTAATGAGACTTTATGCTTGTTTATTTATACAAAAAGTATATGAGGGGAAACTCCCTTGAAAGGAGGATTGCTTCCCTCCAAAATATTGAAATTGGTGGATCTAGTTCTCTTGGATCTCCACATGCACTTGATTTCCTCGGCCATTAGTGAATTTGAGTTGTTGGTGAGGAATATTTTATCTCAAGCTGAGTTGGAGAGTTAATGTGGTGGACAAGCCTCCTACATTATCTCTATATATCTCCAACAAGCCCCTACATAGTAAATATCTCAAAAAATGCTTCCTTTTCCTGCATATTAATCACATTAGGCCATGAAATATGACAAGCACCCTTTAGTCTTACTACTAAGCATATTGTGGCTAAAAATTAAAATTAATGTGAGAAAAGGAGAGTTTTAAGGGTTGGAGGATAGCACAGTGGGCCTCAAAATATACCTATTGATGGGACCCATCACTAACACTTTGAATTGAATCATAGATCAAACTTATAGGAACAAACATTCGTGATACAAACATACATTAACCCTCAATCCAACTTTTGACTTTGATTTGTGCAAGCACAATACTAAATATGAAATTAGTAACAATAATAAGCCCTACAAAGTTCCAATTCATAACATCATATATAAACACATATTTCATTAAAATTGGAAAAATTCTATTACAAGAACTTCAACAACAAACACATTTCATTAAATTTTGAATTATTCAGTGGATCTAGAATTTAGAACTTTAACTAGATTAAGTTTGAAAATCGGTTAGTTCACTACTTTGAATGTATCTATTCACCATTTTTTGCCATTAAATTATCATGATAAATCATATTAAAAAAAATCTATAAATTTCGAGAAGCAAATCATTTAATTTTGAATCTTGGACTCCTTACATTATTTATTCTAATATTATTTATGGTTCCTATTAAAAAGTTGATTAATATTATTTGATGATAAGAATATTATATATATTAGTATTATTAACCAATTTAATTATAATTTTATATAGTAAATATTGCACTGCCTGTGTTGAGTTACTATTCTAGTAGAAGGTTAGCACAATTTTAAAGTGTCCATAAAATTTATTTAATGATAGAATTATACTAGTATGTATGTTACCATAACAATTTTAATTTCAAGTACTATTAGTAATTTTGTTTGCATTGAGTATCATATTTTATTATATAATTTAGGAGGTTGATAACATTTTATAATCGACAAAAGAAAAATATTATATAAGACTCATATTATGTTTAAATTTATTCTTTTAACAATCAAAACTAACACAAGAACTTCATCAATATTAATTATTTTGTAAACTAGCATAGATCCATCTTATATCCAGATCTACCAAGCACCAAGAGGGATCAATTTTGGAGTTAATATGGATCTAAGTTGGTACTCTTACATTCCATAATGGATTGCTGAAGCCTTTAAACAAGCTTCATCATAACAAATACCATGGTAAAATACCATGGGCTTGTAAACCACCATTGGTAAACCCATCAAATGACTATTTCAAACTTATCATATCTTGACTTGAACATTTAATGGAGGCCTCCCCATATCCTAGTAAAATTTGACATTTGTAGGTGTAAATCTTTACGCGGGGTTGTGCCATACAAGGTTGCATAGCGCCTCTCAATGTAATCATCATATTAAGTTAAGGTAAGATAAGAAAAAAATAATTTTAGTAATTTCAAACCAATTAGTGACCATGAATAAGTCAAGCATGAGACTTTCAGGCATAAAAATATCGATACATAGTAGGGGTGTGAAAGCAATTCTTAATAGGAATCAATTAAATCATATTAGTATGTCTAACATCAAAGCAAGATATTATAGTTGTGGATAATAGACTAGATTCCTTGAAGTCTATTTTTTGTGCCTAATGACTCTCACCCCCAAGTTTCCCACAACCTAAGGAGGAGTTGTTGATCAAAATATGATGGTGTTGTGAGGATTCCAATATAAGACTTGGCAAGGAGTGCCTCCCTTGCAAATTTTACATTGAAACTAGTCTACTAGAAAGTTACTAAGTAAAATATTATTGTATGCTAAATTTTCCATGTCCCCTTAGTGCCTTTGGAAAGCACCAAGAGGAGGTTCATACTACTTAGACCACTTAGAAATAATTATCAAATAATTATAATTTGTTTAAATACCATTTAGGATTCATTATCAATTAATTGTAATTTGTAAAAAAATGTCATAATAATGGTGCAAAAATTATAAAGACATCCATTTGTGACATTTCTCCTGAATGAGTTTGGAAAGTCCACTTAACGCTCATTGTCACTTAATTAGGACGTGTTTTATTGGGAAAAGCATTTTGTTTTACTTGGAATTCTATTTCAACAATAATGTCACATTTATACACTCATATTAAACCACATGATAGAAAAATAAATAAAAATAAATAAATGACTTGTGATTGCAAATTACTCTTCTCCTTTATGCCATAGATATCGTTCTTCTTGCTAGAAGCCATGATGACCTCAACAAGCAACTTAAGGCTCTTCATGCTTACTGCTCCAAGATAGGTATGACAGTTGATACTAACAAGACTAAAGTCATGATAATTAGATCCAGAAAGATCAATCATGGTAATTTCGTCTATGATAGCAATTACTTGGAGCATGTTTATTCCTACAAATACTTAGGTATTGACATTAACCATGATCTCAAATGGAATTATAACATTGAGAAATTGATTATTGGAGGTTGGAAAGCTTATCATGAGCTTCAAAACAATGGTAAGTAGGTTGGTCTTTGTATTTGGAGGAAAAAAAGGTTCCTATTTGAGACTCACATCACTCCTGTTATTTTATACGGATGTGAAGTTTGGGGTTGCATTATATCCAAAGAGTCATGGATAAATATTGAGATGAGTCAAAATCAATTTATAACCTACAACCTCAAAATCAAGGGACATATTCCCCATCATATCCTCTTGATCGAAGCTAGCCTTTCCCCATTGAAAGCATGATTATGTTTAGGTATATGATGTATAAGAAGAATCTTCACATCATGGATCCCAACAGCCTTCCCAAACTTACTTCTAACTCTAGTCAAAACCCCCACCTCTACCTCAAGCGTGGATGGCATAATGATGCCCAGTCTTGGCTCGATCATTGGGGGATAAAGGAGGAGGTCATCCTGGGAAATAATTATAGTATCAAAAATACTATTATCTCCCAATTTAACGATAAATTGTGTGATTATTAGGAGTTGGAGGGAAAAAGGAAGCTAAGATATTGTAAGGAGGTGATCAACCCCACCCTTGCTAACCAAATTTATCTCTCTATTTTGACCATTACTAAGAAAGACAATGAACATTGCTAGGATAAGAGCTAATTCTCATGAGCTTCGTAGTGAAATTGCATCTTGGTTTATTCCCAAAATTCCTTGGGACAAAAGAATCTATCACCTTTACGATACTAAGAGAGTGGAAGATGAAAAACACTTCCTCTTAGATTACCCAGTTCTTACTCAAATCTTCTCTCATTTCCATAACATTTGCCACACTTCCAATCTTCTTGACTTGTTAAGTCAACGTAACTATAGTGATCTTGGAGTGCTTCTTTCCCTTTTGTTTTATTATAGAAATAAAATCTTGAAGAATTACAATTAATTTCTTATTTTCTTTAGGTTTGATAGACCACATTGGTCTTAGTGGACGTTAATCATCTTCTTCAACATCATCATCATCATCATTGGTTTAGAAATACATAGTTAAAAATGTTATGGATTAAAAATCAAAATAGACCATTTAAAATGCCTTGTCAATTAATTAGAAATTATTTATTTTGTAAAATTTGTATATCTATTTTAAGAGTTTTATTTCAATAATACATTACATTTATAAACGTGTATTATGGAAGCATATAACTACATAGAATTCAATAAGTAGCTTGATGTCTTGTTAGTTTCTATGAGATTATATGAGCTACAAATATTGCATTTAGAAAGTGAAATTGACAAAATGTTAATATGGATGGGAAAATAAAATGTTTTATTATGGTGTGAAAAGTTTAATGGCGTCCTTTTATGACTCATCTCGTGAATGACCCTAAGTAGTCCACTTAACACTCATTATCAATTAATTATTCCATGTTTTATTAGGAGAAACATTTTCTTTGACATGGTGTTTTATTTCAAAAACAATAATGTCAAATTTATGCACTCATATGAAACTGCGTGATAGGAATATAAAAGTCAATAAATGGCTTGGCTCCCTCGCTTTTTGAAGTATATGAGATAATTGCACACATAAGTAATTGATTTAGTAATACATAGTTATTAAAAGTTATGGATTGAAAATTAGATAGACCACATAAAATTCATTATTAATTAATTTTAATTTGTTTTGTAAAAAATATATCTTTACTTACATTAAGATCTTAAATAATTTCAAAAATGCAATACATTTATAAACTTGTATCAATACATATAACTAAATAGAATTCAATAAATAGGTTAATGTGTTGTTGGGTTCTATCACATTATATTTAATTGAAACAATTTATTTAAAAATAAACTTTACAAATTGTTAATATGGATAGGAAAATCAAACGTCATATGATGTAAACATTTTAAAGACTCATTTATGACCCATCTCTTCAATAACCCTGAATGGTCCACTTAATATTCATTATCAATTAATTATTCCTTGTTTTATTATGAAATTTATTTTGTTTTACATGGAGTTTGATTTCAAAAACAACGATGCCACATTTATACACTCTTATTAAACCACATGATTGGAAAATGAAAGTCAATAAATGGACTCATGATTTATTGACTCATATGAGATGATTGCAAGTAGAAATAATTTATTTAAGAACACATCTAAGTTAGAAATAATTATAGATTGAAAATCCAATGCCTTAAAATTTAAAGAGTTTCAAGTCATTGATCTATGTCCCATTGCCCACTAGCCTAAATAGTCTACTTAACACTTATTATCAATAAATTGTAATATTTTTTTTGGAAAAATTAATTCGTACTTTATGGTTATTATATATCACATTAATACCATCATATTAATCAATATAAATAAGTAAAAGTTGATAACATAACTTTGTGCATTGTTGGCTCATATGATATAATTTCATTTTATTTAAAAATACAAATCTATGAAAATTTATCATTGGACAATGAAATGAAATTCCTTACCATTCAAAATGTTCAAAGACATAAATCATCTATGATACATGTTCAATGAAACCTTAATGCTTTACTTAGTATTCATTATCAATTTTTCAAGTGATGAAAATTTAATTACAATGGAGTTTGATTTTTAAAATTATATACCACATTTTTTTCCCAATATTATATATCACATTTATACACTCATACTAAAGCATTTTATAAACAATTAAAAGTCAACCAGTGACTGTTGGCATTATGACACAGGTTTGGAGCTATGGCACAGGTGTTGTCCTTGATGGCAACTCTCTTTGGTGACTGGATCTCAGTAGAGGCTTTCAAAATGAAGAAAAAGACATATATGCAGGTTCACCTAGACGAACTTGCGTATACACGCGGGTTATAAGTGACAAAGGCAGGTATGCGTATACATGCACTTTCACGCAAGTAAAAGCGCATATATGTTGGAGAATTTACTTTTGGTCCGTGGTAGTTAGTCCTTGGTATTTGAACCTATGGTTTTGGACCATGGTATCTCGTCAGAGGTGTTGATCCCAGGTATTGGGTGCTTGGTATTGTTTATTATGGTTTTGGACCGTGGTATGTGAAAGGCCTAAGTCTATAAAAGAGGAAGGAGATCATTTGGAAAATAATTATCTGAATTAATTGAATATCTAATAAGTGCGAGATCTGAAATATTGGTGATTGGGGTTATGGTGTAGATATGGATCTGAATGAAGGAGGAACGTTAGTGCAAAGAAGGATAAGTTCTATTGATGGGTCATAATCTTTTGGCTTGAATCATAATATCTTTGCATGATTTTGATCTGTTATATGTGGCGCATGCTTGATCTATAAATCTGATAATCTCGGTTAATCAGTGTCTGAATATTTGAAAGAGTGAATTATCTTTTATAGATCTGTACGCAGGTTCAGTGAAGCGAAGGCGCGTATACACGCTGGTTTAGAGAATGAAAACAACGTATACACAGGTTTCTCCAAAGACAGAAGCATATGCATGCAGGTTTCAGGTTATTGAAGTAGCGTATATCTTTTGACTTGGGATCTAGTCGCTTCTATTTATTGTTGCATGTTTTGGGTTCAGAATTTGGTGTGTGGTTACTGTTACTGTGTTTTGGGTACAACTGTCAGAGAAGTATCTACTTGACTCAGTTCTAATTGGTGAAAAGGAGTTTGTTTGATGCAGAAATTGTTTATGATTGTTTGATGTTCATGGATCCAGTCTGAAAATTTATGAAACGTGGTCGCTGGAAGAAAGAGAAGGTTGTAGCCTTCTGTAGGCCAGTACCTACATACTAGTATCTTGGCTAGTGCAAGAGCTAAGGGGGTTGTAGCTCCCTTCTAGGAGAAGCTGGAGAATGAGAGAGGGTTGTAGCTCTCTGCAAGTTGCAGCCTGCGTACTAGTAAAGGACTGCACCAGTACATTGTAAAAAGAAGTTTCTAATTAAAAGAAGATAGAGACAAATTGCAGTAGGTGGTTTTCACCCACATTGGGTTTCCACCTTATATCTTGTGTTATTGTGTGTGATTGTCTTCTGCTCTGTTTTACTGTTCCTGGTTACTGGTTATTTGATTCTGATACACAGATTAACAATCAACATCTGACAGATAAAGTAAATTATAAGTTTGCATTGTATACATGGTTTTCCTTCTACATAGTTGCGTATATACACGGGTTTAATTAACTGAAGTAGTGTATATTATCTGAATTTGAAAAAGGGAATATTTGACTTGATAATACTAATTCACCCCCCCTCTCAGTATTATTTCCAACAATTGGTATCAGAGCAGGTCCTTCTGAAGAAGCTTGATCGCTTGAAGGAAGATCCATCATCATGAGCAACTACGAGAGAGAAGCATCTATCAGGCCACCAATTTTTGATGGGACAAACTTTGTATATTGGAAGGTAAGAGTTACTGCCTATCTTCAATCTCTTGGTACAGAAGTCTGGGATATCATAGATATAGGGTACACTTTTCCATCAGCAACTCCTACAGATCCGGCTGAGAAGAAGAAATATGAAACAAATGCAAAGGCTGTCAATACTCTATTAGGATGTCTATCTCAATCAGAATTCGTGAAGGTTATGCAGTATAAATCCACAAAAGAAATATGGGACAAGATTGTTCTGAGCTATGAAGGAGATGATCAGGTAAAACGAGCAAAACTTCAAACCCTCAGAATTCAGTATGAAAATCTCAGAATGCACAACGATGAAAGTGTGGCTAACTATTTCCTTCGCGTAGATGAGATTGTTAATTGTATGAAAATTTTGGGTGAAGAAATAAAAGAGGTTGTTGTGGTTGAAAAGGTTCTAAGATCTTTGTCCCCTAGGTTTGAATCTAAAGTTTCTACAATAGAAGAAAAAGAGAATCTACGAAACCTTACCATGTCACAGCTGCACGGAATTCTGACTACTTGTGAAATGAGGAAAGGAGGACGATCAGACAGGAAAGAAGCTGCCTTCAAGGCTTCAGGCAAAGGAGATTATTATGAGTCAGGACACGTGTCAGAAGAAGAAGAAGAATCGAATTTTGTAAAAAACCTTCAACGGGGTGTTGGACGATTCCGAGGTAAGTTACCTTTCAAATGCTTTTCTTGTGGAAGACTCGGTCACTATGCTACCAAATGTCCTCATAAGGATAAGATTGACAAAGGGAAGGAACCTGTTAGATGGAACAAGAAATAGAATTCAAATAAGAAAAGCTATTACACTCATGACGATAGTGATGGACTTTCAAATAGTGACGAAGATGAATGAGGTAATAATTATAAACTTTTAATGGCTTTTGAAGATGACGATTACATGGATGCTATAGATGAAGAATGTCTTTATGAAGAGATTTCTAATCTTAAAATTTGTTTAGAAGAGGAAAATGTGATTATTGATTCTCTGCAATGTCAACTGGCTGAAAGGGAAAAACATCATGAAAAATTGGAATGTGAAATTGTTGGTCTTAGAAAAGAGATTGAGAAAACAAAAGCTCTTAATCTTAAATTTGTTAAAGGATCTGAAACTCTGGATGAGATTATCAATGTGCAGCATTCTCCACTAATCAAGACAGGTCTGGGATATAATGGAGAAGCATCTCAAGCATCCACCTCCAAAAGTTATCTTGATGCAGCAAGGAGGAGCGAGCAAAGGCCTAATAGAAATCATCAGGTAAATCAGGGACAATTTACCTCAAGAATGAACAAAGACTATCAAGAAAATCGAGGGCAATCTACCTTAAGGACAAACAGAAGCCACAACCAGCCACAGGTAAAATCTTCCCAATTTGCCTCAAGAATGGATGTCAGTAGAAACTACAATCGGTTGGTTGATAGATTTGATAATCGCAGGAGTTTCTTCAATGGCCAATGTTTCTCTTGCCATAACTTTGGTCACAAAGCAGCTCAATGTGTTGCTTATAAGACAATCATGACTAGAGAAGCTCAAAAGCAAAGAAGTATGACTGGAACCACGAAAAGGACCTACAACAACTTTTCCACCCTTGAAAGTGAAATTGAATGTTCTATTTGTAATAACTTCAGTCATGAAGATTCTGAATGCAGGAGCAGGTTTTGAAAGACAACTCAGAAGGAAAAAACCTCAAATGCCAGAACATGGAGAATGAAGTAACCACAACCAGAAAGATGTGGGATAGCTTTCTATGCAGAAGGACAGAAAAATCAATGGTACATCGACAGTGGATGTTTGAAGCATATGATAGGTGATAAAGAAAAACTTCAATCATATAGTGCTTTAGAAAAAGGAAAGAAAGTTTCTTTTGGAAATGATACCCCTGCAGTCATAAAAGGAAAAGGCACTATTCAGTTGAAAGAAAAAGTCAAGGCTAGAAATGTTTTGTATGTTGATGGCTTGAAGCATAATGTACTGAGTGTCAGTCAGATGTGCGATCAAGAAACTGAGGTAATATTTCGATCAAATGGATGTAGTGTTCGTGATCTTGATATAGGAAAAATAGTGATCAAAGGCATAAGAACTCCAAATAATTTATACATATTTGAAGAAGGACAACATCAATGCTATTTAAGCAAGAATGATGAACATTGGTTATGGCACCGGAGGTTGGGGCATCTACGATTTTCACAGATAAGGAAAGCATGCAAATACCAGGCAGTTCGTGGTCTTCCAGACATCAAAATTCCAAACAATACAATATGCAAATCATGCCAGTTTGGTAAGCAAACCAGAACTAACTTCCCTGAGAAGGAAGGATCAGCTAGCAGGACTCTTGAACTAGTCCATACAGATGTATGTGGTCCATCTAGGAAAAGGTCACCTCGAGGAGAAGAATACTTTAAATTATTCATTGACAACTTCTCCAGGATGGTTTGGATAGGACTTATGAAGCACAAAGACAAAGCCTTTGAAAAATTCAAATCTTTCAAAGCCTTGGTTGAAAATGAATCAGATCACAAAATTAAGTGCCTCAAGTCTGATAGAGGTGGGGAGTTTACCTCAAATGAATTTTTCAACTTTTGTGAAGAACATGGAATAAGAAGGGAATTCTCTACAGCTAGGACTCCTTAGAAAAATGGAGTAGTGAAAAGGATGAAAAAAACGGTTCAACAAATGGCTCATGCTATGCTTGATGAGTCTGGAACTCCCGCAACCTTCGAGGTGAAGCTTCATTTGTTGTGGTTGTTATTCTCAACAAAACAAATGTCCGGGTGAACAGCACTCAAACTCCTCATGAGCTCTGGTATGGTGAGACTCCTTCAGTAAAACATTTCAAAATCTTTGGAAGCAAATGCTATATTAAGAATAATGATGAAAATCTTGGAAAGTTTGAACCTAGAGCAGATGAAGGCATTCTCCTTGGTTATTCTCCTCACAGCAAAGCATATAAGTGTTACAACAAAAGACTTGGAAGAATGGTTGACAGCATTGATGTAGTGGTTGATGAAGAAGGAAACATTCCTAGGCAAGTAAATTATGAAAATATCGAAGAGGATGAAGACCATCCTTCAAATCAGACTAATGATGAAGAAGAACCTCAAGAGGCACCAGAGGAACAGATAAGGATGGAAGAGAAGACTCCATCCATGTACGTTCAGAAGAATCATCCAGAATCTCAAATTTTGGGGCAGAAAGAGGCAGGTATACAAACAAGAAGAACAATTGCGAGCCTCAAGCTATTTGGCATTGCTCTCCTCCACTGAACCAAAAAATGTAAAAGAGGCATGCAAAGATGAATGTTGGGTCAAGGCAATGGATGAAGAACTTGAGCAGATTGAAAAGAATAACACTTGGGAGTTGGTTCCTAGACCAAAAGATAAGAATGTCATAGGGACAAAATGGATCCTTAAAAACAAGTTGAATGAAAATGGGGAAGTAATTAGAAACAAGGCCAGACTTGTTTGTAAAGGGTATGCTCAACAAGAAGGAATAGACTTTGAAGAAACTTTTGCTCCCGTTGCTAGACTTGATGCCATCCGAATGTTCCTTGCTCTCTCAAGCTTTCAAAAGTTCAAAGTATTTCAAATGGATGTGAAATCAGCCTTTCTGAATGGAGACTTAGAAGAAGAAGTGTACATTGAGCAACTAGATGGTTTCATTCTTTGGAATGATCCAAATCTTGTATGCAGACTAAAAAAGGCTCTCTATGGTCTTAAACAGGCTCCAAGGGCTTGGTACTACTGTTTGGACAAATATCTTCATCAACAAGGTTTTTCAAAAGGATCAGCAGATAGCAATCTTTATATAAAAAATAAAAATGACAAATTGCTAATACTTATTATGTATGTAGATGACATTATCTTTGGGAGCAATGAAGAAGCTATGAGTCAAAGCTTTGCCTTGGTGATGCAGAAAGAATTCGAAATGTCTTTGCTTGGAGAACTGACATATTTTCTTGGATTGCAAATCCAACAAAATGAAGGCGGTATCTGTTTGTCTCAAACCAAGTATCTCAAGCAGATCTTGAAGAAATATGGCATGGAAGATGCAAAACCAGTATGTACCCCCATGGTTACAGGATGCAACCTCAGTACAAATGATGAATCAGCAACAGTGCATCAACCAACCTATGGATCTATGATTTGAAGTCTACTTTATTTGACAGGTACCCGACCAGACATCATGCATGCAGTGGGAATAGTTGGAAGATTTCAGGCAAATCCAAAGGAAACTCATCTTCAGGAAGTGAAGAGAATTTTCAAGTATCTTCAAGGAACTCAAAAATATGGCTTATGTTATCCTAGAGATATAGATCCCACTCTTCATGCTTATACAGATGCACATTAGGCTGGAAGCGTGGATGACAGAAAGAGCACAAGTGGTGGTGCATTCTTCATGGGTTCCAGATTAGTATCTTGGTTCAGGAAGAAACAGAGTTTGATTGCTTTATCTACAGCTGAAGCGGAATATGTGGTTGCTGCATCTTGCTGCACTCAACTCCTTTGGATGATGCAGACCTTGTAGGATTTTCAAATAACTTGTACACCACCTATCTCCATCTTATGTTATAATACAAGTGCAATCAGCATTTCAAAGAACCCAGTCATGCATTCAAAGACCAAGCACATACCGATCAAGTATCACTTTCTCCGAGAACAAGTGTTGGAACAAAAGGTCAAATTGGAGTATGTTCCTTCTAAGGAACAAGTTGCTGATATTCTCACCAAACCACTGCCCAGGGAAACTTTTGAATACCTCAGACAGAAGTTGGGAGTAGTTGATGCATCATCTTGCTGTTAAAACTTGTCCATTTCAAAGAAAAATGGGTGTACGCGAGTTTCCTGAGGAGGATCCGCGTACATACGCCGGTTTGGGCAGAGACAGTCACGTATATTGAGGTTTGATGTATATCAATAGGGACAGGTTCTGGTTGAAGATATGGTCTGACAGAGACCATCCGGCACAGGTTCAGGGGGAGCAGATAAACTTCTAATGATGCATTGTTGGCATTATCTTTGAAGATTTTTGGTTCTAGTACACAGCTGTTGTTGGTTTCAGGTGGAACAAATGCAGAGGGAGAACAGAAGAAAATCATGGTTGCTGATCTGAATGGTGATTAACAGATGTTGCTGATATGAGTTATTGATGAGTTTCATAAGTCTTGCTCTAGATATTTTGTCTCTATGTCATGTATCTCTTTTATGGTGTCAAGGTCATGTAACGGCCTATTTTTGTTTCCCCACTATGCTTGGGATGAATATGTAATGTACTTGGTTGACATATGTAAATTTCTTATGTATCCCCACTTGGTTGGGTGGATGAATGTATGTATTAAGTCTTTTGGTGATAGGAAGGTCTTTTATGATGTATAAGTCATGGTTCTTCTTGAAGAAAATCTTTTTGTAGATCTTGCCTACAGTCAGGGGGAGCATGGTCAGCACAGTAGGGAAGAGATTTCAGCATGTACTCAGGGGGAGCACAACCCTTTGCCCTTGATGATAAAGGGGGAGAATGACTTTGAGGATCATGGGGTTGCCATCAAGTCCAAAGGGGGAGGTTGTTGGCATTATGACACAGGTTTGGAGCTATGGCACAGGTGTTGTCCTTGATGGCAACTCTCTTTGGTGACTGGATCTCAGTACAGGCTTTCAGAATGAAGAAAAAGACATATACGCAGGTTCACCTAGACGAAGTTGCGTATACACGCGGGTTATAAGTGACAAAGGCGCGTATGCATATACATGCACTTTCACGCAAGTAAAAGCGTGTATATGTTGGAGAATTTACTTTTGGTCCATGGTAGTTAGTCCTTGGTATTTGAACCTATGGTTTTGGACCATGGTATCTCGTCAGAAGTGTTGATCCCAAGTATTGGGTCCTTGGTATTGTTTATTATGGTTTTGGACTTTGGTATTGTGAAATGCCTAAGTCTATAAAAGAGGAAGGAGATCATTTGGCAAAGAATTATCTAAATTAATTGAATATCTAATAAGTGCGAGATCTGAAATATTGGTGATTGGGGTTATGGTGCAGATCTGGATCTGAATGAAGGAGGAACCTTAGCGCAAAGAAGGATAAGTTCTATTGATGGGTCATAATCTTTTGGCTTGAATGATAATACCTTTGCATGATTTTGATCTGTTATATGTGGTGCATGCTTGATCTATAAATATGATAATCTGGGTTAATCAGTGTTTGAATATTTGAAAGAGTGAATTATCTTTTATAGATCTATACGCAGGTTCAATGAAGCAAAGGCGCGTATACACGCTGGTTCAGTGAACGAAAACAGCGTATGCACGCAGGTTTCAAGTTACTGAAGTAGCGTATATCTTTTGAGTTGGGATATAGCTGCTTTTGTTTATTGCTACAGTGTTTTGGGTTCAGAATTTGGTGTGTGGTTACTGTTACTGTGTTTTGGGTACAGCTGTCAGAGAAGTATCTACTTGATTCAGTTCTAATTGGTGAAAAGGAGGTTGTTTGATGCAGAAATTGTTTATGATTGTTTGATGTTCATGGATCCAGTCTGAAAATTTATGAAACGTGGTCCCTGGAAGAAATAGAAGGTTGTAGCCTTCTATAGGCCAGCACCTACGTACTAGTATCTTGGCTAGTACAAGAGCTAAGGGGGTTGTAGCTCCCTTCCAGGAGAATCTAGAGAACGAGAGAGGGTTGTAGCTCTTTGTAGGTTGCAGCCTGCGTACTAGTAAAGGACTGCACCAGTACATTGTAAAAAGAAGTTTCTAATTAAAAGAAGATAGAGACGAATTGCAGCAGGTGGTTTTCACCCACATTGGGTTTCCACCTTATATCTTGTGTTCTTGTGTGTGATTGTCTTCTACTCTATTTTACTGTTCCTGGTTACTGGTTATTTGATTCTGATACACAGATTAACAATCAACATCTGACAAATAAAGTAAATTATAAGTTTGCATTGTATACGCGGTTTTCCTTCTACATAGTTGCGTATATACGCGGGTTTAATTAACTGAAGTAGCGTATATTATCTGAATTTGAAAAAGGGAATATTTGACTTGATAATATTGATTCACCCCCCCTCTCAGTATTATTTCCAACAACTTTGTGCCTTGATAACTTTCAATATGATATGATTGCAATTACAAATATTAATTGATTTAAATATTACAAATATACCAAAAAAATATGGGTTGGGAAACCGAATATCTTCTAGTTCAAATATTTCAAATCATTCACCTATTTTCCATTACCTATGCCCTATTTTCTATTATCCCAAATAGTGTATGTAGCATTTATCAACTAAGTTATCTATAATATTTTTAGTAAGGGTTGTACTTTTATTTACATCTAGCATTATTTCAAAATTACATTTCACATTTATATATGAGCATTAACAAATATAAGTAAGTAGAAATCAATGAAATTTTGCCTCAATGGATCATATAAGATTATTTTAATGACAAATAATTCATTTATCAATGCAAATAAAAATAAACACACACTTTAGAAAAATAAATCGCGGTACAACAAATTCAATGCAAAAAAAAATATAAATAATAATAATAATAACATATACAAATATGATTTTCAATTCCCACATAATTTGAAAAAATAAAAATAAAAAAATCATACAAATTGATTCACAAAAAAACCATGTTCAAGTTGCATTAAAAATTTTGAATTCTTTTGTTAACAAATTTATTAAAAAAAATGTCTTGATCTATTACAATGAAGTACATATCCTATTGAACATTCAATTGTACTCATGTTTTTGTTTGATATGATGAAGTGTCTTACGAAATGGAAATAAAACCTGCATAAGCCAAGTATCTTGCTCTTGACCTGTATAGGCTTTTTATTAAGATGTGGTTTGACCGATACCCGACAGATTGAAAAAGGTGTTTTGATGTATCTATTAGAAATACATTTGATTCTTCATGTTTATCTCCATATTGGGACTACATATCAATCATTCTTTTTTCGTAGAATTGTATTGTTCTCTTTGCTTTCACTTTTATTCGCAAATGGAAATGAGACATTTCCCATATGAATTTAAATTCCTCCATATCAATATTTGATTTCTCAAATACTTGTCAGATGTACTTGTCAGTGACATCTATAATATATATATATATATATATATATATATATATATATATATATATATATATATATATATATATATATATATATATATATATATAGATATATATTGCATTATACATTTTTCATCGATATTTTAATACTTCCAATTGAGAAGGCCTAAAAAAATAGGACCTATCACTAAACTGTCAATCTGGTTCTCTTTGAATATGACAACTTGGTTCATCTCCAATGTATGATTGGAAGAATATTTTTTTCCATTTCAAATATCAACAACATTTTTCAACTTACATTAATGATCATCTGCATATGCACTGCAACCACATATGACATTAACATATCTCCACTTCAACACTTCATTACTTAAGAACATCAAAACATAACACTTCAAAACATTTTAAAAATGATGTTAGTATATATTATGATTTTTTTCATTTGTAACAAAGTGAATTTTACAAGAAGTTAAATAGCAATAAAAAAAATTGTTACAATTCTCTCATTGAAGTGAAAAAATTAATGATATGTCTAGTTTATACATATAACCTAATACATTTATTTAATTTGTATGGAATAAGTAAGTATTACATGAATATATTGACCCACCATTTAAATGGTTGATTTTAAGAGTTAGAATTATTTGTTTAATCACAATTGACAAATATAATTACAATGGTCTAATTCAAGTAAACAAACTAATTATATGTTAATTTCCACATAAAACCTAATACACTTTTAAATTTCAAACATACTAATCAATTATATATTATTTTCTAGAGTATATCCCTTAGTTTTTTTTGTGCTTATTTTAGTCCAAGATCTACTTCTATGGTTGGTGATATATACAACCTAATATAGCCTTTTTAACTTTCATCGAAAAACAAAAGTTATTAGAAGACAATGAACATATTGAACCATTCTTCAAATCACTAATTTCTAAAAGGTATAATGACAAGGTGAATGACAATTGAAAAAATAATAGCAATGGTGCAAATCAAGCAAGCATACGAATTATCTAATAATTTCTACATACAAACTAATCCATTTTTAAGAAATTTTGATATGAACACATTAAAAAACCATTCAAATTAATAATTAACACAATATTTTACTTGCAATAAAAAATACAAAAATCTTATTTCTACTAAAGTATTGGTATCCTGAAATACAAATCAACTTAAATTAATAAAGGCTACACAATACAACAATAATTCATGATGTCTTTGTAATCTCACTTGCACCATAGTCCATAGAATCTGGAAACATTTGTACATAAATATATGACAATTTCAAATGTGTTTAAAAAAATCACAAGTTAAAAGATATTATGAAATCATCTTTTACAACATCTCTTTTAACACATGCATAAGAACAAGAAACTCCAAACCATATTATACAAGTTCACTGCAAGAAAATGATAGCCCAAACTTCTTTAATCAACATTCATTTATTCACCTAATGCCTAACCATTTGCAACAAAGTTTTGGTAACGTAGTTCCTAAACTTCCTTCACCCTTAGATGCTTCCTTTGAATTTTCCTTCGCTTCATAGTCAATGATTTCTAAAAATAATTTTAAGAAATTTTTACCAACTTTTCTAATTATTGAAGAAAATATGAATTACAAATGTTATCATTGCTTTCATCATTATATTTGTAATAAAATAAACAATAATAATAACAATATTATAAGGGAAAAGAAATCTCACACACGCTAGATTTCCTTCTTGCACAAACAAAACCACATTGCATGGTGAAACAAATCTAATGTGCGGTATATTTCTTCTACCTTGCAATGCTCGTATTTATGCTAGAAAAAAATATATTGCAAACTATATTTGTTTTACCTTACATTGTTCGTATCTATGTTAGAAACAAATCTAGTGCACACTATATTTGTTTTATCTTGCAATTCTTGTTTTTATGCTAAAAGGAAATTTATAATGTGTTAGATTTGTTTTACTTTGCAATGTTAGTGTATGTGCTAGAAACAAGTTTAGCATGCACTAGATTTGTTTTACCGTACAATGATTTTGTTCGTGCTAGAAACAAATATATTATGTGATAGATTTGTTTGCACTAGATTTGTTTTACCATGCAATCCCTGTGTTTGTACTTGTGTTACCATACAATGCTTTTGTGTTTTTTTACACTAGATTTGTTTTACCCTACAATTCTTTTGTTCGTATTAAAAACAAATCTAGCGAGCACTATATTTGTTTTACCCTACAATGCTTGTGTTTGTGCTAGAAACAAATCTAGCATGCGTTACATTTTTTGTACATGCAATGATTTTATTTGTACTACAAATAAATCTTGCGCACTAGATTTGTTTTACCCTCCAATGCTTTTGTTTTTGTTAGAAACAAATATAACACCTGCTACATTTTTTTCACCCTGCAATGCTTATGATTGTGTTAGATTTGTTTTACCTTGCAATGTTAGTGTTTGTACTGGAAGCATATCTAATGCATGCTAGATCTGTTTTGTTTTATAATTCTTGTGTTTGTGTTAGAAACAAGTCTAGTAGGTGTAATATTTGTTTTGTCTCGCAATGTTTGTGTTTGTTCTAGAAAAGATTATATAGGACTAAATTTGGTTTACCCTGAAATGTTTGTGTTTGTGCTAAAAACAAATATAGTGGTCACTAGATTTAATATTTGTGTTTATACTAAAAACAAAGCTAGCACACCCTAGATTTTCTTTTATCCTACAATGCTTTTGTTTGTCCTAGAAACAAATCTAGTGTGTGCTAAATTTGTTTCCCCCTGCAATGCTTTTGTATGTGTTAGCGCATGCTAGATTTATTTTTCTCCGCAATGCTTTTGTTTGTGCTAGAAACAAATATAGCATGCACTATAATTTTTTTTTACTTTGCAATGATTTCTTTTGTGTTAGAAATAAATCTAACATGTGCTAGATTTGTTTTACCTTTTAATGCTTCTTTTTGTGCTAGAAGAAAATCTAACACATACAAGATTTATTTTACGTTGCAATGCTTGTGTTTGTACTAGATAGAAACAAATTAAGCAAATGTTAGATTTGTTTTACCTTGCAATGCTTATGTTTATGCTAGAAACAAATGTAGCAGAAGCTAGAATTGTTTTACCCTGCAATGCTTTTGTTTGTGCTAGAAACAAATATAGCATTCTCTAGATTTGTTTTACCTTACAATGGTTGTGTTTGTGTTGGATTTGTTTTACCTTACAATGTTTGTATTTGTGCTAAAGAGAAACAAATCTAACGCATGGTATATTTGCAAACATAGAAAAGAATGACTGCAATGATAGATTTAACTAAAATGGGTTTTCCTAATTAAAAACAAACTATTCATTTAATATTATTTTATACAAAAACCTCTTTGGTTAGAATAATTTTAAAACATCTTATATTTTATGAGGAATGTATTATATTGTATTGTTAGAAACTATTTAGTCTTTCTCCTTGCAAAAATATTGGAGTTACTATGATTTCTAGTGTAGTGTCACTTATTTAGAGGGTCTATATACTAATGGCCTATATGGCGAAGTTTATTTTGGAAATTTTTGCTAAAGTTCATTGATAGTAAATACATAGAATAATAATAGTTAGGTATGCTTAGTTGGATTTTTATTGTTGTGTATTGAAATATCACATCAACAATATTGTTTGATTACTTTTTATCTCTAAATTTAGGTTCCTTAACTCACAAAGATAATTTCATGTGAAAATTTGTTATAGCTTGTCTCCATATTAGTTTTTATCAAACACTTCTCTATCTGGATGAAACATAAGAATTGATGAGGAAATTGGATATGTAGGTGACAAAGATGGTAAAAAGCACTAGCTGATCTAGAGTTTAGGAACTCCAATGACAAATCAACCCACCTCTTACCATAAAGGTGGATTTTCCCTTCGAATTATCAACCATGTTATGTAATTTTATCAATCAATCACATTCTTTTTTGTTTGGGTGAAGTGTAATTGCCTTCATTACATTACACCTAGTATTGAAGTGTTGTACTCCAATGTTAAACTATGTAAGTTTTTTATTTATGCATTTTCTACATCTGTCAACTTTGAGTCCTATTATTACTATATTACATTGCCAAGTTGTTTGTTGATTTGAATCTACCTACTTTGCCCCCAAGCCTAGAAAAACAAGAGTAGAGTATATAAACGTTACCAAGATTGACCAATTAGTTTTTGCAAGTCAAAAAACACAAAGTCTATTGGGTCTAGCTCAAGTGGTTGAGGAATAGCGTTATACTCACCACCTAGATTCTATACCTATAAGTGACATGTTGACCTCATGATGAGTATATCATTGTAACTTGGCCTTGTGCCCTAAAGAAGCTAGGGATAATCTTACACAACATCCTCAAAATGAGAGGAAGTGACTAGGGATTTTCCTCTAGACAGAAAAAATCTCAGTTTGACTTTGCGTTGGTCAAACTAGAGAAAAAATGAATTTCTATTTCAGTAAAAATCTTGGAGGTAGTTAACTAAGGTGACATGGCACTTGCCACTTAGGTAACTCAGTTAATTCAAGTTGGGGAAGCTTGAGTTTAGTTCAGTTTGATTGATTTCTAATTTGTAGCAATTTATTTCAATTAATTTGAGTTATTGTCAGTTAAACTAGTTCTAACTGACAGAAGAACTAGTGTAGGTAAACTTGCGGAAGTGGAACTTCAACCACACGCAGTGATCAACTTGTTAACTGATCAATCAACGCAAAATAATTGTTGCATGCAAAGAATTCAATTTACCCAGTTGAGATGGAGATTTCAGGGAAATGTACTATCGATTGTAGCATATTCCCCATGTGTACAGGTGGTGCATACAGTTAGAGGAAGGAACTGGAAGAATTTCACAATTCAATAGCGGGAAATTCCTAAATAATAGGGGCTAATTTCATGGAGGAAAAACGCACGGAAATAGGAGCATGGAGGGTGTTAGAGTCGGTCTAGTCATCCCTCCGTCAGAGATCAAAACTCTCTTTTCATTTCATGTTTAGGTGTCCCATCGCTTTCGATCAATTGCATTTCGTTAGGAGCATGCCATAAATCTGATGGAAGGGTTTTTGTCATTCATCCCCCTCATGCTTTGCACTGTTGGCTCAGGTCTGTCCATCAAAATCAAATCTTAAAAGTCATTTGCAGTCCTGTTGCAGTTTCTTGGTTATAACAGTCATTTTAGTCATTAGGTCTAGGGTTAGTCAATTTGGTCTTCGACAAATTCTAATAAAGCTAGCAGGCCAGAGGGAGGTCCTTGATAGGTTGTTATTTCAAAAGATTCTTATCGTCATATGGATGGATTATGACTTCTCTTCAAAACTCTGTTTTGAAGATAAGTCGACATTTCTTTTTTTGTAATATTTTTTCAAAATTTTCAGTTCTTGAATTCTCTAGGCGCAACCTTGGTATCCTTTGCCAAATTCCATGTCAGCTATCCCTACAAAAAATTGCCAAGAAATTCATCATTTCAACCAAAAATCAAGGAGGAAACAAAAAGGTCAAAGTTCTATTAATTGTGAAAAAGTGTCAATTGCAAAACATTACAAAGTGGGTTTTTGGAGAGACAAAAATCAAATTGATGTCTATATAAAGTTTTTCCATGAAGATGAAAGTCATTTTGCATGCCAAGGTTGGAGAAAAACGTTTCAAGGCGAATTTGTGAGAGTAGTGTATGTTTTGAAGAGAACTGGCTTGCAACTGACCGGCGCGGTGCATATAATAGGTGGCGCAGCGCACATAGAGCGCGCGGCGCACTGGGGATTTCCGCCCATTATAAAGTTGAACGGGCGCGTCGCACACAGAGAACGTAGTGCACTGGGTTTTGAGCGCGGCGCATATAGCCTCAAGCCCGAAAATTGTTGGAAACTTCACCAAATTGATAATACTTTGCCTAGATTTGCCAGGAAGGCTTATAGGAGACAGTGGTTTATGGGTGATAGTGGTTGCAACAAAAATTTTCAAAACCTACTTCTAAAGATCGTCAAGCCAATTGCAGCCAAGTTTAAAATTCACTGTTTTGCCACCAAGATTTTGTCTCCCTCCCATTTGTTCCCTTATCTTCACTAATCCTTAATTCTTTATCACCTAAATCCATTACTCCCTTCTCCTACATACTCTATCCCAAATCCCCTAACCTCACACCTCAAAACCTATACAACTAATCCCAAACCCTAAACCCTATTCCCATACATCAAATCCCTCAAACCCTCTCCCATATTTCCCTATTAAATTTCTCCCAATAATTCCCATTCCTCAATATTGTTTCCCCTTCCTAACAATCCCTAACAGTCCCTGTTGCATTTGTTTTTCCCTTGGTGGCAGAAATTGGAATACAACACCAAAGAGCAGTTCAAGCACAGTTTATACACAGCAGTCATTTTGTCTTTGAGGTAGTTTGTCCAGTAGTCATGGCATCTAAGCATTCGTCGGACTATGAGGTAGAAACCCAAAGTGACTCTCCCTTGGAAGAACAGGCACCCCGGAGGCCTCATAAAAGTGGCAGGCATGTTAGGGAAGAACCGACCACCCTTACAGAATTGCAGGCCTGCTCTCTTGCTATGCAGTGTTTTCAGCATCAGTCATGCTATGAGTTTTGTCAAAAGGTGGCTAGTGTCCAATTTCATCATGAGTTGGCTCGTCTTTTTGTGCTGCACTTGCACGGAGATCAAGCTATCTTGGCTGGTGTCACCTTCACACTTACACTAGAATCTGTCTCATTAGCAACTGGTATACCAAACATTGGGGAACCATGGCACAAGAAACAAAAGATTGATCGGCAGCATTATGAGCCATACATTAAAACCAATTGCTTGAGGCAGCTCAAGAGAGTGTTCCCATTCCGGTATTTGAAAGATGAATATGCTCCACTAATGAGATTGATCATGAAATATTTCAGCTATGAGGGACAATTCTCTCGTCTTTATGCTTATCATATCAGGTTGCTCATGCATTTCACTAGGGTACGGATGATGAACATTCCATATTTCATTTGTAGGAACATTGAGAGGATGACCACCTTTATAGAGCGTAAAATCCCTCAGCAACAACTTAACAGTGTATATCATTTTTCTCTTATAAATATTTTGGTGGTTCATCAGTTTGGATTGCAGGGCATCACCTGGGATGATTTCATCTCTCGTGACTTATTCAGGGCTTCACAGGGAGTATCAGAGGTTAAGCATGATGGTGAACCTTCTCATCAGTATGAGCACCATGAGACTACTAGTGTGCCAGTTTTCATCACATATCAGAGAGGCACCAGACATTTGTTTGCAGCGGCAAAGCGAGTGTTATCTCCACCCGGGGTGGAAGGGGCCTCGCTTCCTCCATCAGCATCACAGGTACAGGAAAAAGGCAAGGAGCCAATGCAGGATGAGGGGCCTTCAGGTGAGCCATCAGGTGAACAAGAGACCAAGTTCATTCTCCTTCATGATGATGATACAGATACGGGTCCACAAAGCGCCAAACTTAGAGAGATCATCCAGGAGCAGCAATCAGAGATCAAAGCCTTATCCCTTGACTTGGAGAGGGCTAAGTGGACCATGAAATACTTGGAGCAGAGGAACAAGTAGCTTGAGGATCAGCAAGCGATCATGGAGCTACAAAACATTCGTGAGCATCGCCAAGCTGCACAAAGGAGAAGAGTTGAGCTCACATCATTGGAGCAAGAAATTAATGAGGATCGGGAGGCCAATCTTGAGAGAGTGAACATGCACTTAGAGAGGCTGTTGGACAAGGCCGAAAAAGACCATGCACTGCTGAGACACATGGCTTTTCATTACATGGCGCGCAACAAAGTGTGCAAGGCCCGAATCAGGAATTTGAAGGCGAAATTGAGGAAGGCAATCAAGAAGAAAAAGAGGCAAAGGGAGCTCGATCGTCTTTAGATATTGGCCGAGGCCTCTTTAGCCTAGCATAACACTTGATAAGGAAGCTCCAGCCCAAATTTCAAGAAATTTGGGGCATTTTTGGTATTTTTGGAAATTTTTGTGCAAAAAACAGGGTTTTTCTCCCTGTGCGTCGCGCCACGTGGCGCGCGCTTACAATAGGAGGCTCCAAATGCAAAAACGTTTATAGTTTTGGATTTTTCATGGAAAATTATGACTGTTTGTGCTTGGCCAAGAAATTTGGGCAAGTTTTGAGATCTCGGGAGGTCAAAAACACCCTAAAAATTACCTCTCTGCCCCTAATTTCACACACAGGAAGCCATCTTGGGAGATTGAGGTTTTGGAGGGGCAAATTGGAACCCAATTTAAAAATTCCACTTGGGTTGGAAAGTAGACAGGCAGAGCTTTCCAACAAGAACACTTAAGCTCAATTTGGACTTCTGGAAGTGCCTCAAAATGAACAACAAAGTAGCGCGATGCATACAAAAATTGGTGCGGCGCACAGAGGTTTTTGGCCCAATTTTTCACCTTCCAGCTCAGAAATTCGGCCAATTTGACTAGTTTTGATTTGTGATGTTATTTTTGACCTATATTGATGTAATTGAATGGACATGATGTAATTTTGACACTTAGCTACTTGTTCTAGAGGATTCATTCACCAAAGAGTGAAAATTTAATGAATGAATCAGTTTCCTACCTTATAGAGGCAAGTTGTTTTGATTGCCTAGATTTTAGTGCTTTGTTTAGAATTGGTTGAAACATATCCTAGAAGAATGAGCTCGACCCCTAGAGGCTAGGGAAGAGGTTGGCTTGTGTATATTATGTAATTTCTAAGTCATTTTCAGGGTTGGACTCTTGGGAAAAGCTTGGCACTCTATTGTACATCCACTTCTGCATTTTTGGCTAAGGAAAGACCAGGGTTTTGCAGCACTACTTGGGATCCATGTGGCTTTATGTTTTTATGGTGTGCTTCTCTGAGTAATTATAAGTTTATCTATTGTTATGTGTATCATTTTCATGCTTCTTCTTCTGAATTTGAAACAAATGAGTGATTAAGGTGGAATCCATAAATGTTATGCTCTCCCTTTGAATTTGTTTAAATTTACATGTTGTCTTCAGTTTAAGGAGAATCCTTGAGACTCTCTTTCTCTCCTTAGCTCCTCACCTATATAATCTATCCATCTCAGTTTCTTTAAAGCATCAAAACAATTTCCTTCCTTGCCCCAAATCAGACCTCTGTAGAAACTGTGCCTCATCCCCAAGCCCAAATTTGCCTTCCCAATTTTTTCAACAAAACCCTAAAAAACTCAAATCAAACCCTTTGCACTTAATACCTAGCCTACGATCAGTTTCTAAATCAGTCATCTCCAACCCCATTGAGTATCTTTCACTGAGATCGACCCGGAGAGAGCCCTCTCCTGTCCTTGTAGGGCTAGCTACGAGGCTGAGCGTGGTTTGATGTGGACCTAGAACCTTGTCTTTTCAGCCTGAGAAAAATCTAGGCTCTAACATAGTGGCAACCATACTGGGGAAGAAAATGGTTTGCTTGTTGATGTCATTGGTTTTCTAAGCTACAGACGGAGCCTGAAGTTATGCCAGGTAGCCTTCGAAACGCTTTTGCTTTGCATTAGCGCAAGTAGATAAACATTGCTTCAGTCAATCTCCAGTATAGCTTGTAATTGTGACACTTGATTTGCGAATCACCCCAGTACTTTTGAGAATTCTAAACTTTGGATGATACGTTTATAGTTTGACAGGCTGATCAAGTTGTTTTTGTTCCTTTAATTTCTTGAGAATAACACGTTGGATTCAAAGAGATATACAACAGCTAATCTAGATCCAAATCCTCCTCCTTTCTATGAGAATCCTAATATGATTTCAAGAATTGTTCGCCAAGAGAGATCTGTCACTCCCGTGTTTAGATCTCGTTCATGCCCGGCAATTTTTGAGTATCTTGAAGAGCTTGATTTTGATGAAAAGTTTGGATTGTCATTATTTAAAACCAAGTCTGAAAACACTCTTGAGTCTATTGTCACAAATCCGGATTTTCTTGCTGCTCTAAACATTGAAAAATCTAATAAGTCTATTGAAAATTTCATTCTAAGACAACTCCAAACTGACATTGAGGCTGCAAATATAATTGATTTTCTAGAAGCTGCATTTGCAACTCTTGGAGCTGTTACAACCCCATCTAGCTCAAGGGTTCCAACGAAGCCACCTTTCATTCCCACCCTTCCTCCGCAGCCTAACATTGCTGATCAAAATTCTATTGTAAATTCACCTCCATTTACTCCTTCTACATCTAAAATTGTTTCACCTCCGTATACACCTCCTCATACACCTCACACATCAGCTGCTCCCACTCCTCCATCATCCCCCGGACCAAATCCACCAAGAGCAATGGCTACTCGGTTTGCACCTCTTGCGCTGCCTCAAGTTTTGAATGACATGCCTGCAGATTATCAGAGAAAAATTCCTTTGTTTGATGGCACGCCTCAGGGTATCACAGCTCAGCAACACGTGGACAAAATGACAGATTTCTTTGATCTTCATGAGATCGATGAAGAAAATGTGACCATGAGGTTATTCGTGCAGACTTTCGGTGGCGAGGTAAGAAAATGGTTCAGAGCTTTGCCGGCCAAAAGTCTTCCTACATTAGAAGACCTCAAAAGATAGTTTTTGCAATGCTGGGAAGTAAAGAAAGATCCGCTGCAAATCACTTCCGAATATACCAAGATCAAGCGAAATGCTGGTGAGTCTGTTCAAGACTATTGTATTAGATTCAATGCGATTTATAATGCGATTCCGGATGACTTAAAGCCAACTAGAAGATCAGCTTTGCTTAAGTTCCCGGATGGCTTTGACCCAGACATGGCTTATCAGTTAAGGGAGAGAGATCCAGCTAACTTAGAAGAGATGCAGAAAATTGCCGTTAGTGTTGAGGCAAATTTGAATGACAAGCGAGCTAGAATGAAAGTTGAAAAGAAAGTATCAATAAAGGGGGAAGCTTCTACCTCAGATCAGGTGCTACGTAAGGTAGAAAAGATGATTGAAAGGTTGACATTAGATAAGCCTGAACCACAGATTCAGAATCCCAATTTCTGTGGCCAGCAATAGCCACAATTCAGGATCAAACAACGTGAGCAGCGAGCACAAGAAACGACATCACAACAGCAGCAAGTAAAGACACCTCTTCAACAGAATTTTGTTGGCCCCAAATCTGATGATGAAGACCATGTAATAGGAGAAGAAAATCACTTCTTCACTCCCGATGATATGCCCACATTTATCACTGAAGATGATGAGTATGTAGAAAGTTCAGCGGTACAACATGATGCAGATTTTATTTTGTCGAATGACACAGCTCTTGAAGAGGAGTCAGATGAGTATCAAAGAGGGTATATGCATGCCTTGTCCACCCAGCAGCATCAATATTCATTAAGAAACAGAAATTTCCCCATCAATCCAATCCAAAAGAGAAAGGAAGGTCCAGCATCTAAGAATGAGTCGCCGGTTGCACCAAATAAAGGCAAAGAAGTTGTTGATCCTATGCCTAACAAAACTCCATCAGCAAATGAACGAGTCAATCAGCCCATTGCACCAAAAGATAAAGCTGAGAAGAAAGAAGTTCCAGCCAAAGAGGTAGAGAAGACTTCCACTTTTAGTTTAGAAAATGAGATTTCTAAATTGAAGGTATCTATTCCTTTGACAAAGCTGATGAGGAACAGCGATTATAGAGGGCAGGTTTCCAAAATTCTGAATTTTGATCCAATGTCCGACATGGTGAGTGTGGAAGATGATAAACCTGAACTGATTTTTGGACCAGCATTGAATGGTGAGTCTCCCGACAGTGATGTGCCTCCTTTTTATATCAGTTTGAGAGTGCATGAGTTTGTTTTGCATAATGCTATGTTTGATTCCGGTGCCTCCCACAATCTTATGCCAAAAGCTATCATGGAAAAGTTGGGTTTGGACATTACCAGGAAGTACCATGATCTCTATTCGTTTGATTCCAGCAGGGTGAGATGTATTGGGCTTATTAAAGACTTGGTGGTCAGTTTGGATCAGATTCTGACTAAGAATATTTTGATGGATGTTGTTGTGGCAGACATTCCTCCCCGATTCGATATGCTTATTTCAAGGTCTTGGGGAGCTAAGATCAAAGGAACTATGCAACTTGATTTCTCCTATGCAATGTTTCGAGTGTTTGGCCAAATGAGAAAATTGTATTGTGAGCAGAAAATGAAATACATGATTACAAGCAAGGAGAAACCAATTAATCATCCGATTAATTATGTACATACAGATCTCAAGTCTTTTGTTTTGTATTCAGATAGTTTCAATGATATTGATAGTCAGTTGGTTGTAGCAGATGATATTCCAGAAATAGCAAAAAATTTCATAGAAGTGTTGCAGAGAGAAGGACAAGAACATGGAAAGACCGTTCAACAAATAGAAAAAGATGATGGACAACAAGCAGAAAAAACAGAGGAAAAAGAGTTTCAGCACTTAGAAGGAGAGGAAGACGGCCTATGGACCATGGATTTCGATGGTGTAGTAGGAAATGATGGTGCTGCAATTGGAATTTGTGTACGCAGTCCTTTTTCCGCTCCAAACAAAGTGCCGAGTAACGTGCGGGTATGTTCTTACAAACTTGCTTTTGATTGCTTGAACAATGAAGCTGAGTATGAGGCTTTGATTGCTGGCCTAAAGATCTTAATAAAGTTGAATGCTAAGAGGATTTTTGTATATGGCGACTCCGAATTGGTGATTAATCAAGTTAAAGGCGAATATCAAGCAAAGCATCCTCGGATGCGGGCATACCGGAATGTTGTTCTAGACATTTTGAATATTTTTTCAGATTACACTTTGACGTGTGTGCCTTGTATTCAAAACAGTATTGCTGATGCACTTGCTAAGGCAGCAAGTAATTTGAAGATTCCTATGAACTCAAGAAATAAATTTGAAATCCATGTGAGCACCGTCCGACTGTCCCAGACAATCAGAGATATTGGCAAGTTTTCCAAGACAATGAGGAAATCAATGATTTTCTGCAAAACAAAGGTAAATTCAAATATACCTCAATTGATGTAGAGCATGATGATGGTAAAGACGATGTCCAGATCAATCAAATGGAAGTGTTGCAGCTCAAGGATAACGTGATTCCTAAAGGTTTGATACCTTTATAAGAACTCTTTGATCATGATGACGTAGCCCGCAAACCAACGTTGCAGCCAACAAAAAAGGGAGTTGAAGACGTGAACATTGGAACAGCCAAGCATCCAAAGATGGTAAAGCTGTCAAAATCATTGTCACCGAAGGTAAAGGCCAAATATATCAGTTTGTTGTCATCTTTTGCTGATGTGTTTACTTGGGACTATTCTGATTTGAAGACATATGATACAAATATAATTCTGCACACTATTCCTATTAATCCTAATCAAAAACCTTTCAGACAAAAGTTAAGAAGGCTTAATCCAAAATTGTTGCCATCAATTGAGAAGGAAGTCAACAGGTTGTATAAATCAGGAATTATTGCTCCCATTCATTTTTCTGATTGGATATCTAATTTGGTGCCCGTGCGAAAGAAGACCGGTGAAATTCGTTTGTGCATTGACTTTTGAAATCTCAACAAAGTTTCATTGAAGGATAATTATCCACTACCCAAAATGGATCACATACTTCAGCGAGTAGTTGGAGCATCTCTCATGTCACTACTCGATGGTTATTCGAGATATAACCAAATTTTAGTCCATGAAGATGACCGAGACAAAACAGCGTTCACCACTCCGTGGGGAACATTCCATTATGCAAAAATGCCTTTCAGTTTGAAGAATACGGGTGCCACTTTTCAGCGAGCAATGGACTTGGCTTTCGCAAATGAGAAGGATGTCTTCTTGGTTGTGTACCTTGATGATTTGACCGTGTTTTCCAAATCAGATGAAGAACACTTGTATCATTTGAAAACTGTCTTCGAAAAGTACAGAAAATATGGTGTGTCGTTGAATCCTAAGAAGAGTTTGTTTGCCATGGATGAAGGCAAACTACTTGGGCACATTATCTCAAAAGATTGCATCCGTATTGATCCAGGACGTGTGGAGGCGATTCAGGAAATTGACCTGCCCTGGAATAAGAAGGAGATACAATCGTTTAATGGTAAGATGAATTTTCTGCGCCACTTTGTTCCTAATCTTGCTGAACATCTAAGGGAGATTACAAACATGCTTAAGAAGGACAACCAAGTGTCATGGATGGAAGAGGCTGTAAAATCTTTCAATTTAGTAAAATTGGCTCTTTCCTTGGCTCTGGTTCTAATCAGCCCAGATTATACTAAGGATTTTATATTGTTTTCATTTGCTTCGAAGCATACTATGGCAGCTATGTTAATGCAGAAAAAAGATGAGCATGAAAGACCCATTTCTTTTTTCAGCCGGACTATAAGAGATGCTGCTTTGAAATACAATATTATTGAGAAGCAAGCCCTTGCACTTGTAAAAGCACTGAAAGATTTCCGTGTGTACATTCTGCATTCTCATATTTTAGCTTATGTTCCTAATGCTACTGTCAAAGATGTTTTGGTTCAGACCAATCCTGAAGGAAGACGTGGCAAGTGGATAGCAGCTTTGCTGGAGTATGATGTGGAAATAAGGCCCACAAAGCTTGTTAAAGGTCAGGGTTTGGCGAAGTTGATGGCTGAATCAAATCTGCACGTCTTAGACATAAATCTGATCGCTGCTATGTCCGATGAAAATGAGGAAAGTTCATCACTTCAGGTATCAGAAATGTTTATTCTTTCTCCATGGTATTCAGATATTATATATGTCCTTCAGAATTTGGCCGCTAAGTTTTGTATTTTGAATTCTGCACTTTATTGGAAAGATCCCGATGGCGTTTTGTTAAATTGTTTGGTGGAAGAAGAAGCGAAGCAAGTCATGGAGGATTTCCATAAAGGATATTGTGGCGGTCACCTTTTTTGGAAAACAATGGAAAATAAAATTTTGAGGGTTGGATACTATTGGCCGACATTGTTTGCTGATGTGTTCAAGACTATTAAGAGTTGTCATAACTGCCAGATTTTTGAAGGGAAACAGAAATTACAGCCTTTGCCGCTTAAGCCCATTGAGGTGAATGCCCCTTTTCAGCAGTGGGGGTTGGATTTCATTGGTGAAATTCATCCTTCTTCTTCAGGTCAGCATAGATGGATCCTCACAGCGACAGATTACTTCACGAAATGGATCGAAGCAATTCCCACTAGGCAAGCTACGGATGCGGTAATAATTTCATTCCTAGAAAATAATATTTTGTCTCGTTTTGGTTGCCCAAATAAGTTAATCACTGATAACGCAGCAGCTTTCAAGTCAAAAAGGATGGTTGAGTTTTGTAGTAAATATCATATTACTTTGGGGCACTCAACCGCCTATCATCCACAAGGCAATGGATTGGCGGAGTCTTCCAACAAATCTTTGGTTAATATCATTAAAAAGATGCTGGAAATCAACAAGAAGAGTTGGCATAAGAAGCTGGTCCATGCACTTTGGGCAGATCGTGTGAGTCAAAAGAAATCCATTGGTATGTCCCCCTTTGAGTTAGTTTATGGAGTTGACACAGTGTTCCCTACCTCTCTTGCAGCTCCGGTAGTCAAACTTCTCCAAGAGGCAGGTAGTGAAGAGGATCCAATGCAGAGAAGACTAAATCAAATGATCCACTTGCAGCAGACATGGGAAGATGTTTTTCAGAACACATTCAAGTTGCAAGAGCGAATTAAAAAGATTTATGATAGAAAAGCAAAGGCAGACACATTTCAGTTGGATGATGTGGTGTTAAAGTGGGATGCAAGGAATGAGGAAAAGGGAAAGCACAACAAGTTTGACAATCTCTGGAAAGGTCCTTTTAAGATCGCAGCGTATCGGGGTCAGAATGCCTTTCTTTTGAAGGAGATGAACGGAGAAGATTGTCCAGGAGGGCCAGTCAATGGTCGGCTGCTCAAGCAGTACATTTTCTAAATTATTTCTGTTGTCATCATTGTCATTGAAAATACCATTTTATTTCAGTTTCGCTGCAAGTGTGTGCTGTAATATTTCCTTCAGTCTGGGGCCCGAAGTGAAGGCTATGATTCTGAAGAAAGATTTCAGTTTTGAGTTCAATTTGTCGAGTCAGTTTTTCAGTCATTTTAGTGTTATTTTCGAGTCGTTTTCAAGTCAATTTTCGGTCAAATAAATTGAGTCAAAATCTTGTACTGTTTGTCGAAATAATGACTCCATAGCCCAATGGACGAAGGCACTGTCTAGCTCTTCCAGAGATCTGTCGTTCTTGGCACGTCCAAGGAACTACCATCCCCATTGGAGCCAATGTTCGAGTCGGTCTGGTCATCCCTCCGTCAGAGATCAAAACACTTTTTGCATTTCATGTTTACGTGTACCATCACTTTCTATCAGTTGAATTTCGTTAGGAGCATGTGATAAATCTGACGGAAGGGCTTTTTTCATTCATCCCCCTCATGCTTTGCACTGTTGGCTCAGGTCTGTCCATCAAAATCGAATCTTAAAAGTCATTTGCAGTCCTGTTGCAGTTTCTAGGTCATAACAGTCATTTTAGTCATTAGGTCTAGGGTTAGTCAATTTGGTCTTCGACAAAGTCTAATAAAGCCAGCAGGCCAGAGGGAGGTCCTTGATAGGTTGTTATTTCAAAAGATTCTTATCGTCATATGGATGGATTATGACTTCTCTTCAAAACTATGTTTTGAAGATAAGTCGACATTTCATTTTTTGTAATATTTTTTCAAAATTTTCAATTCTTGAATTCTCCAGGCGCAGCCCTGGTCTCCTTTGCCAGATTGCATGTCACCTATCCCTGCAAAAAATTACCAAGAAACTCATCATTTCAACCAAAAATGAAGGAGGAAATGAAAAGGTCCAAGTTCTATTAATTGTGAAAAAGTGTCAATTGAAAAACATTACAAAGTGGGTTTTTGGAGAGACAAAAGTCAAATTGATGTCTATATAAAGTTTTTCCATGAAAATGAAAGTCATTTTGCATGCCAAGGTTGGAGAAAAACGTTTCAAGGCAAATTTGTGAGAGCAATGCGTGTTTTGAAGAGAACTGGCTTGCAGCTGACCAGCGCGGCACATATAACAGGTGGTGCAGTGCACACACTTCATTATTTCAAAGTACTTCATTATTTCAACCTATTTAAGTTTATAATTATAGTTAAGGAAACAACTTGACATTAACAAATTCATATCTAGTCCTAGTTCAGTTGGGTTTCTACAAAGATAAATATATCTTTGGATCCATGTTTGGTTAAAAGAATTTATTTTTTTGGCTGTGGTTCATGGACACCCTGGTCAACGGGTGGTGCTACATCCACGGAAAAATCTGGGCTGATCGACCCCAAAGGGAATCTAGCCCCACGGCCCTCTAGTAAGGCCTAACCCAAGGGCTTCAGCGAGACTGGACTGTGTGACCTCCGGGTGGAAAGGCATTGATTTTGACCAACTAAGCTAACCCTTGGGGCTTGTTTGGTTAAAAGAATATTAACATAGAAAAAAATTATTGTAGGTGTTATAGAAACCCCATCCCTTAAGGCTACCAAGAGCCACATCCATTCTCTGAGAGCATGTGGACTACACCTCCAAACACCAACATTTTGCAAAATCCCTACAGCTGCAAGAATAGAAAGGATATTGTTGTCCAATGCAAAGATTGCTTCGATCTAGACGACCATGAGAAGCACGGGTAGGTTTTATTTAATGATTAAAAATGTTTTTTTCATAAAATTTACTTATGTTTAAGTTACAATAGAAACTGGATGGTAAATTTTGGAAATACTTCAAAACTTGATAGACAATAGAGAGGTTAAATATTAAAATTTAGTAGAAAGGTAAAACAAGTAACTTTAAACAATAGAAATTGGATGGTAAAATTTGGAAATACTTCAAAACTTGATAGACAAGAGAGAGGTTAAATATTAAAATTTAGTAGACAGGTAAAAGAAGTAACTTTTTTACAACTAAGAATATTCTTGAAATCTCTAATGCCAATTCTAAATATAAATTTAGAGAGGAACTAGGTCAATCCTCATAGAAACTAGGTCAAACTCAGTGGATTAAAGTTGATTATCATTATAATTTCAATTTCAGGGAAAAAACATACTCTCTGTTACAACACTATTATTTTGGTTGATTGTGAGAACCATCCTCACCATGGTAAGATTGCTAGAGTTTTCCAGTTTAAATATATATTACCAGTGAGTTTTTTTTATGTTCAAGTGCTGAATACTACCAGAAAATATGTCAACTCCGCCATAGACAAAGTGGTGGGGATGAAGAAAGGCACCATTCGCATCACCCTAGACATCGATTAAGGGATAGCAACCTTTACATTGATAATGCATGAGAGAAATGTGACAATAGTGACCATGTCCATGAATTTCAATAAGCCCTTCAACAACTTCATAGTCTCCACGGGCATGATGCCCATGTTCCTCTCAATTTCTCAGTGCTTACCCTTATTTGACATGGGAATGGGTAGAATTGGAAATGAGAATTTTCGGGTAAGTATGGCTATCAATATTTATAAATTTATGTTAATATTTTTTGCTTTAGAATTATTGATATTACAAAGAAGCCTTTTGTAAAAGAAGCATTTTCTTCTAAAATATCTAGAGTAAACCATTGTGTGTGCAGGGATTTTTTTCAAAGCAACACGGTCCTATAAAATCTCTACTGAATAAAGCATTATTTCTACAATCATACTGTTATATAAAAATCAACAATTTTGCAAATGACATCTTAGTTTACAGAAGGGTGAAGTTTCCCAATTTTTAGGTTTTATAGGAAAATTTAGGCACCTTTCACCCACCTTTTTACACTGAATTTGTATTTATAGCAAGAAAATAGTTCTCCTTGAGCCATATCCATGATTGTGCTTTCATGATTGTGATCATGCAAGTCTCAGCTTTCATTAATGCCCCATGCTTTCATCAATTCCCCATGTTGAGCCACATTAGCCATATTCGTAAGCACCCAGTGACTGATGCTATTAGAGGAAGCACCCAGTGACTGATGTTGTTAGAGCATTCTATTATCTTGAGCACTTGTCCTACCATTTTTAGGAATCAACACAGCCCATATTTAATGGTTACCTTAATGGTTAATGTTGATCTCTCATGGAATTAGAGTGCAGTCTTCACGAATGTTGCTGCTAATGCAATTTAAAAGATAAATTACTATATGGCACAATATTGTGAATCTATTATAAGTGGCCATAGAACTTAAGCAGGGACAAGTACAAATTAATTACATCCTTTAAATCATAAATCACTACTATAACTCCATATAAAACTTAGTCCTTTCACATAAACATGTCTATTTGAAGTTAAAAATCTAAATAGGATAGTCCTTTTGCATAATCATGTCTATTTGAAGTTAAAAATTAAAATAGGATGGACAAGCAGCGATAAGTTTAATTTCTAATGCATTTTCTTCAAAAATTAAAACAAGATGTTAAAATAGTAATAAAATTGATTTCTAATGCATTTTAAGCTCTATTCATCTATTTATTTTCTAAATGAAACGTTGTTGTTTGCACTTTTTCATCAAAATGTCGTCAAACCAGATTTACCTCTCACAAAACTTCCAAATATATCTTAGGAATGAGTTTTCTGAAATCATTTGTATCTTTAGTGAGGATTCTACTCTCTTAAACTAAACAATTTTTGTACTAATAACCTCCACTTATGATGGCCATCACATATAAAATTAAAAGAAAGTGCAATACCTAGTAATTCTTGATGACTATCTTCCCCTTTCTTGATCAACAAAGAGAGGTTCTCCTGAATCTAGAATTTTTTTTTACTTGTTTGTTGCTATTCTTCTTTTGAGGCATCTTGTTCTTGTTTTTTTTCCATGGTCCATGATCTCTTCTCAAATGGTTAAGCTTCACTAGAGAGAACTTACTTTGATACCAATTGTTATAAATACTAAAGCGGGGGGTGAATCAGTATTTCTTAATAATTCAACTTTTACTTAGTTTTCAATATTCTTCATAATGTTAATTAATATCTGTGAACCATGAGCATCATAAATTCAAGTGAAACATAACAGAACAAAACATCATCATCACATAAAGACATCGGATATTAGGTGGAAAACCCAATAGGGAAAAACCACCACTATTGTTGTCTTCATCTTCTTTTATTAATATTCAAAAAATCATCTTTTACATCTTGCACTGGCGCAAACTTCTACTATAGTCTCCTACTTGTTGGAAGCTACCACCTCCTATTGTTTCTCCAGCTACTACTCTTTGAACAAGTTCTTTTGCCACCACTGGAAGGAAGCTACTACTCCCTAAGCAAGTTCTTCTGCCATCAGTACAAGGAAGCTACCACTCCCTTACTAAAGGCTCTAACCCTTAAACCCTTTGTAGAACACGTTTCAAAATCTTTCACACTGGATCCACTTGACTCATACACATATGTTGTAAACCATGTTTCATCCAATTTTCAAATAGGACCCGCATATAACATTATGCTCAATTGTTGAATACAAATCGAGCCATACAATCTCCTCTTCATAACTAATAACAAAACTTTTTCTGCAATAACCAAGTCATCAATATTCAACTGAATCAAAGTCTCTGCTCACACAAGTCATACTCAATCCCACTACAAGATAAATGTCCATGAACCATAAGAACATGTAATTACAAAATCCCTCTCTTATCAAGGACATCAATGCCAAACCCTAATCAAATCCAACAACATCACAATGACAATACATCTCCATAAAAGTAACAAAATTATGACAATCAACAACATTAATTCATACATGACTCAACTCATCTAGCCATCAAAGGTAGTTAATAGTTTCATTACTTTGACTTGACCTTTTATCACTCTAGCCAACACTTTGACTTGACTCATAAATCAAACTTATAGGCACAAACATTTGTGATACAAACAAACACTAAACTGCAATCCAACTTTGACATTGATTGGTGCAAGCACAATACTAAATATTCAATCGCTAATAATAATAGACCTTGCAAACTCCCAAGTCATAACATCATTACATCATAGATAGCATCATCACTTCAACCAAGGAAAAACTGTGAAACCCCCTCAACAAAGTAACAAAGACATAACAATTAAAATACATTGTTGTAACTCCATAAGTGTTGTCTTCATGAAATTCTAGAACCCTGGCAAGGATAAATCAAGATAACGTTATACATGCTAGTCGCCTCTACACTTTTCAAACCACAAATTATGCCATTTATATATCCTTAAAAAGTGCAATGTTAGTCATTATTCCTCTGTCCATATACAAACCAACAACTGGAAACATCAATACATCATAAGGTCCTCTCACTAATGATCAACCTCATGTAACCTTAGCAGCCAACTCATACTCATTGAAACAACTTAACAATATCATCATGAGCCTATAAATCAAAACAATGGTAGCTACACCAAGATATATATGTCCCTACCATATAAACATTGTTAGTAGTACTATGTCCATCCATGCTCTATAGAAATTCCTTGTAGATTCAAACTGTTAATTGTAATTTACTAAAGCAATAGACTTGAATCTACTCTACTCATCAATGGAAACAATTAAACGATCGTGAAATCATGAAGAATAAAAGAGAAAGAATTCAATCAACACATTACACAATGATTTATTGGGGAAAACAACAGCTAAAAACCCTTGCTATCGGTATATTGCATTAGTAAAAAAATATGAGAAGATTACAATGCTTTGCTCAAGCCTGAGCAACCTTTTTACTATATTTATCTGTCTCGGTGCCTCCTAAGTTGACTCTAGCCAAAACTTAGCCAATTTCCTAGCCTTCTGAGCTCCTACTTCCTTGCATTGTTCAATGAGGAATTAGGCCCCTATTTAATAGGAATCTTCCTCCATTGGATTGTGCATTTCATTTAGGCTCTTCCTCTGATTGCATGCACAATCTATACAATTCGGATAAATAAACAATTGATAGTACACTTCCCTTGAACTCCAATCTCAACTTCGTAACTCTCATATCTGACATGCATGAGTTATTGATGAGTGAATCATCAATTAATTGGTTGAACACATGAAGCAACATCCCACTGTTTGAGCTTCTACTAGTTCCTCCATCAGTTGGAACTAGTTTAACTGACTTTAACTCAATTAAACTGAATTAATTAATTACAACTCAAAATAAACTCAACCAGGGCTCCTATAATGTAGGAGACACTCTACATGACTCTAGCTAGACCCTCAACTTGAATTAACTGAGCCAAGTTAGTTAACTCGTACAAGTTGTCTTGTGATATGGAATTACAATTTTATTCCTAATTTAATTCAAGGAAAAAAATAATTTAGGAATTTATTATTGTATGTTCAATGTGATATGTCTCATTCACACAACAAACCACAAGCCCTTGATACAGGTGGATACATACAAGGATTCCACTCGACCTCTACTTCATGTAGCCATACATATCCCTATGCCCTTGGTGAGAAAAGCGTCGATCTCTACTCTGCTTATTGATAGATTTCAACCCCTGCAACAAACTCTTCCATACATATGTCAAATCAAGTTACCATACAAGGTCAACAACATGAAGATCAATCAACAAATATCTGCAAAAATCCTCAAGGCACAAGGTTATATCATAAACATTTGTACATTGATCTCAAACTGATACTTCAGCTCCAATGAAATAGATCTATGACTACTATATGGTGCATATAAGACAATGAGTTACCAAGATATATTTCTACAATAAAAATATCCTTTGAACCTCTGACAATAGGTGTACAATCTCATTAATTATGCATATAATTTAATCTTTGTGTGTACAACCAAATATATCATTGCATATTGTGAGTAAAGGTATCAACGTTGGAATAGATTTGATGTTTCTACTCCTACAATCATACTGAACATTATATGGTGTGCATAAGTCTAAGTGGCCTCCAACAATTACATAGGTCTAAAGAAATACTCAACAACAAAACCAAAATGTATAAATAGTTTGATCGAGATTGATATCTAATCGATCGAGAGTTATAACTTACCAAACAATGTGAAATATAATGCATAGTTAATCTCTTACATATTGTTGTAGTTAATTATGTAATTATTAGATATGTATGGAGACAGAAATAATTAAACTAAATGTTTTATATCAAACCTTTAGCTCTAGTATGGAGAATCACCAATTGAACTTCCTCACACCTGTTCTAGAAGAAGATAAACAAAATTCGAAAAGCAATTATGTGTAATAGAGCCAACAGATCTTCATGAAAAGCATACCAAGCTCATTGATCTCCTTGGAAATTTGTAGTTTATTTGCTTTATTATTACCACGAGAAAAACAATGGATTTGGTTGATGGAAATGTTGGTCGGATCAGATAGACATTAAAAATCCTTTGATCACATCTTTACCTTGCGAAACTCGATGGTTTTTTCCTTTCATTTTCAATTTTCTTTACCCACAAGCATTGTTGTGGGGATAACCTTGGCTCATAGAGAATATTTTCATGATCACGTATTGAAAACCTAAAGAAGATATAGTAATGTATCACTATGCATAACTGCATCCCAGCGAAGATAGTCAAACTTTAAGAAAATATTAGATCCTCTTCCTATAACTTTTCCGAAATGCTACATCACTTCAGTAAGCATCTACAAAGCCTCTCTAACCTCTTACAAATCCTTTGCAATGATTAATGCATCGTCATGCATAAGCATAATGACTTGTTGACAGCAACGCAACTTGACAAGCAACATGCTGCCAAGGATTAGACCAATTTGGGATCATTTGCCTCCTAGATCTGGACCAGTTAGAAGTTTTTTAGCATAAGTATAGCTCATGGCACATTATATGTTGCCAAGCAAGAAAAATGAAGCCATAGGTACTAAATTAAGATGCTAGGGATTCACCTTCAAGAATAATATTTTGAACCACCACATTTAATGTCTTGACTATATAACCTCCTAATTAGTTGGGATATCGATACAATTAGAAGGCTTTGATTCTAAGTATGAGTTACATTTATTTGACTATAATAGGGGGGATGGGGGAGGAGGCATAACTAAGACCTCAAAACTAAAATTTACCTTGTAAGGATGAAATAACATGGATAAGGACCTGAACCACAACATAGGACCTTTCTATGGAATCTTTATCCTTTAACAAGGGATATTGGCCCGAATGGAATGTTTTTAGTATTAGATTTGAGCCATTATGCCTTCAATAGAGCTTGGGGAGAAAACCTTTGGCTTAAATCATGAATAACTATTTAAGGAATCTACGATCATTAGCACCACTTCAAGGATGGGTCTTAGGCCATTTGACATGATTAGGGGAGGAACATGAACCTTAGGTCATAGAGGAAGCCTTTGTCCATATGAGGCCAACAAGGACACCTGAAAAAATTGCATATGCATCCCCAAGCGCATCCTTGTCCTTTGAGAAAGGATGTTAGTGCCCTCACATGGTTTCAACCATTAGTTATGGGTCTTAAGGACTTGATATGGTTGAAGTAAACCCAAACCTTAGTTAGAGTAATAATATTTTAGGGATTAATGACCAAACATGATGCCTCAAACCACCTTTCCTAACCCCCTAAGGTTTTGGGTTTCTTCTATGGCTCAAGGGTCATGAATGACACCTCAAACCACCATTTATGACCTCTTAAGGGGATCATTGGCCTTCAAGTGGGGAATGAGCAACATTAGGACATTTTGAGTACTTGTTATGGGTGTAATATACATGAGCATGATAAAGAGAGTAGATATAGGGCTTATCTTACAAATGAATCATTTACGAATGACTAATAATGACAAGTTGAATCACCATAAAGGGCCTTTCTATTGTATCCTTAGGTGATCCTTGGTCTCGAGATGGAGATAGTTAGCATTATGAGTTTTTGAATATTAGTTATGTCTTTGAACCTTGGATATTGTCAAGGAAACAAACTTGGATTTAATCCATATTGGAGGCTTCTTGGATTCTGGGACCAAGAATGACACGGGAGGAAACATGAACCTTACACCCTAAAGGAATCCTTTAGCCATTTAAGGCCAAGAAAAATTCCTTAATCAACCACACATGACCTGGTAAAGGTATCCTTAGCCTATTATTAGAATATTGGTGAAACTAGGTGATTTTGAGAAGTAAGTATGCATCTTGAGGCCCTAGCAACAATATTTATGAAGAAACCATGCCTTGGGTCCTAAGGAAAGCCTTCAAGTATCTATAGCCATGAACAATTCCTTAAAACACCAAGTTGACCTCTCGAGGGTATCCTTGTCCTATACGAAAGGATGTTAGTTCCTTTATAAGGTTTTGAGCATTAGATTTGGATACCAAGGACTATATATGGTTAAGGGTGGAAACCTAAGCCATAGTCAAGGCATAACGCTTCTATGCTTCTAGATCCAAGCATGAGGGATCAAACCAACACACTGAAACTATTGAGGTTTTAGGCATTTCTCACGTCTCAAGGATCATGAATGACACCTCAAACCACAAACCATCATAGATGACCTCTTGAGGGGATCTTTAGTCCTTAATTGGTGATACAATTATTACTACAAAATGTTTAACATTGGGCATGTTATTGGGTTGGACATGATTGATTGACGAAACCAAATCCTTAGGTCCTAAAGGAAGCTTTTAGCAATTTGGGGTCAACAACATCATGTTGAAACACCACAAAGGACCTTTCCATCCTTGTTCTAGAAGTGGGGATAGTTAGCATTATGATTTCTTGAACATTAAGTATGTGGATTTGTGCCCTCGATATGGTTAAAGGGGAAAGCCTAAGAGCTAGTCCCTCAAAGAAATTTCTAGGATTTTAGGGCCAATATTAGCACCTTGAACCACCAAAACTAACATTTATAGGGCATCCTTTGTCTCTAATTAGGTATATATGTACCATCAACATTTTTGAAAATTATCTATGGGTTTGAAGGTCCTACATATGGTTAGGGGAGGAAACATGAACCTTTGGCACTAAAGAAAGCTTCTATCAATCTAGGGTTATGAAATATGCCTTGGAAAACCACACATGGTTTCCTGAGGGCATCTTGGCCTATGGTTAGGGATGTAGGTACCATAAAGTAGTTTTCAATAATAAGTATGTTTCCCAAGGTCATAGAAATGGTATAGGGAGGCCATGATTAGCACCTCAGGAAACATTTGAAGCATCTAAGGCCATGGACAATGGCTTGAAGCACTACACATGACTTCTGAAGGGTTTCCTGGCGTATAATAAAGGATGTTAGTTTCCTCACAAGTTTTTCAACATTAAATCTAAATCTCCATGGATTCATATACTTGACAGGGGTAAACCCAATCCTTAGCTAAAGTGCAAATCTTCTAGGCATCCAAGCCCAAATGTGATGGCTAAAACCACCATCATTAACCTCTCAAGGATATATGTAGCTTCTATGGATTGTTGATGTAAATGCACACTTAGGGCCTCGTCCATAGGTAATTAGGTCAAGATATGACCATTTGTTTCATCTACTCAAGATTACCTAACATTTTGAATCATCTTCTATTTTTACTATTTTTCTATGTATAATATGTCTACTTTTAGTGGGCCTACGTAGGTAGTGACATGGTTATTTCCTCTTCATTATTGTGCATTATCTTATCTCTAAGGTCCCTAAATAGTAATGCACATTCCCTCTCTTATTTTAGGAGACTACATTATCCACAACCTTATCCATTAACCTACCAAGCTTATCCTTTGACTTTGATGTGTTTCTTGCTATATTTGATTTAAGAGTTGCATGCGGGAATCTTGACTTCAATTATAACTTATTTTTTAATCCAAATACATTTACTCAACTCTATTTCAACTCCCTTTATATTTTAGGTTCTCCTAATTTAATTTTATGTTTATGTTAATGCTAATTAGGGAAAGTGTTTTTTTATCGCCACTCTACATGCACTATAAAAATCCAACCTAGTGCACATTGGTTTCTCTCAAGGAGGGTTATTTAAGTGTATTCATGCAGGAAATAATACACACAATATTTTGTGAGTAATTCAAATTCATCTCTTTAGCTACTTAGACTTTTTTCATTGTAATTTCATTCTCTCTTCATTCTTGTTATGCAATTGGTCATGTAGTATTTTTATGAAATAGATTTTGTGTTTATGCTTAAAATCGAACAAGGTTCAAGGGTCACCAATGACACCTCAAACCAAAATAAATGGCCTCTCAAGCGGATCTTTGGACTATAAGTGGGTATATGGGTAAGATTACGGGATGTGAGCACTAAGCATATGTATTTCTTCCTTGGACATGATTGAGAGATGAAACTAAGGCCTTATGTCAGAAAAGAAGCTTATGGGCATCTATGGCCAATAATGATATCTTTAACCACCGAAGAGGACCTATTGAGGGTATCATTTGTCTAAATAGTATCATTATTATGAGATTGTTTATATTAAGCATGAGTCTATGGACCCTGGATATAATTAGGGGATCAAACTCAAGAATTAGGCCATGAAGGATTGTTCCAGCTTCCAGGATCAATAATGACATCTTGAACCACCACAACTAACCTCCAAATGTAGGTACTATTAGCACTTTTGAGCACTAGGTACATGTATCTCAACCCTAGACATTCTAACAAGAATGAACACATGCTTTAAAAAACATTTTGTGCTACTACTTAGGAATGTGTACATGTTATAAAGCATGTAAATGTGGTAGTTTAGGGAGCGTGAGTCTATAGGATAAGGGATCAAGTGCACATTTCTAAGAACACATGAGCATTTTTTTCATGCTCATTTGTACAGATTAAATTGCCACTTTTTTGTCTATCAACTTTATGCAAGCCCCCATGATATAATGGTCAAATAATTTGTTGTAGCCACCATTTCAATGCAAAACTAATTAGAAAATAATCTCAAAGGTTTGCATCCAATTTCATTCTTTATGCTTTCTCCATCATAGTTCACTTTGAGCTCTAAAAACATCATTTTTCTCAAGATTATGTGGAGTGGTCTTTTGTGTGGCAATACTCTATGATTTACAAAAAGTCTTATACTGTACGGAATAATATTCACAAAAATTATTGCTTCTTAGGTCCTTAACCTTGTTCCCACATTACCTTTCAACAAAGAGAAGTTCTTAAAATATTCCATATTAACACTTTTATTTAAACTCGTGATTTTCAAATAATAATAATAATACAAAAACATCTATAATCTCACCAATATCTAAATACATCATCTCAAACACCTTTTTAGGTGTGTTTCCGTCCTTTACTTTCTAAACACATGCTACAAACAACTCAAAAGAATTCTTCAAATCATCAAATCCCAATAGCATCCCTTTAGTGCACAACACTAATAAGCCATTTTGACCGTAATATTAATAATGCCACAACATCATGAATGATGTCTATAATGCTATCAACAATTTGAATTTTCTTGTTACACGTTTCTGACCACAGAAGTAAATGAAAGAAAATTAATTAAGCAGAAGAAAACTATGAAGAGATTGGTCTACGAAAGGCCTTTATATGCTAAAATTTTCACTCGGAGTATAAATAATGATATAATTTTAGCCAACCAATCTAAATGTTTTTTCACTTTAAGAGCATGCGGGCCACCTATAAAACTTCTTGTGCTGTTTTAGGGCATGTGTCATGTTTGCTCCAATGAGAAAACAGACCTTTTTCATAAAGCTTCCATGTTTGGGGACAATAGGTTTTATCTTTTCAATTAAAAAAACTATATACTCAATATACGCAATGTCATTATATTTAAGGTTGATGAAGCCTACGACAACACAGCCTGTACTCTTAATTGCACACCAAAATTAGTAATATAAAACGCGAACAACAGGAGAAAGTTTGCCTTACACTACCATGGATGCGTCGGTTTACAGCCTAATAGCATGCCAATATTAAATGCACCAGTAAACGGGTTATTCAGCTAAATTATGTTGAAACATTTTTTATTTTTTCTATAAACAATATTTGATAACATTTCGATAGAAACAGATCAAATTATTTATATGGATTTGTCATCTTCTTACATCGACTGTAGACAGTGCCCTGCTGAATACGCAGAGATCTTTTGAGTAAAGGGCTTTGCTTGCATGTGGAGGAAACATCACCACATCAAGCGCTGCTTGTGCTGGAGTTCCAGATCATCTTACAGGCAAGCATATAATTGCTAGGAGATTCCCCTACCATCCCATACTTTATTCTTTTTAGTCAATCCACTTGTGCTGGAGTTCCAGATCATATTACAGGCAACATATAATTGCTTGGAGATTCCCCTACCATCCCATACTTTATTCTTTTTAATTATTCCACTTGTCTCTCGGTGTCGCCAAAGGAGAGGAGACTCCATATATTAAAAGAAAGGAATCACAATAATTGTGTGTATGCAACCCATGTGCGTTTTGAGACGCATGTATTCATTCATCCATTGCGCTTTATAATCCATCCTTCCTTTCTATTCTGATGTCCTTCGATCCATCGATTTCAGGGCTTTCACTGGCAGTCAATAGACTAGAAATACAAGAATGGCTCCATTCACTCTTGTAAGGGCACTGCACAAGAGCGATGCAAAGAGAATCCACCCCTTTCTTAATGTTGCAGATGAAGATCAGAACTCCGTGGGAGCCCTCGAGTCTGCTGATCATTTAAGCAATCATTCCGCGCAAGGTTTCACTGCCTCTCTGGATGCCATTCTCTCCGCATATTCCAACATTCACTCTCTCGCTAATTCCAATTCCAAGTGGGTTAACGACGCCCTGGAAGACATAGTGAAGCTTCTTGATATGTGTAATGCCGTTAGCGATAACATTGCGGACGTGAAACAATACCAGATATTTCTTCAGAGCGCTACTCACTCTTTGGATCGTGCAGGGACGGACATCAGCAAGATGAGTCAGGCCTCGCTTGTAAAAGCAACCAATATGTTGGCCGACTGCGGAGGTGCCATCACCAATGTAAATGCCAAATGCAATCCTTCTACTTCTAGATCAAGAGGAATGGTTCATATTGAAGAGGTTATAGCCTCCTCAAGTTATTTGGGAGTCATTAGATCGGAGGATGATCTATCAGAGGATATGCATAATCTCAATGAGTGCACCGCTTCCGTGCTTAAAACAGTAGCCAAGGCCCTGTCGGTCGAGATGCCGAGGCCATCTCTTCACGGACGAGGTAATACCCGCATGCTCGCAGGGCGCAGTTCCTGCCTCCGCAGTTTGTTTGAAATGGTCAGGAATCTCAACAGCAGGTGTAAAACCTCTCGTTGTCTATTGCATGAATTGGAAAATGCAGATGTTTTAGTAAGAAAGTTGTATGGTATTTTATTGGCCGACAAGCAGCAGAAGGCGATCAATGAGCACGCAGAGGTGAAAGAGTTAGTGGACGCACTGAAGAAATGCGTGGCAGATTTTGATGAAGGGATTGCTGCGCTGGACAGTAAAGTCAAGCAATTGTATAACGCTCTCATTAGAATTCGGGTGAAGTTGTTGGACAATCTAACTTACTGTCTTTGATCTGCACAACCCATTAAAGCCACTCGGCCGGTTTTTGTAATTATAGTTGAGCTGCGGTTGGCACTTGGAAATGCTTCGGCACCAAGGAGTCCAGATGTAAAAATATTACAAATATAATTTGTCAAAAAATACTACAAATATAATTTCAACGTTACAATCATCATTTCTGGTTTCTCTTCTTTCAATGCACATACCTTTCTTTTCTAGTTTCACATTAGCTTTTCTTACATTATCTTTTATATATGGCCATTCCAACTCTCTTTTATATTATAATAAAATCGATTCCAGTTATGCTTATTCCAACTCTATTTTATTCTAATAAAGTTGATTCTAATTACTTGCTCGCTGTATGACAAATAATCCCCGACTCTTCCACCGCTTCTTAAAAGATTCGAAAGGGGCAACCTAACTTTCCCACGAGCAGAGCAATAACGCAACCTAAAGTGCATGTGATCTATACTGATTGTTCTGCAACCAGCATTCTTACCATACACATATTATGAACAGCTTTTTATACTGAAGTAGAGCCGTTGACTTTTTGAATTGATGGCCGGGATTCGTTCTTCAGAGAATATGCTTCATCTTAAAGCTAATCCACGGCTGGTATTTCAAGATAGGTTATTCGAAACTACCGTTCAACCACGTTGCATCCATTTGAAATGTTACGGCGAATTATTTTTAAAAAATGCACTGGAACAGGTATGCATGGTTGGCTTCAGTCTTATGTGTTACAATGGATTTAATAAATAGTTTAAAGGTATATTTGAAAGGACTGTCTGTGCGTTTCATTCTACATCACAGCCGTTTGGTCGTCCTCGCGCAGCGCAGGGAAGGAGCCACACTGACAACACAACTCCGACGACAAGCGAACCGACAAGAAGGCCAATCTTCATGGCCCCCCTCCACGATTCTCTCTTGAACCTTCGTGCTGAGATGAAGATCGGACCAGATCACCAGCTGAAATTGCTGTCCAAAATACGCTGGATGTGAGTTGCAGGATTTCTTGGAGAAGCGATCCAACAGAAATGGGCGAAATGATCCGAAGTAAAGTGAGAGGGCGGAAAATTACAGTTGGACATCGCTCGACGCTGTTGTTTTTGTAGATTATCGCCGTGATTATCTTCGTTGTGAAGCGTTGGGTATGATCTGTTTCGATTTAAGCTTTACTTCACACTTTATTCTATATGAAACTTCGAATATAACCCTGAATTGAAATTGGATCTTAACAGTCTGATGACAGCTGGGAAGGACGAATAGTGCCCACCAATATGTTTCGGTCGCTCCCGAATCAGGACATGTTAATGAACGACCCCCGCCTGGCAGAGAATAGCGTGGCCCCAGAAAATGCTCAACTTTTCGCCCAGCTGTGTTCTCGCAACAAGGATTTCAAGTTCTAGGACTTGTTCAGTTTTAACTTGAACTGTAACATACGTACGGAATCTCTCTCATTTTTGTGTTTCTGTATTGGAACTTCCTTCTTCAAATCTTATAAGCCGCAGACTTCTTGATCTCGTATTTAATCTCTTTTCAAGCTGAAGAATAATGATATTTTCATTTAAATTGATAGATATTTTAAAGCAAGCAGTGCATATTTTGGTGAGAGATCACACATAAGAATCCAATTTCATTTTTGGAATCTATTTTTCATGTGGAGACCAAGTAATTTGATACTTAAGCTATTCAGTGGTATCAGAATGTTGTTGAATGCAAATGCAAAGCCATTGGGTATATGAAGCCTGTAAAGATAAGTTTTTGTATATGAGAACTTTTGTATCACCGATAAGCTTTTGCATAGATTATGAATAAAGATAAGTGATGGGGTAACTTTTAAAATAATATTACCTAAATGCTATGTGATAAGTATTTTCATGTATTTTCATGTCCTGTGCATTTCAGTGTGATCTCTTTGTTGGAAAGACAAAAATACAAATTCACCCAAAACACACGAGTTGCTGCTTTTCTATTGGTAACACAAAAAAAAATTTACAATGAATTTGGTGAACGGTATTTAACCTTTTCCACTAGCCTAAAATATCTTGACATGCACACACACTTAACTCACACTCTAAATATGGACTACACTTAACTCTTTATCCATCACTCAACTTGACTCAAAGCTCAAACTGACTCTCTAATTTTAGTCAACTCCACATGACGGAGTAATTACAATTTCTAACACTCCCCCTTAATTATGACTATATGACTCAAAATGACTTAACTATCACACAAACATGCCCTCAGCTAGGCTTACAATGACTCAAGAATTTTACAATTTTACATTTTCTTTTTATCTGCTTCCAGAATTTATATCTTCGAAATTGCTTCATTCTTTGTTGAACTTTCTTGTTGTAGGCTTTATTCACTTGTTGCTGCTACAATTTTTCTTTGACTTGTCTTCAACATGTTCTGAAAAACAATTGGATCATGTCTTCTACAACTTTCTCTTCAAATATTCGTTCAACTATGGACCACTGCCATAACATTGCATCTTCAAACTGTCTTCTTTGCTTTGCTTCTTGTGCTTTATATTCCTGAGTTTCTTTCTGCCATATTTCTTGATAGCAGAATCTTATCTCTTCTTGACTCCATTACTGAAAAATGGTTTTAATGCATTCATCTTTGTCTTAAAAAACATTCATTTCATTCTTTTCACTTCCATCATTAGGTACTACTGTTTTTTCCCTGTAATATGCACACTCAAGATCAGCATTCACCATTTCATTAAACTCTGTTATTCCATCTGTTGCTTTAAGACTCTCTTCAATTTGTTCTATTGGTTTCTGAATACATTCTTCGATGAGCTTCAAATCTGCATCAAACATATTAACAAATTTGTTTTCAACTTCTTCTCTTGTGCTATTCTGAACACCTTCATATTAAAAAACAATGCTAAAAACATCTTTATTATTCTATTCATTGAGAGCTTCCTGCTCTACCTCTTCCTTCTCTGCCTTCTTTTCAACTTCACTAAAACTATCTTCCACTATTATGTGGTCAGTGGATATTCTCGTAAAAAACTCTTCAATCACTTTATTATGTTCTTGATCATCAGTTGTTGTTAGATGACATAGTGCTTCATGAGCAGTTCCAACTGCTTCATATCTTGCTGCTATAGTGACTCTTGAACCTTCAATGTTTCATCAAACATTGCGCTTACCATATTTCCACAATCAATCTTTGTTTCAAAAAATAAACCACACATATCATCAACATAATGTTCATCCACACTATGGTGGGATATCCGAGCATACATGTGCTCATTGTCAATTTCAACTTCAGCAAATCCACCAACTGCGACTCGATTCACCAATCCACATATAACTTTGCAGTCATCATCCACATGTGTCTCATCACAATGGGATTCACCATCATCTGCATCATCCATGTTACAATGGATTCCTTGAGCATTTATATGCTCTTGCTTTGCTTCACACATAGAGGCTCTTGCTTCTCTCTCTGCAATCTTTGTTGCATCTTCTTCATCCATATGCATGCTTGCATAATGGGTTTCAATTTTATGGTCTTGAAAACCATCATCCACTTTTGAGTGGGGTTCTCCAAGCTCTGTTTCCCTCTCAGAGTATTGCTCATCTACTCTCGTATCTGTGGCTAACTTCTTTTCTTATAACATAACCTAATGTTTCATGTCACTCCCCTTTGCACCAAATTCTTCTTCCAGGAACTTCCATGCTTCCTTGGAAGTTGTAGCTTTTGCTAGCTTGCACCAACATTTCTCATCCAATGCTTGTTTTATAAAATCAATACTAAAACATCACATACTGCATCATATGAGTTATTAGATTTGTACTCAATTAACTCTCTAGCTCGAAAAAAAGTTAGCATCTTGATAATCCAATGATCAAAATATTCACCTGTAAACATAGGAGGCCGTAGCAAATCAAAGCTACACCAATCACCCTTGATTTATTCTTTGTCTTGTGCTAGAATTCTCATGATGGGTCCAGCCCTTTACACTTTTGGGTTAGTGATAAATGGTTGATTAACTTTTATTAATGCATGGTTGGTTGACTTTAATGTTGCTCTACTGTTGTTTTATTGTGGCAAGAACATGTGTCTTGGCATTGGGCTCTGTTCCTTCGCAGTCCTTCTAGGCTTCGAAATCCTGACTATTCATTTCATTTGCGATTTTTCACTTTGTTGTGTCGCTATGCTGCTGGTGCGGTCTCTAGTTCTGCAAAATGAGAGTTTGCTCTGCTTCTTTGTTGGGGTTTCGTTTTCACTGCTCCTGGTTTGCAATTCGGTGAGGGTTTCCACCTGTAGACGATGTCTATGCTCCCTGCTCTGTGCTTGGTTACGAGACCTGGGTGTGATACCCTTGGTATCGGTCTCTGTTGTAAACTTTTGCTCGGCTATATATGTGTTTCCAGTTGCAGTTTTCGTTCACATGTCTCCCCTCCATGCGTTGGCTTCACAGGTTGATTATTTGTTTAGTTTTTTTCTTGTCTCAGGTTGCGGCTATGGAGTCACTGGGCTTTCAGCTTCCACTCGGCAGTCTTCCGAATGGTAAGCCCTCTTTCTATGTTGGTTTTCCTTACTTTGTCTTTCTCAGTTTCTGAGAGCCTCTGCTCCTCATGACAGCGAGAAACTCTGTGGTTGTGACCTTGGCTCTGTGGCTCCTCTATCAGCTTACACAAGCTTGACTCTTTCTTAGTAACTTCTCATAACCCTACCCTCTATTCTGGTTGCACTTTGTTAACATAACTATGGTTTGTTACTCGTGGCTAAAGACTTGTTCGTTGGCCAATGCAGGTGAGCGACGGGCTTGCTCGTGGTCTTCACGCCATGTCTCCTACACCTGAACCAAGTAGGGTCACTCCTTGCTGTCTTCCTATTGATTGACTAAGGGTTTACTATTCATGGGGTTTATGAGGCTTTAGTTGTAGTTTAGATTGGCTCTGTGGTTTCTTGGCGCTGTGCCTGTGGCTCCACTATGTATTTGCGACTCTGCTGTTTGTAGTTATATATGTATTTAAACGGTCCTGTAATGACCTCACGGGGGTTTGTAGTTTCGGTTGACTCTGTTCTAGTTATTGGTCATTGAACAATGTACTGTGATGCTTGGCTTTTGACAAATATACATATGTATTTATGCTGTAAATTCGCTTGTTTAAGTTTTGCCAATGGAAATGGGAATATAATCATTTCTGTACACGAAGCTTGTCTCTATGGATAATGGCTTTCTCGTTCCTTCGTATATTTTCTCTGTTTGTGCTGCTACTTGTCTCGGAGCTCTCCTCGCTTTGGTGCTTACTGTTCACCTGTGTGTATTTACTTTGCTTATGGAAAAGAAAATAATTTAACAGTATTCTATAGGAAAATTTCTAGAGCTGTAACATGAATGGATTCAAATGTTTGTCTTCATAAAATGTTTCTGTGCTTTCTCTTCATTAAATTCTATGATGGCAAAAGATTCCATTAGTTGTTTTCTCTTTTCGTTTTGTAGAGAACACTAAATAGTTAGCAAACTACCATTAGTTACATTATGTGGTTACATTAAATGGTTTCTGAATAGCTATCTTTTCTTGCTTTGTAAATTAAAACAAATTTTAAATAAAACTAAAAAGTAAAAAGAAATACATAAGCAAACATTATCATTGGCTGAGACAACCATTCCTAGAAAATGAAAAGTAATGAAACTCAAACTGTTTGAAAGAGACAAACTCCCAGCCATGTCCTCCCTAAGCTAGATGCTCCTGCATCAGGCTCCTGGTGTAGGTGAAAATTCATGGCTCTGGTCCATGAGCTCCTCGATAGAATACCATGCATGTTGTATTTTTCTTGCATCAAGCCATGAACTATCCTCAATAGGACGATTCTTCCACTTGATGAGGTAGTGTAGGTACTCCTTCCTCTGAGTCTGCCTGGCCACTTGTGTGTCAAGGATTCCTTCGATTTCAAGTGGCTGAGTTAAAGGCATTTGTCTCATCCACGAACTACTCCTTTCCTCGGTGTCCCATTTTGGTTGTGCCGAACAGTCCTCTTCCAGATTGGCAGTGTATGGGAATAAATCTGCCACATTAAAAATGGGTGATATTCCTATACGTGGAGGAAATTGCAGTTCATAGGAAATTTGCAGAAAACTTACGCATAATTTTACAAGGTCCAATTTTTTGAATTTCAACTTATTGTATTCGCCCTTAGGAAATCTTTCCTTGCGCAGATGCGTTAGGACCTGATCCCCTACATTAAATTGTACCTCTCATCGTTTCAGATCTACTTTCTGTTTGTACCTCTAACTACTGTCCTGTAATTTCATCTTCACCTTCTCATGTAGGTCATTAATTGCTCTTGTAAAGTCTTCCCCATCAGCACTTCTTCTCTCTAACTGTCGCAGATCCCGTAGCTCATGCACTCCTCGGGGATGCATTCCATACAAGATCTGAAAAGGACTACTTCCTGTGCTTCGATTCGGTGAATCGTTGTAAGCGAATTCCGCTTGAGCAAGTACACGATCCCACATTCGTGAATTTTCTCCAACTAGACTCCGCAGCAAGTTTCCTAAGCTTCTGTTCACCACCTCCATTTGCACATCAATTTTTGGGTGATAAGCGGAGTTGAAATTTAACTTCGTGTCCAGCTTTTTCCACAAGGTGCGCCAGAAATTACCTATGAATTTCACGTCCCTGTCGGAAATTATGGACTTAGGTAAGCCATGTAGTCTGACGACTTCAGTGAAAAACAAGTGTGTTACATGGGTAGCGTCACTGGTGTGTGCCATCTTCGAGAATCGGTCGACCACCACCATGATGGAATCAAAACCCCGCCGTGCTTTGGGCAGACCCAGGACAAAGTCCAAACTGACTGAATCCCATGGTCTGTTTGGAATAGGCAAGGGTGTGTACAACCCCATGTTCTGACTATGACCCTTCGCCAACTGACATATCTTACACCTGGTCACATACCGTTGTACGTCTCTTTGCATCTTCGGCCAGTAATAGAAATGACTGAGCTGATCCAAGGTCTTATCAATGCCGAAATGTCCAGCTAGACCTCCACTATGTTTTTCCCGGATGATGTTCTCCCTCATCGAACATTCTGGGACACATAGTTGTCCTCCCTTGAATAACAGCTCCTCCTGCAAGTTATAGTCCAACCATGGACTATTGTTCCTCAACAATGGATTCTGGCAGGCTTCATAAGCCTCCTTGAAATATGCATCTGTTTGATACAAGTCCTTCAGGTGTTCAAATCCCAACACTTGTATCGTGCTCTCTTGCAAGAGTAGAACTCTTCTTCTTAGTGCCTCTGCTACCTTGCTCGCTTGACCACTGATATGCTTCAATACGAACGTAAAGCTTTGTAAGTACTCCACCCATTTTGCATGTTTGTGATTCAGTTGATGTTGCTACATAACATATTGTAATGAAGAATTATCAGAAAATAATACAAACTCATTACCCAACAAATAATGTCTCCAATGCTTCAAAGCTTGGACGACGACATAAAACTCCTTGTCATAAGATGTATGCTTTTACCTGCTTTAATTTAATTTTTTGTTGAAATAGGCTACTGGTTTGTCTTCCTAGTTGAGTACAGCTCCAATGGCTATACCACTGGCATCACAACGAACTTGAAAAAGTTTGTTGAAGTCAGGTAGCCTCAAAATTGGCCTCTCAGTGATCTTCTTCTTCAATATCTGGAAGCTCTTCTCTGCAGCTTCAGTCCACTGAAAAGGTTGACTTGCCTTCTTGATTGTATCCAACATAGGTGCACAAATTCCACTAAAATATTTTATAAAATTGTGATAGAAACTTGCCAACCCATGAAAACTTCGAACTTCGAACAAACTCTTAGGGGATGGCCAGCTAAGTATAGCTGCAACTTTTTCTAGGTCCATTTTTAACTCATTTTCTGCAATCACGAAACCCAAATAGACTAACTCTTTCTGAAAGAAAGTACATTTTTTCAGATTTATCAGCAACTTGTTTTGCTGCAACTTCTCTAGAACATATCGAACATGTCGAAAATGTTCCTCCTTGGTCTTGCTGAAAATCAGTATATCGTCAAGATACACAATCACAAATTTCCCAATGAACTCCTTCAACATCTCGTTCATCAGGCGCATGAAAGTACTAGGGGCGTTACTCAACCCAAATGGCATCACCAGCCATTCATACAGCCCTTCATTAGTTTTGAAAGTTGTTTTCCATTCATCCCCTTCTCGAATTCTAATCTGGTGGTATCCACTCTTCAAATCTATCTTCGAAAAATATGTTGCCCCGCTCAAACAGTCCATCATGTCATCCATTCGTGGCAATGGAAATCTATATCTGATCATAATTTTGTTTATTGCTCGTGAATCTGTACACATCCGCCACTCGCCTCCTTTCTTGGGAGCTAGAACTGTCAGAACTGCACACGGGCTTAAGATTTCTCGAATCAGTCCCTTATCCAACAACTCTTGTACATGTTTCCTAATCTCCTCATTGTCTTTGGGGCTCATCTGGTAAGCAGCTTTATTCGGTAAACTAGCTCTAGGGATGAAATCTATGTGATGACTGATACTCCGCTTTGGTGGCAATTTATCTGGTAGATCGTCCACCACAATGTCATTGAATTCCTGCAACATTTCCTGGATTTCTTTAGGTAAATCAGAAATTTTAGTGTGCAACAACACTGTTCTTGGTCTCCTTACAACAACATACTTCACCTCGTCATCTTCAATCTGTTTCAGAAATTCTTTTCCACCCACCAATAATACTTTTGTTCCACTAGTCTCTGTTGTTTCTTCCTCCTTGATGGGTACTAGCGTATGCTTAATCCCATCCTTAACAAACTTTTAACAGTTTGTTTTCCCATCATGAACAACTTTTCGGTCATACTGCCACGGTCTACCTAGTAGAATATGACACAGGTCCATGGGCATGATGTCACAAATCACTTTGTCCCTATACTTTCCAATATAGAACTCCACCTCACACTACTCATCAACTAGCAGTTAGTGACCCTTTTGTAACCGCAACACCTTATAGGGAGTTGGGTGTTTCAATCTTTTTAAACCCAATTTCTCCACCATCTTTGTTGCAACCAGATTATCATTGCTTCCACTGTCTATAATCAGTTTGCAACATTTGCCATGTGACTTGCACACAGTCTGGAATAATGCCTTTCTTTGGGTTTGTTCAGTTGTTTCCTTTGCCAGTTTCAGAAGTAACTTGTTCAAGACTAAGGCCTCTCTTGTCTCCTGTACATTTTCTACCTCTTGAGGCGGTGCCTCTGCTTCCTCTGTTTGAGAAACATATGCTCCTTTTTGACCAGCCTGTTCTCCTTCAGGACACTCAAAGGATCTGTGCCCCCACTTGTGGCACTTATAGCACTGGTAGGCAGCTCCTCTGCCTCTACCATTTCCTCTTCCTCTCTGGTATGGCCTTCCTCCCCTAGTGCTACCTTAATTTTCTGTTGTCCCTAAGGTCTTTGAACTGTTGCTCTCTTCACTGTTGTTGGTATTGCTTCCTCTGCCAAAGGATTGTCCTTTCCCTCTGCCAGTTCCTCATCCTCTCCTGGCATTCTGCTTTCTTGTGATCTTTTCTTCTGCCTTTAAGGCACTTTGGTATGCTTAATCTATGGTTTTCAGAGAAAGAATACTTATCTCGTCCAATATCTCCAGCCTTAGGCCATTCACAAACCTTGCTGTCTTTTCTGGGGTGTCCTCAATATAACCAGCTCTCAAATTCACTCGATAGAATTCTTCAGTATATTCTTTCACTTTCATTCCTCTTTGCTTCAAATTCTGTACCTATTGATGCAGAGAAATCTAGTAATCTTTGGGCAAAAACCTACCCTTCATCTTGGCGACCATTCTGGTCCACATTTTAATTGGTAACTTATTCAATATTCTCCTCTCTGCTTGGACATTGTCCCACCATAAGGCCACATGTCCTTTCAGCTTGGTAGCAATGAATTTAACTCTCCTATCTTCGCTGACCTCCTCACATTCAAAATATTTGTCCAACTCACTAATCCAGTCCAACAGCACTTCTGTGGATAAACTGCCATCATAATTTGGAATTTTAGGCTTTGGCTTACTACTAGCCAACAAGACTGACCTTAACAATTTCATTTTAGGTCCTTCTTCATCTGATCCATCTGTTGTAACTACAGCTTCTTCTTCACTATCGTCCCCTACTTCCGGATCCCTTCTCCTTCTTGCTACAACTACCGCCAAACGGGCATTCAAGATCCTAATCTCTTTCCTCAATCCCTCATCTACTACTCTTTGAATAGCTCCACCATGACCTCTTCTTCCAGCTTCCATTTTATAAGAAAATCAGTTAACTGTTCCTACTCTGATACAAAAATTTGATGGGTCCAGCCCTTTACACTTTCAAGTTAATGATAAATGGTTGATTAACTTTTATTAATGCACAGTTGGTTGACTTTAATGTTGCTGTATTGTTGTTTTATTGTGGTGAGGACATGTGTCTTGGCCTTCGGCTCTGTTCCTTCCCGCTCCTTCTAGGCTCCAAAACCTTGACTGTTCATTTCATTTGCGATTTTTCACTTTGTTGTGTCGCTATGCTATTGGTGTGGTCTCTGGTTCTCCGAAATGAGAGTTTTCTCTGCTTCTTTGTTGGGGTTTCGTTTTCACTGCTCCTGGTTTGCAATTCGGTGAGGGTTTCCACCTATAGACGATGTCTATGCTCCCTGCTTTATGCTTGGTTACAAGACCTGGATGTGATACCCTTGGTATCGATCTCTGTTGTAAACTTTTGCTCGGCTATATATGTGTTTTCAGTTGCAGTTTTAGTTTACATGTCTCCCCTCCATGCGTTGGCTTCACAGGTTGATTATTTGTTTGGTTTTGTTCTTGTCTCAGGTTGCAGCTATGGAGTCGCTTGGCTTTCGACTTCCACTCGGCAGTCTTCTGAAAGGTAAGCCCTCTTTCTATGCTGGTTGTCCTTACTTTGTTTTTCTTAGTTGCTGACAGCCTCTGCTCCTCGTGGTAGCGAGCAACTCTGTGGCTATGACCTTGGCTCTGTGGCTCCTCTGTCGGCTTACACAGGCTCAGCTCTTTCTCGGTAACTTCTCATAACCCTACCCTCTGTTCTGGTTGCACTTTGTTAACGTAACTGTGGTTTGTTTCTCATGGCTAACGACCTGTTCGTTGAACAATGCAAGTGAGCGACGGGCTTGCTCGTGGTCTTCACACCGTGTCTCCTACACCTGAACTGGGTAGGGTCGCTCCTTGGTGTCTTCCTGTTGATTGACTGAGGGTTTACTATTCATAGGGTTTATGAGGCTTTAGTTGTAGTTTAGCTTGGCTCTGCGGTTTCTTGGCATTGGGCCTGTAGCTCCACTATGTATTTGCGACTCTACTGTTTGTAGTTATATATGTATTTAAACGGTCTTGCAATGACCTCGCGAGGGTTTGTAGTTTCGGTCGACTTTGTTCTATTTATTGGTCATTGAACAATGTACTATGATGCTCAGCTTTTGACAAATATACATATGTATTTATGCTGTAAATTTGATTGTTTAAATTTTGCAAAGGGAAATGGGAATGTAATCATTTCTATAACTGAAGCTTGTCTCTGTGGATAATGGCTTTCTCGTTCCTTCGTATATTTGCTCTGTTTGTGCTACTGCTTGTCCGGGAGCTCTCCTCACTTTGGTGCTTACTATTCACTTGTGTGTATTTACTTTGCTTATGGAAAAGAAAAAAATTTAACAGTATTCTATAGGAAAAATTCTAGAGCTGTAACATGAATGGATTCAGATGTTTGTCTTCAAAAAACGTTTATGTGCTTTCTCTTCATTCAATTCTATGATGGCAAAAGATTCCATTAGTTGTTTTCTCTTTTCGTTTTGTAGAGAACATTGGACTACCATTAGTTACATTATGTGGTTACATTAAATGGTTTCTGAATAACTGTCTTTTCTTGCTTTGTAGATTAAAAACAAATTTTAAATAAAAATAAAAGGCAAAAAGAAATACGTAAGAAAACATTATCATTGGTTGAGACAGCCATTCCTAGAAAATGAAAACTAATGAAACTCAAACTGTTTGAAAGAGACAAACTCCCAGCCATGTCCTCCCTGAGCTGGATGCTCCTGCATCATCTCAGTTCCTCGACTGTGGCTTGAACCTCTCTAACCATGGCAATGATCTTTGCCTTTTCTTTTCGATTTATTTTCTTAATATGCTTCAGTCGCGCTTTACGACCCATGACTATGGTCTTTTCTTTGTTTTATAGATTCTTTTCTGATTGAATGAGGCTATCTTCCATATCATCCCCGAAAAAAAATTATGATTTTCAATATGCGCCCACGTAAGACACAATTTTCACCCAAAACGCTATCATGTTTGACAAAACAAAATTACACATAGATGAACTTTTGTAAAGCCCTAAACTCTCTTGTTGAATGAAATCTTTTTTTTAATTCTCTTCCCCTTACAAAATTGTGCCTTATAATATCTTCCCTTCTTTAAAATAAAAAATAAAAATAAAAACACCTTTCTAGAAAATCCTTTTCTTTGAACCCAAATTTTGTTTTCTTACTTTAAAAAACACTTTTTAAAAAAATATCCTTTGAAAACCCTTTTCTTTTTCACTTTAATATATATAAATCAAACCTTTTATTTTGGAGGCCCTTTTTAATATGCTCCCTTTTTAATAAACGAGTTTACCTAAACGAAATATGGTAAAAAAGCTTTTCACCATATAAAGCATTCTCGTACCTTAAAAAAAAATAGGCTCTTTTCACTTGTTGACTTTTTCACACGCTAACGCGAACTGAAATACTCTTGACCCATGTGCCCTTTGTTGAGTTCTGGTGCGTTATAACGTCCTGTATATAACGGTGCATTATATCACTAATCATGTAGAAAAACAAATTTCTCTCTTCTCACTCGCATTGTTGTAAATCTGTTTTTTTTCACTCTGTGTAACTTTGCTTTCATATTAATTTGTTGGAAAGGCAGAGGAGACAAAGCATGAATTCACATATAAAATATTAGCTGGCGCTTTTTTTATCACACAAAACTTGATTCTTATAATGAACCCGATGAAGGGTATTTAACCTTTTAGACTACCGACTTGCCTAAAATATCTTGACATGCACACACATTTAACTTAGTTAACTCACACTTTAAATATGGATGACACTTAACTCTTTATCCATTACTCAACTTGACCCAAAGATCAACACTCAACACTCAGTGAACTTACTCTCTAATTTTAGTAAACTCCACATACAAGAGTAATTACAATTTCTAACACTTTTAGAATCACAAATAACAAACAACCAGACAAGCCCAGTCTCATACTCACACTTTACACTTCCAATCTCATAACAAATTGTATAACTTATTGGGCAAAATTCATATAATTACTCTATTCAAAACCAAAAAAAAATTAAATATTACAAAAGTATATCTGTATCTTCAAAGAAATAGAGGTGTATGCTGAACTCCACATGAAATAGATGGTGAAAAAAAACCTAGAAGTTGGCTAATACTTTTGCTATTAGAACAATAATAGAAATTACTTGAAGGTCACTTACCTATCTATGGATTGAGTTGTTGTTCTCTGCCTTGCGCTATATATCATTCTCCACACTCTTCGATGGCTATCATTCTCCACACTCTTCGATGGTGCCCATGTTATTAATAACCAGATGCAATTTAAGATTTATTGTTTTTCTTGTAAATTGATAACAGTTTTTCTCATTTTCCAAAATTTACAAACTAAAATATTTAAATTCATTACTACAAATGCTCTACTCACTTTGTAATTTCATAAAGAAAATAAATTGAAAATATAACAAAAAAGATAAATATCACAAAATATTACCATCAATGGAGGAGGACGGGAACGTGAAATCCTTATTATTGCCCAATGCTTGGAGCTAGGATGAGAATGTGAAATCCTCATTATTGCCCAATGCTTAGGATGGGAATGTGAAATCCTCATTATTGCCCAATGCTTAGATATATACACATCATCCACAAAAATAAAACAGATTCTCTAAGACATAACACTGGATGGGACTCCGGGCAAGATGACAGACAGCATGTGAGGATGAAAAAACTTAATCGAGAAAAAGGAATCGGAAATAAAAGTAATTATATCGAACGAAATGCATGCTCCTCCCACACAACGGTTAATTTTGACCACGTATTTCCAAACACACAAAATTAGATGATGTTATCACGATGCAAATGCTATCTTTGATAACCATAATGGTCGATGATAAAAATGTTTGTGGACGTTGCATAACTATATGTTGTTGATTTTTTTAATTAGTGTTTATCGTTTTGTATTTGGAATGATAAAGTTTGAGGACATTGTTAATATTAAGTTTGTTTATTGTTTTTGAAAATCACTATAATGATGGATTAAAAAGTGATATTTCATTCTTTTCAATTTTTAGTAAATCTAGATTTAAAAGAGATCTTTGTAAATTTACCGATCATGATTATATATATCAAAATATGTAATAATATTTTTTTTGTGCAAGTTGATTATCTAAATAAAATTTAGATGGTTGATTAATTTGTTTTAATTATTTATTGTTTAGATGATATTTAAATTACATCTTTTAGCAATATAAATTTATAATTAATTTACATGTTAAATTTATCTAAATTTAATTTACCAAAAATTATTAATATAGTTGTTAGTAAGGGATAAGTAATATTATAAATTGAAGGGATAAATGTTAATATAAATCCAAGGGTTCAATATAAATCCCTTGGGTTTATAATCATGGTCAACCGTGGTCCACCGTCACAATGTGACAAAGATTGTTTAAGTATGAAAATCAACCATGTTCAACCATCGTCAACCAACATCAATCATGGTCAACCATGGTCCAACATCACTTTGTGACTAACATTTTCTCAATATGGAAATCAACCATGGTCAATCATGGCCAACCATGTTCAATCATGGTCAACCATGGTCTAACATCGCATTGTTACAAAGATTGTGTCAATATGAAAATCAATCATGGTCAAACATGGTCAACCATACTCAACCATGGTCTAGTTAGAACTTCCGACTGTGAGTCAGAACTGCGCAATGGCCATCATTAAGGTTGCTTTCCCTCAATGATTACACAGTTTCCAGAGGCAAACTCAGAACTATTGTGACACGAAGTTGGGAGATCAGATTGTGAGTTATAAATATTAGTTAAGTGTGGAAACAAGAAAACAAAAGCACAAATGAAAATGATAAGTCTCAATCATAACATGAATACCTGAATCAGTGCAATATAAGCTCCTGTGGATAGGAAGGAAGGCTCCAAAATCAAAGCATAGGCAAAATTTTGGAGGGTGGTTGTAGCCACTACAACATGTTCTAAAGGAATCATTTATGAATGACCAATAATGACAAGTTGAATCATCATAAAGGGCCTTTCTAGGGTATTTTTAGGTGATCCTTGGCCTTTGAACCTTGGATATGGTCAAGGAAGAAAAATTAGGAGTTAAGTCATATTGGAGGCTTCTTGGCTTCTGGGACCAAGAATGACACTGTGAACCACTATAAATGACTAATTGAGTGTATCCTTTGCCTCTAAATAGGTATATAGGTACCATTATTATTTTTAATCAAAAGGTATGGCTCTCAGAGCCCTAAACATGTTCAAGGAGGAAACATTAACCTTAGACCCCAAAGGAATCCTTTAGGCATCTAAGGTCAAGAAAAATTCGTTAATCAACCACACATGACCTCATAAAGGTATCCTTCGCCTATGATTGGAATGTCGATGAAACTAGGTGATTTCGAGAAGTATGCATCTTGATGCCTTAGCAACAATATTTTTGAAGAAATCCATGCCTTAGGTCCTAAGGAAAGCCTTCAAGTATCTATAGCTATGAACAATTCCTTAAAACACCAATATGACCTCTCGAGGGTATCCTTGTCCTCTAAGAAATGATGTTAGTTCCTTTAGAAGGTTTTGAGCATTAGTTTTGGATCCCAGGCCTAGATATGCTTAAGGGTGGAAACCTAAGCCATAGTCAAGGCATAACAATTTTATTATTCTAGATCCAAGCATGAGGCCTCAAACCACCACACTCAAACTGTTGAGGTTTTAGGCATTTTTCATGTCTTAAGGGTCATGAATGACACATCAAACCACAAACCATCATAGGTGACCTCTTGAGGGGATATTTAGTCTTCAATTGGTGATACAATGATTACTATGAAATTTCTAGCATTGGGCATGGTAATGGGTCCTTGGACATGATTGAGAGAGGAAACCAAATCGTTAGGTTCTAAAGGAAACTTCTAGGAATTTGGGGTCCACAACAACAGGTCAAAACACCACAAAGGACCTTTCCATCCTTGTTATATAGGTAGGGATAGTTAGCATTATGATTTCTTGAACATTATGTATGTGGCTTTGTACCCTAGATATGGTTGAAGGAAAAATCCTAAGAGCTAGCCCCTCAAAGAAATTTATAGGATATTAGTGCCAAGATTAGCACCTCGAGCCACCAAAAATGACCTCTATAGGGCATCCTTTTTCTCTAATTAGGTATATATGAACAATCAACATTTTTTAAAATTATCAATGGTTCTCAAGGTCCTACATATGGTTTGGGAAGGAAACATGAACCTTTGGTACTAAAGAAAGCTTTTATCCATTTAGGGTTAGAAAATATGCCTTTGAAAACCACACATGGCTTCCCAAGGGCATGTTGGCCAATGGTTAGGGATGTAGGTACCATGAAGTGGTTTTTAGTAATAGGTATGTTTCCCAAGGTCACAGAAATGATATAGGGAAGCAATGATTTGTTCCTAAGGAAACCTTTGAAGCATATGAGGCTATGGACAATGCCTTGAAGCACTACACATGACTTCTGAAGGGTTCCCTGGCCTCTAAGAAAGGATGTTAGTGTCCTCAGAAGGTTTTCGACATTAAATCTAAATCTCAAGGCATTCATATACTTGACGGGGGTAAACCTAAGCCTTAGCTAAAGTAGAAATCTTCTAAGCATCCAAGCCCAAACGTGATGCCTCAAACTAGCATGACTAACATCTCAAGGATATATGTAGCTTCTATGGCTTGTTGATGAAAATGCACACTTAGGGCCTCATCCATATATAATTAGGTCAAGATATGACCATTTTGTTTCATCTACTAGAGATTACCTACCATTTGGAACCATCTTCTATTTTTAGTATTTTTCTATTTATAATAAGTCTACTTTTAGTGGGCCTACCTAGGTAGTGAATGGTTATTTCCTCTCCATTATTGTGAATTATCTTATCCATAAGGTCCCTAACTACTAATGTGCATTCCCTCTCTTATTTTAAGAGACTACATTATCCACAACCATATCCATTAACCTACTAAGCTTATCCTTTGACTTTGATTTAGGAGTTGTGTGAGGGAATCTTGAATTCAATTATAACTTATTTTTTAATCCAATTACATTTACTCAACTCTATTTAGACTCTCTTTATATATTAGTGTCTCCTACCTTAATTTTATGTTAATAGCTAATTAGGGAAAGTGCCTTTTTTATTTTGCATTGTCCATGCACTATAAAAAACCAACCTAGTGCAAATTGGTTTCTCTCAAGGAAGGTTATTTAAGTGTATTCATGTCAGGTAATAATACACACAAGATTTTGTGAGTAATTCAAATTGATGTCTTTAGCTACTTAGACTTTTTCAATGCAATTTCATTCTCTCTTCTTTCTTGTTATGGAATTTGATCTAGGTGGATATTTGTGGCCACCCGCCTATTCCACTTAGACCCCCACCATTTTTTCTTGTTATTTTTCTTAATTGTAGCAAAAATTAATATTTTTGGAGCTTTTTCGGGTCCTAACAGAAGTTGTTTTGAGGGACTAAAAGGCGTTTTTAGGGAAAACAAAGAGACCAAAAAAGTCCCAAACCAATTTACTCATTTGTTTTCGTCCTCCTCTTCAAGATATTCGAAACAAGGTATTTTTATAGCGAAACAGAGATCGTATGCCAACATTACGACCCCAGGAAGTTGATGTACCTATTTACCCAAATGGGGCCCATAGTTTTGGTTCTTCATCTCTTAGGGTTAGGTTTTTGGATGTTTAGGCTTTTCCATTGTTTCTCAATAATAAATAGGCCTTTGAACCTCTGATTGTAACATAGTTCAGAGGCATATAGCTACCACATCTCTTCTCAGATATAAGCTACCATCGCTCGAGATAGTTTATTTCCATTTTTGTATGTAAGCATATTTCAGTTCTTTGAAGTTAATGAAATGAAGTTTTCTTTCTGTTGCATCTCTATGTTTATGTGTATATATGTATCTTGTTGTGTTCATGTATAAGTCTAGATCAGTGGTATCAAAGCGGTCTGCTCTTCTCTGGTTTTCTTTGCATGTACCCAACAAGGTCAAGGTATAAGGAGTTAGGGCTTGAACTAGTTGAACCTTTGCAAGATCAACCTCACAAAACCTCACGGCCTCCCATGGTGGAAGAAAAGAAAGATGTGGGGGTAGGAGATCCTTTTAAAATATTGCTCGAGGATCACCTTGAGCGATAAAGGAGCGCGATGATGGATAAATTTCCCAGATCCTTTGATGGCTACCTATAGGCGATGCATCTTCATGCAACATCCACTCTAGAGGCGCCACTCATTTTAAGGTACATGTTAACTTTGAAATTCCAATATTTGAAGGATAGACAAATGCAGACGTCGTAGATAGATGGTTAAATATGTTGGAAGGATATTTTTTAGTTCATGAATTTTTCAACCGAGAAAATATTATTTTTTCACTCCTCAAAGTCACCCCACATGTCAAGGACTGGTGGGAAACCTACTATGAACAAAAGGACAAGAGGGAATCCTCATGGTTTTCAACCGCACCCACTTGGAATTCTTTCCAAGACGCCATCAATGAACAATACTACCCTGCCAGGAGCTATGAATATAAATACATAAAGTGGAAAACGTTGCGACAGGGAAGGGACCAAGATGTGTTGGAGTTCACAAATGTTTTCCATACCCTTCGCACAAAGTTGGGTATCAATAATTGTGAGAAACATTTGGTATTCAAGTACCACGGCTGTCTACACAGGTACATCTAAGACGAGATGAAGTTTCTAGACATCTCCTCACTTAGCGTCGCCTATCGATACACTGTCAAGATCAAGCATAAATTTAAATAGAAGAAGCGAGACTTTAGATCTATGAATCCGAAGCAAGGGAAAGGCACCCCCAAATCACAGAAAAAAGGATAAATCCAAGGCAGGGCAACCTAGGACAACCCGTCGAAGTCGTAAGCAAAGAACAATACCACAATGACAAAGAAGGACACAGGAAAATGGTGTGAATTCCATAAGCGACCCACTTACAACACAAGTGAGTGTCGAGTGAAGAAGTCACTGGTGGCCGAGTTGAAGGCTTACAAATTAGATACATGTTTCGACTCTAAGTCAGAAATTGACAAGGGGAAAGACAAAGAGAAGCAGATTATCGATGTGGAGCCTATTGCTACCATTGCCACCCCCAAGATCCAAAGGATGAGCCTGAAGATCCATAGGAGGGGGAGTGAATCTTTCACTCACAGATGTGGGTGAAGGGTTCTCCGCTACAGTTCATTGTCGATAGCAGGAGCTAAAAGAACCTCATTTTAGCAAAGGTTGTGAAGCAGTTGGGCCTACCGACCACACCACACACGCAACCATACACCATTGGGTGGCTTCAGCAAGGGTGAGATCCCTGCGTCAGCCAACAGTGTTGCCTTCCCTACAACATCAAGCCCTTCAAAGATAAGGTATTGTGTGATGGTGCTCCTCTTGAAGTTTGTGATGTTTTATTAGGATAAACATTCTTCTGGAAGCTACATATTGTGTATGAGTCTAGGCCTCACACTGTTATTATTAATTTGGCCAATAAGTTGTACAAGGTACTGGAGGTAGCACCGCTTACCAACATTTATTTTATCACTGCGAAAAAAAGAAGCAATGCAGTAAGATAATTTCTAGACCTGGAAATTTGTTTTCCTGATGATTCACCCTCAGGGAAAGAAGAATAGTGTGGCCACGACCTCCAGATAGGGCTCCTTTGCATGACAACAGTAGATGGACAAGGTTCTAGAGGAGTATAGAGACATCTTCACCTCACCCACAAGGGTACCTCTACAGTGTCAAGTCAAGCACTCCATCGATCTCACTGAGGATGCATCACTACCCAATGGACCGATATATCGATGCTCTGTTATGGAGAAAGATGAAATCAAGAGGAATATTTAGGAGTTGTTGCAGAAAGGGCACATGAAGCCAAGTTCATCACCTGTGGGAGCCTGATCATGTTGGTACAAAAGAAGGACAAGACCTAGAGACTCTGTATTGACAATTGGATGATGAACAAGATCATTGTCTGGAATAGGTATCCAATCCCACGGATTGATCATCAGGTACTGATCGAACCCTCTGATGTGTGGAAGACTGCCTTCACATCCAAGGAGGACCTTTTCGAATAGCTAGTCATTACTTTCAAGTTGACGAATGCCCCCACAACCTTCATGAGGTTGATGGACAACATCTTGCGACCCTTCACCAACTCATTTGTGGTGGTGTATTTGGATGACATTATGATCTTCAGCCATAACTGGGAAGAACACCTCCATCATATTCGACAGGTCCTCCAAACCTTGTGGAAACACAAGTTGTGTGCCAATTTAGAGAAATGCACTTTTGGTATGACCCGGGTTCAATATCTTGGGTATATCATTGATGAGAGGGGTGTGCATGTGGACCCAACAAAGATACATGTCATTCGGGATTGGCCAGCCCAAACCACTTTAATAGAACTCTGCAGCTTTCTAGGTTTTGTCAACTTCTACCACAGGTTCCTGTTGGGGTTCTCTCATATCACTTGGCCTTTGAATAAATTCACCAAGGGAGGAGAGAAAATATAGTTCTTTTGGTTTGAATCCCAACATAAGGAGTTTGCGAACTTGAAGTATCTTCTCTGCTCTGCACCAGTGCTCAGATTACCAGACTTGCAGCAACCATTTAAGATTGAGACAGATGCCTCCGACTATGCTATTGGTGCAATTCTTAGTCAACATGGGCATCGAGCAGCATATCACAGTGAGACCCTTTCAGACACAGTCCAGAAGTATCCCACCTATGGAAAAGATATGTATTCCATTGTGCATGATTACCGACAATGGAAGCATTACATTACTGGGAAGGAAACGATAATCCACACAGACCACCGACCCCTATATTTCATACAGAAAAAAGGGAATTTGCAAAACGATCGCCATAAAAAATTGTCCACATACCTGCATCAATTCCATTTGAACATAATTTAAGCCGAAGAAGGGCATCACCAATAATGTTGCACACTGCCTCAGCCGACCACTGGTCATGGTGCTGACCACTGTGCTTCACTGTTGTGGGCACGAGACTACGGGGTGGACGCATCTTTACAAGAGTGATCCAAAATTTGACAACACATACCATACACTCCTGGAAGGCAAGCAAGTTCCAAATTTTCACCTCCAAGATACACGGTTATGCCACCTGGGACACCTTTGTGTTCCTTCAAACGAGCGTGCCAAGATGATTTGGGAGGCACACTACAGTCGAGTCGTTGAACATTTCATAGTAGAGAAACTAGTGGTAGTGCTACAGAACTATTTTTATTGGCCGAACCTTCAATAGGATGTTGGGAAGTGCATTAGATCTTACACTGTCTGTGTCATTGCCAAACTGACCGTCAAGAAGAAAGGCTTATATACTCTCTTCCTACCCCTAGTCGACCTTGGGAATCCATCTCCATGGATTACATGTCGGGCCTTTATTCTACTAAGCATGGAAACGACTCTGTTTTTGTGGTCATCGACAGATTCTCTAAGATGACCATTATGGCAGCTTGCAAGAAGAGTACCACAACAGAAGCCACTACTAAGCTCTTATTTGAATGAATGTGGGTACATGTTGGGATCCCACAGTCCATTATCTCATATCAGGACAAGAGGTTCCTAAGTGGATTTTGTTCAAGTCTCTGGTTGATGTTGGATACCAAGCTCACTAAGTCCATGACTTTCCACCCCCAAATTGATGGCCAAATAGAGGACGTCAACATGATGATCGTACAAATTTTGTGTATGTACAAATTGAAGCATCCACACACATGGGATGAAAGCCTCCCCTATGTTTAGCGCAACTACAACAGAGCTCTCCATAGCTCAACTGCCCACGAACCCTTTTAAGTGGGATTAGGATTCCAACCACTATGTTTCATTAATGTGGACATACCATTTGCAGCTACTTAGGTAGATTCGACTCATGTCCAGTCTGAAGATGATAGGGCTAACAACTTCATTGAGCGCATTCAGCATATTCGCCAGGATGTCCATGACATATTGGATAGAGTCAATGCTAAGTACAAGCAGTGTCATGATCAACATTGGGTGCCACACAAGTTCCAATTGGTCGACAAAGTTTTCTTACATTTGCAGAATGAGCACCTCGCTGGAACCCATTGCAAGCTTTGCCCATTCTGATATGGGCCTTACACCATCACTAAATTTGCAGGGGGGAATTATTTTGAGTTCAACATTCCACCATTCCTTGGTTTGCACCCAATGTTCAATGTGGATTGCCTTTGACCATACTTTCCACCATTATCGGACACACCAGACATTTAAGAGTAACTCACAGCAACAGAGTTAAACCCAGACTGCATGGAACATGCCAGAATTGATCAGATCATGGACACGCAGATCAAGAACACTTGCTAGTAGATGATCCACTTGTATCGGATTGTTAAAGTTGGTCAACCCCTACACCAAGGCAAGTGGCTCACCAGGGACTAAGTTCAACAAAAGTTTCCCCATCTCATGGAGGCACTCAAAGCAATGGGGACCATTGCTTCCTAAAGGGGGAGGACTAATCCAGGTGGATATTGGTGGCCACTCGCCTATTCCATTTGGTCCCCCACCGTTGTTTCTTGTCATTTTCCTTAATTGTACAAAAACTTACTATTTATGGCAAATTTTTGGGTCCTAAAGTTCCAGAGCTATTTTGAGGGACTAAAAGGTGTTTTTAGAGAAAACAGAGAGACCCAAATAGTTCCAAATAGGTTTATTGGTTTGCTTTTAGCCTCCTCTTTGAGATCTTCGAAGCAAGCTATTATGATAGCCAAATGGATATTGAATGCCAAAGTTATGACCCTGAGAAGTTGATGTACCAATTTACCCAAACGGGGCTCACAGTTTTGGCCTTCATCTCCTAGGGTTAGTTTTTTGGATGTTTGTGGTTTTCCATTACTTCTCAATAATAAATAAGCCTTTGAGCCTCATTGTGATACAGTTCAGAGCCATGTAACCGCCGCATCTCTTCTCAGAGATAAGCTACCATCGCCCGAGCTAGTTTATTTCCATTTCTGTATGGAAGCATAGTTCAGTTCTTTAATATTAATGAAATAAAGTTTTATTTTTGCTGCATCTTTGTGTTTATGTGTATATCTATATTTTGTTGCGTTCCTGCATAAGTCTGGATCACAATTGCTAATGTAGTATTTTTTATGCAATAGATCTTTTGTTGATGCTTAAAATCCAACAAGGCTAAAGGGTCACCAATGACACCTCAAACTACCATATATGGCTTCTCAAGTGGATCTTTTGCATATAAGTGAATATATGGGTAAGATTAGGGGATGTGAGCCCTAAGCATAGGTATTGCTTCCTTGGACATGATTGAGAGATGAAAGTAAGGCCTTATGTCTTAAAAGAAGCTAATGGGCATCTATGTACAATAATGATATATTTAACCATCGAAGAGGACCTATTGAGGGTATCATTTGTCTAGATAGTCAACATTATTATGAGATTTTTTATACTAAGTATGACTCTATGGACCCTGGATATAATTAGGGGATCAAACTCAAGAATTAGGCCATCAAGGACTGTTCTATATTCTAGGGCCAATAATGACATCTTGAACCACCACAACTAACCTCTAAAGGGAATCATTTACCTTTAAATATGTATATAGGTACTATTAGCACTTTTGAGCACTAGGTATAGGTATCTCAACCCTAGACATTCTAACAAGAATGAACACATGCTTTAAAACACATTTTGTGCCTACTACTTAGGAATCTGTTAATGTTACAAAGCATGTAAATGTGGTGGTTTAGGGAGCGTGAGTCTATAGGATAAGGGAGAAAGCGCACATTTCTAAGAACACATGAGCATTTTTTTCATCTTCATTTGTGCAGATTGCATTGCCACTTTTTTCTATCAACTTTATGCAAGCCCCATGATTTAATGGTCAAATAATTTGTTGTAGCAACCATTTCAATGCAAAATTAATTAGAAAATAATCTCAAAAGTTTGCCTCCAATTTTATTCTGTGTGCTTTTTCCATCATAGTTCACTTCGACTTCTAAGCAACATCATTTTTCTCAAGATTATGTGAAATGGTCTTTTGTGTGGCAATATTCTATTATTTGTAAAAAAAACCTTAAACTCTTTGGAATAATACTTAAAAAAAACCTTAAACTCTTTGAAATAATACTCACAACAATGGTTTCTTCTTAAATCCTTAACCTTCTTCCCGCATTACCTTTCAACAAAGACAACAAAATACTTAAAGTCTTCCATATTAACGCATTTCTTATGCGTTTCTTATTGATTTTTATGAAAAAACATCAATTAAAAAAAAATCTATAATCTTATAAATATTAAAATACATCAACTTAAATAACTCTTTGATTGTGTCTCTCTCCTTTACTTTCCAACCATTCCAAACATACATGTTACAAACAACTCAAAAGAATTCTTCAAATCATCAAATCCAAATTGCATCGCTTTAGTGCACAACTCTGATAAGCCATTTTGACAGTGATATTATGATGCCACAGCGTCATGAATGAGGTCTATAATGCTATCAACAATTTGAATTTCCTTGTTGCACGTTTCTGAGCATAGAAGTAAATGAAAGAAAATAAAATAATTAGGAGAAAACTATGAAGAGCTATGTCTCCAAAGGACCTTTGTATGCTAAAATTTTCATACTACCACGGACTCAGGAGTATAACTAATGATGTTCTAATTTTAGTCAACCAATTTAAATGATTTTTCCATCTAAGCGCATGTGGGCCACCTAAAAAGCTTGCTGTGCTGTTTTAGGGCTTGTGTCATGTTTGCTCCGATTAGAAAACAAACCTTTTTAATAAATCTTCCGGACAAAAGCTTTTATCTTTTCAATGTACGCAATGTCATTGTATTTAAGGTTGATGAACACTACGACAACACAACCTGTACTCTTAATTGCGCACTAAACTTCGTAAAATAAAACGCGAACACCATGAGAAAGTTTGCCTGACACTACCATGGATGCGTCGGTGTACAGCCCAATAGCATGCCCATATTAAATGCTATTCAGCTAAATTATGTTGAAATATTTGTAATCTTTCAATAAACAATATTTGATAACATTTCGATAGAAACAGATCAAAATTTTTATATAGATTTGTCATCTTGTTACATCGATTGTAGACAGTTCCCTACTGGATAATGGATACCGGATACGCAGAGATTTTTTGAGTAAAGGGCTTTGTTCGCATGTGGAGGAAACATCACCACATCGAGTGCTGCTTGTGCTGGAGTTCCAGATCATCTGAAAGGCAGCATATAATTGCTAGGAGATTCCCCTACCATCCCATACTTTATTCTTTTTAGTCAATCTACTTGTGCTGGAGTTCCAGATCATATTAGAGGCAACATATAATTGCTTGGAAATTCTCCTACCATCCCATACTTTATTCTTTTTAATTATTCCACTTGTCTCTCGGTGTCGCCAAAGGAGAGGAGACTCATATTAAAAAAAAAAAAACAGGAACCACGTGCGCTTCGGAAAGGCTTCGTATATATTCATTCATCCAATTGCGCTTTATAATCCATCCTCCCTTTCTCTTCTCATCTCCATCGATCCATCGATTTCAGGGGTTTCAGTGGCAACCAATGGACTAGAAATACAAGAATGGCTCCATTCACACTTGTAAGGGCACTGCACAAGAGCGATGCAAAGAGAGTCCACCCCTTTCTTAATATTCCAGATGATCAGAACTCCGTGGGAGCCCTCGAGTCTGCTGATCGTTTAAGCAATCATTCCACGCAAGGTTTCACTGCCTCTCTGGATGTCATTCTCTCCGCATATGCCAACATTCACTCTCGCTAATTCCAACTCCAAGTGGGTTAACGACGCCCTGGAAGACACAGTGAAGCTTCTTGACATGTGCAATGTCGTTAGCGATAACTTTGCAGACGTGAGACATTACAAGATGTTGCTTCAAAGCGCCACTCACTCTGTGGATCAAGCAGCGATGGACATCAACAAAAAGAATCAGAGCCCGCTTGTAAAAGTAACCAATATGTTGGCGGTGTGCAGAGGTGCCATCACCAATGTGAATGCCAAATGCAATCCTTCTACTTCCAGATCGAGAGGAATGGTTTATATTGAGGAGGTTATAACCTCCTCAAGTTATTCAGGAGTAAGTAGATCGGAGGATGATTTATCAGAGGATATGCGTAATCACAACGAGGTTAATGCCTCTGTACTTAAAACAGTAGCCAAGGCCCTCTCAGTCGAGTTGCCGAGGCCATCTCTTCACGGACGAGGTAATACCCGAGTGCTAGAGAAGCGCTGTTCCCGCCTGCGCACTTTGTTTGAAAGGGTCAGGAATCACAACAGCAGGTATACAACCTATTATTGTGTACTGCATGAATTAGAAAATGCAGATGTTTTGGTGAGAAGCAGCAGAAGGCGATAAAGATCATCGAGAGGTGAAAGAGTTAGTGGACGCACTGACGAAATGCATGGCAGATTTTGATAAAGGGATTGCTGCACTGGACAGTAAAGTCAAGCAAATGTATAATGCTCTCATTAGAATTCAGGTGAAATTGTTGGACATTCAGGTTGATATGCTGAACCCGTTAAAGCCACTATATGGAGGGTTTTGTGTTCTTCAAAAATTGTAGAGAGAGAATCTTCCGCCGGTTTTCGTAATTATGGTTGAGCTGCTGTTGGCGGTTGGAAATGCTTTGGCACCAAGGTGTCCAGATGTAAAAATATTACGAATATAATTTCTCAAAAAATATTACAAATATAATTTCAATATTAGAATCCTAATTTCTCTCCTGACTTATCTAAATCAAATTTTAAACAGACTAGTAACGTTTCTCTTATTCACTTCTTGTTTTTGTACCAATGCACATATTTCTACTTCACTTTCATCTTAGAATTTTTTTTACATTTGTCTGTTTCAACTCTATTTTTTTTTAGTTATGGCAGGTTATATTTTTTTACACTTTTCTTTTATATTAGTTTGTTTCAACTGTATTTTTATTATACCTGCTAGGTTGTATTTTTTTTTATATAAATTATAGCAGGTTATATTTTTTTACACTTTTTCTTTTATATAAGTTTGTTTCAACTGTAAGTTTATTATACCTGCTAGGTTATATTGTTTTTATATGTTTATTATACCTGCTAGGTTATATTGTTTTTTTATATATATAAGTTGGTTTTAAATCCATTTTTTATTATACCGGTTAGGTTATATTGTTTTTGTTTTTATTTAAAAAAATGATTTTAACAATTAAATATTAAACTAAATATTTTGAAAAGCAAAAAAAAAAATTTATTAATTCATTTACATGAAATGATTAATTTCACTGTGTTTAAAATTGAATTGTCTGCAAACAAATTTATTTAAAAGACAATTTATTTTTTTTAAGTGTCATAACATTTAATAAATAGTACACCTATCAAATCTAAATATCTATGAAAATGAGTTTTCATTGTAACATTTAATAAAGAGTACACCTATCAAATCTAAATATCTATGAAAATGAATTTTTATTGTATGAAATACCAAACCAAGTGTCATAACATTTAATAAAGAGTACACCTATCAAATCTAAATCTTTATGCTTAATAATTTATTTTTACACCTCACTTTTTTAATATTTATTTTTACTATATAGTTTTACTGTATTATATTATTTTTAATTTAACAGTTTTTAATTTTTTAATTAATAACTAGATAATAAATTTAATATAGAATAAATAACAACATATTTTTTAGTTGGGATATTCATTTAAATTAATTTATTTGAATAAACCATTTGGATTTATTTTTAAATATAATTTATTTATAATTAATTTATTTAGACAATGTTTATTTATAATTAATTAATTAATTTATGGTTATTTCATCTCCATTATTGTGCATTATCTTATCCCTAAGGTCCTTAATTTCTAATATACATTCCCTCCCTTATTTTGGGGGACTACTTTATCCACAACCTTATCCATTAACTTACCAAGCTTATCCTTTGACTTTTGGGTGTTTCTTGCTATATTTGATTTAGCATTTGCATGATGGAATTTTGACTCCAATTATAACTTGTTTTCTACTCCAATTACATTTACTCAACTATATTTAGACTAGCTTTCTATATTTTGGGGGACTACTTTATCCACAAACTTATCCATTAACTTACCAAGCTTATCCTTTGACTTTTAGGTGTTTCTTGCTATATTTGATTTAGGAGCTGCATGAGGGAATCTTGACTCCAATTATAACTTGAGTTTTACTCCAATTACATTTACCCAACTATACTTTAGACTCGCTTTCTATTTTAGCATGTCCTACCTTAATTTTATGCTACTAGCTAATTAGGGAAAAATGCTTTTTTATTTACCATTGGCATGAACTATAAAAATCCAACCTACTACACATTGGTTTCTCTAGAGGAGAGTTCTTTAAGTGTATTCATGTCAAGCAATAATACACACAAAAGTTTATGAGTAATTCAAATTGATATCTTTAGCTACTTAGACATTTTTCAATGCAATTTAATTCTATCTTCTTTCATGTTATGCAATTGCTAGTGTAGTATTTTTTATGCAATGGATCTTGTGTTGATGCTTAAAATCCAATACGGCTCAAGGGTCATCAATGACACCTCAAACCACCATAGATGACATCTCAAGCAGATCTTTGGCCTTTAAATTGCTATATGGGTATGATTAGGAGATTTGAGCACTAAGCATAGGTATTCCTTCCTTGGACATGATTAAGAGAGGAAACTAAGGCCTTATGTCCTCAAAGATTATTGTGGGCATCTAATGCCAATAATGATATCTTTAACTTCCAAAGGGGACCTGTTGAGAGTATCCTTAGTCTAAATAGTCAACATTATTATGATATTTTTAATATTAAGTATGAGTCTATGAACACTCAATATGATTAGGGGATCAAACTCAAGAGTTAGTCCATCAAGGAATATTTTGGGCTTTTACGACCAACAATGACATCTTGAACCACCACAACTAACCTCCGAAGGAAATCATTTACCTCTAAATAGGTATATAGATACTATTAGCACTTTTGAGCACTAGGTATGGGTCTCTTAGCACTATACATTTTATAAAAAAATGCACACTTGTTTTAGAACACATTTGTTCTACTACTAACGAATGTATGCTTGTAATAAAGCATGTGTATGTGGTGGTTCACAAAACATGAGTCTATAGGATAAGGGAACAAGTGCACATTTCTAAGAACACATGAGCATTTTTGTTTGTGCACATTCATGCATACTAGATTACCACTTCATTTTCCATCAACTTTATGCGAGCTCCATGCATGATCTAATGGTCAAATAATTTTTTGTAGCAACCATTTCAATGCAAAAATAATTAGGAAAAAATCTCAAAGGTCAACATCCAATTTCATTCATTGTGCTTTCTCCATCATGGTTCACTTCAAGTTATGAAAGAGTACTCACAACCATTTGTGCCTCTTAAATCCTTAACCTTCTTTGAACTTTTCTTTTCAACAAACATGACAAAGTTCTTAAAATATTCTATGTTAACACTTTCCTTCTTATGAAATAAGCCCATGATTTTCACAAGAAAACTCCGATACAAGTTATGAAAGAGTACTCACAACCATTGTTACCTCTTAAATCCTTAACCTTCTTCAAGCTTTACCTTTAAACTGATGCAGGAGCATCCAGCTCAACATTATCATTGTATTCTAGTAGAAATAGGGGGGTCTTTTGTTTCAAAGAAGTTAGTTTTCCAAGTATTGGATTTATGTAATTATTTAATGTTTTGAGTGATTTTAATGAGAATAAGAATTAATTGAATATTGTGAGGCTTTATTGTAAATGTTCTCGAATGTAGGAGAACATGAGAGATTTAGGATAGTTGAGTGATGAGAGGATTGAGAATTGATTGTAAATCCTAGATTAGGAGTCAGTTCATGATTTTGTGGATTTGAAAGAGATTTTAGGGATTTTGTTGAGGAATCTATGGATCTAAACCAGAAATTGGTTTTAGAATCCTTTGTATAAATGTAAGCCTAAAAGGCAAAGACAGGGGTTAGAAATGGAGAGATTGGAGAGGTTGAATAGGAAAATATATAGCAGGTTGGAGTGTTAAGCCTACGGGCAGATAATGAATAGAGGCCACAGATATCGAAGATTGGGCCTGTGCGAGACTGAGAAGTCTCGATAGGTATCATCTGTTCATATTTATATAAAAATAGATTATTCCATAACTATGTTGGTATGTAGAATGAGCGTTAATGAATGATTGATATATGAGGTTGTAAGTTATGTAATAGGGTTGCAGACAGAGTTCAAAAGGATTACATAGAGGAGCGAACGATTTGGAGGATCATAATGGATCATTGGATCCATAGAGGGATCAATGCCAAAGCTCAAGAGGAAGAGTGTGCAGCGAAAGAGCAGCAGGTCGAAACCTTTGAAGAAGAGTAAAACCATAGCAAAACTGAAGACTTAGCGTAAATTCTAAGTAAAAGGAATGAGCGGAGGAGCGAAGATTGATGCTCAGGAACCGTTAGATCTGGGGAGATCAATGGCTGAGATCGAATTGGAAAGGTGAAATACCGTATCAGGAAGGTTATTATACAGTTTAAGTTTCGTAAGAGGAAAACCCAATTACACTAAGAAACGGTGAAAAACACAGTCGGAATCAAGTGCCGAACTTGAAATATTTTTGAAGGTTGGCCTAAACCCTTATCGGGTCCAGAAGTTTGATCAGATTGGCGATTTATACGTTAAGGATTCCGACCATAGAGGGGAGTGATAGCGGTAATGCGATGGATCCTAGACCGTCGGATCGAGAGTCCAGATCGAATCACAAAACACATTATCGGCGGTTTCAAGAGGCAGAGGTCGGACAATGTATACATCGAAACGCCGATAGCGATAAGCCGATCGACGATCAGAGATCAGCGTGATCGCTTATCGGAGTTCGAAGGTTTGACGCAGTGGGAGGTTAACATTTTTAGTGGTGAATGTATAATATTTTGATATCCGCTAATCGTGTTCGAAGCGGGATTTCAATGTAATTCTGTGCATTGTGTAATATGACCTGCGATAGTGTCGATAGCCGATTATGATAGAATTATAGCCTTGAAATATGTGCAGAAGCCATACGGAAGGGTGGAAAAAAGTATGTTTGGGGAGCGTTTTCCTTTGTAAAGGGTTTTATAAGGAATTAGCACCGAATGAAGGTTTTGTGAGTTAAATACATATGTTAGTCAATGTTGAAAAAGGGAAAGGTTGCATATGTATATTTTAAGGGCTTATAACATTATATAAAGGTTCAGAAGACTTAATGAATCCCGAAAGGAAGGAGAAAGGGTTATTGAGGGAAAGCCTCGATAGAGGGTTTAAAGCGGGGTGATTGAGTTCCGATACAAAGAAGTTGTAAAAGGGGCCTTAACCATTTGATATTATGAACATTTGGCTCCTTTGAAAGTCAATTACCTGGGACAGTTGTGTTTATGCATACTGTGGGTATGCGCAAGGGTAACTTTTTTGATTTTGGTATCAGAGTTGAATTATAAATGAACAATTTGGTATAAGGCAGAACAAAGCAATTATGTATGAAAGTTTCTTTGAAGGAATTTAGAACAGAGATATTTGGAAAGATGTGTATGCAGGCAAGGGAGATTAGATTCTAATATGACAGTTAAGCAACCAGAGTACAACTGGGAGAATGGGAAGAACAATTAAGTTCTTAGAGGCAGGTAAGACAAAATTAAGAAGAGATTGCAGGAACATAAAGAATCCACAATGATGTTGGAGAATGGAGATTCACTCGAATGTGAAGGGTGAATGGAGAATGCTTATGAAATCATACAGAAGGAGATCAAGCCTTAAGAAGCAGTAATGGAAGGAATTGTTAAGGATTTCTGAGTAGAAGAAAACTCAGCAAAGAAGGAATTGTTGCTGATAGTTAAGCTTTGCCAAGATAAAGCCGGAGGATTGGAAGAGAGAATCAGATTCTAAATCTGATTGACAGAAGCTGAATATCAAAGATTTGTACAGTGGAAGCATGAAGATCTGCTCAAACAGATTTGTAGAAATGGTGAGATCCTGAAGGTAGATGAAGGTATGCAGTTTTGTCTAATGATTAGCCGATATTGAATGAGTGAAATTTTATAGCAAGATTACAATAGTTAAACTGTAAGAGGGATGTTTGTAAGTTTTTGAAGTAACAAAGCTTGAAGATACAACTGAAGGCTAGTGAAGGACAGTCCATTCAAAAGTGCAAGTGAATGGGAGGACAAGATCAGGTAGAGAGCTTGAAGGTAAGATAATATGGTTTTATTTTAATAGGATTGAAGATTAGAAAGTGGTAGTCTTTGAATTGAAGCAAAAGTATTATTACAACTCCCAAAGGCAATTCCAAAACGGATGTGGGTAGAATCGCTAAGAGACAAGAGAAGTTGGTAAAAGTTTCTAAGTGGAAGTAGAAATGTGGCAGAACCTTGAGGAATTCCAACAGAGATTGGATAAAGAGGAAAATTGTGTTCTTAGAAGATATAGATGAGTTGAAGCCTAGAAGGAGCAAAGAGAATTGCTCAAAGGAGGTTCCAGAGACAGAGAACCAATTTCTTACCAAAAGACTGGGTGAGGAGAGCTTGGTGAGGTAAGTGGTAGCAGGGCAGACTTGCTGTTGTGGAGATTTTAGTGCAACTCATAGTGAATGAGTGAGGAACTCATAGAGATGGAGAGGATGATGACTAGTGACAGTCATAGCAGAGGTTCTGAAAGAGACTACAGTAGAAGACAAAAGGAGAAGGATGCGAAGGCAAATGGCACACAAAGACAGTTAAGTAAAGAAGAATATGAGAGGAAGAAGGTTGAGATAGTTGTTCAGCTTAAAATGTTAATGGATATGTTGCATAGAAATGAAGCAGACCAGAAATATGGTTATGTCATGAGAAAGAAAGTGAAGTGGAAAAGACTACAAGAGAAGAGGAATCAACAGGTGAACATGCAGATAATAAAGGAGCTAAGGGAACTTGAATAGATTTTAGATGCCAAATTAGAGACAGAGAAACTCAAAAGAGTTGAGCTAGAGCAAAAGGGAGATGCTAAAGAAGATGTTAAAGTTTCAATATGTGAACCAGAAAGTGGACCATTACTTTTTGAAAGTGATGAAGAGCTAGAGGAGTTGAATCATATGAATGATTCGAAGCAGCTAGAAGACTTGATGACTAAAGCATCAAGTGAGACCAAAAGGTCTTGTATTTTTAAAACTAATGATTTGTGTATGATTGCAGGTTTGGAAGAAGATAGGCAGTCTTTTAAAGTTGTCAAAGATGTGAAAGAATACCTTCTAGAAGATGAAAGTTTTGAAGCAGAATATGAAAAGGAGACTGGAAAAGGATCAGTTCACTCTAGTGGACAAGTACTGAAAGATATCATTGAAATAGACGATTGGAATGAGAGACTAGCTGACAGTCTCAAGAGTCCTTTGAGGTTGAATCAACATATTGATGTGCTGACAGAGTAATTGACAGAGAGATCAGAGCAACATAATGAAGTGTTGCCAAAGGAAGAAGAGGTACAGAAGCCTTATATTTTTTATTATAATGATTGTCTTATGACCGAAGATTTTGCTGTAGAAACTGGAACATATTTGGCACAAGTGGACAGCCAAATGAAAGAAGAAGAGGAAGAACATCTATTGAAGGTTGTTAAGAAAGATTTAGTCATGTGATGATGGGTCAATAGCAAATGAAGCAATGGGAGATTGTGTAAAATTTCCAAAGTTCACTCCAAGTAAAATCATTGAGTTATATAGAGAATTAGACTTTCAAAGGAGAAAGTTGGAAGAGGAGAGGATAAATGTTTAGGATAAATTACTGAAGAAGGATGAAAAAGAAGTTATCATAAATAATAATCAAGAAGAAGTTGACAGGTGCAGAAAACAGAAGCAGGAAATTGTTCTGAAAGACAATATAGTAGCAGCAAAAAAGGTGCAAGATAACAGTGAAGAAGAGGGTAAGGATGAAAGGGAGGCGATTAGGATAAGTGAAGAACAAGCAAGAATGAGAGTTCAGCAATCAAGAGTTGAAGACAATCAGCAAACTGAGGATATACTGGACAGAGAGATTGAACTAATAAGAAGGTTAATGATGAAAGTGTCTTAGAAGAAGATAACAACAAGAAAGGAGAGGAGTGACAACAAGAGGAAGACAGTAGCAGACTATGAAAGCAGAGAAAGTGGAGAATTACAGCATAAGGTATGGAGACCTGGAGAATAGCAGCAAAAAACAGCAACAATGGAACAATTGACAAGCAAAGACAGATTACAAAATAAAGTTTGGGATCCAGGAGGAAACAATTATCTAGACTTATGACCAGGTGGTCATAAATTTTCTTACATGGGGAGTCTGATGCAGGAGCATCCAGCTCAACATTATCATTGTATTCTAGTAGAAATAAGGGGGTCTTGTGTTTCAAAGAAGTTAGTTTTCCAAGTATTGGATTTATGTAATTATTTAATGTTTCGAGTGATTTTAATGAGAATAAGATTTAATTGAATATTGTGAGGATTTATTGTAAATGTTCTCGAATGTAGGAGAACATGAGAGATTTAGGATAGTTGATTGATGAGAGGATTAAGAATTGATTGTAAATCCTAGATTAGGAGTTAGTTCATGATTTTGTGGATTTGAAAGAGATTTTAGAGATTTTGTTGAGGAATCTATGGATCTAAACCAGAAATTGGTTTTAGAATCCTTTGTATAAATGTAAGCCTAAAAGGCAAAGACACGGGTTAGAAATGGAGAGATTGGAGAGGTTGAATAGGAAAATATATAGCAGGTTGGAATGTTAAGCCTACAGACAAATAATGAATAGAGGCCACAGATATCGAAGATCAGGCCTGTGCGAGACCGAGAAGTCTCGATATGTATCATTTGTTCATATTTATATAAAAATAGATTATTCCATAACTATGTTGGTATGTAGAATGAGTGTTAATGAATGAATGATATATGAGGTTGTAAGTTCTGTAACAGGGTTGCAGACAAAGTTTAGAAGGATTACACAGAGGAGAGAATGATTTGGAGAATCATTGGATCCATAAAGGGATCAATGCCAAAGCTCAGGAGGAAGAGTGCGCAGCGAAAGAGCAGCAGGTCGAAACCTTTGAAGAAGAGTAAAACCATAGCAAAATTGAAGACTTAGTGTAAATTCTAAGTAAAAGGAACGAGTGGAGGAGCGAAGATTGATGCTCAGGAACCGTTAGATCTGCGGAGATCAACACCTGAGATCGAATCAGAAAGGTGAAATACCGTATCGGGAAGCTTATTATACAGTTTAAGTTCCGTAAGAAGAAAACTCAATTACACTAACAAATGATGAAAAACACAGTCGGAATCAAGTGTCAGACTTGAAATATTATGAAGGTTGGCCTAAATCCTTATCGAGTCCAGAAGTTTGATCAGATCGGTGATTTATAGGTGAAGAGTTCCAACCATAGAGGGGAGCGATAGCAGTAATGCGATGGATCCTGGATCGTCGGATCGATAGTCCAGATCTAATCGCAAATCGCATTATCAACGGTTTTAAGAGGCAGAGGTCGTACAATGTATACGCCGATACGCCGATAGTGATAAGCCGATTGGTGATTGGAGATCGGCGTGGTCGCTTATCGTAGTTCGGAGGTTTGACGCAGCGGGAGGTTAACGAAGAAGGCGGACTCGACAACTTTATAGTGACGTATATATAATATTTGAAATCCGCTAACCGTGTTCGGAGAGAGATTTCAATGTAATTCTGTGTATTGTGTAATATGACCTGCGACAGTGCCGATAGCCGATTGCGATAGAATTATAGCCTGGAAATCTGTGCACAAGCCGTATGGAAGGGCGGAAAAAATTATGTTTGGGGAGCGTTTTCCTTTGTAAAGGCTTTTATAAGGAATTAGCACCGAATGAAGGTTTTGTGAGTTAAATACATATGTTACCAAGGTTGAAAAAGGGAAAGGTTGCATATGTATAGTTTAAGGGTTTATAACGTTATATAAAGGTTTTGAAGAGTTAATGAATCCCAATAGGAAGGAGAAAGGGTTATTGAGGGAAAGTCCTGATAGAGGGTTTAAAGCGGGGTGATTGAGTTCCGATATAAAGGAACTGTAAAAGGGGCCTTAACCATTTGATATTATGAAGATTTGGCTCCTTTGAGAGTCAATTACCTGGGACAGTTGTGTTTATGCATACTGTGGGTATGCGTAGGGGTAACCCTGCATCATAAACAAAGATTACAAAGATGTTCAGAGATTGTAATGTCCTTCCTAATTGTTTTCCCAAGGTGAGGAGAAACCGTTTTTGGGAAATTTTGTTATTTTAGCTTAATGCAATTTTGATGGAAGAAATTAGGAGAAAGGGGGGTCGATGTGCCTTTTAGTGGATTGTGGGGGCCACTCACCCACCCAAAATATGCACCCGTTAGAGGCAGCTCAATTTTCCTAAGTGGGGATCGAAATATTTGATGGGAACCACATGGGGCCCAAGGGAGCAAGAATAAATAGAAGGAAGTGAGAAGAATTTGGGGCCTTTTGATGATTTGAGAATTTCATTGTTGCTTTGGCTGTTTAGCTAAGCTACAAGTGTTGTTCAGCACAAGAGCTTCCCAAGGAGTGAAGTTCATCCCTCTCTTCGGTGGACTTCTAGTGCCACCCTAGGAGGGCTCTCTTTCCCATTGGAGACAGAGAGAATATCACCCAATAGTGGAGTATGTTGCCTTGGCTAGCAAGGATGTAGTTTGGGAGCAACTAGGGATGCAGTGGGAGAGACTATGTGTTTGGTGGAGCATGGGAGTCAGGGAATTCAGTTGGGAAGGTTGTTGGAGGTATTCACATTGAGTTTCCACTTAGGAGAGGAGAGATTACAACAAGAATTCCAATCAAAGACCCAGGTTGAGCCGCTGATTAAAGGGCTTGTGTCATCCTCACTCAGGATTGCGCAATCACTATTGGGGGCCACTTGGAAGGAGGCTTAACAAGAGGATTTGGGAGCTGGGTTGTGGGGAAATTGTTGGGAGTCGGATTTGGGGAGGTTTCTTGACTTTGTGGCAGCAAGTTATAGCAATTCCAGTTACAGGCAGTGAGTTACAACATTGGAGGAGGTCAAATCCCCAAGGGGTCGAGTTTGGAGGGTCAAAACCAGAGCAAACCCTTTCTGGGTTTTTCTGGGTTTTTGACAAGGATCACAACCCTAAATTTACAGAATTTTTTCGGTAGTTTTGAGCGGCCAAGTGAGTGAGCAGTGTAGAAAAACTAGGTCAATCCCAAGGGGTCGAATTTGGTAGATCAAAACTAGGGAAAACCCTTTCTGGGTTTTTTTGGGTTTTTGGAAAGGAGCACATCCCCAAAGTTGCAGAAATATCTAGGTTGTTTTGAGAGGGAAAATTAGATCTTAAAGTCAGCTAGCAATGTACTTTTGAGGGGACCACGCAGTTTTATGGGAGCAGCAAATTCGCAACAGCTGGGCACTTTGTATTCATCACCTGAGGCTTGTAGCTTGCCTTGTGCAAGCTCAGGTGCACCTCATCCAACTTTTATTGTACTCCAGTTTATTTATTAATGAACAATAAAATTTGGGTGTTGATGAGAAATTTATGTTCATATATTCCTTACTAAAATAAAATTTTATTGTGAATGTTATTACTTACCATTATTGTCACTGCGAATCTTCCATTAAAAATATTACAAAAATCTTAAAATCTTCTCTATTAACACTTTCTTTCTTATAAAATAAACTCATATTTTTCAAAAAAAAAAAAAAAAAAAAAAAAAAAAAAAAAAAAAAAAAAAAACATCTATAATCTCACAAACATCAAAGTACATCAACTCACATAACTCTTTTGTTTTATCACCCTCTTACTTTCCACCGACATCCCACAATACATCAACTCAAATAACTCTCTTAACTCTTTCGTTTTGTCAACCTCTTACTTTCCAACACATGCCACAAGCAATTCAAAAGAATTCTTCGAATCTAAATATAACGCTCTTAGTGCACAAAACTAATAGGCCATTTTGAATATGATATTAACGATGCCATAACATTATACGTAAAATCAACAATTTCTTTTTTTTTTTCACCTAATTACTAACCCTAACTCGAATAAGTTATTTTCACGAAAATGTCAATACTCTCATAACATCATGCATGATGTTCTGAACTCTACATTGTCGCTCATTATCCATAACTTAAATACAAAGTTACAAACCAAACCCCTTTAACGAAACCTTATAACTTTCACCAATTTATAACTTCCATTAAAAAAAGATCTTATCAGCCTAGCCTTCACGAGCTCTTTTTAGCGAATTTTTTCCAATAAATCTTGACCTACTGAACAACACCGACAGCTCTACGGATTGACTCAGGAAGGACACGCTTGAATCGGTAATTCACAACGAAACATCAGTGTGAAGGGCTGTAAAGAGAGATATTTAACCTTTGGCCGACGTTTCTGAGCATAGAAGTAAATAAAAGAAAATAAATCAATTACGAGAAAACTATGAAGAGAAGTCTCTGCAAAAGGCTTTTGTACAGAGAGATTTTTAACCATTGGCGCACCTTTCTGAACGTGGAAGTAAATGAAAGAAAATAAATTAATTAGGAGAAAACTATGAAGAGATTTGTCAGGCCTTTGTATAGTGAAATATTTAACCTTGGTGCACGTTTCTGAACAGAGAAGTGAATGAAAGAAAACAAATTAATTAGTAGAAAACTATGAAGAGATTTATCCGCAAAATGCCCTTGTATAGTGAGATATTTAACGTCGGTGCACGTTTCTGAACTGAATGAGAGAAAATACATTAGTAGAAAGCTATGAAGAGATTTCTCCACAGAAGGCCTTTGTGTATGCTAAATTTTTCATACTAGTAGGGACTCGGAAGTATGAATAATGATCTAATTTTAGTCAACCAATTTAAATGATATTTTAATCTATGTGGATGTCGGCCACTTAAAAAAAAAAATGCCGTTGTCTTAGGTCATATGTCATTCCTGCTCCAATGAAAAACCAAACCTTTTTAATAAATCTTCCTTGTTTGGGGACAATAGCTTTTATCTTTTCAATTAAAAAATCTCATACGACTACACAGCCTATACTCTTAATTGCTCACCAAATTTGTAATCAAACGCGAATACGAGGTGAAGTTGGCTACGATGGATGTGTTGGTGTACGGCCCAATAGCATGCCCATACTAAATGTACCAGTAAATGGGTTATTCAGCTAAATTATTTTGAAATATTTTTAATATTTTCTACTATAAATAATATTTGATAACATTTCGATAGAAACAGATCAAATTGCTTATATAGATTTGTCATCTTCTTACATCGATTGTAGACAGTTCCATATGGGCTTTGCTCGCAATATGTGGAAGAAACATCACCACAGCTAATGCTGCTTGTGGTGGAGTTCCAGATCATCTGACAGGCAGAATATAATTGCTTGGAGATTCCCGTACCATCCCATACTTTATTGTTTTTAATTAATCACATGTCTCTCGGTGTCGCTAAAGAAGTCGACACTCCATATATTAAAAAAAAGGATCCACACTAATTGTGTATATGAAACCCATGCGCGTTTTGAGAAGGCTTCGCATGTATTCATTCATCCATTGCTCTCTATAATTCATCATTCTTTTCTCTTTTGATCTTCATCTATTCATTGATTTCAGGGTTTTATGGGCAGCCAATATGCTAGAACTAGCACAACCAAATTTACCAATGTGATTGATTAAATCAGATAGAGATATATGAAACATATATACAACCACATTTTCCAATGTGGTTAATATAAACCCATTGACTTATATCAACCACTTTAATAATTATTATAGATATTTAGGATTATTAATAACTACATAAATATTAACAACTAGATTATTTTTATATTTATATATTAATATTATAATAATAATATAATCAATATTATTAGGATTTTATATTATTATTATAATATTTATATAATAATATATCGAAATACTCTGGTTGTTAATATTTATATAGTTATTAATAATTTTAAATCTAATTGTTGATAATATTAATAATATTTGATTATAATATTATAATAATATTATATTATTATAATAATATACAAATATAATTATTATTATAATAATAATATTATTATAATAAGAACAATAAAGACCAATTATTTATTATTTATGATAATTAATAACTATACAAATAATAGCAACTATATTCTTATATATTTATGATTATTATATTAATATTATTATAATAATATAAACTAATAATAATAATAATAATAATAATAATATTATTATTATTATTATTAGGTTTTAGTATTTTTAATATTTATCTTAGGGTTTGTATACATAGGATTAATTATTATCAGTATTTAGGATTATTAATAACTATATAAATATTAACAACCAGATTATTTATATATATTATTATATAAATATTATATTAATATTATAATAATTATATAAACTCCTAATATATATTAATTAATAATAAGAATAGCTCATAATAATATTAGAAAGGAATAGAAGAATAGAGAGGAATGAGATGGATCGTTGAATCCATTTGAAGAACCAAGTAATGTTTTGGAGGGACATTAATTAAAGAACCTGTAGAGTTAAGCTCAGGAAGGAGTCACATCGCATAATGGTAGAAGGACAAGAAAACCCAAAATAAACCAAACCACAAAAAGATCGTTGAAGAGTGGCGTAAAAACCAAGCGAAGAGAAGTGAAGCGCTAATGCTCATCAACCGTTGGATCTTTACGATCAATGGTCAGGATGAGATCGCAAGAGTGGAGCGGAGTTTAATATCGCATCAGAGGAAAGCAGTGGGAACAAAGAACCCCGGCCCCAAGCCTGAGCGATTGCGATAATGCGATGAAGCGTGGACCGTTGGATCACATAGTTGATCAACAGCGGAGATCTAATTGCCAATCGCATATCGGGTAAGTTAAGTGACAACGGTAATGGAATGTTGACATGCGAAGTTGCGATGGGTCGATTAAGTGATAGCCGATAGTGATAGATCGGAGATCGAGATGTAAAGGAGCAGCACGTGGAAAGGCTTCAGGGAGCGGACCCGACAAAGTTATAGATGCGGGTTTATAATATTTGAGTTTACAAACCCGGTGTTATCACAAATCGGAAGTGGAAGGGTTCATGAGTAGTATAATCGCAAAGGAGCGATTGCGATTAGTGATAAAGCTAAGCCTTGGAAACTATGCAAAGGCTTTGGAAAAGGCAGAAAAGGTGAGTTCACATATGTTTATGTGTAATATTTTATAAATGGATTAAAGCGCGATAGATGGTTTTTTCGTTAAGTCTGGGATAATCAAAGCTATAGTGTGGGAATTGGTTATATGTGTGGCATAAGGATTAACAAAGGTTTATAAGGGTGAGTGAGTCCCGATATCAAAGTTAAAGAAGGTTATGTTGAGTTATAAAGGAGAAGAATAGAGAGGAATGAGATGGATCATTTAAATCCATTTGAAGAACCAAGTAATGTTTTGGAGGGACATTTATTAAAGAACCTACAGAGTTAAGCTAAGGAAGGAGCTACATCGCATAATGGAAAAAGGACAAGGAAAACCAAAATAAACCAAACCACAGAGAAATTGTTGAAGAGTGGCGTAAAAACCAAGCAAAGAGAAGTGAAGCACTAATGCTCAACAACAGTTGGATCTTTACGATCAATGGTCAGGATGAGATCGCAAGAGCGAAGCGGAGTTTAATATCGCATTGGAGGAAAATAGTGGGAACAAAGAACCCCGACCCCAAGCTTGAGTGATTGCGATAATGCGATGAAGTGTGGACCGTTGGATCACATAGTTGATCAACAACGGAGATCTAATTGCTAATCGCATATCGGGTAAGTTAAGTGATAGCGGTAATGGAATGCCAACATGCAAAGTTGCGATGGGCCAATTAAGCGATAGCCGATAGTGATAGATCGGAGATCGAAGTGATCAGAGATTGGGATGTAAAGGAGCAGCACACAGAAAGGCTTCAGGGAGCAGACCCAACAAAGTTATAGATGCGGGTTTATAATATTTGAGTTTACAAACCCGGCGTTATCGCAAATCGGAAGTGGAAGGGTTCATGAGTAGTATGACCGCGAAGGAGTGATTGCGATTAGCGATAAAGCTAAGCCTCGGAAACTGTGCAAAGGCTTTGGAAAAGGCGGAAAAGGTGAGTTCACATATGTTTATGTGTATTCTTTTATAAATGGATTAAAGCGCGATAGAGGGTTTTGTGGTTAAGTCCGGGATAATCAAAGCTATAGTGTGGGAATTGGTTATATGTGTGGCATAAGGATTAACAAAGGTTTATAAGGGTGAATGAGTCCCAATATCAAAGTTAAAGAAGGTTATGTTGAGTTATAAGTCTTGATAGAAAGGGAATGAAGGGTTAGATTATAATTGGGGCTTAATAAAGCATTCCACATAGGGATTTATGAAATGGGCCTTAAACCATTAAGTATTGAATATTTAACTCCTTAGAGAGTTAAAAAATTCCTGGGGATAATAAAATTTGTGCATGATCTGTGTACACTGTGTGTATTCGCCCGTTTCCTACGTCAAATAACTATATAAATATTATCAAACACATTTAAGATTATTAATAACTATATAAATAACTATATAGGATTATTAATAACTATATAAATATTAACAACCAGATTATTTATATATATTATTATATAAATATTATATTAATAATATAAACTCCTAATATATATTAATTAATAATAAGAATACACAAGAGAAACATAAAGATGACCATGATTGATATTATAAACCCAAGTTAATAATAAACCCAAAGGATTAATACTAAAACCCCAAGGGATTATGAACCGAAGAAAATAATGTTAAACCCAAGGGACTAATATTATAAACCCAACATTAGTAAACCGTAATATAAATATTAGAAAGACAAAAATAAACATGGTTTATTTTCATGGTGAGAGAATCCTTGTCACAATGTCACATTCAACCATGGTTGGCAATGGTTGCTTATGATTGATAATGGTTGACCATGATTGATATTATAAACCTAAGCGAATAATAAACCCAAGACATTGATATTATAAACCCCAATGAATAATAAAACTAAGGTATTAATACAAAAACCGCAAGGGATTATGAACCCAGGGGAATAATATTAAACCCATGGGACAAATATTATAAGCCCGACATTGTTAAACCCAAATATAAACACTACAAACACTAAAATAAACATTGTTTATTTTCACGGTGAGTCAATCTTTGTCAAAATGTGACATTAAACTAAGGTACTAATATTATAAAACCAACATTAGTAAACCCAAATATAAATACTACAAATACTAAAATAAACATTGTTTATTTTGACGGTGAGACAATTCTTGTCACAATGCGACATTCAACCATGGTTGACGATGTTTGGCTATGATTGACAATGATTTACCATGATTTATATTATCAACCAAAGGGAATAATAAACCCAAGGGATTAATATTATAAACCCAAATGAATAATAAACCCAAGGGGTAAATACTAAAACCCAAGGCATTATGAAGCCAAGGGAATAATATTAAACCCATGGGACTAATATTATAAACTTCACATCAAGTAAAGGCAAATATTAATACTACAAACACTAAAATAAACATAGTTTATTTTGATGGTGAGACAATCCTTGTCACAATGCGAAATTCAAACATGGTTCACCATGTTTGGCTACAATTTATATTATAAACCTAAGGGAATAAAAAGACCCAAATTTTGATATTATAAACCCAAAGGAATAATAAACTGAAGGGAGTAATACTAAAAACCCAAGGGAACAATATTAAGCCCAAAGGACTAATATTATAAATCCAGTATTCATAAACCGAAATATAAATATTACAAACACTAAAATAAACATGTTTTATTTTCATGGTGAGACAATCTTTGTCAAAATGTGACATTCACACATGGGACTATATTATAAACCCAACATTGGTAAACCCAAATATAAATACTACAAACAATAAAATAAACATGGTTTATTTTGATGGTGAGACAATTCTTGTCACAATGCGACATTCAACCATGATTGACCATGTTTGGCTATGATTGACAATGGTTTACAATTTTGATATTATAAACCCATGGGACTAATATTATAAACCCAACATTGTTAAATCCAAATATAAACACTACAAACACTAAAATAAACATGGTTTATTTTCATGGTGAGTCAATCTTTGTCAAAATGCGACATTCAACCAAGGGAGTAATATTATAAAACCAACATTAGTAAACCCAAATATAAATACTATAAATACTACAATAAACATGGTTTATTTTGACGGTGAAACAATTCTTGTCACAATGTGACATTCAACCATGGTTGACAATGTTTGGCTATGATTGACAATGGTTTACCATGATTTATATTATCAACCAAAGTGAATAATAAACCCAAGGGATTGATATTATAAACCCAAATGAATAATAAACCCAAGGGATAAATACTAAAACCAAAGGGATTATGAAGCCAAGGTAATAATATTAAACCCATGGGACTAATATTATAAACTTCACATCGAGTAAAGGAAAATATCAATACTACAAACACAAATAAACATAGTTTATTTTGATGGTGAGACAATCCTTGTCACAATGCGACATTCAAACATGGTTCACCATGTTTGGCTACGATTTATATTATAAACCCGAGGGAATAAAAAACCCAAATTTTGATATTATAAACCCAAATGAATAATAAACCGAAGGGAGTAATACTAAAACCCCAATAAGAACCCAAGGGAACAGTATTAAGCCCAAGGGACTAATATTCATTCATCCATTGTTGTTTATAATTCATCCTTCCTTTCTCTTCTGATCTCCATCCATCCATCGATTTCAGGGGTTTCACTGGTAGCCAATAGACTAGAATTACAAGAATGGCTCCATTCACTCTTGTAAGGGCACTACAAAAGAGTGATGCAAAGAGAGTCCACCCATTTCTAGATGAAGATCAGAACTTCATGGGAGCCCTCGAGTCTGTCGATCATTTAAGCAATCATTCCGTGCAAGGTTACAGTGCCTATCTGGATGCCATTCTCTTCCCATATTCCAACATTCATTCTCTCACTAATTCCAATTCCATGTGAGTTAACGTCTCCCTGAAGACATAGTGAAGCTTCTTGATATGTGCAATGCTGTTGGCGATAACATTGCAGACGTGAAACAATACCAGATGTTGCTTCAGAGCACTACTCACTTTGTGGATTGTGTAGGGATGGACATCAGCAATATGAGTCAAGCCTCGCTTGTAAAAGCAACCAATATGTTGGCCAACTGTAGAAGTGCCATCACCAATGTTAATGCCATATGCAATCCCTCTACTTCCAGATCGAGAGGAATGGTTCATATTGAAGAGGTTATAGACTCCTCAAGTTATTTGGGAGTCAGTAGATCAAAGGATGTTTTATTAGAGGATATTCATAATCTCAATGAGTGCACCACTTCCGTGCTTAAAACTGTAGCCAAGTACCCGTCAATTAAGATGCTAAGGCCATCTCTTCATGGAAGAGGTAATACCCGCATGCTCGCCAGTCCCAATTCCTGCCTCCGCAATTTGTTTGAAAGGGTCAGGAATCTGAACAGCAGGTGTAAAACCTCTCGTTGTCTATTGCATGAATTGGAAAATGTAGATGTGTAATAAAGTTGTATGATATTTTATTGGCCGACAAGCAGCAAAAGATGATCAATGAGCACGCAGAGGTGAAAGAGTTAGTGGACGCATTGAAGAAATGCGTGGCAGATTTTGATGAAGGGATTGTTGCACTGGACAGTAAATTCAACCAATTGTATAATGCTCTCATTAGAATTCAGGTGAAGTTGTTGGACATTCTAACCTACTCCCTTTGATTTGTTGAACCCATTAAGATACTATATGGAGGGTTTTGTGTTCTTCAAAAATTGTGGAGAGAGGATCTTCTTCAGGTTTATAGTTGAGCTACTGTTGGTGCTTGGAAATGCTTAGGCACCAAGGAGTCGAGATGTAAAAATATTACAAATATAATTTCTCAAAAATACTACAAATATAATTTCAATATTACAAACCTAATTTCTCTCTTGATTTATCTGAATCAAATTGTAAACAAAGTAGTTATGTTTTTCTTATTCACTTCTTGTTACACTGCAGCAGGCATGATGCAAACCATTCAATTTTGTTTTTGACTGGGTATTAGTTTGTCTTTGACCAAAAAATTATAACCCTATAATTTAACATTAAGAATTCATTTTTTTTTATTATTTAAATTTATTTATTTGTAAAGTGGTGAGTTGAAGTCTTATTATAGGTTCTTTAGTAACTTCCATTTCTATTAGTTACTATTTTCTTTTGTCTTTATTTAATTTACATATTTTAATAAATTTAATTAATTTTTTTTTTATATATTAATAGAAATAAAACACACACACATATAGATATATGTATTAATATAAACAATATTAATCAATCATATTTCTTAATTTTTTGTGATGACATTCCATAATAGTTGTTTCATTTTTGAAATCAAATCTTTGCTTTTGTTATTTTTTTGTTTAATTAAGTAGCTTTTGTTTTAATACCAATGCACATATTTCTACTTCAAATTCATTTTAGGTTGTTTTTACAGTTTTTTTTAGATAGGTCTCTTTCAATTCTATTTTTTTATTATACCTCCTTTCAGGATGTTATATTATTATTATTATTATTTTTTACACTCTTTTTTATTATATATGTCTCTATTTTTTTAATATGTGTTAGGTTATATTGTTTTTGTTTAGCTCATTTACATGAAATGACTAATTTCATGGTGTTTAAAATTGAATTGTCAAAAAAATTACTTAAAAAAAAAAACTTTTATATGCAACAAAATGTCATAACATTTAATAAATAGTACACCTTGTTGTCCTTTGAGATAACCTAAGGTCAATTAGTTATGCCAAAGCATCTATAATGTTTTGTTGTTTTGAGTGATTGGATGACCAATGAACACAGATTTTTGATAAAATGAAAGGTTGTTCTTTAACTGCAAATGGTTAGTTTGATTTTAATGTGATGGAAAAGTAGAGTATGGAGAGGTATAATTGATTTTATATTCAAACTGAATATTTAACCATTTACAAGAAGAAATTAAGAAAAGAGTGATTTCTTAATCAACAAAATATAATTAAACTATTATAGAGATCTAGTGTAATTTATGTTTAAAGAGGAATTTACAATAACAAATAGTTCTATAAATTAATCTCTTATTTAAATTACAACTTCAGAGAGGATTCAAAATGAAACTGATATTCAATTAAATTTTAAATCGGATGATTGCAAAAGAATTAATTTATATGAAGAAAACATAATGAAGAGACAAGAAGGAATACAAGTCACTGAGAGACAGATCATATGAGGCAAATCCAAAATATTTTATTATCTCAAACATGCTCCATCTTAGTACAAATCTGCTTGATAGCTTGTTCAAGGGTTCAACCCTCAATACTTTGACAGAATGAAGTATTTAAACAAAATTTACAAAAAGATTACAATTAATGCCTCAGTGACATGACATTCTATTATTTACTTTGAACTAACAGAAAAGAAATAATGCGATCAAAAGGAATGAATCTCATGAAGTGATCTCGACATCTAGCCCTGCTTTGGAGGAGAACATTTGTTGGCTGGCCAGTATTCGGGTGTTGCGCTAGTGAAGCTGACCTATCTTTTCAATCCTAGAATTCACACAACTTATCCCACTACTCTTCATCTAGAATAACAATCTTTGTTACCTTGCGGTAGATCTCATCTACCTTAGTATACTGAGAAAAAGTGTGTTTTACTGCAAAAATTTGTTTTATTTCTTGTTGGATAAAACTGATGTTGCTGGTAGCTTCATAAAAATATCTCCCTGTCATAGTACCTTTGATGCGGGAAGACTTAGCTATATCCTTTGAAGTTTCTTGAAGCTTATTCTTGTAATATTCCCTAGTCATTAATTTGTCATTGATCACAAATAGAGAAGGCAATCCTTTCTTGTTCAATGCATCTATTCTATTGAAAAACCTGTTAGCTGCTACCTCCAGAGTGTGACAATTGTCTGTCAGTTGTACAACCAAGTTATTCTTTGTTAGAACTTTCTTTACTTCCAAGATGGTTTCTGTTCTGTCATCTACTACTAGATCATCCAGCTCATATCTGTTTTTGGAATTGAAGAACTTTATGATGTTGTTGGTTGTAGCAGGCATTTCTCCCAATTCAACATTGATAGTGGAAATGGTTTGCTTGGCTTTCTCCATCAATTCCTTCTGCTCAAATATAATCTAGATACATGGCCAAATTTCATCTATTTATTCAATGATATTGTTCCATATGATTTATTTAACATGGGCCAATGTGTAGCCAATAGAGGACTCAACTGCTTACTTCTCCTATACCTCTATTTGATTTTGACCTCTCTATAGCTCTGCTGCATGAAAAGTCTCAGTATTTGTTCGATGATCTTGTAGAAGTTTGACTTGAGCCTATAATATTTTGATCTCTTCAGTCTGAAGAGACATGTTTTGTACTGCATTTGCCAACTGATCCGCAGCATCCCCTGTGCTTGTTGTAGAAGGTATGGTTGTAGGAATGGTTGTGATAGGGAGTGCTTCCAAAGGAACAACAGTCATTTTGGAAGGTTTCTCCTTTTCTTTAATCATCTTTTCCATCTATGTGTCCATTTGTTTCAACTTTTCACTCTCCTCCATGATGAGCTTCATCATGTCTGCCTTTTGTGTCTCTGTTTCATCAATATCCTTGGCCAAAGGATCTTTTGTAGCTGGCAATTTCAACTGCTTCCTTAATGTTGCTACGTCTAAATTCTTTTTCTTTACAATCTCCTCTATAGCATTGATGTTTGTAGGGTCATAACCCACTTTGATCACCAATTCCTCCAAAGTTTTGATCCTGGTGTCTTTGGCAAGTTCAGAGACCTTTTCCATCTTCAGTTGTGATTGAACATTGGCTAATGTAACCTGTAGTTTAGACAAACTCATAGCAATGTTAGTGACAATGGAAAAAATCATTTCTCCAGTTTGCTTTTGCATCTCCATTTGGTCAATGGGATGTATGTCTTTTACATCAAACTCAAATGTTTTCTTCTTGTATTCTGATGCTGCCTTAGGCTAGGGAACCTGGGCTTGGAGGAATGCCATTTGCATTTTACCTTTCTCTAAATCAAAGGCTGACAACAACCTATTTTGAGAACCAGAAGTTTGCTTCCAGAACTGATTGTAGGTGTTAATCTTCAAGGTGTCATTAATTACTTTTATCTCCTTAAAAATGTCCATTACACTTTTCCTTGTCTCCCTTGTAGTAGATGTGTTGGTCTGCATTTGCTGCTGATCTTGTGAAGCCGTGGAGGTAGTGGGAGACAATGTGGTCTAATCACCCACTAATGAGGAAACAAGTGGTTCATTAGTGGTGATAATGTTCTCATGCTATAAATCCTTACTGAGGCTTAGTTTGGAACTAAGCTTGGCCTTATTCCTATACATAATTTTGAATCTTTCACTGAAAATTTCAGTCCCTAAAGGGGACTCTTCTTCTCTGTTTCTCTTAGCTATTTTCTCCTGCATGGTTGGAGTCTGTACTATGGAGAATGATACCAGCTGCTCTTCTGCCTCTTATAGGGCATTCTCAACCCATTCTAGCTGGTTTTTATATTTCTCTATCTCTGGTCTGGTTGTGTGAAAATATGCAGTGGATTTGTTTTCCATTCTTAATTTAGAAATGATCCCCAATGTATCATATGACCAAGTGAAACTAAGGCTGAATTGCATTTATTTTAGTAGCTTATCGACTTTTTCCCTTTCTTCCCTGATGTTGCAAATGAAAGGCCCTATCTGTGTTTTAATTTTGAATTGAGACTTCTTCTTGGCGGCTACAAAGTGGATCTCATCCATCTTAAGCATTTTTCTGAAGTACTCTAGAGAAAAAATCCTCATTGTGAGGAATTTAGGCAGCTTGTAAGGGGCAATCTCACACTCAAATATTCTCAAATCTATATAATTATGTTAGAGGTACTAATCCCCTTTTTGAACTTGTTCTGATAGCTGCAACACCTTTCTAATTTCCTCACTGAACCTCGGTTTTGTTGTGCTACTTAAGAAACTGATTGTTGGATGCACAAACATCTCTATGAATTGTTTGTATGTGTATTCCTTTTGTTCCTTCATCACTAGAGTAGTCCAAAAGATGACTGACTGTTGGTTCCCTTCTACATCCAGCTTTTGTAAAGCAAGCTTGATGTTGTCTCCCTGAAAATATAAGAACATATAGACTAACACAGAAGCATACTTGAACACCTCCTCAGTGTGGAATTTGATAAACTTCTCATGAATTGAATATGTAAGAAATTGGCTAAAGTTAAACATGATGGAGGGCTTAGAATCAGTAGAGAAAATGGACAGAAATCCTATGATGGCCTCCTTTACCGACTAATCTGAGTAGTAGCCAAGGAGGTAAGAGATGACAGTGATAATTTTCTTGGCTCTCTCTGGGAAAATAGAGGAGGGATAGGGAGGATTCTTCTTTGGCAATGGGGCATCTTATGTCAAGAAAAGTTCTAGGGTTTTGGCCCTCTTGGCAAAGTCCAATTTTTGGTACAATTCAATAAGTGCTTCATAGGAAAAGGGGGTGGCATTCTCTACTGTAGGGGCTTGCATCATCTGGTCTATGGCTTGAGGAGTGATAGTAAATAGAATTTCTCTAGTGGGGGCAATGATGGCTCTTTGGCTTGGCAAATAACATGCATGACACTTCCTAACAAATTTTGGGGTGTTGTGGGTACGGGGAAAAATGTAGTGGGGTAAATTGGATTCCCATAACTGAATGTCATCGGCTTTTTCTATGTATTTGTCCTCAAGCCAGCGATAGATCTTTAAAAGGTCAAATTCACAGAGAGTCTCATGGATTTTATTGTCTCTGTTGGCCAAAGGGATGTAGTGAGAATCAATGGGAGGATAGATCAGAGGATTGACAGGTTATTCTGGTCCCTTGTCCTTTGGAGGCATCTTCGGATAAGGCTAAGGAAAGTAGTGAAAAATGGATCACAGGCTTCAATACACAGAGGGGACTTAGGATTTGAGGAAAAAAAAAGAGGTAATAGGCTGAAAACGAAGGATTGGAAGTGTCACTGGCAGGTGAAAATGTCGGAGTTTGGTCTAGAAAACATGTAACAAAGTAATAATAGTGGCAGTGTATGAATTTAGTAACCGGTTAATGAGTGAAAGGGAGAATTATATAACAGTATGGTTTTTTCGTTGAGGGTGGTGCGGGTCCATTGGATTAATGGCTAAACCATTTAATTATTTAACAGCTTAGTTTTGGAGGGAGTGGATGTGATTGGCAGAATAAATGGGAAAATGACGTGGCGGAAGGTGAGTGGCGAGAGCGCAATGGGTAGAAGAGTGGTATCGGGAGGCGTAGAAACTGATTTTTGGAGGGGGGGAGGCGGTTAACAGTTTCACCCGAGGGGGGTCCGAAATGCTGTAGTGTTGACACGTAGGGGCGGGCACTGTTTCGAATATCACCCATTTCAGACACGCCCCCCCCCCCCCCACCACTGATGGTAAAGCTCGGATGGTGGGGGGAGGCCGAAATGCTGTGTGGGCCATCAAATCTTGGAAGATGGGCACAGATGGGATGAGAGGTGGTGGAATGTTAATGTGAGGTGACAAGTTTCTTGGTGGGGTCGGGATAAAATAATTTAATGCATAGTGGGGAATATTTGGAGTATATGGTGGGGTAATAAAACTTAGGAATAGGGAAGTGGACAAAAATATGAGTGGGAGGTGAATTTGGGTATTAGAACTTAGGAATAGGGATTAATACACCAATATTATTTGATATATTAGTATTTAGAGTACAACTTTAATCCTTTGTCTTCTGCACATGAAAATAATACTTGAAATTTGACTTTAGGATAAAATCTTCATGTCTTTTCTCTAACCGCCATAGTGCTTCTACCTATCCTTTTCCATTCCATTCTTTTTCTAAGCTAACATTTTCTCTTCTCACTTTGCAGTGTTCACTTACGCTGGCAGACCCAAATCATTTTTCTTTTATGTACATCTACCTTATCCTATGACTTATTTCACCATTGACTCAGATTAAACTATTGAGTCAATGTTACTTCTACCTAGCTACTGGTTTACCAAGTTTAAACTATTTGGTAAACCTTCATTCACTAATCTATTTAACAGAAATTTAAATAAGCTCAGTCATGATTAAACTGTATGACTTGAACATAATTTCGATCATTGCAGCATTCAAGAATAATTTGCACACAATCCTTTTTTTAAAATGGAATAAAATATCTAACTTATCAGTAATGGCTCTTGGACTTGCAGCACTTTGAGTCTTATTTTCCATTTTTCTTTTGTGGGGTTCATATTTTTTTCTTTTTTTCTTATCTATTTTTCTAACATACCCTCTTTTCATTTTCTTTTTTCTATTTTTTGGAAATCATTTCAATATTGAAATTTATGTACAATATGAAATAAAAAATACAGAATACTCAATCACCTTGAGATCCTATAATTTATAGGACCCTTTTCATATTGATATGAATGCCTATAAAACATTAAATTTTCCTAACATTTTAAATCTTCTTTCTTTTGCATCCATATCCTAACTTAACATTTTGAAATTATTTTTGACTTATATACTAACTTATCAAAACCAAATTATGTTACAACGTCGGCTCCAGCTAGGAACTGCTCCCCCATATGGGATGCAGAGAACAAGAAGGTCCAACTGTCTTCTCCTTGGGCAATGGAGTCTTTGTTGAAATAGATACTCACTTGCAAATTTTTCAAAAATGAAATGAACTCTCCAAATATTTACAGATGGTGAATGAATGGATGAAAAATTAATAACGAATGTAATGTTTCAAGTATTTCCCATTGAATGGCAAAGAGAAATACTCTCATTCGAAATTCTGTAGGATGAATGTATTATTCCCTTTGACTTCTGCAATTCTAAATGGACCAAACCAGAGGTTGTAAAATTTTGCATGCTTTCCTTTATCTTTTCTCCTTGTATCCCATCTATGCACTAGGTCACCTTTCTTGAAATTTCTTTCTCTAGCCTTTCTGTCAAACAGTTATTTCATCTTATTTTGGTATTTCCTTAGCTTGTACTGAATTTCATCCGTCTTCATTCAACACAATAATTTGATTAATACTTCTTGAGAAATCATCTTTTTATTCATAGGATTCCTGAAGGAATCTCATAACAAGTAAATTTAAATGAGTAGGAAAAACTACTTCCTTGCCATAAATGAATTGGAAAGGAGACTTGCGTGTTGATCTCTTAGGAGAAACTCTATTTGCCAAAATTGCATGGATTAGGTGGTTGTCCCAACCCTTTTTATGGTCTTCAAGAGTCTTCTTAATGACCTTAACTAAGCTCTTGTTGGAAGACTCTGCTAGCTCATTACCCTATGGATAGTATGGTGTAGAATGGTGTAATAAGATTGAATATTTTTTACAGAACTCAATCATTTTAACATTGCTGAAAGCTGCTGCATTATCTTAACAATCTTTTGAGGACATCCAAATCTTGATAGGATATTTACTTCAAAGAATTTAATCACAACAGTATCAGTTTCATTTTTAACAAGTATGACTTCTACCCACTTGGTAAAATATTATGTAGCAGTTAAAATTCATATGTGTTGATTACTTTATTGTGGATGGATTTCCCCTATAAAGTCCAACCCCTACTGTAGAAAAGGCGCATGAACCAATATTGGAACCAAAGGAAGTGCTGACAAATTTTTTTTCCTGCAAATAATTGGCATGGTATGCGACTTCTTACTCTTTCTCCAACTTCTTTAAAAAGTGTGGGCCAGTAGAAACCTACTTTTAAAATTTTGTAGGTTGTTGCTCTCCAGGCATAGTGTCCACCAAAAAACCCTGCATGGAACTAATCTATAATTCCCTCTATTTCATTTTCAGTTAAACAAATAAGAAGGATATTAAGAGGGTCTTTCCAGTATAGATTAACATTGATAATGTAGTATTTTACTGCTTTAAGCTTCAGGGCTTTGCACTGCTTCAAGTTAAGATCAGCTGAACATTGGAAATCCCTAAGAAATTGCACAATATCAAAGTACCAATCATAGAGTAGATATTTCTGATCTATGTGAACAAGAATGGCTTGATCTGAAGAAAGAGGTTCTTGTGGGTTCTCCCCTTCTATAAGAGGAGGAGGTTCTTGTGGATTCTCCCCAGATATTAAGGAAGGTTGTTGTGGATTCTCCCCAGATGAAATTTCAAAAGCCAGATTTATCTCCAATACTTTGCAGTTGGATTCAGCTAACAAATTGGCCAGGCCTTGGCCTTTTACTAACTTTTCAATCTTAATTTCAAGGTCAAATTCAAGGATTTTAGCAATCCATCTCCCTCTTCTTCCATTAGTATCAAGCTGAGTCAAAACAGATTTAACAACATGATTATGGACATGAGTTGTAATGTGTGAAAGCAGGACATAGGTTCTAAAGGCTTTGAGGGCTTGAATTAAGTCCTAAGATTGTTTTTCAATAATATCATACCTAAGTTTAGCATCCTTCATAACTTTGGAAAAGAAGGCTATAGGCTAGTCATCACCATTTGTGTTCTTTTGTAAAAGTACAACAACTAAGGTTGTCTCGGATGCAAAAGAAAATATTCTAAAAGGTGAAGAATAATTAGGGTTAGCTAATGTAGGGGCCTCATATATAGCCTTTTTTATCTTATCAAAAGCATATCTAGCATAAAATGTCCATTTCACTTCATTGTTTTTCTTTAGCATATCAGTTATATCCTTAACTATCTTTGCATAATTAGGGATGAACCTTCTAAGAAAATTAATCTTTCCAAGGAAGGTTAATATCTCTTTCTTATTCCTTGGTAGAGATAGGTTCTAAATAGATGAAACTCTCTTTAGGTCAATTATAACTCCCTCCTTGGAGATTATATGCCCTAGTAATTTCCCTTCCTTTACAACAAATAAAGATTTCTTCGGATTGATGGATATGCCAAATTTCCTGCACCTGTCAAAAACCTTGCTCAAGTGTTTTAAATGATTTTCATCAGAATCAGAGAAAATAGTTAAATCATCTAAATAAATGACAGTAAATTCATATGTTTTACCTACAAATGCTAGATCCATGGCTCTCTGGAAAGTGGCTCCAGCATTGGTTAACCCAAATGGCATTCTAGCATACATAAATGTACCCCAAGGAGTGGTGAAAGCAGTTTTTTCTTGGTCATATTGACTTACCATGATCTGTTTGTAACCAGAAAATCCATCTAACATAGAAATCCTATTTGCACCTAAAACTTTCTAAAGTAGATGATCCATTTTGGGCATTGAATAATTATCCTTTAAATATGATTTGTTCAGATTTCGAAAGTCTACACATAGCCTAATCTCACCATTTTTCTTTCTAACAGGAACTAGGTTGGCTACCTAATCAGAATACCTTAAAGGTACTATGATATGAGCATCAAGTAGCTTTTTAAGTTCTTTCTCAATGGCTGGAAGTAGTATGAGTTTGATTCTTCTTAGTTTTTGTTGAAAGGGTTTTTCTTCTGGTTTCAAAGGAATCTTATGCTCAATCAAAGATACTCATTACAAGACTAGGAGCAAAAATCTTTGTAATTTTTAAGAAGTTTCAAGTATTTGCTTTTTACATCTAAAGGCAAGCTTTTTGATAATTTAACATTTCTCACATCATTCAAAGTCTCAATATTGCATTCTTTTATTTCTTCTTCAAGTGAGTTAAACAAGGGGTTTTTAGAGACATCATTATTATCAAATAGTTTTTCCAATGGAACTAATCCTTTAGGAATAAAATTATTAGATAATTGGATGATATCATGATCAATAATTTTAGGACTGAATGAAGTTTCTGGATTTTGGTGATTTGATTCTTGGACATCTTTTTGATCTTCTTCAATTTGCATATTTGAGAATTCATCAATGACTTGAAGGAAAGATTTTAATTTTTCATCATCTTCAAAAATATGCCAGTGTTTAAGGTTATCAGGAATTGATGGTCTATACTTGACTTGAATTTGGTACTCTAACAATACTAGCTCAGGGATTTTGAAAGATCTTGCTAAGACAACTAGTGAGTCAGCATGCATATTTTCATCTCTAGGAATAACAGTTATGTTAAATCCTTGGAAGAAATTTTCAATTGTGTCCCAAGCTTCATTTCTATAGGACCTAAGCCTTGGGTGTTTCGTTTGACACAGATTTCTAACCTGCTTCACTATAAGCTCAGAATTAGAAAAGACAGTCAAGTTTTGAACCTTTAAACTCTTAGATAGCTCAAGACCAAGAAGAAAAACCTCATACTTAACCACATTATTGGTGACCTCAAATTCAAGTTTACATGACTGAGTTATGTTTTCTTTATTTGGTGAAATTAAAACAATTCCTGCTCCTGCTCCTTCTTTTGAGCAAGAGCCATCAAAATAAAGTTTCCAGATATATGATTCTACAATTTTAGGTTTGGAAACTATATTTTCAATGGCAAGTTGAGTGTTTGATGAATTTTGTGAAGATAACTGAAAGCAACCAAAATCTTGATCTATTACATAGATAGGGTGGTTTTTTGCTTGATCAGACCTACAAACAGTATGAAGGAATCTGACTTCCCTATATAACCTTAAATGTTCACCTCCATAGACTGGAATAGTAGCAAAATACATGTACATCTAAAGTGATCCTCCAAGTTTATCACAACATGATCTAGATAGGAGCATGCCAAACTTGGTAGGAATATGAGTGATAACTATGTCTAAAACTATATTTTTGACAAGTATTTGAGCTAAGGTCACAACTAGGTCTTTGATCAATCCTAGGCATGGTAGTTTCTTCGAATCAAAGGTGTAAAGATCATGATAAGAATGAGTAACTCGTAACCGAAGCTAGTCCATAATTACCTTTGGCATAAGGTTATGAGAAGCTCCAGAATCTAGTATGTAGTTATACAAAACATAAAATCATGAGCCTTTAAAGTTACATAAAATGGTGGAACAATTTCATCAATCATATCAGAACTAGGGCCAAACACTACTGAGGGCTTAGAATCTTCAAAACTAATAACATCTCCCTCAGCATCTACACTAGAGGATTGTATCCATTTAGAAACTTAATTTTTATAACCAGGTTTTTTGGAAAGTTCAGCTAAAGGTATAGGAATCTTGACCCTTTCCAATTCCTTTTCAATATTAAAAGTTGTCAAAATGGTCTTGTCAGATGAAAAGGTTTCAGTGGATGACTCTGTAGTCTGAGGTGTTGGAGTTTGTGTTTGAATGGATTTTATGCAGTTTCAATTATAGTGGTAGATTTTGAAAGTTGAGCATCTCTTTCTTCTTGTTGAAAAGATTGAGGTGAAGGTGAAGGAACATTGCCATTTGTATTGTTGAAGAATCAATATTATTGATATCTTCAGTGATTAAAGTGCCTGTATCTGTATGTTTTAACCCCATACAGAAATTACCTGCATACGAATTCTAAAACACAGAAAATAAACAATGCAAGAGCATAACACATAAAGCACATATACACAGATATTTTCCCCTAGATCCCAAAATCTGGATTACCAAATTGATTTTTCATTATATTCCTTTCAATGTTACAATACATATTTATACATGCTAAAGCATCCAATACCATGGACCAAAAACCATTGCGTCCTAAACCATGGACCGAAAATCATCGCATCCAAAACCATGTGTGAAAACCATAGGTAGGTCCGCCCAACCTAATTTAGGGTCCAAAAAATTTCCCCGGGGTGCTGCTTCGGACCCCGTAGAGGAGGGTTACCCGCCCCCCCTCAAACCCCCCTGTGACCCCCCCACTGCACAAACAATGCAACGAAAGGGGGGTTGCCTCCAACCCCCCCCCCCCCCCCCCTCTACACAATCACCGCAATGAAGGGGGGGCACCACCCCCCTCTAAACCCCTGGTTAACTACGTGGGCTAGTAGTGGAAGGAATATAACACAACCCAACATTCTCCCTCTTGTTGTTTTCTTTCCATAAGGGGACACATGAGAGCTTAGTCATTTATCCAACCCTCCAATGCCCATTTCTTCTCTACACCAAGAGAACTTCTCAGAGCTCATAGATTTTGTCAATGCATTTGTAGTATTCTTCAAAGTGTCCACCTTTACCAACAACACCTTTTTGTCTTCTATCATATCCCTCACAAAGTGATACTAAACATCAATGTGTTTTGTCTTTGAATGGTAAGCAGGGTTCTTTGCTAAGAAAATTGCACTTTGGCTGTCACAGTCTACCCTTACAGCTCCCTATACGAACCCCATACTTGAACACAATCTCTGCAACCAAACTGATTCCTTTCTTGCATGAGTGGCTGCCATGTATTCTGCCTCTGTCATTGATAGTGCCACTATAGATTATTTCTTACTCATCCAACTGACTGCACCTCCAAATAGGTTAAGCACATACCCACCTGTAGATCTTCTCTGATCCAGATCTCCAACCCAGTCTACATCAACAAATCCACGAATATCCAACACTCTGTCCAATTCTGGTCTTCCTTGGTAACACAAACCATAATCGCTAGTGCCACGCAAATACCTGAAAACCCGCTTCACTACTGTCTAGTGCTCCTTCCTTGGTTTTGACATAAACCTGCTCAGTATTCCCACTGCATGTGCAATGCCTGGTCTAGTACAGACCATCACATACATCAGGTTACCAACTGCACTTGCATATGAAACACAGGAAATGTCCTCTTTCTCTTCTTGTGTCTTGGGACACTATTCAGCAGATAACTTTACACCTACAAGAATAGGAACCTTCACCGGTTTAATATCCTGCATATTAAACCTCTGCAGTATTTTCTCGACATACTTCCTCTAGCTTAACCAGAGCTTCCTCTTTGCCCGATCTCTTTTAATTTCCATGCCCAAAATATAGTTTGTAGCACCAAGATCTTTCATGTCGAATTTGGAGGACAATTGGGTCTTCAAATCCTGGATAATTGCTTTGTCATTTCCAACTAGCAATATATCATCCACATACAAAATAGATAGATAACATGGTCACCAATTAATTTAAAATACACACAGTGATCTGCTTTGCTTCTGGTGAAGCCAAGTTCCCGTATAAATGTATCAAATTTCTGATACCACATCATTGGTGACTGTTTTAACTCGTACAGAGACTTCTTTAACTTGCATACCAGTTCTTTCTTACCCTTCACCGCAAAACCTTCAGGTTGCTTCATGTAGATCTCCTCTTCTAGATCCCCATGAAGAAATGTTGTCTTCACATCCATATCTTCTACCTCAAAATCAAAAGCAATAGCAACAGATAAAAGTAATCTAATAGAAGCTACCTTGGCAAGAGGAGAAAAAATATCACCAAAATCAATTCCCGACACCTGGGAATAACCTTTTGTTACCAACCGAGCTTTGTATTTCTCCACCTTTCCTTCTGCATTTGTCTTCTTCTTGAACACCCATTTTCTACCAATGGGTTTCCTTCCAGTCGGCAACTCCACCAGATTCCATGCCTCATTTTTGTGCAAATATGCCATTTCATCAACCATGGCCTCTTTCCAGAGTTTACCATCCTGTGAATCTACTGCTTCCTTCACAATTCTGAGAGCATCATCAGTAATAGATAAAGAAAAAATTGAACAGAAAGCAGATGGACTATACCTTTCTGGCTGCCTTCTTTCTCGAACAGATCTTCTCACACCTAGAGTTTGTGGCTCTTCATCTTCTAATTCCTCCTCTGTTGTAGAGTCTGATTCTTCCTCCTTTAGGTCAAACTCTATCTTCTTAGGTTCTTTTGATGGGACTTCATGTTTAATAACATCTTTCACCTCTTTGAACACCACATCTTAGTTGTACACAACCTTCCTTGTTACTGGGTTCCAAAGCTTATAACCCTTTAAACCATCCTTATACCCAATAAAGATGCACTTTTCAGATTTACTATCCAACTTGGTTCTTTTCTCCTTTGGAACATGTACATATGCATCACATCCAAATATCCTCAGATGTGAAAGAGAGGGTTTCTTACCAGTCCATACCTCTTCTAGAGTCTTATCCTCCAACGCTGATGAGGGTGATCTGTGGACCACGTAACATGCTGTCTCCACCGCCTCTACCCAGAATTCCTATCCTAACATGATACCACTGAGCATGCTTCTTTCCCTTTCCATCAATGTCATGTTCTTTCTTTCTGCAACTCCATTTTGCTCAGGTGTGTATGGAGTAGTCTTATGTCGTGCTATACCACACTTCTTACATAATTATTCAAATTCCTTGCTGCAAAACTCTCCACCGTTATTTGACCGTAGCAAATTTATCTTCTTCTCTATCTGTTTTTCCACCAAGTCCTTAAATTCTTTAAACCTGTCAAAGACTTCAGATTTCTTCTTAAGGAAGTATATCCATGTATTATTTGAAAAGTCATCTATAAATGATACATAGTACACAAACTTACCCAGTGATGGAACCTTCACAGGTCAAAACACATCACTGTGCACAAGCTCTAATATTTGTTTCGCCCTCTTACCACCAGAGGGGAAACTCACCCAATTTTGCTTCCCATATACACAACTTTCACAAAAATCAAAATCTAGAGAGCTGTTAAGTTCATACCTTCTACCATATCTTTACCATGAAGTATTCGAAGGCCCTTCTCTCCAGTATGTCCAAGCCTTTGATGCCACAACATGTTCTTCTCTCTAGAGACCACTAGATTTTTTGCTCCACTTTCATGAACCACAAAACTATTGCACCCATCAACAACAGTGCTACCTTGCAGCTTGTACAGAGTTACAATTCGAAATCCCCACATCAATACCAGTGATCCCTGAACCATCTTGCAGGTATCCTTCTCGAACACTGTTTTTACACCTACATCATCCATCTTGCTTACAGAAATTAGATTTATGGCCAATGCAAGAATATGTAGAACACCCGGAAGTGTTCTAACCCTTCCACCTTTCAACTTTAACTTTAATTTTGTCAAACACACACATGGCAGCAATAGAATATTAAAGATAAGCAGGAGAGTGCATCTATTATTTGACAATGATATGCATTTATAGTACATTCGTGTGACTGCTGGGTTCCACATCCCAAGGTCTCTTGGAATTCCTTAGTCTATTTGGCTTCCACACCAACCCTTAGAGGATTAGGTGGCCAACATTCCCCCCTTTAATCTGAAGGGTTATGTATGAGTCCAAGAAGAGAGTTGTAATACAAAATGTGCAAAAATGCATGGCAGCACTAGGCTGAATGTGCTCTTTGAAATGTTGGTATAAATGGAGGTGGTTTAACGATGACCACCAACATTGGAATGCTTAGTGCAATTCTTGGAACTCTTCCAAGTCTGGCATGAAGCTCAGGTCTTCTGCTAGAGGAAGTGTTCCTGATGTTTTGAAGAGGGAAACCTTCAACCATGAAAGGGAGATCTCACCCCGCATAAAAGGGAGAACCTCAACCTAAAAAGGGAGTTCTCAACCTGTGATGCTTTAAGGATGACCAACAACTCTTGAATGCTTAATGCAATTCCTGGAACTCTTCCAAAATTGGCAAGAAGCTGAAGTCTTCTACTAGAGGAAGTGTCTCCAATTCTTTGAAGAGGTATCACTGACTGAATGCATGCTCAGGGGCATCTTTGTCTCTGGCTACAACTCTAAATCTGGTATGGCAGGTTATGGCTCAAGCTTGCTTGATGTGGCTTTGAAGCTTGTAGATGACCATCATTTCCCCCCTATCAGATACAAGGTGAGATGATAGAGAAAACTCAACTGCAAGACTATTCAATACTCTAGAACAAGTTCTGACATATGACTGGAATATCTTCTTGGCTGTTGATGCCCATTTCCAAGAGGCGATCCATCCAAGATGAATCTTTGTTCTTGCAGGAGGTTTGTTTCTGAAGCACTTGTTTGAAGAAGGACTAGTTTTATGACAGTTCTTACACTGATGAAGATCAAAATAGTGATCTTTCAGATGGCCAACTCGGTCACAGTGTTGGCATTTCACAATCTGTTGCTGTGGAAGAGGGGCAAAAGCTGGAGGTGAACTCTCATGAAGGAATCCAACACTTTGAAACTGAATGGGCTTTGAGTAGTTTGGAATGTGAAAGGACACGTCCTTGCCATATCAAAGACCTGTTCTATTCTTGTTATGGACAAGCTCTTCCCAAGGTCTGATGACTGACTTGGGAAGTGCAAACTGAATTTCTGCATCTGCATGTACAACTACTCCTGAGAGAGGCTCAATGATTTGATCAATTTTTGGTTGTTGATGGGAGTGTGTCTCAAACAAATAATTGTCCTGAACGGAGACAAGTTCAGAATCATGACTATACTTCTGTAACTCCTCTTGTTGTAGCTGTGATTCAAGCTGCAAAAAATCAATCTTTTCATGTACATCTTGTAAACAACAACGAATATCTGTGAGAAAATCCTTGCTGATTTTGACTGTATTATCCATAGTAGAGAGTATTAGATCGTACAATAACTCTAAGATTGCACTAATTGGAGCCATTTTTTAGCAAGTCAATCTCAAAAAAATAGTAAAATAATGAGGAAAAAATGGACACCAATTAGTCTCGAAAATCAATGGCAGTGAACGAATCTGTCCTTTAAGTGAAAGTGTCGTTTGTGCTTACTGCTAAATTGTTCCCTAGCATTTGCCAACATTTAATCTTGAAAATAATTTCCTTGCTATGCACGAACGTTCATTGAATCCAAAACCCTGTTCATGGTTGCAGGAGTAGTTGTACGAGCCTTTGAAAACTAGTTGAGTTCCAACTATAAATTGAACATGGAAAATTACATATGCAGACTTCCAACGAGAAGAATTATGTATCCATGCTTCCAATGCAACGAAATGCACTTACAGTTGTCAACAGAACGATAATATACCACTTTTGCAAACACTTTCCACACGGTTTTAAGCCACACAAAGAAAATTCAGCTTGTTTTGGTCGTTCAATATAGTTTAATGCAGTAGCAGTCAATAAAATTTAATGTAACAACTACCATGTAACAAGCACCGATATCGCCAATTTGACTTCTCCGACCCCATATATTGGCAATCACTGATCGAAAAGTCCAACCTTTGCATGATTCCTAATGCACATTAGTCTCGATACATGTCTGCCTTTTGTGTCTTTGTTTCTTCAATATCCTTGACCAGAGGATCTTCTGTTTCTAGAAATTTCAACTCCTTCCTTAATGTTGCTATGTCTAAATTCTTTTTATTTACAAGCTCTTCTACAGCATTGATGTTTGCAGGGTCTTGTGCCTTGGGTTTCGCCGACCCGATCCGCTAATGCCGACATTCCATCACCGACTTGCAAGCACCGATATCGCCAATTTGACTTCTCTGACCCCATATATTGGCAATCACTGATCGAAAAGTCCAACCTTTGCACGATTCCTAATGCACATTAGTCTCGATACATGGCCATATTTCATCTATATCTTTTAATGTGATGGAGAAGTAGAGTATGGAGAGGTATAATTGATTTTATATTCAAACTGAATATTTAAACATTTACAAGAATAAATTAAGAAAAGAGTGCTTTCTTAATCAAAACAATATAATTAAACTATTATAGAGATCTAGTGTAATTTCTGTTCAAAGAGGAATTTACAATAACAAATAGTTCTATAAATTAATATGTTATTTAAATTACAACTTCACAGAGGATTCAAAATGAAACTGATATTCAATTAAATTTTAAATTGGATGATTGCAAAAGAATTAATTTATATGAAGAAAACATAATGAAGAGACAAGATGGAATACAATTCACTGAGAGACAGACCATATCAGGAAAATCCATAATCTTTTATTATCTCAAAAATGCTCCATCTTAGGACAAATCTTCTTGATAACTTGTTCAAGGGTTCAACCCTCAATACTTCGACATAATGAAGTATTTAAACAAAATTCACAAAAGATTAAAATTAATGCCTCAGTGACACAACATTCTATTATTGTATTTGAACTAACAGAAAATAAATAATGTGATCAAAAGGAGTGCATCTGGTGAAGTGATCTGGACATGTAGCCCTGCTTTGGAGGAGAAAAGTTGTTGAGTGACCACTATTCAGGTACCGTTCTGGTGAAGCTGACCTGACTTTTTAATCCTGGAATTCACACAACTTTTCCCACTGCTCTTCATCTGGAATAGTAATCTTTGTTACCTTGCAGTAGATCTCGTCTACCTCAGTATATCAAGTAAAAGTGGGTTTTACTGCAAAAATGTGTTTTATCTCATGTTGGATAAAACTTATGTTGTTGATAGCTTCATAAAAATCTCTCCCTCTCATATTACCTTTGATGTGGGAGACTTGGATGTATCCTTTGCAATGTATTGAAGCTTCTTCTTGTAATCTTCCCTGGTCATCAATTTGTCATTGATCACAAATAGAGAAGGCAAGTCTTTCTTGTTCAATGCATCTATTCAAGTGAAAAACATATTAACTGCTACCTCCAAAGTGTGACATTTCTCTGTCAGTTGTACAACCAAGTTCTTCTTTGTTAGAAATTTCTTTACTTCCAGGATGGTTTCTGTTCTGTCATCTACTCCTAGATCATCCAGCTCATATCTATTTTTGGAATTGAGGAACTTTATGATGTTGTTGGTTGTAGTAGGCATTTCTCCCAATTCAACATTGATAGTGGAAATGGTTTTCTTGGCTTTCTCCATCAATTCCTTCTGCTCAAATATAATCTGGATACATGGCCATATTTCATCTATTTCTTCAATGATATTGTTCCATATGATTTCTTTAACATGGGCCAATGTGTAGCCAATAGAGGACTCAACTGCTGACTTCTTCCATACCTCTATCTGATTTTGAGCTCTCTGTAGCTCTGCTGCATGAAAATTCTCAGTCTTTGTTTGATGATCTTGTAGAATATTGACTTGAGCCTACAATCTTTTGATCTCTTCAGTCTGGAGAGACATGTTCTATACTGCATTTTCCAACTGATCTGCAACATCCCCTGTGCTTATTGTAGAATATGTGGTTGTAGGAATGGTTGTGATAGGGAGTGATTCCAAAGGGACAACAATCATTTTGGCAGCTTTCTCCTTTTCTTTAATCATATTTTCCATCTCTGTCTCCATTTTCTTCAATTGTGCACTCTTCTCAATGATGAGCTTCATCATGTCTGCCTTTTGTGTCTTTGTTTCTTCAATATCCTTGACCAGAGGATCTTCTGTTTCTAGAAATTTCAACTCCTTCCTTAATGTTGCTATGTCTAAATTCTTTTTATTTACAAGCTCTTCTACAGCATTGATGTTTGCAGGGTCTTGTGCCTTGGGTTTCGCCGACCCGATCCGCTAATGCCGACATTCCATCACCGACTTGCAAGCACCGATATCGCCAATTTGACTTCTCCGACCCCATATATTGGCAATCACTGATCGAAAAGTCCAACCTTTGCACGATTCCTTGGCACATTAGTCTCGAAAATCAATGGCAGTGAACGAATCTGTCCTTTAAGTGAAAGTGTCGTTTTGTGCTTACTGCTAAATTGTTCCCTAGCATTTGCCAACATTTAATCTTGAAAATAATTTCCTTGCTATGCACGAACGTTCATTGAATCCAAAACCCTGTTCATGGTTGCAGGAGTAGTTGTACGAGCCTTTGAAAACTAGTTGAGTTCCAACTGTAAATTGAACATGGCAAATTACATATGCAGACTTCCAACGAGAAGAATTATGTATCCGTGCTTCCAATGCAACGAAATGCACTTACAGTTGTCAACAGAACGATAATATACCACTTTTGCAAACACTTTCCACACGGTTTTAAGCCACACAAAGAAAATTCAGCTTGTTTTGGTCGTTCAATATAGTTTAACGCAGTAGCAGTCAATAAAATTTAATGTAACAACAACCATGTCATAGCATTAATACAAGTTTCGAACCAGCAATACTCACAACATCAATGCTAATCCATATCCATCATAAATTCAACGCAGAGAGATGAATACATATACCCAATGCACCCAGAGATATTTGATGCCAACGTAGATGTAATTCAAACCATTCAATGTAGAGCTTTGAAACAACATCCAATACTGCTCTTCAAAAACTCAACACTCCATTTCCAGTCAATGACGCTCCCTTTCTCGCCGAGAGCTCCAATCCAATGCAGTAAAATAGCACGACCAGCGATTAATATATTCCAGTGACATGACCAGAGATTTAATGTTTTTCTTCAATGACTTTCACATGATCTGCTTCAATTCATTTCTCAGGACTTCAAATAAAATCACAGAAAATGCACCAGGATTATGGACTTGGAATCAATGCACAACTAAAATTCAGAGGTAACATTTGAATGAGGAATGGAGAAAGAGCACACAACTTCCATTGGTTTGCAGGAACAGGTCTAAGTGGTAGCATGAAACTAACAGAGAGTGTTAGAGCGTTGCATTGGTAGAGAGGGACAGGTCTGGCAATCTTCCTCTTTGCAGTAGCAAGGGTAGGTCTACTCATAGCAAAGGAATGTTAGAGCTGATAGAGGTAACAACCTCTATTCTAACAAATGCTCAGAAAGGCATAAAATCTACAAGGAGGAGAGCATTGGTTTACAAAGGCCATAAAAATAGGTGGCTCACACTCGAGTAGTGCAGGAGTGTTGAAAATAGCAACAAGAAATGCGAAACTAGAAGTGCTAAAAATAACACTATTATAAATAGCAGTTTAGGTAGTAGTGCTGGATTGAGCAACAAGGAATGAAAAATGGAAGTGCTAAAAATAGAATTTCTATTTTTAGCAGTTCAGGATGGATTCCAATTTTAGTCAATCCATGGACTAAAATAGGAAGTAAAATTCGAATTTGAACTTAATAGTTGTTTGAAAATAAATTAACTAATTTACCATGAGTTAATTAGTTGTGAAAAATCAAGCATGAAGTCTATGTGAGGACATGCTATAGTTTCTCTATCAATTGAGGAATTTATCGATTAGTTAAAGAGATAAGGATGAGTTCTAAATTGAGTTGTAATTAGTTGGCTCAGTTAACTGAGTCAAGTCCAATTAGATTGGCTCACAATAGAGGAATGGAAAAGCTGATATAGGTAACAACCTCTATTCTAACAAATGCTCAAAAAGGCATAAAATCCACAGGGAGGATAGAATTGGCTTACAAAGGCCACAAAAACAGGTGGCTCACACTTGAGCAGGGTAGGAGATCACCTGCTCTGATACCATGTCAAACACACACATCGCAACAACACAATATTAGAGATAAGCAGGACAATGCATCTATTATTTGACAATGATATAAATTTATAGTACATTCATGTGACTGTTGGGTTCCACATCCCAAGGTCTCTTGGACTTCCTTAGTCTACTCGGCTTCCACACCAACCCTTAGAGGATTAGGTGTCCAACAACTTTTCCATGACCAACAATTCTAGCCTTCCTATCATCCCCTAAGAAGACATCACCACCATCGTATTTCTCATACTCGTAGAACCACTCTCTATGGGGAGTGAAGTGAAAGGATGCACCTGAGTCAATCAACCATGCCTCATGATCTACATGTGTACTTAAAGAAGCTAAGTACACATAACCACCTTCATCTGAGGTGGTTTTCGCCTCTGCAGAAGGAGCAACATCAGATCCTTTTCCTTTGTCAGGAGCTTTATATTTACAGTCCCTTTTGTCTTGCCCTTCCTTTCTGCATTTCCAGCACACCACCTTTACAAGTTTCCCTGGAGATTTAGATCTCCCTCTAGATTTGGATCTCCCACTTGATGACTTATTTTTGTTTCTTTTCTGGGACCGTCCTCATATAGACAAGGCATCACCATTCTGGCTCTCCATATTTTTACGTCTCGTCTCCTCCATCAGCAAGGATGAGACTATTTCATCAAACTGCAAGGTAGTTGCATTGCTACCTATTGCAATAACTAAACTATCCCATGAACCTGGTAGAGAACACAACAAACTAACGCACTTATCTTCATCTGAAATTTTAATATCAACAGATAATAACTAACTTACCATAGTATTAAATGCATTTAGATGCTCTATCACCGAGTCTCCATCTTTCATCCTCAGGTTATACAACGTTTTCCATAGGAACAGTTTATTCACGAGAGACTTAGATTGGTACAAAGTCCCTAACTTGTCCCACAAAGCCTTAGCCATAGCTTCCCCTGATAGATTCAGCAATACTGAATCTAAGACACACAATCATATTGTGCTCTTTGCCTTCCAATCCAACTTCTTCCATTCTTCATTGGACACTCCCATTGGCTTAGTACCCATATCTATTGTGATACACTTATATTTATCCACCAACAGATCCTCCATCTTGAGTTTCCACAACTCAAAACTCTGACCATTAAATTTCTCAATCTCTATCTTTCCATTGCTCGCCATCTTCTTTCACCACCAGAATCGATCACACAAATATCCCACTGAACAAGGTCTACCACAGGCCCGAGCGAAACCCCTCAGCAACAAAGGCGTCCCCTTGAAGCCAAAATAGCTTCGATACCAAATGTATGTTTTAACCCCATACAAAAATTACCTGCATACAAATTCTAAAACACAGAAAATAAACAATGCAAGAGCATAACACATAAAACACATATACACAGATATTTCCCCTGGATCCCAAAACTGGGACTACCAGATTGATTTTTCATTATATTCCTTTCAATATTACAATACATATTTATATATGTTGAAGCATCCAATACCATGGACTGAAAACCATCATGTCCAAAACCACGGACCGAAAACCATCACGTCCAAAACCATGCGTGAAAACCATGCACAAAAGCATAGGTAGGTCCGCCCAACCTAATATAGGGTCCAAAAAAATTTCCTCAGGGTGCTGCCCCGGACCCCGTAGAGGGGGGCTACCCACCCCCCTCAAACCACCCTATGATCCCCCGGCTACGCAATCGGCGCAATGAAGGGGGGGCTCCGCCCCCCCTCTAACCCCCTGGTTAACTACGTGGGTTAGTCGTGGAAAGAATATAACACAACCCAACAATATCCTATGGTTGTTGATCATCAATCAACAAAGGTGGTTGAACGTTTTGATCAGAACCTGGTCTCTGAGGAATCTGCATTTGAGGAGTTCTTTGGAATTGAGTTTGAGCTTAAGGTCTGACAGCAGTTTACTGAGCAATTCTAGGTTGTGTTTCAATTTTAGAAATCCTATTAGAAAGGTTTCCAAGTAAAGATGTAATTTCATCAAATTTCTAATCTTCAAGTTTAGATTTTGAAGAAGATGAGTCATCAACCCTAGATTTTAGTTTTCTTTCTTCTTTCTCTACTTTAGCTTTAAGTTTGCCAGAAGATGACCTATTAGCTTCTACCTATATAGAATTTGTCTGCAGTCTTCTAATGTATTAGAAACCCTTTCCCTTAGTGTGACTGCAAAGTCATCTTCAAATGCTTTGGAAAATATGACCTTTGCAGCTGCTACTGGTGGTTTAGAATCAATAGGCATTTTATGATAGAGTTTGTTAAATCTTTTGATGAATTCAACAACTGGTTCACCAGGGTTTCTCTTCAATTCTTCAAATTCAGTGAGAAAGTAAACAAGATCTTTCTTTACCCCCCATTGGTTTTTAAAGATAGTTATGAGCTCATTCCATGTTCTAATAGAGTCAGCCCTAAGTTTCCTAAACCAGATCCTAACATTTCCTTCTAAATATTGTACAAATAATCTCATATAAACATCTTCCTGTTCTATGTTCATATTGTTAACAAAATCTAGGAAAGATGATACATGATCCTCTGCTGAGGGACCTGTTTCTCCATTAAATCTTGGTAGATGTTTTAGATATCCATCAGGAAAATTTGCCAAGTTTGCAGGGAGAACTAGAGCAGCATACCTTGCTTGCACAATGGGTCGAAAAGCCATAATAGCAGGAGGAGTCTGGGGTGACTGAGTGGATGATGATGAGGAAGAGGAAGATGATGAAGATGAAGGGGATGAATATGAATCGATAGGGGTATTAGTATGTGGAGGAGAGAAAGAGGGAGGAGACCTCTTTGAGGATTTCAAAGGGGTTTTAATAACCAACTTCTGAACTCCTGGTGGAAATTCTTCCTTATTATCAAATAAAGGATTTGAATAGACAGAAAATGTCTCTTCAAGATTAGTAGAGGTTGATGGAATAGAATAAGGAGTTGGAGAAATGAAGTCTGTAGGCTTGAATTTAGGTAAATGTCAACCCAATTCTTCCTCAGATGAAGGTGATTTGATAGGAATGGATGGGACTTGATATGACTCAAGTGATTGTATTAAAGGCTGATGGAAGATCTACTCCTCTGGAATAGAGTTCAGAAAGCCTAAGAGGTAATTCAGTCCAATCAGGATAGGATGGCACAAATGAAAAGGGATCTACAGATGAGATGTCTTCAGGGTGTAAAGTTGAAAAAGAAGAAGGGGTTCTCATTCTTCTCCTTAAAGGGGCTCCCCTAATAAGTCTTTCTAGGTTTAGTAGAGGGTTAACAATCTCAGAATCAGAACGTGATCTAGTATTCTTAAAAGAAGCCAGCTTGGACTAGTGGAATCGACAGGTGAAAGATTTTGACCTAGATCCTTACCCTTTATTCACCTTCAAGGAAAGGGAGAATCGTTGCCCCAGGGAAAATTTAGCTTTCAATCCTTCGCTCCCAAGCAACAGTGCCAATCTGATAAGGTCAATTAGTTATGCCAAAGCATCTATAATGTTTTGTTGTTTTGAGTGATTGGATGACCAGTGAACTATTTATAAACAGGTGCTTTAAACTTAGACATATTTTTGATAAAATGAAAGTTTGTTTTTTAACTGCACATGGTTAGTTTGATTTTAATGTGATGGAGAAGTAGAGTATGGAGAGGTATAATTGATTTTATATTCAAACTGAATATTTAAACATTTACAAGAATAAATTAAGAAAAGAGTGCTTTCTTAATCAAAACAATATAATTAAACTATTATAGAGATCTAGTGTAATTTATGTTCAAAGAGGAATTTACAATAACAAATAGTTCTATAAATTAATCTGTTATTTAAATTACAACTTCACAGAGGATTCAAAATGAAACTGATATTCAATTAAATTTTAAATTGGATGATTACAAAAGAATTAATTTATATGAAGAAAACATAACGAAGAGACAAGATGGAATACAATTCACTGAGAGACAGACCATATCAGGAAAATCCATAATCTTTTATTATCTCAAAAATGCTCCATCTTAGGACAAATCTTCTTGATAACTTGTTCAAGGGTTCAACCCTCAATACTTCGACATAATGAAGTATTTAAACAAAATTCACAAAAGATTAAAATTAATGCCTCAATGACACAACATTCTATTATTGTATTTGAACTAACAGAAAATAAATAATGTGATCAAAAGGAGTGCATCTGGTGAAGTGATCTGGACATGTAGCCCTGCTTTGGAGGAGAAAAGTTGTTGAGTGACCACTATTCAGGTACCGTGCTGGTGAAGCTGACCTGACTTTTTAATCCTGGAATTCACACAACTTATCCCACTGCTCTTCATCTGGAATAGTAATCTTTGTTACCTTGCAGTAGATCTCGTCTACCTCAGTATATCAAGTAAAAGTGGGTTTTACTGCAAAAATGTGTTTTATCTCATGTTGGATAAAACTTATGTTGTTGATAGCTTCATAAAAATCTCTCCCTCTCATATTACCTTTGATGTGGGAGACTTGGATGTATCCTTTGCAATGTATTGAAGCTTCTTCTTGTAATCTTCCCTGGTCATCAATTTGTCATTGATCACAAATAGAGAAGGCAAGTCTTTCTTGTTCAATGCATCTATTCTAGTGAAAAACCTATTAACTGCTACCTCCAAAGTGTGACATTTGTCTGTCAGTTGTACAACCAAGTTCTTCTTTGTTAGAAATTTCTTTACTTCCAGGATGGTTTCTGTTCTGTCATCTACTCCTAGATCATCCAGCTCATATCTATTTTTGGAATTAACTTTATGATGTTGTTGGTTTTAGTAGGCATTTCTCCCAATTCAACATTGATAGTGGAAATGGTTTTCTTGGCTTTCTCCATCAATTCCATCTGCTCAAATATAATCTGGATACATGGCCATATTTCATCTATATCTTCAATGATATTGTTCCATATGATTTCTTTAACATGGGACAATGTGTAGTCAATAGAGGACTCAACTGCTGACTTATTCCATACCTCTATCTGATTTTGAGCTCTCTGTAGCTCTGCTGCATGAAAATTCTCAGTCTTTGTTTGCTGATCTTGTAGAATATTGACTTGAGCCTACAATCTTTTGATCTCTTCAGTCTTGAGAGACATGTTCTATACTGCATTTTCCAACTGATCTGCAACATCCCCTGTTCTTATTGTAGAAGATGTGGATGTAGGAATGGTTGTGATAGGGAGTGATTCCAAAGGGTCAACAATCATTTTGGCAGCTTTCTCCTTTTCTTTAATCATATTTTCCATCTCTGTCTCCATTTTCTTCAATTGTGCACTCTTCTCAATGATGAGCTTCATCATGTCTGCCTTTTGTGTCTTTGTTTCTTCAATATCCTTGACCAGAGGATCTTCTGTTTCTAGAAATTTCAACTCCTTCCTTAATGTTTCTATGTCTAAATTCTTTTTATTTACAAGCTCTTCTACAGCATTGATGTTTGCAGGGTCTTGTGCCTTGGGTTTCGCCGACCCGATCCGCTAATGCCAACATTCCATCACCGACTTGCAAACACCGATATCGCCAATTTGACTTCTCCGACCCCATATATTGGCAATCACTGATCGAAAAGTCCAACCTTTGCACGATTCCTAATGCGATTTGCCTTATAAAGGCTTTAAGTCCATTTTTATGAGAAAAACCTCCTTTTTTCAAAGGAAACATGGCAACTCTTTTCGCGATAACTTCATCATCCAGACTTGGATTGACGAACCATTCGCACCTCCATGATCAGGAAGACGAGATCTATGCTCTGGTCTTGGTTCAAAGTCATTCTGAGCGCTTTTGATTTTCGAGCGTTCATAACCCTCTATCCTGTGTGTCTTTCTAGAGCCACCTAGATCAATCCTCCCCACTAAGGAGCTTTTGGTCCTCCAAAATCATGGAAAAAAATAATCTGCAACTCTCTCTACACCGTATCTACATCACAGTGTCCTGAAAAGGTCTCACTTCCATCTCCTTCACCTTTGTTCTCCGGAGCCTTAAGCGACGAACCGACACCTGCTACTTCTACAACTTGTAGTATATTGTTTTTGCAAATTACATTCTTTGAATGACATGACAAACTAAAGACCCAAATGTCCCACACTTGCCACAAGTTTATAACACATACTCGGTGGTCAAGTTTACATCAAGATGGACGAAATACTCCAGTTATCACAACAAGGCCAACTTATCATTGTTTCTTCAAAAAGTGATGGAAAACACCTCATCACTACAACACATGATTTACATGCATAAGGCCAAACATTATTGTTTTGACAAGTGATGGAAACATAACATCACTTTCAAAGTTTTAACATGCAACTCAAAATATGACTCAAAACATGACCAGACATCATTGTTGCTGACCAAGTGATGGAAACACATCATCACTTTTACACTTTAAAAGGCAACAAATGATTTACAAAATAATGACCATGAAATGAAAACATGTCAACAAAACCATTTTTCACTTATCAATGTGAATGGGTCACCTCCTTGAGGTGGTTTTTCTTGTCGAACAACTGCTCTTCCTGGTTCACGCACCGATGCTTTGTCTTTAAGGCGCTGCTCTGGATGGAGCTTCCAACAAGTGGCTCTTTGATGGCCATTTCTGTCGCAATGACTACAGTAGGCTTTCTTCCTCCATATCTGCTTAACCTGTTTCTTTTCATGCTATTGAGAGGGTCTTTCACGCCTCATGAGTGCTGCCATTCTTTTCCAACACTTAGAAAAGGTATGGTTAGGTAAACCACAAAAGGTACATGTTTTTCGATGCCTTGATCTTCGTTCATTATTAACAACATGATCATAATCAAAATGAACATTCGAAGATCGAAAATGGTTATACCTTCCTTTGTTGTTTCTGATGTCAGTATGGTGATGAGAGCTTGCCTCAGCTCTCTCCCTGCAATGGAAACTACCATGGGATGATGGGGATGTTTTCCCATCATTCTCTTTCCTCGACGATGTCTCAGACGAATCTGACACCTTTGAGCACTCTCCTTTAGTGTATCTCAAGCCTGAAAATTGATGTTCATGCACAACCTCCAAAGGTTGAGTGATGCCTTGGTTATTAGCACCAGGTTCTTCTTTCTCCTCATGCCTCATCCTTATAAGGAGACTCATGTTTGTCCCTGTAATTGGGATCTCCAAATCTCAAACAGACATCATACTATGAGAAGATGAAATCAAAAGGAAATCGACATATTTTACCTTCTCTTTCAATTTGGAAAGAACTGATTAGGGATGCTCATCATCCGTCATTGGTGGTTTTCTAACTGTCTCAGAACATTCCCCAACTTCTTTCCTGACATACCCAAGTCTTGCCTGATGGCGTAATTCCTCTACTTTGATGGGATTGACAATGCCTTGGTCATTAACACCCGAGCCTTTTCCTTCATACCCCATTCTCTTCAACAGTTTGGAGCCAATTCCTGTGGTGTGATTTTCAAATGCAGCGAAATCATTATCAAGAAACATACATGAAGATGGAGAACTAATTTTTACCTCGCATGGGTCATGCTGCAGCTTTTCCAAGGTCTCATACTTTGCTTGTAGCTGTCGTAGAAAAATTTGTTTTTCCTCTTTCTCTTCATGTAGGCACATCTTCAATTCATCATTCTCTATTTGAAGATTATGTTTTTTTTGCTTCAGTTCTTCCATGGGCTTTTCTGTGGCTTGCAACTGAAGTTGCAACCGCTCTTTTTCCTCTGTCTCTTTCTGTAGAGTTTCATACATAAGCTCCACTCTCTTGGAAATGTTGAGCATGGTCTCGTACATCGCTCTTTCATCCTCTATCATTGTTCACACTAAAATTCATATCAATTCAAAGACTACGCTGATACCACTTGATCCAGGTCCAAGTGTGAAGAAGGACCCTTCCAAGACCTTTTACTTTCGTGATGTGTTAAAATTGCTTTTTAAAAGAACATTCACGAATGCATCTACATGCAGAAAAGAAGAGGAACATAAAAATCATCAGCACATGAAAACATAAGCATTGATAACAAAGTTCGTCCAGGCGGGACTACGTCTCCGGGCCCCAGTGTCAAGATGGTGTAGGCTGCTACATTAAGTGTTGTCAATAATGGTGATGTACACAGAGATGATGTCTCGATCATACAAGGAAAAATGCCCTCATGCAGGAGTGGCTCTAAGAGATATTCCACAACCAAAATTCTCAATCAAAAGACTCCTATCAGTATGATACAAAAACATGCATGATGAACATCCCGCCAACATGGCACAAAAGGGATGTCAAAACAAAACATGCATGACGACAACAAGAGTATCCCAACAACATACAACAAGGGATCTCAAAGCATAACATAAAGAGTTATGACAACAAGTACATCACATAAAATATTCCGCATAACATGAAGCAAGGAATCATGACAACATGTAATAAGCAAGATCATGCATGAACATCAATCAAGGATCCGTGTAGCATAATGTAAAAGAAGAAGTACATGAATAATAATCATATACCTCACACCACGGGCCATCTGAAGAAGTGGATTGTCACTGCTGACGCTGCTCAGACCATCGATCTCAAGGCGATGATCATAAAAAATTTTAGGGGCGAATGTTCGCCCTTTGGTGAAATTAAGGGGTTTTAAATTTTTAGTGGGCGAATATTTTGTATCATAGTAAATTTTTACAAATCACCTCAAATAGCCCACCTTATTTTAAGGGAGAGGGTTAAAAAGGTAAATTTAGCTCTTGAAATTAGGAGTTACAACCTTCCATTCGCCCATTTTCAAGAATAGGTTTTATTTAAGAGAATCCAATGGGCCAAAGGCCCAAATACCATATTTATAAAAGAGGTATGGTAAATAAATAAAACATTTTTTATATTTACTCCATAAGTCACCTTATATAGATGCAAGGGTGTACAAATAAAAATATAAGTAAAGTGGAGGTATGGTAAATAAATAAAACATCTTTTTATACTTACTCAAAAGGTATGGTAAATAAATAAAAATATAAATAAACTAGACGCATGGTAAATAAATAAAACCTCTTTTTATATTTAGTCCATAACCCTCGTTCTATTTATGAAGGCTCAAGAAAGAGGTTTTATTTAAGTGAATCCTATGGGCCAAATACCATATTTGTAAAAGAGGTATGGTAAATTAATAAAAATATAAATAAACGAGAGGTATGGTAAACAAATAAAACATTTTTTTATATTTACTCCATAAGTCACCTTATATTTACGAACACTCAAAAAATGCGTTATATTTAGGTGAAACCTATGGGCAAAATACTATGGGACAAATACCATGGACTAGATTGTTATTAATACCATGCAAAAAAACATTATTAACCCTAATATTAGTCTTAATAAAAATAAAAATGGCACTTGGTATTGACCCATGGTATTCACCTGGAATGTAGCCTATTTAAATGGGGGAATTAAACCATCATAGATCCACCTTTACTCTGGATCTACTAACCCCCGAGAGGTATCAAATATCGCGATATGAAAACTAGCATAGAGTGAAAAAATATTTGATCCGATCAAGAGTAAAAATGGATGTTTTAATTTAATGTATGTTAAACATTTTAGCTTGGTTAAAATAAAAAAATAAAAATTAAATAAAAAAATAAAATTAAAAAAAAAAATCAACTATTAATTTTATTAATTTTTATAAATTACTAATAGTAATTTTTAAGCTCCACGTTTATGATAACCCATGGTATTGACCCATGGTAATACCATGGTATTCATGTGAGCATAGACTATTTAAAGGGGAAATTCTATCATCTTAGATCCATCTTAATTCTGGGTCTACCGAGTTCTCAGAGGGATAAATAGATTTCATCCCCCTAAGAGTGGTAGATGTGGAGTTAAGATGGATATAGGTTGGTTTTTATGATAATGAAGATATTAAGTAGACTTAGGAAATTATATTGTAGAAACATCTTAAGGTGAATGGTTAAAGCATAGACATTGGACAAGTATATTTGTATACTTCTGTTTTAAACTGAAATAAATCCAGGGCTAAAAGGAACTGATTGATTGCACTAGTCATCCTTCTATAACTTTCCAACATATGCTGGAGTAAACAGATTGTAATTTGGGTAATTTTTCTAATTGCAAATAGGAACATACTTGTGTATTGGCAAGGTGGTTACGAGGTCAGAAGTGATGAATTTGAATTTTTCTTGGTTTTATATATAGTATTAGGTTTTTTCTCATGCTTTCTGTGAATGGCACGGGTGAATTTTATCCTACACCCACTAGGTTATCGATACGTAATTTCCGTAATTTTGATTTCAAAAGATATTTTAAAGAAATGCAATGATTTCATTTGTGTACTCAATAAACACAAGATTTTATAATTGAGTAAAATATTCACCATGCCTGGTGAGAGATTCGCCAAAAAATTATATATACATATCATATTATTGATAAAATCGCCTTCCATTTTTCCTATATACCATGGAGATTCGCCCATTTATTATACATGTAAATTTAGGGGGGGGGGGGGTTCTTAAAATTTTCCCTGGCAATGATCATATGAAGATGGCAGCTCACACAAGAATGTGCACATCTAAATCAGATTATCAAAGTGCTAAAACTTGCTTAAACATCGATTTCATAGCATCAATTGCAAGAAGAATCGATCAAAGAAGAATCAATCAAAGAAGAATTTATCAAAGAAGAATAACTGCTCTAGATTTCTCACTCTGTAGCTCTATGGCTATCTAGCCCTATAGCGCTCTGGCTTATCACTGCAACTTTGCAATCTGCCAAAATTTCAAGCACTATGACTCTATGGCTATTTGCGCTCTGGATTGATCAAGCTCTATGGCTCTATGGGATTCAAGCGTTGCACTGGCTTTCAAGCTCTCTCTGGCACTCAAGCTCTCGAGCCTCTTCCTCGCAGCCTTTCCATGCAGCCTCTTGGGCTTTCTGTCATACTGCTCTCGCCCACTGTTACGTAACCTTTCCACGCTCCCCCCGGCTCTCTATCACCATCATGTGTTATAACACGTTTGGATCAAAGCCACGCTTAAAAATAGAAGGTTTATTTTGTTCAGAATATAAGCCATTTTCTTAGAAGCATCGGCTAGTGCAACAAAATCCTCGAAATAGCCTTCTTTCTATTTAAAACAGAAATACACTAAAAACTGATAAATCCAACCAAAATCCTTTAAATTTGGCTTTCAAAACATTTTAAATCACCCCTACAAACTCTATCGGGTCCGCATTTAGATGCTTATCGCAATAGCTGTAGACCAGGGTCCTACCTTTGGCATCCGCTGATCGCCAATGCTGATCAGTCCAATCGCCGATATCGATGATCTCTAATCGCAATTGCAATCGGCCCAAAGGTCCGGGTCTTGTGCCTTGGGTTTCGCCGACCTGATCTACCGATGCCAACATTCCATCGTCGATTTGCAAGTGCCAATATCGCCGATTTGACTTCTCCGACCCCATATATCGGAAATTGTTGATCGAGGGTCTTAAAGTCTGCCCTTTGCACGATTCCCGATGTGATTTTCCTTATAAAGGCTTTAAGTCCATTTTTATGAGAAAAACCTCCTTTTTTCAAAGGAACCATGGCAACTCTTTTCACGATAACTTCATCATCCAGATTCGAATTGACGAATCGTTCGCACCTCCACAATCAGGTAGACGAGATCTATGCTCTGGTCCTGGTTCAAAGTCATTCTGAGTGCTTTTTATTTTTGAGTGTTCATAACCCTCCGTCCTGTGTGTCTTTCTGGAGCCACCTGGATCAATCTCCACTTTGTCAATGGGATGTATGTATTTTACATCAAACTCAAATGATGTTTTCTTGTAGTCTGATGCTACCTTGGGCTAGGGAACCTCTGCTTGGAGGAATGCCATTTTCATTTTACCTATCTCTGAATTAAAGGCTGACAATAGCCTGTTTTAAGAACCAGAAGTCTTCTTCCAGAATTGATTGTATGTGCTAATCTTAAAGGCCTCATTACTTATTTCTATCTCCTTAAAAACGTCCATTATACTTTTCTCTGTCTCCCCTGTAGTATATGTGCTGGTTTGGATTTGCTGCTAATCTTGTGAAGTCATGGAGGTAATGGGAGACAATGTGGTTTGATCACCCACTAATGAGGAAACAAGTGGCTAATTAGTGGTGATAATGTTCTCCTGCTTTCAATCCTTGCTAAGGCTTAGTTTGGAAATAAGCTTGGCCTTCTTCCTATTCATAATTTTGAATCCTTCACTGAAAATTTTAGTCCCTGAAGGGGAATCTTCTTCTCTGCTTCTATTGGCTATTTTCTCTGAATGGTTGGAGTTTGTACTGTGGAGGATGATACCAGCTACTCTTCTGCCTTTTGTAGGGTGTTCTTAGCCCATTCTAGATGGTTCTTATACTTCTCTATCTTTGGCCTAGATGTGTGAAAATAGGCAATGGATTTGTTTTCCATTCTTAATTTAGAAATGACCCCCAATGGATCATATGACCAGGTGAAGCTAAGGCTGAACTGCATTTCTTTTAGTAGCTTATCTTCTTCTTCCCCTGTTGCCTTTTTGTTGCCAATGAAAGGCCCTATCTATGTTTTAATTTTGAATTGGGACTTCTTCTTAATAGCTACAAAGATGATCTCATCCATATTATGCATCTGTCTTATGTACTCTAGAGAAAAAATCCTCATTGGGAGGAATTTAGGTAGATTGTAAGGGGCAATATCACACCCAAACATTCTCAATTCTATATAATTATGATAGAGATACCAATCCCCTATCTAAACTTGGTGTGATAGATACAACACCTTTCTAATTTCCTCATTGTTCCTCAGTTTTGTTCTGTTGCTTAAGAGACTGATTGTTGGATGCAAAAACATCTCTATGAACTGTTTGTATGTGTATTCCTTTTGGTCCTTCATCACCAAAGGAGTGAAAAAGATGACTGACTGCTGGTTCCCTTCTCCATCCAGATTTTGTAAAGAAATCTTGATGTTGTCTCCCTAAAAATATAAGAACATATAGACTAACACAGAAGCATACTTGAACACCTCCTCAGTGTGGAATTTGATAAACTTCTCATGAATTGAATTTGCAAAAAATTGGCTAAAGTTAAACATGATGGAGGGCCTAGAATCAGTAGAAAAAATGGACAAAAATCCTATAATGGCCTCATCTACCCACTGATCTGAGTAGTAGCCAAGGAGGTAAGAGATAACTGTGATAATTTTCTTGGCTCTCTCAGGGAAAATAGAGGAGGGATAGGGAGGATTTTTCTTTGGAAATGGGGCATCTTTTGTCAAGAAAAGTTCAAGGGTTTTGGCCCTCTTGGCAAAGTCCAATTTCTGGTACAATTCAACAAGTGCTTCATAGGAAAAGGGGGTGGCATTCTCTACTGTAGGGGCTTGCATCATCTAGTCTATGGCTTGAGGAGTGATAGTAAACAAAATTTCTCCAGTGGGGGCAATGATGGCTCTTTGGCTTGGCAAATAACATGCATGACACTTCCTAACAAATTCTGGGTTGTTGTGGATACAGGGAAAAATGTAGTGGGGTAAATTGGATTCCCACAGCTGAATGTCATCGGATTTGTCTATGTATTTGTCCTCATGCCATGAATACATCTCAGAAAGGTCAAATTTTTAGAGTTTCATGGATTTTATGGTCTCTGTCAGCCAAAGGGATGTGGTGAAAATCAATGGAAGGATAGATCAGAGGACTGACAGGTTCTTCTGGTCCCCTATCCTTTGGAGGCATCTTTGGATAAGGCTAATGATAGTAGTGAAAACTAGATCACAGGCTTCAATACACAAAGGGGACTTAGGATTTGAGGACAAGAATAGAGGTAATAAGCTGAAAACGAGTGAGCAGACAGTGTCGCTGGGGGGTGAAAATGTCGGAGTTTGGTCTAGCAAACCTGTAACAGAGAAATAACAATGGCAGTGTATGAAGTTAGTAACCGTTAATGAGTGAAAGGGACAATTATATAACAATCCGGTTTTTCCATTGAGGGTGGCGTGGGTTTGTTGGATTAACGACTAAAGCGTTTAATTATTTAACAGCTTAGTTTTGGAGGGAGCATATGTGACTGGTGGAATCAACGAGAAAATGATGTGGTGGAAGGTGAGTGGCGGGAGCGCAACGGGTAGAAGAGTGGTATCAGGAGGCAAAGGAACTGCTTTTCGGGTGGGCTGGGAGGCGGTTAATGGTTTCTCCCGACCGGGGTCTGAAATGATGTAGTGTTGACATGTAGGGGCGAGCGCGGTTTTGAATACCACCCATTTTGGACCCCCCCGACGATAATGTTTGGATGGTGAGGGGGGGCCGACATATTGTGTGGGCCATCAGATCTTGGGAGATGGGCATAGATGAGGTGAGAGGTGGCAGAGTGTTAATGTGAGGTGACGGGTTGCTCGGTGGGGTTGGTAAAAAATAATTTAATACATAGTGGGGAATATTTGGAGTATATGGCAGGGTAATAAAACTTAGGAATAGGGAAGTGGACAAAAATATGAGTGGGAGGTGAGTTTGGGTATTAGAACTTAGGAATAGGGATTAATACAACAAAATTATTTGATTTATTAATCTTTAGAGTACAAATTTAATCCTTTGTCTTCTGCACATGAAAATAATACTGGACATTTGACTTTAGGATAAAATATTCATGTTTTCTTTCTAACAACCATAGTACTTCTACCTACCCTTTTGCATTCCATTCTTTTTCTAAGCTAACATTTTCTCTTCTTTCTTTGCGGGGTGCATTTAAGCTAGCAGACCCAAATCATTTTTCTTTTATGTACATCTACCTTATCCTATCACTTATTTCACCATTTACTCAGATTAAACTGGTGAGTCAATGTTATTTCTACCTAGCTACTGATTTACCAAGTTTAAACTGTTTGGTAAACCTTCATTCAATAATCTATTTAATAGAAATTTAAATGAGTGAACAGTCATGATTAAACTGTATGACCTGAACACAATTTCGATTATTGTGCAATTCAAGAACAATTTGCACACAATCCTTACTTGAAAATGGAATAAAATATCTAACTTATCAGTAGTGGCTCTTGGACTTGTAGCAATTTTAGTCTTATTTTCTATTTTTCTTTTGTGGGGTTCATATTTCCTTTTCTTTTTCTTATATATTTTTCTAACATACCCTCTTTTCATTTTCTTTTTTCTATTTTTTGGAAATCATTTGAATATTGAAATTTATGTACAATATGAAATCACAAATACATAATACTCAATCACCTTGAGATCCTATAATTGATAGGACCCTTTTCATATTGATATGGACGCCTATAAAACATTAAATTGTCCTAACATTTTAACTATTCTTTCTTTTGCACCCATATCCTAACTTAACATTTTAAAATTATTTTTGACTAATATACTAACTTATCAAAACCAAATTATGTTACAACACACCTATCAAATCTAAATATTTATGTTTAGTAATTTATTTTTACACATCATCTTTTTAATATTTATTTTTACTATATACTTTTACTAATAAAAATGTAGAAGACAATAAATATAGTCATTCATATATTATATTATATTATTTTTAATTTGACAGTTTTTAATTTTTTAATTAATAATTAGATAATGAATTTAATATAAAATAAATAACAACATATTCTTAGTTGCGATATTCATTTGAATTAATTTATTTGCATAAACCATTTGGATTTCTTTCTAAATCTAGTTTGTTTATTTAGACAATGTTTATTTATAATTAATTTATTTATTTATGGTTATTTCCTCTCCATCATTGTGCATTATTTTATCTCTAAGGTCCTTAATTTCTAATATAGATCCCCTCTCTTATTTTGGGAGACTATTTTATCCACAACCTTATCCATTAACTTACCAAGCTTATCCTTTGACTTTGAGGTGTTTCTTGCTATATTTGATTTAATTAGACATTGGTTTCTCTTGAGGAGGGTTATTTAAATGTATTTGTGTTAGCAATAATACACACAAAAGTTTATGAGTAATTCAAATTGATCTCTTTATAGCTACTTAGACATTTTTCAATACAATTTAATTCTCTCTTCTTTCTTGTTATGCAATTGCCAACGTATAATTTTTTATGCAATAGATCTTGTGTTGACGCTTAAAATCCAACAAGGCTCAAGGGTCATCAATGATACCTCAAACCACCATAGATGACCTCTCAATCAAATCTTTGGCCTCTAATTTGCTATATAGGTATGATTAGGAGATTTGAGCACTAAGCATAGGTATTCCTTCCTTGGATGTGATTAAGAGAGGAAACTAAGGCCTTATGTCCTAAAAGAAGATTGTGGGCATGTAGTGCCAATAATGATATATTTAACCTCCAAATGGGGACTATTGAGAGTTTCTTATGTCTAGATAATCAACGTTATTATGATATTTTTAATATTAAGTATGATTCTATGGACCCTAAATATTATTAGGGGATCAAGCTCAAGAATTAGGCCATCAAGGAATATTTTAAGCTTCTAAGGCCAATAATGACATCTTGAACCACCACAACTAACCTCCCAAGGAAACCATTTACCTCTAAATAGGTATATAGGTACTATTATCACTTTTGAGCACTAGGTATGGTTCTCTTAGCCCTATACATTTTATCAAAAATGCACACATGCATTAGAACACATTTGTGCTACTACTTAGGAATTTGTTCATGTAATAAAGCATGTGTGTGTGGTGGTTCAGGGAGCACGAGTCTATAGGATAAGGGAACAAGTGCAAATTTCTAAGAACACGTGAGCATTTTTTGTTTATACTCTTCCGTACATACTACATTACCACTTCATTTTCCATCAACTCTATGCAAGCCCTGCATGATCTAATGGTCAAATAATTTGTTGTAGCAACTATTTCAATGCAAAACTAATTAGAAAAAAATATCAAAGATCAACATCCAATTTTATTCTTTGTAATTTCTCCATCGTGATTCACTTCCACCGCCTAGCAACATCATTTTTCTCAAAATTATGTGGAGTGGTCTTTTATATAGAAATACTCTATGATTTGCACAAAAATTTAAACTTCTCAAAATAATACTCACAACCATTATTGCCTTTTAAATCTTTAACATTCTTGGAACTTTTCCTTTCAACAAATATGACAAAGATCTTAAAATCTTCTATGTTGACACTTTCCTTCGTATAAAATACGCCCATGATTTTCAAAAAAAAAAACTTCAATACAAATTAGGAAGAAGTGAAATTCTCACCAAAAACACCAAAAAAACATTTATAATCTCACAAACATCAAAATACATTAACACAAATAATAACTCTTTCGTTGACACCCTCTTACCTCTTAATTTCTCAACACATGCCACAATACATCAACTCAAATAATTTTTCGTTTTGTGACCATTTACTTTCCCAACACATGCCACAAGCAATTCAAAAAAATTCTTCAAATCATCAAATCCAAATATAACGCTTTTAGTACACAACCCTAATAGGCCATTTTGAACATGATATTAATGATGCCATAACATCATGCATAAAATCAACAATTTGATTTTTATTATTATTTTTTAAATTTTACCTAATTACTATCCCTAATATGAATAAGTTATTTTCACGAAAATGTTAATACTCTCACAACATTATACATGATGTCTTGAACTCTGCATTGTGGCTCATTATCCATAACTTAAATACAAAGTTACAAACCAAATCCCTTTAACGAAACCTTATCCCTTTCACAAATTTACAACTTCCATTAAAAAAAGATCTTATCAGTCTAGCATGGAAAATTTTAGGGGCGAATTTTCGCCCTTGGGCTAAATTAAGGGTTTTTATATTTTTATTGGGTGAATATTTTGTATCATAGTACATTGATACAAATCGCCTCAAATTTATTTTATAAAAAAATTAGGTATGGAGGTTAGCCCACCTTATTTTAAGGGAGAAGGTAAAAAAAGTAAATTTAGCCTTTGAAATTAGGAGTTACAATCTTCCATTCGCCCTCATTTTCAAGAAAATGTATTTATGGTAGTTATAAATAAAAATATAAATATAGTGGAGGTATGGTAAATAAATAAAATCTCTTTTTATACTTACTCCAAACCTGGTATAGTAAATAAATAAAAATACAAATAAACTAGAGGTATGGTAAATAAATAAAACATCTTTTTATATTTAGTCCATAACCCTCTTTCTATTTAAGATACTTACTCCAAACTTGGTGTGGTAAATAAATAAAAATACAAATAAACTAGAGGTATGGTAAATAAATAAAACCTCTTTTTATATTTAGTCCATAACCCTCTTTCTATTTAAGAAGGCCCAAAAACGAGGTTTCATTTAAGTGAATCCTATAGGCCAAATACCATATTTATAAAAGAGGTATGGTAAATTAATAAAAATATAAATAAACGAGATGTATCGTAAATAAATAAAACATTTTTTTATATTTACCTCATATGTCACCTTATATTTATGAACACGCAAGCGTGTAAATAAATAAAAATATAAATAAAGTTGAGGTATGGTAAATAAATAAAACCTCTTTCTATATTTAGTCCATAACCCTCTTTCTATATAAGAAGGCTCCAAAAAGAGGTTTTATTTAATTGAATCCTATGGGCCAAATACCATATTTATAAAAGAGGTATGGTAAATTAATAAAAATATAAATAAACGAGAGGTATGGCAAATAAATAAAACATTTTTTATATTTACTCCATAAGCCACCTTATATTTACGAACACTCAAAAATGTGTTTTTTTAGGTGAAGCCTATGGGCCAAATTATTATTAATACGATGCAAAAAAACATTATTAACCCTAATATTAGTATTAATAAAAATAAAGATGGCACATGGTATTGACCCATGGTATTCACATGGAATGCAGCCTATTTAAAGGGGGCAATTAAATTATCATAGATCCATCTTTACTCTGGATCAAATATCGTGATATGCAAAATTAACATAGAGTGAAAAAATATTTGATCCCTCTCGAGGTTTGGTAGATCAAGAGTAAAAATGGATCTTGTAATTTAATGTTACTTAAAAATTTTAACTTGGTTAAAATAAAAATCAATTATTGATTTTATTAATTTTTATAAATTACTAATAGTAGTTTTTAAGCTTATGATAACCCATGGTATTGACCCATGGTAATACCATGGTATTCATGTGGGCATAAACTATTTAAAGGGGAAATTCTATTAGCTTAGATCCATCTTAATTCCAGGTCTACCAAGTGCTGGGAGGGATAAATAAATTTCATCCCTCTAAGAGTTGCAGATGTGGAGTTAAGATGGATATAGGTTGGTTTTTATGATAATGAAGATATTAAATAGATTTAGGAAATTATATTGTAAAAAAATCTTAAGGTGAATGGTTAAAGCTACATTTAGTCGCTTCACAAAATTTAGTAAAAAATACCGATATCTCCGTTAATATTTGTTTTTCTAATTTAACAAAAAAAAAAATCAAAACAATGAAATCTTAACTCTTTCTGCATCACCCTCACAGAAGAGAGATAGTCGCTACCCAGATTTCCCACCATTTTTCAAACATTCTCAATATGATATCTTCATGAAAAAGTTAAGGTACTAATCTTGGATTAGTTGTTTGGAAAATATGTTGGTTTGTACAACCTTTCATCTTCTCTGCTATTCTTAGTTTATCGTAATGATCTGTACGGGTTGGGTCACTGCAGCATATTGTCCTAAAAGGCGGAGATTGTGCACCAAAAAGGAAATTAATCCACATGTTACAACACTATTAAAAATGGTATGAAGGTAGTGAATTATGCTAATAAGAAATTTAGATTGGGAGAGACGTAATTAAATTTTGTTATTTAATTGAAGATTTCCAATTAAAATAATAATCAATCTACATTTATATATTTATATATTGATTGGAAGGCTTCTGACAATGGCCAATTCTTTCCATTAGATCCCCTTCAGGCCTTTGGGATACCTACTACTTCATTATATTATATAGTTGGGGCTTGCTACTTGTTGGCGTGTTGGGGTAAACAAACTTGATGTGTTTTTTTTTTTATCTCACAGTGGAAGTCTATGGAATAAGAAAGAAATTTGATAGGTTGGAAAAAGTGGTAGCTTGACAAAAGTGGTAGAGAAAGCATTAATCTCTCCTACCATGACAAACATGACCACTAAAACTTGCAACATTGTTTGTAGGAAATGAAAATTATGTTTCTTTTTTCCAAACATGTATGTTAGTAGATTACAGTTTAATGAATATGTTTTATTATTATCATATATGGTTTCATACTTTAACAAAACATTCACCAAGACTTCACAATGTTCTATTATTCAGTGAAAGATTTTCCAGGATCTTACAAGATTTTATAATTCAGTGAAAGATTCGCCATGACTTTACAAGATAATATAATCTAGTGAGAGATTCTCCGAAAAATATGTATATACATATTATATTAGTGATAAAATTGCCTCCCATTTTTCCTATGTATCATGGGGATTCACCCATTTATTATACATATAAATTTAGGGTGGTTCTTAAAATTTTCCCTACAGCCTAGCCTTCACGAGCTCTTTTTAGCGAAAATTTTCTAATAAATTTGCCCTATTGAACAACACTGACAGCTCTACAGATTGACTCAAGAAGGAAACACTTGAACCGGTAATTCACAAAGAAACATATGAGTATGAAGGTCTGTAAAGATATATATTTAACCTTTGGTGCAAGTTTCTAAGCATAGAAGTAAATAAAATAAAATAAATCAATTAGGAGAAAGCTATGAAGAGAAGTCTCTGCAAAAGGTCTTTGTACAGAGAGATTTTTAATATTTGGCACACGTTTATAAACATAGAAGTAAATGAAAGAAAATAAATTAATTAGGAGAAAACTATGAAGAGATTTGTCTGCAAAATGCCTTCGTAGAGTGAGATATTTAACCTTGGTGCACGTTTTTGAAGAGAGAAGTGAATGAAAGAAAATAAATTAATTAGTAGAGAATTAGGGGAGAGATGTTTATTGTTTTGTGTGGATAATTGTTATAGTACTGGTCCCACCAAACTAATAGAAATTGAGAGATGTGCAACCAATATTTAAACAAAAACAAATAACATTAAGTGCAAATCTTTTAATTTATGTCTAAAATTTCCCGAAACATTGATTGAACCCACAACTATCCATAAATAGTCTCTTAAGTATTAAAAGTATAAATCACATTGTTCCGACACAAAAAAAAAAACCATAAATCATTCCAAAATGGTCTATTCCGGAAGTACAAAGTAGCAGTCACTTCAACCCCCACTCATCAGTACTAAAACTATGTATCCCAAATACATATCCATACTTGCACATAGTAAAAGTTAATTCATGTTAGTCATAACTGTTGTGTTATTCAACATTTAAACCCATTTTGTTCAATAAATGACACCCAACCCATTATATTTCCCATTAAAACACAAAAGAAAATGGATCAACAAAAAAAATTCTCAGCCATTAAATCACATCCAAATCAATCCAAATCACATTCAAAATGAAGCCATTGTAATCCATGTCCATCCTTTCCACCAATTAAATTGAAGTGAAAAAACTATAAAACAAGTTCAACCACTGCTGAAGTTGCATGCTTAACATTCAAAATATTTACCAACCCTCGAGACAAACCATCACATAACATTTCATAGTATATTCAGGTTAGTTATTTCCATTACAACACAGATTTCTTATAGTTTTATTTCATTTCTCACAATTTTTATTTCAGTTTTCTTACTGTTTTATTTTCATGAAAATATATATTTTTTCTATTTTTTTATATTCCGAATCATTTTCAAGTTGACTGGAAAATATGACACAACCATAATGTAGAGTATTCACTAGTATGGCTAGCTACAAATGAAAAAGAACATAGCTCATTTAGAGTTGAACATCAATCCTTTTCTACAGTAGAAATTCTAAGCGGGAAGGACTTCATCTAAAGTTCTACACATTCATCCCAAAGCCAAAACAATGTCATAAAAACTAGTTCCTCAATCAGACTTAATTGGAAAATGAGCCTCCTAGCTACAGCTTAATAACAACTAGATGACCACTTGAATTAACAAGGAGGCTACTCAATTTTTTTTCAAGAGGTTGTCTAGGCTTTAGCATAAATTTATGACATGTAGGAACAAACAATGGAGAAGAATTTAGCAATAAACGACAACAGTTCCTTTATCAACTGCCTGTGAGTGACAAACTTGGAATGACAAAAATAGACGTAGAAACTCCTTTATGCTTCAGTTTCTTTGAGTACTTGTCATATTTGTTGAGAGATGAAACCAATCTAGATGAAATTTAGATTAAATTTGTAGTGAATAAAATGAATATCATCATTAGTTTTAGAACATGTAGTGATCTTTGTCATTTCTCTCAGTTGCATTTGAAGAGGAAATCTCTATCAATTATTTTTCAATTGTTTTCCCTTGTAACATTTTCATAATCACTATGTTTCTTTATAACTTACTTACCTACTTAGCATTCAAATGCTCAAGATACTTCATCTGTTTTTTAGATTTGCTTAAACCCACACTATCCTTCCCTTCATCGACTACGACATCTTCAAATGGAAATAAAGTACAATAGGTTTTTCACTATGATGCTCTTCAAAAACATCAGCAAGAAAATTAACATCAAAATATTGAGCTGACCATTGTGTCTTTTTTTACAACCCATTGATGAGGGATCAAGTCTAATGGGAGTGAAAAATCTTGGAAAATTTTTCTTACTAATTCTTTTTGGCTATCATCTATTCATAGAGCATGTATAATTTATTTGAAGTAAAAAATTTGGTAAGAATTTTTCTCACACCCATATATCTATCTGCAAAAACTTTTGATACATATGAGTGTAGTTGGATTTCACTAGATCATCTAGGAAATGATATGAGAGAACAACTCAATTCTCTATAAGTTTGAACATCTACATAACATCATAAACCTCTAGCCTAATCGTAGACTTTAAATTTGATATATTAAATACAATAGGATTTAAATTTGATGTATTTGATTCTTGTAACAGATTATATATTAGTCTTATTGCATGCCTATGACTTAGTGCTCCAAATCCATATAAAGGGCCATTGTATAACAAAATTAACTACATTACAGCAAAAACTTCTTTTTCTAGGCAGTGCACTTTATAATTAGGTCTAAGAACACAGCTAAGGCTACCCTCAATAACCAAACAACTTGCAAAATTACCATGCCTTACCAATCCAAACCTAGGATGTCTTTAAGTGTCTCCAACCTTGTCAGACTTTAAATGGAGACTTTACAGTTTTCAATATTTAAGGATTTAAGTTAATTCAAACAATAGTAACTAGACCATATCAATATATTAACTAGAAAAGGAACTAGGTGTCACTTTTTTTAGTTGAAATTCCTCCTAGAGCTTCCTTCATGCATGAAGAGTGTTATCTATAGGAATAAGAGTATTGACAAACTCAAAACCATTCCCACAATAAATTTTACAAACTCAGAACCATTCCCACAATAGGAGAATCACTAACCATTACTAAGGCAAGACTAAAGATTTTATTTAGTTGCTAAATTCCTACGGCAAGGCAAGCCTACAACTTCCTCCATGCCTAGAGGTTGTGATGATTAGAAATAACAATATTGACAAACATGGGGCTAAACAATTTAATTCAAACAACAATGACTAGATCATATCAACATCTAGTCTATAGGAGTAAGAGTATTGACAAACTCAGACTCATTCCCACAATAAATTTGACAAACTTAGAACCATTCCCACAATCGGAGAGTTACTAACCATTACTAAGTCAAGCATAGAGCTTTTATTTAGTTGCTAAATTCTTGTATTAATGCAAGCCTACAACTTCTTCCATGCATGGAGGTTCTGATGATTAGCAATAACAATATTTACAAACATGAGGCTAAACAATCTAATGACAAACAACAGTAACTAGACAAGATCAATATTCCAAATAAATATTAATAAGCTCCGCATGTTCACGCTCTCTCTTCTCAAACACAAATCTCATTGCCCTGAAGATGGACTCACTAAGTTAGTTTGAAACGTTGGTTTCAAAACTGCTCACAGGTTTTCCTCACAAATTAAAAAAAGATCAATATTTTATCTATAAGAACACCAATATTGACAAACTCAGAACCATTCTGACAATAAATTTGATAAACTAAGAACCATTCCCACAACAAATTTGACAAACTCAGAACCAGTCCCACAATAAGAGAATCATTAACCATTACTAAAGCAAGTCTAGAGATTTTATTGAGCTGCTAAATTCCTTTAGCAAGGAAACCCTATTAATGCCTCCATTCTTGGAGATTGTGATGATTATGAATAACAATAATGACAAACATGAGGCTAAACAAATTAATTCAAACAAAAGTAACTACCATATCAACATCTTAAACATAAAAGGAACTAGTTGTCACTTTTTTTAGTTGAAATTCCTCCTTGAGATTCCTTCATGCCTAAAGAGTGTTATCTATAGGAATAACAATAGTATTGACAAACTCATAACCATTCCCTATAGAGCTTCTATTGAACTCTATTGATTTCCATGAAACTAAACAATATTGACAAACATGAAACTAAACAATTTAAATCAAATTACATTTTATAAAAAAGAACTAAACTAGATCAACATCTTAACTAGAAAGATCACTTTGTTTAGTTGAAATTCCTCCTATAACGCATAAAATATTTTATCCAAAACATATATTGATATAATTGAAGACACATAACCAATTCTAGGTCAATTTCAACACACTAGCAATAGTTTTCCAAGTACAAATACAGTCATGGTATTTTAAGTGTAAAAACAAGTTATCAAAATAAAAATCACTAATATATTTGAAGACATACAACAAATTCCTTATGTAGATTTGAATTTTCAAGGATACTATCAAAAAGGCATATGTATGAAAATGTCTTAAGCTGCTACTAACATACATGTTGATAATGGCCTATAATAAAGCAGAAATATTTTTGGCTTGTATTAAAGCATAATTTTCAATTATGCTTAACTAAATGCATGCAATAATTCTGCAGGTATTTGCATCTATGATAAGATTTAGTTATGTTGCTCATACAAGGATAAATGGCAAGAGAGTGACCAGGGATGCCCAAATGCGATGCCCTTCATCAAATGAGGACATGATAGGTGATGTAAATGTCAACAATGCTCCAAGAAATGTTGTTGAGGATGACCATGCGACTAAAGATGATGTTGTCACACTATCACCCACAGAGCCACCGTCAACCACAATCGAAGGGGAAAGTTCAACTAAAAAGATCAGCGCTATAAGAGATTTTAATAAGGAAGAAATGTTAGTTGCAATTGATGACATAGAGTTTAATGGATATTTAGTTTGGGCATCTACAAAAAACATTGGTATTCCTCCCTCATCAATACATTATTAGATAAATGGGCTAACTCATAAAAAAATTTAGAGGACCTTTTACAGTTATGATTGAAGAGGAGGAGGCCGAAGTGGTTGAGTCGTGTAAAGAGATGGCCCAATTGGGACATGGGCTAGAGCTGATACAACTCAAATCCACAGTTGCTCAAATCTGACAAGGGAGGCCAAACCCATTCAAAGATGGGTTTCTTGGTAAATCATGTTGGTTTGGGTTTAAAAAGAACAAATCTAGACCTTGTATTGCATACAACTGAGGGCCTTGATAGACACAGAGCATTAACTTTGTGTCCTGCAGTTGTATGTAAGTTCTATGAGTCACACTCTTTCTAGTGCATATAATAAACATTCTTATGGTGTAGACCATATATGAAACTATGATGAAACAGGTTTACAAGCAAGAAGGAATTGTGGCTTGTGGGTAATTTCCAAGAAAGGGAGTCGAAACGTGCCAAATCATTTTCCTAAGAGTAGGGACTCGATAATTATTCTATGTTGTGTCAATGCATTTGGTGCTTCAATCAAAGGATTTTATCTAATCACAGGTGAAAATCAACTGAAATACTATATACAAAACTGTGAACCAGGTGCATGCATGACTGCACATTCCCATGCATGGATGACTAAAGAAAATTTTTTAAATTGGATTTTTCACTTTGTTGCATCTATACCAGGTGGTGTCTCACCTAATAATAGACACCTATTGATATTAGATGGCCATGGGAGCCACATTGTTGTACAAATAATTGAGGAAGCAAAATATTTTGGCATCAACCTGTTCACATTGCCCACTCATACCACTCACAGATTGAAACCCCTTGATGTTAGTGTGTTTGGCCCTTTCAAGAACTATTTTACGTCAGAGCATGTTGCATGGATGGCAAAGAATCCAGGGGTTTAGGTGAAAACGTTCGAGCTAGCAAATCTTGCAAGTAAATCATTTAAAAGGGCTCTGAAACCATCAAATATCAAGGTTGGCTTTAGGAGGACAGGAATATGGCCACTAAATTATGATGATCTTATGCATGATACTATTTGTAGCCAAGCATTTCATGTGGATGGTTAGGAAGAAGGGCATGTCCAAACAGGTGTTGAAGTGCAAGAAGTAGATGAACATGATGATGTGGTTGGAGCTAGTAATATGATTTCCCTCTATCAAGGACAATTATATGGAGATGATGATGAACATGTATGTGAAACACAGTATAATCATGAACAAAGTGACAGTAACATGGAGGTTATTCTACCAATTCAAGCACATATGCTCCTGATATTATTAATGAGATTATTGAACATGAAATTAACAATGAAGATGTAGTTTAAAATGACATTTCCAAGTTAAGTAACCCCACCATCATGGCTGGTAGAAGCCATGATTAATTTGAACAAACATAGTGTCTCAAGAACCAATGAACAAAGCATGAACATGCCTTCACAACCAGCAGAATTAAATAATGAAATTGTTCATGTTTTTGTGGACAATAGATTACTAGAAGAAGATGAAGCACATAATGAGGCATCAGATGAAGATATCAATATAGCTCAATCAGTTGTCTTGTATAATGAAAGGCAAGTCCCAAGCAATGAAATGTAGGTGGGAGGGGTGGAGAAGTTACTTGGTTGGTTCCTAAATCTACTAGTAGAGAGAGTGTCAATGAAAAAAAACAAGGAACACCAGGTAGTCTTTGTTTGGGCCGAAGTTCATAGTTACTCACCTCAGAAGACTATATAAACCTATTAGTTGAGTCTAAAAAAAGAAATTTGAAATTCAGGAATTAAAACAGAAAAAGAAGGATCTAGCCAAGGAGAAGAAGGCAACAAGGATTGTTGCAGCACAACATTGAGAAGATGAAAGGCTTGAAAGAGAGAAAGCAAGGCAAGAGAAGGACCAACAAAAACAAATGGCAATATAGGAAAAGGAAGCAAGAAAGGCTTAACAAATGCTTGAAAAGGAACAAGGGATGACCGATATGGTTGACAATGATGCAAGCACAACTGATGAAACCAAGATTATGTCAAACACATTGGAAAATATTGCATATAATACACCATTATTCTAAGATTTCATAAGCATTCAAGTTCCTCACTATCAAAATGGGGGTTTACCCACTTTCCTTATTCCCACCAGAGGAGGTGTGGTGAAGTAAAATTATGAGTGCGGACACAAACAATTCCTCTAGCCTGATAATGGGTCTAGCCACAACTGATACATTCTATGGAATATTTCCTTAGGTTAAAACCAATTAAGAGGATCTACCTCTTAGTACGCTTATCTCGTTCAATGATGTCCTTGCTTACTCGCTCCAACTATCTCTCGTTTCCTTCTTCAAACACCTGAAACAAGTAAACAACAGCAAACAACAACCGTGATAATAGACAAATTTTAATTCAACCTACTTAACAAGTCAAGAAACATTAAGCCATGAACATGTGAGATGACACATCATGTAGGAAATCAATCGATAGTTGCATATATATTGAATCAAGAAGAGATTACAACCATTGCCTTGACGTTGCCATTCTCCTCCGACAAAACCAGGTTCCCACACTCTTTTGCTAGCATTCCATTATGGCCTCAACAATAATAGTTTTAAGGCCCTTCCCTTTAGGCTTCACACTAAACTAAATTCACACTTCTCCCTCACACAACTAGAGAGCTAGAACTATGAATAGCTTGTTGTTTACTCCAAACTTAATTAGCACTAGCACACCAACATTAACACTAGCTTGTGCTTGGGAAAGAGGGAGGTTTATATAGCATGAATGGATGGGAGATGGATCCTCTTCTTATGGGAGAAGGTCTTATCTCTTTAAGTAGCTCCATCATTATACGTGAAAGGAGCCCAAAATGACATCCTCGATCCCATCCAGCCAAACCATTTACCAGACTTCCGTTATGAAGCTTCTAGAGCTGGAAGCTTCAGCTCTTTATTTAAAAAACTTTCCATAAGAGGACCGGCGTGACTGGAACAAAGCTCAGTCGCTCCGGTCGGTGCTAGGGACAGTGTTAATCCCTGTATATCGGCACAAGGAGGATAAGGGTCATTAGCGTCGGTCTTGTAAACTGGGAAAAACAAAAGATTTTGGGGAAATGGTGCAAAAGGGAATTGTTCTGCTCATGAAGAGGGACACAATGGGAGCTTCTTCATGAAGGGAAAGCATGTAAGGTTCACTGTAGAGGTCCTCCAAGATCAAGGAACGGAGAGTACAGGGACAGTGACAAAATAATGTGTAACAGATGCCCCCTAAAGCGTGAAGGCTGAAACTAGAGTGAGGGATGAAATGCTTTATGAATTAGTGGGGGTAACCATAGTCTGTCGTGAGAAAAATTGTAAGCAACTACAGATACATATACATAACTGAAAACTCTATAATGATACATGAATTTTGGTATGGATGCAGCCATCTAGAGAATGATCATGTAAATAGATCCAGGCATGGGCGCAACCATCCTTTAAAGAGGATCATAATGAAACCAAGGTATGGTCGCAGACATCTAATAATGAGAAGGATCACATACGATAACTCTTGGTATGGTCGCAACCATCCATCTGAAAGAGATATGCATATCAACATAACCATGTCACATCACTTCGCAACCTAGAATTTTGTGATCTAAGTCCAGGGTCTTGCACTGCAACACGACCTAATCAAAGTACAAATTCTAACATATGAATAGATGTGTTGACGTCAAACATGCTAAAAAGTCGCTTGGTTACCAATAAATGATGTAAACTATTAACAAGTGTGAGAGAAACTACCAATAATGACAATGGTCCTCAAGGTACTATCAGCACAATCCACGGAATGTGAATAGAGGAACTGAAGTCGAACACCCGTGAAATCACTTGATCGAAAGCCAATGATGTGAACTTGTCGTTGAGTGCGAAGAACTTGCCATTAGGGCACGCAATCTCTAGGGTACTGGAAGGGAATCTCTCGGTCAACTTCCCAGATAATGAGTTGAAGTCGATAGGATGTGGCCGTATTGAAGGAGGGCCATGATGAATCCCACATCATCGACATGAGATAAAAGGATGAAAAATGATTTTGGATGATACAGAGAATCAGAGGTAAGTGTAATTGTAGAAGGACAACTCTTGAACATATCGGCGACACAACTGGAAGTTTGGCAGCTTTTGGATCCATAGGATCGGTGGTCATGATGACGTGGCAGAGATCAAATGGAAGGAAAAAATGAATGGCCCAACCCAGGAAGGTCAACGATATAAAGGAGGATATCCCAACCCGACATGAAGCAAAAAGTGTCATGTTCAAGAGTGGGTTGCCGACACAACTGATTAGATTTCTAAATTTGCCCTCACGATTTCTGGTAGGTACCCCAATTATTTTTTAATCGCAAGCTTGAAGGGGATAACATATGCTTTCACTATAAGTTCATCCTTAGATGAATCCAACTTAGTAAGTTTAACGAGCCCTAGGAAGGAGAAGCTCATGTTCGTCATGACAATGAATCCAATGTCATTTAATATTTTAATGAGTCTGACAAAGGTGTAACTCGGTATCTTTTTCATGTTTAGAGAGTTTGAAAAAGACATGGAAAAGAAAACTCCACATGGTCCCTTTTCTTACATTTGTGTCTCTCAAGTCCGAAAAGGTAGAAAATGATACTTGAGAGAACCACTTAACTATTTCAGTCAAGGAGTACCTTTTTCGTAAATAGTGCCTCCCAGCCCGAAAAATGGGTAAACGTATACTGGGTGCACGACATTTCACATCCATTAACAAGTTCGAAATGACAAGGGCTCGACTATCTTTTCATTTTTAAAGGGTTGGAAAAGAACTTGAAAGTGGACCCCCCATTTTATTCTCTTTTACGAGTCAAAAGGGAAAAATACTCGGCAATATTTTCATATGATTTTTACGAGTCGAGAATAGAGATGAAATGTGACTCGACATCATCATCGAACATCCATCACCTGTTGCTACGCAAAAAAGGTAAAGTGCATTATCCAATTTGTGAGGCAAAATAGGTCAAAATATTTACAAAAGCCCAATATTTCAAGAAAAACTGAATAAAAGGGAGGAAACGTAAATATTTTTTACCATTACTATTTTACCTTGTTGTGAAAGAATTTTTACTCACTTTTTCCCTAATTGCTTTGGAGCAGATCGCGGGAGATCCGAGAGGTCATTCGTCGAGCCGCCAGTTACAGGTAAGAGCCAAAACTTTGAGCTTCATTTTCGTGCCATTTATTCATGTTTTTAACTATTTTTGGGATTGTTGAGGGGAGATTTATTAAAAGTTTTTTTTCCCTCGATCGGTGCGACTTCCAAGCACGGAATCACATCGGCCGAGGGCAATTAACACGGCCTATCGCACCATCAATGCAACTGTTTTTAAAACAGGCATGCCGACGCCGTGAATAGGGAAAAAACCCTATTTCCCTTTAAAACCACCATTGAAACTTGAAATTGATCGGTCAAAAATTATTATTGACTTAAATTTATGGCTTTTGCAGGAAAGAATCACTGAAAATGGTAGACTGGAAAGAATGGGAGCATGAAGATGTGGACACCCAGGCACTAAATGATCCAAATTGCCTGAAAGCTTTGAGGGCCTGTGAGCTCCTCAAATTCTTTCTCACGCCAGGGATGCAGGCCCAACCTGAGTTGCTTCAGTACCTGATTAGTCTCTGGGACATAAATCGAGAGATATTTGTCATTGGTGACTAGGAGTTGGAGTTAGAAACTTCAGACATATATTTCATCACAGGACTGTCCTGAAGAGGGGAACCAGTCAGCTTATATGGGTCACGACAACTGGGTCAAGCATATCCATGTTTCTCGCTGAACATCACCCTGAAGCCCTCAAACCCAAGAGTGGCAAGATTGAGATTTCCACCGTTCAAGATCTGACATTGAGAGTGCTACTGTTGACAATCAACATAGTGGCGAGGTCCCAAGAAGTGCACGAGAATAACAAGTGAAAATTCCTGTATGCCATTGACTGCATAGCATTGACGATCTTCAACTGGGCGGAGGCCATGAAAATCAACATAAAACGCCAACTGAAAAAAGCTAAGGTAGGGAATCTAAAGAAATTTTGCTTCGAATCCATACTAGTGACCTTTTTCTTGGAATGGGTGCCATTGTTCCAGTACCAATTGACTGAGGTAGATCCTCCCATGCCACGCGACCCACGGATGGCTCCTGGAGTCGTTTGATGCCTAGGATCATTGGGGGTCAGCACATGTTGTACAAAATTGCATTCTTTTCATGGCTACGACGAGAAAAGATCATTGTGGAGGACTGGCCGTACATTGGTACTGACTTCCATGGAGATATGGACATGCCGCTACCAGATGGAGAGGATTTTGATGATGAAGGTAAAAAATCAATTATTTAATTTTATGATTTTTTAATTATTTTTGATATATATATGTGTTTATAACATGTTGCTTTGTTAATGAATACATTGGACCAGAGCATCCTACTGGGATGTCCCCAATAGCCAAGCACATCGCCCGCTCGATTGACGTTGTCGCTCCTTATCAGGAGGGGAGTGACAATGAGGAGGAGATCATGAGGAACCTTGAGGGGTTGACTTGTGGTATCCCAGAGTATGCTGAGGTGGGAGACATTCCTCGCCAGTACTAGAGACACACAGTGGGAGAATCGGATCAGATTCGTCGATTGTTGACTCGTGTTGCACGAGCCATGTCATGCTACCATCATCACCATGCTGATTAGTTCCTAGGTCCAGCACTTACATTTTTTTAGGCCTGCTTGTTGTAGCTCCGATACCAATTGTTGTAGATCTGATCCAAAGATATTATGATAATAGAAATAATCCAAGAATAACAAGATATAAATAGATGGAAATGCTTCTTTATTAATATCAAAACCCTTAAGGTAGGGCAACACCATACATTCACTCCTTAAGGAAGGAGAACACTCCACAAGCCATATGCTTGTTCATACAATAATACTTCTCTTCATATCCTCCATGTGGAGTCTCTAGCCTTTATATAGGCCTCATACATACAATACCATGTATCATTACCATGGTTCCGTCATACCATCAAACTAATACCATGGGCCCATTACATTATTATTAACTACTTGTGGTCCCTTACATGACATGTGTTAACCGCCCTATCCTATTATTACATTATTACCTTGGGTACCTCCCTTGGTACCCCATATTATCCCCCCTAGGTATATAACATTCCCTTGGTACCCCATATTATCCCCCCTAGGTATATAACATTCCACCCCCCTAAGCATGTTTCGTCCCCGAAACATGGGAAGAACATAAATAATAAGATCTACTCAAAAGAGTAGTCCACTGATACCATGCACGTGCATCTAGCCATCCAAGAGAAAGGTGAACCCTCGATCTCGCTGGTGCCTCGCTCGCTTGAGATGGAAGTTGACCGTGGCAGTTCTTCTGTGTTGATGTGTAGTAGGTGGATCGTCTCTCCTTTCTATCCATCATGTGACTACTTGGTTTCCATCTTGATGGTTTTCTTGCGGGGTGATGTGGGTGATGATATGTTGAAGTTTTAACCCACAATGGCTTTTGCTTGACTTCACCCTGTTGTGGTGCCTGTTGTGGTGTCTTCTTTTTCAATATGACTTCAACCACTGAGCCCTCCTCTGATGTATCATCACCTGTAACCTTTTCTTCTGCAGCCTCTGTTTGTGTTTGATTGTCGATCATCAAAGGCTCATCATCTGATATGTCAGTCCCTTGAACATCTTCTGCTTCAGCCTCCATGTGCTCTACCTGTTTATGGATGGAAATATCCTGTAATGTAATTTTCTTCTTTTTATACCATAGCTTCAGGAATTTCTTCTGCACATTAATATTGATAGTACCCACGGATTCCATCCAAGGATATCCCAAAACAACATCCATATTATCCATCTCTAAAGCATAAAAATCACCATGCAACACATATTTATCCATAGAAATCTTCAAATCCTTGTACACTTGAACATCCTCATTATCAACCTGTGTATGTTCAATTTGTTTTGCTGGGACTTGCAATTTTTTTGCCAAATTAACACTAATAAAATTATGTTTACAACTAGGATTGATAGAAACAATGATCTTCACCTTTTAAATGAATCCATGAACCTGCAATAAGGAGACACCCGTAGCAATTAACTCCTTATATTTCTCATTCTCCTTTTTTCTAGCCCTAGACCATTTGTCCAAAAAGACTTTTTCAAATTTTGCATCTGAAAGTTTGGTCAACTGCTTTTGGTCAAGTGATGACCACCAATTTACATCCTCATCTCTCAGATTAAGCATCATTGAAACCTTCCAATATTGCCCATGTATGGACTTGTGTGTCTGTATGAATTCTTCAATAGTAGGACGATCATCTTTCCCTGTAAAATATAGCATCTCCATGAAGAGCGTTTGAGAAAAATTCCTCACTTGGCGAAAATTTAAAGTGGCCACAGTTTCATCAATATTACTCAGAATTTCTATTATAACCTGTTTTTAGAAATGGAACAATCATTCTGCATCTGCCCATGTGGTAGAAATCTTGATCCAAGCACTTGGAATTTCAGATCTGTGCTGCAACTCTCCCGCCGTCACCAAAATTTCTGCAAAAAAGAGCTGATTTTAAATCAGCTATATCTCGCTCATCCGGACTCCGATTCGACTGATTTGTTTTTTGAAATTCGGTGATTTTCTCAAACAATTCAGATCTAAAATTAGATTTTGTAGATCTTGCACCAGGACGTCTAGATCTGCGCCGCAAACTCGCTGCCCTGAAAATTGTCTGCAACCCCACTGATTTTTAAATCAGTGATATCTCCTTCATCTGGACTCCGATTCAACTGATTTTTTTTTTTAATTCAACTATTTTTGCACAAAGAATCCAGATCTGTAGTTATATTTTATAGATCTTGTACCAAAATGTACATATCTGACCTGCAAAGTCGCCGCCCCCAAAACCCTGCAAAAAAAAAAAAAAAATCTCCACTTTTGTGCCCAAGAAAGTGCTCTGATACCACTTGTTGTAGCTCCGATACCAATTGTTGTAGATCTGATCCAAAGATATTATGATAATAGAAATAACCCAAGAATAACAAGATAGAAATAGATGGAAATGCTTCTTTATTAATATCAAAACCCTTAAGGTAGGGCAACACCATACATTCACTCCTTAAGGAAGGAGAACACTCCACAAGCCATATGCTTGTTCATACAATAATACTTCTCTTCATATCCTCCATGTGGAGTCTCTAGCCTTTATATAGGCCTCATACATACGATACCATGTATCATTACCATGGTTCCCTCATACCATCAAACTAATACCATGGGCCCATTACATTATTATTAACTACTTGTGGTCCCTTACATGACATGGGTTAACCGCCCTATCCTCTTATTACATTATTACCTTGGGTACCTCCCTTGGTACCCCATATTATCCCCCCTAGGTATATAACATTCCCTTGGTACCCCATATTATCCCCCCTAGGTATATAACACTGCGTGCCACGGATATATGAGGCCAATGAGCCGCTGATGTTATTTTGGGCACACATACTATTTTTTTGGGTTTTGATGTATCAAACATTATCACCATATATATATATATATATGTTGTATTTTCTTGCTTGCTATGGTACAAATGGTTTGTTTTATCTTTTCACATGTTTCGTAAATGTCTATCCAACACATAATTAGCTAATACATCTATCAATGTATTCATGCGTCTAGGAATATGATGATATGTAATGTAATCATAATTCTTTTCGGATAGACGAATACGGAGACACGTTCTCAATATTTGAGGGTTTCTGATGGAATATTGCCCGTTGAGTTGAAGGACGACAAGCTATGAATCTAGGTTGACAACCAAATCTCGAATGTCAAGAGCAATGGCTTCTGACAACAGTTTGATGACCACACTGTATTCAGCAATGTCGTTAGTTGTGCGACCTAAAAAAATACCTCAAAGGTCAATAAAATCACCATTAGGGTCATAAATAACCCATGCTGCGGATGATAGGTTCTGGTTACTACGCCAAGCACCATCAGCAAAACCGATGTGGGGAGTCACAGACATCTGCAAAGCAAGGAAAACATAGTAAACAAGAAAGTTGTTTGAAAACTAACACACCAAAACACACTGTGAGAAAGGAATGACACACTAATGTACACAAGTAACCATGAAAGATGACCTAAGAATAGTACTTCTTGAGGTAAAGCCCATTTCGGGGCTTCTCTAGAGGATTTCCTTCATAATAAATAAGCTCATAGGCTCCTTTTTGTAAAACACGTTTCACAATGTAGGGCCCATGCCACATGGGTTCGAACTTGCTTGCCATCAGCTTATCATTAGCTTGGTCATACAGTAAGACCAAATCACCCTCAGATAACGCACGAGGGGAGACTGACTGATCGAAATGGGACTTGACTCATTTCTTTTGTGCTTCGATAACCAAAGTAGCGAGATGAGAAGTCTCATCCAATTGTTCTAAATATAAGAGGTGCTCTTCTTGAGGTGATCTTTCAGGGAGAAGTTTGACATCTAGCTTGAGTGAAGGAGTCTTGCATTCGATCGACAATGTTGCTTCCAAACCATAGACTAGCTGGAATGGTGTGAAACTAGTTGCATCTTTGGTCAAAGTTCGGTAAGCCCATAGAGCTGAAAAGAGCATGAGATGCCAATTTGACTTGTGCATCCCAATAGTATGCTGAAGGATTGTAACCAAAACCTTGCTCACAGCTTCAACTTGGCCATTGGCCTGAGGGTAATACGGGGTTGAGCCATCATGGTGCAAACCCAATGCGAATGTCAGCTTAGCCATCATGTAATCTCTTAAAAGGGAACCATGGTCTGTGACAATGGCTTGAGGTACGCCAAACCTAGAAATAACATGATTGAAAAGGAATTGAGTCGCCATTTTACAATATGTAGAGTATTTAGGCATTGCTTCGGCCCATTTGGTGAAATAATCCACAACAACGATAATATAGCCATGCCCCTCGGGTGAAAAAGGGTTACATGTCATATAATCGATGCCCATTTGGCAAAAGGACCAACGGTAATGACGAGGTGTAGGTGAGTGGGTGGGGTGCACATCTTGCATTGATAAATCTGGCATTCATGGCACTTGTGAATAGCAAGGATGTAGTCCTTGAAAATGGACAGCCATAAATAACTAGCGTGAAGGAGTTTTTGAGCAGTATCATAGCCAGACATATGACCACCACATGACCCAGAGTGGTAGTCATTGATAACTCTTTCAGCCCCCTCAAGAGTAAGGAATCAGAGAAGAACTAAATTGACACTGACATGGTATAAAATATCGCCAATAATATGGTAGGGTTGGGAGTGATGCCGAAACCTTTTGCGATCATCCTTAGTCAACGTGGACTGGAACATGGACGTCTGGAGATACACGATGATATCATCGTACCATGGATCAAGGGTGCTTATCAAGAAGAGACTCTCGTCCGGGAGCTGTTAATCTGCACTAGTAAGTAGAGACTTAGAAGGAAGGGAACAAATAAACTTAGCGAAAACTAGTGACTTCTTAGATTTAGCAGTAGTAAATACCAAATCAAATTCTTGCAGGATGACAATACATTTAGAATACTTGCCCCCAACAATTGACGAGTCAGGATGTAGGTCATGGGGTTGCATTTAGAAATCAAAGTAGTCGTGCGTAAGAGGATGTAGTGTAGAAAGCATTGAACATCCTGGACAACATCCAAAGCCAACTTCTCGACATGGGCATAACGTGTTTTAGTGTCAAGAAGATTATGACTAAGGAGCAGATAACATGTTCGTTGCCTTCATCGTCGTCTTGGACCAAGACCATTCTAATGGTGCTAGGGATTGCAACTAGGTAAGGGAAGTAATCTCGATGAGAATCATGGGGTTGCAACAAAGGAGTAATTAAAAGGACAGCCTTGAGATCATCGAAAGACTTTTTGGCAACCTCATCCCATAAAAAGGGTGTTCCTTGTTTGAGAAACTTGGTAAATCCTATAGCTAGCCCAGCATAATTGGGTATAAAACGACGGAGAAAATTTTCCTTTCCTTGTAGGCTTTGGAGTTGGTGCAATGAAGATGGAGGGGGTAAATTTACAATGGCCTTGACTTTAAGCAGATCAAGGCAAATACTGTCCTTGGAAACGATAAAGTTGAGGAGTCATATGGATTCTACGCAGAAAACACATTTATGCGGGTTGAGCCAAATATTGTAGTGTCTACAACGAAGAAAATTTTTCCGAAGATAGTCAGGGTGATCTTGGAGCTTATGAGAATGAGTGGGAAGGTCATCCAAGTAAGGTTGGACAATGTTGTGAATATCGTGAAACACATACGACATTGCCTGCTGAAATGTAGCCCCAACATTTTTGAGGTCGAAAGGGAGATTTTTTTACGGGAACGTACCCCATGGATAGATAAAAGTTGTCTTTTCTTGATCAGTCAATGCAATGTTAATCTGGTTGTAACCATAAAAACCATCCATAAAGGAAAAAAATTTGTTCCTAGCACATTCATCAATGATCTGATCAATGAAGAGAGCAGGGTAGTTATCCTTAGGACAAGCATGATTGAGATCATGATAGTCAACATAAACACGGATCATGCCTTGTTTTTTTGTCACCGAGACAATATTTGACACCCAATCTCTAAGAGGGATGGGATAGATGAACCCAACTTTGATAAGTTTTTCAAATTCACCCTTGATAGCGACGACCTTCCTAGGGTGCACTGGGCGGATCCGTTGTCGAACAGGCTTCGCGTGAGGAGAAGTGGGTATTTTGTGCACAACAATGTTAGGATCAATGCTAGGCATTTCTTCAAAGGACCATGTAAACACATCACAAAATTCTTGAAACAAACGAGTATAGGTCTTGATCTCATCTAGAGAACAAGATACCCTGATATGGACATGTTCAACAATACCAGGCTTGATAGAAATATCAATTGACATCATTTTGGTAATATTACCCAAATTTCCTTCCGACCCTACTTCATGAGTCATGATTAGTGGTGGAATCAGGAGGGATGGAATCAGAGAAGAGAACTCTTCGAAAGTGGTAGATGTGACTGTCGGGCGAGGAAGGAACGATGAACGATGATGAGTGTCAGTCCAAGGTGGTTCCTTGAGAGACATTACTTCCATGATACCTTCGTTAGCAACGAAAGTCTCAGCTAAGGGATCAAGTGATTCCAAAGTGCCAAACCACGGGGATTGAGAATACGTATCGAGAAAGGTCTTCGAAACAGAAGAATCATAGGATGCAGAACTTGAGGCCGAAACAATTTCTACGTAATTGATTTCAGCAAGACTAAGTGGCATAACCTCGCCCCAGGTATCAACAAGATCTTGTGAAAGTATGACCCAAGGATCAGATTTGACCAAGACCATGTTGAAAGAGGCAACATGAGGAGGTGGGAGCAGGAAAATTCCCATTAAGGAAGAATCTTTAAAAAGACCTGCCCCCTCACTCTCATAGGGAGCACCAGTTTGTTTGACGTACGGAACATTGCCATTCGAGGAGGAAGAGGCAAAGAAGGACAGCTGGTCGATAGTGAAAATCTTCCCTTGATAGGGAAAACGAATCACGTTGAATAGGCAGGAGGCTACAGCATGCATAGCATGGGTCCATCTTCGGCCGAGTAGAAGATTGTAATTGAGATTAGCGTCAACAATCTCTACCTCAAATTGTACTATCTTTCCCTCCAGAGTAATGGTAAAGTTAGGTAAGACACTGAAGGGTCGCGAATCGTGCCCATCGAAAGCTTCCAAAGTATTTGGGGATTGGTTCAAATCAGGAGAACCAATGGCCTTACAGCATGCAATTGATGTGATGCAGGTGGAAGCACCTTCATCGACGATAGTCTTGTGGATGGTCTTCTCATTGATGATTACCTAAATGAGAAAGGAAATCTAATGAGGGAGACAAGGAACATGGTTCTCTAGATCAAAACATATCAAATTGGAATTGGTGGGATCAATACCCCCGATAGCTGATAGCAAAGATTTCTGCTACGATGGGCATCTTTGGAGCACCTCGAGAGCCGACATAGCTTACGGTGCCTGAGCCAAATATTCAACAATATTATAGTGTTGAGCGGCTTGCGCGTTGGGATTGTATGAGGATTTCCTTAGTGCACCTCAAGAGGGTGGCCATATAGCGGAATCAAGGTTAGGGAACTCGATATGAAGAGGTCCAAAATTTGGGGCAGAAGAAGAAGGGGTGGCTTCTTTCTCTTTCCCAACTATCGGAGTAGGAGTTTGGTAATATTTTGATCTAGTAGCCACATTAATAGGCGTACTCATCATGAACACTTGAGATCCTTAGGAAGCAGATGATTAAGGTTGGTCTACCATTTGGGTCTGCTGAGACAGAAATGGACCTTTGAGGACAGTTGGGGTCCGTTTGAGCAAATGATTAACTTTGGATCATCAGGGATAATCCTTGGTATAGTGATCCTCCTCACAAATGAGGCAGGGATACTTAGGTTTCCATTGTGAAGATTCACCAGCAGACGATTTGAGAGGACCCTATTTTGGGGCATCAACTTTACCCTTGCCTTTGCCCTTCTTCTTACCTTTCAAGGATTTGTCCACTGTGGTAGACTAGACAGCGTGGACCTCTGAGGTTTTATCAAGGCCAGATAGATTCTGGTAAGAAATATTGGGAACAGCGTTCGAGACCGACTTGTGTATGGAAGAAGATTTAGCAGGGGTCCGGGATACTAAACCAATAACTCCATCAACAGGGGGTGCAGCCCGTGACTTCGATGCCATGGGATCAGATGATGGCCACAGAGCATCGGGTAATAACTCATAGAAAGTGCTAGACTGAGAGTAAACTAGATTTAAGTACTAGGCATGAGCAATGGCTTGTTCTTCAGTAATGCACCCACCCATAGCTATATCGCAAGCAATTGGTGCCATGAATGATTTAGTGAACCATTTGGTGAGAAACTGATCATCAATCTCGAATTTGATCAGGCAACGTCTACGTCTCCATTCATGCATGTGATCAGAGATGTGTGGCACACTATCTTGCTTAAGTGATGTGAGAAAATAGGTGCCAGTTTCATAGTGAATCGACAGTTGGCAATGCATGAAGAAAGCCATGGCTAAAGAGTTAAATTCATGGTAAGTACTTTGAGGAAGCTCGAGGTACCACTTGGCTGCAGCACCTATGAGGGTTCGTTGGAAAGGACGAGGATGAATGGAATTGTCAACGTAAGAGTTCGAAGAGCACTAGAGGTGATATGTCATCACATGGGCTTGAGGATCTTCTTTGCCTTTCCCATCGAATTTTGGAAAATCGCTCGGTATCTTGGATGGAATCGGAGGCCAGTATGGCAAATGAAGAATTGGATCATTCGTAAGACAAGACACATCTAGCAACTCTAGTGTGGCCAAGAATGGCAATTGAGTATTAAAAGGCATTGGAGGTTGGTAAGCGGGTCCAAGCAAAGGAACACATCCCTGTTGGTAAGGATTTTGGCCCCACAGTGGGGAATTTTGGCCATATGGCATTTGATGCTACCCCCATTGTGGGTTACCTTGGCCATAGGGAGGACTTTGACCTTGAATACCTTGAAATTGTCTAGTCATAAGTTGTTGATAAGCAAAGTATGGGTTAAGAGGCTGTTGCGCCTATTGACCTTGGACATATAGGCATTGCACCTCTTGTCCCTGAACATACGGGTGGTGAACATGTTGTCCCAAAACAAGACGATTTTTGACCTAGTGTCCTTGAGCGTAAGGTTGATACACTTGTTGCCCTTGGACATAGGGATTCTATACCTATTTCCCTTTACCAAAAGGATTCTGTACCTGTTGACTGAGGAAATTAGGGTTTTGTACCTGCTGCCCTTTACCAGAAGGATTATGAACCTATTGACCTAGGACATTAGGGTTTTGGGCTTCCTACTGCAAGACTTGACCCTAGCCTTTCCCTTGCAAGGGTTGACCCTGCTGATATGTATACAAGGGTTGTTGCTATAAGGGTTGGCCTTGCGGCTACAAAATTTGTCCCTGGGGCTGCAGAGGTTGGCCCTGTGAGGACATGGGCTGGGAGGTTTGTGGAGCATATTGCATCTGCTATTGCACGGTTTGCTGCAACTGTTGCAAGGGTTTCCCTTGCGGTTGTTGCAGTTGACCTTGTTGCGGGATCATTTTCCCTTGCTGTTGCATGGATAACCCTTGCTGCAACAAAGGTTGCCCTTGCGGTAACAAAGGTTGCCCTTGTTTTTGTAGAGGTTGTCCTTGCTGTTGCAAGGGTACTTGAACAATGCCCGAAAAATTCCCGAACTGAATCTGGCCATAGCCACCCTGGAAAGTGGATGAGCCAGGCTGAACGTACTGCCCAGACTGAAGGGTGTAAGGCTGATTAACCATTCCTTGAGAACCATATGGAACATAAGGAGTTTGGTATTGGACCTGAGCCTCATAGGGCTACTGATACTAGACATTTCTCGACCTAGACAGACCAATGGGATTTTGAACCTGTTGGTACTGGACATTGCTCGATCCAGTAGGATAAGCAGGGTTCAGAACAATTCCAGAAGAAGGTTGGTTCATACCAAGCATGTGAGCATGTGAGCCACTCACATTGGTGGCGCCTGACACCATAGAAACATTTAGGTTCTTCCCCCCAGGCGGTGGCATAGCTTGCCCGCTAACCAGAGCGATGGAGGAACTGAGAGAGACATTGCTCGAGACCGCTGGTTGAACCGAATGGGTAAATAGGATGGATGATACAAGAGGGTTTGGAATGGTGTGTTGCATTGGGACTGAGGTAACGACCTGTTTGGAGGTCAAGTTCACAATGAGTAGACCTGGAGTAGACATGGCGCCGGATGCCCAAACAGGGTTATGGTAAAGTGATGAGGCACTAAGCTTACCTGAAACCCACTGTGCCAAAGACACATAATTAGGCAACACACTGATGGGAATGCTCCCTATATAGGGGAAACCTTTAGGATGAAAAGGATGTTCTTCCTCCTCGACATTGTGTGGAGTAGAAACTTATGACTATTCCAGAGAGGTGACTGAAGCATCGCCTTTAGGTTCCATATCTAGGAACCAACGACGACGAATGACTGAAGAAGTACGAGGGGATAATTCCAAAGGAACACTCGGCTGATCGTATGGACTGTACAGATGCTACGGTGATATCACAACAGGGTCAAACAAAGGGTTCGAAGAATAGATAACCATTCCAAGTGTTTGGGCCCAACTTACCAAGGCAAGTTAAGCTCTTAATTCTTTTATCAACCCAAGAAAGTACACTTAGAGGTGCTTACCTAAAATATATAGATCTAGAAGGCTCTAAAATTCTAATGGCTACCTAATGGACTAAATTATCAGTGCTTTCTACAAAAGATCCTTTATTATCCTTTTAAATCATTTAAACATCAATCTAAGAGAAGCAAATTCTATGGAATTCTAGTTGCAGACTAACAAAAGCAGAGTGTTGATGATTGACTATAATTCTACATTCCCTTACAAGAATATTACTTCAAAGAATTTGTATGATCTCAATAGTCCAAAGTAATTTCAGTTTAAATCACACAGTGAATAAGATAAGCAGTATTATAAACCAATATTAGTTAGACCTCTTACAAGAATCATTTACCAAACTGAAAATTGAATTTTAAAACTCCATTCTTAAATCACTTCAGAAATAAAACTAGAACTATTCTTTAAAATTAAAGCTAGCAAACAAATCTTCAAATTAAACGTCAGCAGCATTCAAATATCAATTCCAAGATCAAGATTAGCTGAATCCTCTTGCAAGGCTCTCTCTTCACAACAAATTCAGGTTCTCTTTAACTGATAATTCTGATAACATAACTTTAACTTTGAACATGAAATGATTAACTGCTAAATTCGAATTTGCAGCTAGTAGGAAAAATAGAGTAAAGATAAACTGTACCAGCTAAGTGATGAGGGCCCTTCAGCACTCCACAAGCACACTAAGAGATGATTTAGAAGAGTGTAACTACTATGTCTTGAGAAATAAAATTGCTGAAGAGGTTTGTATTAAGTCTAAAATAAAAAATACATAAGCTGTCTTTTCATCTATTCATAAAAACCATTCTAAAACATAGTTTTCCCATATGGGTTATTTATCATGAATCCTCTAACAAAAAAAACTATTGTTTCTCCATCTAATACTAACAATATTCTATTAATTACATCCCAAGGAGGTTGAATTTAGATCTGTTCCTCCACTTATGCACAAATTTTAAAACTGGATGTTATGAAACCAGCTCAAGAAAAGATAGAAAAGATAGATCAACGCCTTAGAATCCAGCCTCTTCGAGGGGGCAATCTCCTTTACATTACATAAATGAAAAATTCTTGGATGATTCAAATGAAAAAACCTCCTTTCTATATATAGGAGTCTAAGGAGTCACAATATAACCCAGCCGACCTAACAATAATAATATAAAGCCACAAAAATAACAATAGAGGGATTCTATGGGGCATAGTAATAACAATATGGGGGCAATAGGGGCACAACAATATTAATAAGGGGTATAACTACAATAGTAATGGGGTAATCACTAGTATTATAGGGACCCAACATGCCCCTCTCCTTCAAAAAAGTGTTGTCCTCAACACTTGAGTAGTTCTGGATACTTCTGCATAAAATTCTCATCCTCCCATGTGGAATCCTCAGTGGATAAGTTCTTCCACTTGATAAGATACTCCGAAATTGATCGATTTCGTAGCTGTCGAGTTCTTTTTTTTTAACTGCTTCCGGTTCCAATATAATTTTTCCTTCCTCGTCAGGGTCTGGAAATATTGTTTGAACTGGGAGCTTGTCGCCTATAACCTTCTTTAAACATGAAACATGGAAAACTAGGTGCAATCGAGAAGCTGCAGGAAGCTCCAATTTGTATGCCATAGTACCAATCTTTTGCAACACCTTGTACGGACCATAATACTTTGGTGATAATTTATTATCCTTCTTAGCTTGCTTGAGGGACATTTGCTTATATGGTTGTAGCCGTAGGAATACCCAATCACCTACATCAAAACTTCTTTCACTGTGATGTTGATCTGCCTGTTGTTTCATTCTATTCTGTGCCAACACGAGGTTATCCTTTAAGAGTTGGAGGACTTGTTGTTGATGTTTGATGTGATGTTCCACTACTTGAACCTTAGAATTTTCTCTTAAATATGATGTGATGGATGGTGGTTGATACCCATAAAGTGCCATAAATGGGGTCATTTTTGTTGTTGTATGGAAGGAAGTGTTATACCACCATTCAGCCAGAGGCAACCATTTGACCCATTGTGTCTGTTTATCAGATACAAAGCAACGAAGATATCCTTCCAAACATTTGTTTACTATCTCAGTTTGCCCATCAGATTGAGGATGATAAGATGAGCTATGAGCTAACTGAGTACCAAGACAAGAAAATAATTCTGTCCAAAAATTTCCAGTGAAAATGGGATCTCTGTCACTTACAATAATCTTTGGGTTTCCATGTAGCTTTTGAATTGTTTCCATAAATGCAGTAGAAACTGTACTGGCTTTAAATGGATGTGATAATGCACAAAAGTGTGCATACTTGGTAAGTCTGTCAACTACCACCATGATGACACTCTTTCCCTCAACTTGGGTAAACCTGTGATAAAATCCATTGAAACCTCCTCCCAACGTTGGCTTGGAATGGATAAAGGTTGTAATAGACCCGCTGTCTTAATTGTTTCAACTTTATTTTGTTGGCAAACCAAACATTCCACCACAAACTTTTGAATATCTGATTTAAGGCCATCCCAAAAAAATTCCTTCTTAACCCTGTGGTAAGTTTTTAAAAATCCTGAGTGCCCTCCTAAGGGAGAAGTGTGCAATTCCATAAGAATCTTTTGTTTTAGCTGGGAATTCTTACAGAGGTATAAGCGATCTTTGTACCATAACGAATCATTTTGCCAGCTAAATGTATCAGATGTACTGGAATCTTTTTGTAACTTTCGAATAAGTGCCCACACTTCTTCATCATTCTTCCATTCCTCCCTTGCTTCGTTTATCCAATCTGGTTGGATAATAGAAATGGCGCACAACAATGCTTCCACATCCTCATCCTTTCTTGAGAGTGCATCTGCCACCACATTTTGCTTCCCTTTTTTGTAGATGATTTCAAAGTCATAACCCAACATCTTTGTGACCCACTTTTGTTGCTCTTCAGAGGATAATCTTTGTTCTAAAAAGTATTTAAGGCTATCATGATCCGTTTTTACCTTGAAGTGTCTTCCCATTAGGTAGGGTCGCCATTTCTTAAGTGCATGGAGTATTGCCAACATTTCCTTCTCATAAATAGCTTTGCTTAAAAACTTTCCCTTGATTGGACGACTTTCAAAAGCAATGGGTCTTTCATCTTGCATTAGAACAGCACCAATTCCATTTCCTGAAGCATCACATTCCACAATAAAGGTTTTTGTGAAGTCCGGTGTAGCTAAGATCGGTGCTTGGCACATTGCCTCTTTAAGATGTTCAAAGGCCTTTGTTGCTTCTGGAGTCCATGAAAATGCATCTTTCTTCAATAATGTTGTTAGAGGTGCTGCTATTCTCCCATAATTCTTAACAAACTTGCGATAATACCCTGTCAACCCGAGAAATCCTCGCAGATGCTTTATGGATGTGGGGATTTTCCATTCCTTAATGGCTTTAATTTTGCTAGGGTCTACCTTAACTCCTTCATGAGATACAATATGACCCAGATATTCCACCTCCTGGACTCCAAAGAAACATTTGGATCTTTTTGCATATAATTGTTTCTCCTCCAATAGTTGTAGCACCCTGTCAACATGTTCAACATGATCCTTCCAAGACTTGTTGTAGATTAGTATATCATCAAAAAATACTAACACAAATTTTCTAAGGAATGGTTTGAAAATTGAATTCATCAAACCTTGAAATGTTGAAGGTGCATTGGTAAGGCCAAAAGGCATGACCAAAAATTCATAATGACCCTCATGAGTTCTAAATGTTATTTTCACAATGTCTTCAGTCTTCATTCTGATTTGATGATATCCTGAACGAAGATCCAACTTGGTGAAGTAAATTGATCCATGCAATTCATCCAGTAATTCATCAATGACAGGAATGGGGAACTTATCTTTAATAGTGAGCTTGTTGAGCTCCCTATAATCCAGACACATGCGCCATGATCCATCCTTCTTGTGCACCAATACTACTGGAGCAGAGAAAGAACTTTGACTCGGTTGAATTATACCAGCCTCTAGCATTTCTGCAACCATACGTTCAATTTCACTCTTTTGGACATAGGGATATCTGTACGGCCTGATGTTTGGAGGAACACTTCCTGGAATCAGATGAATAGCATGATCATGATCACGCATAGGTGGGAGACCTTTGGGAGTCTCAAATACCTTGGAATGATTGTCCAGGACTTTTTGGAGATCTGGAGAAATAGATGATTCCGATGTGGAAACATCTAGCGAACATAATTGTGCAATTACACCTCTTTGCTCCTTTTTTAGAAGCTTTGTCATACCATTAGAGCTAATTATCTTTCCTGGTTTCCCTGCAATACCCCTTAATTCAACTTCCTTTCCTTCCATAAAAAATTTGATGAAAAGTTCTTGAAAATTAAAAGCTATTGTACCCAAGGATTGTAGCCATTGGACTCCTAGTACAACATCAGCACCTCCCATTGGAATGGAAAGCATTGGGCTAGTCAATACATATTCTCCCATGGATAGCTTGATATTATGGCACTTTCCAGAGCAATTTATTGTTCCTCCATTTGCAATCATCACTTGACACTCTGGTGCTGGATATAGGAAGCAATTCAATTCTTTTGCTACCTTACAATGAATAAAATTGTGGGTGCTTCCTGAATCAATCAACACTATTACCTTTTTCTTCTTGATTGTCCTTCTATCTTGATGGTTTGAGGAGTGGTAATTCCCGCCAATGCATTACAAGATATGGTTGGATTTATTTGTTCTTCATCTAGGCTTTGTTCCTGGAGTATATCCTCTTCTTTTGACCTTTCTTTCTCCTTTTCTTCTTCCTCTTCACAATCTATGTAGAATAATTTCTTCTCAGCACACTTATGACCTTTAGTGTATTTGCTATCACAACTGTAACAAAGCCCTTTTGCTCTTTTTTCTTCCAATTGTTGTGGTGTCAACCTTATAGGTTGTGGAAGACTAGGGGCAACAACACTTCGGTCTTTATATTTGTGAGTGGTATGCTTCCTGGTTTCCATAATTTTGCTTTCCATTTTTCTTGCTAACCTGAATGCCTTCTCTAATGAATCAAGTTCCCAAAGGCGAACATCATGTTGGATATTATCCTTTAAAGACCCTATGAACACATCAATCATATGCTCCTCTGGAATATCTTTTACCCTTATGTTCAATTTTTGGAACTCCTCAATGTGCTCCATTATTGAACCCTTTTGTTTGAGACTTATCAATTGGCTAAAAAAAGTGTTGCTTTTTGTATCCTCATAATGTGCTATCAATTCTTCTGTAAAAATTGCCCAAGTGATAAATTGTTTACGAGAGCAAAGCCATTGATACCATACAAACTGATTTGGTTCCAAATATAAAGTTGCCATACGTACCTTTTGTGTGTTTTGCACATTATTGAGATCTAAGAATTGCTCCATCTGTAATATCCATGTGGCGGGATCCTTGCCATCAAACTTCCTCATATCGATTTTTGGAATATGGTGAGTCTTTGATCCAACATTAGAGTCTATGGAATCATTATTAATATTTATTTTGTTTTCATCATGAGTTTCCTTTAGTACCCTTTCACCATTAGTGACCATTTCTTGTAGCAACTTATTCATATTTACCTTCAATTCTTCCATCTTATCATCCATGCCATCAATTTTAGCGTCCATGCCATTCACCTTAGCTTCCATGCCATCCATCTTAGCTTCTATGCCTTTCTTTAAACAATCCATCTTAGCTTCTACACCTTTCTTTAAACCATCCATCTTAGCTTCTACATCTTTCCTTAAACCATCCATCTTAGATTCTGTTGCTTTTTGTGCAAGTGACACTTGTTGCACTTGTTCTTGTAATTTTGATATATCATATAGCATTTCTTCTTCTTCTTCATGAGTCATGCTAGAGCTTTCAGGTCCTTACTAGGTGTTTGCATTTTCTTTCCTCGGGGCATCAGTTACCGATGATAATGCTCTACTAGCCCTTTGAATTCCTTCAAAATAAATTTTCAAACCACTCTTAAGAAAAAAATTTAAAAGAATCTACACACCTTTTTCTCACTTTGTAGGAGCTCAATATTGCCTCTGATGTACCTCTATATTTTCAGATCATCCAGTTCTGAAGTTGCAACCTGTGGTAGCCCTCTGTGTCCTATTTCCAATGCCACCAGTCTGATCCAATTTGGATTCTCCAAGGAAGAGTTATGCAAAATCTCCCACAGTGACCTGATTATAAACTAGTTCAATAGAGCGAACTTGTACGACGTGCCACGAGTCACTGTTTCGTCCTTTGGCTCTGAACAATATATACAAGAAACTACAGTCCGTCTTGTTTTTTCATCTTCTTACGAAATTTTAATCCAATTCTCAAGGAAAAAGTTATGATGATTTTCCGCAGGTCACTTGTTTGGAATGTAATTCAGGAGTCTGCAAAAAGACCAACTTCCTCAGATCATATCTCCGCAAATATAGCTCAAAAAGCTCTGAAATTCAGACCCGATATTCAGCGCGATGTCTTCTGAAATGGGTTTTTTTTTTAGCTTCTGAAACATCGCAGAAAAAAAAGTTATAATGAAAATGTCACGATGACCTGTTTGGAGCAGCGAAAACATAGAATCCAAAGCTTTGATACCAAATGTTATGAAACTAGCTTAACAAAAGATAGAAAAGATAGATCAACGCCATAGAATTCAGCCTCTTCGAGGGGGAAACCTCCTTTACATTACATAAATGAACAATTCTTGGATGATTCAAATGAAAAAACCTCCTTTCTATATATAGGAGTCTAAGGAGTCACAATATAACCCAGTCGACCTAACAATAATAATATAAAGCCACAAAAATAACAATAGAGGGATTCTATGGGGCACAGTAATAACAATATGGGGGCAATAGGGGCACAAAAATATTAATAACGGGTATAACTACAATAGTAATGGGGTAATCACTAGTATTATAGGGACCCAACACTGGAAAATATCTTGTGCACAAAAATCAGGAAAAAGTGATGAAGTGGCTGGGTTTGACCAGCTTTGACTGGACACTTGTTTTCTCCAAAACTGAAAATGAATAGTTGTTTCACCATTCTTGTACATTGTACTTTATGCCCATAGTCTTCGAATTTTCCCACCTGTGCTGCAACATGTCAATCAATAAAGTAATCAAAGGTTGTTAAAACTTCCTATAATTTTTCTTAAAAATGTCATTTAAATATAAGAAATTTCAAATATTAATCCCAAGCTTAAAATAATGAAAATGACAACATATGACTTAGTTTCTAAGGATTATAGTTGAATAATAAAGGTTAAATGGCCAAGAATGATGCTTAAAAGATGAATTTGAAGTGGAATGGTTAGTCAAATTTAGATACCAACATCCTCTCGAACCTAAGAATTTGCATGTCCTCATGCAACCAAGTCCTAACCTGTCAAGTGTTTTCTTCTACTGCTGCCTCTACCTCTGCTGCTTCAAGTAGAGCATTTATCTTCATTTGTGCTTCATGTTCTGTTTTTAGGATTTGATACTTTGTCTTAATTTCTTTCTTCTGTTTGTAAAGTTTTCAGGGCTTTCTACAAATCTGTACTTTATAGGTTGAGAGTTTCCTAACTTTCTTCTTCAGTTTTTCATTCTCTGCTTGAAGTTTTTTGCTTTGTATTTTAAGTGCCTCATTTTCTGCTTTTATCACTCTTTCTAACACTTTTGATTCCTTGAGCTCTTGTTGTAACCTCTCAACCTTTTTCTCCAATCTTCTTTTCTTTTTACCTGAAACCTGTTGTTTCTGTTGCTTTGTTTCTTTGTCTTTATCTTCCAATCCCTGTACATAGTCATATTGTGCTTCTTGTAGGACATCATCCTCTTCCAAAACTTTCCTTTGCTGGCCAAAATTTCTTTTCCTGGATTTTCTTGTGTAAGTAGTAAAAATTTTGTCTTGGTTGGTTTTTTTAGCATCTTCTCTCACCATCCCTCTTGTCCTAACGTTGCTAGTGGATCGAATGGAATTGCTTTGTCTAAATTCTGAAAAATTTTCCTCTATGGCATCTACATCAATCACTGGTTCTACATGTTGTTGCTCCTGTAAATTCTGCTATCCTTCTTGTGACTCTCTCTGTTCCTCATCAGTGACAAACTCATTAGTGATCAAGAATTTTTCCCATGTTATACCTATCTTTTGTAATTCAGCTTCAATCAGAATTTTTATCAAGCCAAAATGATGTAAACTTGTATCCTTATTCTTCCTTTACTTCTGCATAGTCTTAGACATTTTTGTCAGACTTTGTAAAAGAAAATAGGGAAGACTTATAGTACAATCCCCTCTCAGATGCATCAACAACTTAATATGATAGAGGAATACAACACAGAATCTACCTTCACAAGTTATAAATTTTTGAATTATATAAACCATCTCATCCCATGGATGGATTAACCAACTTCTAGGGATCCCTAATTTCCAATCAACTGCTGATAATCTTGACCTGGATATAAAAGGTGCCCATGTTTTCTCCTTAAATTGTTTGGTTTTAAAATATTTTTCTCCTTCTGGGCTTATACCAATTGCTTGAGAAATGGTGTCCTCCGAGACCCTAAATGACAAGTTTCCTACAACTGCCTTCTCCCCATTGAATGAAGAAGCAAATTCTTTTGTTGTTTGCTTATTATGCCCACTGTGTTTTTCTAAAACTGAGAGCCAACATTTTGCCCTAAGTATTTCTACACAGTCTTTATGATATCTGGAAGGGTCAAACTGTAATGGTTCTACCCGATTTGCCATAAGAGGAAAGGAAAACTATGTTGTTATCCTGTATTTGAAAGGAATTTACAGTTTGTAAAAAAAAATTCTACCATACTCTAAAAAAATGACTGCAGTCCTTCTTGTTGTAAAACAAACATTTTTTTACCAGAGTTTATGGTAAATCAACTACCTAGGCCCGATTTGTATGCGTAACTCCTGGAGGATGCTGCCAATAAAGTCGAAATCTCCCTTATTTTAATTCTGGTAAATGTCGTGCCTTCTTACGCGTATGTTGACAGTGTTATTGTCAACATACGCATAAAACACTATTTGCTTTATAAAACCAGCGTTTAATCCTTCAGGACAAGCGTTTTCTACAGGGAATGCATTTTTCTTCCTTCGTTCACGGCCTGTTTATGTCTTAAATCCCAAATTTCTCCACGCAGCCTATCTCAAGGGTTTTTAATGATGTCTTTGGAATCCTGGCAGCGGTGAAATGACTTGCACGCAGGTGTTTATGATGGTTCAAAGTCCTGGCAGCGTAAATTACTATGATGGGTATGGAGTCCTGACAACATAAACGGCTATGATAGCTATGAAGTCCTGGCAGCATAAATGGATATAATGGCTCATATTCAAATGATAGCCTTTGGTGTCCTGTTTTACAGTCGATTATATAGCCTTCATATTATAATGACTTGCTGATTGGACCGCTAAACTTTAGATCACTTACCCTTAGTCATTTCGTGCTTTTAGAAATGAAATTTGTAGGTTGAAAACCATACAAATTTCGTAAATCCTTCATGACCTGCGCTGTGGCTGATAAATCCTCTGTTTTATGACTTGGGCTCTTTGAAAATTCAATCCTTAAGTATGCAATCAGTTCTTAGTTTGGATAGGTCTGTTGGTATCCATGACTATGGGTCGATTAGATTAAGGAATTATGATATATACAAATAGGAATATGTGTTGCTCAATTCTGATTTGAGCAATGGTTATAGTTACAAGGTATAATAGGAAATGGTTATAGTTACAGGGTGTAGGTAAAAAGGGTGGAACTTAGGATAATGAATGATATAGGATAGGCTAGGTATTTAGAAACTAAAATAAAAAATTATCACAATTCATCATCAAAAATTTGAAATTAATAAAAGAAATTAAATACTTAAAATGACAATTCTTACAGCCCTTTAATATCTCTGTGTTGGAGCTTGCTATTTGATATGGTTAGGCAGAATGTAATGGTGTCCATAAAATGTATGTCTTCTTAAAGTTCCAGTCTTCTCTTGAATTTCTTGTTGCTGGCTTCTTCTTTGTGATTTTCTTCATCTTAGATGTAATCTTTCTTGTTGATGATGTAATTTTTCTTTGAACAGATCCCATTGTAAAAATGTACTCAAAACAGAGCCTTTACCTTAAAATTATGACAAATTTTCTTCTGAACAGGTCTTTTCTGAGAAGCTATGAATACAGGTCCCTTGCTGAGAATTGGATGATAACAGGTCCCTTGCTGAGAATTGAATGATAACAGGTCCCTGGCTGAGAATTGAATGATAACAGGTCCCTTCTGAAGAATGAATGATAACAGGTCCCTTCTAAAGAATGAATGATAACAGGTCCCTTGCTGAGATATGTTCTGATAATCTTGCTAAAAATGAAGACAAACCTTTTTTTGCTGAAGATAGGAAATTAGGAAAGCATGAACAAGTTCAGGCTTCCTTCTCCCCAACTGATGGTTTGAATTGTCCTCAAGTCATGTTAAAATTAATTTTCCTTTGTGATTGTTGTACTCAAAATTTAAAAACTAAGAATTCTTGCAAGCCAATTTCTTGGTTTTCTCATAGGAATTCGTGTTTAGACTATGCCTTATCTGGTTTTCATAGCTAAACATTATTATTTTTGTTGTTTTTTTTTAATATATTTTTTATTTTTTATTCTGAAATCAAAACAAATTAAGGTTTGGATATTACAGTTGACTTCTATAGTAGCTGTACTTCCTTTTCCTATGAAACAGTTCTCATAAAATCTTCTCTGTCAACAGGCTTATGATAAATTCAGAGCCTGTGTCCATTGACAAGATATGTCTGTCCTTCTTGGTCTATTGATGTTACTTTGACTGATCCATTGTCGAAGATTTCAAGGATTTCATAAGGCCCCATCCAGTGAGTAGTGAATTTAGCCTTATGATCCTTAAATTTGGAATCGAAAAGCAATGCCTAGTCGCCAATTTGAAATTCCTTCTTCTTAATCATCTTGTCATGCCATTGTCTTCTTTGCTGCTGAATCATTGTTGTCCTTTGCACGGCCTCTTGTCTCATTTCATCAAGCTGGTTTAACTGCATGATCCTTTCTTGCTGAGCTTCTGAAAGGTCCATCCCTAGGTCTGCTGCCAATTTATATGTGTGTATTTGGAATTCTATTGGCAGCATGACCTCTTTACCATAGACTAGCTGGTAGGGTGAGAACCCTGTTGTATCTTTCCAAGTAATCCTATATGCCCAAAGTGCTTCATTGAGCTTGTCCGCCCAATTCTTCCTATTTGTGGCCACTGTTTTTGTCATGATGCCTTCTAATGTTTTGTTTGTAGACTCCACTTGGCCGTTGGCCTGTGGATGATAGGGCGTGCTTCTTCTATGCTTGATTTGGTACTTCTCTGTTATTTCTTGAACCAGTCTTGATGTGAATTGAGTCCCTTGGTCTGTGACTATCTCTCTAGGCACTCCATATCTAACAAAAATTTCTTCAAATAGGAAATTGACCACTGTTTGTTTAGTTTCCCTCACCAGTGCCTTTGCTTCAGCCCATTTAGTGACATAGTCAGTACACACAAGAATGTACTTCTTACCTTTAGATGGTGGATTGATGGGACAATAAAATCAAGAGCCCATTTTTCAAATGGCTCTAGATGCACTTGCGGCTGGAGTGGCATTTCGTCAGAGGTAGTTGGTCGTCCCATGCGCTGGCAGCTGTCACAACTTCTTACATACTTCTTTGTGTCTTTAAAAATTGATGGCCAATAATAGCCAAGGCTAAGAATTTTGTGCGCTGTCCTCTTTTCTTTTACAAAATGGCCACCACAATGTTGATCATGGCAAGAGGTTAGTACATCAAATATTTCATCCTCTCTAATGTATCTCCTAATAATCATGTCATAACCAGTGTAAAATAATCGACATTAATCCATGAGTATCTTGTGCTTTGTTTGATTAGCCTTTTCTTTTCCTTTGAGATGAATGATGGTGGTACTTTTCCTGTGGACAAGTAGTTAGCTAAATCAGCATACCACGGTGTTGAAACTGAAATTGCAAACAAATGTTCATCAGGAAATGAATCGTCAACTTGGACAGCTTCACCTGGATTTTGAAGTCTAGAAAAGTAGTCTGCTACCTGGTTTTCTTTCCCGAGTCTATCCAGTATGGTGATATTGAATTCCTGCAATAAGAGTAACCACCTAGTGATCCTGCCATTGGTAATAGGTTTTTTCATTAAATATCGAATGGCGGAATGATTAGTGTGAACTAGGACCTCATATCCAATTATGTAGTGGCGAAATTTGTTCACTGCATGTATTATTGCGTGCATTTCCTTTTCTGTAATTGTGTAATTAAATTTTGCAGGGGTCAAATTCTTGCTAATAAAATAGGAAGCATATGTTGAACCATCTTCTTTTTGGCCTAATGAAGCCCCCACTGTAGTGTCAGATGCATCGGTTGAGATATGAAAAGGTAGTGTCCAATTAGGTCCTCTCAAAACTGGAGCAGTGGATAATTTTTCTTTGAGCTTATCAAAAGCAATTTGACAATTACCATTCCAATCAAAAGTTACATCCTTGGCAAGAAGTTTAAACAAAGGCAAAGCTATTTTACTAAAATTTGCAATAAATCGCCTATAATAGCTTGCATAACCAAGAAAACTTCTTACATCTTTTTGGTTTGTTGGAATTGGAAATTCAACAATGATTTGTATTTTGGTTTGATTTGCTTCAATTCCTTTGGATGAGATATGATGCCCTAAAACTATTCCTTGATTCACCATCATATAACATTTTTTGTTGCTTAAGGAGAAGTTTGTTTCTATACATCGTTGTAAAACTTTTTCAAGATTTTGCAAAGAGTGGTCAAAGGAGTCACCATATACTGAAAAATTGTCCATATATACCTCAACACATTCATGGACCAGATCTGCAAAAATAGCTAATACTGCTCTCTGAAATGTTGCTGGAGCATTACATAGGCCAAATGGTAACACGTTGTAAGCATATGTTCCCCAAGGATAGGTAAATGTTGTTTTATCTTGGTCTCCTGAGGCTATGCTGATCTGGTTGTACCCGCTAAAGCCATCTAAGAAGGAAAATGACTTTTTCCCAGCTAAAGTATCCAATACTTGGTCAATAAATGGCAATGGGAAATAGTCTTTAAGGGTGGCTTTGTTTAGCTCTCTGTAGTCAACACAAACTCGCCACTTACCGTTTTTCTTGGGTACTATGACTAGTGGTGATACCCATTGGCTGTCAGAAATGGGATATATGAATTTTACTTTTAACAACTTTTGCAATTCATCTCTGACAATTTCTTTAAGCATAGGGTTCATTCTCCTTTGTGGCTGCCTTAGTGGTTGAATGCTAGTGTCCGTATAAATGTGGTGAGTGCAGGTTTCTGGGTGAATTCCTTGCATATCTGTGTAGTCCCAAGCGAATGCTTTTTGGTATTTGTTCAACAAATGAATCAGTTTTTGTTCTTGAGATGTCTCTAGAAATGCCCCAATGTTCAATGTTTTTCCGGGACTGATTTCTATAGTCTTGCTTTGTGTATTTGTAATGGAATTGATTGGAAAAATTTCATCAAATATTGCTTTCAATGAGTACATCGTACAGGTTTCTTGAAAACTTTTTTCCAACATATAATCTGTTGTAATGTATTGTTCATTTCTCAACTCTTCCGAAACCTTAGGCTGGGAAATAAACATTTCCACTAAATCTGCATTGTTATTTTCCTCAATATCATACATTTGGTTTATGCTTAGCACAGAGTATATTTCTTCCTGATCATTGTACTTGTCATCAAGCCATAAGTTATGTGTTACAGCTGGGGCTTGTGCTGATGGGTACAAGGTAAGTTGTTTTCATTCTGTCCCTCTAGAAATGATCATATTACCGGATCTACATCCAATAAATGCATCAGCAGTTGCCAACCAGGGTCTACCAAGTATAATTGGATGTCCTCCTAAGTTTGATTTGGGCTGGAGTACCAAGAAATCGACTGGATACTCCCAAGAATCTAGTGAGACAATTATATCCTCTAGTATCCCCTCAGGAATGACTTTAGAACGATCAGCTAATTCCAAAACAATTGGGGTTGTCTGCAATTTTGTTAGCTGCAAAGTTTTCATTGTGTCTAATGTCATAACGTTTATTGCAGCTCCTAAATCTATCAAAGTGTTTGGAATTGAAATTTTGTTGATAATGGCCGTGACTCTTGGTATGCCTGGGTCGACATATTTCTCCATTGAAATAATATTTGACATCAAGCCTGCTAAGTTACCTATGACATGTATTGTTTTTGGGTCAAATATTTTCTTTGCAGGTTTCTTGAGACATAGTTCTTTGATTGCTTTGGTATAAATCGGGATATCCTTGATTGCCTGGAGTAATGGCATTTTGATATATACATTCCTTAATTCATCAAGAACATCAAATTGTGGCAATGGTGTGGGTGGTCTTGGTTGAAGTAATCTTTCTGGAAATGGAGGTGGTTGGAGTGTTTTGATTTGTTGGTTTTGTTCCAAATTGTCTTGTGTTGGTTCACTTTGTTTGCTACGTTGTTGATTTTCTTCTTCCTCTTTTTGTTTTTCTTGTTGTAACTGCGTTTGAGCAAGCGAAGGTTATTTTTTCAATGTCCGACCTAACCTTAGTTCGATATTTTTCAATGGTAGAGTTGGGTATGAAGGTCCTTCAACTATGCTATAAGTTGGTCTATCTATTCGATTATTTGGGTTAGCTATGGGCTGAGCTGGTAACTATGTGGGTTGAGGTGGTTGGTTGGATGGTAGTTGGAGCTGAGGTTGATTTATTTGTGGAGGAGCAGGTAATGCCTGTTGAGGATTTTGTTGTTGATAAGGTACTGGTTGCGGAGGGTATTGTTGTGGGTATGGCTGAGAATATTGTGACTGATAATGTTGAGAATATGGTTGATATGGCTGGGATTGTTGTTGAGCAAATTGTTGATATGGCTGGGATTGTTGTTGAGAAAATTGTTGATATGGTTGGGATTGTTGTTGAGCAAATTGTTGAGGAAAAGAATATCCTCTCCATCCTTGTTGTGGGAATGTTTGTTGTTGTTGGTTAGGCCAGTTTTTCCATGGCATAGGAACATTCCAAGAGTTTTGAACAGGCATGTTATAATTTGCTGCATTTGGATTTTGATACATACCTGGGGGTCTTGGTTGCCATGGTCTTCTAGCTCCCATGAAATACATGTTTTCCATTTCTGCACTAGCTTCCAAATTGTAATTCTGCAAAATTTTCATCTTTGTACAGTCTTTAGTGTCATGGTTATCTGTACAAAACCCACAAATTTGTACGTTGTCTAAGGGACATTCTTTCAAAGCATGTTTCTTCCTGCATTTGGGACAATATATAGATAGTTCTAGTTCTTGTTCATCTTGTCTTTTCTTTGTTTTCAAGGTATCTATTTGGTTTCCCAAAGTACTCATAAGGTCTGTTTTGAAATCCTCAAATAAGTTGCCTAGTTCAGCTCTAGTTATGTTTCCTGTAGCTGATTTTGTTATTTTTGATGTCATGGCTCTTTTATTTCTTGTCCTACTCCTAGAGTACTTTTGGCATAATTCGGAAATCTCCTCAAAAGGTAAGTTGGAAACATCCCCTTTACCCATGAGATTAAGATCATCTAAATACTCATCCCGAATGCCTTTAAGAAAGATTGTTCGAATAAGCTCAATTGACATAGTTCTATGTTTTGATTTTTGTAGATTGTATGAGAATCTTTCTAAGTATTCCTCTAAGGTTTCGTCTTCTTGTTGAGTCATTGCAAAGATGTCATCTTTGGAATCTTTTGATCAACAATAAGGTTGATACTTTTTCAGAAAGAATTTTCTCATATCATCCCAACTAGTGACTGAATGTTCACCTAATCCCATAAACCACCTAAGTGCTGCTGCTTTTAAGGTAGCAGGAAAAAGGCGAAGTCTATGAGCATCATCTGTATATCCATAGGTTCGACATACTATGTCAAATTCGAATAAAAATGAGTCTGGGTCTTCAGATGCCATCCCATAGAAATTTGGTAGTACAGATGGTGGTATGTTTTTCATTTTAATTTCCTCATCCATTTGCTCTCCTCTATCTTGAATTGGAAATTTAAATGTGGATTCCTCTGTTTCTGGCGGATTTTGATTTCCTCCAAATAGAGTATCATTGTTTTGTTTTGCTTCATTCTCCCTTCTTCTTCTCCTTTCTTCCATTTGTCTCTCATATTCTCTCATTTGTTCAGGTGTAGGTCCTCTAGATCCTCCTCCCTCTTCAGCCATCGAAATTTGTGATTTATCTAAGGTTTCTGCCTCTTCTTCTTGTTTTAGTTCTTGAAGAAAAATTTCTTCAGGACTAGGCTGTTGGATTTTTGTGCTACTCCCTTCAGATTTCACTACTGTAGAAGTTTCAAGTAGATTTCTTCTCTTTGATTCATGGCTTATTAGAATTTGTCTTTCAATAAGGGTGAGTCTTTGGCCTGATTTCACTTTTTCCTCAAGTTGTGCTGCTGTAACCTTTCCTGTTGGAGTTGTGTATTCAATCCTTTCTAATGACTCTGCTCCTAATGGTGGATTAGTTGTTGGGGGGTTTCTTTTAAATCTACCTTTTTCGTCCCTAAACCTAGACATAAATAAGCATGACTGAAATTTAAATTTAATTCTATGTTTTTGTTGTTTTGTCAATTTATATATATATATATATATATATATATATATATATATATATATATATATATATATATATATATATATATATATATATATATATAGATATATATATATTAATTTAGTCTTTCCAGTTGCACCTCCCTGGCAATGGCGCCAAAATGTTTGGTCCCAACTTACCAAGGCAAGTTAAGCTCTTAATTCTTTTATCAACCCAAGAAAGTACACTTAGAGGTGCTTACCTAAAATATATAGATCTAGAAGGCTCTAAAATTCTAATGGCTACCTAATGGACTAAATTATCAGTGCTTTCTACAAAAGATCCTTTATTATCCTTTTAAATCATTTAAACATCAATCTAAGAGAAGCAAATTCTATGGAATTCTAGTTGCAGACTAACAAAAGCAGAGTGTTGATGATTGACTATAATTCTACATTCCCTTACAAGAATATTACTTCAAAGAATTTGTACAATCTCAACAGTCCAAAGTAATTTCAATTTAAATCACACAGTGAATAAGATAAGCAGTATTATAAACCAATATCAGTTAGACCTCTTACAAGAATCATTTACCAAACTGAAAATTGAATTTTAAAACTCCATTCTTAAATCACTTCAGAAATAAAACTAGAACTATTCTTTAAAATTAAAGCTAGCAAACAAATCTGGAAGTTAAATGTCAGCAGCATTCAAATATCAATTCCAAGATCAAGATTAGTTGAATCCTCTTACAAGGCTCTCTCTTCACAACAAATTCAGGTTCTCTTTAACTGATAATTCTGCTAACATAACTTTAACTCTGAACATGAAATGATTAACTGCTAAATTCGAATTTGCAGCTAGTAGGAAAAACATAGTAAAGATAAAGTGTACCAGCAAAGTGATGAGGGCCCTTCAGCACTCCACAAGCACACTAAGAGATGATTCAGAAGAGTGTAACTACTAAGTCTTGAGACATAAAATTGCTGAAGAAGTTTGTATTAAGTCTGAAATAAAAAATACACAAGCTGTCTTCTCATCTGTTCATAAAAACCATTCTAAAACATAGTTTTCCCATATGGGTTATTTATCGTGAATCCTCTAACAAAAACAACTATTTTTTCTCCATATAATACTAACAATATTCTATTAATTACATCCCAAGGAGGTCGAATTTAGGTCTGTTCCTCCATTTATGCAAAAATTCTAAAACTGGAAAATATCTTGTGCACAAAAATCATGAAAAAGTGATGAAGTGGCTTGGTTTGACTAGCTTTGACCGAACAGTTGTTTTCTCCAAAACTGAAAATGAATAGCTATTTCACCATCCTTGTACATTGTACTTTATGCCCATAGTCTTCGAATTTGCCCACTTGTGCTGCAACATGTCAATCAATAAAGCAATCACATGTTGTTACAACTTTGTGTGATTTTTCTGAAAAATGTCATTTAAATATAAAAATTTCAAATATTAATCCCAAGCTTAAAATAATGAAAATGAAACATATGAATTAGTTTCTAAGGATTATTGCTGAATAATAAAGGTTAAATGGACAAAAATGATAGTTAAAAGATGAATTTGAAGTGGAATGGTCAGTCAAATTTAGATACGAACACCAAGCTAACCGTCAATGGTCAACGAACTCTCAGGAGTTTGAACGAGATTATCAGGAGATTTTGGGCCAAGATCAGCAAGTGAACCAGTATCTAAAGTAGGTGGAGGACAAGAAGACAAAGGTTGAATGCTCAGAACAAGTCCGCGTTCAACATCTTGGTCGTCGAGTGACTCTAGTCACTCAGGAAACGGCTCCTCAGGCAATCTTTCAGATGGAGGAGAGGAAGAGGAACTAGGTGAACCAGATGGTTCAACCATGATGACCTTGTCTTAGTTAACAGAAAAGAGAGATAAACTTCAAGGCTTTAAAATGTTCTTTAAGGGAAACTCACGATTTGGTCTAGAAAATACTAACAAGATGTTATCAGATTGTGGGCAATCAATTTATTAAGATGCATAAATAGACTGGTGCTCTTTCATTTTTTAAGAGTCAAGAAAGAAACAAAGATGACTCTATCACTTTCGATTGGAAACGAGCTCGAAAGGACAAGTGCTCGAATGATCTTTTAATTTTAATGAGTCAAAAATATCAAATGACTACTCTAGATGATCTAGGTAAAAAGGATTACCAGGGGACTGTGAACTATAGAATACCTCCAGGTGAACCAAGATGTACGGGCAGACAATCTCCCTGAATGCTGTGTTCGGTGTATCATGTTTGCAACGTGACCAACTCAACTTCCTATGGATAAATGATTGCAGCCTAGAGGGGTCTCCTGTTATATACTCGACAGTATTGGGAGCACAAATCCGTACTAGCGATGTCTAATGCCGAAGCTAATGACAGCTACTAGGTTTAAAGACACCGTAACATGTCTCTAGCCTAGAACGTCTAGATATGATCGTTAGATTTCAAATGCACCTTAGGTTAATTGAGCTCATTTTAAAGTTTATCGTGAGTTATGTCTCAATTTTCAAGCCTTAACAATGTGACTCGAAAAACCTTAAATTCATCTAAATGAGACAAGACCCTTTCAATTCGATGAATTGTCTATGCTAGAGAGGGTAGAAAACACACAGTCAAATGCAAACAACCAAGCAACTGAAAGAAAAATGATTTTTCACTACTTCACTTTTTGAGAAAATAAACTAATGAAAAATGCATTCCAATTCCTAATTTCCTGACAAGTACATTTCTAGCAGTCCTTCCAAAAGAAAAAGAGTTATTTAAATGTTAATGCAATCCTAGTATTTAATGATGCTAACTACCATAGCATACTGATGCAACAAACTAGAATTTCATACTTTTTCATGAAATGATGAAATGAATTTTCTACATACAACACTTCAATGAAAAAGTTTTCGAGACAATTATCTCGTCAAGCAAATGAAAACATGGAAAAAGAGACTCATTCAGACTAATGAAGTGCCAGCTTTAGCAAAAACAAGACAAGAAATGTGATCCATGCCGGAAAAGAAACGTTTAGACAAGCAAACGAAAACTTTTAAAACTGGTATAATGGAGGTCAAAACCGTAACAAGACCACAAATGAAATGCAAGGAGTAAATACACCAACAACTCGACTCGCTGAGTTCATAATCAGCTGAATGGATGACAATCTAGATTCCCTAGTGTCACTAACTATCCAATGACCCAAGAAATCAAGAAGAAAGATGACAAACCAACAAGCAAACAAAACCAAATGAAAAACAACTTTCTAGTTAGGGAGAAAACAATCTAAAAGGCTTTCGGGGTCGAAATCATGAGAGAAAAACACACTGGCCAAGATTGGGGACAAACCGTAATCTTCACTTATATGCATCGACACGACTGCCTCACTAACAACAAGATCCAGAAGGAGGTCAGCATGACTGTTTCTCAGCATATCGCGTTGATCGGCTCGACTGGGAGCGAATTAAGCGTGCTAAGCAACAGAGCCGAGAAAAAAATAAAAATATTAAAGCTGGGACTAAATCTGTTACTATAAATTTCAAACTCAGACCAGTAAGCAAAGGAAAAGAAACATAAGAAAGGGAAAAAGTGGAACTAGAAAAGTTCACACAAAATCATGAAATCTCAAACAAGACAAACAGAAGGATTGGTTCTCCAGTATGGTCGCCAATTTGTGGTGAAGTAAAATTATGAGTGCAGACTCAAACAATTCCTCTAGCCTGATAATGGGTCTAGGCATAACTAACACATTATATGGAAGATTTCCTTAGGTTAGAACCAATTAAGAGGGCCTACCTCTTAGTACGCTTATCCCGTTCAATGATGTCCTTGCTTGCTCGATCCAACTATCTCTCGTTTCCTTCTTCAAACACCTGAAACAAATAAACAACAACAAAAACAACCATGATAATGGACAAATTGTAATTCAACATCCTTAACAAGTCAAGAAACATTAAGCCATGAACATGTGAGTTGACACATCATGTAGAAAATCAATCGACAGTTGCATATATATTAAATTAAGAAGAGATTACAACCATTGTCTTGACGTTGCTGTTCTCCTCCACAAAACCAAGTTCCCACACTCTTCTACTGGCATTCCATGATGGCCTCAACAATAATAGTTTTAAGTCTCTTCCCTTTAGGCTTCACACTAAACCAAATTCACACTTCTCCCTCACACAACTAGAGAGCTACAACTATGAATAGCTTGTTGTTTACTCCAATCTTAATTAGCACTAGCACACCAACATTAACACTAGCTTATGCTTGGGAAAAAGGGAGGTTTATATAGCATGAATGGATGGGAGATGGATCCTCTTCTCATGGGAGAAGTTATTATCTCTTGAAGTAGTTCCATCATTATAGGGGAGAGGAGCCCAAATTGACATCCTCGACCCCATCCAGCCAAACAATTTACCGAACTTCCGTTACAAAGCTTCTAGAGCTAGAAGCTTCAGCTATTTATTTAAAAAAATTTCCATAAGAGGACCGGCACGACTGGAACAAAGCTCAGTCACTCCGATCAGCGCTAGGGACAATGTTAATCCTTGCATATCGGAGTGAGGAGGACAAGGCCCATTAGTGCCGGTCTTGTAACTGGGAAGATAGAAGATTTGGGGAAATGGTGCAAAAGGGAATTGTTCTGCTCATGAAGAGGGACACAATGGGAGTTTCTTCATGAAGGGAAAGCATGTAGGGTTCATTGTAGAGGTCCTTCAGGATCAAGGAACGGGCATTATAGGGACAGTGACAAAATGATATGTAGTAGGAGGTGTCAATTCTATGTATGCTCATCACACACCTCCACTTAATGCAGGGATTAGTAGCACAAGTGTGAGGTATGGGTACTCAATTACTCCATGGTTGGAAGGGGAAAATTAGACTCAATCATATGGAAACAATCAACCACATCCTAATCAACCCTTTTTGGGTGGGGAAACCTACTTGGCTTATGCAGGCAACTCAGGGAGTTTTGGCACTTAAGATTCTCAAGAACATAAAGAATAGGGGTGTCATATGTTTTTGGTTATAACCACATTATGATGTGGATTTTGGATGGACCGTCTCTTTTTCTTGTCATATGAAGATTTTGGCTTACAACCTAGGTTGATTTATTTCATATTGTATGTGGCATTGTAACCAAAATCGACTAATGGATAATTCTAACACAATGACATGAGAATGCAAATAATATCTTTGATTATGCCTCTACACACCAATTCATTAACAACACATTTATAATTGAGTTGTTAATTAAATGAAAAATTATCGAATAATGAAATCTTGAAGTGAACTTGTTTTAATATGAGAATTCCATAAAAAAGTGAATAATAAACATACCTAACCTCACACCTCATATGAAACCTCATTTACTATAAGTTATCTTAGAAGACAAAAAAAATGCATGTGTAATGAAGCATTAACAAGCCAAATAATGCATCAACAAGCCAAAATAATAATTAAATGAACATTTCCCATCCCAAATCAAGCCCAAGAAAGTGTTAGTCTTGACACATTCTAGACTGGAAAACCAATGCACAAATTAGCTCTGAATCAAACTGCAATAACCCCTTAAATCCCAAATCAAAACCCATTCTGAATGCATTTTCATCCACTCTGAGTGTCATCAAAACTAACCTTATATCAAAGACAACAAACTATAACACTATAAATCCTGCTCTAGATAAGATGAAATGAATAAAAAAAACAGACATGATATAAAGGAAATGGATTATTACCACTGCATTCGCAAACACTACATAACTCAACTAATAGCACAAAACAGATAGTCAAAAGTTTTAAAGCAGCACCAAGACCGATTACAAAATAGAAAGAAGAATAGTTTTCAAATTAATATTTAAAAATGTGTTACAAAGATATTCCCAACAATTAGAAATAGCTGATTTCGAGGAAAAGAAAATACATGTCAATCTAGAACATCACATCTGGGATCTATAGTTGCAAAAATATTTTTTTCTTACAGTGATTTACACTTGAAAATTTAAGATAGAAAATCAAGTCATCATAGTATTGAAGTAGATATCAATAGTTTACTTGGGAAATATTCTCATTGCTTCTAATGTTAAACTAAGGATGAAAACCAAACTAAATTATACTAAATCGATTTTTTCATTTCTACCATCTACTCAATGGTCACCCCAACTTTTCAAACAAAATTATAGTCATCTTGTGCATGTGACTATTTATAAGTCACAAAATTGCTTATAGCCAAATCACTCAAATGATGGCTAGAAAAAAATAAATTAAAGATATCTAGCTAATAGTGAATTCTTTAGCCTTAGATTTTTGGAAATGATGCTTTTAATCTTCTTTAGCCATATAAGGAATTCATCAATAACATGCCCATTTCTCAAACATTGACAAAAATCCACTACAAACTAGTCCATAAGGACAAATTTCATGATTTATGACTTGGCACAAAATAACATTGATATGCAAAAAATTATTAGCTTTTAAATAAAACAAAGTAATTATATCAATGAAATTAACCTGATTACCCTAAGAAAAGGCAACACAAGAAGTTACAAGCATCCTCACAGTATCAAAAATATTGAAATGGTGGAATGCATAAAATGCATTCTAACTAAGAGTATAAGGTATAGCAATATACTTCCTGGCATTAGTACACAATAGTTGTTTCCCATAAAAATTGTAGTACTGCCACAACGCCATGCATAAAAGAAAGGAGCAAACATTATAAACTTGAATGCTAACCATTTCTCTATAGAGACAAGCCCCAATTTCGATTCAGTGAAAATAGAGAGAAAATCCATATATGAATGCACTTATCGTTGAAAATGTGTTGTTTGTATAAGAAATAAGCATGCAAGTCTTTCGCACATGACCATCCCCCATAGTCACACACTTAACCACTACAGAGCAAGACACAACAAAATTACTGGGCTACCAAACCATAAACCCTGCAACAAAACCCAAACCCTAGTCACAATCAACACTACAAATAAAGACACAACAAAATTATCAGGTTGTCGAACCATAAACCCTACAACAAAACCCAAACCCAAGTCACAATAACCATTACAAAGCAAGACACAATAAAATTACCGGGTTGTCGAACCATAAAACCTGTAACAAAACCCAAACCCAAGTCACAATAACCACTACAGAGCAAGACATGACAAAATTACCAGGGTGTCGAACCATAAACCCTGCAACAAAACCCAAACCTAAGTTACAATAACCATTGCAAAGCAAGACACATCAAAATTACCAACTTGTCAAACCATAAACCCTACAACAAAACCCAAACCCAAGTCACAATAACCACTGCAGAGCAAGACACAACAAAATTATCGGGCTACCAGACCATAAAACCTACAACAAAACACAAACCCAAGTCAGAATAACCACTGCATAGCAAGATACAAAAAAATTACCAAGCCGTTGAACCATAAACCATGCAAAAAAAACCCAAACCCAAGTCACAATAACCACTGCAGAGCAAGACACAACAAAAATACCAAGTTGTTGAACCATAAACCCTCATTAGGGGAATTTTGAGGTCTAAAATGGGCCTCCTAAGGAAATTGTAAAATAATAGTGGAAATAATAAAATAATATTAGATTACATCATCAAATTTTAGAGGAAAAAAAAAAACTAACTATTTTTTCAACTCATATTTTCAACTTATCTCCCTATGGGTTTACTCAAATTTCGAGCGGAAATACTCATTGGATGCAAAATTTGATTCCTCATCCAAGGAGTACCCATGTTGCATACTTTTGATGGACCCTACTACATGAAAAATGAGAAATACATGAAAAACATTATTGCAATCACATTTTTTCATGTATTTATCATTTTTCATGTAGTAGGGTCCATCAAAAGTTTGCAACATAGGTACCCCTTGGATTAGGAATTAAATTTTGTATTCAGTGAGTACTCCCGCTCGAAATTTGAGTAAAACATTAGGGAGATAAGTTCAAATGCGAGTTGAAAAAGTAGTTTTATTATTTTATTATCTTTTAATCTTTTTATTTTCTTACTCCAAAAATGGTTAATCATCCCCCATGATTGACATCATCATCTTGAATCCTATTGGTTCTTATAAAGTTTATTTTGATTGTACTTTTTTCTCAGGAGGCCAATTTTAGATCTCAAAATTCCCTTAACGGAAACACAACACAAACCCAAGTCACAATAACCATTGTAGAGAAAGACATAGCAAAATTACCAGGCTGTCGAACCATAAACCCTGCAAAAAAAACCCAAACCCAAGTCACAATAACCAGTGCAAAGTAAGACACAACAAAATTATTGGGTTCCCGAACCATAAATCCTAAAACAAAATCCAAACACAAGTCACAATAACCACTGCAGAGCAAGACACAACAAAATTATTGGGTTGTTGAACCATAAACCCTGCAACAAAACCTAAACCCAAGTCACAATAACCATTGTAGAGAAAGACACGACAAAATTATCAGGCTGTCGAACCATAAAACCTGCAACAAAACCCAAACCCAAGCCATAATAACCACTGTAGAAAAAACATAGAGCAATATTAACAGGCTGCCCAACCCTACCATAAACCCTGCAACAAAACCCAAGTCACAATAACCACTACAGAACAAGACAAACAACAAACAACAAATTTAAGTGTTGAAAAAAAGAAAACTGCAGCAAGAGCTAAATTCCCAACAACAAATTCAAGTGTTAAAAAATACAGTGGCTAGCAGAATTTAGAATCCTACTGGAGAACTGCAAAAGCCATCACCGTGTGTAAATGTCATGCCAAACCTTGCCATACCTCTTCAACGTCATCCATACAGATTACACGCAACAAAAATAGAGAAAAACTAGCATTTGTGATAAAAACCACAAAAACTACAACGAAATTTGCAAAAAAAACCAAGAAATTTAACAGTTGACTACTGAACTTGCTCGAATCTCCCACTCGTTCCTTTTTCAAACAAGGACAAGCGCGGAACGAACAACCACAAAGTCGTCAGTTAACACCCATGAAGTAGAAAAAATACACATAGGTGCAACCATAAACCCCAAATCAACCTCTGCAAACAACAATGGTGGGTGAGCAACACTACAATGGCGAACCATGTGAATAGGAAATGGAGCTAAACAGAGCCATCATCAGCGGAGTGAAATGCCCACACACCAGGTCCGTACCAGATATAATAGGGCGGTAAAGACATCAAAGAAAACAGGTCAGAATAAACCCTAGACCCTCACTTAAGGTCAAACTTTATAACTCCCACCAACCACAATAAATGGCAGCGTATAGTCGACAGGAGTCGTACGGTAAAAATTTGAACTCAATTTTGATTGCCGGCGTGGATGAGAAAGCGCACAAGTAATGGCGTCCGTCCCCCTATGAAGAGATTTGTCTACAAAATTCCTTTTTATAATGAGCTATTTAAAGTTGGTGCATGTTTTTGAACAAAATGAAAATAAATAAATTAGTAGAAAACTATGAAGAGGTTTCTCCACAAAAGGCGTTTGTGTATGCTAAATTTTTTGTACTAGTAGGGACTCCAGAGTATAAATAATGATGTTCTAATTTTAGTCAACCAATTTAAATGATATTTGAATCTATGTGTGTTGTGTTGTTTTAGGTCATGTGTCATGCCTGCTCCAATGAAAAAAAAAATCTTTTTAATAAATATTCCTTGTTTGGGGACAATAGCTTTTATCTTTTCGATTAAAAAATCTATATTACTCACTATACACAATCCCATTGTACTTGAGGTTAATGAAGCCCATGACAACACAACCTATACTCTTAATTTCTCACGATACTTTGTAATAAAACACAAATACGAGGATAAATTTTGCTTGACACTACCATGGATGTGTTAGGGCACTGTTGGAGAATCTAAATCCAAGTGTCTTAGTTCAGTTTCACGTAGTCCAGTTTAAGTCAAGTTTCACTTGAGTCATTTATTAGTGATGTTTCCAATGTAATCTTATTTAATTGATTTGTAATATTGAGAAGAGAAGTCCTCTGCTCCACATTTTGTTCTCTTCAATTTTTGTCATGGTATCAGAGCTTATCCTGCGTGAGACTCCTTGAGAGCAACAAAAGAGAAGATAGGCTAGTTTGCATAAGACTACCTGAGAGAGAAGCAACGTGAGCAAAGTGACAGCATTTGAGAGAAGAGGCGAGCCTGCATAAGAGTCTTTGAGAGAGCAACAGAAGTTTGAAGAAATTTTAAGAAACCTCTACCAAGAAGCAGCAGAGAAATAGCCAGTTCTAAAGAAGGAGGTCGAGATTTATATGGTAACACATCAAAGAAATTAATCCACTGCATTATTAACGCAACCCAGAAATTCAGAAAAAAGCATTATGCATTATAACACAACAGAGAAGGTTTAAGAGTCGTGTTAGTCGACATTACTTACATGCTTTCCGACCTCACGCTCCATCCTAATGATGCACAATGCGTTATAGTAATTTACGACAAAGGTACAAGACAAAAGGCTCGAAGTTTTTTTATTGAAAAGTCAAAACTTCGTGAGTTTTAAGAAAGGTACTCGTGAGTCATTTCAAAATATGTTTGAAGTTTTTGAAAGTGTGTGATTTATATTATTTTAAAAAGGGAGGTTTCTTTTTATGTTTTAAAAAGGAGGATTAAAAAAAAAAATGTGGCTTTGTTATATTTTTTATAAGTTTTTTTTAATAAAAACTTGAATTTGTTATGAGGTGGTATTCGATTTAATTTTTTTGTAAAAAAAAAGGGGCCTTGCATCTTTCTTCCTGAAAAATAAGATAGAAAAAGGCATTGTTCTAGTCAGCTCTGGGTATTGTGATATTTTTGTGAAAGCCTTAGTAAAGAATTTTTGGAAAAGCAAGGTTTTTGTAGACCTGTTTTTGAAGTTGAGCAATAGAGAAGCCACCATAGAGGCATTTTTATTGCAGGAAACCACTATGTCTACAAGTCGATTTGTTTGGTGAGTCACATTATGTCAACGCTCAACAAATAGGAAAAGACAAGAGACTAAGAAGGTCAAAACGACAACAGGAGATGTTTGAGATCTTTTTAGATCTGGAAGTGAAGAGGCAAAAGGATGTCTTTGCATTGACATGCATAAAATAATCTATCGATGACAACATTCTTCCCCTAATTTCATATGCTAAGACAACCAAGGAGGCCTGGGACACCCTTGAGAGGAGTTTTGGTGTAAGGGGGAGCATTGAAGATGAAATTGGATCTATAGCATTAGATATACAACGAGATGAAAAGTTTGTTGAATCCCACTGTGATTAGCCACAAGTGGATGATGTCTGTTAAGAAGTTGTAGAAGTAGAAGATAAGGAGCACGTAGATGCTCATGAACCCCACTATGCACAGCCATAAGTGGATGAAAATTTGATAAATCCAACAACAAATCCTGTTGATGAAAATTTGATGATTCCAACAAAAAAGCTTTTTGATGAATTTTTTTTGAATCCAGCAACAGAGCTTGCTGATGAAAGTTTGGTGAATCCAACAGTAGAGCTTGTTGGGGACAACGAAGCTGCGATTGGAGCAGTCTATGCTATGATGAATCCAATAATTAATATTGTTGATGTAAAATTTGATGAAGAACTGTTGGTTAATGATTAATGGGGCAAGTGATGCAACAAAAACATCATATAGACATGATGCTATTCAGTGAGAAAATCCCACTTAAGTCAGTGGAAGACAACCTGTTTGTAGCAGCACAAATTAGTAAAGATGCCCAAGAGATAGAGACAGAAACAGAGGAAGATGCAAAGAAGGAAGCCCATAAAGAGAAAACATAGACAAAGGTAGAAGCAGAGATGGAAGTACAACATAAGGAAGTTCGCATTACAAGGTAGAAGGAACAGAGCCAATGTGGTTCTGCAAATATTTTTAATTCTAACGTTGATTTTCAGTATGCAGGTAAAGATAATGATTATGAAGAAGAGTTAAATTTCCTTGAAGCATGGCTTGCAACACCATGTCTAGATGAGGTCTGCATAGAAGTTGCAAAAATGAATGTTGAAGACAACATGCAAGATGAATAAATTAAAGAAATTTTCAGGTATTAGAGTCCTGAAGAGATGAAATTATATTATGGTCTTATGTTTCAGCAGATTGATGATGAAAAACGCACTACAGAAGATAATATGTGGCAACAACCCACATACAAGTCGTTTTTTGAAGAAGTCCGGGATATGCTTAGATAACCTAGAAGAATGGAAGACATGCACCAGCAAATGAAGAAACTGAGGTTTGAAGGATACAACAAAGAGAAAAAGTTGAAACAATTTAGAGGCTATAGAATATGGAAGAAGAGAATAAGAAAATAAAATGTAAGCGAATTCAATTTTTTTAAATTGTAAGCCTAGCTAAGACATAGACCAACATACATCTTAATTACATTTTTATGTAGTTGAAATTAAGGGGGAGTGTTGGAGAATCTAATTCCAACCACCTATTAGGTGTCAAAACCAGCCCTCCAAGTGTCCTAGTTCAGTTTCACTTAGTCCAATTTAAGTCAAGTTTCACTCCGGTCATTTATTAGTGATGTTTCTAATGTAATCTTATTTAACTGGTTTGTAATACTCCTCTGCTCCACATTTTGTTCTTTTCAATTTTTGTCCTCTACTCCACATTTTGTTTTCTTCAATTTTTGTCTATACAACCCAATCGCATGCCCATATTAAATGCACCATTGAACTGGTTATTCTGCTCAATTATAATTACTTTAAAATACTTTTAATATTTTCAATTATAAATACTTTTAATATTTTCAATTATAAACAAATAACATTTCGATAGAAACATATCAAATTTCTTATACAGATTTTTTTGAGTTATGGGCTTTGCTAGTAATCTGCGGAGGAAACATCACCACATTCAGTTCTGATTGTGTTGGAGTTGGAGGGCATAGGCAGTATATAATTGCTTGGAGATTGCCCTACCATCCCATACTTCATTCTTTTTAATTAATCACATGTCTCTCCGTGTCGCCAAAGGAGAGGACTCCATATATTTAAAAAAAATCGAATCACCATAATTGTGTGTATGCAACCCATGTGCGTTTTGGGAATGCAGCATATAATTGCTTTTGAGAAGGCTTCGCATGTATTCATTCATCCATTACGCTTTATAATCCATCCTTCCTTTCTCTTAACATCTCCATCGATTTCAAGGGTTTCACTCGCAGCCAATAGACTAGAAATACAGGAATGGCTCCATTCACTCTTGTAAGGGCACTGCCCAAGAGGGATGCAAAGAGAGTCCACCCCTTTCTTAATATTGCAGATGAAGATCAGAACTCCGTGGGAGCCCTCGAGTCTGCTGATCGTTTAAGCAATCATTCCGCGCAAGGTTTCACTGCCTCTCTGGATGTCATTCTCTCCGCATATGCCAACATTCACTCTCTCGCTAATTCCAACTCCAAGTGGGTTAACGACGCACTGGAAGACACAGTGATGCTTCTTGATATGTGCAATGCCGTTAGCGATAACATTGCGGACGTGAAACAATACCAGATGTTGCTTCAAAGCGCTGCTCACTCTGTGGATCAAGCAGGGATGGACATCAACAAGATGAGTCAGGCCTCGCTTGTAAAAGCAACCGATATGTTGGCCGGCTGCAGAAGTGCCCTCGCCAATGTTAATGCCAAATGCAATCCTTCTACTTCCAGATCGAGAGGAATGGTGTATATTGAGGAGGTTATAGCCTCCTCGAGTTATTCAGGAAACAATAGATCGGAGGATGATTTATCAGAGGATATGCGTAATCTCAACGAGTGCACTGCCTCTGTGCTTAAAACTGTAGCCAAGGCCCTCTCAGTCGAGTTGCCGAGGCCATCTCTTCACGGACGAGGTAATACCCGTGTGTTAGCGAGGCGCTGTTCCCGCCTCAGCAGTTTGTTCGAAAGGGTGAGGAATCACAACAGCAGGTGTAAAACCTGTCGTTGTGTATTGCATGAATTAGAAAATGCAGATGTTTTGGTGAGGAAGTTGTATGATATTCTATTGCCTGAGAAGCAGCAGAAGGCAATAAAGGATCATGGAGAGGTGAAAGAGTTAGTGGACGCACTGAAGAAATGCGTGGCAGATTTTGATGAAGGGATTGCTGCACTGGACAGTAAAGTCAAGCAATTGTTTAATGCTCTCATTAGAATTAGGGTGAAATTGTTGGACAATTTAACCTACTCGCTTTGATCTGCTGAACCCATTAAATCCACTACATAGAGGGTTTTGTGTTCTTCAAAAAATTGCAGAGATAGGATCCTCGGACGGTTTTTGTAATTATAGTTGAGTTGCTGTTGGCCCTTGGAAATGCTTCGGCACCAAGCTGTCCACATGTAAAATATTACCGATATGATTTCAATATCACAAATATAAATTCTCCGACGACTTTATCTAATTCTAATTGTAAACTGACAACTCACTTTCTGTTATTAATTTCTTGTTTTTAAATTAATATTCCGCTGATTAGGCACCAACGCACATACAATTCTGCTTACAGTTTCACTTTAGCTTTTCGTACACTATCTTTTACATATAGTTATCTTAACTCTAGTTGATTCGAATGAATTGCGCGCTGTATCATTATTCCATACTGGTTATCCTATTCTTATATTTCAAATGAGAAATAATCCTGCTTGCTCGACAGCTTCTTAAAATATCCTAAGTGGCAACCCAACTTTCGCACGTGCCGAACAATGGGAACCTAAAACGCATCCAATCTGTAATGAATGTTTTGCAATCAGCATTCTTACCAACAACTTTTGATAGCGGAGGGCACTTTAAAGTGAATGCATCACATATCAATTGCAGGGATCAGAGCACACGAACCCTTCATAACATAAAATTCTTTGTTTTAATCTTTTCAACTAAGTTAGAGTTTTTGTAAGATAATTTTTTATTTAAATTTATATCAATGAATTTTATTTAATAATGTAAGTTGTTGAATTTTATTTAATAGTGTAAGTTGTTGAATGGGAAAGTTGCAGTGAAAAGATAGGATAGGTCCAAATCCAGGGAGTATAAATTTTATTTGAGAGCTAATTTGAATTTATTAATAAATTTATTTATTTAGAAAGTCACTTTTATTTATAATAATTTAGTTTTAATTTGAATTTTTTTATTTCTAAATTCAAATTTATTCATAAAAATTTAATGATTGTCTAAGACTAAAAGTATGGTTTAAAATCATTATAAATAATCTAATAAGATAAGTTTGGTGATTATTCAATAATCAAAACTAAATTATAATTTATTGTTTTATTTAATTAATCAAAATAATTAGCTTCTTTAGTCTCATACTAGAGATTGAGATGAATTATACAACTAATCTTTCCTATGTCTCATAACTTACTCTAAAAAATATTATACTCATAATTTAAAACAAAAAACATGTAATACATGATATTTAAATGATGGGTAAAAATAAAAATCAAATGTCATATGAAAGACAATTTTAAAATGAAACACATTGACCAATAAAATTGCCCTTCAAATTTATATCCTGATTCCCTCCTTTTTACAGTTCTATATTTTCCTAATAACTTAATTCAAAGTTTTTGTAAAATAAAAAATACATATATAAATTTAAGTTTAATTAATATTGTTAAATAATATTTAAATCTATTATTATGTAATTAACATATTTTATTAATTATTTATGAATGTATGAATGTAATTAAAGATACAAGATGAAATTAATAATATAATAATATAGAAAATTTATATTATTATTAATAACAAAATATTATACTAAAAAATAATTATATATTCATAACATTTTAATATTTAAAAAATAATATTAATATTAAGTTTTATATATATTTGCCCATGGGGCTTTGGATTGGTGGTGAATGGGTGCATTGCTAAGGCACTCTTTGAGATAGATCACTGGTTCAAATCCCCCGTCGGTGCTTTACCTACCAAAAGAAAAAGTTTTATATATATTTGTTTGTAAATAAACATGGAAGAATTGAGCATGGAGCGTACATTAATGTTTTATAATTTTATTTATTTATTTATTTATTAATTATTATGTTAACTATAATCTCATTAGAAAGCTTTATTATTATTTTTTTGCAAGAAGTTATTAATTTTCCATCATTTTTGCTTGAATAAGGGTATGCCTATTAATATTGACAAATCTAAAATCAAGATATATTAAATCTAAAAAGATCATATAAGACATTTTCATATATGAAAATAATTATTAGTGGAAGTTTTTTTTTTACAGATATCTTGGAATCCATATTCATAACAACCTCAATTAGAATTATAGAATTGAGAAAAGGATAAATGGAGGATGGAAATCTTACTATGGTCATGAAAACAATTATAAGTGGGTGAATCTTTGGATATGGGATTAAAAAGGAAAACCCTCGTTGAGACTCTTGTCACTCTTGTTATTTTATATGATTTTGATATTTGGGGTTGTAGTATCTGCAGAGAATCATGGGGCAAGATAAAACAGATCTAGAAGTAGTTTATAACCTACAATCTCAAGATTAAAGGAAATACTCCTTATTCAAGCGAGACTTTCCTCCATTGAAAGCACTTGTGTGCTTAGGTATCAAATATGGATTAGATTATTATATTATTTTTCATCCATATCGATGCATTTAGAGAGGAAAAATTGCAGGAATCAACTTGCAAGGTGAATTTTAGTAGTGGTCCTAGTTTGAAAAACTGGAGGAAAAAATAATAAAGAGCAATTTTAAGGCCTTAAATGCCTAATTTATGTGGTTCCAAACTTACTGTGGGCATATATTCCATAATATGTACAACAATACCTTTACAAAGATGCATAAGTCATCTCAATCTATGCTCGTATGAGAAATTTATGCCTCTCAAAAGTTGAATTAGCATGTTTGACTATGATAATTTGAGAGGATGCCACATCGGCCCTTATTACTCATGGAAAAGGGGCTAAGCATGTGGAGACAATGAAGAAGGCCTTAGAAGGGTCAAAGTTGTAACTCTAGTTGAGAGTTGAAGAATTCAAGCGTAACTCCTAGTTGGTTATTAGGTTGTATTATAATTGGGCCACTGGGAGGAAAAGTGAAGCCCCATCCCATTTGAGTGAATTTTATTCTATAGTAGAGAAAAGTAGTTGAACGTGGATAGACAAAGAGAAAAACATAAGGGGTTTATGTTCTGTAGGAGCCCATAGGACATGGGTCTCGGTAACCCATAAGAGTGTTTTCTCCTTTGTATTTTCATTATTACCATTCTAAAAAAAAGAATAAAATTGTCTTAACTTCCAATTAAGTTTTCTCCTGAAAGGGTTTCCTAGAGAATATATTAGTGTTCATTGTGATTTGTGTGTGTTTACATTTCACTATTATCTATTTTCTATATTTTATCCTACATATATAAACAAAAAAAACCATATTAATATATCTAGAATCTAAAGGAATTAATGATCTAGGTGGATATTGGTGGCCACTAGCCTATTCCACTTGGGCCCCTAGCATTGTTTCCTATCATTTCATATTTTTCAGTACAATTTCCTATTTCAACAATTTTCTATTTTTTGTAGTTTTCGTGTCCTTAATTTCTGGAGCCGTTTTGAGGCCCTAAATGACGTTTTTTTGGCGGGAATGAGAAAATGTGAGGCAAAGAATATCCTTGTAGTTAAAAGTTTTTGTCCTTGAATAAACCTTTCTAATGGGCTATCATGCAGGCCAAATGAAGATCTTATGCCAAAGTTACGACCTTGAGAAGTCGACATTCCAGTTAACCCCATCGGAGCCAACAAGCTTTTGGTGTTTCATGTCCTAGGGTCAAAGTTTTGGATGTTTAGGGTTTCTCATTATTTATTCATGATAAAAAGGCCTTGGAACCTCACTGTGACAAATTTTAGAAGGTATCTAGTCGTGACATCTCTTCTAAAAGATAAGATACTACTACCCAAGCTAGTTTGCTTTCATTCTACATGTAAATTGTTTTCAACATTTGTTATTTATCAATTGAAGTTTAATTTTGCTATATCTCTGTGTTTTTGGTTTAAATATGTATTTCATTTCATTCCTTCATAAATCCAAATGAGTGTTATCAAAGTGGTATCCCCTTTATCTATTTTTTTGTGCATGTCCCAATGAGGTTGCGATATAAGGAACTCAGAATCAAACTACTTGAACCCTTGCAATACAATCCGTGCTAACCTCGACAACCTCCCACGGTGGAACAAAGAAGAACAAGGGAACAAGAGGTCCTATCAAATTGTTGTTCGAAGGAGCCCTCGAGCAATATAGGAACGAAATGATGGATAAATTTTCCCAAATTATTCGGTGGATATCAATAAGCAACACATCTTCATACAATAGTCACTTCAGAGGCACCTCCTCCTTTGAGGTATAAGTTAACTTTGATATTCCTATATTCAAAGGTCGGATGGATGTAGATGTTGTAGATAAATGGTTAATTCTAGTTGAAAGATATTTTTGAGTCCATGATTTTTTTGATAGAGAGTATTACTTTTGCCCTACTTAAGCTTGCCCCTCATGTCAAGGACTGGTGGGAAACTTACTGTGAGAAAAGGGCCATGGAGGAGTCTGCACTGTTTTGAGTCACACCCTATTGGAACTCTTTTAAGATGTTGTTAAGGAACAGTATTACCCTGTTGGAAGCTACGAAGACAAATATATAAAATGGACCAAATTATGATAGGAAAGTGACCAAAACATTCCAGGGTTCCTGAATATATTTCTTACTTTTCTCACAAACTTGAGTGTCAAGGACTCTAAGCAACATCTGGTGCTCAAGTATCATGGTTTTCTACACAAATACATCTAGAAAAAGATGGAGTTTCTGGACATCTCCTCACATGGCTCAACATACTTATATGCTACGTAAATCGAGCAAAATTTTAAATAAAAGAAGAGAGAATTTGGTTCTACAAATCTGAAGTAAGGCAAGGCACCCCTAAACCTCAAAATAAAGGACAAAGCAGTCAAAGAAAACCCATTGAATATGTAAGCAAATAATAAAAGTGGGAATATGAAGAAAGACACAGGAAATTCGCGTGAGTTAAACAATAGCCCCACTCATAACACAAATGAGTGTTATGCAAAGTACTCATTGGTGGTTGAGATGAAAGCTTCAGATCCAAATGCAAGATCTGACTCTAAATCAGACCCAGAAAAGGGGAAAAAATCATTAATACAGAACCCAGTGCCATTGTTGCTACTACGAAGGTTCAACACAAGGAGCCCGAAGATCCAAAGGAAGGTGAGTGTCTCTTCCACTCACAAATGTGGGTAAAGGGGGATTCATTGTGTTTCATTATCAATAGAAGGAGTTAAAAGAACCTCATCCTAGCAGAGGTCATTAAGCAGTGAGGCCTGCCGACAATGCCACACCCACAATCATACACCATCAAGTGGCTCCACCAAGGGAGAGATCTTTGTGTCAGCCAATACTTTCACCTTCCCTATAACATCAAGCCTTTCAAAAATGAGGTATTGTGTGATGTTGCTTCCCTTGAAGTTTGTGATGTTTCATTGATTTATCTATACTTGTGGAAGCATCATGTCATGTACGAGTCTAGACCTTGTACTATTTTATTACTTTGGTCAGAAAACTGTATAGGATACTAGAGGTAGCCTTTCCTACTGGAATTTTTTTCCTCTTGATTCACTCTCAAAATAAAGGGAAGATCACAGCCACATTAATGGCCTCCACAAAGGTCTCCTACATGCGGAAAAATAGAGCGGATAAGGTCATGGAAGAGTATATAGAAATCTTCTCATCATGGACAATGGTGACTTTATAGTTTAAGGTCAAATATTTCATCCAAGAGTTGTTACAAAAAGGACACATCCAACTAAGTTCCTCACCCTGTGGGATCCCAACTATACTCGTGTAGAGGAAGGATATGTCCGAGAGGCTCTGTATTGATTATCAGGCCCTCAACAAAATTACAGTTAGGAACAAGTACCTGATTACATGAATTGATGACATTCTTGATAAGATAAAGTGGGCCAAATACTTCAGCAAGACTGATTTGAAATATAACTATCACCAAGTTCTAATAGAACCCACAGATGTGTGGAAGACCGCTTTCAAGTCTAAGGAGGGTCTTTTCAAGTGGTTAGTCATGCCCTTTGGGTTGACGAATGCCCCCACAACTTTCATGAGGACGACGAATGACATCTTGTTGCCTTTCACCAACTCATTTGTGATTTTATATCTCAATGATATCGTCATCTTCAGCCGGAGTTGGGAATAACACTTTCAACATATTCAGTAGGTCCTAGATACATTGTAGTAGCATAAACTATGTGAGAACTTGGAAAAATGCTCCTCTGGCATGGACAATGTCAAATATTTGGGTTACATTTTTGATGAGAAAGGTGTGCATGTGGATCCAACTAAGATCAAAGTCGTTCGGGATTGGTTGGCACCAACGAGTCTCACACATCTTTGCATCTTCTTGGGTACTGATGAGTCTCATAGAGTTTAAGCATGGCCCTAGTGCTAGCGAGTGTTCATAATCTTGACAAGTTTACTTGTACTTTCCATAAATATGTGATTTCAACTCTCTTATTTTCCACTATTTTTATTAGCATATTTGGATAATTGTATTTATCAATTAGGTGAAGAGGGTGGGATGGTATGAGGAGTTATATTTAAAGAAATAGTTGTAGTACTAGTTAAGTTTAACCACACTAGTCTTCGCTTCATCAACCAAAGTAGAGGATTTAGTTGTGAGTGGTATGGGAGGGATTCAAAGTAAAGTCCACAGACAATTCATTCCTTTATAAAGGTGAACTTATGCTACCAGAATCGTATCTTTAATGTTCCCCATAGATAATGGTGGATGCTCAAGAATGTGAAAACTTGATAAGGATGACCTTTAGATAAATGAAATCTTATTGAAATGATGGAATAAATATTCCCCATATAAACCAATTGGCGTTGCATAAGAAAGACTCCCCCCTGTAGATTTTGGAAACATCACAAAAATCCAATCCAAATCAAAATTGAAATTAAACTACTACAAAGACTTTCAATATATAATCTTGCAAATTTTGCAAAAAGAAAAACTAAAGCAAATCGAAAGTAAGATCAAACCACTAACGAGAATTTTCAAATGAAGAGAGAGAATGAAAACTTGAAAGGAAATGCAAATGAATAAGACAAGAATAAGAAAAATATCTCAAACTAAGAGGAATAATATTTAGTTAACATGTGGATTCTTAATTAAGTTGTGTAATTGGTTATATCTTGTAAGGTTTGGAATAGATCAGGCCTTTTATTCAAAAGGAAATTCTGAAGCTAGGGAGCAGTTATTAATAAAAGATGAAGTTGTATCAAGATTCCAATTTTGTTGCAAATATCATATTTTAAAATAAGTTTTGAGAAATAAAGAATAAGATACTAAATAAAAATAGGGTAAGGTACAAAGACTCCCTAATGTAACTTTTTTGCAACTTTAATATCATCACAACTACTTCTCCAAACTTGAAATATTGTCAGCAAAATCTACTTTCAACAAGGCCAACAAAAACCTGCAAAAGCTAAGCTTAGATTAGAAAAAACTAAATCGAAACTAAAACTAAAATTAGAATGAAAACTACTAGAAGATGAAAATAAGCATATGAAATTTACCTTGAATAATTTCATTATGATTTATCTTAGAGACTTCAATTTTCTCCAAATTCCATGCTTTAAAGAAGTAACCTCTTCTTATGATCAAAATTAAAGAGCATGAAGAATTTGCATCTTTAAAAAAGTTTATATATGCCTATGATCATCAATTTCTTGAACCTAAAGTAAGGCAAGCATTAAGCCTATGAGAAATACTTACTAGGAGATAATTCATGTTCAAGATATCAACAATGAATAAGAATCATCATAAATTCCATATTTGTGCTAAAAATAATGATCGAACAAAATGAAAATTTTCTAGAATGTACTTCGCTTTATCTTGAAGCTATGAATATCCTCTTTGCAAATTCTGATTTGAGTTATGTTCTTGATATGATGCAGACAAGAATGAGAGAATATTGATTATATATTAGCCCAAATAAATTCCTTTATATATATATTAGCTCACCATGAACTTGAGTAAATCAGGAGAGATATTGTGGAATGGTATCATTCTTCTACATCCTAATGTTTCAAAGTTTGTCTTTCAGGGCCAATTTTCTATAATCACTGTTATTTTCAAATAGCTCAGTCAGTGTATTCCACATAGAAAGTGGTGTCTCTTCTCCATGGATATTTGAGACCACGTGGTCTCTCACACCTTCTTGAAGAATTCTCCTCGCCTTTGTAACATCCTTCTTCCATTGGGCTACTTGTTTTGCATCAGACTGTTGGGGTTTTGCAATGCCAGTTTTAACATATTTTAACACACCATTATCATGAAGCACTACTGTCATTCAATCCTTCCAAGCTATGAAATCCGAGCTACCCTCCAAGGCATACTCCAATCTCAGTCTGTTGAAAGACATTCTCCTGATTATGAAGAAAATTTGTTGCACTAAAGCTGCAAAATCGAAATTCTTGAGAGACAAGTTTGAAATAATAGTTCTAATGTGATTTCAATGCTTCGATGCCATGTATAAATTTGATATAAATTGCATCTGCTGAAGATTTCAACCTGAAACAATAGAGACACAATTCTACTCTACTGATATGCAGAATGGAAATCACAATTTAGCACAAAATGCATAGACATGCAACTAACAAAACCACAAGTACACAATGGTTTCTAGGGGAACCCAACTAGGAAAAAACCCTCAAGCCTCTTTGTATTAATCAGCTTAGTAGATAAATTATTACAATTGCTTGCTTTAGCTTTGAGCAAAACCTGCAAAAGAATAATTGTTCTCTCTTCTAAATGAGAGCCTCTAGCCCACACTTAGCTCATTATCTGCTCCTCTAGCCTCATATTTCCTTGTGAAAATCTAAGCAAATTTGAGCTCCTAAACAATAGGGAACACTTTATTTCCTTGCACAATTCCCAAGGAATTGATCTTTTGATTGCATGCAACAACTTTACACTCAACTAGTATACAAATCAAGTTGCAATGGCGTTGTCACCTCCAATCGAGTTGAGCTATTTGAATTCCATGCATGCATGAGCTATTTTGGGTTGATTTATTAGTTAAGTGAGAGATCTCTGCGTTAGACTGTTGTCCCACTACTCAACTGACCTTCAAGTAACTCTATCAATAGTTAGATGTCAGTAACTGAATACAACTTAAAATAACTAAACTAGATGGCTAAAATTTAGCAATTACACATGCATGATTGAACTCCAAGCCCACTAACTCGAATTTATTGAGCTAACTAAGTGACAAGAGCCATGTAACACTAGTTAATTGCCTCCAAGTTGTCCTGTTGAGGTGGAAACTCGATTTACTCAATTTGACTAAGGATAAAGTCAAACTGAGCCTTTCTTGCTACATTTTTTTAACATTTCCTTCTTTACTTTTCTCTTGCGTATGTCAAATCCATTTTGAGGATTTGTTAGGATCATCTGAAGAGGAGACAATGATGACATTTCTTTGAGACAGTTCCATTACTGGAGGTTCTGTAATATTTGTTGTTTCCTTAGCACTATAAGGGTGATCTAATTCATGGATATGTTTGTACCTGCTCATTAAATAAGACAAAATTATGGCCGAGTTTCTTTCATTTTCATTGGAAAGATGGGCGTCCTCGGTTGAGGGATGAGATGGTTCTCTATGTAGCTGAGTTGAATCTAAAGGAGTTGAGTTGGTGGTAGGTGTTTTCTGTTGAAGTATAATGTCCTTATTGTGAGGTGAAGTATTCTTAGGTCCTTTGGTATCATTTGGTTCTCGCCATCCATGACTCTTTTTCTTAGCATCTGGATGGGAATAGGGCCATTGAGAAAAAGGGTAGGCATTTTGAAGATGGTCAAGTTTTTGAAAATTTTTGCAATAGAAAGCAGTTCTTTCAATGTCCAGTAGATGCCAATAAACCTTGCATCTCCACTTGAGAAGGGTTTTATTGGGCATCCCTTTGTTGAGATCTACTTCGACACATATGCAAATAAATGTTACAATTCCTTTCACAAGCCTTTCAATGTCTATTTTAATGAAGCGACCTAGTAAGTTTCCCACATCAGCTAAGAAGTTTTGTTGTATCAAATGCATGGGTAGGTTAGGAAACCTTACCAAGACTATAATGACCATAGTCGTCATGTAAGGAGGATTAAAATCTAGAAACCATGGTTAAAATGAGATACCAAAACGACCCCAAAATCAGGGTCCCTAATAAAAAACCTTCTATATGTCCTCTAAATTTTTGAAGAGCACCATAAAGAATAATTTTGAACAAAAATAAAGATTTGTATTCTAGAACTAGTTCTATGTATCCATTCTCGAAGAGTAGTTGTTGATGGCCAAAATCAATTAAAACGACAAATAATCACGAGTTGTTCATAATTTCCGAAAATGAGGTCAGATACAAGATTATTTACTTCAAGTGATGGAGTGTCTACTGCCTTATCCACAACAAATGATGGCCCTCATAGATTTTTGGGATTTGGAGTTGAAATTTCTAGTTTTAGGGCATCCTTGAAAGATTTAGATTGGGAGGAGGAGGGTACACGCTAGCCTTTCATTCGACCTCTAAATCTTGAGACTAGATAAATTGAGGCATCCTTAGCTATGTTGTACTCGCTGAGGGATTTTATCTCCTGAAGTTGCTTACCTCCATGTAGGAGCCAAATACTGCCAAACGAGATTCCCAACTAATGTTGAATTCTGGTTATGAGTGATGAGACCATATTTGTGACTTTGACCTACATACAAAAGGAACCTTCAGAGATTAGCCTCACAAAGACCATAAAGAAATTGTCCTCATTAATGAGATCATCGAGATTATGCCCTAATTAAACTTTAGTTGGCCCCTGCACGACATCTGCTATTTTATTAGTTTCCCTCAACACTAATGCATGCGAACACTGGTCAAACAATATACCCTTGGCCATTGTCGTCACCAAGGGCAAGCCTTATTTAACATGTTATCGCTCCATAAATGCGTGGGGGCATTATATGCCCACCATTGAATCGAAACAAGTACATTATCCATTTCGATCCAGCTGTGGGCATATACTACCCCACACATTTATGGATGGATAGCATGTTAAATAATGCTACCATGCAAGAAAAAGAAGAAAACATCTAATCTAGGTAGGATATTTGTTTGTCAAACTCTGCGACGACTTCTCTAACCTCTAAGGTCCAACAATTACATCTCTGTTTCTGTTTGTTGCTGCCATAGAGCAAATGGTCGAGGATTCGATCTGCTAGTGCCACAACAACAACGTCGACCCACTTAAGCCGATCGAAGCATTTCAAGCATAAAACTCTGACTAAGGAATCACGACATGCAACACAGATGGTGGGGTCTCTAACTCTGATCTTGTTATGAACTCCATCGTCGTCAAATAATAAGAAGCCCGTCTCTCGGCGATGCAACAAAGGCCATAGAAAGGCATCTGGAATTAGGTTTCGAGTTTAGGAATCCACTAAAATTTGGTTGCACATAGGGACTACGAAGCGAAGACGTTTCCCAACAAAAAGGCACATGTTAAGTAAATGATCTTAATTAAAAAATATTATATCTAAATAAATTGTAAAATTTCATTATAAATATTTAGGTCTTCTCACCTCGGATTTTGTGAACGATACACCTGCTTCCTTCACAAAATATTAGATTACTTGAACCTTAAGCATTTATTTCCATATTTTAATTTAAAACTCTTCCCACCCTTTAATATCATCCAGTTCATTAAAATACTTTTAAGAACAGTATTTAACCTTAACACATGTTTCTAAAAGTATATGAAAAAACCATAAAGAAATTAGTTATGAAAAAACTACTAAGAAATTCGACGACTCAAGCATTCCTAGATTATCCTAATTTTCGAGAGTACTGATAACGATCCGATGTCAATGAAGCCAATTAAACGATTTTTAATCTATGTGTGTATTTAGGCCACCTAAATGTTTTGTTGTTTTAGGGCATGTGTTACACCTGTTCCAATTTAGACACAAAGCTATAAAAGACTCCATCTTCGATATGTTCCATCTCGGTGTACTTGGACAACCAACCTATACTCTTAATTGCCCATCAAACTTTGTTATATAGAAAAAAAAAATGGAATAAGGTTAGCTTAGATGCAAAGTGACACCCAATAGTGTGCTCATGTTCAATGCACCTGTTAGTGGCTTATCAATCTCCATTAAACAAACCAGCTATTTATAGTCCCTTCGCCTCCTTACATCGATTAAACCCCTTATAAACCCTGCTCTTATATGTTATGGTAGATGGATAGACAGAGACAAATGCAGCTGTCATACATTCAGTAGACAAATACATAGATAAATGGAATTGTCATATGCACTGTTTTGAGTGACGGGCTTTGCTCGCAATCTATGAAGGAAACATCAACACATACAGTGCTAATTCGGTTGGGGTCTGACGGCATGCGACAGGCAGCATATAATTGCTTGGAGATTCCCTTACCATCCCATATTTTCATTATTCCAGATGTCCCTTGGTATCGTGAAAGAAGACCGTGTTTAGGCAACCCATGTGCGTTTGACAATGATTTGTACGTATTCATTCATCCATTGATCTTTATAGTCCATCCTTCCTTTATATTCTCTCCATCGATCGACGATTGATCTGAGGAGTGTCACCGACAGCGAGAATTAGATATAGAAGAACGATTCCATGTACTCTTGTGAGGGCACTACCAAAGAGCGATGCAAAGAGAATCCACCCATTTCTTAATATTGCAGATCAAGAAAACTCAATGGGAGTCATCGAATCTGCTACTCGCTACGCCTTAGCGTTCCTCTTATGGAATCTATGTTTTATTTTGACTTGTTATGTCGTCCTGACCGTGTAGATTAATTCGATAATCACCCTTAAGGCTGATTTGAACGGTTGATCCAAGCTGCACGTAAGACAACGATAAGTTCACTGATGAGGTCAGAGAAAGCAGAATTTGGGCCGGCAGTCTATAAAGATATGACCAAGCTCCAACAAGAAAAGAGGCACTTCACTCAAAATCATTAGTTTCGTATTGGACCTAGTCTTTCTACTAAAACTATGACTAGAAGTTACTCTAGAAATCTCCTAAAGTTCTATTTGAATATACCATACTTTCAAGGAAGTGTTGGAATGATAATTTTAAACGGCCGGGAGTTGAACAACGATTGGAATTTCCCTGCGATGCGATCTGATCGCATATCGCACTTTCCCTCGTCACCCTTCGTTGCATGTTTGATTATCTGCGATGCGATATTTGCGATGCGATCGCAGATCGCAGATCGCATGATTTAAAGGTTATAGAGGCGGTGGCACATCCTTCCCTTCCTGCGATGCGATGGTGGGATAAGCATGCATTAAATTCAAATAAGATATTTTGAGGCGCGTAATAAATGATATTTACTAGGGTTGGTAAATGTGGGTGAAAACTTAAATTTTATTATTTTTTTTATTTTCACGGAAGTATGGAAAAGCAACACGTATTGTAAAAGATATTTTGTGTTGTTCACCATATATAAAAGAAAATGCAAGAGCAGAGACGCGTAGAGCGTAGAGAGTATTAGCCAAGAAGTTTTTTTTCTTCTTGCAACGCACAGCAATGCTGAACTATTTTTAGTTTTCTGAGATATTGGACTCAGGTTCTGGAACTGAAGTTCCTCTTGTAAATCCCTCTGAGTTGAGGAAGAAAAATTCTGTAACAGTTTTTATTATTGTTTTATAATAAAGATCCTGTAGAAAACCAGAGCGTTGTTCTCTGTGTTATTTATTTTTGTGTGTTTGAAATGAACAAAAATTTCCAACATGGTATCAGAGCTAGTCTAGGCACTCAGTGAGTCAAAAAAAACAAGAGTTTGTTTTCTCACTGTAGGAGCTGTAAGAAGCTTATTGAGCATCTTTTTTCTTAGTAGAGAAAGTTTTTGCTTTTTTTATAAGTCAGTATCTCTTCTTTATTTTTCACAAGTTAAGATGGCAGATGCTGGAACTGGTTTGACAAATCCCCAACTGCCACAGTTTAATGGGAAAAACTATAGTTATTGGTCCATAACAATGAAAGCATTGTTTGCTTCTCAAGGAATATGGGAGCTGGTTGAAACTGGCTATGCTGAACCGGCAGATGCAACAGCGTTGGCTGCTTTGACAGCAACAGAAAGAGACCAGTTGAAGAGTGACAAGAAGAAGGATGCCAAAGCCCTCTTTTTCCTCTTCCAATCAGTGCATGAAAGCGTTTTTCCGCGGATTGCAGCAGCAACAAAGTCCAAGGAGGCCTGGGATATTCTCAAAACTGCCTATCAAGGCATGGAGAAGGTGAAGACTGCAAAGTTGCAGATGTTGAGGAGAGACTTTGAAAATCTCAGCATGAAGGAATCTGAAACAATAGATTCCTTCTTCACTCAGGTTATTGGCTTAATAACCCAGATAAGATCTCACGGTGAGATTCTTGAAGAAAGAAAGATTGTAGAGAAAATCTTGAGATGTTTACCCTCAAAGTTTGAATCTATTGTGGTAGCAATAGAAGAAACAAAAGATCTCTCACAGTTCACGGTAGATGAACTGAGTGCTTCTCTTTTGTCTCATGAACATAGACTAAGTAGAGGAACAGATTCCTCTTTTGAGCAAGCATTTAAGACTCAAATGTCTTTTGGCCAAAGAAAAGGTCGAGGCAGAGCAAATAACAGAGGTCGTGGAAGAAGCCAAAACAGAGGCAGAAATTATCCTGCAAGCACAAGCGGAAGGAGCTGCAATCAGAACCAAGATGAAGGTTTAAGCAAACAGCAAGCTCATGGACAAAGGTATGACAAATCCCAAGTCCAATGTCATTATTGTAAAAAATATGGGCACTATGCCAATGAATGTAGGAAAAAGCAAAATGACATGAATAATAGGCAAAACGCTAATTTTGCAAATGAGGAAGATAAGAACCCAAAGAACGTGCTGTTAACATGTAACATTGCACAAGACAAACAAGAAGACTTTTGGTTCTTAGACTCAGGTTGTAGTAATCACATGACTAGTAATATTGAAATGTTTGCCAATCTGGATGAAAATGTGAAATCTGAGGTAACAACAGGAACTGATGATACGATATCTGTCAAGGGTAAGGGCAGAATCAGTATCCGAGCAAAAAATGGAGAACAGATGATTGTGCCAGATGTATACTATGTACCTGGTCTGAAATGTAATCTTTTGAGCATTGGACAGCTCATAAACAAAGGTTACAACGTTTTCTTCAAAGATGATTTGTGTACTATCAGAGACATACCTCCAAGTAAGAAGATCATTGCACAGGTGCAGATGACCAGCAATAGAATGTTTCCTCTCAAACTCAGGGCAGATTTGAAGGAAGGCAGAACTATTGCGGCTGTAACACAAGAAGTCTTTCGAGAACAAATGAAAGATGTGAATTGGTTGTGGCATTTGAGATTTGGACATCTCAATTTTGGAGGCTTGAATCTGTTGCACAGAAAGGGAATGGTAAAGGGATTACCATTGATCGAAAAACCAGACAGCCTTTGTGAAGGCTACATCTTGGGCAAGAAACACAAAGAAAGCTTTCCAGCAGGAAAGAGTATAAGGGCAAAAGCACCATTGGAAATTGTTCATTCTGATGTGTGTGGACCAATGCAAACACCATCATTTTCCGGAAATAGATATGTTTTAACTCTCATTGATGATTACACCAGAAAGACATGGGTGTATATGCTGAAACAGAAGAGTGAAGTAATAATATGCTTACCTATAGTCTTAGTTAACCTCAGTATTTTTGGTTTTAAATTATTAGTTATGATACTAATAGTCCTAGATTTAACGACCCTAGATTATGGATTTACCTAATATAACTAATTTCTAGAAATATTATTAGTAGATATAGATGTTTTAATAAACATATATTGTTTATTATTAGTTTTATATAACTTATCATTTTAATGACCAATTAATTTAAACACTATTTATGATTTATTCTAAAAAACATGATCTATCTTACCATTAGATAATTATGAATAAATTACCTAGGATAAATAAAATTCTAATAATATTAGTAATGAGTTATCTTTACTTATAATTTATATTGGAATAATAATGGATTATAGATTAATTATTATATAGTATGACCATTATTATTATAATATTAATTTTTCTTAATATTTGAGATAATATTAATATTATTATTATTAATATTATTATTATTATTATTATTATTATTAATAGTCCTAGCTTTAACGACCCTAGATTATGGTTTTACCTAATATAACTAATTTCTAGAAATATTAATTATTAGTAGATATAGATGATTTAATAAACATATAATTATTGACCAATTAATTTAAACATTATATATGATTTATTCTAAAAAACATGATCTATCTTACCATTAGATAATTATGAATAAATTACCTAGGATAAATAAAATTCTAATAATATTAGTAATGGGTTATCTTTACTTGTAATAATGGATTATAGATTAATTATTATATAGTATGACCATTATTATTATAATATTAATTTTTCTTAATATTTGGGATAATATTAATATTATTCTTATCTTTAAATTAACAATTGAATTTCCTTAATTTACCTTATTTTTACTTTCTTCGAGAAATATTAACTAACTAATTTAGTGGTTTGACCTGGTCAAAATTAGCCGTTAGGATTTAGCTGTTGGAATCTCTGCACACTCTATTTATTCTCGCTAAGCCAGATCAGTTCTTCATCTTGTCCTGACGATGAACCACACTGGTTGGTTCGAAACGCGTCGACAAAATATTGGTTATGTGATTTTGCCGAAGATATCTAAACAATGTTATGGATCACAGAAGTCTAAATTCCTTAAGAAGAGTGAAGTGTTTGAGAAATTCCGCCACTTCAAAACTCTTTTTGAGAAGCAGTGTGGGCATTATATCAAAGTGCTCAGAACAGATAGAGGAGGAGAGTACATCTCCCAAGACTTTCTGCGTTTTTGCAGAGAGAATGGCATACGAAAGCAGTTCACCGCGAGGTACACACCTCAGCAAAACTATGTTGCTGAAAGAAAGAATAGGACCATTCTTGACATGGTCAGAAGTATGCTGAAGGCAAAACACTTGCCGCATGAGTATTGGGCAGAAGCTGTCACTTGCGCAGTTTACATCTTGAATAGATGCCCAACTAAAGCTGTCATGAACAAAGTACCAGAAGAAACATGGAGTGGTCAAAAGCAAACTGTCACTCACATGAGAGTATTCGGTTGTGTTGCATATGCACATGTACCGGATCAGCTAAGGAAGAAGCTTGATAGTAAGGGGGAGAAGTGTGTCTTTATTGGCTATTGTGATGAGTCAAAAGCACACAAACTCTATAATCCATCCACCAAGAAATTGATAGTAAGCAGAGATGTGCAGTTCATTGAAGATGAAGCTTGGGATGGAAGCTTAGAGAAGACAGTGAATGTGAAGACAACTGTGTCTCACGAAGAAGAAGAGGAAGGGACAGCAGCAAATAATCCTCCTTTGGTGGCTCCTCCTACACCACAGCAAGTACAACAAACCACACCACAATCTGGAATTCGAACAGCCTTAAGAAGTCAAGGAAGTGCTTCTCCAAGCACACCACAGGGATCAGATATACCCTCAAGTTCGGATGGAACTCCAAGTACACCAAGAAGACCAAGATTCAGAAATCTAAATGAGATTTATGAACAAGGAGAGGTAAGTAACAATACCGGTCTGAATTCATTATTCGCTTTATATTGTCATGTTGATGACCCAGTTCATTTTGAAGATGCTGTAAATGAAGATAAATGGATTGAAGCAATGAATGAAGAAATTGGTGCAATTGAGAAAAGTAAAACATGGGAGCTAGTGGACCTCCCTGTAGGCAAAGCTGCCATTGGAGTTAAGTGGGTCTATAAGACCAAAAGCAATGCTGAAGGCAAGATTGACAGGCACAAAGCAAGACTTGTTGTGAAAGGCTACAAGCAACAACAAGGCAAAGACTATGATGAAACCTTTGCGCCAGTAGCAAGGATGGAAACAGTCAGAACAGTGTTGTCTATTGCAGCACAACACAAATGGAAGATTTATCAGATGGATGTTAAATCTGCATTCCTGAATGGAGTGTTAAAAGAAGAGGTTTACGTTGAACAACCTCCAGGCTATGAAGTTGAAGGCCAAGAGCACAAAGTTTGTAAACTGAAGAAGGCTCTTTATGGGCTGAAGCAAGCTCCAAGAGCATGGTACAGCAGAATAGATGCTTATCTGATTGAAAATGGGTTTGACAAGTGTGATGGTGAACCCACACTCTACATAAAGGAGAATGACGGTAAGATTCTTATCGTTGTTCTATATGTAGATGATTTGATTTTTACAAGCAATGATGCTTCACTCATTGCTGATTTTAAAGCAGTCATGAAAAGTTAATTTGAAATGACTGACTTGGGCTTCTTAAGATATTTTCTTGGAATTGAAGTAGACCAAAGTGAAAATGGCATTTTCATTTCTCAAGATAAATATGTAGAAGCAGTGTTAAAGAGATTTAACATGCAGAACAGCAAAGCAGCTATGACTCCAACTGTAGTGGGGTTGAAATTGACCAAAGAAGAAAGCAGTAAGGATTTTGATCCAAAATTGTACAAGAGCATAGTTGGCAGCCTTATGTACTTGACTGCAACTAGGCCGGACATTATGCACGTTGTAAGTTTAATCTCCAGATTTATGGAAAGACCGAAAGAGACTCATTGGCAGGCAGCCAAGAGGATTCTAAGGTATGTGAATGGAACGAAGGGGTTTGGTATTTTATACTCCTCTTCTGAAAGTTTCATGTTGACAGGTTACACTGACAGTGATTGGGCTGGAAGTGTTGATGATAGGAAAAGCACATCAGGATATGTGTTTCATATGGGATCGGGAGCCATCTCATGGGCTTCCAAGAAGCAACCAGTTGTGGCTTTGTCAACAGCAGAGGTAGAGTATGTGGCAGCAACAACAGCGGCATGCCAAGCAGTGTGGCTGAGAAGAGTTCTCAGAGATTTGTGTCATGAACAGGAAAAGGGCACAACCATTTACTGCGACAATAGCTCAGCAATAGCATTGTCTAAAAATTCTGTTTTTCATAAAAGAACAAAGCATATAGACACCAAATTTCACTTCATACGTGAATTGGTTAACAATGGTGAGATTGTTTTGCAGCACTGCAGAACAGAGGAACAGCTAGCTGATATCTTGACAAAACCATTGGCAAAGAAAAGCTTTGATCATTTCAGGAAATGCCTGGGTATGCAGAAAAAACCCAGCAGTTAAAATTAAGGGGGAGTGTTGGAATGATAATTTTAAACTGCCGAGAGCTGAACAGCGATTGGACTTTCCCTGCGATGCGATCTGATCGCATATCGCACTTTCCCTCGTCACCCTTCGTTGCATGTTTGATTATCTGCGATGCGATATTTGCGATGCGATCGCAGATCGCAGATCGCATGATTTAAAGGTTATAGAGGCGGTGGCACATCCTTCCCTTCCTGCGATGCGATGGTGGGATAAGCATGCATTAAATTCAAATAAGATATTTTGAGGCGCGTAATAAATGATATTTACTAGGGTTGGTAAATGTGGGTGAAAACTTAAATTTTATTATTTTTTTTATTTTCACGGAAGTATGCAAAAGCAACACGTATTGTAAAAGATATTTTGTGTTGTTCACCATATATAAAAGAAAATGCAAGAGCAGAGACGCGTAGAGTGTAGAGAGTATTAGCCAAGAAGTTTTTTTTCTTCTTGCAACGCACAGCAGTGCTGAACTATTTTTAGTTTTCTGAGATATTGGACTCAGGTTCTGGAACTGAAGTTCCTGTTGTAAATCCCTCTGAGTTGAGGAAGAAAAATTCTGTAACAGTTTTTATTATTGTTTTATAATAAAGATCACGTAGAAAACCAGAGCGTTGTTCTCTGTGTTATTTATTTTTGTGTGTTTGAAATGAACAGAAATTTCCAACAGGAAGCTCCTAAAATTCTATTTGAATATACCATACTTTCCAACTGATTGAATCAATTCTGCTTGCATGTGCAGAGCCAAGAAAAAGGTCTGATTGAATCGATTTTGGTCGCAGGTGCAGGGCCAACAAAAAGGTTGTAGAATAGGTTGTGAATGGGGGCTCCAAATTATTTAGGCACGTCAGTTTGTTGTGTTGCGGAAACGCACAAGCTAAATCCAAGTGATGAAAATTACTTTTGGAGAAACAAGTATTAGTTTGAAGATTGGGACCGAGGTCAAGGGATGAAACCTTCTCATTAGGTCTAAAAATTAGTTTCCAAGGCTATAGAGTCATAAATAAGTCCTCAAATTACTATGGTTGATTTTTCCTTGGAAATTTGTCTTTTAAGTTGCAATATGCACATTATTAAAAGCTTTTGAGGACATACTATAGATCATAGGCATTAGACATGGTCAAGGGAGGAAATTTGGCTTTTAGTGCTAAAGTAAGTTGCTAGGCATCTAACTCTAAGCACAATGCCTTGAACCCCCACATATAATGTCTTGGGAGTATCATTTCCCTCTTAATTTGGATAAAAATATTATTGTAAAGTTTTGAGCTTTAGATATGAGTGTTGTGGCCTTAACCATGGTTGGGGAGGAAACTTAGACCTCATTCCCTAAAGATAGCTTCTAAGGCTTGAGGGACATGAATGAACACTTGAACCACCATGTACGACCTTTCTATGAGATACTTACCTTTATGATGGGATATGGGCTCTATTGGAAGGTTTTTAGCAATAAATTTAGGTCTTGGTGCCTTCAAGATGGTTAGAGGTTGAAACCTTAGCCTCTAACCCTAAAGAAAGATTTAGTGCATCCTAGGACAATAAGGCAACCTTAAACTTGGGCCTTGGGTTATACATGGTTAGGAGATGAAGCATGAACCTTTGGCTATAAAGGAAGCTTATATCCATCCAAATCCAAGAAGGATGCCTCAAAGAACCACACAGGGCTTACGAATGGTATCCTTGTGATAAGATTAGGGATGTCAGTGCAACTAAGTGGTTTTGAGAAATAGAAATGTGCCTCGAGGCCTTAGACATGATCTATTCAATAAGGCCATGCCATTTTTCGTAAAGAAATCTTTAAGGAATCCAAAGCCATGAACAATACTTCGAAGCACCACACATGAGCTTTGGAGTGTATCCCTATACTCTAGGAAAAGTTGTTAGTTCCCTCAAAAGTTTTTGAGAATTAAATATGGGTCTTAAGGCCTTGATAAGGTCATGGGAAACCTAAGCCTTATTGGAAGTATAAAGCTTCCGTGGAACTAAATCTAAACACAATGTCAAACTAGCACACTCGTTTCAGGTAACTTCTAGAGCTCTATGCTCATGAATAGTGCCTATAATATAACTTTGAAAATGTAACAACCCCTGGTTGATTTTCCGTGTATATAAAATAAGACCAAGGTCATGGGACACGTATTTCAAGTTGAATGTTAGGCAATACATAGTGATGGGTATCACTTGTGATTAATTTATGGCTATGGAAATTGGCAAAGGAAGAGTGGCAATAATTGGCAATTTATCTATGAAAATAAAGGAAAATAGGAGAAAAGGGAGATGAAGGGTCACAGATTTGCATGAGGAAAATTGAAGGAAAAAACAAGGAAAATGAAGAAAATAGAGGCCTCGATGATAAAAAGGCTTCTGAGGATCAGTTCATGACTTTTTTTTATTTTTAACTTTTGTCAATATCGATTTTGCTAGTTTAGCTTTTTCCAGTTCAATTTTGGAACTCTCTTATATTCTCTCATTCTCTCACACTCTCGCACACTTCGAGAAATCTTGGAGCATTATTGGAGCACTTTGGCATACATTGGATTTGGCGAAAGAAGGCAAGGAAGTAAGAAAGTGCAAGGGAACATGTGGATTAGTGGCTACAACTCGATTGCTTTGTAGGTAATAGGTTGTGAGCATGATTTCCTTGTTGATTTATGGATGCATGGTATATGTATGTGACTTTCTAGTTATGTGTTGTCATTAGCATGGATATTTTCCTGGATTTATAGTGGTTTTAGCCTTGCCTTGTCATTTTCTTGATAGCCATGGTGTTGTGGCTTTTTCACTTGATTTCTTTTTTATGGTGCACGTAATTCCTTATGGATGTGGGTTGGAACAAACGCTATAGAAGCCCTGAAACAACTTGGGTTGAGTTACTAGTCCTGGACCCTAGGTTGCGAGAAACACTCTAGAGCCCTTGGTGGGTTGAGATACTGGTCCCTGGAGTCGAGTTGGACAAATGCGCTAGAGCCATGGAAGGTTGTGGGTTGAGTTACTAGTTCCTAGAGCCTTGGACAACTTGAGTAGAGACCAATTTGGTTGGTGCTAGGGATGTCCAACAATGGAGGTGGAATCATTGTGTATGAGGGTTGAGGTGGTTTGGCCTCTGGAAGCCCTGGTTTGGTTTTGTCTTGGTTTATTCCATGAGATCCCACATTCATGCTTGTAATATGGCATGGGGGCGATTAGCAGAAAGAGAGATTTGGTTCATCCCAATCTATGGTTAGGTGGTACACGGAAGTCCCTGACTTGGTTAGTATTTTTACATGTTAACATGATACATTTCCATATTGTGATCTATGACCATTTATATTGTTATGTTGGAAATATTATGGTTGAGCTTCCATGGTTTCTATGTTGGTTATTTTTTGGTTATATGTTGAATAAATTATGTGTTATATCTATGGCTCTTTACATGTTTTTATAAGCTACCAAATGGTTGATGAATGTATGGAGTAACAAGTGTTATTGCAACTATGTGGAGAAGGAATAGGGCCTTCTTGTAGATTTTTAGATGAATCTCTGACTCTTATGATGAGATATACATTCATGGCCTATAGCTTACATATTTGCCATGTGTTTAACGAAATGTATGGTGTTTTCTAGGAAGCCTGGGTCAAGTTTCTGATTCGAGTTTGAATGTTTATTTTCTTCATGGAGTAATTATGACTGTGGAAACTCTTAAGCAATTCTGGGTAATCGTCTAGAGGCTAGCCTGAAAAGTTGGCTCAAATCCTAGGACCGCACCCTTTAAACTGGGAAAGTTGGGTCACAATCACATGGAGGCAGTGTTGTGCATGCGGTTGGGAGCTAATCTTACGGATAAGCAGTGTCATCTCATGGTTTGGTCACCTAGGCTGCTCCTTTGTTCTCTGAGTGTCCTATAGCCCTAAGGGATGTTGTGAGTTGTCATTTTGTGGTCAGTTTGCAGGCCCCACTTCCTTAACTAGAGCTAAGAGGTGAGGTCATGTCATAGTAACTCTTTGTCTCATGTATACTCTGGCAGTCTTGTGTAAATGGTTAAATGTGGGGGAAGGCATGTTACATAAAAAATTTACAACAACGTAATGAATACATAATTTTTTAATAAACAGAAAAGTAAAACAATGTCAATCACATATTACATAAAGATTGTTAGGATATTCCGACACATAGGAAATAGTTAAGTATAACTTGGTCTAGTATAGAGTTAGGTAAAGTGTGTTTCTTTACTATGTACATTTTGTAACTTACAATCCGAAGGTCACGATATGTAGTGATCTGATGGTTCATTCTCTCGGTATTACCGACATTTGATCCGTGGCTTAACACCCGATTGGTCCATGATCTCTATTTAAATAGCATGGAGGGTCATTTGTAGGTTAACCGTAAGCTTATGTAAATTTTCATTCTTTTATTAATAAATTGCCTGAAGTGGCTGCGTTGGCTCAGGCCGTGGACTGTTTCCCTCTTTGAGAGTTTTAACCACGTCAAAATACTGGTGTATTGATCTGTGATCTATGTGTGAGCGGTGTCCTTTGGTGTTCTGTCTGAGGAACTTACCCTGTAAATTCCTACATTTACCTTGGAATCCAAAACTAGGAAAACCAACGAATTTTTTTAGAGCTACTCTAACTTTTCTCTTCAATCAACTTCATTATTGACAATATAATATCATGGTCCTGTAACATCCAAAAACCTCCAATCCATTAAATTGGATTAGATTACAACATTAACTCCTTATTGAAATTAGAAAACCATGATCTTAACAATCATGTAGCACAAAATTTCCCGTAACCAAAATCGTGTGTTAATAACCTCCAAAAATGGATGCAAAAAACCATCTAATTATTTTTGTAGGGGCTCTCGTCTCCCTGTGACACCCATGTTGCATGCAATGCATAAGAATTGTATATGGGGCTAGTCATGCAAGTAATATAACACTTACCCAACAACCTCAAATGTTAATGGATGACATCTTGTTGAAAATAACAACAAGAAATGTTAAAAATAGAAATGCTAAAAATAGCATTGCTATAAATAGCATTTCAGGATATATTCCAATTTTAATTAGTCCCTGAATTAAAATTGAGAATTAAAATTCGAATTTAGTCTCAGCAGCTGTTTGAAAAATAATTAATTAATTCATCTTGAGTTAATTAGTTGGAGAAAATCAAACATGAAGTCTTTGTGAAGACATGCAACAGTTATCCCTTTGATTGAGGAAGTTATCCCTTAATTAAGGAGATAAGGATGAGTTGTATTTGAGTTGTAATTAGTTAGCTCAGTTAACTGAGTTAAGTCCAGTTAGATTAGTTCCAAACAGTTTGTGGAACTGATTGTGAGTTCAGTTAGTTAATGCATGCATGCATGCAACTAGTGTACTTCAAATAACTGAATATTCTCTCATAAATAACTCATGCATGTCAGTTCAAACAAAGACCCAGTTGAGATTAAAGGAAGGGATAGTGTACTATCAGTTGCTAGAATATTCCCATGTGAATATCTCTTGCATGTAGAAGGAATTCATCCCTTGAGGATTGCGTAGTTATTTCTGAGGCCAGAGCAGTGTGTGAGGGGAGAATCACACAGGTGGCAGCTCGAGGACCCAGCAGAAATTACGCAAGGAAATAGGAAGCTTGGAGGACTGAAGGAAGGCTTATGTGTTGTCTATTATGTCTATGAGCAGCAATGAGGGATTGTATTGAGAGTTGGATAGCTTGAGAGCTAAAGCTTTGTGTAATCCTTAGATATTTCCACTTGTATGATAATACAGATAGCGGGGTTTTTAGTTGAGGCTTCCCCCAGAGTATTATTCTGTGTTTCATGTGTGATTGAATCTTCATCTCTGTTATATGTGTTCTCTTTGATCTTGCTCAAAATCGATTAATCTTCCACAAGTTTGATTGTAGAAGTAGATTAAGTATTTTGCTTTAGTACAATGCATAATCAGTTTAATCTACGGTGAGAATTTCTACACATCTGAAGGGGACTTTTGGCCTTCAAGTGGGGAAATGGCCATCACTAAGAGATTTTGAGCATTGGTATGGGTATTGTTCTCTTGGACATGACCAACAGAGGCAGCTTAGGCCTTAGGTCCCGAAGGAAGTTTCTAGGCATATAGGCCAACAATGACATGTTGAGTCACCACAATAGACCTTTTGAGGGTATCCTTGGTCTCTAGATGAGGATAGTTGGAATTATGAATATTTGAACATTAAGTACAAGTTTTTAAACCCTGAATATGGTTAGGGAAAAAACCTAATATTTATACCATAAATGAAGCTTCTATTTCTTGGAATGACACCTTGAACCACCATAAATGACTGCTCAAGGGCATCCTTTACCCCTAACTAGGCACATAGGTAATGTGAGAATTTTCTAGCACTAAGTATGGGTCTCAACACCTTGAACATGAACTAGGGATTAAATATGAACCCTAGGACCTAAAGAGTCTTTTAGCCATCTAGGGCTAAGAATGACTGAAAATGCCACATATGGCCTCTTGAGGGTATCCTTATCCTATTATTGGGATGTTAGTGCCATTAGGTTGTTTTGAGTAGAATGTATTTGTTTGAAGTCCCTAGAAACAATATATGGAAAAAAAACATGCCTTATGTCCTAATGAAAGATTTGAGGCATCTACAACCATGAATAATGCATTGAAGCACCAAACATGACCATTAGGGGGTATTATTGGCATATAAGCAACGATGTTAGTGCCCTAACAAGGTTCTAAGTATTAACTATAGGTATCAAGGCCTTAATATGGCCAAGGGCAAGAACCCAAGCGTTAGCCAAATTATAAAGCTTTTAGGCATCTATGGCCAAACACAATGCCTCAAACCAAAACACTTAAACTCTTTATTTTTAAGCATCCTTTAGGGATCAAAGGCCATGAATGACACCTCAAACTTCCATTGATGACATCTTAAGGAGATATGTATCCTTCAAGTAGGGATATGGGTGTCACTAGGAAAATTTGAGCATTTGTTGTGGGCCTTATGTCCTTGGACATGATTGAGAGATGAAACTCAAGCGTTTAATCCTAAAGGAAACTTCTAGGCATATGGAGTTAAAAACAACATGATGAACCATCAGAATAGACCTTTCTAATTTACCCTTCGTCTTTGGATGGAGATAGTTAAGATTATGAGGTTTTGAACATTAAATATGAGGCTCCAGACCTTAAATAAGGTTAAGGAAACAAATTCAAGAGTTAGGCCCTAAAGGAATATTTTAGGATCTTGGGCCACAAGTGATAGGTTGAACCACCATAGATGGCCTCTTGAGGGTATCCTTTGCCTCTGACATGGTATATCAATATCATCAACATTTTTTAGCATTGTATAGGGTCTTGAGGCCTTGGACATGGTCAAGGGAGGAAACATGAACCGTAGTCCTTAAAGAAACCTTTTATCCATCCAAGACAATGAAGGATGCCTTGAACAACCATACATGGCTTCTTTAGGGTATTATAGCCTATGACTAGAGATGTTGGTGGCTCTAGGAATTTTTTAATGGTAGGGTATGTGTGCACGTTTTCTAGAAATTATACCAATAGCTAATGCTCAAATGGGACAGTCAGCTTGGTTTTTAAAATTAATTATGAGCCTATGGACCCTGGATATGGTTAGGGGATCAAACCAAAATGAATATTCTAGGTCTGTAAGCATAAGAATGACACTTTGAACCACCACAAATGACCTCTCAAGGGGAACATTTTCCTCTAACTAGGTATATCAATGATATTAGCACTTTTTGGCACTAGGTATGGATCATGTATTCCTAAATATTCTAATAATCATATGCACAAACTTTAGAAGAGATGTGTGCTCCTATTTAGGAACATGTGCAAATTATAAAGTGTGTGCATGCTCCTTGTTAGGAACACGTGTGTTCTAAAGTATGAGCACATGATCCTTAATAATGCACAAGTTATACTAAAGTTTTGATTTGGCAAATGTGCATGGTGGTTAAGGGTGCACCAAGACTATAGGATTAGGAACACATGCACATTTCTAAGAACACACGTGTTTATATGAACACATGCGCATTCATATGTGTGCACAATTTACACACCACATTGTCACTATTTTAATCATTAATTTCATGCAAATATCCATGACATAAGGGGTTAAATCATTTTTTTTGTAAAAACCACACTGACTCAAAAATAAATTCAAAGCTCAACTTTCACTTTGATTCCTTGTACTTTTTCCATCTCAACATCAATGTGTTTCTCAAGAGTATGTGGATTGGCCTTTTATGTGGCAATACTCTACACTTGCAAAAACATCTCAAACTCTTGGAATAATACTCACCACCATTGTTGCTTGTCTTTCAACAAAAGTAACCTCAACTGTTTAGTCACGTGAGCTATTTGATAGACATAGGAAGTGACAAAAACAAGCCATCTAAGCAGGGCACCTACCAATGGGAGAATTCTGCTTAAATTTTAGAGGAATTTGTGGAAGTATTGGAATGCAATGAACCAGAGCATATATCTTGGACGAAATTTGAAATCATAGGCTTTCATTCAACTACTGAAGATAAACACTTAAATGAAATACTCCGAAAAGAATACATTCATGGGAAACATTTACTAAATAGACTGCAAATAAAAAATCATTGATATCAATACGCTGCAAGTACTTTGGCTCTGAGCGAACTTTGATTAACAACGGAAAAACTTCTTACAAAAAGAGGTTCTCTCTCAAAGTCCGAACCATTTTACCTTACAAATGATAATATATATAAACCAATACATTATCCTATCAGTCTCAAAATCAATTAAAAATCCTAACATAAAGAAAAATATGAAAAAAAAAATTTGAAAGTGTGGGAAAACTGATTTCAAAAATTTCTTACATGTGATAACACTTATGTTGGAGACAATTGACTTTATCTTTTGCTAAAATATTATATCATCAATATACGCAATCTCATTGTACTCGAAAAGTGTATAAAGCCTACGGCAACCAAGCCTCTACTCTTAATTGCTCACTAAACTTTGGCATATAGAACTCTAACACGAGGGGCAAGTGGATTTGTCAGTGTCCAGTGGCACCCAATAGCATGCTCATATTCATTGCACCCGTTAACGGACTATTCAGCTCAATTGCTTTGAGATTATTTTTGACATTTTTGAAATATTTAATTAACATTTTAATAGAGACACAAAACAATTTTTCACATAGATAAGTGATAGGTTTTGCTCGCAATATGTGGAGGAAACATCACCACATCCAGTGCTGCTTCTGCACAGCACTGGGGCTCCAGAGCATCCGACAGGCAGCATATAATTGTTTGCAGATTCCCCACCATCCCATTCTTAATTCTTTTTAATTAATCCACATGTCTCTTCGGGTGGAGAGCTTTTTAAAAGAAAAGAATCACAATAATGGTATTAGGAAACCATGTATTCATTCACCCATTTCTCTTTATAATCCATCATTAACCCTCTTCTAATCTCCATAGATCTATAGATTTCAGGGATTTCACAGGCAGCGAATACACTAGAAACCCAAGAATGGGGCATTCGCTCTTGTAAGGGCACTGCCAAAGGGCGATGCAAAGAGAGTCCACCCCTTTCTTAATGTTGGAGATCACGAGAACTCTGTGGGAACCCTCGCCTCTGCTGATCTTTTAAGCAATCCTTCCACGCTGTCGTTTACTGCCTCTCTGGATGTCATTCTCTCTGCATATTCCAACATTCACTCTCTCGCTAATTCCAATTCCAAGTGGGTTAACAACACCCTGGAAGACATCGTGAAGCTTCTTGATATGTGCAATGCCGTTAGCGATAACATTGCGGACGTGAAACAATACCAGATGTTGCTTTAGAGCGCTACTCACTCTCTGGATCGTGCAGGGATGGGCATCAGCAAGATGAGTCAGGTCTCGCTTTAAGTAACGAATATGTTGGCCGACTGCAGAGGCTCCATCACCAATGTTAATGCCAAATGCAATCCTTCTACTTCCAGATCCAGAGGAATGGCTCATATTGAAGAGGTTATAGCCTCCTCAAGTTATTTGGGAGTCAGTAGATCGGAGGATGATTTATCAGAGGATATGCATAATCTCAATGAGTGCACCGCTTCCGTGCTTAACATAGTAGCCAAGGCCCTGTCGGTCGAGATGCCGAGGCCATCTCTTCACGGTCGAGGTAAGACCCGCATGCTCGGGGGGCACAGTTTGTGCCTCCACAGTTTGTTTGAAAGGGTCAGGGATCTGAACAGCAGGTGTAAAACCTCTCGTTGTCTATTGCATGAATTGGAAAATGCAGATGTTTTAGTAAGAAAGTTGTATGATATTTTTGTCAGGCTAGGAGTAACTCTAGTTTGGTAGAAAACTGATTCGATTTATTTCATTAGGTAGCTATTGTTATATACAAAGGATGTGACTGCTCAGTTCATCTTCTGATGACTGTTCACATTCCAAATTCACCCAATCGCAGAGGATTAGGTGTCAACATTCCCCCCCTTAATCTGAAGGGATGTTGGTGATTCCAAGCATCGTTCTGAATCTTTCAAGCTTTTCTCTTCCAAGAGCTTTGGTGAAGATGTCTGCAATTTGCTCATTTGTGGAACAATGACGGAGATGGATTGTTTTGGTCTTAACATGATGTTGGATCAGATGATATTTAGTATTGATGTGCTTTGTACGATCATGGAACTTTGGGTTCTTGGCCAACTTTATTGCAGAGGTCTTGTCAATCATGAGTGGAGTTGATTGTACTTGTTTTACCTGCAAATCTTCAAGAATTTTCCTGAGCCACACAATTTCTTTCGTTGCTTCAGCTGCTGCCACGTATTCTGCTTCTGTTGTGGAATCTGTTGGAACTGATTGTTTGCGTGATCTCCAAGAGACAACTCCTGATCCAAGACTCATAGCATATCCTAAAGTAGATACTCCAGTTTCTTTGTCTCCATCGAAGTCTGAATCAGAGTATCCAATCAAGCTGAAGTCGTCCACCTGTTTATACTTGATTCCAAGGTCTTGAGTTCCCTTCAAGTACCTTAGAATTCAATTTGCAGCAGACCAATGTCCCTCACAAGGCTTTCGCATAAACCTGGAGAGGATTCCAACAGCAAATGAAATGTCTGGTCTGGTAGTAGTGAGGTAGATGAGACTTCCTACAAGTTGTCTATACTTTGTTGCATCCTCAAATTCCTTTCCTTCAATAGATGTGAGCTTTAAGTTTTGTTCCATTGGAGTAGAAAGAGGATTGCACTCTGTCATGCCAAATCTATTTAACAAATCTCCAATGTATTTCTTTTGAGAAAGAAATATGGATTTTGGATGTTGGGTTACTTCAATGCCAAGATAGTAATAAACATAGCCCAAATTAGTCATTTCAAAACTTTTCCCCAATTCCTTCTTTATGGATGCAATGTAGCTTTCATTGTTCCCTGTCATTAAAAGATCATCTACATATACCACAAGATATACAACTGTTTTGCCAACTTTCTTGACAAATAAAGTTGCATCATCAAGATCAAAATGATTGAAGTTGAGTTTCAGAAGATGCTCAGTTAGTTTTTCATACCAGGCTCGCGGTGCTTGTTTGAGGCCATACAAGGACTGCACAAGTTTGCATACTCTATGTTCATGTCCTTTCACAACAAATCCTTCAGGCTGGGACATAAAAACATTCTCTTTTAGATCTCCATTCAAGAAGGCAATTTTTAGATCCATTTGATGGACTTTCCAACCGTTCTGAGCTGCTAGTGCAAAGAGTGTCCGGATCGTGGCCCATTTTGCTGTGGGGGCATAAGTTTCCTCATAATCGACCCCTTCCTACTGTGCAAAACCTTTTGCCACAAGCCTAGATTTGTGGTTGTCAAGTGAGTCATTAGCTTTGTACTTGTTCTTGTAGACCCACTTGCAGCCAATTGGTTTGGTTCCAAATGGAGGATCAACCAGCTTCCATGTGCCGTTCTTTATGAGGGCATCATACTCCTTTTGCATCGCTTCTTTCCATTCATCATGAGAAGCAGCTTCTTTGAAGGAAGTTGGTTCAAAATCTGTAGACAAGTTCAATTCACAATCATAAGTAACATCCATATCAACAGGTGAATTAGAGTCATCTACATCACCTCCATTTCATTGGTTTGAGTTTCTGGTTCCTGCTTTTCCAATTTCATCAGGATGAACACTTTCAAGTGTCTTTGTCAGCCACTTCGGGGGACCTTTCTGAGATGGTCCAGGCTGCTCTGTTGATTGAGTTGGGACTGAATCAAGATTGAGTCTCCCAATTCTATTAATTACATCACTTAAAGCATCATCCGTTGTTGGAGTTTCATGCAGGGGAGATTGTTCTTCAGAAGAAGATTCCACATGTTGATCTAGTATAGGAATCCCCCCTTCAAGATGTGGAATCTGATTATCAAATTCTTGAAATGATTTCGTTTTTGCGAATCTATCCAAGCGATCAAGTTGCCGCTCAACAACATTGTTAGATTTGGATGATTCAAGAAAAATTACATCTCTAGATACAACAAACTTTTTATTTGCTTCATCATAGAGGCGGTATGCTTTGGAGGTGTTTGAATACCCCAGGAAGATACACTTACGACTTCTAACACCAAGTTTGTTTCTGTGTACCTTTGGTATCAAAGCATAACAGGTGGAACCAAAGATCCTGAGATGTTTTACTGAAGGAACATGTCCATACCACAATTCATAAGGAGTCTTGTTTCTTATAGCATTAGATGGACATCTATTCTTTATATATGCAGCACATAGAACAGCATCAACCCAAAACATTATCTTTACATTTTTGAAGAAAAGCATGGATCGTACCATATTCAAGATTGTTCTATTCATTCTTTCAGCTACACCATTCTGTTGGGGATTATAAGGCACAGTTGTTTGATGTTTGATCCCATGTTGGCGAAGATAGTTTTCAAATTCATTTGATATATATTCTTTTCCATTATCAGTGCGAATAGACCCAATATGAGATTGTGCATCATTTTCAATCCATTTATGAAAATTCTTGAATGTTTGAAAAGCATCATATTTGTTCTTCAATAAATAAACCCAACACATTCTGGTGTAATCATCAATAAATGTCATGATATATTTATTTCCATTTGCAGAAAGAACAGGCATTGGACCACATAAATCTGAATGAATGAGTTCAAGCTTCCTATGTGCTCTTGAATGTGAATCATGAAAAGACTGTTTGCTATGCTTTCCTAGAATGCAAGCATCACATTGCTTATGTTTCCTAGGAATTGTAGGAAAACCAGCAACACTATTTTTCTTCAATAAGCGGAGACTATCATAGTTTAAATGTCCAAATCTAGCATGCCATAATAAACTTGATGGAAGTGTACCTTCTTCATGATGAGAAATATATGAGAAATGTTGTGCATGAGCAAAGGTTCCTTGCAGTTTTAGAAGCCTTTCTTCTTCTATTCCCCTCATGACAAGTGAGTGGTCAGAAGCTTTTCTTACCTCAAGTTTGCCATCAAACATATGAATGGAGTGACCTTGCTGGCGGATGTGGACCAAGGACAACAAGTTTCTCTTGAGCTGTGGGAGATATAGAACATGATCCAGAAGAAAGTCTGGAAGACCAGGCAGTTTAAGCCTGATTGTGCCAAGCCCTGATGGCTTGATTTTTGACTGATCTGCAAAGTATACTGCTCCATCAACATTATCAGTGAAATCTTCAAAAAAATCTTTTCTATGAGTCATATGACAGGTTGCTCCTGAATCAAGCAACCAATCATTTTTCGAAGAAGCGAGTGAAGCATTAAACAAATCTTCATTTACTCCAATGTTACATTGTGCCTCAATATAGTGAGCGGATTCAGGTGCTTTACCTTGTCTGTATCATCCGTTTTACCTTTCTGTTGGTTTATTTTCTGCTCAATTTTGTCTCATGGTAGCTTGCATGTAGAGGCATCATGTGATCCATTTCTTTTGCAGTGAATGCAATGTAAGTCTGCCTTTTCTCCTTGAGAATGTCTGCCCCCCCTGCCTCTGAAGTATCTTCCTCTTCCTCTTCGTCCACCTCTTCCTCTTGTAGAATCTTGAGCAGGATGCTTTTCTTTATGAGCAAGGCACACAGTCTCTTCAGAAGATTCAGGGGCTGTCTTCTTTCCAAAGGCTTTCTCTCTTTCAGCAAACTTTTTCACAAGAGAGTCAAAGGTTATATCTTTAAGATTTCCATTTGCTTGTAAAGATTCAAGATAATTGGAGTAAGTAGGATATAGTGCCTTGAGAAAAGCAATAAGAGGGATATCCAGCTCAACCTTAGTGGATTTGATATCATGCATTATAGATTTTACTTCAGATGCAAGAGCAAGAGGATCATTATTTTTCAGTTCAAGAGTGAAGAGTTTAATCATGAGCTGAACAACTTCAAGTGCAGAATGTGAGTCTGTTATGAAACCAGCACAAGAAAAGATAGAAAAGATAGATCAACGCCTTAGAATTCAGCCTCTTCGAGGGGGCAACCTCCTTTACATTACATAAATGAACAATTCTTGGATGATTCAAATGACAAAACCTCCTTTCTATATATAGGAGTCTAAGGAGTCACAATATAATCCAGCCGACCTAACAATAATAATATAAAGCCACAAAAATAACAATAGAGGGATTCTGTGGGCAAATTAATAACAATATGGGGGCAATGGGGGCACAACAATATAAATAAGGGGTATAACTACAATAGTAATGGGGTAATCACTAGTATTATAGGGACCCAACATGCCCCTCGCCTTCAAAAAAGTGTTATCCTCAACGCTTGAGTAGTTCTGGATACTTCTGCATAAAATTCTCATCCTCCCATGTGGAATCTTCAGCGGATAAGTTCTTCCACTTGACAAGGTACTCTGAAATTGATCGATTTCGTAGCTGTCGAGTTCTTGTTTCTATAACTACTTTCGGTTCCAATATAATTTTTCCTTCCTCGTCAAGTTCTAGCAATATTGTTTGAACTGGGAGCTTGTCGCCTATAACCTTCTTTAAGCATGAAACATGGAAAACTGGGTGCAATCGAGAAGCTGCAGGAAGCTCCAATTTGTATGCCATAGTACCAATCTTTTGCAACACCTTGTACGGACCATAATACTTTGATGATAATTTATTATCCTTCTTAGCTTGCTTGAGGGACATTTGCTTATATGGTTGTAGCCGTAGGAATACCCAATCACCTACATCAAAACTTCTTTCACTGCGATGTTGATCTGCCTGTTGTTTCATTCTATTCTGTGCCAACACGAGGTTATCCTTTAAGAGTTGGAGGACTTGTTGTTGATGTTCGATGTGATGTTCCACTGCCTGAACCTTAGAATTTTCTCTTAAATATGATGTGATGGATGGTGGTTGATACCCATAAAGTGCCATAAATGGGGTCATTTTTGTTGCTGTATGAAAGGAAGTGTTATACCACCATTCAGCCAGAGGCAACCATTTGACCCATTGTGTCTGTTTATCAGATACAAAGCAACGAAGATATCCTTCCAAACATTTGTTTACTATCTCAGTTTGCCCATCAGATTGAGGATGATAAGATGAGCTATGAGCTAACTGAGTACCAAGACAAGAAAATAATTCTGTCCAAAAATTTCCAGTGAAAATGGGATCTCTGTCACTTACAATAATCTTTGGGTTTCCATGTAGCTTTTGAATTGTTTCCATAAATGCAGTAGAAACTGTACTGGCTTTAAATGGATGTGATAATGCACAAAAGTGTGCATACTTGGTAAGTCTGTCAACTACCACCATGATGACACTCTTTCCCTCAGACTTGGGTAAACCTGTGATAAAATCCATTGATACCTCCTCCCAACGTTGGCTTGGAATGGATAAAGGTTGTAATAGACCCGGTGTCTTAATTGTTTCAACTTTATTTTGTTGGCAAACCAAACATTATGCCACAAACTTTTGAATATCTGATTTAAGGCCATCCCAAAAAAATTCCTTCTTAACCCTGTGGTAAGTTTTTAAAAATCCTGAGTGCCCTCCTAAGGGAGAAGTGTGCAATTCCATAAGAATCTTTTGTTTTAGCTGGGAATTCTTACAGAGGTATAAGCGATCTTTGTACCATAACGAATCATTTTTCCAGCTAAATGTATCAGACGTACTGGAATCTTGTTGTAGCTTTCGAATAAGTGCCCACACTTCTTCGTCATTCTTCCATTCCTCCCTTGCTTCATTTATCCAATCTGGTTGGATAATAGAAATAGCGCACAACAATGCTTCCACATCCTCATCCTTTCTTGAGAGTGCATCTGCCACCACATTTGCTTCCCTTTTTTGTAGATGATTTCAAAGTCATAACCCAACATCTTTGTGACCCACTTTTGTTGCTCTTCAGAGGATAATCTTTGTTCTAAAAAGTATTTAAGGCTATCATGATCCGTTTTTACCTTGAAGTGTCTTCCCATTAGGTAGGGTCGCCATTTCTTAAGTGCATGGAGTATTGCCAACATTTCCTTCTCATAAATAGCTTTGCTTAAAAACTTTCCCTTGATTGGACGACTTTCAAAAGCAATGGGTCTTTCATCTTGCATTAGAACAGCACCAATTCCATTTCCTGAAGCATCACATTCCACAATAAAGGTTTTTGTGAAGTCCGGTGTAGCTAAGACTGGTGCTTGGCACATTGCCTCTTTAAGATGTTCAAAGGCCTTTGTTGCTTCCGGAGTCCATGAAAATGCATCTTTCTTCAATAATGTCGTTAGAGGTGCTGCTATTCTCCCATAATTCTTAACAAACTTGCGATAATACCCTGTCAACCCAAGAAATCCTCGCAGATGCTTTATGGATGTGGGGATTTTCCATTCCTTAATGGCTTTAATTTTGCTAGGGTCTACCTTAACTCCTTCATGAGATACAATATGACCCAAATATTCCACCTCCTGGACTCCAAAGAAACATTTGGATCTTTTGGCATATAATTGTTTCTCCTCCAATAGTTGTAGCACCCTATCAACATGTTCAACATGATCCTTCCAAGACTTGCTGTAGATTAGTATATCATCAAAAAATACTAACAAAAATTTTCTAAGGAATGGTTTGAAAATTGAATTCATCAAACCTTGAAATGTTGAAGGTGCATTGGTAAGGCCAAAAGGCATGACCAAAAATTCATAATGACCCTCATGAGTTCTAAATGCCGTTTTCGGAATGTCTTCAATCTTCATTCTGATTTGATGATATCCTAAACGAAGATCCAACTTGGTGAAGTAAATTGATCCATGCAATTCATCCAGTAATTCATCAATGACAGGAATGGGGAACTTATCTTTAATAGTGAGCTTGTTGAGCTCCCTATAATCCGGACACATGCGCCATGATCCATCCTTCTTGTGCACCAATACTACTGGAGCAGAGAAAGAACTTTGACTCGGTTGAATTATACCAGCCTCTAGCATTTCTGCAACCATACGTTCAATTTCACTTTTTTGGACATAGGGATATCTGTACGGCCTGATGTTTGGAGGAACACTTCCTGGAATCAGATGAATAGCATGATCATGATCACGCATAGGTGGGAGACCTTTGGGAGTCTCAAATACCTTGGAATGATTGTCCAGGACTTTTTGGAGATCTGGAGAAATAGATGATTAATGTGGAAACATCTAGCGAACATAATTGTGCAATTACACCTCTTTGCTCCTTTTTTAGAAGCTTTGTCATACCATTAGAGCTGATTATCTTTCCTGGTTTCCCTGCAATACCCCTTAATTCAACTTCCTTTCCTTCTGTAGAAAATTTGATGAAAAGTTCTTGAAAATTAAAAGCTATTGTACCCAAGGATTGTAGCCATTGGACTCCTAGTACAACATCAGCACCTCCCATTGGAATGGAAAGCATTGGGCTAGTCAATACATATTCTCCCATGGATAGCTTGATATTATGGCACTTTCCAGAGCAATTTATTGTTCCTCCATTTGCAATCATCACTTGACACTCTGGTGCTGGATATAGGAAGCAATTCAATTCTTTTGCTACCTTACAATGAATAAAATTGTGGGTGCTTCCTGAATCAATCAACACTATTACCTTTTTCTTCTTGATTTGTCCTTCTATCTTGATGGTTTGAGGAGTGGTAATTCCCGCCAATGCATTACAAGATATGGTCGAATTTATTTGTTCTTCATCTAGGCTTTGTTCCTGGAGTATATCCTCTTCTTTTGACCTTTCTTGCTCCTTTTCTTCTTCCTCTTCACAATCTATGTAGAATAATTTCTTCTCAGCACACTTATGACCTTTAGTGTATTTGCTATCACAACTGTAACAAAGCCCTTTTGCTCTTTTTTCTTCCAATTGTTGTGGTGTCAACCTTATAGGTTGTGGAAGACTAGGGGCAACAACACTTCCGTCTTTATAGTTGTGAGTGGTATGCTTCCTGGTTGCCATAATTTTGCTTTCCATTTTTCTTGCTAACCTGAATGCCTTCTCTAATGAATCAGGTTCCCAAAGGCGAACATCATGTTGGATATTATCCTTTAAAGACCCTATGAACACATCAATCCTATGCTCCTCTGGAATATCTTTTACCCTTATGTTCAATTTTTGGAACTCCTCAATGTGCTCCATTATTGAACCCTTTTGTTTGAGACTTATCAATTGGCTAAAAAAAGTGTTGCTTTTTGTATCCTCATAATGTGCTATCAATTCTTCCGTAAAAATTGCCCAAGTGATAAATTGTTTACGAGAGCAAAGCCATTGATACCATACAAACTGATTTGGTTCCAAATATAAAGTTGCCATACGTACCTTTTGTGTGTTTTGCACATTATTGAGATCGAAGAACTGCTCCATCTGTAATATCCATGTGGCGGGATCCTTGCCATCAAACTTCCTCATATCAATTTTTGGAATATGGTGGGTCTTCGATCCAACATTAGAGTCTATGGAATCATGATTAACATTTCTTTTGTTCACATCATGAGTTTCCTTTACAACCTTTTCACCATTAGTAAGTATTTCTTGTAGAAAATTTGTCAAATCTGTCTTCAAATCTGCTATGTCTGTCTTCAAATCTGTCCTCAAATCTGTCTTCAGATCATCCATCTTAGCTTCCATGCCCTTTATCTTAGATTCCACGCCATTTATCTTAGCATCTGTTAGCTTTTGTGAGCGTGACATTTGTTGCACTTGTTCTTGTAATTTTGATATATCATGTAGCATTTCTTCCTCTTCTTCATGAGTCATGCTAGAGCTTTCAGGTTCCTTACTAGGTGTTTGCATTTTCTTTCCTCGGGGCATCAGTTACCGATAATAATGCTTTACTATGCCCTTTGAATTCCTTCAAACCAAGCTTATGCAAAAATTAAAAAAAAAACTACACACCGTTTTTTACTTCGTATAAGCCTGATATTGAATCTGATGTATCTCTGTAATTTCGAATCATCCAGTTTTGAAACTGTGACCTGTAGTAGCCTTCTATGTCCTCTTTCCAATGCCACTAGTCTGATCCAAATTGGATTCTCCAAGAAAGAGTTATGCACAATCTCCCACAGTGACCTGATTATAGACTAGTTCAATAGAGCAAACTTGTATGAAGTGCCACGTGTCACTGTTTCAACCTTTGACTCTGAAAAATATATACACGAAAACTACAGTCCGTCCTCTTTCTTTACCTTCTTACGAAATTTCAATCCGATGCTCAGAAAGAAAGTTATGACGATTTTCCTCAGGTCACCTGTTTTGAATGTAATTCAGGAGTCTGCAAAAAGACCAAATTCATCAGATCATATCTCCGAAACTATCGCTCCAAATGCTCTGAAATTCTGACCCAAGGTTCAGCGCGATTTCTTCTCAACTGGGTTTTTTTTGCGACTTCTGAAACGTCACAAAAAACAAGTTATAGCGAAAATGCCACGATGACCTGTTTGGAGCAGCGAAACCCTAGAATCCAAAGCTCTCATACCAAATGTTATGAAACCAGCACAAGAAAAGATAGAAAAGATAGATCAACGCCTTAGAATTCAGCCTCTTCGAGGGGGCAACCTCCTTTACATTACATAAATGAACAATTCTTGGATGATTCAAATGACAAAACCTCCTTTCTATATATAGGAGTCTAAGGAGTCACAATATAATCTAGCCGACCTAACAATAATAATATAAAGCCACAAAAATAACAATAGAGGGATTCTATGGGCAAATTAATAACAATATGGGGGCAATGGGGGCACAACAATATAAATAAGGGGTATAACTACAATAGTAATGGGGTAATCACTAGTATTATAGGGACCCAACAGAGTCATAGAGTTCTTTCAGCTTTTGTAAAGCTTCAAAGGCAGTTGAATATGATGAAATATGGCGACTCACCTCTTCATTTATAGATGCTGCGATTAATGCATAGGCTTTGCTATTCTTTTTTTCCCAGATGACGAGCTCTTTGTCTGATGTAGGCTGCACTGGGTCATTGTCTCCTTCTTCGACACACACTCCTTTCCACAACTCATTGAAGATGAGGGTGTGTTTTATCATCCGGGACCATTCAGGATAGTTCTCCTTGCCAGTGAGAACTATTCCTACCATAGAGATGATTGAATGCATTCTGTAAAAAAATACTTCTGCTGATAAAAAAAACTTCTGCTGATATACAGTGAAATTGTACTCAAAAAATTTCTGTGGGAAATAATTTTGGTTGTTTAAAAATAATCAATCATTCACCGCGAGCTCTACAAAGTTGGAGCAGCAACGACATCAACCGCGAGCTCTACAAAGTTGGAGCAGCAATGGTATTACAATTTCAAAGTTCACTGAAAAGACTAAAAAAAATCACCATAAATCCCTTTGATTCTCTAGACTTTGAAGCCAGTAATAAAAATATGGCAGCGTTAAAGTGCTGGACAGTTTTTAAAATATGGGACAGCGTTAAAGTCGTTTTAAAGACATACTAAAAAAATGCGCTGGATCACCATTGCCAATCAATATATACCATTTAATATACAACATTCAACGCAAATGGGAATGCAAAAACCCTTCCGCACTCAACCATATACCATATACCAGGTTGTTACTGCTTCGTTGAACAGTCGATACCATATAACGCATACTATATACCGGAACAATGAGAGGCGTATTGAACAGTTGAGAATACCGGAACAATGAGAGGCTTTGATAACCCACTAACGCATACTATATACCCACAACGCATAGCTCATATAAACCACAACGTTAATACAACCCACAGCGCACAGCTCATATAAACCACAGCGTTAATACAACCCACAGCGCACAGCTCATATAAACCACAGCGTTAATACAACCCACATCGCACAGCTCATATACAATCAGTCTCTGTCGTGTGGAAAACAAGGCAAAAATGCACATGTACTGTTAATTTGTCATCACAAATCCATTCCAATACCCAGCGGTATTTGAAGTGTTGGTTCAATTCCAACGCCCACTGGACAGACGAGAATACCATACAACGTTTCAAATACCATATAAACAGCGCACAGCTCAATACCATACAACGTTTCAAATACCATATAAACAGCGCACAACTCAATACCATACAACGTTTCAAATACCATATAAACAGCGTTAATATTCCAGATTAAAAGAGCCGTGGAATAGTGAGTAAACCCACAGCGTTAATACACATTCAACGCAGTTCAACAGGAAAACTGGACAGCGTTAAAACCACTGGATTATTAGACAGCGCATACCATGAGACAGCACATTCAAACGTCCCACTCGTATATCCATTCAACAACGCATACAGGAGCTGGTGGCGTATCTCTGCAGTGGCACCGTCAGGTCTCAGTATGGACAGATGTGCAGTGCGGCAGAGGCAGATTATTTCAGAACAGAAGGGAATAAAGCAGAGGCAGAGGCAGAGGCCAGGACAAAGGAGTTACAAGGAGCATAATAGCTAAAACAAGGAGCTGGCTCTGATACCATGTCAGGCCAGGAGTAACTCCAGTTTGGCAGAAAACTGATTCGATTTATTTCATTAGGTAGCTATTGTTATATACAAAGGATGTGACTGCTCACTTCATCTTATCATGATTGTTCACATTCCAAATTCACCCAATCGCAGAGGATTAGGTGTCAACAATTTTATTGACCAACAAGCAGCAGAAGACAATGAATGGGCACGCAGAGGTGAAAGAATTAGTGGATGCACTGAAGAAATGCGTGGCAGATTTTGATGAAGGCATTGCTGCGCTGGACAGTAAAGTCAAGCAATTGTTTAATGCTCTCATTAGAATTCGGGGGAAATTGTTGGACAATCTAACTTACTGTCTTTGATCTGCACAACCCATTAAAGCCACTCTATAAAGGGTTTTGTGCTCTTCAACAAATTGCGGAGAGAGGACCCTCTGCCCATTTTTGTAATTATAGTTGCCGGTTTTTGTAATTATAGTTGAGCTGCTGGTCGCGCTTGGAAATGCTTCGGCACCAAGGAGTCCAGATGTAAAAATATTACAAATATAATCTCTCAAAAAATACTACAAATATAATTTCAACATTACAATATCATTTCTGTTTCTCTTCTTTTCAATGCACATACCTTTCTTTTCTAGTTTCACTTTATCTCTTATATATGGTCCTTCCAACTTTCTTTTATATTATAATAAAATTGATTCCAGTTATGGTTATTCCAACTCTATTTTATTCTAATAAAGTTGATTCTAATTGTTTGCTCGCTGTATGACAAATAATCCCCGATTCTTCCACCGCTTCTTAAAAGATTGGAAGGGGCCAACATAACTTTCCCACGTGCAGAGCAATAACGCAACATAAACTGCATGCGATCCATATTGATTGTTCTGCAACCAGCATTCTTACCATACACATAATATGAATAGCGTTTTATACTGAAGGGCATTTTAATGTGAACGCATCCATGTCAATCGCTGGGATGACAGCACCGAACCCGCTTATAACATTAAATCCTTTGTTTGAATGTGGACAGAGCTAATGTTTTTTTTTTTCAGAAGAAAAAAACAGTATTTTCATTCATATGAATATATCATAAGAAAACATCTAAACTAGATTGTAGCGCAAGGAACATCTACAATGTAGTATCCAAATCTAACAGAACAGGTTTGCCCAGAGTCCTATCCTCATCAAACCTGTAGCATCCGCATCAATACAAAAAGATAGAGGAAGAGTGAAATAGAAACAGCATATATGCAGAGTGGACAGAGCTAATGTTATCTTAGTATTTTTACATACTATATATAATAGACTAAATATCATACAATTAAATTATTATTTCATTGTTAGAAAAGGTAAAGTTATTTTAATATTGTTTCACTGTTCGGAGGTAAAGTTATGTTAGTATTGGTAAAAATATTAATATATAGATATTATAATTATAGATTTATTAAGTGTTTATTGGAATTGAATTTTTTTATAGGTAAGTTTTTATTTGTGTGTAAAATGTGAAAAACAATTTATATTTTAAGATATTTGATTTTTTTAACCTTGATAGATACATGGCCGTGAGGATGGAGCTATATTATTTCTATACACACCATTTATAATTTTTCATTGTTTAAATTTCATTTTTTAATGCATTAAAATAATGTCTTGAGAATCTCTTTGGAAAATTGGATTCTATAGAATACACAACTTAAAGTTGCAATTCCAAAAAATATTTGGTAGATTTTGCACAAAATTGAGGGAAAAATATACCTAAAAATGGTCAAATTATAGAATAATGAAATCACTCCAAAAGTTTTAACCATAATATTTTTTTTTATTGATTTATATAATATATAGGGTGATGGTATGCCATGACGCTTTAGTGGCAATGCCAACCTAGAAAACCTTGGAAAATGAGGCATTATATATATATATAGTCTCTAACTATCTAAATTTTGAGTTTTCTTAACATTGGTATGTTATTTTTCATGCAAAATATAATGCATATGTTTTAGTTAGTGCATTTTTTAGTATCTAAGTGATAAATCTTGCTGCAAAAACTGTTGGAGTTGTAGAAAACATATTGTTATTGTGCATATCTATTTTTCATAATATCCTTGATATTCCAAGGCATTATGTTACTGCAACCTAATAGGGTGTTTCCGTTAACAATCCTTCCCCTTTTTTTAATATTGTAGGTCTTAATATTCTCTAATCCACCATATAATTTTTTTTTCCAAATGGTTAAGGGCCCAAAAAGTTATAGGGGAAAAACATGAGAGATGTGTTTTAAGATTTTGATATAGTCAAGAGAAAAATGTATTTAAAAAATTAAACTAATTCTTTTTAGACTATATATTTAGAATCCACATGCAAGCGAGCGGGCGGACGAGCCGCAGACAGGTGAGCAGGCGGGCGGTCGACACGGGTTGGCAGAAGTGTGAACAGGTGGGTGCTGTGACAAGTTAGGCAGGGCACCCCCCGGTTGGGTGATGCGCCCGTGGACGTGTCGATCGAGCCGTGTAGGTGACTCGGGTGGGCAGGTGCGCCCGCAGTTCGAGTAAATGGAGAAGGTTCGAGCGAGCACAAACGGGCAACACGATAGTCGAGCGGGAGGGAAAATCGCAGGTGTGCGTCAGGTGGACGACATGCCATGGGCGAGGCTACACGAGGGTGAGTTTGGCAAGCGGTGTTGAACGGAGGCGGACGTGGGCAGACCCGCGAGTTGGGTTGAACGACAGAACGACGGTTGGTGCGGAGGGCGACCCGGGCATGGGTGCCTCTGCCCGGTGTGTTGGGCGACCCGACCCGGTGAAGGGTGGGCACTCCAAATGGCAGTTCAGGTGGGCTGCATGACTGGCAGATCGACTTGTGAAATTTAACTATTTTTGTGAGCAAGAAGTTGGGGTTCTTCTCCAAGCGTTGATTTTGTATAATTGAACTATTATCATTATTATTGTGGGAAGACTCATCTTCAGGGAGTTTCCCCTCCCGTTATATTTCCGTTGTGCATATGTGTAAAGTAGTAATGATGATGAAATATATGTAAATGAATGTTTCCGCTGTGCATATGTGTAAAGTAGTAATGACGATGAAATATATGTAAATGAATGTTTCCGCTATACTTATGAATGTTTATACATAGAAAGTGAAAAATAAAATATGGAATGTTAGGCGTAGTCCACACTTGAAAGTATTGGTGAAAAGAAATCGGGTGGTAGTGCCGCACCCCCCTTCATGCGGTTGAAAGACTACCGCCAGGGTAGGGGCATGACAGGTGGTATCAAAACTCTGAATACTTGGCATTCGTGACAGGTGATTCAGGTTTGCAGGTGATATCGGTTTATGGTCTATACCAAACTACAAAAAAAGTGGATGGCTAGAGAAGCTTTCTTGGACAGGGTATTGGATAGAATGGAGGAGATGGCTTCTGATATGGCTTCAATGAAGGCTGAGAACATTGAAGTTTGGGAAGGCTATGCGAAGGTGAAAGGGGAGCTTGAAGACCTCAAGGTCCGGTACGATTATACTGAATGGCAGTTTATACAAACAGAAAAGGAAGTCAAAGAGATCAATGAAGCAAGAGATCAAGGTTTGGCAAAAATCTTGAAATTGCAGAAAGATCTTGATGATGCTTAGAATGAGATTGTGGTTTTGAAGAAGGATGTTGGGCATAACTCAGGTGAAGGGGTGGCTCATGTCAAAGTTAAGGAACCAGATTCTTATGACGAGACAAGGAGTGCGAAAACTCTTGGTAACTTTCTATTGGACATGGAACAATACTTGGAGCGTTTGGGGATGTCCGATGAAGAAACCAGAGTCAAAGTAGCTGCTCAGTTCTTGACGAAGGATGCTAAGATGTGGTGGTGAAGGAGGATGGATCAGATGCCAACGGAAATGCTGTGGAGATCACTTCATGGGATGAAATAAAGAAGCCTTTGCAAACTCATTTTAGTCCAAAAGAAGAAACATGGGATGCAAGGATGAAGATAAAATACATAAAGAAAACAGGGAGTCTACAAGCTTATCAGCAAGAGTTCTCAAGTGCAGTTTTGGAACTTCCAGACATGGCAGAAAGGGACAAGGTGTTCAATTTTATCATAGGGTTGAAACCTTGGGCACGCAATGAAGTGAAGAGGCAAAAGATAAAAACACTTGAAGAAGCATTTGCTGCTGTGGATCACTTGGTAGAGCACTATGATGAAGGAACCGAAGAGAAGAAGAAAAAGACTAACAAGCCGAAAGAAAAGTCTACAAAGGAGGAATCTTCGAAATCACATGATAAGACGAAGACGAAGAAACTGTTGAAGTGTTGGATATGTGAGGAACCACATACGGTGAAGAATTGTCCTTCAAGACTGAAAGTGGTTGCCATAGCACAGTCCAATGCGAAGAAGAAAGAAGAGACTTTTGTGGGGGTCATGCAGATTCTAGGAGTTGTGGTGGCTACAGAAGCGGTCTCACGAAGAGATCCGGAAAGAAACAAGTTAGAGTATGTTGAGATGAAAGTTGGGAGTGGTGTTGTACTCACTATGGTGGATAGTGGGGCAACTCACAAATTTATGAGTGAGGATACTGCGAGAAGGATTGGACTGAAGTTTGTACCGATGCAGGCACAAATGAAGGCAGTGAATTCTCCTCCAAATTCTGTGATCGGTGTAGCTGAGAAAGTGGATGTGACACTTGGTGAATGGACAGGGAAGGTCGATTTCACTGTGGTGCGAATAGATGACTATGAGGTTGTACTGGGCATGGAGTTTATGAAGCAATTTGAAGCTATGGTTGTTCCCCATATGAAGAAACTGTACATTTACGACGGACGAGAGGATGTACCTATCGATGTTCCAACTGTGGGAGTTACAAAGGCCGAGTGTAAACTGACAGCGATGAATATGGAGAATGAGAAGCGAGATGAAGAGGTCTATAAGCGATTTTATATTGCAGAGGCAAAGCTTATGGAACAGTCACAGATTGTCAGGACATTGTCTGATAGTATCTTGGATCTATCAAGGAGGCTAGAGGCAGTGGAGGATGATGATGATGATGAGGATGTTAGACCGAATGTTCAGACGGAGGATCGGGAAGCATACCTATAGAGATTAGAAGTGGAGGATCCGGATAGGTGGATTGAGTTGATTAGTGAGGGAGAGCCTTTAGGCTCTACTCCCTCCTTATCTTCTTAGACTATCATGGAGATGAGGCTCATTGTTAGCTACTCATGGTAGTGAGTCTCCAACATTTTGAGTAGGCATCTAGGGGTGAGATGACACAAATTGACAGGTAGCATGCAGCGGAGAGTCATGATGATGTAGGGGCATGAGTTCTTATGGAGATGATGCATGGTTGGATTAGCTACCCAACTAGTCATTGACATGATGGGTACCAGCACATGATTCCTTGCAATGTTTGGCATATCTATGGCGTGAGGCAAGTCAAGAGGTGGACACATCTGGATTACCCATACACACAGTTTGTGTGGTTTGATGGTCTTGGCGACAGATGGTTGCTGGGATGGAGAGTTGTCGAGGACGATAACCATTTAGAGTGGGGGAGTATGTCAAGCCCACGAGTCATGATGTGTGATGTGCGACGAGTTGGGTGAGTGCTCCCAGTGATGTGGGATGAGCCGGGCGAGCGACCAGTCGGCGGGTGTGACGATTTGGCAAGCGGGCGCGTTGGTTGTGACGTTTCACTGTGATGATGGGACGAGTTCGAGAAGTGCGACGAGCTGGGGTGGTCGGTTAAAGGTGCCCGGGGCACGAGCGCGATGAGCCAACAGAGGTGTCGAAAAACCGAGAATTGGAAATTCGGCTAAGTATGGCAAACTTTGCAAAGGTCGCCTTATACCATGCGAGTTTGGCATGTGGACTCGATGGGGCGATGGTGTGGGCGAGCCAACGAGCGAAGTGGGTGAGCCGACGTATCATTGTGGGCAAGCTGGTCGAATGGGCAGGTCGACCCATGAGTTATCCATGGCGGTGGGTATACATAGGTGACTGTGTGGATGGAAGAGACAACAATCCAAGTCTTCATGTCTAACACAAATGAGCAAGGGTGATATGCAAGTTGTAGGAGTTAGGCGCATAAGGTGGAGGGCGAGGTGCAGTAGGGTTCCCTGACCGAAGCACCAAATCGCAGCAAACGGGCCGCAAAAGGGTTGAACAATCGGGCCACAGGTCGAGCGGGTAGATGAAACATAAGCAGGTAGGTGGGCGGACGAACCGCAGGCGGACAGGCAGGCGAGCGGATGGGCCGCAGGCAGGCAGGCGAGTCGATGAGCAGAAAACAGGTGAGCAGGCGAGCAGGAGGACGAATTGCAGGCGAATAGGTAGGCGGGCGGACAAGCTGCAGGCAGGCAGGTAGGCGGATGAGCCATAGACGGAAGAGCAGGCGAGCGGGCAAACAAACAGCAGGTGGATAGGCAGGCGGTTGGACGAGCCACGGGTAGGCGGGCGGGCGGACGAGCTGCAGACGGGTGAGCAGGCGGGTGGTCGGCACAGGTTGGCGGAAGTGTGAACAAGTGGGCATCGCGACGAGTTGGGCAGGGCGACCCCCGGTTGGGCAGTGCGCCCGCGAACGAGTCTAGCGAGCCAGGTAGGTGACCTGGGTGGGCAGGTGTGCCCACAGTTGGAGTAAATGGAGAAGGTTTGGGCGAGCGTGAACGAGCGACATGACAGTTGAGCGGGTGGGCAGATCAAGGGTGTGCACCGGGTGGATGACACACCATGGGCGAGGCTGCATGACAGTGAGTTCAGCGACCGATGTTGAATGGAGGCAGGTGCGGGCAGACCCACGAGTTGGGTTGAACGACAGAATGATGGTTGGTGTGGAGGGCAACCCGGACGTGGGCGCCTTTGCCTAGTGTGTTGGGCAATCCAGCCCGACGAAGGGCGGGCACTCTGAATGACAGTTCGGGCGGGCTGCACGACAGGCAGGCCGACTTGTGAAATTTAACTATTTTTGTGAGCAAGAAGTTGGGTTTCCTCTCCAAGCGTTGATTTTGTATAATTGAACTATTGTCATTATTATTGTGGGTAGACTCATCTTCAGGGAGTTTCCCCTCCCATTATATTTCCGTTGTAAATATGTGTAAATTAATAATGATGATGAAAGATATGTAAATGAATGTTTCCGTTGTTCTAATGAATGTTTATACTTAGAAAGTGAAAAATAAACTAAGTATGGAATGTTAGGCGTAGTCCACACTTGAAAGTATTGGTGAAAAGAAATCGGGTGGTGGTGCCACACACCCCTTCGTGCGGTTGAAAGAGTACCGCCAAGGTAGGGGCACGACAGGTGGGGTGGGGAGAGAGGGATCGAGGGGTTAAGGGAGATAAAGATAGAAACATATGGGTTTGTGGGGGTGGTAAGGGTGAGAGAGGTAGGGATAGAGGGGCCAAGGAAGGTAATGTGTGTATATGTGTTAATAAAGATTATATAAACATTGCATTAATCAACTATTTAGAACTATTTTTTCCTTCTAAATAGATTTGACCTTTTTTTTATTTCAGACTTCTGTGATCCATATCATTATCAAATAAAATTTTTGAAATAATCACATAGTTGTTTTAGAGTCGACATTTTGAACCATCTATTGTGGTACATCCTCGAGACAAGGATGAAAAACAATATCTGAGATTAGGTATAAATAGCAGAGATGCCCTCATGTGCCAGAAGTAACCGTTAGAAATTTAGTTAAGTAAATAAATAATTTTAGTTGTAAGAAGAACATTAGAGATTAGTTAGGTCAAAATAATATTAAAAATTAATTAGTTAGGATATTAAATACTAATTTAAACATAATAGAATAATTAAAAATATAATTTAGCTAGGATAATAAATACTAATTTAAACATAATATAATACTTATTAATATTAAACATAGATAACCATTAAAAATATATATATGAATAAATAAAAATAAAAATATATAAATAGAAATATAAATAGATTGAATCACAAATAGGACAATATTGAACTAGTGCTCTCTTAATTCATCAATAAATGGTGAGATACATGGGGGTTCACTTAGTAAACCTAGGGCATAACATGTTCGTTCATGCGATATTAAAAGTTGTTTCTACCTCCAAAAAGTTGAATGTTAACACCCCTTCACAATATATCGTTATAAATAAAATAACTCCCCATTTTCCACAATAATTATAAATACAATTCTTTTAAATAACCTCTTTTAGATTCACTATTAAATTTAATCAAATTATGTTGGTTTTAATAGTTGAAATATGTATCCAACATAAATTTTAGAAATATTGTTTACCATATGTGGAGCTTTGAGTTAGGACCATCAAACCTTTTCTTTAGGAATCGCAAAAATATTTTGTATTTAAATCCCTTTATTATATCTATAATAATGGTGATTCCTTGTTTAAATGACTTTTACGGTTCATTGGAAATGTATATAAGTTGAGTATTGATATTCCCACATCATATGTAACACAGGGAAGAAATATATATATATATATATATATATTTATTTATTTATTTATTTATTGTAAATTCTAGCTTTATCGAATCGACTTCCAACATTTTCAAGATTCTATGTCAATATAACATTATAGGTTTCAACACAACTTCTTACTTCTATCAGCGTGATAATTTATATTAAAAAATAAACTATTATTTATAGAGATATTGAAATATAATATAAAATATTTTTAACACAATATAATGATTTCCTATCCAATATAAAATAACAAAATAAAACATAAAAAAAATTATGTCACACAATTATTTTAATACTAAATAATATTATATTCTAGCTTTATCGCATCAACTTCCAACATTTTCATGATTCTACGTCAATATAACAGGGTTTCAACACAACTTCTTGCTTCTGCCGGCTTGATAATTTATATTAAAAAAAAAAACTATAATTCATAGAGATATTGAAATATAATATAAAATATTTTTAACACAATATAATGATTTCCTATCCAATATAAAATAACAAAATAAAACATAAAAATTATGTCACGCAATTATTTTAATACTAAATAATATTATCTCTAAACAAATTATAAACTTTCATTAATAAATATTATTAACTCTAAACTATTAATAAATATTAACTTTAAATTCGAAATTTTTAAAACATTTAGGTTAAATATTTAAGTTTTGATTTCAAAATAAGATATTCTCATATTTAAGTTTTAATTCAAAATTAGATATTCTCACTTTCCGATTTTGTCAACTATTTTTTTTCAGAGAAAAAAAACATCATAGCTTTATATTAAGAGTATATAAAGATCTTGAATACATAATTCAAAATGACTGATTTGGCATGGATATGCCCAAACCTCTTCATAATGATGCAAACAGATTCCCATACAGGGAGATAATGCCTATCATCCTTAGCAGAAAAACATTATGTCGGACCAGTTCAGAAGAGCACATGAAATAGAACAAAGACAATATATAATACATCTCCAGGATCAGTTGATAATGGAGATGTGACAAAACTTTACAGGTCTGTACCAAAAAGGAAATTCCATTCAAAAACATATAAGAAGAGAGCAACTACGCCCTGCCTATATGAAGAGGAACCAAAAACAAAAGAGATGAGACCTCATGCAGAATCACAACTCGTGGCATCAGATGGGATCACATGTTGATGCAGTAAGATATTAATGATAGGAATCATGGCAAGCCAAAATACGCTGAAGAATAGCCTGGAGAGGCTCCTTAGAGTCTTGGAAAATGTGTGCATTCCTCCAATTCCACAGATACCAACAAGTGATAATGAACAATGATCTCCTAGAGGGGGATTGTCTACTCCACCAGAGAAAACCTTCCTGAACAGAAGAAAAAAAGATGTGAGGGAAAACAAAATATGTAGACAAATCATACCCGATTATGAGAGACATAGGGCACTGAAAGAACATGTGCAAGTTTGATTCCGAGGCATTGAGGCACATGGAGCATCTACTTAGACCCTGCCAACATCTCCTTTGTAGAGTCTCTCATGTAAGATTTTTGTTCCGAAATAGCAGCCAGGAGAAAATGATCATCTACATCGGGCATGCAGCTTTCCAAAAACATGGAGGAAAAAGCGGAGGAGGATTTCTGGCAACAACAGAAATCATGTCAGTGTAAATGTTCTTGACGCTCACAGGTTTATGGATAGACCATACCAGACTATCATTTGTGCCCGTTCAGGAGATCCCCAAACAATCAAGTCTCGCTATTACCCTCAGCCATAAAGGAAGCAACTGACGAGGCAAATGAAGCTCCTCCCCATCCTTCCAAATCGGAGAGGCACCAGACCAACCCTTAATCAACTTGTCCCACGTAAAGACTCCCAGCCTATGAAAATTATATAACAGTGGATGAGGAAATGTGAACCCCTGGCCAGATAAAATAGAGTCAAAAGCAATAAAGATGTTAGATCCAGAATATAAAGTCCAGCAAAATTTTTTCCTGAAAAATGGGTGGACTTTTCGCAGGCTTTTCCATATCATCGAGCCGCTTCTGGTGCCAAGGATCCGCTTCCTGTACCAAAAGTCAACGGACTTTCCCTTCAGATATTTAGTCTTTACAAGTCTACTCCACGGCCCATCCCCATATATTCCTCTGTAGAGAGACTTACAGAGAAGAGCATTACCAAAAGAGCGGATGTTTTGCAAGCCCCATCCACCCATATTTTTTGGAACAGAGATGGAGGCCATCTTTACGAGATGAATTTTACACTGATATGCATGACCTCCCCAAAGAAAGTTAGCAATCAACCTGTTCATCTGCTTTATAATACTGCTGGGAAGATAAAAAATGTGAGCCCAGTAGACTGATAGTTGGCAAAGCACAGACTGAGCTAATATAAGTCTGCCGGCTAGTGAGAGGAATTTATATTCCCATCGTGCAATCTTCTTGTAAAACCTATCCAGTAGCCATTGCCAATCCCTAACAGTATATCCTTTTTCCTTTAAAGAGAAGCCCAGGTATTTGAATCCTTGATGTAATGAATATGGAGCTATACCCATCAGATCTGAAATCCACTGAACAATATCCAACTTTACATCATTATGAAACAAGAAGGATTTTTCCTTATTTATAAACAGACCTATAGCCTTCTGGAACCTTGAGAGAATGTCATTTATGCAAGCCCAAGAGGCCCTGCAGAGCATAGCAAAGATGAGAACATCATCCACAAAAATATTATGTGAGATGGAGATATTCTTACAGATCTTAACCGGAAGACATCTCTTATCCGCGACGGCTTTGTTAATCTGGAGACTAAGAGAGTTCATCACCAGAATGAATAGTAATGGAGAAAGGGGACATCCCTGTCGGAGTCCCCTCTCAGCTTGAAAAAAGACCGAGGGGATTCCATTCACGATCACCGAATATTTTACATTCTCCACACAAGACATGACCCAATTAACACCTTGGGATTTAAGTCCAATCTTTGCCAACAGGATTCTCAAAAATCCCCAATCGACACAATCATAAGCTTTTTGCAAGTCAATCTTGAGGATTGCCGCATCCACATTCTTTGATATCATTTTAAAAAGGCTTTCTTGGGTCATGGCAACCGCGTCCAAGATGAATCTGCCCTTTAAAAAAGCATGTTGGTCTCTAGTAATATAGGAGTTTAGTAGAGGCTTCATTCTCTCTGCAACAATTTTTGATATGATTTTGAACATGATGTTACATAAAGAGATTGGCCGAAAATCCTGAAAGGATTCAGTCCTATGCTTCTTTGGAATAAGCGCGATGAATGTTGAGGTAGTTGCTGAGTGAATGTTTCCAGCCATCCGGGAAGCATCTACCATGCGCAGCAGATCCAATTTGAAGAGATCAAAAAAATGAAGGAAAAATTCTATTGGCCAACCATCAGGCCCCGGGCTTTTATCCTTTTTAAAGGATTTCATGGCCTTGCACTCTCAACTTGTCGATTTTGTCAACTATACACATAGTTCATTCACAAAAAATTTAATTACTTAAACTCTTCTGACCCTTTAATATTATCCAAAACATTGAAGTAGTTTTAATTTTTTTATAAAACCCTAAATTCAACTCATATGAAATTACTAATGAATTCCCTCAATCTGGGTTTGAGATACCACTCTTAAATCCCGTCAATCTGGGCTTGATATACCACTCTGAAAATGAGTGTTAAGATCAATATTTTATCTTAACGCACGTTTCTTACCATAAAAGTAAATGAAAAAGCCATAAATAAATTAGTTACGATGAAACTGTCATTATTTTCGAGAGTACTGATAATGATCCGATGTCAATGAACCGCTTTAAATGATTTTTAATCTATGTGTGTATTTAGGCCACCTAAAAAGTTGTGTTGTTTTAGGGGCATGTGTTACACCTGCTCCAAGGTAACCTAAAAAGTTGTGTTGTTTAGGACACCTGCTCCAATGCAACCTAAAAAGTTTTGTTGTTTTGGGACACCTGATCCAAGGCAAACACAAAGTTATAAACAGTACATCTTCGATATGAACCATCTCGTTGTACGACGAATCCCACGGCAACCCAGCCTGTACTTTTAATTGCTCATCAAACGTTGCTGCATAAAAAATCAAAAAATTCGGAAGAGAAAACAAATTGGAATAATGGTTGCTCAAATGTAGAGTGATACCCAATGGAGTAGTCTAACAAGGCGGAGAAATTGCCCGGTTTCCATCACTGTCTAGAAAAACGTCCGGCTTTGGCCATTGGTAATCCCTTCGCCAGTTCTGCTACCCTCCTCCACCGTTCCACATTAATTGGTGATGGGATCTTGTCTGACATATTTTTTCCACTCCGCGTTACTCCATTCTCCTTTCCTTTCGAATTTGGTCCAGTTCGCGCACTCTGCAGCTCCCCTCACCAATTCGACTCGGTGCAAAAACACCATCTCCGTGCTCTGTAGCTCACCTCCATTGACCCATCACCAGGCGACAGACAGGTAGAAAAACCAAGCTCCCCATCACCAGGGGACAAACAAAAGCAGGTTCATTCATCTGGTTCATTTTTTCAGGTTCATTCATCTGGTTCATTTTTTCTGCCCTTTTTCGTTGTGTGCATGTATGATCGAGGAACAGGGTCTTACTCTTTTAGACTACTCCATTGATTGGCTTGGTGGGTCTGTCATCCTTCACTACATTATTGCCTACTGCTGCTGCATTATGATCACCATTAGCACCAAGTCCTTCCAAAAGGAACTCATTCGATTTAATGGCAGCCTCAATCCTCAATTTTAAGTCTTGCAGGGCCTTCTTCTCTGATTCCTTCAGATCTGATATGAAGTAATTGTCCTCCTTGAATGATGACAATGTGGACTCAAACCAGCAACTTCTTTTAACAGATGAATCCCCCTTCTTCTCCACAGATCTCTTCTTCCCATCTGCCCCATGACCATTTTCCCCCTCTTCTTCTCCATTGAAGAACTTCACAACCTCCTCATCCTGGGCATCCATTTGCATTTCCCCAAGTATGATTAGAATGAAAAATCCAATGGACTCAATCCAAGCCTCCCAAACACACTACCTTCACTACCTTCTAAGTCTGCTCAGTGGCAGACACACCTTGACTTGTTGCAGTAGCAGACACCAGGTTTCCCATACTTATCACACCCCTAGCAAAAATATTAATAAATATCTGTCTGGGTATCTGTTTGTACATCAAATTTGCTCAACCCAACCTCATAATTGATGAAGAGAAAGAAACAAAAAAACCATAGAGCGTGATGGTAACTAAAGGTCATCCATCTGTACAGTGTAAAATGGTAAAAATCAAATTTAATTCAATGCAGGGAATGAAATTTCAAAATCCAACTTTTTCGAACTCCAAGTTAAAAAGCAGGTTCTGGCAAAATTGCCCGGAAGCCTCAAAAACTGAATTTTAGGGATATCCATGGAAACCTTCAATTTTTGAATTCTAAGATTCTTAATATGAAGCAAAGGCTATCAAGTCCTTTTACAATTGATTATTACACTCTTATTGGTTTGAGAAGAGGTTGCACAAGGGCAGATGTCGAACGTGCACATCTTTTACTTTGCCTAAGGCATAGGCCTGATAAAGCTTCTCATTTTGTTGATCGTTGCGAGTTTGTGGATGAAAGAGATATTGATGCTGTTAAAGATCAGGCTTGTCTCTCGGCCTTGATGCTGTATAGATTGTTACAGAAGGCCTACACATATATAATGACTTCTATCATGGAAGAAGATGTTGAGAAGCAAAAGCAGCGAAGGGTCAGTGAATTAAAATGTGAAGAGCCTGATAAGCAAGGTGCTAGAGAACCTGAGCAGTGTCTTCAAGTTAGAAGTGAACCTTCTATTGATGTAAAGGTTGATTTCAAGAAATCAGATTGTTGTATAGAGAGTGAAGCAAGTAACATGAGGGCCAAATTTTCGGGTTCCAACAAAAACATTGTTAATGGTGAGCTTTATCAGATTTTATTGGCAACAAGTTCGGTGACTGATCGAACATTGATGAATACTACTTCTGGGGTAGCTGGGGTAGCTGATGTTCCTAGGATCAATGATACATCTGAGTTTATCATATACACTTCTGTTAAGAAGGATTCAAGCCTACAGGAGTTGGCAGATACTTCTATATTTCAAGCAGTCTTGTGTAGAGATTTAGTGGCTATTGGGACAATGTTATCACATGGATTCCCTTCATAAAGTTGGATGAATGCACATCAAGGACATGCCATAAGGCCCCTTCCAGTCACGTATGAACCACTTAGTTGTTAAGCTAATGCGATAAATCAATATCATATACTATATCGCTGGTTCCGATCCATTTAGAAGTTCTTCAGAGGATATGCAGACCACTGACTAAAGGGGATGTCAAAGACCTAGGAGTGCAATTGAAAAACCTTTATCCTGCACAACAGTCTTTTCAACAACAATAAACATCTGGCTTTTCATTTTGGGGAGACAACAACCTTCACTTGATCTGTAAGCAGTAGACATGGACCAACAATCAAGGACAATGGTGGTGATTGTGATCAAATAAGAAAAAATTGCTCTACCAAGGTATTTTGTAGTAGGAAAACCGCCTAAAATCTCAGAGAAATTGTCCATTGAAGCCACCAAATTCCCTCAACACTTCCAACCAACTTGCTTATAAAGATCAAACTTGTCATTGAATGTTTATGGTGGTCAATCTTCTCAGTTGACTGGATGGATTCTCCCATTTCTATAACATTCCAAAGCAATTTCTTTGATATTGCATCTTTTGGTGGAAGACTCTAGTTTTTCTTTGTAAATACAATCTTTAATGTCAAAACTAGAACAAATGTTATGCTTTAGCCTCAATCTTTAATGGCACTCAAATGGATGAGCCTCAAAATATAGAGGCCCAGTAGAAGCCTGGCATGATTTTGATTGAGTAAGCACCCTTCAGACACCTTAGCCTAAGGAAGTCCATTTCTTGCAGTGCAACCCATCTGGACATGTTTCTTAAAGCACTTCCAAAAGGGAAAAAGACAAAGGAAAGAATAAGAAATCGCTGAATATGTCCATGTACTCATTATGCATAAAATTTGTGGGAATACTATTGTGTTTTCACAGTACGAGAAACTAATAATTGAATGTCCATACTCAAATATTTTGTGGGAAATTAATGTATTGTTTAATACAAAATATATAAACCAGATCTGCCTAAAGATCCCTATTTAAACAATCATATAAAAGGAATATCTCTGTAAAATATATATTATAACTTTTAGCCTTTTTCAATATGGGCCGAAGATGTATGTGATTTGACACCATTTGAAACTAGCAACAATTAGTCAAGTAATAGATATCTAAAGGTTCATCAGAAATTTCAATGTTTGGTGTGCCAAATCGCTCAAACACCAGATCTACGACGAATGTTGAGGGCAGGGATGAGGCCGGACCGGATCAGTTTCACTAGTGCTCTTGGTGTTTGTGTTGGTATTGAAGATAGAGGAGGTAAGCAGGTACATGCCCATATTGTTAGAACTGGATTTGAGTCTTGTATATTTGTGGGGAGTGCACTTCTTGACATGTATGCGAAGTGTGGAAGTATGGAGGAAGCAAATAGAGTGTTTGACAATATGCCGGAAAGGAATGTGGTGTCGTGGACTACCATGATTTTGGGGTATGCCCAGAATGGTCATGGTGAGGAGTCCCTGAGGTACAAAGATTAATTAAATGGCGAGGTCATGTTTGTGGGAATAGGTTTCAAAACACATTGTAAACAAACTAGATTGTCAAGTCTGAAATACCTATTGGAAATAAAAACATTAAAGAATATTGAACGTTAATATCAAAACCTAAACAATTCACTTGGCAGCCATCTACAGGAATATAACCAGTATGGAATGTGCCATCATCTCTAACATTTTCAGCCTTTTCTCGCCTCTAAAACAGAAGTCAAGGACACCACTGTTCAATATATTTTGAGATCTGTCTTGATTAGATTTGAATGCAAAATGATATTGTTGTGGATCAACGAAAAAAAAAAAGAGGCATTTTTTTAAAGATTTGCACATGTTTCATGTATATATGGCAGCAAACTAGTGGAATGGATATGAATTTAATAAGATGAAATTATGTTGTTCCTAAATGAAGACAGTGAAAGCTTGAGTTGATGATTTTATACTTTATAGAAACAGTAAGAAAAGGTAATGGAAAAGCATATGTATAGAGTTGGAAATAGCCTTCTATTGTCTTTAAAAGCCGCCTGTTTTATCCTTACTTTGGGGAGATTTTGTCATTAAAGAAAATTCTACGTTGGACTGTAACATAAGGGCAAGAAACTTACAATTTATTTGTTTACTTTCAGAAACACCAATTGGCAACTATGATGAGAGATTGCATCAACCAAGAAAAGCTCAAAGGCAACTAGAGGAGAGGGATAAACAACAAAAAAGAACAACTGTCTGCCATGGAAGGACTTCAACTCTAGTGGGAATCAATGAGGTATGCACAAAGAATAGATAAGCTAGGTTTTCATGGTCTTGTTAGGTGGGTTGCCCTTTTTCATATGATAAGTATATTTATGTTTTCCTATTGTTATGTTGTTATGAAAATACCTTTTTCATAATCTGTTCATGGTCACTGAAAAATTAGGATTGCCAAATGTGATCATTGTCAGTGCTTATGTTTCTTCCCATGCATTTCTCACTGAAACAAAGTTCAGTCCTCAACACCTTCCCCCACTAAGGTGTTAATTGTATTTCCTATGCCAAAGTCATGGGCTTTACATGCCTTTTTATGCTTGTTCAAGGTTGAGGAAAAGGACCATCATATTGGTTCATTGCCCACACTGTTATTTTTCCCTTTTCATCATGCTCACTATCAAATAGAATCTCTTTACTTATTTATGTTCATGCAACATGTTTGATTTTTATACTTAAACATGTAGTTACTATGTTCTCATACCTATGTTCATGGTTCGATGTTTATTATATTTATAGATCTTTATATTTTACATCTTTATAAAGTTATGGTTAGATGGTCAAAGGCCAATGAGGTTTGAACCTTATCATTGCGTTTTTTGTTGTTGGATTTTTGATTCCTTGCCTCTAGTCAGAGATCTCGTTGGATTTTCATGACTTCATCAAGCTGATTTTGCCTTCATGGAATAGTATATGATAGCGTAGTAGATTGTTATGTTATTTTGAACATGCCCTCTTCATGATTTGTTGATGTTCACTGAACGATGTTTTGTCCTTTTATGCCTGTGATAAAGTGTTAACTGTCCTATTGCCCAAATCAACGTCGGTTGTTATCTTTTAGTTGTGTGTTCGGTGAAAGTGTTTATTTTGATCTTGTGTGCTCGTGTATATATGTGTGTTGAAGTTCCTTGTCACATATAGTTTATGGTCTGCTAGGATAATGAAGGTGTTGATTAATTTTCCAAATTTTAACGTGGATGCTCTTTTTTTTCAAGTTGTTCTACAGTTTTGCTTCCAACCAGGATTCTCCATGCATTGATTCTCAATGTGGAAGACATAAATTCTCATCCAAGCACACAATGTGGTCTTTTGCCAAGCACACAATGTGGTCTTTTGCCAAGCACACAATGTTTATCTATACAAATATTTTTTGTTGTAAAACGCATCATGGAAGTGATGGTCATGGTTAAAGCTTGTATTTTATCTAGTCCATGGTTTTCCAACTTCCAGTTGTACAGCAAGTGATAAAGTTGTGATAGATTAATTTACCTTTTGTATAAGCATCATTACATGAAATGATGCTTTGGAAGCACGGGGGAAGTATTATTCAGCACTGTGGCAGTGTCCATGGCCTTGAGGAAACGGTTCTAGCATTTTGTAATAAATTGAATATAATGAAATCCATTGCAGTGAATTTCTTGCTAGCAATCTGTTATATTTCCAAACTTTTGATGTTCAGCTCCACTCCATTTTGGTATCTTCCTTTTTATGTCATTAAAGCAGATCCGTTGCAATCACTGTACTTATCATTCCAATGGTAACTCCTTTAAATTATTAATTAACCAATTTTAGCTAATAAGGAAGATCCTTGCAAGTGTACACTCTATTCCATCTATGTTCCCCGAACATGCCAATGAAAACACTGATTCATTCTTTGAAATTTGCTCGCTTCACCATATTTCCTCTGTTGATCAAATGGCTCTGTTGTGCATATAGTAATGATAATATTCCTATACCCACTTGCCCCTGATAGTTGAAATGGCTTAGGCATTTTCTAGGATCTACAAAATCCCATGTTACATTACACTTTATAAATGTTCCAAGAATTTTTGTCCTTGCTCATTTCCCTTAACAGAATTTATAAAATTTGACAGTGTTTAAAAATATTGATGGGGTTCAATTATTTGAAACAGAGTTTTAGGTTCTAGAATTCCACAGAAGGTATATTTAATGAGCTTTTTTCATCATTTTTTTATATTCTGGAGTACCCAAAAATGTGACATTTATGTTGGATTCATTTTGAATCCAAATGAATCCATCTTCCCCAGAATAATGAGTCCCGGGGAAATCATAGACATCTCTGCATTGTCATGAATTTGACATGGCTTAGGCCCAGAAATGGCATTGGTTCTAACAGAATTTATAAACTTTGCCATGCCCACAGTGCACAAAAGACAAGTAGAATCCCCAAATATATGGATCCTATGATCTAATCACTTCCAGAATTGTAAAACTCTTAGCCACTTCATAAAAGCAGAGTCTAACTGTTCTATGTTTTTACCCTTTTATAGGCATATTTTCTGGTCATTTACAGTATGCTAGTTGTAGGATCCAAATACAAATCCATCATACTAAACCCATCTTTTAAGCTGCAATTTGTACATCAGATTTAGATTCAGTGTAATACAAAAAGAAATTGATGGAGAAAATGATAATGGTATTTAATTATTCATGTCCATTTTCAAGACTCAAAACTAAAACTACATGCCTGGAATATCCATGAAATCTGCCCAGAACATCCTTGAAATGGCCAGCAAGTCCCCGAGTCCCTGATGGAGTTCTCAGCAGTTTGTGTACATTTACTAGGGTTCCCCAAGTGCTTGAAATGCCAGAACAGAGGGTAACCGTTTTTTTTTTTAGGCAGGGGGGGCGCGGCGGGCAGGTCCCTGTTCAACATAATGATTAAGATATTAATTCTTTCAATGAGTTCAGATGTCAACCAAAATTTGTTTAGAGATTCTGGAACAACTCTTGTTGCTCAAGAAGCTAACCATCACTGTTAGACCATTTGTAAACAAGGGGTATCTCAACTAGCGTATGAGGATGCTCTTCTAGAACCACGTCTTCATGGAGAGACAGCAGCTACAATAGTAGTAATCAACTCAGAAATCAACCAAATTTAATGCTTTTTCACATGCATTGGTGTACACTCACTGCCAACCTTATATGAATTCTTTTTCAATTTTAAGCAAGAATGGGGTGAATGTTAATATGCTTTGGACAGTCTCCTTGGAAAGCATAGAATTATTGTTCAATATAGAAGTAGATATTATCAAAAGCACAATAAAATATTAAATGCTGAACAAGTCTCTGCAATAATATGAGCTGGCAAGTTATTGCGTTGTTTTGGATACAAAGTCACTACTAGATTTGAAGGAATGAGTTATTCATGAGAAAACAACCTTATTTATATGCCACAAATGCTTTAATGATGATTGGTTGGATTGTCTAAGGCATGTTCCTATTTGAGAAATGAATCCAGGTTGGTATTTCATATTTGTTATTTCTGATAATAGAATTATTGAGCAGCAAGTTTTCGATCAAACCCGCTTCTACAGGAATTCTGTGATAGAAAGATAGTTCAGATTTTAAACTCATGTTGCTTGGGAAAATTTGCAGATGTATTCCAAGAACTACCCCATGGACTGCCACCAATTCAAGGAAAGTTCTACCAGTAGATGAGGTAACACAAGAAGACAAGATGTCCTACAACACCCATCACTACCATTGCTTTTGGGCCAAAGTAATTCAAGTTGGGGGGCTGTTACAATACTTGAGGATGATCAGCTTCAACATTAGTTATTGGTATTCATTACTCAAAAGACAAAAATATCAGTCTAATGATGGGAATCAATGAAAAAGGCAGTCAGGAAATCTAACAAGGCTAATTAGCTTAATTATGTCAATCAGTATAGAGAAAAGTGGGAGTTTACAAAAATGGCTTGTTAGTCAGTGTCAGTAGTCTAATTTTGAAAACTGGGAGTTTTCATTATGAGTAGCCTTTTAGGCATTATAATGGCAGGCTTTATGGGAAAAATGCTATTGCAAGTAGTCTGGAATTGACTATTTGGGCCAAGACCAACGTTCATACTACCTTGGATTTACCCTGAGTTGGTGTCCACACCTCATTGGGATAGTTTCTGATTGTATTGCTGAGGAGTTTTCACCAATTCAGTTCTGTTACTAAAAAAAGTGTGACTTTTCGTTATAAAGAGGCTTTTTGTCATTATAAAGGCAGGCTTTTCGGGAGCTGTTGCAATTAATCTGGAAGACACTATTTATGCCAAGAACAGTGTTCATTGGTTCATACTGCCTTGGATTTTCCCTTAGTTGGCATCCACAACATCTCAGGATAGTTTCAGATTGTATATACTGAGGATTTTTGAGCAATCAAACGTTGTTACTAGCCACCAGTGTTGTTTTTCCTTCTGCTGTTAGTACTATAATATGCTATTAAGGCCAATACTGTTTCTGGATGTTTAAATTTTCCCTAAAAGAAGAAAATGCCAAAAGTATCAAATTCCATATTTTGGAACACTACAGTTTTTCGGAAGTGTCAATATCATAAAAAATGCCAAAACATGCACACTACTAAAATGGTTATCAATGGTTCAGTCTTTGCTATGTATTATGTTTCTCTTTCCTTTTTCCATATTCCTTCACCATTGGTTGGGTGACCTCTGAACTTTTGGTGGTGCAGTTCAAGACATTTAGGGAAGGAGAGACTCCTTCAACTAAGCAACTAGATAATTTCATTTAACAAAGTCAAAATAATTACACTTTTGTTTTTTACTGCAGATATTGCTGCATTGGTTTTGGGTTAGATGATATATAGTGTTGAGTATAGGTCTATGTTAGGATATGTCAATTTGGCCAATGTTATTCTGGAACTATTGATTGTTAGACTATAAGCGGGTTTGAAACTTATTATTTCAAAACATTGGCCAATTTAATCTATCGGAATACATGTGTCTCAAGCAAATCCTTCAACAGGAAGATACATTTGTCTTGCTTGTAGGACATTAGTGTAATTTCGTTTTGCTAATGTGATGAGTTCCTAACTGGGCTTCTTAAGTTGATCTCTTCCATCTTTCTAACTCTTTGTTCTTTTAACATTGATAACCTGCACATGTAAGCAGGTAAACAACAAGACCTCTAATTTGTGTCTTGATTAATAAACTTTCTTTTAGCCAGATAATTCATTTCAAAAAACAATCTTACTCTTTGGGCAGATGTGTGAGAAATTCAGGATAAGCTGGTTGAACCTTCCCTCCTTTATAGGTTGCCAATGAAGACAGGTGAGAAAATCTGACCTAGGTTGGATAACTGCAAGGGGCAATGTTCTTCGCATGGTTGTGATGGTAAATCATTTTGCCAACTATGTGAGAAATTCAGGATAAGCTGATTTTTATGAGTTACCAAACTTGCCAATGAAGGCAGGGGGAAATATGACCTAGGTTGGATCACCGTAAAAGCACGATGTTGTTAGCATTGTTGTGATGGTAAATCATTGTGCCATCGCAACAACATAGATTCTATGCATTTAGCCTATTTACTGTTACACTGCTTGGCTCAGTGCATTGCAAAACTTGCAATTGCTGTCCAACAGAATGTACTTATTCCTTGAGGGATCATGTTTCACCTGTGCTTCTTTTGATGTAGTTGGGTATGATAAAATGTTTTAATAAAGTAGATATCATTGACCTGAATATTTCAAAAGAATCAGTCTGTGTTTAGAGTCTAGAGTCATGCACTTCAAATTTGATCACCTTGTATCAAGTTTCAAATTTATTCGAAATTTCAATTGTAGAATGTTTGATACCTGCAGTACTTTAAATAACTACAAGTACTCTAGTCATTATACACAGGGTATGTGTTTGGACTGCATTCTTGTTGGTTTTGCTGGCCATTCTGGGTGCATGCTCAATTATCAACAAGTTTACCAGGGTAGCTCGAGAACTCTTTGAGATGCTCATTGCCATGTTGTTCATGTGCAACAGGCTATCCGGGTATAGTTTTGGGTGCATTAGAAAATGATCATTCTGCATGATTCACTTTCCATAGAAGCTTACATTAATGAGTTCCTCTTATCAAATTTCAGATTTAGCTCCATGTATTTGGTTACCCTGGAAACAATTAACTTTTTCTTTTCCTGCATTTGAAACATACATGAGCACTTTGTTAAAGTAGGGTATGATACTATGGTCACCTTTTCATAGATATTCTAGTTTTTATCTAAGAATCCCTTTGTAGAGGAAAAACTAGTGCAAGATTTGGAGGAAGTGGAGTGGTCACATGGGAGATTTAGCATAGTAGACCATCATGATGGATGTGATTTCTTGGAGAAATATTGACATTTCCTAACTTATGACACACTGAGCATGAGCAAGATTTGCTTTGATTTAAAAAGACTAGGTCCTTACTATCATGATAAATCCACAAGCACAAGATCTGAAATACAGAGAAGTCAAGCCAAAATAGGGTTGTATAGGGAAAAATAACAGCATGGGCAATGATGGAAAGGGAAAAATAACAGTATGGGCAATGAACCAATATGATGGTCCTTCTCCTCAACCATGAACAAGCATAAAAAGGCATGTAAAGCCCATGACTTTGGCATAGGAAATACAATTAACACCTTAGTGGGGGAAAGGTGTTGAGGACTGAACTTTGTTTCAGTGAGAAATGCATGGGAAGAAACATAAGCATTGACAATGATCACATTTGGCAATCCTAATTTTTCAGTGACCATGAACAGATTATGAAAAGGGTATTTTCATAACAACATAACAATAGGAAAATATAAATATACTTATCATATGAAAAAGGGCAACCCACCTGACGAGACCATGAAAACCTAGCTTATCTATTCTTTGTGCATACCTCATTGATTCCCACTAGAGTTGAAGTCCTTCCATAGATGCTCTTGAGAAATGAAGATTGTTTTCTCGATGAGCTCTAGCTGATTGTACAATAGGAGAAGAGTTCCCTTAAGTAGAAAGACTAGCTTGCATGAGAATATAATCTTTTATGCATTCAGCTACATCTTGGAATTGTCCACCTATTGTATTTCAAATGTAAATTCTTATTTAAAATTTAAAATTTAAATTCTTATTATCATAACTAAACTCAAGCACAAATCAAACCAGTAGGAATTTCAAATCTGAAACACTGGTTAAACTTGAAGGTTTTTGTAACAATTTAGTGAACATTTTCATCATTTTAACAAAAATGTTGATGATTTTTGGCTATATTTAACTAGAAAATCATGCAGTAACAAACAATTTGTCCATCAAATTCCATATATAGTGAAGCTCAGGACTAAGCATCCACATTCTCATTCTAACTTGGGAGGTCCATACTAGCCAAATTTCAAAAAGAATCTTACTTTCATGAATCATCTCATAATATTGCCGAACAACTTTCAATAGTAATCCAGTTCAAATTGCAAAAATCTTGAAGTGGTACAACTTTCAAAATTAATCCAGTTCAAGTTCAAATTGCATGAATCGTCTCATGATATTTGCCAAACAACTTTTTAAAGTAATCCAATTCAAATTGCAAACTATTGAAGTTGTACAACTTTCAAAAGTAATCCAGTTGAAATTGCAAAAATATTTGTGGTAAGCCAATTGTTGCATTGTAGTACAGCTGTACCAATGTTTTATAAAATGGGCAGCAAATGGATACATTATAACAAAAAGTCACAGCATGTTACCAAAAGCACACATGTGATCTACTCATAGAAAAGCATAACATTTGTTCCAGTTTTGACATTAAAGATTGTATTTACAAAGAAAAAGCAGAGTCTTCCACCAAAAGATGCAATATCAATGAAATTGCTTTGGAATGTTATAGAAATGGGAGAATCCATCCAGTCAACTGAGAAGATTGACCACTATAAACATTCAATGACAAGTTTGATCTTTATAAGCTAGTGCTACAAAATCTCAGAGAAATTGTCCATTGAAGCCACCAAATGCCCTCAACACTTCCAACCAACTTGCTGCAGAGTTTGGTTGCTCAAGGTGGTTTTCCTGCTACAAAATACCTTGGTAGAGCAATTTTTTCTGATTTGATCACAATCACCACCATTGTCCTTGATTGTTGGTCCATGTCTACTGCTTACGGATCAGGTGAAGGCTGTTGTCTCCCCAAAATGAAAAGCCAGATGTTTATTGTTGTTGAAAAAATTGTTGTGCAGGATAAAGGTTTTTCAATTACACTCCTAGGTCTTTGGCATCCCCTTTAGTCAGTGGTCTGCATATCATCTGAAGAACTTCTAAATGGATCGGAACCAGCCATATAGTATATGATATTGATTTATCGCATTAGCTTAACAACTAAGTGCTTCATAAGTGACTGGAAGGGGCCTTATGGCATGTCCTTGATGTGCATTCATCCAACTTTCCGAAGGGAATCCATGTGATAACATTGTCCCGACAACCACTAAATCTCTACACGAGACTGCTTGAAATACAGAAGTATCTGCCAACTCCTGCAGGCTTGAATCCTCCTTAACAGAAGTGTATATGCTAAACTCAGATGTATCATTGATCCTAGGAACATCAACTACCCCAGCTACCCCAGAAGTAGTATTCATCAATGTCCGATCAGTCACCGAACTTGTTGCCAATAAAATCTGTTGAAGCTCACCATTAACAACGTTTTTGTTGGAACCCGAAAATTTGGCCCTCATGTTACTTGCTTCACTCTCTATACAACAATCTGATTTCTTGAAATCAACTTTTACATCAATAGAAGGTTCACTTCTAACTTGAAGACACTGCTCAGGTTCTCTAGCACCCTGCTTATCAGGCTCTTCACATTTTAATTCACTGACCCTTAGCTGCTTTTGCTTCTCGGCTTCTTCTTCCATGATAGAAGTCATTATATATGTGTAGGCCTTCTGTAACAATCTATACAGCATCAAGGCCGAGAGACGAGCCTGATCTTTAACAACGTCAATATCTCTTTCATCCACAAACTCGCAGCGATCAACAAAATGAGAAGCTTTATCAGGCCTATGCCTTAGGCAAAGTAAAAGATGTGCACGTTCGACATCTGCCCTTGTGCAACCTCTTCTCAAACCAATAAGACTGTAATAATCAATTGTAAAAGGACTTGATAGCCTTTGCTTCACATTAAGAATCTTAGAATTCAAAAATCGAAGGTTTCCATAGATATCCCTAAAATTCAGTTTTTGAGGCTTCCGGGCAATTTTGCCGGAACTTGCTTTTTAACTTGGAGTTCGAAAAAGTTGGATTTTGAAATTTCATTCCCTGCATTGAATTAAATTTGATTTTTACCATTTTACACTATACAGATGGATGACCTTTAGTTACCATCACGCTCTATGGTTTTTTTGTTTCTTTCTCTGCATCAATTATGAGGTTGGGTTGAGCAAATTTGATGTACAAACAGATATTTATTAATATTTTTGCTAGGGGTGTGATAAGTATGGGAAACCTGGTTTCTGCGACTGCAACAAGTCAAGGTGTGTCTGCCACTGAGCAGACTTAGAAGGTAGTGTGTTTGGGAGGCTTGGATTGAGTCCATTGGATTTTGCATTCTGATCATACTTGGGGAAATGCAAATGGATGCCCAGAATGAGGAGGCTGTGAAGTTCTTCAATGGAGAAGAAGAGGGGGAAAATGGTCATGGGGCAGATGGGAAGAAGAGATCTATGGAGAAGAAGGGGGATTCATCTGTTAAAAGAAGCAGCTGGTTTGAGTCCACACTGTCATCATTCAAGGAGGACAGTTACTTCATATCAGATCTGAAGGAATCAGAGAAGAAGGCCCTGCAAGACTTAAAATTGAAGATTGAGGCTGCCATTAAATCGAATGAATTCCTTTTGGAAGGACTTGGTGCTAATGGTGATCATATTGCAGCAACAGTAGCAGTAGTAGGCAATAGTGTAGTGAACGATGACAGACCCACCAAGCCAATCAATGGAGTAGTCTAAAAGAGTAAGACCCTGTTCCTCGATCATACATGCACACAACTAAAAAGGGCAGAAAAAATGAACCAGATGAATGAACCTGCCTCTGTTTGTCGCCTGGTGATGGGGAGCTTGGTTTTTCTGCCTATCTGTCGCCTGGTGATAAGTCAATGGAGGTGAGCTGCAGAGCGGGGAGATGGTGTTTCTGCGCGAACTGGACCAAATTTGAAAGGAAAGGAAAATGGAGTAACGCGGAGTGGCAAGAATCCGGCGGAATCCCGAAAATATGTCAGACAAGATCCCATCACCAATTAATGCGGAAAGGTAGAGGGGGGTGGGGCAGGGCGGAGGAATTACCGATGGCCTGGCTGGAGCGGGGCGTTTTTCCGGGCGGGGACGGAGACTGGGCAATTCCTCCGCGTTGTTAGACTACTCCGATACCCAATGGCGTGTTCGTGTACAATGCACCTGTCCGCCGATTATCGATCTCCATTAAACAAACGAACTATTTATAGTCCTTTCGTCTGCTTACATCGATTAAAATCTCTATAGACAAATGCAGTTGTCATATATTCGGTAGACGGATACACAGAGACAAATGCAGTTGTCATATATTCTGTTTTCCGTGATGGGCTTCGCGCGTAATCTGCGGAGGAAACATCAGCACATCCAGTGCTGATTGTGTTGGGGTCTGACGACATGTGACAGGTAGCATATATAATTGCTTGGAGATTCCTTTACCATCCCATATTTTCATTATTCCAGATGTCCCTTGGTATGAGTCCATTCACTCTTGTGAGGGCACTGTCAAAAAGTGATGCAAAGAGAGTCCACCCATTTCTTAATATTGCAGATCAAGAAAACTCAATGGAATGCGTCGACTCTGCTACCGGTTACGCCTTAGCGTTCCTCTTATGAAATCTATGTTTGGATTTGACTTGGTGTGCCGTTCTGGCAGTCCAGATTAATTCGACGACCACCATTAGGCTGATTTGAACAGTTGATCCATGATGCAGGTAAGACAGCTAGACGCTGATGAGGGCAGAGAAAGCAGAATTCGGACCGGCAGTCTATGAAGATAGGACCAAGCTCCAACGAGAAATGAGGTATTCCACTCAAAATCATCAGTTTCGTATTGGATCCAGTCTTTCTACTGAAACTATGATTAGAACTTACTCCATAAATCTCCTAAACTTCTATTTGAATTATATACTATACTTTCCATATGATTGAATCAATTCTGCTCGCAAGTGCAGGGCCAAGAAAAAGGCGGTAGAAGAGGTTGTGAATTGGGGCACCAAATTATTTAGGGACATCATCGTGTTGCAGAAACTATGATTAGAACTTACTCCATAAATCTCCTAAACTTCTATTTGAATTATATACTATACTTTCCATATGATTGAATCAATTCTGCTCGCAAGTGCAGGGCCAAGAAAAAGGCGGTAGAAGAGGTTGTGAATTGGGGCACCAAATTATTTAGGGACATCATCGTGTTGTGCTGCAGAAACGGTCAGGCCAACGTCAAGTGATAGGAACTTTTGGAGAAATAGGCATTGATCTCGGTGATGAAACTTAGCCTAAAAAGTAGCTTTCAAGGTTGAAGAGCCATCAATAAGTCTTCAAACCACCATAGATGATCTTTACGTGCCATATTTGTCCTTTAAGTTGCAATATGCACACCATTAAAAGCATTTGAGCATTAAGTACCATATGTCTTTTAAGTTGCAATATGCACATTATTAAAAGCTTTTGAGCATTAAGTATAGGTCATGGGCATTACACATGGTAAAGGGAGAGAAATTGGGGTTTTAGTGCTCAAGTAGGCTTCTAGACATCTAACTCTAAGTACAATGCCTTGAACCACCACATATAATGTCATGGGAGTATCACTTCCCTCTTAGTTGGTATATGGATACTATTCGAAAGTTTGGAGGTTTAGATATGAGCGTTGTAGCCTTAACCATGGTTGGGGCAGGAAACTTAGACATCAATCCCTAAAGCTAGCTTCTAAAATTTTACTAAAGTTTTGATTTGGCAAATGTGTATAGTGGTTAAAGGTGCACCAAGATTATATGATTAGAAACACATGATTATTTCTAAGAACATACGTGTTTATATGAACACATGCGCATTCATATGTGTGCACAATTTATACACCACATTGTCACTATTTTAATCATCAATTTCATGCAAATATCCATGATATAAAGGGTTAAATCATTTTTTTGTAAAAAGCGTACTGACTCAAAAAGAAATTTAAAGCTCAACTTTCACTTTGATTCTTTGTACTTTTTCCATCTCAACATCAATGTGTTTCTAAAGAGTATGTGGATTGGCCTTTTATGTGGCAATACTCTACAATTTCAAAAACATCTCAAACTCTTGGAATAATACTCACCACCATTGTTGCTTGTCTTTCAACAAAAGTAACCTCAACTGTTCAGTCACGTGAGCTATTTGATAGACATAGGAAGTGACAAAAACAAGCCATCTAACCAGCGCACCTACCAATGGGAGGATTCTGCTTAAATTTTAGAGGAATTGGTGGAAGTATTGAAATGCAATGAACCAGAGCATCTATCTTGGACGAAATTTGAAATCATAGGCTTTCATTTAACTACTGAAGATAAACACTTAAATGAAATACTCTGAAAAGAATACATTCATGGGAAACAATTACTAAATAGACTGCAAATAAAAAATAATTGAGATCAATATGCTGCAAGTACTTTGGCTCTGAGCGAACTTTGATTAACAGCGAAAAAACTTCTTACAAAAAGAAGTTCTCTCTCAAAGTTAAACACTTAAATGAAATACTCCGAAAAGAATACATTCATGGGAAACACTTACTAAATAGACTGCAAATAAAAAATCTCTGAGATCAATAAGGTGCAAGTACTTCGGCTCTGAGCGAACTTTGATTAACAGCGAAAAAACTTCTTACAAAAAGAGGTTCTCTCAAAGTCCGAACCATTTTCCCTTACAAATGATAGTATATATAAACCAATACATTATCCTATAGTCTCAAAATCAATTAAAAATCTTAACATAAAGAAAAATATGAAAAAAAAAAATTTGGAAGTGTGGAAAAACTGATTTCAAATATTTCTTACATGTGATAAGGAGACAATTGACTTTATCTTTTACTAAAATATTATATCATCAATATACGCAATCTCATTGTACTCGAAAAGTGTATAAAGCCTACGGCAACCAAGCCTCTACTCTGAATTGCTCACTAAACTTTTGAAGATAGAACTCTAACACGAGGGGCAAGTGGATTTGTCCGTGTGCAGTGGGCCCCAATAGCATGCTCATATTCAATGCACCCGTTAACGGACTATTCAGCTCCATTGCTTTGAGATTATTTTTGACATTTTTGAAATATTTAATTAACATTTTAGTAGAGACACAAAACAATTTTTCACATAGATAAGTGATAGGTTTTGCTCGCAATATGTGGAGGAAACATCACCACATCTAGTGCTGCTTCTGCATGTTAGGTATTAATCACGAATGGTGCTGCTCACTGTTCAGACGGTGTCGATCACTGTTCAACAGTGAGCATAGTCGGCGAGTGTCAGTATCATCTGGTGCAATGATTGTTCATCCCTAGCTGGAAATGTGTATAAATTGCTATGTTTAGTAATGAACGAAACAAGCTTTCATTGTGGATTTTGTTCTCTGATATGGTATCAGAGCCGCTGGTGGTAGCTTTGTGGTAGCTGTGTGAGAGGCCACTTGTGAAGCTGAGTGTTTTGCAGAGAGCGTGAGCTGTGGGAAAGCACCTTAGTGAAAAGCTCTTATGGTGTGCCACTGTGTTGTGAGACAGCGTGAAGGAATTATTGTGTGAGAGTGGAGTGTTAACTGAGTGGGGTGAGAGTTGTGTTAGCTCTGCAAGGGTCTTGAATTGCTGCAAAGAGCCTTGTTAATATGGTGGAGTTTTGTGCTTCCAAGTGCCTGCTAATCTGGTGGAGTTTTGCTGTTTGGGTGAAAGCTGCAACCGGCTAATCCGATGGAGTTTTGCTGTTTAGGTAAAAGCTACATTGAAGCAAATAATTTTCATGTTGCTTGAAAATAGTGGAAGTAGTTTGAGTTAAAAAGTTTCAGCCCTCTTTTACTTATTTTAAAACAAAGCAAATCAAAGTTTGGTTTGTTTTTTTTGTTGGGAGACGTAAGTTTTTTAAAAATATTTGCTTTATTTTAAGTGTTGAGACTAAATTTAAAAAAGGGTGTTTGTTTTTAATGAGAAGATTATCCTAAGGAGTGATAAGGTTTTTTAGTATTTGTTTTTTATTTAAAGTGGTGAAAGGTAAAAAAAAAACAAACAAACAATTGTTGGTGGAAATTTTTAATAGCGAAAAGGAGTTAGTAAATATTTTTATGGTGCATGTGTGGTGAAAGTTTTCTCTGATTTGGTGAATTTGGGTGCATTTGGATTTAGATCTGGTGGTATTTTGTTGATTGGAAAAAGTTTTTTTTTTCCATCATGTCAAATTTGTTGAGTGATGCTTATTTGAATGAATCCACCAAAATTGATGGAGGAAATTATGTGAATTGGAAATTCAAGTTGCTGACTATTTTAAAAGGTTATAATTTGTGGTCCATTGTGAGTGGGGATGAACCCAAACCTACTATTGCAGCTTCTATTCCAGATTGGGAGAGAAGGGAGACGAAAGCAAAGGTGTTGTTGTGTATGTCCGTAAAGGACAACATTATTCCTCACATCAGAGATTGCAAGACATCAAAGGAAACATGGGATATGCTGAAAGGTTTGTATGAAACAACAAATACAAACCGGATCTTGTTTTTGAAGACTAAGCTTTTATCTCTAAAAATGGAAGCAAATGAAAATATAAGCAATTTCATATCTCGTGTCAAAGATTTAAGTGATAAGTTAGGAGATATCGGTGAAAAGGTGTCTAGTACTAACTTAGTCACCATCACATTAAATGGCTTAGTGCAAGATTATCAAATTTTTGTTTTAAGTCTTTTAGTTAGAGAGAAGCTCTCTACATTTGATGACTTGACAAGAATTCTTCTACAAGAGGAGGAGAGGATGAAGAGCTTTAATTTGGGCTCTAGTAGTTCAGATTTGGCGTTGGTAGCCAAGGGCAAACATCCATACAGAGGCAAGCCATGGGATAAGAAAAAAGGAGGCAAGTTTCAAGCAAAACAGAAAGGTATGACACAGTCTAAATTTCCAATTCATGATAAGAGAAATGATGATTGTTATTATTGTGGCAAACCTGGGCATCATTCTAAAGATTGCTATAAAAGGAAATATAATGAGTCTAGGCAAAGAAACAAAAGGCATAATGGAAATTTTGTGGACAAAGAAACCCCAATCAGTGATGGATTTAAAAATCTTAAATTGTTTGTTTCTGATGCTGCATTGTCTGTGGAAAATGATGATGTGAATGCTTGGTTCATTGATTCTGGTGCATCACTCCATATATCTTGTAATAAGGAGTGGTTTGATGAATATTATGAAAACATTGATGGAACATATGTTTATCTAGGAGATAACAGATCACTTAAAGTTCAAGGTTATGGAGTAATAGGTGTGAATTTGCCTAAGCGACAAGAGAGACAAATCCATAATGTGATGTATGTTCCTGGTATCAAAAAGAATTTAATTTCTGTTTCTGCTTTTGTTGACCAATATTTGAAGGTGGAATTTGTTAAATCACAGTGTGTAGTGAAAGACATTCAAGATCAGTACAAGGTTATTGCCACAGCTACTGGAGTTGGAGGCTTGTATAAGTTGGATGTGCCAGGAAAAGTCATCAAGTGTTGACATCTACAACAATATCAACAGTAGAGTTATGGCATCAAAGGTATGGACATCTAAATTCCAAAGATTTAATGCTACTTCAAAAGAACACAATGGTTGAAGGTCTTCATGTCTTGAAGAATGATCATGTTGAATGTGAAGCATGTGTACTTGGCAAGCAACATAGAGAGGAATTTCCTATACATAAAGAAAAAAAGCAAAGGGAAATACTTGAATTAATTCATACTGATGTATGTGGACCTATGCAAACTAGATCTATTGGTGGAGCATGGTATTTTCTTATTTTTGTGGATGATAGATCTAGGTATACATGGATTTATTTCATAAGAAAGAAGAGTGATGTTTTTGAGTACTTTAAAGAGTTTAAGAGTATGGTGGAAAAACAAACAGGTAATTACATCAAAATTTTGAGATTTGATAAGGGGGGGAGAACTGATGGGACCAGTCCTGTACACCTACGATTCGATAATTAACTGCTAATTGTATTTTGATCGTTGTGTGGTTGGTTGACTTTATGGCACGGTACTATGGTTTAATTGTTTGAGGAAAAGTGTCCTGGTCTTGGGGTTCGCTCCTCCCACCCTTTACTATGACCAAGAAACCCTAGCTCGGCTCATTTCACTTTGTTTGCTCCAGCCTTCTGCTACGTTGTCGAGGGGAGTCTCTCCGCCCTATCATAGGTCACTGCTCCTCAGGGTTTCACTTACACTCTTCGACAATGTTTACACTCTTCGACAATGTTCTCTGCTCAGCACCCTGTTGTGAAGTCTCGGGACCTCTGGTCTCAGTCGTGGGTCTCTGTTTGTTCGGCTCTGGTTACGGTCTTAGGTCCTTGCTATTTTCTAGTTTCGATTGTGTTACTGGCTTTCAGATGTCCGCCTCGCTATCTGATTGTGAACTTGGTTCTTCTTTGCAGGTCACGGTTGTGGGGCAGCTCGGCTCTCGGCGTTATTCCAGGACCAAACCAGAGGTAAGCTCTTCCCCTCCATGTTTTATTATTTTGCCTTGTTTTCGACTATTGCTAACTGTTCTTGCTCCTCGTGAGCAGTGGGCGCTGTGCAACTATGGCCTTGTCACATGATTTCTTTCCGTCGTTAGCAGAACTCAGCTCTGGTAAGTGAACCTTCTCTAACCCTTGGCTCTGTCTTCGGTTTTCTTGTTCCACGACTCTATCTTTTGGTTTTTGATGGCTTTGTTTTGGTGGCCGTGAAAAGAATTGGAGCTGGGGTTTGCTATTGGCTAGTCGCGTACCCTGACACCTACACAAGTATCGGGTAGGGTCACGCCTTGCTCTCCCTCAGTCATTTTATTACATGGGTTATGCTCCTTGCTTGGTCTATTTTCCAGGGCAAGGGCTTCGGCCTCCCAGTTTCGTGTTCTGTAACTTATGCCTTCAGGTTGTTGTTGTATATGTGATTGTATTTATATTTTGAAGGGACTATGCTTATGTTGGTTCCGTGGAGAACTCGAAGTTCGGTTTGGCACCATAGTATAGGAACTCTGTTCTACGACCTAAATGTATTTGATTTGGGCAGCTGTACCTGCGACTTTAGGTGTTCGGTTTCGCTATATATATATATATATATATATATATATATCTATATATATATATATATATAATGATTTCTTTTTTGGATAATTAAATAGTGTAAGAAAATGTTGTGTGTTCTGTTTAGTACCTGTAGAAGTTGTATGCTCCTTCGGCGATGTTTCACTTGATTCTTCAGTAGGCTTGCTCCTTTGTTTTTATGAAACTTGTCCACGTGCTCTGTTTGCTCCTGTGTTAATTATTTGTTTCCTACCTTCGTTATAAATTAGATCAATGGTCTCTGTTAAGTTAAGGAAGAAAGTATTCAAACTGTAATATATGGATGCAGATTGCCCAAAATAATTTCACATTGGTTTCTATTCAATACTATGATGGTTCAAAGATTCCAGTAATTGTTTCCTTTCTCTATTTTGTAAAGATCACTAGACAGTTATTAAACTGCCAATAGTTACATTTGGTTATTTTTGGATAACTGTTCTTTCTTGACTATAATATAAAAGTAAAGTTTAAATAAAAAAATATAAAGAACATAAGCAAAACTAACAGTGGGCTGAGACAGCCGTTCCTAGAAATTTAAATGAAAATAAAAAAAAAACTAACTAAAACATATCTGTTTGCAAAGACAAACACTCCAGCCATGACCTCCCTGAGCTAGATGCTCTTGCATCAGGCTCGTGGGGTAGATGAAAATTCATGGCTCCGGTCCATGAGCTCCTCGATAGAATACCTTGCACGTTGTATCTGTCCTGCATCGAGCCACGAACTGTCCTCAATAGGGTGGTTCTTTCACTTGATGAGGTACTGTAGGTACTCCTTTCTTCGAGTCTGCCTGGCCACCTGTGTATCGAGGATTCCTTTGATTTCAAGTGGCTGAGCTGAAGTCATTTGTCTCTTCCACGAACTACTCTCTTCCTGGGTATCCCGTTTTGGTTGCGCCGAACTATCCACTTCAGGACTGACAGTGTATGGGAATAAATCCACCACATTAAATATGGGTGATATTCCTATACCTAGAGGCAATTGCAGCTCATAGGCACTTGCAGAAAACTTACGCAGAATTTTGCAAGGTCCAATTTTTTTGAATTTCAGCTTATTGTATTCGTCCTTAGGGAATATTTCTTTGCGCAGATGCGCTAGAACTTGATCCCCTACATTAAATTGTACCTCCCGTCGTTTTAGATCTACTTTCTGTTTCTACCTTTGACTATTGTCCTGTAATTTTGACTTCACCTGCTCATGTAGGTCGTTAATTGATCTCACAAAATCTTCCCCGTCAGCGCTTCTTCTCTCTAATTGTCCCAAATCTCGTAACTCATGCACTCCTCGGGGATGCATTCCATACAAGATCTGGAAAGGACTACTTCCTATGCTTCGATTTGGTGAATTGTTGTAAGCAAATTCTGCTTGAGCAAGTACATGATCCCACATTCGTGAATTTTCTCCAACTAGTCTCCATAGCAGGTTTCCTAAGCTTTTGTTTACCACCTCCGTCTGCCCATCGGTCTGTGGGTGATAAGCGGAGCTGAAGTTTAACTTTGTATCCAGCTTTTTCCACAAGGTGTGGCAAAAATGTCTTGTGAATTTCACATCCCTATCGAAAATAATGGACTTGGGTAAGCTGTGCAGTCTGACGACTTCAGTGAAAAAAAAGTGTGCTACATGGGTAGCGTCACTAGTGTTCCTACAAGGGATGAAGTGTGCCATCTTGGAGAAATAGTCCAACACCACCATGATGGAGTCAAAACCCCGATGTGTTTTGGGCAAACCCAGGACAAAGTCTAGACTGACTGAATCCCACAGTCTGTTTGGAATAGGCAAGGGTGTATACAACCCCGTGTTCTGACTGTGCCCTTTCGCCAACTGACATATCTTACACCTGGTCACATATCGTTGCACGTCTCTTTGCATCTTCGGCCAGTAATAGAAATGACTGAGTTGATCCAATGTCTTATCAATTCTGAAATGTCCAACTAGTCCTCCACTATGTTTTTCCCGGATGATGTTCACCATCATCGAACATTCTAGAACACACAACTGTCCACCCTTGAATACCAAATCCTCCTATAAGTTATAGTCCAGCCATGGACTATTGTTCCTCAACAAAGGATTTTGGCAGGCCTCATAAGCCTCCTTGAAATTTGCATCTGTTTGATACAAGTCCTTTAGGTGTTCAAAACCCAACACTTGTATCGTGCTCTCCTGCAAGAGTAAAACTCTTCTGCCGTGCTTCAATACGAATGTAAAACTCTGTAAGTACTCCACCCATTTTGCGTGCTTATGATTCAGCTTATGTTGCTGCATAACATACTGTAATGCAGAATTATCAGAAAACAAGACAAACTCATTACCCAACAAATAATGTCTCCAATGCTTCAAGGCTTGGACGACGACATAAAACTCCTTGTCATAAGACGTATACTTTTGCCTGCTTTCATTTAATTTTTCACTGAAATAAGCTACTGGTTTGTCTTCCTGGCTGAGTACGGCTCCAATGGCTATACCACTGGCATCACAACGAACTTGGAAAAGTTTGTTAAAATCAGGCAACCTCAAGATTGGCCTTTTAGTGATCTTCTTCTTCAATATTTGGAAACTCTTCTCCACAGCTTCAGTCCAATGGAAAGGCTGACTTGCCTTTTTTATGGTATCCAACATGGGTGTGTAGATTCCACTAAAATTCTTTATAAACTTGCAATAGAAACTTGCCAACCCATGAAAACTTCGAACTTCGAACAGACTCTTAGGGGATGGCCAGCTAAGTATAGCTGCAACTTTTTCTGGGTCCATTTTTAGCTCATTTTCTGCAATCACAAAACCCAAATAGACTAACTCCTTCTGAAAGAAAGAACATTTTTTAAAATTTATCAGCAACTTGTTTTGTTGCAACTTCTCTAAAAAATATCTAACGTGTCAAAAATGTTCTTCGTTGGTCTTGCTGAAAATCAGTATATCGTCAAGATACACAATCACAAATTTCCCAATGAACTCCTTCAACATCTCGTTCATCAGGCGCATGAAAGTGCTAGGGGCATTACTCAACCCAAATGGCATCACCAGCCATTCATACAGCCCTTCATTGGTTTTGAAAGTTGTTTTCCATTCGTCCCCCTCTTTTATTCTAATCTGGTGATATCCGCTCTTCAAATCTATCTTCGAAAAATATGCTAATCCACTCAAGCAGTCCATCATGTCACCCATTCGTGGCAATGGAAACCTGTACCTGATAGTAATTTTATTTATTTCCCTTGAATCTGTACACATCCGCCACCGGCCTCCTTTTTTTGGAGTTAAAACTGTCAGAACCGCACATGGACTTAAAATTTCTGGTATCAATTCTTTGTCCAACAATTCCTGTACCTGCTTCTTGATCTCCTTGTTGTCCTTAGGACTCATCCGGTAAGCAGCTTTGTTTGGTAAACTAGCTCCGGGAATGAAATCTATGTGATGACTGATACTCCACTTTGGTGGTAATTTATTCAGTAAATCATCCACCACATTGTCGCTGAATTCCAACAACAATTACTGGATTTCCTTAGGTAAGTCAGAAATTTCTGTGTGCAACAACACTGCTCTTGGTCTTCTTACAACAACATACTTTACCTCGTCATCTTCAATCTGTTTTAGAAATTCTTTTCCACCCACCAGCAGCACTTTTGTCCCACTAGTTTCTAAATGTTTCTTCTTCTTTGATGGGTACTAGTGTATGCTTAATCCCATGCTTGACAAACTTATAACAGTTTATTTTTCTGTCATGAACAAATTTTTGGTCATACTGCCATGGTCTCCCTAGTAGAATATGACACACATCCATGGGCATGATGTCACAAATCACCTTGTCCCTATACTTGCCAATATGGAACTCCACCTCACACTGCTCATCAACTAGCAGTTGGTGACCTTTCTGTAACCAAGACACCTTATAGGGAGTTGGGTGTTTCAACCTTTTAAAAACCAATTTCTCCACCATCTCTATTGCAACCAGATTATCAGTGCTTCCACTGTCTATAATCAGTTTGCAACATTTTCCATGTGACTTGCACGTAGTCTGGAATAATTCCTTTCTCTGGGTTTGTTCAGCTGTCTCCTTTGTCAGTTTCAGTAGTACCTTATTCAAGACTAAGGCCTCCCATGTCTCCGGTACATTCTCTACCTCTTGGGGTGGTGCCTCCACTTCCTCTGTTTGAGCAACATATGCTCCTCTTTGTCCAACCTGTTCACCTTCAAGGCACTCAGAGGACCCGTGCCCTCACTTGTGGCACTTGTAACACTAGTAGGCAGCCCCTCTACCTCTGCCATTACCCCTTCCTCTCTGGTATGCCCTTCCTCCCCTAGTGCTACCTTCCTTTTCTGTTGTCCTTGAGGTCTTTCAACTGCTGCCTTCTTCACTATTATTGGCAGTCCTTCCTCTGCCAAAGGATTGTCCTTTCGCTATGCCAGTTCCACGCCCTCTTCTGGCATTCTGCTTCCTTGCGATCTTTTCTTCTGCCTTTAAGGCACTCTGGTATACTTCCCCTATGGTTTTTGGAGAAAGAATACTTATCTCATCTAATATCTCCAGCCTTAGGCCATTCAAAAACCTTGCTGTCTTTTCGAGGGTGTCTTCAATGTAACGAGCTCTCAAATTCACCCTATAAAATTCTTCAGTATATTCTTTCACCGTCATTCCTCTCTGCTTCAAATTATGCACCTACCAATACAGAGTGATCTGGTAATCTTTGGGCAAAAACTTACCCTTCATCTTGGCAACCATTCTGGTCCACTTTTTAATAGGTAACTTATTTGATCTTCTCCTCTCTGCTTGGACATTGTCCCACCATAAGGCCGCGTGTCCTTTTAACTTGGTGGCAGTGAATTTAACTTTCCTATCTTCGCTGATCTCCTCACATTCAAAGTATTTGTCTAACTCACTAATCCAGTCCAACAGCACTTCTGTGGACAAACTACCATCATAGTTTGAAATCTCAGGATTTGGCTTACTACTAGCCAACAAAACTGACCTTAATATTTTGATTTCAGGCCCTTTCTCATCTGATCCATCTATCGTAGCTGCAGCTTATTCATTATTGTCATCTCCTCCTTCAGGATCCCTTCTCCTTCCTACTTCTACTGCTGCCAAACGGGCATTCATGATCCTAATCTCTTCCCTCAATCCTTCACTACTACCCTTCGAATAGCTCTGCCCCAACCTCTTCTTCCAACTTCCATTTTGAAAAAAAAAAAAAAACAATTAACTCTAACCAGCTCTGATACCAAAATTTGATGGGACCAGCCCTGTACACCTACGGTTTGATAATTAACTGCTGATTGTATTTTGATAGTTGTGCGGTTGGTTGACTTTATGGCGAGGTACTGTGGTTTAATTGTTTGAGGACAAGTGTCCTGGTCTTGGGGTTCGCTCCTCCCACCCTTTACTGTGACCAAGAAACCCTAGCTCGACTCCTTTCACTTTGTTTGCTTCGACCTTCTACTGCACTGTCGAGGGGAGTCTCTCCACTCTATCACAGGTCGCTGCTCCTTAGGGTTTCGCTTACACTCTTCGACAATTTGTACACTCTTTGACAATTTTCTCTGCTCAACACCTTGTTCTAAAGTCTCGGGACCTTTGGTCTTAGTCGTGGGTCTATATTTGTTCAGCTCTAGTTACGGTCTTAGGTCCTTGCTATTTTTTGGTTTTGATTATGTTACTGGCTTTCAGATGTCCGCCTCGCTATCTGATTATGAACTTGGTTCTTCTTTGCAGGTCACGATTGTGGGGCAGCTCGGCTCTCGGCGTTATTCCAGGACCAAACTAGAGGTAAGCTCTTCCCCTCCATGTTTTAGCATTCTGCCTCGTTTTCAACTATTGCTCACTGTTCTTGCTCCTGGTGAGCAGTGGGCGCTCTGCAACTATGGCCTTGTCATGCAATTTCTTTCTACTGTTAGCAGAACTCGGCTCTGGTAAGTGAACCTTCTCTAACCCTTGGCTCTGTCTTCAGTTTTCTTGTTCCACGACTCTATCTTTTGGTTGTTGACGTCTTTGTTTTGTTGGTTGTGATAGGAATTGGAGCTGGGGTTTGCTGTTGGCTAGTCGCATACCCTAACACCTATACAAGTATCGGGTAGGGTCGCACCTTGCTACCCCTCTGTCAATTTATTAGATGGGTTATGCTTCTTACTTGGTCTATTTTCGAGGGCAAGGGGTTCGGCCTCCCAGTGTTGTGTTCTGTAACTTATGCCTTCAGGCTGTTGTTGTATATGCGACTGTATTTATAACTTGAGGGGACTATGCTTATGTTGGTTTTGTGGAGAACTCGAAGTTCAGTTTGGCACCATAGTATAGGACCTTTGTTCTGCGACTTAACTGTATTTGTTTTGGGCAATTGTATCTGGGACTGTAGGTGTTCAGTTTCGCTATATGTATATATATAATGATTTCCTTTTTTTGATAATTAAACAGTGTAAGAAAATGTTGTGTGTTCTGTTTGGTACCTGTAGAAGTTGTATGCTCCTTCGATGATGTTTCACTTGATTCTTCGGCAGGCTCGCTCCTTTGTTTTTATGAAACTTGTCTGCGTGCTCTGTTTGCTCCTGTGTTAATTATTTGTTTCCTACCTTCGTTATAAAATAGATCAATGGTCTCTGTTAAGTTAAGGAAGAAAGTATTCAAACTGTAATATATGGATGCAGATTGCCCAAAATAATTTCACATTGGTTTCTATTCAATACTATGATGGTTCAAAGATTCCAGTAATTGTTTCCTTTCTCTGTTTTGTAAAGATCATTGGACAGTTATTACACTGCCAATAGTTACATTTGGTTATTTCTGGATAACTGTTCTTTCTTGACTATAATATAAAAGTAAAGTTTAAATAAAAAATAAAAAGAACATAAGCAAAACTAACAGTGGGTTGAGACATCCGTTCCTAGAAATTTAAATGAAAATAAAAAAAAACTAACTAAAACATATCTGCTTTCAAAGACAAACACTCCAGCCATGACCTCCCTGAGCTAGATGCTCTTGCATCAGGCTCGTGGGGTAGATGAAAATTCATGGCTCCAGTCCATGAGCTCCTCGATAGAATACCTTGCACGTTGTATCTGTCCTGCATCAAGCCACGAACTGTCCTCAATAGGGTGGTTCTTCCACTTGATGAGGTACTGTAGGTACTCCTTTCTTCGAGTCTGCCTGGCCACCTGTGTATCGAGGATTCCTTTGATTTCAAGTGGCTGAGCTGAAGTCATTTGTCTCTTCCACGAACAACTCTCTTCTTGGGTATCCCGTTTTGGTTGCGCCGAACTATCCACTTCAGGACTGACAGTGTATGGGAATAAATCCACCACATTAAATATGGGTGATATTCCTATACCTAGAGGCAATTGCAGCTCATAGGCATTTGCAGAAAACTTACGCAGAATTTTGCAAGGTCCAATTTTTTTGAATTTCAGCTTATTGTATTCGCCCTTAGGGAATATTTCTTTGCGTAGATGCGCTAGAACTTGATCCCCTACATTAAATTGTACCTCCCGTCGTTTTAGATCTACTTTCTGTTTGTACCTTTGACTATTGTCCTGTAATTTTGACTTCACCTGCTCATGTAGGTCGTTAATTGATCTCACAAAATCTTCCCCGTCAGCGCTTCTTCTCTCTAATTGTCCCAAATCTCGTAACTCATGCACTCCTCGGGGATGCATTCCATACAAGATCTGGAAAGGACTACTTCCTATGCTTCGATTTGGTGAATTGTTGTAAGCAAATTCTGCTTGAGCAAGTACACGATCCCACATTCATGAATTTTCTCCAACTAGACTCCATAGCAGGTTTCCTAAGCTTCTGTTTACCACCTTCGTCTGCCCATCGGTCTGTGGGTGATAAGCGGAGCTGAAGTTTAACTTTGTATCCAGCTTTTTCCACAAGGTGCGGCAAAAACGTCCTGTGAATTTCACATCCCTATTGAAAATAATGGACTTGGGTAAGCCGTGCAGTCTGACGACTTCAGTGAAAAAAAAGTGTGCTACATGGGTAGCGTCACTGGTGTTCCTACAAGGGATGAAGTGTGCCATCTTGGAGAAACAGTCCAACACCACCATGATGGAGTCAAAACCCCGATGTGTTTTGGGCAAACCCAAGACAAAGTCTAGACTGACTGAATCCCACAGTTTGTTTGGAATAGGCAAGGGTGTATACAACCCCGTGTTCTGGCTGTGCCCTTTCACCAACTGACATATCTTACACCTGGTCACATATCGTTGCACGTCTCTTTGCATCTTCGGCCAATAATAGAAATGACTGAGCTGATCCAATGTCTTATCAATGCCGAAATGTCCAGCTAGTCCTCCACTATGTTTTTCTCGGATGATGTTCTCCTTCATCGAACATTCTAGAACACACAACTGTCCACCCTTGAATAGAAAATCCTCCTATAAGTTATAGTCCAGCCATGGACTATTGTTCCTCAACAAAGGATTTTGGCAGGCCTCATAAGCCTCCTTGAAATCTGCATCTGTTTGATACAAGTCCTTTAGGCGTTCAAAACCCAATACTTGTATCATGCTCTCCTGCAAGAGTAAAACTCTTCTGCTGTGCTTCAATACGAATGTAAAACTCTGTAAGTACTCCACCCATTTTGCGTGCTTATGATTCAGCTTATGTTGCTGCATAACATACTGTAATGCAGAATTATCAGAAAACAAGACAAACTCATTACCCAACAAATAATGTCTCAAATGCTTCAAGGCTTGGACGACGACATAAAACTCCTTGTCATAAGATGTATACTTTTGCCTGCTTTCATTTAATTTTTCACTGAAATAAGCTACTGGTTTGTCTTCCTGGCTGAGTACGGCTCCAATGGCTGTACCACTGGCATCACAACGAACTTGGAAAAGTTTGTTAAAATCAGGCAACCTCAAGATTGGCCTTTAAGTGATCTTCTTCTTCAATATTTGGAATCTCTTCTCCGCAGCTTCAGTCCAATGGAAAGGCTGACTTGCCTTTTTTATGGTATCCAACATGGGTGCGCAGATTCCACTAAAATTCTTTATAAACTTGCAATAGAAACTTGCCAACCCATGAAAATTTCGAACTTCGAACAGACTCTTAGGGGATGGCCAGCTAAGTATAGCTGCAACTTTTTTTGGGTCCATTTTTAGCTCATTTTCTGCAATCACAAAACCCAAATAGACTAACTCCTTCTGAAAGAAAGAACATTTTTTAAAATTTATCAGCAACTTGTTTTGTTGCAACTTCTCTAAAAAATATCTAATGTGTCAAAAATGTTCTTTGTTGGTCTTGCTGAAAATCAGTATATCGTCAAGATACACAATCACAAATTTCCCAATGAGCTCCTTCAACATCTCATTCATCAGGCGCATGAAAGTGCTAGGGGCATTACTGAACCCAAATGGCATCACTAGCCATTCATACAGCCCTTCATTGGTTTTGAAAGTTGTTTTCCATTCGTCCCCCTCTCTTATTCTAATCTGGTGATATCCGCTCTTCAAATCTATCTTCGAAAAATATGCTACTCCACTCAAGCAGTCCATCATGTCATCCATTCGTGGCAATGGAAACCTGTACCTCATAGTAATTTTATTTATTTCCCTTGAATCTGTACACATCCGCCACTGGCCTCCTTTTTTTGGAGTTAAAACTGTCAGAACCGCACAGGGACTTAAACTTTTTGGTATCAATCCTTTGTCCAACAATTCCTGTACCTGCTTCTTCATCTCCTTGTTGTCGTTAGGACTCATCCGATAAGCAGCTTTGTTTGGTAAACTAGCTCCGGGAACGAAATCTATGTGATGACTGATACTCCACTTTGGTGGTAATTTATTCAGTAAATCATCCAGCACAATGTCGCTGAATTCCAACAACAATTCCTGGATTTCCTCAGGTAAGTCAGAAATTTCTGTGTGCAACAACACTACTCTCGGTCTCCTTACAACAACATACTTTACCTCGTCATCTTCAATCTGTTTTAGAAATTCTTTTCCACCCACCAGCAGCACTTTTGTCCCACTAGTTTCTAAATGTTTCTTCTTCTTTGATGGGTACTAGTGTATGCTTAATCCCATCCTTGACAAACTTATAACAGTTTATTTTTCTCTCATGAACAACTTTTCGGACATACTGCCATGGTCTCCCTAGTAGAATATGACACACATCCATGGGCATGATGTCACAAATCACCTTGTCCCTATACTTGCCAATATGGAACTCCACCTCACACTGCTCATCAACTAGCAGTTGGTGACCTTTCTGTAACCAAGACACCTTATAGGGAGTTGGGTGTTTCAACCTTTTCAAAACCAATTTATCCACCATCTCTATTGAAACCAGATTATCAGTGCTTCCACTGTCTATAATCAGTTTGCAACATTTTCCATGTGACTTGCATGCAGTCCAGAATAATTCCTTTCTCTGGGTTTGTTCAGCTGTCTCCTTTGTCAGTTTCAGCAGTACCTTATTCAAGACTAAGGCCTCCCATGTCTTCGGTACATTCTCTACCTCTTGGGGTGGTGCCTCCACTTCCTCTGTTTGAGCAACATATGCTCCTCTTTGTCCAGCCTATTCACCTTCAAGGCACTCAGAGGACTCGTGCCCTCACTTGTGGCACTTGTAACACTGGTAGGCAGCCCCTCTACCTCTGCCATTACTCCTTCCTCTCTGGTATGCCCTTCCTCCCCTAGTGCTACCTTCCTTTTCTGTTGTCCTTGAGGTCTTTCAACTGTTGCCTTCTTCACTATTATTGGTAGTCCTTCCTCTGCCAAAGGATTGTCCTTTCCCTATGCCAGTTCCACGCCCTCTTCTGGCATTCTGCTTCCTTGCGATCTTTTCTTCTGCCTTTAAGGCACTCTGGTATGCTTCCCCTATGGTTTTTGGAGAAAGAATACTTATCTCATCTAATATCTCCAGCCTTAGGCCATTCAAAAACCTTGCTATCTTTTCGAGGGTGTCTTCAATGTAACCAGCTCTCAAATTCACCCTATAAAATTCTTCAGTATATTCTTTCACCGTCATTCCTCTCTGCTTCAAATTATGCACCTATCGATAGAGAGTGATCTGGTAACCTTTGGGAAAAAACTTACCCTTCATCTTGGCAACCATTCTGGTCCACTTTTTAATAGGTAACTTATTTGATCTTCTCCTCTCTTCTTGGACACTGTCCCACCATAAGGCCGCGTGTCCTTTTAACTTGGTGGCAGTGAATTTAACTTTCCTATCTTCGCTGATCTCCTCACATTCAAAGTATTTGTCTAACTCACTAATCCAGTCCAACATCACTTCTGTGGACAAACTACCATCATAGTTTGAAATCTCAGGATTTGGCTTACTACTAGCAAACAAAACTGCCCTTAATATTCTGATTTCAGGCCCTTCCTCATCTGATCCATCTGTCGTAGCTGCAGCTTATTCATTACTGTCATCTCCTCCTTCAGGATCCCTTCTCCTTCCTGCTTCTACTGCTGCCAAACGGGCTTTCATGATCCTAATCTCTTCGCTCAATCCTTCACTACTACCCTTCGAATAGCTCTACCCCAACCTCTTATTCCAACTTCCATTTTGAAAAAAAAAAAAAACAATTAACTCTAACCAGCTCTGATACCAAAATTTGATGGGACCAGCCCTGTACACCTACGGTTTGATAATTAACTGCTGATTGTATTTTGATAGTTGTGTGGTTGGTTGACTTTATGGCGAGGTACTGTGGTTTAATTGTTTGAGGACAAGTGTCCTGGTCTTGGGGTTCGCTCCTCCCACCCTTTACTGTGACCAAGAAACCCTAGCTCGACTCCTTTCACTTTGTTTGCTCCGGCCTTCTACTACACTGTCGAGGGGAGTCTCTCCACTCTATCACAGGTCGCTGCTCCTTAGGGTTTTGCTTACACTCTTCGACAATTTTTACACTCTTTGACAATTTTCTCTGCTCAGCACCTTGTTCTAAAGTCTCGGGACCTTTGGTCTTAGTCGTGGGTCTATATTTGTTCAGCTCTAGTTACGGTCTTAGGTCCTTGCTATTTTTTGGTTTTGATTATGTTACTAGCTTTCAGATGTCCGCCTCGCTATCTGATTGTGAACTTGGTTCTTCTTTGCAGGTCACGATTGTGGGGCAGCTCGACTCTCGGCATTATTCTAGGACCAAACCAGAGGTAAGCTCTTCCCCTCCATGTTTTAGCATTCTGCCTTGTTTTCGACTATTGCTCACTGTTCTTGCTCCTGGTGAGCAGTGGGCGTTCTGCAACTATGGCCTTGTCATGCAATTTCTTTCTGCTGTTAGCAGAACTCGGCTCTGGTAAGTGAACCTTCTCTAACCGTTGGCTCTGTCTTCAGTTTTCTTGTTCCACGACTCTATCTTTTGGTTGCTGACATCTTTGTTTTGGTGGCTGTGACAGGAATTGGAGCTGGGGTTTGTTGTTGGCTAGTCGCATACCCTGACACCTACACAAGTATCGGTTAGGGTCGCACCTTGCTACCCCTCTGTCAATTTATTAGATGGGTTATGCTTCTTACTTGGTCTATTTTCGAGGGCAAGGGCTTCGGCCTCCCAGTGTTGTGTTCTGTAACTTTTGCCTTCAGGCTGTTGTTGTATATGCGACTGTATATATAACTTGAGGGGACTATGCTTATGTTGGTTCTGTGGAGAACTCGAAGTTCAGTTTGGCACCATAGTATAGGACCTTTGTTCTGCAACTTAACTGTATTTGTTTTGGGCAATTGTATCTGGGACTGTAGGTGTTCAGTTTCGCTTTATATATATATATATATATATATATATATATATATATATAATGATTTCTTTTTTTGATAATTAAACAGTGTAAGAAAATGTTGTGTGTTCTGTTTGGTACCTGTAGAAGTTGTATGCTCCTTCGACGATGTTTCACTTGATTCTTCGGCAGGCTCGCTCCTTTGTTTTTATGAAACTTGTCCGTGTGCTCTGTTTGCTCCTGTGTTAATTATTTGTTTCCTACCTTTATTATAAAATAGATTAATGGTCTCTGTTAAGTTAAGGAAGAAAGTATTCAGACTGTATTATATGGATGCAGATTTCCCAGAATAATTTCACGCTGGTTTCTATTCAATACTATGATGGTTCAAAGATTCCAGTAACCATTTCCTTTTTTTTTTGTAAAGATCATTGGAAAGTTATTAAACTGCCAATAGTTACATTCGGTTATTTCTGGATAACCATTCTTTCTTGACTATAATCTAAAAGTAAAGTTTAAATAAAAAAATAAAAAGAACGTAAGCAAAACTAACAGTGGGTTGAGACAGCCGTTCCTAGAAATTTAAATGAAAATAAAAAAAACTGATTGAAACATATCTGTTTGCAAAGACAAACACTCCAGCCATGACCTCCCTGACCTGGATGCTCCTATATCAAGAATACAAATCAAGAGAATTTAATCAATATTGTAAAAGCAATGGGATTCTACAACAATTTACAGTGCCACATACACCTCAACAAAATGGAGTTGCTAAGAGGAAAAATAGAACACTAGTTGAATGTGCACGTAGTATGCTTCAAGGTAAAAATATCTCTAATGGTTTTTGGGTTGAAGCTATTATTACTGTTGTTTATTTGAAAAATAGGAGTCCAACCAAAATTTTAGAGCTCAAAACACCTTTTGAAGCATTTTATGGGTACAAACCAAAAGTGAGTCATTTAAGAGTTTTTGGTTGCAAGGCATTTGCTTATATTCCAGAAGATGAAAGAAGAAAACTTGATGCAAAGTCAATTAAGTGCATATTTATTGGTTATTGTGATGATCGGAAAGCATACAAGTTGTTTGATCCCAGTATTCATAGACTTCTTGCAAGTAGGGATGTGGTGTTTCATGAGAATGCAAATGAGGGTGATAAAATGAATAACACTGGTGTATGGCATGATATTGATAATTATGTCAAATTAGATACAATTGTTGAACAAGAACATGAACAAGCACAAGAACAGGTACAAGTTCAAGAGCAAGGAGCATCAAGTAGTCATGATACTCCGAGAAGAGGAGAGGAGACTCCGCAAAGTAGAAAGAAAGATGAAAGCAGTAAAACTCCAAGAAGGTCATCACGTCAAAGTCAGGTACCTGTAAGGTATAAATATTATGCATTAATGTCTCTTGTTATGAATGTTGTAGAACTTTCAAAGCTATGATGAAGCTAAAGAATATTAAGAATGGAGAGATGCAATGAATGAAGAATATAACTCTAAAATGAAGAATGACACATGGGAATTAACAGAATTGCCTAAAAACAAAGTTCCCATAGGATGCAAATGGCTATATAAATCCAAGTTTAATATTGATGGAAGTATTGATAAACATAAATCTAGATTGGTTGCAAAAGGATATTCACAAAAGGAGGGAATTGATTATGAAGATACTTTTGCACCTGTAGCTAAGTTGAACACAATTAGAATCATGATTTCATTAGCTAAAAAATATAATTGGAAAATGCATCAATTAGATGTCAAATCTGCATTTTTGAATGGTGAGTTAAAAAAAGAAGTTTATTTGGTTCAGCCTGAAGGGTTTGTAAACAGGGACAAGAGCATCTGGTTTGCAGGTTAAAGAAAGCTTTATATGGTTTGAAACAAGCACCAAGATCTTGGTATGTGAAAATTGATTCTTTCTTTTATGAGAAGCAAAAATGATCCTAACTTGTACATCAAGGCAGATGAAGGTGGGAATGTTGCTTTAATATCTGTGTATGTTGATGATCTTATCATAACAGGAAATGAATGCAAGTTGATTGAAGAAATTAAAATTCAGTTGTCACATGTATTTGAGATGAAGGATCTTGGTGAATTACATTATTGTTTAGGTCTTGAAGTTTGGAGGGAATCTGGTAAGACACTAATCACACAAAGAAAATATACAAGGGAAATCCTTAAAAGGTTCAATATGATTGAATGCAAGGCAACATCTACTCCTTTAGAGCAGAATGTCAAATTGTGTAGTGATGATGGAACCAAAGAGGTGAATGGAACTATGTATCATCAACTGGTGGGAAGTCTGAACTATCTCGCCACTACCAAGCTAGATATAACATATTCTATCAGCATACTTAGTTAGTTCATGGCTAAGCCTTGTGAAAGCCATTGGAAAGCAGCAAAGAAAGTCCTTCAATATTTGAAAGGAACACTTAATTTTGGTATTATGTATACTGATGAATTTGATGTTGAGTTGACAGGTTATTCTGATTCTGACTGGGCTAGAAATATACTATTGGATACGTGTTCAATATTGGTTCAGGACCAATATCATGGAGCAGTAAGAAACAACCAACTGTTTCCTTGTCATCCACTGAAGCTGAGTATAAAGCATTATGAAGTGCTACCTGTGAAGCAATATGGCTTAGAAGGATACTTGAAGATGTTGGAGAAACACAACAAGCACCTACAGTAATCAGATGTGACAATCAAAGCACTATCAAATTGGCAAACAATCCTATATATCATGCAAGGACAAAACACATTGACACACAACATCATTTTGTAAGAGAAAAAGTGCAATCAAAAGAAATTGACTTATCATATTGTAATACAAATGAAAATGTGGCTGACATATTCACCAAGCCTCTTGGAAAGGCTAAATTTGAAATGTGTAGAAGTAAGTTGTGCGTTGTAGAAAATCCAAATTATGTTGTAAGCCTAGCTAAAACTTAGACTAGCAGGCAAGTTAACATGTAGATCGTGATTAAGGGGAGGTGTCAAGTATTAATCACGAACGGCGCCACTCATTGTTCAGATGGCGCCGATCACTGTTCAACAGTCAGCATAGTTGGCTAGTGTCAGTATCATACGGCGGAGTTACTGTTCATCCGTAGCTAGAAATGTGTATGAATTTTTATGTTTAATACTGAAAAAACAAGCTTTCATTGTGGATTTTGTTCTCTGATACTGCACAGCACTAGGGCTCCCGAGCGTCAGACAGGGATCATATAATTGTTTGTAGATTCCCCACCATCCCATTCATAATTCTTTTTAATTAATCCACATGTCTCTCCGGGTGGAGAGCTTTTTAAAAGAAAAGAATCACAATAATGGTATTAGGCAACCATGTGCATGTTTTCAATGCACATACCTTTCTTATATACTCAATGTTGGGAATTTCTGATAATTCCAAACAAAATGACTGAACAGAGAACAATGCTCTGTTTCTTCACAAGATCTTAACACAACGGAAACTAAAATTGTTTATGAAGAAAAGAGTTTTACACACACATAAAAACTTTGTATTCATTAATAAGACTGAGTTTACAAGATTCTTCCTCTCACAGAGGGATTACAATAGGACACTTCAGTTCCAGTTCCAAAAAAAAATTACTCTGTCTCTGTCTTCAAATTCTACACTGCTGTGTGTAAAAACAATTTCTTTACATTCACTGCTGTAAAAAAAATCTTCTCATTTCATTCACACTGCTGTGTGTAAAAACAATTTCTTTACATTCACTACTATAAAAAAAATCTTCTCATTTCATTCACACTACTTCATATTTCATTTTAATCTCTCAAAAAAAACATTACATTCACTGCTGCGAATTCCTTTCGTTTTCACTCAACGAAAAAAAATTTCTTCACGCTGTTGTGTTTTCACACTACATTGCATATGCAACAAAAAACAGAACATAACATGTATTGTTTTACTTGTGCCGTAACTCCCGTAAATAAAAAATAATAAACTTAAAAACTTTACCAACGTCTACCAATCACATTAAATTCACTAATGTTTCACTGACAAAACTGGCGTTAAATAAGGTTTCACTTCACGTCAAGTCATGGTGCAGCATGTACATCAACCCTGGTTCAATCGGAAGGACATCAACCTTGATTTCAATCAGACGGTTGTTGAACCATATCGCAAGCCCTTTTCTTCTGAACATTACGTTCCGGGAAAAAACTGCTTTGGAAAAACTGTTATCCACGTGTCTGTTGATGGGTGTTATCGCTGCCCCTTCGGAAAATAGCACCGTCTCATGAAAAGCGGTGCGATGAACACTGGCGAATTTCTGGAATATAACACGACAGTGGAAATTATAATTTCAACACCCCTTTAATTTCAACTGCTGGGTTATCAGTCATACCCAGACATTTCCTCAAAAATTCAAAACTTTTCTGCCCCAATGGTTTGGTCAAAATATCTGCAACCTGCTCCTGAGTTCTGCAGTGTTTTAAAACGATTTCTCCATTGTTTATCAATTCTCTGATGTAATGAAACTTTGTGTCAATGTGTTTCATTTTCTTATGAAACAAAATATTCTTGGATAATGCAATAGTTGAGCTATTGTGACAAAAAATCACAGTTCCTTTTGCTTGTTCTTGGCCTAAACTCCTGAACATTCTTCTCATCCAAACTGCTTGACATGCTGCTGCTGTAGTTGCCACATATTCTGCCTCTGCTGTAGACAATGCTACAATAGGTTGTTTTTTTAGAAGCCCATGAAATGGCTCCTGAACCCATGTGAAAAACATAACCGGATGTGCTTTTCCGATCATCTACACTTTCAGCCCAATCACTATCAGTGTATCCAGCTAAATCTGAACATTCTGAAACAGAATATAAAATCCTAAACCTTTTAGTACCTTTAACATACCTCAGAATCCTTTTTGCTGCCTGCCAATGTGCTTCTTTTGGCCTTTCCATGAATCTGGAAATTAAACTAATAGCAAACATTATATCCGGCCTAGTTGCAGTCAAATACATGAGGCTGCCAACTATGCTCTTGTACAAATTAGGATCAAAATCCTTGCTGGTGTCCTCTTTGCTGAGTTTTAATCCCATCACTGTGGGAGTGATTGCTGCCTTGCTCTCCTGCATATGAAATCTTTCCAGCACTTCATTAACATATTTCACTTGTGAGATAAAAATCCCATTTCCATTTTGTTCTACTTCTATTTCTAAGAAGTATCTCAGCAAACCCATATCAGTCATTTCAAATTCTTTTTTCATGACTGTTTTGAAATTTTCAATGAGGTATTCATCATTACCTGTGAAAATAACATCATCAACATATAACACAACAATTAGTAATTTACCATCATTTTATTTTCTTTTCATAGCCTAGAGGTTGTTCAATGTAAACCTCTTCCATTAACACTCCATTTAGAAATGTTGACTTCACGTCCATTTGGTAAACTTTCCACTTATTTTGCACTGATATGGATAGCACTGCTCTCACAGTTTCCATTCTAGCAACCGGTGCAAAAGTTTCCTCATAATCTCTCCCATACTACTGCTTATATCCTTTGACAACCAGCCTTGCCTTGTGTCTTTCTATTTTGCCTTCAGCATTACTCTTAGTCTTGTAGAACCATTTAATTCCAATGACTTACTTTCCTTTTGGTAGTTCAACTAAATCCCATGTCTTGTTTCTTTCTATGGCATTGATCTCCTCATCCATAGCTTCTATCAATTTCTTATCCTTAATTGCTTCTTCGAAATGAACAGGATCATCAACATGACAATATAAAGCAAACAAAGAGTTCATACCTTCATTTGCTGCCTCTTGTTCATAAATGTCACTTAAATTTCTAAACTTCTTACCTCTTTCATTCGGTGTAGAAGTACTTGAAGAAGCACTTGAATTTCCTCCTTGTGGTGTGCTTGGAGAAGCACTTTCATTTCTCCTCAAGGGTGTCCCTTGCTGTCCTTGTGTTGGTGTTGCTGTTTGGGGATGTATTTCAGCCATCTCCTCATCATCCTCATCATGAGACATAGAGTTGTTAACATTCACTGTCTTCTCTATGCTTCCATCCCAAGCTTCCTCCTCAATGAACTGAACATCTCTACTGACAATAAGCTTCTTGGTGGATGGGTTATGAAACCTATAAGCTTTGGATTCCTCACTGTATCCAATGAAAATACATTTCTCCCATTTGTTGTCCAACTTCTTCCTTAGTTGATCTGGAATGTGTGCATAGGCCACACATCAAAAAACTTTCATGTGGGTGACTCCTTGCTTTGTCCCACTCCATGCTTCTTCCGGTACTCTGTTCATGACTGCTTTTGTAGGGTATCTATTCAAAATGTACGCTGCACAGTGTACAGCTTCAGCCCAATAATCATTTGGCAAATGCTTTGCCTTTAACATCCTCCTCACCATATCCATGATTGTCCTATTCTTTCTTTCGGCAACTCCATTTTGTTGCGGAGTGTACCTAGTGGTAAACTACTTATGAATTCCATTTTCTCTACAAAAACGTAGAAATTCCTTGGAGATATACTCACCTCCTCTATCAGTTCTTAAAACTTTGATATGCAGCCCGCTTTGGTTTTCTACAAGTGCTTTGAAATTGCAAAATCTTTCAAACACTTCACTTTTGTTCTTCAGGAAATAAACCCAAGTTTTTCTAGTAAAGTCATCAATAAATGTTAGAATATAGTGGCTGCCTGCAAGTGATGGAGTTTGCATCGGTCCACATAGATCTTAGTGGACAATCTCTAAGGGTGCTTTTGCCTTTTTGCTTTTCCCAGATGGAAAACTTTCTCTGTGTTTTTTCCCCAAGATACAACCTTCACAAAGGCTATCTGGTTTCTCTATCAATGGTAATATTCTTACCATTCCTTTTCTATTCAATAAATTAAGACCTCCAAAGTTGAGATGTCCAAATCTCAAGTGCCACAACCAATTTTCATCTTTTGGTTCGCTTTGGAAAGCCTCTTGTGTCACTGCTACTATTACTTCTTTATTTTTCAAATCTGCTTTCATCCTGAGAGGGAACATCCTGTTCCTTGTCATCTTCACTTCAGCAATGCATTGTTTGCTGGGTTTTTTTATCCATGATGGTGCATACATCATTCACAAAGAAAACATTATACCCCTTTTGAACAAGTTGTCCAATACTTAGGAGATTACATTTCATTCCAGGAACATAATAAACATCTGCTATGGTTTTCTTTTCACCTTTCTTTGTTAAAACATTTACTTCTCCTTTTCCCATAACAGAAACTTTATTATCAGTCCCTAGTGTGACTTGTGACTTCACACTCTGATCTAACATAGAAAATAGGGCTATGTTTCCTGTCATATGGTTACTGCAACCGGAGTTTAGAAACCATACATCTTCACTCTTTTCTTCAGCCACATTACAGGCTAAAAACAAATTATCTTAGCTGATATTTTCTCTAGTGAAATTTGCACTAGTTCTATTACTCATATCATGTTGTTTCTTCCTACATTCACTTGCATAATGCCCATATCTTTTACAATAATGACATTGGACATTGGATTTATCATACCTTTGTCCTTGAGCATGATGTTGTCCACTTTGTTGGCTGCTACCTTGGCCTTGGTTCTAATTTGGATTGTTGCCTCTTCCTTAAGCATTTGCTGGACTGTTTCTTCCACCTCTGTTTTGGCTTTTGTGTCTTCCTCTCTTGTTTCCTCTGCCTTTACCTCTTCCTCTTCCAAAGAAAATCTGGGTCTTAAAGGCATGCTTTAGAGATGAGTTTTCATTTTTACTCAATCTCTGCTCATGTGTTATCAGTGACGCATGCAGTTCATCAACTGAGAAGTTTGAGAGATCCTTTGTTTCTTCTATGGTGGTGACAATCACATCAAACCTTGAGGATAGGATCCTCAATAGTTTCTCCACAATCCTCCTTTCTTCAAGAATCTCTACATAAGACCTTATCTGTGTGACCAAACCAATCACATGTGTGAAGAATGAGTCAATATTATCTGACTCCTTCATGCAGAGATTCTCAAAATCTCTCCTCAGCAACTGTAGCTTTGTTGTCTTCACTTTCTCCATGCTTTAATAGGCTGTCTTGAGAGTTTGCCATGCTTCCTTGGATCTCTTAGCTGCTGCTATCCTTAGAAACACACTCTCATGCACTGCTTGATACAAAAAGTAGAGAGCTTTAGAATCCTTCTTCCTATTGCTCTTCAATAGATCTTTCTCTGCCTGAGTTAAGTTATTAAACTCATTTTCATCTGCTGGTTCTTCAAAACCATCCTCAACAAATTCCCATAAGTCTTGGGAAGCAAGCAAATCTTTCATAGTTATTGCCCAATAGTCATAGTTTTTCCCATTAAATTGTGGGAACTGAGTATTACAGATACCCATGCTAGTGCTGGCTCCAGCAATTCTTGCACTCTTAATTATGCTTCAAAATACTTGACTGTGTATTTAAAATAACTGACTGTCCTCAGCAGTGACACTAAAACTGACTTGAGAAATACCTTGGATTTTTTTTTACTGAGTCTTCACTCTGCTAGAGAAGCTGCTGCAACAAGAAATCCTTCCTTCAGCTTCTTTGACACTTTCAAAGAGCCTGGACAAGCTCTGATTCCATGTTGGGAATTTATGATAATTCCAAACAAAATCACTGAACAGAGAACAATGCTCTGTTTCTTCACAGGATCTTAACACAGCGGAAACTAAAATTGTTTTTTGAAGAACAGAGTTTTACACACACATAAAAACTTTGTATTCATTAATAACACTGAGTTTACAAGATTCTTCCTCTCACAGAGGGATTACAACAGGACACTTCAGTTCCAGTTCCAAAAAAAAATTACTCTGTCTCTGTCTTCAAATTCTACACTGCTGTGTGTAAAAAAAATTTCTTTACATTCACTACTGTAAAAAGAATCTTCTCATTTCATTCACGCTGCTACATATTTCATTTTAATCTCTTAAAAAAACATTACATTCACTGCTGCGAATTCCCTTTCGTGAAAGTTTTCACGCAACCAAAAAAACTTTCTTCACGCTGCTGCATTTTCACACTACATTGCATATGCAACAAAAAACACCTTTCGTGAAAGTTTTCACGCAACGAAAAAAACTTTCTTCAAGCTGCTGCGTTTTCACACTACATTGCATATGCAACAAAAAACAGAACATAACATATATTGTTTTACTTGTGTCGTAACTCCCGTAAATAAAAAATAATAAACTTAAAAACTTTACCAACGTCTACCAATCACATTAAATTCATTAATTTTTCATTGAAAAAACTGGCGGTCAAACAAGGTTTCACTTCACGTCAAGTCACGGTGCAGGCATGTACAACAACCCTGGTTCAACCTTGATTTCAATCGGATGGTTGTCGAACCATATCACAAGCCCTTTTCTGCTGAAGTTTACGTTCCAGGAAAAAACTGCTTTGGGAAAACTGCTGTCCACGTGTCTGCTGCTGGGTGTTATGGCTGCCCCTCTCGAAAATACCACCGTCTCATGAAAAGTGATGCGATGAACACGGGCGGTTTTCTGGAATATAAAGGGCCAATGGAAATTATAATTTCAAACACTCACTTAAACTTTTCTTACATTATCGTTTATATATATGGTCATTCCAACTCTATTTTGTTCTAATAAAATTGATTCCGGTTATGGTTACTCTATTTTATTCTAATAAAGTTGATTCTAATTGTTTGCTCGCTGTATTACAAATGATCCCCGACTCTTCCATCGCTTCTTAAAAGATCCGAAGGGCCCAACATAACTTTCCCACGTGCAGAGCAATAACGCAACCTAAAGTGCATGCGATCCATATTGTTTGTTTCTGCAACTATCATTCTTAGCATGCACATATTATGAAGAGCGTTTTATACTGAAGGGCATTTTAATGTGAACGCATACATGTCAATCGCTGGGATGACAGCACCCAACCCGCTTATAACATTAAATCCATTGTTTTAATGTGGGCAGAGCTAATGTTATCTTAGTATTTTTACACTCTATAAATAATAGAGTAAATATCATACAATGAAATAATAATTTCATTGTTGGAAAAGGTAAAGTTATTTTAATATTGTTTCACTGTTCGGAAGGTAAAGTTATGTTAGTATTGGTAAAAATATTAATATATAGATATTACAATTATAGATTTATGAAGTGTTTATAGGAATTGAATTTTGTGATGGGTAAGTTTTTATTAGAGTGTAAAATGTGAAAAACAATTATATTTTAGGATATTTAATTTTTTTTAAGCTTGATAATTATATGGCCATTATGATGGAGCTATATTATTTTTATACATATTATTTATAATTTTTCATTGTTTAAATTGCATTTTTCAATGTATTAAAATAATGCTTTGAGAATTTTTTTGGGAAATTGGATTCTATAGAATACACAATTTAAAGTTGCAATTCCAAAAAGTATTTGGTAGATTTTGCACAAAATTGAGGGGAAAATATACCTAAAAATGATCAAATTGTAGAATAACCAAACCACTCCAAAAGTTTTAACCATAAGAATTTATTTTTTTGGATTGATTTATATGATATATAGGGTGATGGTATGCCATAGCGCTTTAATGGCAATTCAAACCTAGAAAACCTTGGAAAATGAGTTGGCTTTCTATATATATATATATATATATAGAAATTGTATCTAACTATGTGAATTTTGAGTTTTCTTAACATTGGTATGTTATTTTTCATGCAAAATATAATGCATATGTTTTAATTTGTTTTAGTTAGTGCATTTTTTTAGTATCTAAGTGATAAATCTTGCTACAAAAACTTTTGGAGTTGTAGAAAAGATATTGTTATTGTGCATATCTATTTTTTAGAAATCCTTGATATTACAAGGCATTCTATTACTGCAACCTAATAGGGTCTTCCCATTAACAAAACTTCCCTTTTTTAATATTATAAGCCTTAATATCCTCTAATCCACCATATATATATATTTTCCAAATGGTTAAGGGCCCAAAAAGTTATAGGGAAAAACATGAGAAATGTGTTTTAAGATTTTCATATAATGAAGAGAAAAATGTATTTAAAAAATTAAACTAATTCTTTTTAAATTATATATTTAGAATCTACCTAATGGACTCTATATAGGTAAATAGTTCCATTTAGAACATATTTCTCTAGCTTATAAAAAAATAATATTTAATGATTTCATGTATTTCTAGCCTAAATCATAAAGTTTGTGAGCCTGAACCAATACCCAAGGAAACAAAATCATCTTGCACGTAGGATTTTGGCCAATAAAAATATAAATTAAAAAAGTGTGTCAATAGTGTATGCACGTTCTAAGTGTTAACAACACATGCACGTTCCAGTTATACTCATTATTAAATTTCAGTTATACTCATTAAATTTAATTCCGTTATAATGGTTTTAATATATATCCAACATTTATTTTAGAAATATTGTTTATTATATGTGGAGCTTTGAGTTAGGACCATCAAACCTTTTATTTAAGAATGGAAAGAACATTTTATATTTAAATCCCTTTATTATATCTATAATAATTGTCATTTATTGTTTAGATGACTTTTATGGTTTATTAGAAATGTATGACTATTAATGTTCCCACATCATATGTAATATATGAAAGGAAAAAAGGGCATATAAATATATATAAATATAAATAGTAAATTCAAGTCTTATGGCATCTTATTTTCAGCATTTTCATGATTTTACATTAATATAACATTATAAAGTTCCAACATAACCTCTTACTTCTAACTTCTTGATAATTTATCTTAAAAAGTAATCTGTAATTCATAGAGATATTGAAATATAATCTAAAATATTTTTAACAGAATATAATGATTTTCTATCAAACATAAAATAACAAAATAAAACATAAAAAAATTTATGTCACATAATTATTTTAATACTAAACAATATTATCTCTAAATAAATTATAAATTTTCATTTTTTTTTCTCTGTAAATACTAAGTCTATTAAAAAAGTAAAAATATGTACAATGAGGTCAGAGCCTCAGAGGATGCCAAGGCCATTCCCCGTCCAAAAAAACAGAGACCTTACAGTTTATCCTTTCAGCCGGATTTACAATGCAGACCTTGGAAATTTGAGTTTGGTCCTTAACCAACTGACAAAATTTGCCCAGATTACATTTATTAAGCCCATCAGTGACTTCAAAAAACACAGTAGCATCTGGCATATCTGCCTTTAGAACAAAGTTGAAATCAGTGGAAACTGACATAACTACCTGAAACATGAGACTGAAACCGACCAAGAGACTAGCTGCCATATCAAGGACATCGGAACACAGGCACAAAAAGAATAGAGCAGGTGCACCCAATGGAGATTATTCCGCCTGGCCTGGAGATGCTTGCATCTCTTCCTTCGCCGGGCCTGGAGAGGCGACCCACGTGACATACCCATCTTCGTTCAGAAGCGGCGCTCCCCCAGAATCCGTGACCATATGTAAACGACCAGATGGTCTTTGAGAATGATCGCGAACAGTGTCATCCTCCATCCCCGGTTCTTGCTGCTGAGGCGTTCCCTGTGCAGTGGCCTCCTCATTCCAGCGCTCAACATGAAACACCCGCCCCGTCATGTCCCCAAGAAGAATGCTGTCGTCCTGCGAATTTGAGGAAGCAGGAGGGGTCGGGCTGACAGAGTTCCTTACCTCCTCAGAGACAAAAACTGTGAAATTCACAGTCACCACCGATCTATTGAGCTGGCTATGGAAGACAAATCTAGAGGAATGATAAGAGTTGTTCGGAATGATCCCCTCTTGGTCTGAAAGCGGAGAAGCGGGAGGGACTGAGGCAATTGGGGAAACTTGCTGGGGAGCAGAGTGGGAAGGGCTGGCCCTGATTCCAGACCGACCCCCCCGACGCGGAACACCTCTACTTCGAGGCATTGAAGCAGAAACCAGCGACTTGAGAGGGCAATTGAGGCGGAGGAAACCTGAAATGGCAGACGTGCTGCTGAGGAGATAACAGAGCCAAACTAATATGTCCACAGGGAAGATGAGACAAGGAGAATGAAGCGGCTGAGCTTCATATAGAAGCGGATCCATAATGCCCGGCAAAATCGAGGACAGAGAGACCATGTCTGCATTGAATTCCATATCACTTCGAGACTGACCCTTCTTGAATTCACCTGCTTTATAACTTAAACCACCACCGCTGCTGCGTACCCGGATGGTCTTGCTCCTGCCATCTGTCAGGCCAGGCGTCGACACGGCATGCATTCTCATTGATGACTGATATGAACACCCGCATCCGGGTATAAATTTTCATTAATAAATATTACTAACTCTAATTTTCATTAATAAATATTACTAACTCTAAACCAATAGTAAATATTAACTTTAAATTCAAAATTTTTAAAACATGTGGCAGATTAAATATTTAAGTTTTAATTTCAAAATTAGATATTCTCACTTTCCGATTTTGTCAACTATACAGAGCGTATAGTTCATTCACACAAAAAAATTAATTACTTAAACTCTCCTCTATTTTCATTTAAAACCCTTCTAACCCTTTAATATCATCCAAAACATTAAAGTCCTTTGAAGTTATCAATAAAACCCTAAATTCAACTCTTATGAAATTACTAATGAATCCCCTCAATCTGGGTTTAAGATACCACTCTTAAATCCCGTCAATCTGGGCTTGATATAACACTCTGAAAATGAGTGTTAAGATCAATATTTTATCTTAACGCACATTTCTTACCATAAAAGTAAATGAAAAAACCATAAAGAAATTAGTTACGGTAAAACTATTATTATTGTCGAGAGTACTGATACCGATCCGATGGTTCATTAAATGATTTTTAATCTATGTGTGTATTTAGGCCACCTAAAAAGTTGTGTTGTTTTAGGACACCTGCTCCAAGGCAAACACAAAATTATAAGCAGTACTCAGACGAAGCCCACGGCAACCCAGCCTGTAATTTTAAGGCAGCGGCTAACCAGTCTGCCATAGGGCATTAAATGTCCGGGGAGATGCAGGCTGGATAGTCCGCATACACGCGAATTCTCATTTCTTATTTAGTGCCCAGTTTCTGAATTCGCGTATATGCTGGCTATCCACCCTGCATCTCCCCGAACATTTAATGCCCTATGGCAGGCTGGTTAGCCGCTGCCGTACTTTTAATTGCTCGTCAAATCGCTGTATAAAAAATAAAAAAATTTGGAAGCGAAAACAAATTGGAATAACGTTTGCTCAGATGTAGAGTGATACCCAATAGCGTGTTCGTGTTCAATGCACCTGTCCGCGGATTATGGATCTCCATTAAACAAACGAACTATTTATAGTCCTTTCCTCTCCTTACATCGATTAAAATCTTTATAAACCTTGCTCTGCTATTGAGATCATGTGCAGCATTTTATGGTAGACGGATACACAGAGACAAATGCAGTTGTCATATATTCAGTAGACGGATACACAGAGACAAACGCAGTTGTCATATATTTTGTTTTCAGTGACGGACTTCGCGCGCAATCTGCGGAGGAAACATCAGTACATCCAGTGCTGATTGTGTTGGGGTCTGACGGCATGTGATAGGCAACATATATAATTGCTTGGAGATTCTTTTACCATCCCATATTTTCATTATTCCAGATGTCCCTTGGTATGAGTCCATTCGCTCTTGTGAGGGCACTATCAAAAAGTGATGCAAAGAGAGTCCACCCATTTCTTAATATTGCAGATAAAAAAAACTCAATGGGAGGCGTCGACAATGCTACCGGTTACGCCATAGCGTTCCTCTTATGGAATCTATGTTTGGATTTGACTTGTGATGCAGGTAATACAGTTAGAGGTTGATGGGGCCACAGTGATAAAAATGACAATGTTTGTATTAATGAAAATAAAACCCACTGGTCAGCTCTACGAAAGAGAGTTTGAACCAGGAGAGTCTCGCTCTGCAGAACGCTCTATATTGTTCATCAACATTACACATTAAATAGAATACATAGTTTTAGGGAAGTTAAAACACCATCCTAAGAAATAGAAACTACTTCCTATTGAGGTTAAGTGAACCAACTCTACCTATTCTAGGATATTCTCCATTATCTTCAACACTTCTCCTTAACCGAGAATGGGTTTACATATATGCCTAGCATCTCCCTAAACATTTGAAATTTTACTTTTCCAAAGGGCTTAGTGAAAATGTCCACAACAATATCACATGTATTACAATATTCTAGATGAATTTATTTATTGAGTATCAATATGTTTAGTGTTTTTGTGAAACACCAGATTGTTGGCCAGCTTGATTGAACTATGATTGTCGCATCTGATTGTTGTTGCGACTGTCTGTTTTCCCCAACATCCTGGAGAAGTATCCGCAACCAAACCGCCTCGCACGTTGTTGCACACATGGCTTGATACTCTACTTCTACTGAGGAAAAGGAGATTGTGTTCAGCTCCTTGCTGCTCCAAGTGATCACCCCAGATCCATGACTAAATGCATAACTTGTTATAGATCTGCGATCATCTACATTTCCTGCCCAATCTAAATCTGCAAATCCTGTCAGTCTAACATCAGAAGAGTCAGTGTAAATAATTCCATAATCTATAGTACCTTGTAGATACCTCAAAACATTCTTCGTTGCATTCCAATGGCTTTCAAGTGGCTTAGACATAAATTGGCTTAACACGCTAACTACATAAGCCAAGTTAGGGCTAGTGGTGGTTAGGTAGATTAGACTCCCAACCAGTTGTCTGTAAAGTGTTGCATCCACCGCTTTTGAGCCATCCTCACACTGAAATTTGATGTTTTGCTGCAATGGTACCAGTGCCAGCTTACACTAATCCATTCTAAACTTTTCTAACAGGCCTTTGACATACTTTGCTTGAGACATAAATGTTTGACCTGAATCTCTCCTGATCTCGAGACCTAAACAGTATCTGAGCTCACCGAGATGTTTCATCTCAAACATCTGTGACATCTGCTGCTTGATTTCATCAATTAGATATATAGCATCACCTGTAATTATCAAATCATCTACATATAATGAAATCAACACTACGCACCTTTGTTCATCTTTCATGGTGTAAAGATTAGGGTCATTCTTACTTCTATTATAGCCAGCTTGTAGAAAAAATGAATCAATTTTCTCATACCACGACCTGGGAGCTTGTTTTAGTCCATAAAGTGCTTTCTTCAATCTACAAACTAAATGTTCTTTTCCTTATTGGACAAACCCTTTTGGTTGCTCTAGATAAACCTCTTCTTTCAGTTCTCCCTTCAGAAATGTGGACTTTACATCTAGTTGGTGCATCATCCAATGTTTCTTGGTAGCTAAAGCAATTAACGTTCTGATGGTATTCAATTTAGCTGCAGGGGTGAAGGTTTCTTCATAATATATTCCTTCTTTTTGTATATACCCCTTTGCAACCAACCTAACTTTCAATTTTTCTATAGTTCCATTTGCATTGATTTTTGGTTTATATAACCATTTGCAACCTATGACCTGTTTTCCTCTAGGGAGTTCTACCAATTCCCAAGTGTTGTTTCTGATTATTGAATCATATTCCTGTTCCATGGCTATTTTCTATTCATTACTTTCATTTGCTTCTTTATAACTAGATGGTTCAACAACATTCATCATACTAGTTATAAATGCATTTTCCCTATATCTTGCAGGCATTTGAGCTTTCCTACCTGATCTCCTGAGTGGTGGGGTGGTGGTTTCAAACCTTATTTCTTCCTGCTGCTGCTGCTGTTGTTGCTGCTATTGCTGCTGTTATTCATCCTCTACCTTTGTTTGTTGTTGATCTTGATTGTTCTCTGCATCCTCTTCTTTAAAGTACGGAATGTACCATCCATCATAGTGCTCATTAGTTTCTTCACTATCCTGCTCATGGAATTTAACATATTTACTAACAAAGATCTTGTGAGTAGAGGGATTAAATAATCTGTATGCTTTATATGACGAACAATACCCTATAAAAGTGCATCTGATGGCTTTTGAGTCTAATTTCTTTCTATCTTCCTTGGGTATGTGGGAAAATGCTTTACATCCAAATATTCTTAAGTGTTTTACTGTAGGCTTATATCCATACAAAGCTTCAAAAGGAGTTTTAAACTCAAGACTTCTTGTAGGACTCCTATTTTTTAAATAAACCGCAGTACTCACTGCTTCAGCCCAAAAACCATTTGAAAGATTCTTACCTTTCAGCATACTTCTCGCACATTCCACCAGAGTTCTGTTCTTCCTTTCTGTTACTCCATTCTGCTGTGGAGTATGGGGTACTGTAAATTGCTGCAAAATTCCATGATCTTTACAATTCCCGATCAGCTCATCTTTCCTGTATTCTCTCCCTTGATCAGAGCAGAGAATTTTTATTTGTTTCCCTGTTTGTTTTTCAATCATATTTTTAAACTGCTTAAAGTATTCGAATGTATGACTCTTCTTACTTAAGAAATACACCCAAGAAAACTTCGTACAATCATCAATAAACAGTAGGAAATACACTACACCTCCTAATGATTTTGTCTGCATGGGACCACAAAGGTCTGTGTGCACTAACTCCAGTATATCCCTCTGTTTCTTTTCTACTCTAACAGGGAATTCTTCTCTATGCATTTTTCCTAAAGTACAAGCATCGCAATCATTATGTACTTGCTTTAGCATAGGAAGATCTCTTACCATTTCTTTCCTCTGTAGTAACAACAAATCATTGTAATTGATGTGGTCGAATATCTAGTGCCAAAGCTCTTCTGTAGTCAGGCTCGCTGCTATCAATGCTCGAACCGGTGCAGGTCTCACATCCAGCTTGTACAGTCCTCCTGTTCGGATCCCTGTAGCAATTGTCTTCATTCCATCTAGCAGATCCTTAATGTAACAATTAGATTTTAAAAATTAAACTTTCAAATCTTGATCTGTAATCATTGATACAAAAAAAAAGTTCTTTGTTATGCTAGGCACATACATTACATTATAAATTTGTTTGATATTACCATCAGGTAGAATGACAGATACTTTCCCACATCCTTTGATTTGATGACTTCTGTCATCACCTAGGTAAATCTGTGCACCTTTGTTGATCTCTTTAAAATCCTCTAGCCAGTGCTTGTTCCCTGTCATGTGTGTTGACGCTCTTGAATCTACATACCAGATGTCTGCATCAACATTTTCCTCATGATCTGCCATGAACAACCTTAAATTCTGCACCTAATCATTGTTTGCGAGATGAACTGCATAACTCTTTGAACACATATTTCATTAAATTTGGAATTAAATAGTGGATCTAGAATTTCAAAATAACTAAAAAGCTCAATTTTAGTGATGTACTTGTAATAAAAAATTTCCAATTTTAATGAAATATGTGTTTTTGGCTTTTGTTTTTCTTCATGATACTTTTTTTTCCTACATTCCCTGGCAATATGACCCAATTTTTTGCAATAAAAACATTTAGTTTCAGAGTAGTTTTTATTAGGGTGCATATCTTGGGTCAGATTTGGCTGTTTCTGTGAACTTGCTCTGTTTTGCTGTTGTGGACTTCCTTTCCCTTTGTAGAAGTTCTTCCTCACCACCAATGCAAGATCGGCACTCTGGGGCTTCAGATTTGATCTCCTCTCTTCTTCCTGCATCAGTATACCTGTCAATTCTTCAAAATGCGGGATCTTTTCTCTGGCATTAATCCAGTGATGAACATCTGATAATCATTAGTGACACCATTCATTGTAATGGTCACAAGATCTGTATCGTCCATTTTATGACCAATATCTAAAAATTTGGTTTTTAGATCCTTGATCCTTTCTACAAACGAAGCAATCGTTTCATTCTCCTCCATCTTCATGGATAGGATCTTACTCTTGAGGAATAGAAGACGATTTGAATTCCTGATCACATACAACTCCTTCAGAATTCCCCAGATCTTGTTAGCTGACTTACCTTCTCTGATGTGCAGTATAATGCAGTCTTTCACTTACATCTTTAACATTGTCCTTGCTCTACTTTCTCATTTCTCCCAATCTGGGACTGTGGTTGATCCAGCCGTGGGCCTCGGCTCATCCCCATTCATAATCATCCAAGCACTCCACGCTTCTAGCAGAGTCTGCACCTCAAACTTCCAATTTGCATAATTGGAACCATCGAGCTTGTTATGCTTGTTCATGCATGCTTCAAAAATGTTGTTATTCATCTTGGCGATTTAGAAAAAAAAATTGATAGGTAAAATATGTTAAATTTACCCCAGATCTGTGACAAAGACAGATTATTGTTGTTTGATCTCGCAACACTCGCAGATCACGTGGCTTTCTTCTCAACCTCCAAACAACCTCCTGTTGTCAGCTACAACATTGTTCTTGGTTTCCCCACTCAGCTTCTCTGACAGCTACAACCTTGTTCTTGGCTCCCTTTGCAATTTCTTTGATTTACATGATCGTCGTAGATATTTGCCCAATATCCGAGACCGTTGCAGATATACATCAATTTTCTGAGACTAGTCGCAGATATACGCGCAATATCTGAAATAGTCACAGAAATACACCAACTTTCTGAGACCGTCGCCGCTGTACACTGAAAGTTGCGACGATCGAAAAATAAAAATTTCGAGAAGTGTAATAGTGCTATCATCGCGGCTATCCACTCAAAAACTGCAACGATTGCGGTTCAAAGAACCACCCACCAGCCAGTGTACAGGTTCCTCAGCCTTGACGCTCTGATACCATGATAAAAATGGCAATGTTTGTATTAATGAAAATAAAACCCACTGGTCAGCTCTATGAAAGAGAGTCTGATCCAGGAGAGTCTGGCTCAGTAGAACGCTCTACATTATTCATCAACATTACACATTAAATAGAATATATGGTTTTAGGGAAGTTAGAACAACATCCTAATAAATAGAAACTAATTCCTATCCTGAGGCTATGTGAACCAACTCTACCTATTCTAGGATATTCTCCATTATCTTCAACACAGAGAAACCAGAATACGGACTGACAATCTATGAATATAGGACCAAGCTCCAACGAGAAAAGAGGTATTTCACTCAAAATCATCAGTTTCATATTGGACCCAGTGTTTCTACTGAAACTATGATTAGAACTTACTCCATAAATATCCTAAACTTGTATTTGAATTATATACAATACTTTCCATCTGATTAAATCAATTCTGCTCACACATGCAGGGCGAAGAAAAAGGCGGTATAAGAGGTTATGAATTGGGGCACCAAACTATTTAGGGACATCATCTTATTGCACTGTAGAAATGGTCAGGCCAACTTCAAGTGATAGGAACTTTTGGAGAAATAGGTATGGATCTTAATGATAAACTTAGCCTAAAAAGTATCTTTCAAGGTTGAAGAGCCACCATAGATGATCTTTACGTGCCATATTTGTCCTTTAAATTGCAATATGCACATCATTAAAAACTTTTGAGCGTTAAGTATAGGTCATGGGCATTGGACATGGCCAAGGGAGAGAAATTGGGCTTTTGGTGCTCAACTAGGCTTCTACACATCCAATTTTAAGTTCAATGCCTTGAACCACCACATATAATGTCATAGGAGTATCACTTCCCTCTTAGTTGGTATATGGATACCATTAGAAATTTTTGAGGTTTAGATATAAGCGTTGTGGCCTTACCCATGGTTGGGGGAGGAAACTTAAACATCAATCCCTAAAGGTAGTTTTTAAGGCTTGAGGGACATGAATGAGAACTTAAACCACCATGAGAGACCTTTATGTGGGATTTGTATCTTTATGAAGGGATATGGGATCTATTGGAAGGTCTTTAGCAATAGATTTGGGTCATGGTGCCTTCAACGTTGTTGGGGGTTGAAACATTAGCCTTGGACCCTAAAGAAAGATTTAGTGCATTTAAGGACAATAATTCCACCTCCAACCTAGGCATTGGGGCCCTCGACATGGTTAGGGGAGGAAACATGAAACTTGTCCCTAAAGGAAGCTTATATCCATCCAAAGCCAAGAAGGATGCCTCAAACCACACAGGGCTTTCTAATGGTATCATTGTACTATGATTGGGGTTGGTAGTGGGACTAGGTGATTTTGAGCAATAGAAATGTGTCTCAATGCATTAGAGATTATCTATTGAATAAGGTAATGCCTTTTGTCCTAGAGAAATCTTTAAGCCATCGAAATCCATGAATAATGCTTCAAAGCACCACAGATGACCTTTGCGGGCTACCCTTAGCCTCTAAGAAAATATGTTACTTCCGTTAAAAGGTTTCGAGAATTGAATATGGGTCATAAGGCTTTGAAAAGGTCAAGGAAGACCCAGGCCTTAGCCAAAGTATAAAGCTGCAATGGATCTAGGGCCAAACACGATGCCTTAAACCAACACACCCAAGCTCTTAAGGTTTTAGGTAAATTCTAGATCTCAATGCTCATGAATAGTGCCTATATAACTTTTAAAACATTACAAGGCAATGCATACATATATTCTTAATAAATAGAAAATTAAAATAATGGCAATCATATATTACACAAACATTTACCTTGGAATTTAAAACTAGGGAAGCCAAGATTATAGTACTACATTAACTCCTTAATTGAAATTAGAAAACCCTGAGTTTAACAATAATGCACCACAAAACTTCCCAAAAGCAAAATAGCGTGCCAATAACCTCCAAAAATGGATGCAAAAAACCACCCATTTTTTAGGGGCTTTTGTCTCCTTATGATGACCTTGCTGCATGTAATGCATAAGAATTACATGTAGGGCTAGTTGTGCAAAAATATAACACATAACAAACATCCTCAAATGTAATTAATGACCTCTAAAACATATCTATGGCCTTCAAGTGGGGATATGGGCATCATTAAGAGATCTTGAGCATTTATATGGGCTTTAGGTTCTTAGGCATGATCAAGAGAGGAAGCCTAGGGCTTAGGTCTTAAATGAAGCTTCTAGGCATATATGGCCAACAAAGACATGTTGAATCACCACAATAGACCTTTTGAGGGTATCCTTGGTCTCTAAATGGGTATAGTTGACGTTATGAATTTGTGAACATTAAGTATGAGTCTTTAAACCCTATATATGGTTAGGGAAATAAACCTAATATTTATGACGTAAATGAAGCTTCTATGCTAATAGGTCTAGGAATTACAACTTGAACCACCACAAATGATTGCTTGAGGGCACCCTTTACCCCTAGCTAGATACATAGGTATTGTTACCTTTTTCTAGCACTAACTATGGGTCTCAACACCTTGAATATGATCAAGGAATAAAACATGAACCCTAGGACCTAAAGAATTTATAGCCATCAAGGGCTAAAAGGAATGACTGAAAATACCACATATAGCCTCTTGACGATATACCACATATAGTAAGTTAGTGTTCCAAGGCACTAGAAACAATATATGGAAGAACGTTATGTCTTAGGTCCTAATGAAAGCTTTGAGGCATCTACAACCATGAAAATTGCATTGAAGCACCACACATGACCACTAGAGGGTATCCTTGGCTTCTAAGAAAGGATATTAGTTCCTTGACAAGGTTCTGAGTATTTGCTATGAGTATCAAATCCTTAATATGGTCAAGGGTGGGAACCCAAGCTTCAACCAAATTATAAAGCTTTTAGGGATCTAGGGCTAAACACAATGACCCAAACCACCACACATAAACTCTCAAGTTTTAAGCATCCTCTAGGGCTCAAGGGTCATGAATGACACCTCAAACTTCCATTGATGACCTCTTAAGGGGATTTTTTCCTTCAAGTATGGATATGGGTGCTATTAGGAAATTTGACCATTGTTTATGGGCCTTGGGTCCATGGACATTATTTAGAGATGAAACTCAAGAGTTTAATGCTAAAGGATGCTTCTAGGCATATGGGGTCAACAACAACATGATGAACCATCACAAGCACCTTTTTAAGGTATCCTTGGTCTTTGGATGGGGATAGTCAACATTATGAGGTTTTGAACCTTAAATATGAGGCTTGGGACCCTAGATATGGTTAAGGATACAGACTCAAGAGTTAGGCCTTACAAGAATATTTAAGTCCACTTGGGCCATGAGTGATAGGTTGAACAACCATAGATGGGCTCTTGAGGACATCCTTTAGCTCTGACATGGTATATCAGTGCCATCAACATTTTTGAGCATTGGGTATGGGCATTAAGGCCCTAGACATGGTTAGGGGAGAAAACATGAACCTTAGTGCCTAAAGAAAGCTTATATCCATCTAAGACAAAGAAGGATGCCTTTTAAAGGCACACATGGTTTCTTCAAGGCATTCTAACCTATGATTGCGAATATTGGTGGCACTAGGTGGTTTTGAATTATAGGTGTGTGTGTACAAGTTCTAGAAATGATACCCATATCTAATGCTTAGATGAGATCTTCATCTTTGTCAAGTTTCTAAAATTAAGTATGAGCCTATGGACCCTGAATATGGTTAGGGGATCAAACCCTATATTTATACCTAAAAGGAATATTTTAGGCTTCTAGGCATAAGAATGACACCTTGAACCCCCATAAATGACCTCTCAAGGGAAACATTTGGCTCTAACTAGGTATATCAGTACTATTAGCACTTTTTTTCACCAGGTATGGTCTCGTGGTCCTATATATTCTAACAATAATAGGCACACACTTTAGAAGACATGTGTGCTCCTACTTAAAAACATGTGCAAATTATAAAGTGTTCACATGCCCTTGCTTAGGAACATGTGTGTTCTAAAGCATACACACCTCATCCTTAACAATTCACAAGTGATACTAAAATTTTGATTTGGCAATGTGAATTGTGGTTAAGGGTGCACCAAGGCTATAGGATTAGGACCACATGAACATTTCTAAGAACACATGTATGTTTCTATGAACATATGCACATTCCTATGTGTGCACATTTCTACACATCACATTGTCACTCTTTTTACCATCAATTTCATGCAAGTATCCATGATGTAATGGTCAAATAATGAGTTGTAAAAACCACATTGGCTCAAAAAACAAAAAAATCAAAGCTCATCTTCCACTTTCATTCTTTGTACTTTCTCCATGAAGTTTCAATTCAACCTATGAACATCATTGTGTTTCTCAAGAGTATGTGGAATGATCTTTTGTGTGGAAATATTTGCGAAAAAATATGAAACTATTGTAATAATACTCACCAACATTGTTGCTTATCTTTCAACAAAGGAAAAATGTTCCTAAAAACTTTGATATTGATAGTTTTCTTATTCCTATAAATTATGGTTGTTGCACTCTTTTACTTTCATTGCAACATTTATGTATCCTTGATGATGTGTGGAGTCTCCACTAGAAAATACTGCACAATTTAATTCCCCAAAATTTAAAAAGGATTTTTTATCAATTCCAAAATATAATCTTTTTAATATACAAAAGTTATAAGCTATTTTCACCAAAATGTGCATAATACTATGACATCTAATATATTTGTAATTTAATATATATGCTTTTATTGATGAAGGATGACCATTAAAGTGTATATTCACATCTAACTTGTATAAAGCTCTAAGTCAAACACCCTTTAACAAACCTCCTCTTGAACCAATATTTAACTTCCATGAATCTATCAAGAGCCAAAATGGATCAAATATCTCAAGTGCAAACCCTTTTTTAGTGTAGAACTTGGTTATATATATTTAATTTTTCTTAGATATCTATTGTTTTATTTTTATTTGACTCAGTCAAAATGTTTACATAATATTACAACATCTCTTCTATATTGAATTGGAATGCCTCTAAAAAAAGAGGCTAATGTTAACTAATAATTTGAACCCAAATTTATCCTTTTTTTAAAGAATTTTTCCTTATCAATCCATATTGATCCCATTGCTCATATACATGGAGTAGTTCTCATTCACAACTAAATGTTTGCTTTGTAGAACTTCTTGCAATCTTTTTTAATATAGTAGACTCTACACAATTTACTTTCACAAAATTTAAAAACAACCTTTTATCAATTCCAAAATACAATAACATCTAATATATATATGTATATGTATATTTTGTTGTTGTTGTTGATGGATGACCACTAAAGCGAATATTCACGTCGAACTTGTACCACTTTTTAACAAACCTCGGGTTGAACCAATCTATAACTTGCATGAATCCATCAAGAGCCAAAATAGACCAAATCTTAATCTTTTTTATTACGGGTAAAATTTGGTTATATATATATAAGTGTTTTAAATATTTTTATTATCTTATTTTTATTTGATTGAATCAAAACGTTTACATAGTATTGCAACATCTCTTTAATATTAAATTAGAATGTCTCTATAATAAAAGATTTTATCAACCTACTGTTAACTAATAATTTCAACCCAAATTTATTTTTTTCTAATAAATTTGCTGCCTTGTTGATCTACATAGAGCCCATTGCTCATACCACCCTGATTAGTAACACACACAGCGGTGCGGATCGACTTAGAGCAGTACTAATTCACAACTAAATGTTTGCCTTGTAGAACTTCTTACTCGCATATTACTTTTAAGATGGGTTGTGAAATTAACCTTTGATGCACGCCTTTGAACGTAGAAGTGAAAGTGAAGAAATTGATTTGGAGAAAACTATGAAGAAATTTGTCTTCACAATGCCCTTGGATGCTAATATTTTCAGAATAATAGTAGGGAATTGTTGTAGCAGCTACAACCACCCTCCAAAATTTTGGCCTGCACCCAATTTTGGAGCCTCCCTTGAGAGTTTCACTTGATGATTGCACACACTTGGGTTCACTCCATGAGCTCACGTGAGTCTTCGCATTCACCTTGCTTGTTCATTTCACCAATTCTTGCATGTTGATGTCAAAGTCATGTTTGCAACCATGTTCTGGTTATGCTCAAAGTCTTCACTTCGTGTGTTCTTATTGTGTTCGTTATGAAAACATTTGTCGCACTCACACACAGAGTTACATTCACTGTCGCGCAAGCGTCGTCACGGTCGACTGACGATCATTCACAAATGTCACTCTTGTCGCCTACATCGTCAGTCAGTCATGTTGTACATATGGTCTGGATGGTCTGAGCCATCTTGTCGTCGATTCATTCAAGTGTGTGTTGCAAGATCACATATGCATCTTTCACTCGTTCACACACTTAGTCATTTTGTTGAAAATCTGATGACGGGACTCCCCTCTAACATCTGGATCATCACCCTGCCATCGAATCGATCGACTATCACCCAAAAAAGCATAGGGGAACTAAAGCAAGACATTTCAAGTTACGCTGCCCGCAAGAAAATCAATTAGTCTCCATGCTGGTCAACCAGAGAGTTTGAACCGACAGCCACCCTAGGGCTAACTCCCCTGAAAAATTGCACAAAGGTTGTAGGCATTGCCTACTCTGTTGACTGAGAAAATTGCAGACAGGCCAAACAGACACCCAGTGCTCGTCCCTGTCTCTCTCAGAAAATTGCACAATTTTTCCAGCCAGCCCTCCCGACAGTTGACCCGATGCTCATCTAGAAAATTGCGTAGTTTTCACGAGTAGGCCCTCTTTTGCCCAGCGATCAACTCAGCTCAAAAATTGCGCAGAGATGATCAGCAGGTCGGCCTCCCAGCATCAGAGCAATTTCTCTCGCCAACAGTAGACTGTCAGTTCCCTCTAGGAATTGCCTAGTTTCTACTGCCCAGCTCCCGGTAGCTGACTGCTAGTTCCCCTCAGGAATTGCATAGTTTCTGCTTCTAGTGACCCAGTAGCCAGCTTCCAATTCCCTCTAAGAATTGTGCAGTTTTGGCTGCCAAGTGTTATAGCACCATTTACCACTCTTGGTATTTGTGATGCTTTGTTTATGGCCTAAATATATTAAAAACAATGTTTTATTCCCTATATGCTACTTTTCCCTGAGCTAAAAGCGTGTACACACAGGCCATTCAATAGCTAACCTGCGTATATGTATTAAAACACCTAAAAAAATTAAATTTCCCAACTGTTTCCCAACTAAAAAACTAATTGGAAGAAGTATAAATAGTCTATGGGAAGGCCTTAGAGCAGGAGAAGAGATAGAGTTATTATACTGAGATTATCCCTGACTCAGTCTGATGAATCCCTGTGCCTCATGCACTTCCCTGAGCTTCAGGAAACCCTTGTTTCCTTGATTATAGATATCCTTCCTTTTGCTTGAGATATCATGGTATTGGTTATGGAAGAAGACGATTGAAGGCTGGATAGGACGAATCCGAAGGACAGTTCCTCTTAGACCCAGAAGAAGAAGACTCAGGTGAATTCTCTCCATGCTATTTATAGCTTACTGCAATAAAAGAAATGTTGTCTTGTTTCCGAAATTAACTACGTTTATGCATCAAATTATGTTTTAATTCATATATGAATGATGTTTTGATGTATGATCAATCATATTTTTATATGATATAAAGTCAATTTCGTGAATATTCTTTACTTCTATACTACTATGTATGTTCGAATTGAATGATTTTCAGGTTTGAAGAACATCGGGAGTTGCAGAGGGTCTAAACCCTGTGGGACCTACTCGAAAGGAAATCTGGGTACAGTCACTCTTACGTAGTTTGATTATATAAGCATTTTTCCTAAGCTGTATGAGTGTTTCTTGTTGTAGTTTGCTTCTTCTCTGTTGGGGTTCTAACCCAAAGCCCTAGGGTGCTTCCACCCAAAACAAAATTGGTGACTCCACTGGGGATAACAATCTTGTTATTCCTGGTTTGGGTTGTTCATTACCAATCAGGGCTTAGTCTTTGGTTTGCTTGCTTTTACAATCTTATTTGGTCTACTAGAGTCTCAGGCTTTAAGTCTAATCTTTTGGATCATATGTTGTTTATTTTTTCTTGCAAAGCTTTGTATACACTTTTTACTTTGTTTACAGTAGCGTATACACACTTGTTTCTGTAAAGTGAACCCATGTATACGCGAGTTTCCTTTGTCATAAGCACATGTGCACGCTTCTGTGTTTGAACACAGATGCGTATGCAAATTTTTGCATTGTTTTTTCAAATCTCTCTGCCCAGATAGATTTATTGCCTGGTCCTTTTAGTCTTTGTGTGGTCAATTTCTGTCTGAAGAATTTAATTATTTTGCAAGATTACTGTTTTGAAGTCTCTTCCTCGTTGAAAATATTTGACCTATGTTTGCTTTTTGAGCGAGTTTGTAATTGGTGTTTTGGCACACAAGACTTCGTTCAGAAGTTCTTGATTGTTCTGGTCCTCCAAAACGCAAAATTGTTTTCAGTTTTAGTGTCAAGCTCAGATTTCAGATCTGCTTGCTTTGCTTTCCTTCGTTTTGTGGCCTCATAGCTTTTCTTGCTTTTTGAAAGTCTTTTTGACGAATTTGGAAGTATTTATTTCCTAGCTTCTTGGTCATTTTGTCAAACTCTTTGCTAATATTTGGGTCGTTTTGTACAAGTTGAAGTCTTTTTGCTCAAGTTTTCATTCATTTTTGAGTTTGTAATTTGCAAAGACTCCTTGTGCTCTCTTTTCGATCTTTGAGGTTTAGTAGCATTTTGGTGTTTTCAAAAAGTTGTTTTTGGTTGTTTCTTTAAAAAGAAAAGATCTCAAAAAACTTTGTTTTTGTTTTTCTTTTGCCAAGTTTAGTTTTTGGTTTCTTTTTTTTGTTGAAAGCGAATTGCAATCTTTTTCAATTTGTCCTTCTTGTTTGGAGAGAATTTTGTGTTCAAAATTTGTATCCTCTTCAGTACTTTAGTTGGCTCATTGTTAGTTATAAACAATTGCTTTTGCTTTTTGAGTGATTTAGGATCTTGCATCTCCATTATATCTTGCATTAGGGTAGTTTGCATTGTTAAAGCATTCATAGTCTTTTAGTTTTTTGGGTGTGTGAAGTGTGTTTCAAGAAAAGAAGAGAAAAAGTACTTTGCATTTTAGAAGTTTCGTAGAACCCATATAGAGATATCTTTTCATCGAAGAAAAAATGATTGCATTCATGTAGTTAGTTTTTCATTGATTTCTATTGCATCATACACACATCATTGGTTTCACTCCCATCTATACCCTTGACTTAAAGAACAACCATTAAAATCAAGCGATTAATTAAAATAAACTAGAACTTTTGTATTGTCATCAGAATACACCAACAAGTTTAGTTTTATTAGGGCCTTGGATTAGGCGAGATGAGAATTAACTTTCCAAGGCCACTCAAAATTACCAAACATAGAAGTTTGATTAATGAGTGAAATCCAATAGCGTTAGGAAGACCGGGAAAGCTAAAAAAAACTGGGAGTAAAGCACGAGGGAGAGTGAAGATAAGGACGAGAGATACCCCCTATCTTACTTGTCGGATCTTGCCTCACGACTGTTCCACCCAACTTCTGATACGAGTTGGTGACCATAGCTGCCTATCCTAGGGACCACACAGGTGGCTGCAGAGGGGAATCCTGTGGCACTTGAGGTTGACGTTGTATCACATTCAACAGTACTTCTGGAGGGCACCCTTGCGAAGCTTGGGGGCTTGCACCGACAAAGGCTATTGTCTGAAGGTTAGTGTAACTACCTCTGATACCTTCTCTAGTAGGCCTGGGGCATAATTACCCCAATCTATTTTCAGAAGGCCCTTGTTATCAAATTTCTTGTATTTTGGTGTCCAATCCTAATCACTCGGAGCGGAAATACTCGAGACTTGTTTGATTGATGATATCTTTAGGGACTTTTTATTGAGTGTTCTTTTCTCCTAGTCGGTCTAGCTCTATAATTTTTTGAGTCTTTAAGTAGATCTTTTAAATAATTCAAAGTGTATGACCGACCATCTCGACGGTCTAGGAGACTTCGTGGGCTATCACCTACGAGTCCTGAGCCTTCTCCTAGAAGGCGTAGGAGCGATTCTGCTAGTGGTTTTCAACCAGTGGTAGCAAGCACATCGGAGATTGATATTCTATTTGGGGTCATTGATTCACAATATAGACCTGACACTAGTAGAGAGCTAGAGAGGAGCACACCAGTTCTTTCTCGAGTACTTTTTCAGTCCGAAGATAATATCGAAGTTGAAGAGCTTTCATAGTCGGTTGTGGCTCCGAATTCTCCTCTTCCTCCTGATCATTCAGACATTCTATTGTATGTCGAAACTCCGACTCATAAGCCTTTGAGCCCAAGTTTACATACATCTATTCCTTCGATGACCACTATTGGAAGCATGGCATCTACGACAAGTGCTGTGAGCATGCAGACTCCCATATCTGTACAAGGAGGAGGAACTATTTCCATCCCTTCTATTACTCCTAGCACGGCTATCTTTGGGTCTACTTCCATTCCATCAACAAGTGGAATTTCTCAGACTACTGCATCCAGTGTTGGATTTTTCCCTTGTGGAATGCCGTCTCATGGGATTCCTTCAGTTCCCTTGAACATACCATCGGTTGCCTATACATCCATGATGAGTGGATTAGCTTCTTTTTAGGGTTTCTCATTTGGAAGTGGTCATATACCACATTCCAAACCGACATTAGGGTCAATGCCTTTTTCTTTTATAAGTCAAGGTAGTAACCCCTTCCAAAGTTGGACAAACTCTGCAATTAGTGGGATAGGAGCTGGGAATCAACTTTTCGGCCAACAAGGGAATGTGTCGTATTCTTCAGTCAATTCATTTTAGAATTTTCAACCCTTTGCTAATGGATGGAATCCTTATCAGGGCGTGTCAGCTCCTTTCAATACTTCGTTAGGGGGTAACTTCACTAGTTACGGAGGATTTTCGACAGGAGTTGGTCAAACTCCGAATTTTGCTGGACCACAAGGTCCACCTTTTGGTTCAGTAGGCTCTACGAGTTACTTCAGGAAACTTAGTGTTTTTTCAAAATCTAGGCCATTCTTTTCAGACCTTTGGGAACCCTGCCTGCTCTGGATGGAATTCCCAAGGTCCACCACGACTTCCTTTTCTAGCCACGCTGAACTTGCCAGACTTAACTAAATTGACAAATGATCCGATTCGGTACAATCCGGCTTGGCCTCCGGTCCCAACTAAACTTCCCTCGGATATCCCAAAATTTGAAGGAAAGAGTAGTGAAGATCCGGGAAACCATGTAACCACATTTCACTTATGGTGCTCATCCAAATCCCTGATAGATGATTCGATCAGGTTGAGGTTATTTCAGCGCACCCTAACCGGAAATGCGGCCAAATGGTATATAGAGTTGTCAGGGGACACCTATACTTATTTCTGTGATTTGGTTAATATCTTTTTGAACCATTTTCAGTTGCCTATCCGATACGAAGCCGGAACTGAAATTCTGGCTAACTTTCAGCAAGACACCGCAACTCACATTTAGGATCACATCCAGGAATGGAGGAGGAGGAGGAAAAGGCTTATCAAAGCTGAAATCATTCCAGAGTTCCTTCTCTAATGGTTTCTCAAATCATTACAACATGATATCTCAAAGGATGTGTCTCTTTTCGGGGTTTATTCGGAAGAGCAGGCTATTTCTCAGCCCAACAATTAGAACTGATATATTCTCAGTCTAGGAGTCTTCAGAAAATTCTACCTGATGCTCCTAGATCTAAGGTCAATTTAGCCAAACCGAAGCCAAGCCCCCACACCGATGGTATAGTCAGATCGATTGATGTTAACATGGTGAACCTTTTGAATCAATTACAGCAGTTGTCTCTACAAACTGCTTCTTCTAACTAGGCAACACCATCTACACATATACCTTCCCAACCTACCTCTATAAACACTGTCTAGACCTCTAACCCCAAAGGAAATCAACAATCTAATGGGAAGATGAAGGGGCGAGGTAAGAAGAAGAACCAGGAAGCGAAAGGCAATGTAAACAAACCCGGCAATGGTGCCAGAGAGGGTAGGAAAGAGTCCAAGAAAAAGGTAAAATTTGCATGCAAGTTATGCAATGGAGATCACCTAATTCACCTCTGCCCCAAGATGTAAGATGCTCAACGCTTATTAGTACAGCAAGGGTCCTCTAGCTCCGAAGCTGTTTTGACTAGCCCTTTTCCCCAAGGGTGGCAATTACTTGTTGGCACAAATTCTAATGCTGGTACCTCCTCCAGGGGTAATCAAGAAGGGGAAAACTCGTCAAATATTTATATGGTGGGCTCTCATATCGACGTCACTACGCGAGCACATGACTGTGGTGAATTGGAAACATCTAAGGCTAAATCTATTCTCGAAGCCACTGAACCGCTTCATATTGAGTGGCCCCCAGTTGAGTCTATACCTCAGATACCAAAGGGTTCCGCAAAGCGCTTGACTATTAACCCTAATGCTAGGGCAGCCCAGAACTACTCTATTGTAGAAGATCTGGCTCAAAGTCCTTATGCTATGTCTGCATTGGAGGTACTCCAGTCATGCCCTGCTCAAAGAAGTGTTTTACTTTCAGCGAATGGCGTAGTAGATCCAAATATTTCTTTAGTGCTCACTTTTGATATGTTGAATGTCAAAAAGAGACTTCCTCACCATATGGCTTCCAAATAAAGTCCACATATTGAAAGACCAATATTTTTCGGACAGTTATAGATGAGGGAGCTTCCACATGCGTGATGTCCATGTCATGTTGGAAGGCCATTGGGTCACCTTCATTTGTTCCTTGACCCACTCTTTTGATAACATTTGATGGACATTCTCATAGACCGATGGGATTATCCCAGCCTTTCCTATCTGTGTTGGGGGAAAGGTAGTAAATATTGAGGTAGAAATCATTGATGCGAACTTGGATTATAACCTCCTCTTAGGCAGGAATTGGATTTACGAGATGGATGCCATTGTTTCATCATTATTTCGCATCCTCTGTTTTCCTCATGAGGGGAGGATTGTTAGAATTGATCAGTTAGACTATTCTCTAGGTGACTCCCATGCAACTTCGGATTCTACCGTTCCATTGGTGGACAATCCCCGTCAACCTATTGAGAATTTAGGAGTTGGGATGTACTCTTCGTTAATGGGTATTTTTGACCTCCCTATTCCTACAACTAGAATTAATGCAATTTCATCCTCTAAGTGATCTGAAAATGGGGCACTAGAGGCTTCTTGTGAGCTTACAAGAACCTCTCCCACTTCCAAAGCTTAAATATTCCCAAGTCTTTATGATTAACCAATTGCGGAATTAATAAGTGCTTGAAAATATAGGTGTATGCTTATGTTTGTTTTGAAACTATTTATGTGTTGTAAATTAATTTGCTTAAACTGATATAAAACATATAACAGTGAAAAAATGCAGCAAATGAGCATCACACATAAGACAACAAGTTTAATATGGAGTTCACCCAAAACTCTTGGGCTACATCTCCTTGAGCTCTAGTCAACTCAACTAGGCTCTCTAGGATTATGGCAATAGTTCTTTTACAAGCTCCACACTCAACTCCACTATTTTACATAGAAAAAATGGGCTTAGAACACCATCTCATCCCTGGCTCTGAAGCTCTTGGCTTTCTGGCTCTGCGCTCTCGCTCTAGCTCTCGGCTCTGGCTCTGGCTCTTGGCTCTAGCTCTGGCTCTTAGCTCTGGCTTCTTTGAGCTCTCTCTCTCTCTCGGCCTCTTCATGCATCAATGGTTTGCTAGACCTCCCAGTGACCTTTAGCAACCTTCCAGCGACCTTTTGCGGCTTTGCTGCCTGTCAATCGTGCTCTCTGGCTTTTCGCTCTTTCAGCTAACAACTCTCCTTCAGCGACCTCCAGCTCTCACCAACAACCCTGTCAATTGGGCCTTCTAGCTCCTTTGAGGCATTTTCCCGGCTCTGCGGCTTCCCTAGTCATTTCTCTATATGTCATTACTCCCCTGCGGCTCTATGGCTTCTCTGTGTGTTGTCTGTTCGATTGGCCATCTGGCTCTGCGGCTCTTATGGCTTCAAACGCATCATTGTCTGCCAAAAATGCCCGCTTGTAGTGTGGCATAGTGATCAGGGGCCGTTACAGAGGAATCGGGACCTTCTTCCAGGAAAAAACTTGAAAATGGAGAAAAATCCAATACACAGAGATTTTTCCGAAATTACACTATCGGGCATGAATTCCAGACTTGAAATTTCATTAAATTGCTCGTATAACCCTATCGGGTCCGCCATTAGTCACAATATCGCTATCGCATCATCGCATGGCCAAAATCCCAAATACACGGGTTAAAATAGAAAATCTGAATTCCCGGACTTCAAAAATTATGTAATGGGGCTTATAATCCCCATCGGGTTCGGCCCTTATCGCTTATCACAATCACAATCGAATTAGCCCTGCTATCTATTAGAAATTATATATTAGGAGCAATGGAACACATAAAATATTGCAGAAATATAAACACAGAAAACGCATAAAACAAGAGAGACACAGATATACGTGGTTCACCCAGTGTCATTTGGTGTGATTGTTTCTGTTTCCTTCAGTTGTTAATATGTAATATGTTGAGCATGCACTAGTGTTTATTTTCTGTATTTACATTGTAAATAACTTGTTAAGTAACGGAACAAGTAGGTAGGAATAAATAAGATAAAGTGCATGGAGGGTTTCTAACTGGTAGACTTAGAAACTTCAACATGGTATCAGAGGGTGGCTGCAGATCATAGGAGAATTGAGGACATTAGCTGAGCGGAGCAATAGTAGCAGAAAACAATTGTCCCGAGTGACAGAAGCTGTTTCTAGGGGATCAACAACAAGGGAAGGGTGACGCAGTGCCTGCATCATCAAGGGTGAGCCAGGAAGAGGCAGCATAGAGGTTAAGAGAGGCAAAAGGAGCCTCACGCAGAGCCATGCAAAAGCTAGGAGGGCTGACGCAGTTGGATAAGGAGGCCGGGTTACTGGTGCTAGGATTGCGCAGAGTCTAGGAGCTCTCACCTTCAAGTTGCTAGGGTTTAGAACGCTGTGGGAACATTGCAAAGTGGAGCTAGTGAGGTATTGTAGTAAGAATAGTACCTGACAAGGCAAGGACAAGAGGAGGGAGTTACTACCGAGGGTTTCTAGCCGAGAAACCCAGATCAGTGGTGCGGTTTCACAGACGATCAGAGTAGGGGGGAATCTCGACATCAACAGAAGGATTTCCAGGAGGGAAATCGAGACTCAGAGGGAGTCAGATTGAGAACTTCTAGGAGGGAAGCAGAAGAGCATCATGGCACTACACGGAGTAAGATACCAGGACAAGCTGGATAGAGCATCAAACTTCGTAGTCTGAAGGCCAGAATCTTATCCTTACTTGACATAAATCGTGTTAACAACTTCGCCTTGAAGATTATAGCTATCCGAGTCGACCCAAATGATAACTACAACTACGAGGAGGCAATGGCTAGGGCGAAGAGCATCATCCTTGACAAGGTCAAGGACCATGTCGTACCACACATTTCTGAGAAGGAAATGACATATGAGATGTGGGAGGCCCTCAAGAAATTGTACCAGCATATTTCTGTGTAGAGAAGAATGTTACTAGAAAATCAGCTGAGGTCATATCAGATGAGGAAGAGAGAACTGATTGCCACCATCCTCGGAGGACTGAATGAGATCCAAGATTAGTTGACTGCTATAGAAGCCATGCTGGATTAGGAATTGATGGTGAGGACAGCCCTGAATGTTGTCTCAGAAGACTGGGAGGTATTTGTCCAGAGTATACTGGGAAGAGGGACACTTCCACCTTGGGATGAGATGTGGGCGACTCTTCGCCAAGAAGAGATCAGACGACAGTCAAAGGCAGGAAGTAGCAGTAAGGGGATCAAAGTCAAGCAGGAGGAGGAAGATGTTTCCCTAGAATATGAGGGAAAGCAGGAAAAACGGAAGAAGAAGGATCTCACTAAGATCAATTGCTTCCACTGTGGGGAGTTGGGTCATTATGTGACCCAGTGTCCTAGGAAGAAGAGTAAGGGAGAGTCTTCCAAGACTAAGGCAGCGCCAGCAAGGGAAAATAAGGAAGTATTGACAAATGATGACTATGCCATGAGTACACATGCACCACTTGAGTAGAAGTGGGGAGACATCAAGTTGTAGTCAGGCGGACTACAGGTGATGAGGGGTAGGATCCTCAAGGTACCCAACCTCTTAGATTAGACCTTGCTATGGGAGCCCCGAAGAGGAGTATCAGGATTGGCTGATTTGGGTAGAAATAGATGCGGATGAAGCAGTGGAGAGAGCTATAGTGCAGTTGTCCCGACACTGTGCGAGGCTAGAAGGATGCAACAGTGCGAGAGGCACGGGAGTGTTGCACCAGCGTAGGATGGAACAGAGAGGTATGCAACGGTGCAAGATGCAGGGAGTTGTTGCAGCAGTGTAGAGGTCAAAGAAGGAGCACTTGTCAGTGGCAGAGGGAGCTTCAGCATCAGGAGGGTCTCTAGCCCAACAAAGATGTCAAAGTTGGGAGATTAGTTACTTACTTCTTAGTAACTGAGTTGTAGTGCAGCAGTGGGCAACACGATGCAACATGATGAGAGGAGGTGCAGTGCGGATGCAGTGCTGGGAGAAAGGACCAGTAACAACACAGATGTAGAGGGCGCTGTCGTACAGATGCAACAGTGGAAGTGGTAGAACCATGGGCAGCAGTACAAGATACAACAGTGCAGAGGGTGGTCGGCAGTAGCCCTAGCATCAGCACAGCAACCGATGCCGAATAACCAGAGTAATACTCAGTGAGGAGTATTGCCAGAGCACAGTCCTCGCTAAGAGGGAGTGTTGATTTGGGGTAGAATCGGATGTACTCTAGCCACGAAATTTGGTGGAGAGGTTGGGACACATGAGATCTCCAATACCCATAAAGGGTTTGGCAAGATTCTAAATAGTTCAGGAGATATTAAAATATTTAATATTTTTAATGGAGTCCCTAAGTCTAAACTTAGGGAAAATAAAATATTAATGTGTGTTAATATGAAACTTTGTTAGAATGGTCCAAAATACATGGATCAAGCCAGATCTAATCTTAGTCATTGATTAGGGACTTAATCTTTGCCGTTGATATGTCAACGAGAAAAGTATAAGAGGAGGCTTGAGGGTCACTTGGAGAGTCCACTAGAGTGATCTGTCATTCTATTCTCTAGAGTGGGGTTTGCTAAGAAAGGTAGAATCAGTGATCGGAGTTGCAGCTGAGGGGCATTGAGTATAGAGAGACAGAGAGGTAGAGATAGTGTCGGGAGAGCAGCGCAGGAGACAAAGAGAGTGATGCAGTAGAAGTCAGGGCTCACACAGGGCCACGCAGAGGCAACCGTGAACTGTGCAATGCTTCAGAGAGGCCACCGTTGCTGATGCAGAGGGCTGGAAGGTTGATGCAGGGCCTCCTGAGGCTGATGCAGACCCATTCAGGGTGACGCAGGGCCAGCGCTGGGCAGAGAGAGGCGGACGCAGTCCAGAAAGGCAAACGATGGGGTTTCTGGGGCAGATTGGAGTTAAGGAGCTGGCGGAAGGTGTTTCCAGGGTTTCAACCGGGATATTTGTCTCAAACTAAGAGGTATTACTGCCAAGGAAATTTTCTATTGGGTAAGCCATATTTGGCACCTAGATTTTACTCTAATATTGCTTAATAAGGAAACCCTTAGATAGTTGCACCGGTTTTCCCACATTGGGTTTTTTCGGGGACATTGGTCCAAAAATAATGGTGTCATTTGGTGTGATTGTTTCTGCTTCCTTCAGTTGTTGATCTGTAATATGTTGAGCATGCACTAGTGTTTATTTTCAGTATTTACATTGTAAATAACTTGTTAAGTAATGGAACAAGTAGGTAGGAATAAATCAGATAAATTGCATGGAGGGTTTCTAACTGGTAGACTTAGAAACTTCATGTCCTTTGCAGTATTCGTTTCACTATGATCTTTTGGAGTCACAAATAACAAGCAACTAGACAAGCCCCATTCCATACTCATGCTTTACACTTCCAGTCTCATCACAAATTGTATAACTTATTGGAAAAGAATTCATATAAATATTCTGGTCAAAACAAAAGGAAATTGAATATTACAAAAGTATTTATGTATCTTTAAAGAAACGGAAGTTTAAGCCGAACTCCATATCAAATAGATGGTGAAAAAAAACTAGAAGTTGGGTAATACTTTTGCTTGAAGGTTACTTACCTAGCTATGGATTGAGTTGTTGCTCTCTGCCTTGTGCTATATGTCACTCTCCACACTCTTTGATGGCACCATGTTATTAAAACTAGATGCAATTTAAGATTTAGAGTTTTTCTTGTGAATTGATAACATTTTTTCACATTTTCCAAAATTTACAACTTAAAATATTTATGAATAGATAAATTCATTCCTACAAATCCTCTACTCGCTGTAATTTCATAAAGAAAAGAAAATGAAAATTACAGAAATAAATATCACAAAAGAGATAAATATCACAAAATATTACCATCAATGGAGGAGGATGGGAATGTGAAATCCTAATTATTGCCCAATGCAAAGAGCTTCTGAAAAAGTTTGTGGACGTTGCACAACTATATGTTCTTGATTTTTTTAATTAGTGTTTATCGTTTTGTATTTGGAATGATAAAGTTTGAGGACATTGTTAATACTACGTTTGTCTATTGTCTTTGAAAAGCACAGTACCTATGGATAAAAAAAAATGATATTGATGGGATTTTGAAAAAAAAATAATTCTGAGAACAATCTTCGGTGAAAATCACATAGAGATATTTTTGTCGACGTGTTTCGAACCAACCATTGTGGTCCATCATCAGGACAAGTTGAATGAATAGATCTTGCTATGCAATATAAATAGATTGGGCAGAATATCCAATGACCAAATTTCTAGACCAGGAATCCGAGCAAAAACCATAATAGTGGTGGAATCTCTCCACTTTTTAAGAAATGCCAGATTTTCCTTCAACTTAGAAACCCGCAAGCGTGTCCATTCAAAATGATGAACCTTAGTTGCAGTGGGTCCTCCGTGTAGGAATTCAATTATTGAATTTAGGCTTTTGTGATCCATATCAATTTTGAGAAGAATCTTCGGCGAAAATCACATAGAGATATTTTTGTTGACACGTTTCAAACCAACCAGTGTGGTTCATCGTCAGGACAAGTTGAATGAGCAGATCTTGCTATGCAATATAAATAGATCGGGCAGAATATCCAATGACCAAATTTCTAGACCAGGAATCCGAGAAAAAACCGGAATAGTGGTGGAATCTCTGCACCTTTTAAGAAATGCAAGATCTGCGCTTGCAGGTTTCTAAGAAGGAAAATCTGGAATTTCTTAAAAGGTGCAGAGATTCCACCACTGTTCCGGTTTTTGCTCGGATTCCTGGTCTAGAAATTTGGTCATTGGATATTCTGCCCGATCTATTTATATTGCATAGCAAGATCTGCTCATTCAACTTGTCCTGACGATGAACCACACTAGTTGGTTCGAAATGCGTCGACAAAAATATCTCTATGTGATTTTCGTCGAAGATTCTTCTCAAAATTGATATGGATCACAGAAGCCTAAATTCAATAATTGAATCCCTGCACGAAGGAGCCACTGCAACTAAGGTTCACTGTTTTGAACGGACATGCTCGCAGGTTTCTATGTTTGAAGGCAGATCTGGCATTTCTTAAAAGGTGCAGAGATTCCACCACTATTCTGGTTTTTGCTCGGATTCCTGGTCTAGAAATTTGGTCATTGGATATTCTGCCCGATCTATTTATATTGCATAGCAAGATCTGCTCATTCAAATTGTCCTGACAATGAAGCACACTGGTTGGTTTGAAACGCGTCAACAAAAATATCTCTGTGATTTTCGCCGAAAATTCTTCTCAAAATTGATAAGGATCACAGAAACCTAAATTCAATAAAAAAAATTCCGTATGCGATCTAAAAATATTTTAAATTATAGTGATTACAGTGTTACACCCACGTGACATGTATTACAAACTTCGGCTTATTCTTATCCTTAGACAAGAACTTTTAAAATTTATATTCTTATCGTTAAACACAAACTTTTAAAATTTATGATCTGTGACATTTTCGGGTCAAAAAAAATGGGAATAATGGTTTTTGGTATTCATATTTAAACGAATAATATTTTTTATTGATTTAAATATTCTACTCTTAAATTTGGAACGGATGTAGTAGTGTTAATAAATTGGAATATTAAATTAAAAATAATTTTAAAAGGATATAATATTGATTCATTTTCATAAATATGTGTATAAAATTTTAATAAATTTAATTATATATATTATAATAAATTTAATTATATATATTATAATAAATTTAATTAAAAATATATATTGAGAATTAGAAATATTTGTACATAGAATGATGAGATATATAAAAATTAAAATACTATTTATAAATTAAAATTTATTTGATCATAAATTAAATTATATAATTAATATATTAATAATTTAATAAAATAAAATTAAGAATATTTATATATAGATATATGAAATTATTTTAAGAATTATTATCGATTAATCTTTAATTCAAGATATATTAAGCTTTTAGACGAGTCAAATTTTTGGAGGTCTAAATTTTTTAGAATTTTTTGTAATGGTAAAATGTTTGCATTTTAAGATATTTTATTTCTCTCTAACTCTTAGTAGATCTAGATTTAGATCTAGATTTAAAATGGATCTATGCAAATTTATAAATCATGATTATATAGTAATTTACTATTCTTTTCACCAGATCTAGATTTAAAATGGATCTATGCAAACTTATAATTCATGATTATATAGTAATCTACTATTATTTTCAGCAAAAAAAATGCAATATTTTTTTTTGGTGCAAGTTGATTATCTAAATAAAATTTAGATGGTGATTAATTTTTTTTAGTTATTTGTTGTTTAGATGATATTTAAACTACATATTTTAATAATATAAATTTATAATTAATTTACATGTTAAATTTATCTAAATTTAATTTACCAAAAAATATTAATATAGTTGTTAGTAAGGGATAAGTAATATTATAAATTGAAGCGATAAATATTAATATAAATCCCAGGGTTTAATATAAATCCCTTGAGTTTATAATCATGGTCAATCGTGGTCCACCGTCACATTGTGATAAAGATTGCCTCAGTATGAAAATCAACCATGTTCAAGCATCGTCAACCAACATCAATCATGGTCAACCATGGTCCCACATCACATTGTGACCAACATTTTCTCAATATGAAAATCAACCATGGTCAACCATGTTCAATCATGGCCAACCATGGTCTAACATCACATTGTTACAAATATTGTCTCAATATGAAAAGCAATCATGGTCAACCATAGTCCAGTCAGAACTACGCAATTACCATCATCAAGGCTACTTTCCCTCAAGGATTATGCGGTTTCTAGAGGCAAACTCAAAACTTTTTTGAGACTAAGTCGGGAGATCAAATTGTGAGTTAGAAATATCAGTTAAGTATGGAAACAAGCAAACAAAAGCATAAATGAAAAGGATAAGTCTCAACCATAACATGAATACCTGAATCAGTGTAAGATAATCTCCCATGGATAGGAAGGAAGGCTCCAAAATCAAAGCATAGGCAAAATTTTAGAGGGTGGTTGTAGTCACTGCAAGAGGTTCTAAAGGAATCATTTATGAATGACCAATAATGACAAATTGAATCACCATAAAGGGCCTTTCTAGGGTATCCTCAGGTGATCCTTGGCCTTTGAACCTTAGATATGGTTAAGGAAACAAACTTAGGACTTAAGCCATATTGGAGGCTTCTTGGCTTCCAAGACCAAGAATGACATCGTGAACCACCACAAATGACTAATTTAGTGTATCCTTTGCCTCTAACTAGGTATATAGGTACAATTATTATTTTTAATCAAAAGGTATGTATCTCAGGGCCCTAAACATGTTCAAGGTAGGAAATATTAACCTTCGACCCCAAAGGAATCCTTTAAGCATCTAAGGTCAAGAAAAAATCCTTAATCAACCACACATGGCCTCGCAAAGGTATCCTTGTCCTATGATTATAATGTCGATGAAACTAGGTGATTTTGTGAAGTAAGTATGCATCTTGAGGCCCTAGCAACAATATTTCTGAAGACATCGATGCCTTAGGTCCTAAGGAAAGCCTTCAAGTATCTATAGCTATGAACAATTCCTTAAAACACCAAGATGAACTCTCCAGGGTGTCCTTGTCCTCTAAGAAAGGATGTTAGTGCCTTTACAAGGTTTTGAGCATTAGATTTGGATCCCAAGGCATAGATATGGTTAAGGGTGGAAACTTAAGTCATAATTAAGGCATAACGATTTTATTCTTCTAGATCTAAGCATGAGGCCTCAAACCACCACACTCAAACTGTTGAGGTTTTAGGCATTTTAATGTCTCAAGGGTCATGAATGACACATCAAACCATAGGCCATCGTAGGTGACCTCTTGAGGTTATATTTAGTCTTCAATTGGTGATATAATGATTACTACGAAATTTTTAACATTGTGCATGGTATTGGTTCCTTAGAGATGATTGAGAGAGGAAACCAAATCCTTAGGTCCTAAAGGAAGATTTTACGAATTTGGGGTCAACAATAACATGTCGAAACACCACAAAGGACCTTTCCATCCTTGTTTTATAGGTGGGGATAGTTAACATAATGATTTCTTGAAAATTAAGTATGTGGCTTTGTACCATACATATGGTTAAAGGAAAAATCCTAAGATCTAGCCCCTCAATGAAATTTCTAGGATATCAGGGCCAAGATTAGCGCCTTGAACGACCAAAAATGACCTCTATATGGCATCCTTTGTCTCAAATTAGGTATATATGTACCATCAACATTTTTGGAAATTATCTATGGGTCTCAAGGTCCTACATATGGTTAGGGGAGGAAACATGAACCTTTGAAACTAAAGAAAGCTTCTATCCATCTAGGGTTAGAAAATATGCCTTGGAAAACCACACATGGCTTCCCAAGGGAATCTTGGCCTATGGTTAGGGATGTAGGTATCATGAAGTGGTTTTTAGTAATAGGTATGTTTCCCAGGGTCATAGAAATGATATAGGGAGGCAATGATTAGTTCCTAAGGAAACCTTTGAAGCATCTAAGGCCATGAACAATGTCTTGAAGCACTACACATGACTTCTTAATGGTTCCCTGACCTCTAAGAAAGGATGTTAGTGTCCTCACAATGTTTTCAACATTAAATATGAATCTCAAGGCATTCATATACTTGAAGGGGGTAAACCCAAGCCTTAGCTAAAGTAAAAATCTTCTAGGCATCCAAGCTCAAACGTGATGCCTCAAACCACCATGTTTGACCTCTCAAGGATATATGTAGCATCTATGGCTTGTTGATGAAAATACACATTTATGGCCTCATCCATATATAATTAGGTCAATACATGACCATTTTGTTTCATCTACTAGAGATTACCTAGCATTTGGAACCATCTTCTATTTTTAGCATTTTTCTATTTATAATAAGTCTACTTTTAGTGGGCCTACCTAGGTAGTGAATGGTTATTTCCTCTTCATTATTGTGCGTTATCTTATCTTTAAGGTCCCTAACTACTAATGTGCATTCCCTCTCTTATTTTAGGAAACTACATTATCCACAACCATATCCATTAACCTACTAATTTCCTCTCCATTATTGTGCATTATCTTATCTCTAAGGTCCCTAACTGTTAATGTGCATTCCCTCTCTTATTTTAGGAGACTACATAATCCACAAATTTATCCATTAACCCACTAAGCTTATCCTTTGACATTGATGTGTTTCTTTCTATATCAAATTTAGGAGTTGCATGAGGGACTATTGACTTCAATTATAACTTATTTTTTAATCCAATTACATTTACTCAACTCTATTTAGACTCTCTTTCTATTTTAGGGTTTCCTACCTTAATTTTATGTTAAGAGCTAATTAGGGAAGGTGGCTTTTTTATTTGCCATTGTGCATGCACTATAAAAATCCAACCTAGTGCACATTGGTTTCTATCAAGGAGGGTTATTTAAGTGTATTCATGTCAGCCAATAATACACACAAGATTTTGTGTGTAATTCAAATTGATCTCTTTAGCTACTTAGACTTTTTTCAATGTAATTTCATTCTCTCTTCTTTCTTGTTATGCAATTTGATCTAGGTGGATATTGGTGGCCACCCGCCTATTCCACTTGGACCCCCACCATTGTTTCTTATCAATTTTCTTAATTGTAGAAAAACTTACTATTTTGGGAAGTTTTTCGGGTCCTAAACTTCCGGAGCCGTTTTGAGGGACTAAAAGGCGTTTTTAGGGAAAACGAAGAGACCAAAAAAATCTCAAACTAGTTTACTTATTTCTTTTTGTCCTCCTCTTTGAGATATTCAAAACAAGGTATTTTGATAGCCAAACGGAGATCGTATGCCAAAGTTACAACCTCGGGAAGTTGATGTACCAATTTACCCAAACGAGGCCCATAGTTTTGGCGCTTCATCTCCTAGGGTTAGGTTTTTGGCTATTTAGGGTTTTCCATTGTTTCTCAATAATAAATAAGCCTTTGAGCCTCATTGTAACATAGTTCAGAGGCATGTAGCGGCTACATCTCTTCTCAAAGATAAGTTACGATTGCCTGAGCTAGTTTATTTACATTTCTGTATGTAAGCATATTTCGGTTCTTTGATATTAATGAAATGAAGTTTTATTTCTGCTGCATCTCTGTGTTTATGTCTATATATGTATTTTTTTGTGTTCCTGCATATGTCTGGATTAGTGGTATCCGAGCGGTCTGATATTTCTCTGTTTTTCTTTTCATGTATGCAACAAGGTCAAGGTATAAGGAGTTAGGGCTTGAACTGGTTGAACCTTTGCAAGATCAACATCACAAACCCTGACGACCTCCCATGGCAGAAGAAAAGAAAGACGAGGGGGCAGGAGATCCTTTTAAAATATTTCTTAAGGAGGCCCTCTAGCGACAAAGGAATGCGATGATGAATAATTTTTCCCAAATCCTTTGGCAGCTACCCACAGGCGACACATCTTCATCCAACAGCGACTCTGGAGGCACCACTCCTTTTAAGGTATAAGTTAACTTTGACATTCCCATATTTGAAGGAAAAATAGATGAAAAAGTCATAGATAGATTGTTAAATCTGTTAGAAGGATATTTTTCAGTTCATGACTTTTCCAACCGGGAAAAGATTACTTTTTCACTCCTCCAAGTCGCCCCACATGTCAAGGTCTGGTGGGAAACCTACTGTGAACAAAAGGATGAGAGGGAATCCTCACTCTTTTTAGCTGCATCCAATTGGAATTCTTTCCGCAATGCCATCAAGGAACAATACTACCTTGCCGGAAGCTATGAAGATAAATACATAAAGTGCACAACGTTGTGACAGGGAAGGGACCAATATGTGTCAGAGTTCACAAATGTTTTCCATACTCTTCGCATGAAGTTGGGTATCAAGGATTATGAGCGGCATTTGGTACTCAAGTACTGCATTTGTGTACACATGTACATCTAGGACGAGATGGAGTTTCTGGACATATCAACACTTAGTGTCGCCTATCAATACGCTATCAAGGTCGAGAAGAAATTTAAACAGAAAAAGAGAGACTTTGGATCTGTAAATCTGAAGCAAGGGAAAGGGGCCCCCAAACTACAGAACAAAGGACAAATCCAAGGGAGGGCGACCCAGGACAACCCGCTGAAGTTGTAAGAAAAGAACAACAGGACGAAGGCAAAGAAGGACATAAGGAAATGGTGTGAATTCCATAAGAGACCCACTCACAACACAAGTGAGTGTCGAGCCAAGAAGTCACTGGTGGCCGAGCTAAAGGCTTTCGAATTAGATGCATGTGTCAACTCTGAGTCAGAAACCGACAAGGGGAATGACACAGAGAAGAAAATTATCTATGTGGAGCCTAGTGCCACCGTTGCCACCACCAAGATCGAGATGGATGAATCCAAAGATCCAGAGGAGGGGGGGAAACTCTTCCACTCAAAGATGTGTGTGATGGGTTCTTCGCAACAGTTCATTGTCGACAGCAGGAGCCAAAAGAACCTCATTTCAGCAAAGGTTGTGAAGCGGTTAGGCCTACTGACCACACCACACACACAGTGATACACACTCAGGTGGCTTCACCAAGGGTGATATCTCTGTGTCAGCCTACAATGTTACCTTCCCTACAGCATCAATCCCTTCATATATGAGGTATTGTCTGATTTTGCTCCGCTTGAAGTTTGTGATGTTTTATTAGGTCAACCATACTTATGGAAGCTACATGATGTGTATGAGTCTAGGCCTCACAATGTTATTATTACTTTGGGGAATAAGTTGTACAGGATACTGGAGGTAGCACCGCTTACCAACGTTTCTTTGATCGATACGAAGCAATGCAGTAAGATAATTTCCCAGACTGGGAAATTTGTTTTCCTGATGATTTTCCCTCAGGGCAAGAATAAGATTGTGGCCACGACCTCTAGACAGGACTCCTCCGCACGACCACAGCAGATGGAAAAATGTTGTATAGAAGTATAGGGACATCTTCACCTCACCCATAAGGGTACCTCTACATTGTCAAGTCAAGCACTCCATCGATTTGACCCCGGATGCGTCGCTACCCAATGGACCGATCTATCGACACACTGTTATGGAGAACGATGAAATCAAGAGGCTTATTCAGGAATTGTTGCAGAAAGGGCACATCGGGCCAAGTTCATGACCTTGTAAGAGCCCAATCGTGTTGGTACAGAAGAAGGATGGGACCTAGAGACTCTGTATTAACAATTGGGCACTTAACAAGATCACTGTTCAGAATAGGTATCCAATCCCATAGATTGCTGACCTTCTGGACCAGCTCAAGGGAGGCAAATATTTCAGCAATATTGACTTGAAGTCCAGCTATCACTAGGTACCGATCAAACCCTCCGATGTGTGTGAGAATACCTTCAAATCCAATGAGGCCCTTTTCGAATGGCTGGTCATGCCTTTCAGGTTGACGAATGCCCCCACAACCTTCATGAGGCTAATTGACGTCATCTTGAAACCCTTCACCAACTCATTCATGGTGGTGTATTTGGATGACATTCTGATCTTTAGCCATAATTAGGAAGAACACCTCTACCATATTCGACAGGTTCTCCAAACCCTATGGAAACACAAGTTGTGTGCAAATTTGGATAAATGCACTTTTGGTATGACTCAGGTTCAATACCTTGGGTACATCATTGATGAGTGGAAGTGTGCATGTGGACCTAGAAAAAATACAAGTCATTCGAGATTGGCCAACCCTAACCACTCTACCGCAGGTTCGTGTTGGGGTTCTCTCATATCACTTGGCCTTTGAATCAAGTCACCAAGGGACGAGAAAAAGCATAATTATTTTTTTCTGAATCCCAACAGAAGGAGTTTGCAGAGTTGAAGTATCACCTCTACTTTACACGATTTCTCAAATTACCAGACCTGCAACAACCATTTGAGATCGAGATAGATGCCTTCGACTATGCTATTGGTGCGATTCTTACTCGACAAGGGCATCGAGTGGCATATCACAATGAGACACTTTCAAACACATTCCAGAAGTATCCCACCTATGACAAACATATGTATTCCACTGTGCAGGCTTGCTGAAAATGGAAGAATTACATTCTGGGGAAGGAAATGATCATCCGCACAAACCATCGGCCCCTACAGTTCATACAAGCACAAGGAAAGTTGCAGAATGATAGCCATCATAAATGGTCCACACACCTACAACACTTCCATTTGAACATTAATTACAAGAAGGGTAGACCAACAATTTTACAGACTGCCTCAGCCGACTACCGGTCATGGTGCTAACCACTATGTTTTATTCTTGTGGGCAATAGACTATGGGGTGGCTACCTCTTTACAAGAGCGATCCATAATTCGGCAACACATACCAGACGCTCTTGGCAGGAAAGCAAGTTCCAAATTTTCACCTCCAGGATACACTGTTATTCCACCTGAGAAACCTTTGTGTTCCTTCAAGAGAGTGTGCTAAGATGATTTAGGAGGTGCACTACAATCAAGTCGTTGAACATTTTGGGGTAGAGAAAATAGTGGCAGTGTGGTAGAAGTATTTTTATTGGCCGAACCTTCGACAGGATGTTGGAAATTACACCAGATCTTGCACTGTCTAAGCCATTTCCAACTCGACTGTTATGAAACTAGCTCAAGAAAAAGATATAAAAGATAGATCAATGCCTTAAAATTCAGCCTGTTCGAGGGGGAAACCTCCTTTACATTACATAGATGAACAATTCTTGGATGATTCAAATGAAAAAACCTCCTTTATATATATAGGAGTCTAAGGAGTCACAATATAACCCAGCCGACCTAATAATAATAATATAAAGCCACAAAAATAACAATAGAGGGATTCTATGGGGCACAGTGTTAACAATATGGGGACAATAGGGGTACAACTACAATAGTAATGGGGTAATCACTAGTATTATAGGGACCCAACATGCCCCTCTCCTTCAAAAAAGTGTTGTCCTCAATGCTTGAGTAGTTTTGGATGCTTCTCTATAAAATTCTCATCCTCCCATGTGGAATCTTTAGTAGATAAGTTCTTCCACTTGATAAGATACTCTGAAATTGATCGATTTCGTAGCTGTCGAGTTCTTATTTCTGTGACTGATTCTGGTTCCAATATAATTTTTCCTTCCTCGTCAAGTTCTGGCAATATTGTTTGAACTGGGAGCTTGTCACCTATAACCTTCTTTAAACATGAAACATGGAAAACTGGGTGTGATCGAGAAGCTGCAGGAAGCTCCAATTTCTATGCCATAGTACCAATCTTTTGCAACACCTTGTACGAACCATAATACTTTGGTGATAATTTCTTATCCTTCTTAGCTTGCTTGAGGGACATTTGCTTATATGGTTGTAACAGTAGGAATACCCAATCACCTACATCAAAATTTCTTTTGCTGCAATGTTGATCTGCCTGCTGTTTCATTCTATTCTGTGCCAACACGAGGTTATCGTTTAAGAGTTGGAGGACTTGTTGTTGATGTTTGATGTGATGTTCCACTCCTTGAAACTTAGAATTTTCTCTTAAATATGATGTGATGGATGGTGGCTGATACCCATAAAGTGCCATAAATGGGGTCATTTTTGTTGCTGTATGGAAGGAAGTGTTATACCACCATTCAGCCATAGGAAACCATTTGACCCATTGTGTCTGTTTATCAGATACAAAGCAACGAAGATATCCTTCCAAACATTTGTTTACTATCTCAGTTTGCCCATCAGATTGAGGATGATAAGATGAGCTATGAGCTAACTGAGTACCAAGACAAGAAAATAATTATGTCCAAAAATTTCCTGTGAAAATGGGATCTTTGTCACTTACAATAATCTTTGGGTTTCCATGTAGCTTTTGAATTGTTTCCATAAATGCAGTAGAAACTGTACTGGCTTTAAATGGATGTGATAATGCACAAAAGTGTGCATACTTGGTAAGTCTGTCAACTACCACCATGATGACACTCTTTCCCTCAGACTGGGGTAAACCTGTGATAAAATCCATTGAAACCTCCTCCCAACATTGGCTTGGAATGGATAAAGGTTGTAATAGATCCGGTGTCTTAATTGTTTCAACTTTATTTTGTTGGCAAACCAAACATTCTGCCACAAACTTTTGAATATCTGATTTAAGGCCATCCCAAAAAAATTCCTTCTTAACCCTGTGGTAAGTTTTTGAAAATCCTGAGTGCCCTCCTAAGGGAGAAGTGTGCAATTCCATAAGAATCTTTTGTTTTAGCTGGGAATTCTTACAGAGGTATAAGCGATCTTTGTACCATAACAAATCATTTTGCCAGCTAAATGTATCAGACGTACTGGAATCTTGTTGTAACTTTCGAATAAGTGCCCACACTTCTTCGTCATTCTTCCATTCCTCCCTTGCTTCGTTTATCCAATCTGGTTGGATAATAGAAATGGCGCACAACAATGCTTCCACATCCTCATCCTTTTTTGAGAGTGCATCTGCCACCACATTTTGCTTCCCTTTTTTGTAGATGATTTCAAAGTCATAACCCAACATCTTTGTGACCCACTTTTGTTGCTCTTCAGAGGATAATCTTTGTTCTAAAAAGTATTTAAGGCTATCATGATCCGTTTTTACCTTGAAGTGTCTTCCCATTAGGTAGGGTTGCCATTTCTTAAGTGCATGGAGTATTGCCAACATTTCCTTCTCATAAATAGCTTTGTGTAAAAACTTTCCCTTGATTGGACGACTTTCAAAAGCAATGGTTCTTTCATCTTGCATTAAAACAACACCAATTCCATTTCCTGAAGCATCACATTCCACAATAAAGGTTTTTGTGAAGTCCGGTGTAGCTAAGACTGGTGCTTGGCACATTGCCTCTTTAAGATGTTCGAAGGCCTTTGTTGCTTCTGGAGTCCATGAAAATGCATCTTTCTTCAATAATGTTGTTAGAGGTGCTGCTATTCTCCCATAATTCTTAACAAACTTGCGATAATACCCTGTCAACCCGAGAAATCCTCGCAGATGCTTTATGGATGTGGGGATTTTCCATTCCTTAATGGCTTTAATTTTGCTAGGGTCTACCTTAACTCCTTCATGAGATACAATATGACCCAGATATTCCACCTCTTGTACTCCAAAGAAACATTTGGATCTTTTTGCATATAATTGTTTCTCCTCCAATAGTTGTAGCACCCTGTCAACATGTTCAACATGATCCTTCCAAGACTTGCTGTAGATTAGTATATCATCAAAAAATACTAACACAAATTTTCTAAGGAATGGTTTGAAAATTGAATTCATCAAACCTTGAAATGTTGAAGGTGCATTGGTAAGGCCAAAAGGCATGACCAAAAATTCATAATGACCCTCATGAGTTCTAAATGTTGTTTTCGGAATGTCTTCAGTCTTCATTCTGATTTGATGATATCCTGAACGAAGATCCAACTTGGTGAAGTAAATTGATCCATGCAATTCATCCAGTAATTCATCAATGACAGGAATGGGAAACTTATCTTTAATAGTGAGCTTGTTGAGCTCCCTATAATCCAGACACATGCGCCATGATCCATCCTTCTTGTGCACCAATACTACTGGAGCAGAGAAAGAAATTTGACTCGGTTGAATTATACCAGCCTCTAGCATTTCTGCAACCATACGTTCAATTTCACTCTTTTGGGCATAGGGATATCTGTACGGCCTGATGTTTGGAGGAACACTTCCTGGAATCAGATGAATAGCATGATCATGATCACGAATAGGTGGGAGACCTTTGGGAGTCTCAAATACCTTGGAATGATTGTCCAAGACTTTTTGGAGATCTGGAGAAATAGATGATTCCAATGTGGAAACATCTAGCGAACATAATTGTGCAATTACACCTCTTTGTTCCCTTTTTAGAAGCTTTGTCATATCGTTAGAGCTGATTATCTTTCCCGGTTTCCCTGCAATACCCCTTAATTCAACTTCCTTTCCTTCCACAGAAAATTTCATGAAAAGTTCTTGAAAATTAAAAGCTATTGTACCCAAGGATTGTAGCCATTGGACTCCTAGTACAACATCAACACCTCCCATTGGAATGGAAAGCATTGGGCTAGTCAATACATATTCTCCCATGGATAGCTTGATATTATGGCACTTTCCAGAGAAATTTATTGTTCCTCCATTTGCAACCATCACTTGACACTCTGGTGCTGGATATAAGAAGCAATTTAATTCTTTTGCTACCTTACAATGAATCAATCAACACTATTACCTTTTTCTTCTTGATTTGTCCTTCTATCTTGATGGTTTGAGGAGTGGTAATTCCCGCCAATGCATTACAAGATATGGTCGGATTCATTTCTTCTTTATCTAGGCTTTGTTCCTGGAGTATATCCTCTTCTTTTGACCTTTCTTGCTCCTTTTCTTCTTCCTCTTCACAATCTATGTAAAATAATTTCTTCTCAGCACACTTATGACCTTTAGTGTATTTGCTATCACAACTGTAACAAAGCCCTTTTTCTCTTTTTTCTTCCAATTGTTGTGGTGTCAACCTTATAGGTTGTGGAAGACTAGGGGCAACAACACTTCCATCTTTATAGTTGTGAGTGGTATGCTTCCTGGTTGCCATAATTTTGCTTTCCATTTTTCTTGCTAACCTGAATGCCTTCTCTAATGAATCAGGTTCCCAAAGGCGAACATCATGTTGGATATTATCCTTTAAAGTCCCTATGAACACATCAATCCTATGCTCCTCTGGAATATTTTTTACCCTTATGTTCAATTTTTGGAACTCCTCAATGTGCTCCATTATTGAACCCTTTTGTTTGAGACTTATCAATTGGCTAAAAAAGTGTTGCTTTTTGTATCCTCATAATGTGCTATCAATTCTTCCGTAAAAATTGCCCAAGTGATAATTTGTTTATGAGAGAAAAGCCATTGATACCATACAAACTGATTTGGTTCCAAATATAAAGTTGTAATACGTACCTTTTGTGTGTTTTGCACATTATTGAGATCGAAAAATTGCTCCATCTATAATATCCATGTTGCGGGATCCTTGCCATCCTCATATCGATTTTTGGAATATAGTGGGTCTTCGATCCCACATTAGAGTCTATGAAATCATGATTAACATTTCTTTTGTTCGCATCATGAGTTTCCTTTACTACATTTTCACCATTAGTAAGTATTTCTTGTAGAAAATTTGTCAAATCTGTCTTCAAATCTGCCATGTCTCTCTTCAAATCTATCTTCAAATCATCTATCTTAGCTTCCACACCCTTTATCTTAGCTTCTATTAGCTTTTGTGATAGTGACATTTGTTGCACCTGGTCTTGTAATTTTGATATATCATGTAGCATTTCTTCCTCTTCTTCATGAGTCATGCTAGAGCTTTCAGGTTGCTTACTAAGTGTTTGCATTTTCTTTCCTCGGGGCATCAGTTACTGATAATAATGCTCTACTATGCCCTTTTAATTCCTTCAAAATAAATTTTCAAACCAAGCTTAAGCAAAAATTTAAAAAAATCTACACACCTTTTTTTCACTTGGTAGGAGATCGATATTGCCTCTGATGTATCTCTGTACTTTTGAATCATCTAGTTATGAAATTGTGACCTGCAGTAGCCCTCTGTGTCCTCTTTCCAATGCCACCAGTGTAATCTAAATTAGATTCTCCAAGGAAGAGTTATGCGAAATCTCCCACAGTGACCTGGTTATAGACTAGTTCAGTAGAGCGAACTTGTACGACGTGCCACAAGTCACTGTTTCGACCTTTGGCTCTAAAAAATATATACAAGAAACTACAGTCCGTCCTCTTTCTGTACCTTCTTATGAAATTTCAATCCGATGCTCAGAGAGGAAGTTATGACGATATTCCCCAGGTCACCTGTTTGGAATGTAATTCAGGAGTCTACAAAAGGACCAAATTCCTCAGATCATATCTCCACAAATATAGCGCGGAAAGCTCTGAAATTCGGATCCAAGATTCAACACAATGTCTTCTCAAATGGATTTTTTTTTTAGCTTCTGAAACGTCGCAGAAAAAAGTTATAGCGAAAATGCCACGATGACCTGCTTGGAGCAGCGAAACCTTAGAATCCAAAGCTCTGATACCAAATGTTATGAAACCAGCTCAAGAAAAAGATAAAAAATATAGATCAACGCCTTAAAATTCAGCCTCTTCGAGGGGTAAACCTCCTTTACATTACATAAATGAACAATTCTTGGATGGTTCAAATGACAAAACCTCCTTTCTATATATAGGAGTCTAAGGAGTCACAATATAACCGAGACAATCTAACAATAATAATATAAAGCCACAAAAATAACAATAGAGGGATTCTATGGGGCACAATAATAACAATATGGGGACAATAGGGTACACAAAAATTAATAAGGGGTACAACTATAATAGTAATGGGGTAATCACTAGTATTATAGGGACCCAACATCGACCATCAAAAAGAAAGGCATATACACTCCTCTTCCTACTCCTAGTCGACCTTGGGAATCCATATCCATGGATTACATGTTGGGCCTTCCTTCTAGTAAGCATGGAAATGACGGCATTTTCGTGGTCGTCGACAGATTCTCTGAGATGGCCATTATGGCGGCTTGCAAGAAGAGTATAACAATAGAAGCCACTACTAAGCTCTTCTTTGAACGAGTATGGCTACATTTTTGGGTCCCGCAGTCTATTATCTCATATCTTGACAGTAGGTTCCTAAGTACATTTTGTTAAATTCTCTATTTGATGTTGGATACCAAGCTCACTAAGTCCACGACTTTCCACCCCAAAATTAATGGCCAAACAAAAGTTGTCAACAGGATGATCGTATTCTATGTATATACAACTCGAAGCATCCACGCACATGGGATGAAAGCCTCCCCTATGTTTAGCACAGCTACAACAAAGCTCTCCATATCTCAACTCGCCAAAGCCCCTTTCAAGTGGCATTGAGATTCCAACCACTATGGCCCATTGATGTGGCCATACCATTTACAACTACTCAGGCATATTCGACTCATGTCTATTCTGAAGCCGATAGGGCTAACAACTTCATTTAGTGCATTCAGCACATCTGCCAACATGTCCATAACATATTGGACAGAGCCAATGCTAAGTACAAGTAGCATCATGATCAACATTGGGTGCCACACAAGTTCCAATTGGGTGACAAAGTTTGCTACATTTGCAGAATAAGCGCCTCGTTGAGACCCACTATAAGCTTCGCCTGCTCTGATATGGGCCTTACACCATTGCTAAGGTTGTAGGGGAAAAATTTTTCGAGCTCAACATTCCACCATTCCTTGGCCAACACCCAGTGTTCAATGTGGACCGCCTTCAACCATACACTACAACAAAACCAGCGATTAGCGTCCCTTTTTACTTCTTTTTTTGCATCTAGAGCCCATTTTTGGTGCTATTTGCATCCATTTATCAAATATGGTGCAAAACTTGACACAAAATTTGCATCAAGTTTTGCACCAAATCTTACACCAAGTTTAGCACCAGGTATTGCAATAGGTTTTGCACCACGTTTTGCACCAAATTTTATGCCAAGTTTTGTATCATCCTTTACACCAGGTTTTGTTCCAGGTTTTGCATCAAGTTTGGCACCTAATTTTGTTTGACATACTTTTGCATCCTCATTTGCATCCACTTTTTGCACCTACACTTGCATCAACTTTTGCATCCTTTTTTAAATCATTTTTTGCATCCATTTTTTCATCCATTTGTGCATCCCTTTTGCGCCAAGTTTTACATCGTGTTTTGTGTCTAGTTTTGCATAAAATTTTGCATCTACTTTTGTTGCATCCACTTTTCCCTCTTGTTTGGCATCCATATTTACATCCTCTTTTGCATCTATTATTGTACCCACTATTGCATCTAATATTTTTGTGCCACAATTAGCGCCTAGTTTGGCACCTCCTTTTGCACCCACTTTTGATTATAATTTTGCATCCATGTTTGCATCCTCATTTGCGTCTAGGTTTTCATCAACTACTACATCTATTTTTGCATCCTTTTTTGTATCCAATTTTGGACCGGGATTTGCATCGGGTTTTGTGTCTCGTTTTGCATCTACTTTTGCATCGACTTCTATTGCATCCACTTTTGCACACAATTTTGCATCCACTGTTGCACCCATTTTAAATTTCACTTTTTGCATCCCTTTTTACATCTTCATTTGCATCATACTTTGATTCTTTTTTTGCATCTATCATTACATCCACTTTTGTTATGCCACAATTTGCACCATGTTTTTCACTCATTGTTGTATCCACGTTTGCTTCCAATTTTGCATCCATGTTCACATCCTCTTTTGCATCAAATATTGCATCTATTTTTGCATCCACTTTTATGTCAGGTTTATGCATTGGGTTTTGCATCTCGTCTTGTATCTACTTTTGCATCTACTTAAATTATATCCATTTTTTGCATCCAATTTTGTTTTGCCTGTTGCATCAATGTTTGCTTCCACTTTTACAGCCATTTTTGCATCTTATTTTGCATATTTTTTGTCTATTGTTACATCCACTTTTGTTGCACCATATCTTGCGCCTACCATTGCAACCACATTTGCTTCCACGTTTGCATCCCCTATTGAATCCACTTTTGTTTCATCCATTTTTGCATATACTTTTGTTTCCGTTGTTGCATCCACATTTGTTTCACCACAATTTGTGCCAAGTTTTACACCTACCATTGGACCCATGTTTGCTTCCACTTTTTCCTTCATGTTTGCATCCAAGTTTGCATTGACAACTGCATCTACTTTTGCATCCACTTTTGTGTCAGGTATTTCATGTTGTTGTGCATCTACTTATGTTGTATCCACTTTTCATCCAATTTTACTTCTATTGTTGCCCCCATTTCTATGTTCGCTTTTGCATCCCTTTTCCAACACTCATCATATTTTCTGCATTGATGATATTCCTTATGGCATTGACAATTATGAACAATTGATGACAATGTCAATAATATTGACAATGATGAAAATGAAGATGATGGCGATGACATGAATTGTGATTATGATGATAAAGACGATAGTGGTTACAATGACAATGATGATGATGGCAATGATTATGATGATGACGTTGGCGAATCTTCCCAATTTTAGATGTTGTCATTGTCATAATCATAAGCATTATCTTTAGTGTCATGATCATAATTTCATCTAGGTCATCATCAAAAACAATAATGGCATGAATGATGATGATGCATGATTACAACAATGTCGATAGAAATTACATTAATGATGATGATGGGGATGATAAAAATGACAATGACGATGATAATGGTGGTGATGATGATCATCATCGATCATCTGTCAAAAATAGAGTTGTTATTTCTCTTACGTATATCAATGTGTCCTAAACAACCCTTTTCTAGCACTGATCACATTTTTTGGGTTGATGATATTTCTTACAACATCTACAATTATGAACAATTGCAAACAATGTCCATAATGATGATGATGATGGCATGAATGGTGATTATGATGATAATGTAATGATGGCAATAACAATGACAAGGATGATGGTGATGATGATGACAATGATTATGATAATGAGAATGACCTTACAATCTTATGGATTCGTGAACAATTACTAGTTTCAATACCATCTTCTGGATACGTATTACTATCATACTTTTTAAATTTTCTGTCTCTCTTGAGGTATCTTACTATAATGGTGTTGTCAACACTAGAAAGATATCTTGTTGTAATGGTGGTTCTAATGTTAGCACTAGCAAAGTTTAGTAGGGAGGATGCTACTACAAGAGGAATTCCTTCTAAGTGACTATGGCATTCAAAATGAGGCTTTATGGGCTGCTTGTTAACACATGTTCTCATGCTCATATAAAATTAATGTGAAAAGTTTCTTTAATTGGTTCCCATGCATAATTGATATTGATAATGGGGTGGTATAAAATTGTAATGGGCATATACGTTAGTTAGTTATGATGGGTCAACAACATTGAAACCATCCAAGTGACATTTCACCTTGGAACAATCGTCGCTCGTGCGAAAACACGAAGTTTATGTAAATGAAAGTTGTGATTGTAGTGGAATTAAAACCATCGAGAAATATCAAAGAAGACGCTGCCTACCAGTTTTGAAAGACAACCAAGGCATTGAACAACTATTTGCGTTAGGATGTAGTGAGGGAATCGAAGGAAATTTGGCAGCCCTAAGTTGCCATTACTATTGCCAATCACACATTCAATAGTAACCATAAAAGGTAGCCACATATAAACAGAACTTCGAGGTGTTGACAGTCAGAATCTATTGTAATAGCTTTGACGTATATATAGTTTTGTGTTTAGATGAGAATGAAGTGGGCTTCATCCAGGGTTCGGCTCAATCCTCGTCCATTCCATGCAGTGGTGTTTAATTCGCCAAGCAAGAGAATATTACGTGAGTGTTCAGAGTTAAATCAACAGAAATCAAGGACGTGTGATTGTCAAATTATTTCTCCTCCCTTATGATTGAGCGCTTGATGCGATGGTCATTATCCTTGGGTGATACTTTTATTCCCCATTTTCTATTGAAAAAGTAGCGTTTTTCTGTTCGATTATGATAGGATTGGATGAACGCCGGTTTGGGTGGATGTAGACCCATGTTTTTTTGTGGTGATCTTCAAATGTCTTGAGGATAAGAAAAAAATCCTTGACCAAGGTCCATGGTTTTGGGGATGAGTTGGTCTTCTAGTGAAGCCATGGTTTCCCAACTTCAATCCTCTCACTATGTTGCCGATGACTACTCTAGTATGGGTAAGATTCCCAGTTTTCCCATTCACTTTACCCATCTAGATCTCTTAGAAAAAGTGGGCAATTTTATTGGAAGATTCGTCAAAGTAGACAGGGAAATACTTTTGAAAGGCATTTTCACCTATGTTTGCATATGTGTTTAGGTAGATCCCAATGAAGTTTTGCGAGATAAAATTGAGCTCAAGTGGATGGGAATTGTGTATTCCCAACCCCTGGACTATGAAAATACAACTTTTTGATATAGGAATTACCAACAAGATAGACACCTTCAAACTATCTGTCCCTTTCCAATAGGGGCTTCCTCCTTACAGTCATCTAAGAACTCTAGCTGCCGTTGGAGGGATCTTAAGGAAAGAGAGGGATCCAAAATGTAACACCCCTCCCTTGTGTGTCAAACTTTGCAAACCTAAGCTGAGAAAAGCTAGGTATGATGTGTAATATAAAAAGTAAATACATTATTAATAAATTAATCACTTGGAAAAGCGAGACACCAAGAGATGAGATTCTTGCCAAATCACATTGGTGAATGGGAAAGGATAATTCTTTCATGGTAAAGTTTCTCGATTTAATTCTAGATAAGTTGGATGGATTGGAGATAAATATCCATTGAGAAAAACATAAAAGTTGTGCGGGAGAGAAAGGCAATCTTCTATGAGGAAAATCCTCATGGGAGAGAAAGGTGAGCTTTTATGAGATAAGCCTACGCAAATGGATAAAAAGATCCATAAAAGCGAGACACCGCTAATGGAAACCATATCATGAAAGAAGGTATTAAATACCCATTGCATAGATCAATTGGAGGCAGTTGATCCATGGCAAGAACCTCGACTCGGTGGTGAACTGAAGAGTCATTTCTAGGTTGGGTAGCGGTGCTCTGTTTTCCAAGTGTCGTTCTCTCTTTTGATCTAGTTTGACTCACTTGCGTGGATTGTTCTGTATGTTGGTTTCTTACCCTCTATGTTATAAATTCCTTAGCATATGAGAGAATTTGCTTGAGTTTTAAATGCACTGCATGTGGCATTAATGAGATGATTTTATGGATGCACATAAATGAAATTCTAATTACAGTCACAGTATGTGGATCTTATGTAGAATTGGTGTTAACCTGTCTTTTGTTAAGATAGTGAATAGTCGTGCTTGAGCCGCTATGCAAATTTGTTAATTGTGGTTAAGGCTCGACTGTATAAACTATGGTACAAGTTATTTGTGCTATGCATCCAATGTTGTGCTTCTGATTAATTGTGCATAATCCCTAAGATACACATGTTAACGTGTCATGCAACTGTGGCAGACGGATTATTGATTATGTATGATAAATGATTTTGTTTTGAAACGGTAGATCCTATGGTTCGGGTTATCTAATATATGCATTATGCATTATAGGATGAATTACATCCATTGAGGCATTCTAATTATTTATTCGTATTGCATAAGATATATGTCGGTGGTACTTTCGGCCATGACAATAGGAATATGAACATGCTATATCGCAAAGCTAGTTATTGTAAATGGATGACCTGATCTCCATAAATGTTGGATTGAATCCTCAAAGGAGGGATACTCGAATGCGGGATATTGAATAATATTGATTGATTCCTCCTCTGTGATGTGATGTAGGCATGGGTAGAAGTTCTTGTGTTAGCTTTGTTATGAGGTAGTTGTATATGAACGCGTGTGACAACCATTACATCTAAATTTATTACAAGCTAAAATTAGTAAAGGAAACCAATATGTTGCCTTTAATACTGTGGCTAGGAGGTGTCTACTGAAAGAGGACCCAAAGTTGATCATAATTCATGGAACAAGGTACCAATCAACCTTAAGCACAATGCAAGAATAGGATGAAAACCTTAAGCATGACCACCAACTCATCGAATGGCCTTGAGGCTGCAATATGCAAGAAGAGGATGAAAAACATTGACTTTGAAAGCTTTACAACCAGAGAACCTTAAAACCCCAACTCCCTCCTTAGGACAAGTGTATTTGAGTTTACCAAGAGTTGGCTTCCAACACACCCAACGCTCAATGCTAAACATGACATGGTACACTAAAACACAAAGACAGTAAAACCTTTCAACATATCGACAAAGTACACATTCTTCCTTGAAATACACATTCTAAGGAAACCCACAAATGACTTCTCCTCATTTTGAGGATGGTACATAAGTTAAATTGGATTGCATAGGGATTTCTTAACATAGGGTTCAAAATTATTACAACAATATACTCATTAATCACTAAATATGTCATTTGTAGGAATTGCAGTTAGGTGGGGAGGATAACACTCCTATCCATTTTTAAAGCTACACCCAATTAATAAGTTCTCCATGTGCCACAATAAATGAAATTTTTATGACTATAGTGACACATCCCTCGAGATTTCCTTCCACACCAACACTTTTATCCATGAACTAAAGAGTGACTATTTCATTATTATATTATACATACATGTTAATATAAGAATTAAAATTTGTATTCCTTTGTAAAAAATGCTAGTCCAAGAGATACATTTGATCACCTTGTCTTGTATCCAATATCCAATGTTGACCCCTATATCCTTAGATCTAGAGTGAAGGTTTCATTTCTAATGTTGTGTTTGAGCTTAAATTCTAATTAAATATTTGGGTTAGCCAAGGTCATTACTTAACTTAATGCCTTTGCAATATACAATGTATCATATTTTTTTTAAGTTCAATTGGTGAGATATGTCTGGGGGATTGAACTTTCGATCACTTGGATACACAAGGGCTTGCCAACATGCTTTTTTCCAATTGTGCTACTACCCTCAGAAAATATACAATGTATCATATTAACATCCACTTAAACCAAATTGACTTTTGGGACACATGTCTCTTTGATGATGAAGGGAATCCAATTATGTGATGTCAAACACATTCCCTCACAAACACTCACAAAGACCCTACACTTTTTAGGGTTCGAACCTAGGTTGTCTATTATGAAACCAACTCACAAAAAGATAGAAAAGATAGATCAACAACTTAGAAATCAGCTTCTTCGAGGGGGCAACCTCCTTTACATTACACAAAAGAAAAATTATTGGATGATACAAATGACAAAGCCTCATTTCTATATATAGGAGTCTAAGGGGTCACAATATAATCAAAGTCAACATAACAATAATAATATAAGGGCACAAAAATAACAATAGTGGGCTTCTATGGGGCACAATAATAACAATATGGGGACAATAAGGGCACAATAATAACAGTACGGGCCACAATGACACTAGTAATGGGGGAATCACTAGTGTTATAGGGACCTAACATTGTCTATATGGAAACACTATATAATTTTGAATTTATTTATTGTAGATTTGTACATAGATGGATATTCCTTTCTTTGCATTTATCTTTTAGACTTCTTGCTTTCACCAATTGATTTAGAGCTTATGGAGTCTCAAGTAGCACCAATCCCCTTGCTTCTATTGGATTGAATAACATGATTTCTCTTTTGAAATCCATAATATCTCATTCACATGCTTCCTATTTCTCCCATAAGACTTTAGCTATTCTCCCATAATTCTCCTCTCCTTGTAAGAAGAAAAACTCTAGCTATTCTCGCTTTCCAATGTAACATTTCTGCAATTTTATGTATTCTCCTCTCCCGATAAAAAATAAAAACTCTAGCTATTCTCGCTTTCTACATGTAACATTTCTTGCATTAAGGGTTCCCTGTATTATGAGTGCGAAGAAGCTTACCGTATACTAATTACTAATTTGGAAATAAATACATGGGGTGTCTTTCTCGTCCCCTCAGTTGAAGAATGGAATTGGCACATACAATCCTACCTTGTGCAACCTCCAACTTAGCAGAATTTCGTCACATACTTAAAAAGGAAGAGCATGTAAATATTCATGCACACTCTAACATCAACATCAATGGCGATGCCTATCTCATCCATTGTCGTAGCCCAACTGTAGCTTCCACTACCATTAAATGCAAAACCACTGACAAACAGAAACAGACACAGAAGCCAAACGCCGTTATTGATACTTACGAAGGTGTGGCTTCATATTTGCAAGCTTGTACACACATATTCAGATTTGGGTTTCATGGAAATATTTTCTTGCTAAGCAAACTAATAAACCTCTATACAAAGTCGACCGCATGAATTATGCACGACTGGTTTTTGAAAATTCCCCTAAACGGGACTGTGTTTTATGGAATGTGCCCATCAGAGGGTACGCCATGAATGGACCCTGTGAGGAAGCCCTCCTACTCTATTCCCAAATGCGGCAGAAAGGCATATAGCCCGATGAACTCATTCTTCCCTTTATTCTGAAGGGGATGAAGGTTCATCATTTTATAATAAGAGCCGGATTGGATTGCAATCTATTTGTGGGGAACGCCCTTCTTGCTCTATATGCAAAATGTGGAAGTATAGAGAACGCACGCCAAGTGTTTAACAAAATGTGTGAGAGAGACTTGGTGTCATGGAACTCTATGATTGTTGGATATTCTCAGAATGGACATGCCTATGAGGCATTGACGCTTTTCCATCAAATGCTGCTAGAGGAGGTGGTACCGGGTCCCGTTACTATGGTTAGTGTTCTCCGAGCATGTACATAGGTCGAAGCTCTTCAACGAGCTAAGTGTGTGCATAGTTACATGATTAGAAATGAGATTGAGATCAACATCTTTGTAGATACCTCCCTCACAGATCTCTATTCGAAATGTGCAAGTATTGAAATGGCACGTCTATTGTTTGACAAAATGTCTTGATAGAGATGTTGTGGCATGACTGCATGCAGTCAAAACACCCACGAATGTGATGTAGGTTGGCTTCACGCCACTGTGCTCCATTTGAGAAAAGAGCCCAAGAGCATTTTCAGCATGCCCGTTCATACCAAGACCCTCAATAATGTCTTGACCGTTTCAGAGGGGCTATTGCGAGGTTTGCGTAATGGAGTTCGGACAGATTCAGGACGGGGGGTTTTCTGCATTTTAAGACGGTGATTCGAGGTTTTGTTTCTGAAGCATAAAATCTCTGTAGGGAAAATGAAGTCTTCTTTGAGGAAGCTGCGAGGGTTTTCACTCAGCAAACATGGAGTTAAAGAGAAATTGGGCGCGGTCTATCACAGCCAGAAGCAGCAGCAGCTGCCACCTCCGGCTTCCCTGGACGAGCTCGTTCAAGCTTCCCAGGTACCGATTTCATGGATCATTTTTCAAGTTAGGGCATGCTGTTGCGTTATTTATATTTTCAAGAAAATTGAGCTTTTTCCTTTAAAAGAATTCGCGATAAAGAGGTTCTTGTTGCGTTTTAGAGATAGCCTATGACAAATGATTTTCAAAAATGAAATGCGAAGCGTTAGTTCTCTTGATGAGTTCAGAATGTAGTGATTTCTTTGATAAATTGTAAAGTTAGGACAGGTTATGATATTTCAGGTTTCAAGCATGGAAGTTGAGCTTTGCCTTAAAATGAATTGCATTTTTTTTTGCCCAAAACGGTTTTCTTTGAGTTATGCAGATCGAATTTAGGCGACGATTTAATCATCTAGACAATTCTAGAGGTTTATTAAGCCCGTCCTAACTTAAAAAAATATAGTGCATGAAATCACTACATCCTAGACTTCTAACATTTAATCCCAATGTTTTTTACACTAGATCTGTAAACCTGATAACAATCACTTCCGACGTAGCATTTCAATTTCTTTAAAAGCAAAGCGCGGTTCGATGCTTAAAACTTCCAATATCACAACGGCCTATCCTAACTTTAGAGATAATCAATGAGGTATTCATTTAAAAGCAAAACTCTATGGCCGTGTGTGAAACTAAAATATCACGACAGCCTGTCCTAAGTTCATAGATAATCACTGAAGTGTTCCTTTCGAATGAAAGATTAATTTCCATGGGTAAAAGTTCAAATATCAGGATAGCCTGTCTTAACTTCACAGATAATCAATGAAGTCGCTAGATAGAAAATCCTAGAAGTTTTTGATCACAGTGGCAAAAAGAACATAACTTGTTAGGTCATTGAGATGTTGCCTTTGGCAATCGGTGATCCCAGGGCTTGATCTCGTCACCTCTGGCTGGCATGTGTAAAGGGCTATCATGCTATGTTGAGGGTTGATTGTTATGTTATTTGAAGTTTTATGCATGTAGGTTGAGCTTTACCTTCAAATGAATTGTAGCATTATGTTAAAAGGGTTCTCGTTGAGTCTTTGTTGTTAACGATTTGCTAAGTTGATCAAATTTAGGGTTGTAAACATGAATCATCACGCTTCTAGATAATGCGAGAACTTTTGTGTGTTATGTAACATGTTGAAGTGCAGAACTGAGTGGCTCGTTGAGAGGTTTACTTTTGCAATTGCTGATTCTGCACAGTTTGAACTTGTGACCTCTAGCTGGCATGTGACAAGGGCTAATCGTATGACTCGCTGAACCTAAATTGAGTGAAAAATACAGCTCAAAACACTTCAAGTCAATGAGAAGCCATCTGCTCTGGAGGAATTAAATTGTCTATGAAATTTAAATACAGAAATTTTGAGTCTTAATTAGCTTAATGTTGCTTAGGTTCCATTCCCAGAAAATGATTGGCATTAGGAAGTTTGAATCTATTTTCATTCAACAGTGTTGCTTAGATAATATCTCAGCACAGTCATCTTCAATATCGTTTCATGCTGCATGCTTTGATTTTTGGGGTAATTAAGATTTTATTAAAATACAACTTGTAACAAAATGAGGATAATAATGGTTTCCCCTGTTGATTCTGAGTATGTGCTATATTTTTCATTGCTTTACATCTTTCAAAAAAAGAGAGGACTTTAACATCTCCTTACTTGAAATTCCTGGTTTAAACCCTTATATGTTCATATTGAATATTTTGTTGCATGTGCTGTTAATCAGGCATAAGTTTTATTCAGTTCTGAGTAAATATTGCAGCTCAAAGTACAACAAACCTAAACTTATAAAAGTTTCATTCTAACACTTTTTCATCCAACTTTTAATTTACTATTAACAACCACTGAAAGTCGTCCCCATTCTACTAATCAGCTATAGTTAGCTTATCTTAATTAATTAAGCGTAAGTTGTATCCAGTTCCAAGCAAAATGCTGCAGTTCAAAGTACAACAAATATACTAATAAAAATCATATTCTAACCTTTTTCTATCCAACACATTATCTTAAAATTTATATCCATGAATAACCTGTGGCAATCATTCCTAATCTAGTAAGTACTAAGCAGCTAGAGTTAGCTTATCTAAAACTACTTCTACATCATGCATTTGCCATTTTAAACACAAAGTCAAATTCTTTTTCGTTATTGAGAGTGTTTATGCTAAAGACAATAAGGGTGGCTCTTAATTTTTTTGTTTATGTGCTACAGAATCTCCTCTACAGTAAGCGAAACCATTCTAGGTGCGGGGTAGGATGTGCAGGGTTGAGAGGGAGACAGATGCTACTTGCCTTCCTTTGTTCTCTCGACTCAGCAACTTGTCTGTTTGCTAAACATTAGAGGAATTTTTAACCTTTTAGAAGTTGATTATATGGGAGAAGACAGTCAGGATTCAAAATAATAAACTTATGTTCTTTAATGAAATACCACTGGAGTGTTTTTGGTCATTCGTACTGAAAGAATTTTTGGTCATTCTTACTTTCATCTACATTTTTGTAATTAACTTGTACTTCAGACTCTTTTTTTTTAAAAATTTTTTTTTTCAACTCGTGTCTCCCATATCTCTCTTACTTTCCAACTATGTTGCATGGAGAGTCAACATGTGCCTGATGACAAATCCCTTGTACCCTGCATTCTAGTGTTTTGGGGACTTAAAAATGGCTTGGGAATGTCCCAGAATAGCTGGGGGCATCATTGGAGACATGGGAACTTCTAGGGCATTCCCAATCCGTCCCTCACAAAAATATCTGGGACAGTCAACTGACCCTTGAACCTACTGACAGCTCAAGAATATATCTATATATATAGATATATATAACCTAAATCCATCCCTGCACCTGCCTGAAGTCTAAATCCTACCTGCTTCTAATTTTCTAAATCCTACCTGTCATCTCAGCATATCATTCTAAAATTGTTCTCAGCAATTCCTTTCTGCGGCGCTGGCACTCACAGACTCCAGTGCATCATACTCTCAGTCAATACTTGCTATTCCTCTGCAATTCTTATCCCTGACTGTATTTATAATCTTTATCAGTGTCAGGGGGGTGGGCATCAACGGCGGCTTTTGGGATCTATTTAAATTTTCTCTTTGAATTTATTTAAATTCTTATTCATAGTGTTTCTTATTTGCAATTGGAATTTATTTAAATGTTTTATATTTATCGTGGTGAATTAAGAAAAAAATATTATTATTATTATATTTAATATTTTATTATTTTCAAAATTTTAAATATTTATGATTACTATTACTATTATTATTATAATATATAAAATAATTTATATATTATTGCCATCTCCAACTTTCTGTCCCCTGAAAAATTTGGGGGTGCACTCTGGTGGTTTCGGAAACTTACCCACCATCCCTGCTACCCCCCGTCCCAAAGCCAGTGCGACATAGCTTTCTAACTATGTGTTTGCTGCAGCAAGGTGGTACAATTCGAGTTCAATTACTTTTTCCAGAAAGGCAGAAACAAGTTAGTTGCTTGCAGTTGTCTCAAGTTATTTTGCTTCATTGAATAGAGTGAGAAGTCCTCATGAGTCAAGGCCAGTATAATCCCCATGAGATTTGAACCTTTCTGAACATTGCAAGTATGAATTCTATTCACCATTTGGACTGACCATGGAGAGTAGTTGGCTAAGATACAACTGTTTGCAGCTGAGTTAAGGTTACTTTTCACTAATAAATAAACTAAGCTAAATAAAAGTGATTTGTAGACTGGTCATCTAGCATTCCATGAATTCTATTTTACAATTTTGTGGAACTTCCTATTCTTTCTATAGAATTCTGTGGAACTAAATATTCTTTTCATCCTCCCCAAGTTAATGGTTTATTCAATCTATTGCTATTGTATTTTACAGGATTGGTCTGTCCTGATCTATATCCCAGGTTAAATGGAATAATTTTCAATTATCTTGGAGTGTATAAGATGTTTAAAACAGAGAAACGGTTTGTAAATTCTTTAGTACTTCCTCTAAGATTGAAAAAAGCAGAGGCTGGTCAATTTCAATTTGATTTACTCTTGCTCCCAGAGTTCATTGTGAAAGTCTTGGATGAGATTTTTCTTAATTTTTTATTTTATTTTATTTATTAGGCAGGGATAAGTGGCTTTTATGTTAATTTCTTGTGATTGCAGAATGGTTCCGAGGTTAATAATTTTTTTCACAGTTATAGCTGGAATCCATTTATTGATAACCTATGTTCCTTCTTGTAATATTCTACATAATATTTGACTTTTTTTTTTTTTTTTTTTTCAAAGAAAAAAAATGTATATATTAATTAGGCAAAAATATATGCATCTTCTGACTGGCAACTGATTTTTCAGTTTTGCCAAAATCATGACTGGCTGTTTTCTAATCTTCCCAAAAAAAAATATTTGACATTGGTCATCCTGTTGATACAAATTACCTTTTTGTCATTTGCGTTATCCTTAGGCAGAATTGTTTGCAGGAGGCTTGAAATTTCCATTAGTTCCTGTGTAAGTTCACATACTAAGGATTTAGGGTAAGTGTTGCACCATTTTCTTGATCTACACATTACAGAAGCGTCGACCCTAAATCAAGGTGAACAACTTGCTTGGCAAGTTGAATAAATTCTGCCCTAATTACTTGACGTTCAGGGCTACAAATCTAATTCTTTTCAGATCTGAATCTGTTTATGAGAGATAAAACACACAAATGGCATAATAATCATTTATTGCTCATCATAACATTCAAATGCATGAGATCCACGCCTTCCAAGTCACTTTCATGATGGAACAATTGACTGCATAAACAGTTTAATTTTTAGCCTGTTTCCATTGCTTTCTTGCAATCATTCTGATAAATCTAGCAACAGAGAACATCTCCAAGGACAGAGTCATGCCAAAACAAGATGAACAATTTGACTAATATAATTGGAATGATCTATGTTATTGAAGTTCGATGTCTGGAGTTTGAGATCACATTATTCTAATCTGCAAGTATTCATGATGGGTTTGGTATTTTATAGCTTGATACATCTTCTAAAGACTCACATTAACGCATGAACAAGCCTATCTCTCTGCCCTTTGGAATTTATGAACAAGGTTTGCTACTCTGCAACCAGATCACACTCTGCTCTGTCAAAACGTTTCCTTTTTGAAAATTTTTGCATGAATGATATCTCAGGTATATCCAAAACTAAATCAGTGCTGATAATAGCCCAAACATCCACTCAATAATACTAGCATCACACTGGTTCTATCTTCTGTTACTAGGAGTTCAAGTACTAGCTTTTACTGCAGAATTCTTGAGATCATGCTAACGTCCTGAATGATCAAACTTTGGGGTTTATTTGCATCATTGTTATGTAAACTTTCTTGTTTTGGAACTAGTATATATCTTCTATTTTTTATTTTTATTTTTTATTATTATTATTGTGGATGCATTGTTTTACATACATAGTATTGTGCTTTGGTGCTGGTGTCTTTCTGTCATATCTGAACATCATTAATGTGTTTATTTGGCACTAGTTTGACCATTGTATGTTGGAATCTAAACTTTGATTTCATTTACAGCACTCCTCTCTTGAATTTTGGAAAATTTTGACATTGTTTCAAATTTGATTCATATTTGAAATAACACTTGAATGCTCATTAATTGGTATACATCTGGAAGCACTAAGGGAGCATTTCTATGTTGTTTCATCATTTACACAGGGTACTTCCTAACTGTTATTCTACCCCGGATTCAGAGGAGCAGCCAAGATTTTATCCATAGTTTCTTTCCTTCCAACTTTAGATGGGATCTCACCTCAACCTTCTGCCTTGGTGGTCAATCAACATCTTTGATGCCTGTTCGGGGTTGTGCCATATTAGGTTACAGATCATACATAATCAGACCGAGTTATGGACCAGCTCCAAACAGATCCAAAGTATGGCGCCTTCCACCCATTAGGGGTAAATCAGCTCTAGACTGATCCAGAGTATGACACCTTCCACCTATTAGACTAGGCCATACATAATCAGAGCGAGTTATGGACCAGCTCCAGACAGATACTTTGCAGATCCAAAGTATGGCACCTTCCACCCATTAGGGGTAAACCAGCTCTAGACAGATCCAGAGTATGGCACCTTCCACCCATTAGGGGTAAACCAGCTCCAGACTGATCCAGAGTATGGCACCTTCCACCCATTAGGGGTAAACCATCTCCAGACTGATCCAGAGTATGGCACCTTCCACCTATTAGACTAGCCCTACATTCAGCAGAGCAGAGATAATATTTTCAAGAGTTTCCTTGCTTGGACATTAGATGATAGGAGAGCATTTTGCATATGTTCTTAGGATGCTTTTGTGCAGATTATAGTGGGTTGGTAAGGGATCCCCCTCCCCAAACACCCTATCAGCATAGTTAAGACTTGAGTTTAGGGTGGCTTTAATTATCTCTGGTAATAGAAAATGATACGGAGGATTGTGCATAACCCACCCCCTTTTTTATTCCAATAAGCAGAGGTGGTCACTATGGTAATCCAATTTCAATTTGTAGTTAGAAAATGGGGTCACAACTTTCCATATTTTTTGTTTTGTTTTGTCTTTTTACATCAAACAATAGTATATTTATTAGAACCATAGTCAACTAAACAAACAGGAAACAATTTATTTGACAGGTGGAAGAAGTGATAGGCTTAGAGCAATTGAATTGTAGGCCATGCTTCTTGACAAATTGATGAACAGATGTCTCCTTACTTGAGATTTAGGTTGGCACCATGGCACCGTCCTGTCCATCATTATACACTAATCTTGTCATTATCTTCTTCACTGTGAATGACTGGCCTGTTCCCTGCAAATAGATCTGGGCATAGAGGAGCCAATCCAAGAACAGTAATCTCTAGCACAAGACAATATTAATGATCTAAATACCTAATCCTGAAGCTTGAGTTTGATTTTTCTCTGCTGGTTCTGAATCTCTGATTGAGAATCTCCCACTCGTCATTATCAAACCTTCTCCTTCATCATTGGCATCAGCTGCACTGCTGAGGTACGTTGGTTGGTTGTCATTGGACTTGAGAGCTTGAAGTTTCAAATGATTATAGTAACAGACAGCCAAAAAAGCCAGTCCACACCCACTCAAGTTTATGACTGTAACCTTTTCATTTATTACAGACAAAGATTATGTTATGAGCAGCCAGTCCTTGACAAGACCAACAACATTCATAGTCAAGGCTGAAGTCTTTCCTATCAGAAGAAACACTGCAAGATTAAGAGCCAAGGCACAAGCAGAAATGTCATGTAATCCAAATCAAAGGAAGAGACCCTGATTATCAGAAATGGGTATTCTACTAAGGCCCAGGGGGTGTTGAGAAAAACAAGGCAACAAGGAGCAACAAAGATGTGATGGGATTCAACTTAATCCCTTTTGATGTTCGTGGAATTTGTATGAGAACCAATTGGGTAGTCTCACATGCAACTGCACTTAACTGGAGAATCACCTCCCATGCATTCATCTTGGCCTCCCCATAAGCTGAAATAGTAACTCCAATGGATATGGCCAACATATTGGCCTCGGGCTCACCTTTATAAGCTTCTTTCTTCAGGGAAACCACAATCAAATACACAGCAATGGGAATTAGAGCTTTCAGCATTTGAAATAATGATACTGAGAGGAAAACATAGGCAGAATTTGAAAACCAGAGACCCAAAGAATACACTTATCAATACTATGGGTTCAACGAGCTTGAAGACTCTTACAATAGCAACAGCCAGTGTTGAGTAGAAGCCCATGTGAATCATGGTGGGACTGATCACACTAAAGTTGTCAAGCAATGGCAACTCCAATGGATATGGCTAACATATTGGCCATGGCCTCACCTTTATAAGATTCTTTCTTCAGGGGAACTGCAATCGAATGCATATCAAATGGGCACAAGAGCTTTCAACATTTGAAATACCGATACTTTGAGAGACGTGCACCAAAGGCTGCATCATTTAGGATTTGTACTCAGTTTAGGTGTCATATTCAAGGGGAAGTTGTTATGATTTCCACCACTTCATAGATTGTTAGAGTGATGAAACAAAAGAGGCTCCCTCTTGAGGCTAGATTATGTCATTCATATCAGTTGTGTTGTTGATGTCCTAGCTCAGCCAGGTCTTGCCAAAACTCTGTTGAGGTTCAAAATTTATTATAAACTGAAATGTCTTCACAATAATTGATCTCATAAAATGCCATAATCACAAGATATTCCATACATGGCTGTGATTATGGCTCGCAAGACCCTTAGACTTTGAGCAATGAGGCTCGCAACATCACTTATGATTATGCACTCTACAATTCTGTGACCAGCTGAATGTCAAGCAATTGAACCGCGATTTAAATCATATTTTGTCAGCAATAAGTACTATACTTTGTCTTTATTTAGTGTAGAGAACCAAGCACTTATTCTGCTCATCTATAGAAGGGACAATGGTTGTTTGCCTATGAGGTATAAGGAAATCCTATCAGATGTTTTGTATTTTCGTATGGAATTGAATCATACTCCTGCACACTGTAACATTCATATATATCAACCTGTAGAGGCTTTAATAACACCTGGTATTCTGGTTAGTGATTTTATTGGACCTCATGTGCATATCCTACATGCACAGGATGGACTATTCATATGTTACAAGGTATTATTCTTATTATTTAGGGTGCACATCTTCAGGTGCTCAAGAACGATTACTAGAACAGTCAGTTAATTCTGCAATTTAAAGGATGAAAAAGGAGGTTATAGGAGTCTAGTTTTGGTTCTCATCCACAATGTCACACTAGTCTGCCTGGGCATGGTTCTCATGGTTTAATAGTGACTTGAGGAGTCATAATACCACATATCACTAAACACGAACAGCTAAGGTAGCCCAAGGACAATAGCCATCTTTACACATTAATTAACAGGTCTTACATTAATTATCCTAGGGGGTTTTAATACTTCCAAATGCTTAAAAAACAGTTAGCAGAGCATTCACATTACACATTCCATCAATCTTTTCTATAAACCAACCAAATGCAGTCAGGAGAGCCCTCCTTTTACACTATACAACCTTATTGTTAGTATGATCAACCTTATTTTAATATATAGTGTGACAAACCGTATGTGACAGGCAGGTGGAAAACTTTTCTCGCAATTGACTAAGCGACGTCCTGCGAGCCAGACTTGAGACGGAAACCCTCGTCAGAAGTTTATGCTTGGCTCTTTTCCAAACAAATGAAGAGTCAATGAGGTTTTGTGTAATCACTTCTGGTATCGTATTGGGTTATTGTTAGAAGCGATAATTGGATTCGGATTCTCATCGAGTGAGTTGTTCTGCTTTCTCAATTTGAGAGGGTTTGTTTGGAGGGAAAAACGAAAGAGGACATACAAGAATAGTGAGGGGAAAGATGCAGAGGAAGAGGATTGAGAACATCGCCAGCAGGCAGGCTACATTTTCCAAACGTAGGTGGATTGCTGAAGAAAGCTTACGAGCTCTCGGTGCTCTGCAATGCAAAAGTTGAACTTGTGATTTTCTCCCCAGCAGGAAAGCACTATGAACTGTTTTTTAGTGCAAATCCTACTATTTTGATTCTAATAATCATGGCTATCCAAACCTCATGAGATTCTTACTAATAACCCCGGTGGTGCAAGCCCTAGTAAGCTCGATGTTGAAAAACTTAGTGTAAAACCTCCAAATCGCTGGTTTTGTTGTAGTGCTTATTGGAGAGTATATAAAAAATTTCACACCTTTTTATGAGATATGGGAGGAAAACATGTTAAAGATTTTTAATAAAAATAGTTACGTGTGATTCTTTTTTCATTGTTTGTGATTATGAAAAATGAAACTCAATGTTTTTTCATTAGTGCACACATATTTCATTATATAATTGCATATAGAAAAATCATTCCAGAGCCGATAACAATAAAAATGAAGAATTTATGGTCCAACGTTATATTTAAGGGAGATGTTTAAGGATGACATTTGAATTTTGTTTTTCATTTTAAGACATTTGGAGCAAATATTAGGAAGGACTTTGAGAAAGGATTGTCCTTGATTTTCAAAAATGGAGTTGTTCCTTTCCAGCCATATGCCCCAAGTGACCATCAAAGGGAGAGCTCATATGTTTTTTGGATGTTTTCTTTATAGCCATTTTTTTACACATATCCATAGAGTCCCCATGCCATTGATGTGAATTACTTGTTCGGTTTTTTTTAACCAAAATTTTTAACCAAACAAGAAAAATTAAAAAAATTCCTCAAGATCAAAGACTGAAACAAAGACCTATTGACATACCTTTTAAAGTATGGAAAGAACTTGTAAAATCATATGAGAAGTTGGATGCACAAAGAAAAGCCGGCAATGAGAGCATTCAGGGATTGAATTTTTCATTAAACATTATTTAGAATGTATTAATACTTATAAGTATCTTAGACATGTATTTGTGTGAAAATAAATTGAATTGGTTTATGTTTAAGGACAAGGCATCCAAGGCGAGGTTAACCAAGACAAAAGTTACTCATCGTAGTGGCCAGAAAGGTTTAAAAGCACTGATAACAACCTTTGTAAGTATATTAAACATGTGATATTTTTTTAGTAAATTTTGTACTAGAAGAAAGTCATTGTTATCTAATTTCTCCCTATTTACTGATTGATAGGAACTAAAATATGGAAGACCTCCAAATCATTTGGAAAAGGAGGTGCTGCAGCAAAAGAGATGGGTTGAATTTGTTGTTTGGATGGACTCTATGGTATGTAATTTTAGTTGGATTTCCAATATACTTTTAAACCATATTTTCATTTTATTTTTTAGTACTATTAGATATTATATCTTACCTCATTTTATGGTTAACATTGTATAACAAAAACATGCGTTGTGTTATGTAATTAATACTAACATGTAATATTGATTTTTTTTGTCAGAATGCTATAGGTAATGATTGCCAAGACGATGATCCAAATTATGTTCAACATATATCAGGAGATGATGAGGATGAGGATGAGGATGATGGTGGTGAAGGAGGAGATGATGATGATAGTTGCGGTGTTGGTGATGATGTGGATCAGAGTAATGAGGATGGTCAAGATGATCATGAGGATGATCTTGGTGGTGGTAGCTAGGCATGCACATGCATTGTTTTTTATGAAGAAATTATTGTGTAGAATGACATTGTTATGTTTATATGGGTGTTGTGAATTTACCCTATATCAATGAGACATTTTGATTTTGTAATCATACGATGAGTTTGATTTATGTATGTTGTTAATTTATCGTAGAATAACGATATTCATGAAATATTTTGATTTGTTAATCATATTTGAATTTTACTTGTTTTGATTAAAAATAATACTGATTTTATTAGTATTATGTTGCTATTTTATACATGTTTTGAAAATTGTTAATGACACATTGTTATTTTTTTGGATGGATGTTGTCAATTTCTCTTAAATTTCTTTACAAATGATTTTGAATTGTGATATCTGCTTTAATGATATTTAGAAACTATCATATATTTCACTATGAATCTATAAAGGGGGTCATATATGTAAAGAAAAATATACTCTATATAAGAAGTCAAATGCGGATGTAACCATGGATGCAAAATTGGATGTTAAACTAGGAATTAATACAAAATGCAAACAATTGACATACAAAGTGTTTTAAATTAGAAGTGAAAAATTGTGCAATAGTTGACACAAAGAAGGGAACAAAACATGGCATACAAAAGGATATCAAATTGGGCAAAAACAAGGACACATAAATGGGCACCAAATTAGATGCAAAAAAAGACAACAACTAGATGTAAAATAAGATGCAAAGTTGAGCGTTAAAAAGAAGCAAAAAACGTTACAAATTAATATGCCAAATGATGATGCAAATAATGGTGTAAATTTGGGATGCAAACTTGGGTGCAAAAAAAGGAAAAAAAAAAGATGTAAGAAAAGACATAAAACAAGATGCAAAATGGGGCTGAAAAAAGGTGAAACCAAGGATGCCATATTGGATGTAAAAAATGATTCCTAATCACATGCAAATTTAGGCTCGAACTCAGACACAAAATTATATGCAAATGTGGACACAAAATGAGGCAAAAAAGATGCAAATTTGGATGGTGAAAATGATGTAAAACTAGACACCAAAAAAATGCAAAATTGGATGAAAAAGTCGGTGTAAATAATGGTGCAACATTGGACACAAGTAGACACAAAAAAATGGTGCAAAAAGGGGCATAAAATAGCTTAAAATTGGATGCAAAACTTGGTGTAAAAACAAATACAAAAGTAGAGGTAAAAAATGGCTCTAAATTGAATGTACCATTAGACACAAAATAAGATGCGAAGGTGGACACAACACATGACTCAACATAAGATGCAAATATAAATGCAAATTTGGATGCTCAAAATGATGTAACATTAGATGCAAGAGATGGTGTTAAAAATGATGCAAAATTGGATGAAACAAATGACGCAAAATATGGTGCAAAATGAGATGGGAAAAATGGAGACAAATCAAACGTAAATGTGGATGTAAAAAATGGTCCAAAAAAAGATGCAAAAATGGGCACAAAAATGGATGCAAAATTTGGTGCTAAATCAAATTCAACACATGGTGCAAAGATAGGCACCAAAGCTGGTGCAAAAATAGAAGCAAAAACTAGTGTAAGACTAGATACAAAACCTGGCGTAAGACTAGATGCAAAAACTGACACGAAATGGATGCATAAAAAGATGTTAAATTGGATTCAAAATACAGTGTAAACTTGATGCAAATGATGGTGCAAAAATGGAAGCAAAGAATGACACAAAATAGGAAGCAAAAGAGAATGAAAAATAGATGCAAAAAATGACACAAAACTAGAAGCAAAACCTGTCATAAAATAAGATGCAAATCTTGGTTCAAAATTTGACGCAAAAAATGATGCATAGTTTGGTGTAAAAAATGATGCAAAATCTAGCGTGAAAAAGGATGCAAAATTAGGTGCAAAAAAGGACGCTTTAAAAATTGTACAATAGAGCCAGATTTAGCGCCAGGTTGCTCATCACAATTACAAAAAAAATGCACTAAAATCTGGCGCTAAATCTGGCGCAAATCGCTGGTTTTGTTGTAGTGATACTTTCCACCATTACTTGACACATCAGAGATTGCAGAGCAACTCTTGCGAACAAAGTTAAACCCAGACTGCATGGAACATGCCACAACTGATCGAATCATGGACACGCAGATCAAGAGCACTTGCTAGTAGATGATCCAACTGTATTGAGTTGTCAAAGCTGACCAACTCCTACACCAAGGCAAGTGGCTCACCAATACCAAGTTCAACAGAAGTTTCCCCATCTCATGGAAGCACTCAACGCAATGGGGACTGTTGCTTCCTAAGGGAGGAGGATTGATCCAGGTGGATATTGGTGGCAACTCGCCTATTCCACTTCGACTCCCACCATTGTTTCTTGTCAGTTTCCTTAGTTGTAGCAAAACTTACTATCTTTGGCAGTTTTTCGGGTCTTAAACTTCCATAGCTATTTTGAGGGACTAAAAGGTGTTTTAAGAGGAAACAGAGAGACCGAAAAAGTCCCAAATAGGTTAATTGGTTTTTTTTCGGCCTACTTTTTGAGATCTTGGAAGCGAGGTATTATGAAAGCCAAACAAAGATCGTATGCCAAAGTTACGACCCCAGGAAGTTGATGTACCAATTTACCCAAACGGGGCCCACAATTTTGGTGCTTCATCTCTGAGGGTTAGTATTTTGGATGTTTAGGGTTTTCCATTATTTCTAAATAATAAATAGACCTTTGAGCCTCATTGTAACACAGTTCAGAGGCATGTAACCGTCACATCTCTTCTCAGAGATAAGCTACCATTGACCGAGCTAGTTTATTTCCATTTTTGTATGTAAGCATATTTTAGTTCTTTAATATTAATGAAATGAAGTTTTATTTATGTTGCATCTTTGTGTTTATGTCTATATTTGTATTTTTTTGCATTCCTGCATAAGTCCGGATCACAATTGCTAATGTAGTATTTTTTATGCAATAGGACCAATAATGACATCTTGAAGCACCACAACTAACCTCCAAAGGGAATTATTTACCTTTAAATAGGTATATAGGTACTATTAGCACTTTTGAGCACTATGTATATGCATCTCAACCCTAGACATTCTAACAAGAATGAACACATGCTTTAAAACACATTTTGTGCCTACTACTTAGGAATGTGTGCATGTTATAAAGCATGTAAATGTGGTGGTTTAGGGGCGAGTCTATAGGATATGGGAGCAAGTGCACACTTCTAAGAGCACATAAGCATTTTTTTTTTTTTTATGTTCATTTGTGAAGATTGCATTGCCACTTTTTTGTCTATCAACATTATGCAAGCCCTCGTGATTTAATGGTCAAATAATTTGTTGTAGCAACCATTTCAATACAAAATTAATTAAAAATAATCTCAAAAGTTTGCGTCCAATTTTATTCTTTGTGCTTTCTACATCATGGTCACTTCGACCTCTAAGCAACATCATTTTTATCAAGATTATGTGGAGTGGTCTTTTGTGTGGCAATACTCTATAATTTGTTGTTAAAGTCTTCTATATTAACACTTTTCTTCTTGTAGTGATTTTCATAAGAAAACATCAGATGAAATAAAAACATCAATACAGATTATGAAATAATGAAATTCTCAGAGCAAAAAACATCTATAATCTCATCATTATCAAAATACATCAACTCAAATACCTCTTTGATTTTGTTTCCCTCCTTTACTTTCTAACCCTTCCAAACATACATGCTACAAACAACTAAAAAGAATCCTTCAAATCATCGAATCCAAATAGCACATCAACTCAAATACCTCTTTGGTTTTGTTTCCCTCCTTTACTTTCTAACCCTTCCAAACATACATGCTACAAACAACTAAAAAGAATCCTTCAAATCATCGAATCCAAATAGCATCCCTTTAGTGCACAACTCTAATAAGCCATTTTGATCGTGACGTTAATGATGCCACTGGACAGTAAAGTCGAGCAATTGTATAATGCTCTCATTATAATTCGGGTGCAATTGTTGGAAAATCTAACCTACTCTTTTTGATCCGTTGAACCCATTAAAGCCACTATATGGAGGGTTTTGTGTTCTTCAAAAATTGCAGAGAAAGGATCTTACGCCGGTCTGCCGGTTTTTTAATTATAGTTTAGTTGCTCTTGGGGCTTGGAAATGCTTCGGCACCAAGGAGTTTAGATGTAAAAATATCATAAATATAATTTCTCAAAAAATATTACAAATATAAATTTTCAAATATAATTTCAATATTACAAACGTAACTTCTCTCATGATTTATCTAAATCAAATTGTAAACAGAGTAGCCACGTATTTCTTATTCACTTTTTTTTATTCACATATTTCTATTTCAGTTTCATATTTATTTATTTATTTATTTTTAACTTTATTTTTTAATTAAAAGTTATTTATTTTTATCATCTTAGTTTTATTTAGCTTTTTGTTTCAATTCTATACTTATAGATTAAATTGTTTTTGTTTTTAGTTAAAAAAATGATTTTTAATTAGTTTTGAAATTTCTAAATAAATTTTATAAAAGTCTATTAAAATTTTGAAAAAAATATATATTAAACTAAATATTTTAAAAATCAAAAATAAAATTTTAAATTTTATAAATTCAAATTTCTATTTGAATTTAGTTCATTTACATGAAATGACTAATTTCATGGAGTTTAAAATTGAATTATCGAAAAAAAAATTATTTGAAAAATCAAAAAATATTGTATGCAACAAATGTCATAACATTTAATAAAGAGTACATCTATCAAATCTATATATTTATGAAAATGAATGTCATTGTATGAAGTACCAAACGAAGTGTCATAGCATTTAATAAAAAGTACACTTATCAAATCTAAATATTTATGCTTAGTAATTTATTTTTACATCTCACTTTTTTAATATTTATTTTTACTATATAATTTTACTAATAAAAATGTACAAGACAATAAATATAGTCATTCATATATTATATAATATTATTTTAATTTGATAGTTTTTAATTTTTTAATTAATAATTGGATAATGAATTTAATATAAAATAAATAACAACATATTTTTGATAAAAAATTGATAGTGAAAACTATCTTCACCTCTATTAATCAAATATCATATTACATATATAGAGGAGTATTGTCTCAAGATAGGAAAACTATCTTGGATATACAATATGTTAGTTGAGAGAATATCTCAACCACACAGCAAACTAGGGAAACAACTCCTATAGAATAGGAACAGACTCTTTACATATAGAATATGAACATACTCTTTACATAGAAAGTCACGCTAGATACAAGTAGGAATTAATATCCCAACACACCCCCTTAATGGGTACTTGTCTCGATATCAATCTGTAAGATCTACATCTGGTCCAGTGTTGTAATTACACCTTGTACTTTGTTCATGCAATTGTCGATGTCCATATAAAGGAACAACCATCTACCAGAATGCATGGGTTTTGAACCGCTGCAACCGCTTGTCTACTAGGAAGTCCTTCACATACATGGTTCATCCAACCTCTTGATGAACTCCCCTTAGTTATAAAATTTCACCTCATGGAGTCTAAAACCAATGTGGCCCACCCAAGTGTATCTATCCCGCATGACACAATCTTCGAGGGTGTTAAAACTCTCTTACAGAGGGAACATATAACAAAGGTTATGCATGCCTCTTTGGGTCTTACAACAGGTACATACAACATTTCAAGGACCACAATTAACCATTACAGACCAATAACATGTAGATTTTCCATAATTACAATGTCTGACTCATAATACATCATCATCATGAGTCTATTCCACAAACTCATACAAATTCACACAAACTCAATTGCCCATCATCTGCCAATCTCTGATGCAGCTCCTCTAATGTCATCTTCACTGTCATGTCTTCATTATATCATATTACATATATACAGGAGTATTGTCTTGAGATAGGAAAACTATCTTGGACATACAATCTATTGGTTGAGAGAATATATCAACCACACACCAAACTAGGGAAACCACTCCTATAGAATAGGAACAGACTCTTTACATAGAAAGTCACACTAGAGGCAAGTATTCCAACAATTTTTTAGTTACAGTATTTATTTAAATTAATTTATTTGCATAAACCATTTAGATTTCTTTTTAAATATAATTAATTTATTTAGACAATGTTTATTTATAATTAATTAATTTATTTGTGGTTATTTCCTCTCCATTACTGTGCATTATCTTATCTCTAAGGTCCTTAATTTCTAATCTATTTTGGGAGACTACTTTATCCACAACCTTATCAATTAACTTACCAAGATTATCCTTTGAATTTGAGGTGTTTCTTGCTATATTTGATTTAGGAGTTGCATGAGGGAATCTTGACACTAATTATAACTTCTTTTTTACTCCAATTACATTTAATCGACTATATTTTAGGCTTGCTTTCTATTTTAGGGTCTCCTACCTTAATTTTATGCTACTAGCTAATTTGGAAAAATTGTTTTTTTATTTACTATTGTGCATGAACTATAAAAATACAACCTACTACACATTGGTTTCTCTCAAGGAGGGTTATTCAAGTGTGTTCATGTCAAGTAATAATACACACAAAATTTTATGAGTAATTCAAATTGATCTCTTTAGCTACTTAGACATTTTTCAATGCAATTTAATTATCTCTTCTTTCTTGTTATGCAATTGCTAATGTAGTATTTTTTATGCAATAGATCTTATATGATGCTTAAAATTCAACAAGACTCAAGGGTCATCAATGACACCTCAAACCACCATACATGACCTTGCTATATGTGTATGATTAGGATATTTGAGCACTAAGCATAGGTATTCCTTCCTTGGACATGATTAAGAGAGGAAACTAAGCCCTTATGTCCTAAAAGAAGATTGTGGACATCTAATGCCAATAATGATATCTTTAACCTCCAAAGAGGACCTATTGAGAGTATCCTTTGTCTAGATAGTCAACATTATTATGATATTTTATATCAAGTATGAGCCTATGGACCCTCAATATGATTAGGGGATCAAACTCAGAGTTAGGCCATCAAGGAATATTCTAGACTTCTAAGGCCAACAATGACATCTTGAACCACCACAACTAACCTCTGAAGGAAATCATTTACCTCTAAATAGGTATATAGGTACTATTAGCACTTTTGAGCACTAGGTATGGGTCTCCTAGCCCTATACATTTTATGAAAAATGCACACATGCTTTAGAACACATTTGTGCTACTACTTAGGAAAGTGTGCATGTAATAAAACATGTGTATGTGGTGGTTCAGGGAGCATGAGTTTATAGGATAAGGGTACAAGTGCATGTTTCTAAGAACACATGAGCATTTTTGTTTATGCTCATTCGTGCATACTACATTACCACTTCATTTTCCATCAACTTTATGCAATCTCCTTGCATGATCTAATGATCAAATAATTCGTTGTAGCAACCATTTCAATGCAAAACTAATTTAAAGGTCAACATCCAACTTCATTCTTTGGGCTTTCTCTATCATAGTTCACTTCAACCCCTAAGCAACATAATTTTTCTCAAGATTATGTGGAGTGGTCTTTTGTGTGGAAATAGTCTATGATTTGCAAAAAATGTCAAACTTTTTCGAATAATATTCACAACCATTGTTGCCTTTTAAATCCTTAACCTTCGTCGAACTTTGCCTTTCAACAAAGATGACAAAAATCTTAAAATCTTCTATGTTGACATTTTCCTTCTTATGAAATAAGCCCATGATTTTTAAAAAAAGACTTCAATACAAGTTATGAAAGAGTGAATTTCTCAAAACAAAAACAAAAACAAAACACACATCTATAATCTCACATACATCAAATTACATCAACTCAAATAATTCTTTCAATATGTTACCATCTTACTTTTTCAACACATGCCACAATACATCAACTCAAATACCTCTTTAGTTTTGTCACGCTCTTACTTTCTCAACGGATACCAAAATACATCGACTCAAATAACTCTTTCGTTTTGTCACTCTCTTACTTTCTCAACACATCCCACAAGAAACTCAAAAGAATTCTTCAAATCCAAATATAACGCTGTTAGTACACAACCCTAATAGGCCATTTTGAACATGATATTAATGATGCCATAACATCATGCATAAAATCAATAATTTGATTTTTTTAAACTTTATTTTCGTTGTTTTTTTTAAATTTACCTAATTACTATCCCTAACTTGAATAAGTTATTTTCACGAAAATGTTAATACTCTCACAACATCATGCATGATGTCCTGAACTCTACATTGTCGCTCATTATCCATAACTTAAATACAAAGTTACAAACCAAACCCCTTTAACGAAACCTTATCCCTTTCACCATTTTACAACATAAATTAAAAAAAGGATCTTATCAGCCTAGCCTTCACGATCTCTTTGGAGCGATTTCTTTCCTATAAATTTGCCTTACTGAACAACACCGACAACTCTACGGATTCACTCAAGAAGGACACGGTTGAACCGGTAATTCACAACGAAACATACGAGTATGAAGGTCTGTAAAGAGATATATTTAACCTTTGGCGCAAGTTTCTGAGCATAGAAGTAAATAAAAGAAAATAAATCAATTAGGAGAAAATTATGAAGAGAAGTCTCTGCAAAAGGCCTTTGTACACACCAGACTTTTAACCTTTGGCTCACGTTTCTGAACGTAGAAGTGAATGAAAGAATATAAATTAATTAGTAGAGAACTATGAAGAGGTTTGTCCGCAAAATACCTTTGTACAGTGAGATATTTAACGTCGGTGCACATTTATGAACTGAATGAAAGAAAATAAATTAGTAGAAAACTATGAAGAGATTTCTCTACAAAAGGCCTTTGTGTATGCTAAATTTTCCGTACTACTAGGGACTGGGGATTATAATAATGATGTTCTAATTTTAGTCAACCAATTTAAATGATATTTTAATCTATGTGGATGTGGGCCACTTAAAAAAGAATGCTGTGTCGTCTTCGGTCATGTGTCATGCCTTGCTCCAATGAAAAAACAAACCTTTTTAATAAATCTTCCTTGTTTGGTTGGGGACAATAGCTTTTATCTTTTCGATTAAAAAATCTATATTATACTCAATATATGCAATCTCATTGTACTTGAGGTTAATGAAGAATACGACAACACAACCTATACTCTTAATTGCTTACCAACTAAGTAATAAAACGCGAATACGAGGAGAAAGTTTGCATGACACTACGATGGATGTGTTGGTGTACGGCCCAATAGCATGCCCATATTAAATGCACCAGTAAATGGGTTATTCAGCTAAATTATTTTGAAATATTTTTAATATTTTCAATTATAAACAATATTTGATAACATTTCGATCGAGAAAGATCAAATTTCTTATATAGATTTGTCATCTTCTTACATCGATGGTAGACAGTTCTCTGCTGGATGCATGTGGAAGAAACATCACCACGTCGAATGCTGCTTGTGCGGGAGTTCCAGATCATCTGACAAGCAGCATATAATTGCTTGGAGATTCCCCTACCATCCCATACTTTATTATTTTTAATTAATCACATGTCTCTCGGTGTCGCTAAAGAAGTCGACACTCCATATATTAAAAAAAAAGGAATCACAATAATTGTGTGCATGAAACCCGTGCGCGTTTTGAGAAGGCTTCGCATGTATTCATTCATCCATTGCTCTTTATAATTCATCCTTCCTTTCTCTTCTCATCTCCATCCGTCCATCGATTTCAGGGGTTTCACTGGCAGCCAATAGACTAGAATGGCAAGAATGGGTGCATTCACTCTTGTAAGGGCACTGCGAAAGAGCGATGCAAAGAGAGTCCACCCCTTTCTTAATATTGCAGATGAAAATCAGAACTCCGTGGGAGCCCTCGAGTCTGCTGATCATTTAAGCAATCATTCCGCGCAAGGTTTCACTGCCTCTCTGGATGCCATTCTTTCCGCATATTCCAACATTCATTCTATCGCTAATTCCAATTCCAATTCCAAGTGGGTTAACGACGCCCTGGAAGACATAGTGAAGCTTCTTGATATGTGCAATGCCGTTAGCGATAACATTGCGGACGTGAAACAATACCAGATGTTGCTTCAGAGCGCTACTCAGTCTGTGGATCGTGCAGGGATGGACATCAGCAAGATGAGTCAGGCCTCGCTTGTAAAAGCAGCCAATATGTTGGCCGACTGCAGAGGTGCCATCACCAATGTTAATGCCAAATGCAATCCTTCTACTTCCAGATCGAGAGGAATGGTTCATATTGAAAAGGCTATAGCCTCCTCAAGTTATTTGGGAGTCAGTAGATTGGAGGATGATTTATCAGAGGATACTCATAATCTCAATGAGTGCACCGCTTCCGTGCTTAAAACAGTAGCCAAGGCCATGTCTGTCGACATGCCGAGGCCATCTCTTGACGGACAAGGTAATACCCACACGCTCGCAGGGCGCAGTTCCTGCCGCCGCAGTTTGTTTGAAAGGGTCAGGAATCTCAACAGCAGGTGTAAGACCTCTCGTTGTCTATTGCATGAATTGGAAAATGCAGATGTTTTAGTAAGAAAGTTGTATGGTATTTTATTGGCCGACAAGCAGCAGAAAACGATCAATGAGCACGAAGAGGTGAAATATTTAGTTGACGCACTGAAGAAATGCGTGGCAGATTTTGATGAAGGGATTGCTGCGCTGGACAGTAAAGTCAAGCAATTGTATAACGCTCTCATCAGAATTCAGGTGAAGTTGTTGGACAATCTAACCTACTGTCTTTGATCTGCACAACCCATTATAGCCACTCTATAAAGGGTTTTGTGCTCTTCAACAAATTGTAGAGAGAGGACCCTCTGACGATTTTTGTAATTATAGTTGAGCTGCTGTGGGCCGTTGGAAATGCTTCGGCACCAGGGATTTCAGATGTAAGAATATTAACAAATATAATTGTTCAAAAAATACAACAAATATAATTTCAACATTACCAAAATAATTTATTGTTTCTCTTGTTTTCAATGCACATACCTTTCTTTTCTACTCACTTTAGCTTTTCTTACAATATCTTTTATATATGGTCATTCCAACTCTCTTTTATATTATAACAAAATTGATTCCAGTTATGGTTATGCCAACTCTATTTTATTCTAATAAAGTTGATTCTAATTGTTTGCTCGCTGTATGGCAAATAATCCCCGACTCTTCCACCGCTTCTTAAAAGATTCGAAGCTATCTTGATTGTTCTGCAATAACTTTCCCGCGTGCAGAGCAATAACGCAACCCAAAGTGCATGATGGTTCTGCAACCAGCATTCTTACCATACACATATTCTGAACAGCTTTTTATACTGAAGGGCATTTTAACGCATACATGCCAATAGCAGGGATAACAGCACCCAACCCCTTTATAACATTAAATCCTTTGTTTTACTGTAGGCAAAGCTAATGTTATCTTCGTATTTTTACATACTGTAAATATTAGAGTAAATATCATACAATCAAATTATTATTTCATTGTTGGAAAACGTAAAGTTATTTTAATATTGTTTCACTGTTTGGAAAGGTAAAGTTATGTTAGTATTGGTAAGAATATTAGTATATAGATATTATAATTATAGATTTATTAACTGTTTATCGGAATTGAATTTTTTGATATGCAAGTTTTTATTGAGTGTAAAATAAAATGTGAAAAACAATTTACATTTTAAGATATTTGATCTTTTTTAAGTGTGATGGTGAAAAATAAAGTCATCTAGGATTTTGGTTATTAAAAATATAAATTAAAAAAGTTGGTTATTAAAAATATAAATTAAAAAAGTGTGTGTTGTTAACAACACATGCACATTCCATAAACGTGTGCATGGAATATGTAATTCCTACTTATCTCAATTGTGATTCTTTCTATCTTGAAGAGTTTGTTCTTATTTTGTTTCCTAGATTTGTGTATGGTTGAGATATTCTCTCGACCAACAGATTGTGTGTCCAAGATAGTTTCCCTATCTAAAGACAACACCTCACGTATTTATTTATAACATTATTTGATTAATAAGGATACAGATTTCCTTATGGAAATTTAACATGGTATCAGAGCCCCTGAGCACCTGACCGTCCTGCGCTGAGGGAAACGCTGAGGGAAATAAAAAATGTGTGTTGAGAGTAGAGTGAAAGGGTGTGAATTTTTGTCCATTATTCGATTTTTTTGTTGATTGCTATTTAGGCAAGAGTTGCATCAGGAGGAGCAGCGTTCGGATCTGCTGCTCGTGGCTTGTAGCAGCAGCGCGGAGGTGGCATTGGTAACCAGTGGATTGAGGTGGAGTTGCGGTGCTTTGGATCTATGACTGAGATCTGGCAGATCCTCAATTGACAAAGCAACGTGAGGAGGACCGAGTTGATGTAGTTGGATCAACCTGATCTGAGGTAGGGGTCCGATCTGTCAACTCCAGCGGCAGTCGAGTAGTGGATCATGAATTGCTGTAGAATTGTGGTGTGCAGTAGATGGCCCTCGTGCTGGTGGAGTGGTGATATGTTGATCTCATAGTTAACCGATCGATTTGCTGGTTTCACGCGATCTGAAGAGGCGGTCATGGTGGGAAATGTTGTCCGTCGCTTGAAGGACCTCGATTCCAATGTCCGCGATGGCTGCATCGATGCAATCAGCATCATGGCGTCAAGGATCACATACTCGAATTAGTTGATTTTTGTGTTTGTGAAGCCTTTCTGAGTAGCGTAATTGAGCTGGCGTTGGGTTTTTTAGTAGTTTCAAGTCGGTGTGAGGTGTCGTCTTACCCTTGCGTCTAGGAGCGTCGTTGACCTGATGTCGATGGTGAATATTGCAGACTCAAATCACATCTTGGCTTGGTAACCAGCTCTCTCAGTGGCGCAGTGGCCGTGTGGTGGATTCGTGCTGTGGAGGTTTGCTGGGAGGCCAAGCGGTGGAGCAACAAAGGTGGAGACCGTGAGGTTGCAACGTATCAATAGACGTAGGTGAGGATTTGGAGGAGATCAACTGTGTCATTATTCAACAGTTGCAACCATCGTTAAAAGCAGATTTTGTAGCATCTTTCCAGCGATAAAACCTATTCACAAAGATGAACTCCTATATTATTGGCATCGTTATGCCTGTGCTGTTATCATTCGTGTTAAGGAACAGAAGAAAGGGAAAGGTATATGGAGTGCCTGTCGATGTGGGCGGGATGGTGGTTTTGCAATCCGACACCATCGCAATTCTTCCTTAGTTGAAACGCCGTAGGAAGGAGGCTCAACTCTTTTGGACATCTTTGACCTCTTTGAGAAATCATGTAAAAGACGTGAACAAATGCCCTTACTCGAAACCCGAAAGTTGATTAGCAGAGAAACGAAAGTTAGTGAAGGTGGCAAGGTGGCAAGAGTTTTCTAGGAGATTATGAGCTATTAAGTTATGGGCAAGCACTCGAGCATGTTTGTAACTTTGCATTAGCTGTGGTAGAACTTTGTCATCGAAAGAAGGAGAGATTCGTATGTGTGGGGATTTTTCTTTTAAAATCCCAAAAACAAAATAAACTGAACACACAGAACAATGCTCTGTTTCTCTCTAGGATCTTAACACAGCGGAAGCTTTTAAAATTATTTCTAAGAACAGAGTATTACACACCCATAAAAGGATTTGTATTCATTAAAATAAAATTACTGATACAAAACTCATCCTCTTTCACTCAAAGGGATTCACCTAAAAGAAAACATAGTGCTACTCTATTCATTCCTTTCCAATACATTTAGTATACTACGCTGCTGCGTATTACTAACATTCATTCACTTGCGCTGCTGCACTTCTACCTTCACTCTCTCTCTCTCTACAGACTACTACACACTGAATAACATACATACTAAATCTGAATGATTTTTTTAATGAACAAAAATGGAGTCCCATGCTGTGAACTGCTCGAGGCTGTCCTTCTCGTCCTTGACTGAGCTGAACTTTAACTGCGGTAGCTGAAAATTCAATGTCTTCCTTCTCGGCCATACTTTGAATTGAAGGCTTCTGCCTACTACGCTGTACTGCTCCATGCTTGCTTTAATTGACTTCGCGCCATTGAACAATCCTGCCCATCTTGCCATCAAAGATCAATGCATGCAAAAACTTTTCTATCGGGTCCGCTTTTCGGGTCACATTGCATATCACAATCGGCCAATCCTCTGTTTCTCCTTATACTATAAAATATATGAGAAACACTGTAAAACACAAAAATTGGCTTTGGGCGGATTTGAAAATTTATCAAAAACCATTTATAATGCTATCGGGTCCGATCCATCGGGTCGGATGCATGCCTTATACAAAAGTCCCGCTCCTTTGGTTTCGCCGATAGCGAAATGCCGATGTGATATCCGTCGATGCAATATATTATAACATATGCCTGAAAAACATTAAAACACGGGAAAAAGGGCCGCTGCGGAACTGAAATAATATGAAACAAAATGTTAAACACCCGTCGGGTCCGGCTCATCGGATCGCGACTATATATATGTGCAAAGGCTCCGCCACATTGTGAATGCCGATAGCGATACGCCGATGCGATATCGGCGATCGCTCATCGCAACATATAAATGCCTCTTTGTAAGTCCTCCACTGCGACTTCGCCGATGCGATATCGGTGATCGCTCATCGGCGATGTTTCCATGCTACTGCACAGCTCAACTGTTGCGCAGTTGAAATTACATTTTCAACACTCCCCTTTAGTTTCAACTGCTGGGCATTCAATCAAACCCAAGCATTTCCTCAAAAATTCAAAGCTTTTCTGATCCAATGGCTTTGTCAAAATGTCTGCTACCTGTTCCTGAGTCCTACAATGTTGTAAAGTGATTTCTCCATTGCTTACCAATTCTTTGATATAGTGGAACCTGGTGTCAATGTGTTTCGTTCTCTTATGAAACACAGAATTCTTTGATAATGCAATAGCTGAGCTATTGTCACAAAAAATCAATGATGCTTTTGCTTGCTCTTGGCATAGACTTCTTAACAGTCTCCTCATCCTAATCGCCTGACACGCTGCTGTTGTAGCTGCCACATATTCTGCCTCTGCTGTAGACAACGCCACGATAGGCTGTTTCTTAGAAGCCCATGAAATGGCTCCTGAACCCATGTGAAAAACATAACCGGAAGTGCTTTTCCGATCATCTCCACTTCCAGCCCAATCACTATCAGTGTATCCAACTAAATCTGAACATTCTGAGACTGTATATAAAATGCCAAACCTTTTAGTACCTTTAACATACCTCAGAATTCTTTTTGCTGCTTGCCAATGTGCTTCTTTTGGCCTCTCCATGAATTTGGAAATCAAACTAACAACAAACATTATGTCAGGCCTAGTTGCAGTTAAATACATAAGGCTGCCAACTATGCTCTTATACAAGGTAGGATCAAAATCCTTGCTGCAGTCCTCTTTGGTGAGTTTTAATCCCATTATCTGGGAGTGATTGCTGCCTTGCACTCTTGCATATGGAATCTTTCCAACACTTCATTTACATATTTTGCTTGTGAGATAAAAATTCCATTTTCATTTTGATCTACTTCTATTCCTAAGAAGTATCTCAGCAAACCCATGTCAGTCATCTCAAATTCTTCTTTCATGACTGATTTAAAATTTTCAATGAGGTAGTCATCATTACCTGTAAAAATTACATCATCAACATACAACACTACAATTAAAATCTTACCATCCTTTTCTTTGATGTAGACGGTGGGTTCTCCCTCACATTTGTCAAATTCATTTTCCAGTAGATAGGAATCTATTCTACTGTACCACGCTCTTGGCGCTTGCTTCAGCCCATAAAGAGCTTTCTTCAATCTGCACACTTTATGCTCTTGGCCTTTCTTCTCATAGCCTAGAGGTTGTTCAATGTAAACCTCCTCCTTTAACACTCCATTTAGGAATGCTGACTTCATGTCCATTTGGTAGACTTTCCATTTGTTTTATGCTGCTATGGACAACACTGCTCTCACGGTTTCCATTCTTGCAACCGATACGAAAGTCTCCTCATAGTCTCTCCCATATTGCTGCTTGTATCCTTTGACAACAAGCCTTGCCTTGTGTCTTTCAATTTTTCCCTCAGCATTACTTTTGGTCTTATAAACCCATTTGACTCCAATGACTTCTTTACCTTTTGGTAACTGAACCAAATCCCATGTCATGTTTCTTTCTATGGCATTCATCTCCTCATCCATAGCTTCTATCCATTTCTTATCTTTAATAACATCTTCGAAATGAATAGGGTCATCAACATGACAATACAAGGCAAATAAGGAATTCATTCCTTCATCATAAATGTCACTTAAGTTTCTGAATTTCTTACCTCTTTCATTTGGTGTGCAAGTGCTTGAAGATGCACTTGAATTTCCTCCTTGTGGTGTGCTTGGAGAAGCACTCTCATTTATCCTCAAGGGTGTCGCTTGCTGTCCTTGTGTTGGCGCTACTATTTGGGGATGTGTTTCAGCCATCTCCTCATCATCTTCATCATGAGACAAACAGTTTTTAACATTCACTGTTTTCTCTATGCTTCCATCCCAAGCTTCCTCCTCAATGAATTGAACATCTCTGCTCACAAAAAACTTCTTGGTGGATGGGATATATAGCCTGTAAGCTTTGGATTCCTCACTGTATCCAATGAAGATACATTTCTCCCCTTTGCTGTCCAACTTCTTCCTTAGCTGATCTGGAATGTGTGCATAAGCCACACAACCAAAAGCTTTCATGTGGGTGACTCCTTGCTTTCTCCCACTCCATGCTTCTTCAGGCACTTTGTTCATCACAACTTTTTTTGGACACCTATTCAAGATATATACTGCACAGTTTACAGCTTCAGCCCAATAATCATTTGGTAAATGGTTTGCCTTCAACATGCTTCTTGCCATATCCATAATGGTCCTGTTCTTCCTTTCAGCAACTCCATTTTGCTGTGGGGTGTACCTTGCTGTAAACTACTTATGGATTCCATTTTCTCTACAAAACCGTAGGAATTCCTTGCAAATATACTCACCTCCTTTGTCTGTTCTCAAAATTTTGATGCGCAGCCCACTTTGATTTTCCACAAGTGCTTTGAAATTTCGGAATTTTTCAAACACTTCACTTTTGTTCTTCAAGAAATAAACCCAAGTCTTTCTTGTAAAATCATCAATAAATGTTAGAAAATATTGGCTGCTAGCTAAAGATGGATTTTGCATCGGTCCACACAAATCTGAGTGGAAAATTTCTAAGGGTGCCTTTGCTCTTATGCTTTTCCCTGATGAAAAACTTTCTCTGTGTTGTTTCCCCAATATGCAACCTTCACAAAGGCTGTTCGGTTTCTCTATCAATGGTAATCCTCTTACCATTCCTTTTCTACTCAACAAGTTAAGACCTCCAAAGTTGAGATGTCCAAATCTCAAGTGCCACAACCAATTTTCATCCTTTGGTTGGCTTTGGAAAGCCTCTTGGGTAACTGCTGCAATTTCTTCTTTGTTTTTCAAATCTGCCCTTATTCTGAGAGGGAACATTCTGTTCCTTGTCATCTTCACTTCAGCAATACATCGTTTGTTGGGTGCTCTATCCATGATGGTGCATACATCATTCTCAAAGAAAACATTGTAACCTTTTTGAACAAGTTTTCCAATACTTAAGAGGTTACATCTCATTCCAGGAACATAATAGACATCTGTTATGTTTTTTTTCACCCTTCTTTGTAAATATTTTAACTTCTCCTTTACCCATAACAGAAATTTTGCTATCAGTCCCAAGTGTGACTTGTGACTTCACACTTTGATCTAAAGCAGAAAACGGGGCTATGTTTCCTGTCATATGGTTGCTGCAATCGGAGTCTAGAAACCATATATCATCACTATTTATTTCAGCCATATTACAGGCTAAAAGTACATTATCTTGGCTGATATTTTCTCTACTGATATTTGCACTAGATCTATTGTTCATATCATGCTGCTTCTTCCTACATTTATTGGCATAATGCCCATATTTTTTACAGTAATAACATTGGACATTGGACTTTTCATACCTTTGTCCTTGAGCATGATGTTGTCCTGTTTATTGGCGGCTGCCTTCGCCTTGGTTTTGATTTGGGTTGCTGCCTCTTCCTTGAGCATTTGCTAGACTGTTCTTTCCACCTTTGTTTTGGCTTCTACTTCTTCCTCTCTTGCTTCCTCTGCCTTGACCTCTTCCTCTTCCAAAGGACATCTAAGTCTTGAAGGCTTGCTTTAGAGATGAGTTTTCATTTCTACTCAACCTCTGCTCATGTGTTATCAGTGATGCATGTAGCTCATCAACTGAAAAGTTTGAGAGATCCTTTGTCTCTTCTATGGTGGTGACAATCACATGGAACCTTGAAGGTAGGACTCTCAATATTTTCTCCCCAATCCTCCTTTCTTCAAGAATCTCTCCATGAGTCCTTATCTGTGTGACCAGACCAATTACATGTGTGAATAATGAGTCAATATTTTCTGACTCTTTCATGCACAGGTTCTCAAAATCTTTCCTCAGCAACTTTTAGTTTTGTTGTCTTCACTCTCTCCATGCCTTGATAGGCTGTCTTGAGAGTTTTCCATGCTTCTTTGGATGTCTTGGCTGCTGCTATCCTTGGAAACACACTCTGGTCCACTGCTTATACAGAAATACAAGGGCTTTTGAATCCTTGTTCCTATTGCTCTTCAACAGATCCTTCTCTGCCTTAGTTAATATATTAAACCCATTTTCATCTGTTGGTTCTTCAAAAACATCCTCAACTCATTCCCATAAATCTTGTGAGGCAAACAGGGCTCTCATGGTTATTGCCCAATAGTCATAGTTTTTCCCATTAAACGGTGGGAGCTGGGTATTAAACATACCCATGCTAGTGCTTGTGCTGGCCATTCCTTGCATTCTTGACTTGATTCTTTTGTTGAGTCTTCACGTTGTTGGAGAAGTTGCTTCAGGAAGACACCTTCCTTCAGCTTCTTTGACACCTTCAAAGAGCCTGAACTAGCTCTAATACCACTGTTGGGGATTTTTCTGTTAAAATCCCAAAAACAAAATAAATTGAACACAGAGAACAATGCTCTATTTCTCTCCAGGATCTTAACACAACGGAAGCTTTTAAAATTATTTCTGAGAACAGAATATTACACACCCATAAAAGGATTTGTATTCATTAAAATAAAATTACTGATACAAAATTCATCCTCTTTCACTCAGAGGGATTCACCAAAAAGAAAACACAGTGCTACTCTATTCATTCCTTTCCAATACATTCAGTATACTACGCTACTGTGTATTACTAACATTCATTCACTTGCGCTGCTGCGCTTCTACCTTCACTCTCTCTCTCTCTACAGACTACTACACATTGAATAACATACATACTAAATTTGAATGATTTTTTTAATGAACAAAAATGGAGTCCCATGCTGTGAACTGCTCGAGGCTTTCCTTCTCGTCCTTGACTGAGCTGAACTTTAACTGCGGTAGCTGAAAATTCAATGTCTTCCTTCTCGGCCATATGTTGAATTGAAGGCTTCTACCTACTACGTTGTACTGCTCCATGCTTGCTTTAACTGGCTTCGCACCATTGAACAATCCTGCCCATCTTGCCATCAAAGATCAATGCATGCAAAAACTTTTCTATCGGGTCCGCTTTTCGGGTCACATTGCATATCGCAGTCGGTCGATCCTCTGTTTCTCCTTATACTAGAAAATATATGAGAAACACTGTAAAACACAAAAATTGGCTTTGGGCGTATTTGAAAATTTATCAAAAACCATTTATAATGCTATCGGGTCTGATCCATCGGGTCAGATGCATGCATTATACAAAAGTCCCGCTCCTTTGGTTTCGTCGATAGCGAAATGCCGATGTGATATCCGTCGATGCAATATATTATAACATATGCCTGAAAAACATTAAAACATGGGAAAAAGGGCCGTTACGGAACTGAAATAATATGAAACAAAATGTTAAACACCCGTCGGGTCCGGCTCATCGAATCGCAACTATATATATGTGCAAAGGCTCCGCCACATTGATAATGTCAATAGCGATACGCTGATGCGATATCGGCGATCGCTCATCGCAACATATAAATGCCTCTTTGTAAGTCCTCCACTGCGACTTCGCCGATGCGATATCGGCGATCGCTCATCAACGATGTTTCCATGCTGCTGCACGGCTCAACTGTTGCGCAGTTGAAATTACATTTTCAACAGTCTGCAGGTGTTTTTTGGATTCAACAAATTGTTGACCATGTGTGATCTGCAAGTTTAAAATGTTTTGGGCAATAGGTCACTCCTCCTCCTTTTTTCCTTTTTATTAGGTCACTCCTCTTTTTTTCTTTTTTCTTTCTTTTTCTTTTTTTCTAATGCGAGTGTTTTTTTGATGCGAGTGTTTTTTACTAAATGAATTTTTTTAGGATGAAAGCAATTTTGGAATTAAAACCAATATATATATTGAGGTTAACCACCTCAATATAAAGTTATTTTGTTAGAATTGGCTATTCTAACAAATGACAGGTTAAGCATGGAATTCCAAGAGTTAATTGGAAAAAACAAAGTTGCCTGAGATGTGAAGAATTTTAAAGGAGGAGGTAAAGGAGCAACAATAACAATCAAAGGATGATGGATAACTAGGTGAAAATTTGTGTGAGCTTTTGGAATAGACTCACTAGCATGATGTATTATGAGTCACACATATTAATTGTAAGCAAGTCTAGGATGTTTTCCAGTGGTCTTTATAGTGTATGTACCTGGTAAATCTAAAAATTGGAGTGAAATGTAAGCCTAATGAGGCATGTGTATCCCCATAAATTTCATGGTAATCTTAAAACCACTTTGTAATTGCAGGTTTGTGGTCAGCCAGAAAACACTATGCAGTGTTGGTTTGTGGTAAGCCAGAAACCATGTGCGAGAGTGAAGTGGACAGGGATTCCTATAGGCATGGTTAAGGGTGAGCCTATAAAGCCCTCGGCGTGGTTGAGTTGGGTCTTTGGTGAGCCTTAGTGGCTGGAGTGCCCTAGTGGCAAGTTTGTAGCCCAAAGTGGTCGGAGTGCCCTAGTGGCAGGTTTGTGGCTCAGAGTGGCTAGAGTGCCTTAGTGGAAGATTTGTGGCCGAGAGCGGCTGGAGAGCCTTCCTGGCTAAGTTGAGCCTTGGTGGTTGAGTTAAGCCATGGTAGCTGAGAGCCCTTGGTGGCATGGTTAAGGGTGATCCGATAAAACCCAGAGCATGGTTACGAGTAATCTGATAAAACCCATGACGATGATATTAGAGGGGGATTTACAGGTACAGGTACATGTATGCAGTGATAATGGTTGACAAGACGATGTATGCGAAGGACATCCTACAAGACTGGCGGTTGCAGCGGTTGGCACCCATGCATTCCAGTGGATGGTTGCTCTTTTATATGGACATTGACATATTCTTCTGTTATGTTTGACCACAACTAGACTTTGCAGATTGATATTGAGACAAGTACTCATTAAGGGAGTGTGTTGGAATATGTAATTCCTACTTGTCTCAATTGTGATTGTTTCTATCTTGAAGAGTATGTTCCTATTTTGTTTCCTAGATTTGTGTGTGGTTGGGATATTCTCTCAACCAACAAATTGTGTGTCCAAGATAGTTTCCCTATCTCGAGACAACACCTCACATATTTATTTGTAACATTATTTGATTAATGAGGATACAAATTTCCTTATGGAAATTTAAGACGTTCCAAAAATTTATGCTCATTTTTGGTGCTAGGAATGCATATGCATTCATGCAACTAGTGGCTTTAAAGAGTGGAAAATGTTGAGGTGGGTTTTGGTGGAGTGGGGTGGGGTGGGGAAGGAGGAAGAGGGATGGATAGAGGGGTCAAGGGAGATAAAGATATAAACAAGGAGAGAGATAGAGAGAGTAGGAGTTGGGGAAGAATGAGTTGGTGGGAAATTCTTGAGATGGGTTTGTGGAGTGGTAAGCGTGAGAGAGGTAGGGATAGAGGGGCCAAGGAAGGTAATGTTTGTATATGTGTCAATAAAGATTATATAAACACTTGCATTAATCAACTATTTGGAACTATTTTTTCCTTCTAAATAGATTTGACCTCTCAATCTACATAAAAGTCTATTTGTCATTATTGGTATAAAGATCAACATTGACAACTCTATAGATTGAATCACAAATGGGACAATATTGAACTAGTGTTGTCTTAATTCATCAACAAATGGTGAGATACATGGGGGTTTACTTAGTAAACCTAGGGTATAACATGTGCATTCATGTGATATTAAAGGTTGTTTCTACCTCCAAAAAGTTGAATGTTAACACCCCTTCACAATATATCGTTATAAATAAAATAACTCCCCATTTTCCACAATAATTATAAGTACATTTCTTTTAGGTGACCTCTTTTATACTCATTATTAAATTTAATCCAATTATGTTGGTTTTAATATTTGACTTATGTATCCAACATTTATTTTGGAAATATTGTTTACCATATGTAGAGCTTTCAGTTAGGACCATCAAACCTTTTCTTTAGGAATCACAAGAACATTTCATATTTAAATCCCTTTATCATATCTATAATAATCGTCATTCCTTGTTCAAATGACTTTTATGGTTCATTGGAAATGTATATAAGTTACTGTTGATGTATCACTTTGTTCCCACATGTAACACATGGAAGGAAACACACACACACTAAATTTAAATCTTGTTACATCTTACTTAGAGCATTTTCATGATTCCAATAATAGATGCATCAATATAACATTATAGGGTTCCAACACAACCTCTTGATAATTTATATTAAAGAATAAACTCTAATTCATAGAAATATTGAAATATAATCTAAAATATTTTTCAGACAATATAATGATTTCCTATCAAATTTAAAATAATAAAATAAAACATTAAAAAAAAAAATGTATCACACAATAATTTTAATACTAAATAATATTATCTCTAAACAAATTATAAATTTTCATTAATAAATATGATTAACTCTAAACCAATAATGAATATTAACTTTAATTTCAAAATTTTTAATACAAGTCCTAAATCAAATATTTAATTTTTAATTTCAAAATTAGATATTCTCAATTTCCGACTTTGTCAATTATACACAGTTCATTCACACAAATTTTAAATACTTAAACTCTTCTCTATTTTAATTTAAAACTCTTCTAACCCTTTAATATCATCCAAAACATTAAAGTACTCTTAAGTTATTTATAAAACCCTAAATTCAACTCATATGAAATTACTAATGAATCCCCTCAATCTGGGTTTGAGATACCACTCCTAAATCCCGTCAATCTGGGCTTGATATACCACTCTGAAAATGAGTGTTAAGATCAATATCTTATCTTAACGCACGTTTCTGACCATAAAAATAAATGAAAAAACCATAAAGAAATTAGTTACGATAAAACTATCATTATTTTCGAGAGTACTGATAACGATTCGATGTCAATGAACCGCTTTAAAAGATTTTTAATCTATGTGTGTATTTAGGCCCCCTAAAAAGTTGTGTTGTTTTAGGACACCTGCTCCAAGGCATACACAAAATTATAAACAGTACATCTTCGATATGTGCCCACGGCAACCCCGCCTTTATTTTAATTGCTCATCAAACGTTGCTGTATAAAAAAACAAAAAATTTGGAAGCGAAAACAAATTGGAATAACGTTTGCTCAGCTGTAGAGTGATACCCAATAGCGTGTTCTTGTTCAATGCACCGTCCGCGGATTATCGATCTTCATTAAACAACCGAACTATTTATAGTCCTTTCGGCTGCTTACATCGATTAAAATCTTTATAAACCTTGCTCTGCTATTGAGATCATGTGCAGCGTTTTATGGTAGACGGATACACAGAGACAAATGCAGTTGTCATACATTCGGTACACGGATACACAGAGACAAACGCAGTGGTCATATATTCTGTTTTCAGTGATGGGCTTCGCGCGCAATCTGCGGAGGAAACATCAGCACATCAAGTGCTGATTGTGTTGGGGTCTGACGTCATGTCAGGCAGCATATATAATTTCTTGGAGATTCCTTTACCATCCCATATTTTCATTATTCCAGATGTGCCCCTTGGTATGAGTCCATTCACTCTTGTGAGGGCACTGTCAAAAAGTGATGCAAAAAGAGTCCACCCATTTCTTAATATTGCAGATCAAGAAAACTCAATGGGAGGCGTCGACTCTGCTACCGGTTACGCCTTAGCGTTGCTCTTATGAAATCTGTGTTTGGGTTTGGCTTGTTATGCCGTCCTGGCCGTCCAGATTGTAAAGGATCAGAGGCGCACAGCACTCAAGCACAACACAGAACAAGAAACACATTCAAGACAGCTGAACGCTTGCTTCATTCACAGATCAAACAGATATATATACATGCTACAGAAGTTTCTGGAGATTATTAGAGTCGGTGGCTTGCTGGAGAAGTTTCCCCATTGTCAATGTATCCGCCGACTTCATTAAATATAGCAGCGGCTTTCTAGATTCAGCATTTACTGTTTCTGTTGAATTTTAGTGGCAGGTAGTTGGAATTATTCATGGTTTCTAACACTCCCCCTTAATTTCAACTACATACAATAAACAAGACACTATACTCTTAATTGTCATGCCTGCTGGTCTAAGTCTCAGGTAGGCTTACAAAATTTGGATTTTCTACAATGTACAACATATTTCTACACATTTCAAATTTAGCCTTTCCAAGAGGCTTGGTGAATATGTCAGCCACATTTTCATTTGTATTACAATATGATAAGTCAATTTCTTTTGATTGCAGTTTTTCTCTTATAAAATGATGTTGTGTGTCAATGTGTTTTGTCCTTGCATGATATATAGGATTGTTTGCCAATTTGATAGTGCTTTGATTGTCACATCTGATTACTGTAGGTGCTTGTTGTGTTTCTCCAACATCTTCAAGGATCCTCCTAAGCCATATTGCTTCACAGGTTGCACTGCATAATGCTTTATATTCAGCTTCAGTAGATGACAATGAAACAGTTGGTTGTTTCTTACTGCTCCATGATATTGGTCCTGAACCAATATTGAACACGTATCCAGTAGTGGATTTTCTATCATCTGGATTTCCAGCCCAGTCAGAATCAGAATAACCTGCCAATTCAACATCAAATTCATCAGTATACATAATACCAAAATTAAGTGTTCCTTTCAGATATCGAAGGACTTTCTTTGCTGCTTTCCAATGGCTTTCACAAGGCTTAGTCATGAACTGACTAAGTACGCTGACAGAATATGCTATATCTGGTCTGGTAGTGGTGAGATAGTTCAAACTTCCCACCAATTGATGGTACATAGTTCCATTCACCTCTTTAGTTCCATCATCACTGCACAATTTGACATTCTGTTCTAAAGGAGTAGATGTTGCCTTGCATTCAATCATATTGAATCTTTTAAGTATTTCCCTTGTATATTTGCTTTGTGTGATCAATGTCTTACCAGGCTCCCTCCAAACTTCAAGACCTAAACAATAATGCAATTCACCAAGATCCTTCATCTCAAATACATGTGACAATTGATTTTTAATTTCTTCAATCAACTTGCATGCATTTCCTGTTATGATTAGATCATCAACATATACAGATATCAAAGCAACATTCTTGTCTTCATCTTCCTTGATGTATAAATTAGGATCATTCTTGCTTCGTATAAAACCTTTCTCATAAAAGAAAGAATCAATTTTCACATACCATGATCTTGGTGCTTGTTTCAAGCCATATAAAGCTTTCTTTAACCTGCAAACCAGATGCTCCTGTCCCTGTTTTACAAACCCTTCAGGTTGAACTAAATAAACTTCTTCTTTTAACTCACCATTCAAAAATGCAGATTTGACATCTAATTGGTGCATTTTCCAATTATATTTTGTAGCTAATGCAATCATAATTCTAATTGTATTCATCTTAGCTACAGGTGCAAAAGTATCTTCATAATCAATTCCCTCCTTTTGTGAATATCCTTTGGCAACCAATCTAGCTTTATATTTATCAATACTTCCATCAGCATTAAATTTAAATTTATAAAGCCATTTGCATCCTACGGGAACTTTGTTTTTAGGCAATTCTGTTAATTCCCATGTGTCATTCTTCATTATAGAGTTATATTCTTCATTCATTGCATTTCTCCATTCTTCATATTCTTTAGCTTCATCATAGCTTGAAGGTTCTACAACATTCATAACATGAGACATTAATGCATAATCTTTATACCTTACAGGTACCTGACTTTGACGTGATGACCTTCTTGGAGTTTTACTGCTTTCATCTTTCTTTTGGCTTTGCAGAGTCTCCTCTCCTCTCTTTGGAGTGTCATGACTGCTTGATCCTACTTGTTCTTGATCTTGTACCTGTTCCTGTGCTTGTTCCTGTTCTTGTTCAACACTTGTATCTAATTTGACATAATCATCAGTATTATGCCATACACTATTATTTATTTTATCACCTTCATTTACATTCTCATGAAACACCACATCCCTACTTGCAAGCAGTCTATGAGTACTGGGATCAAACAACTTATATGCTTTCTGATTATCACAATAGCCAATAAATATGCACTTAATTGCCTTTGCATCAAGTTTTCTTCTTTCATCTTTTGGAATGTGAGCAAATGCCTTGCAACCAAAAACTCTTAAATGGCTTACTTTTGGTTTGTACCCAAAAAATGCTTCAAAAGGTGTTTTAAGCTCTAAACTTTTAGTTGGACTCCTATTTTTCAAATAAACAGCAGTATTAACGGCTTCAGCCCAAAAAACATTAGAGATATTTTTACCTTGAAGCATACTACGTGCACATTCAACTAGTGTTCTGTTTTTCCTCTCAGCAACTCCATTTTGCTGAGGTGTATGTGGCACTGTAAATTGTTGTTGAATCCCATTGCTTTTACAATATTGATTAAATTCTCTTGATTTGAATTCTCCCCCTTGATCAAATCTCAAGATTTTGATATAATTACCAGTTTGTTTTTCTACCATATTCTTAAATTCTTTAAAATACTCAAAAACATCACTCTTCTTTCTTATGAAATAAACCCATGTATATCTAGATCTATCATCCACAAAAATAAGAAAATACCATGCTCCACCAATAGATCTAGTTTGCATAGGTCCACATACATCAGTATGAATTAATTCAAGTATTTCCCTTTGCCTTTTTTCTTTATGTATAGGAAATTCCTCCCTATGTTGCTTGCCAAGCACACATGCCTCACATTCAACATGATCATTTTTCAAGACAGGAAGACCTTCAACCATAGTGTTCTTTTGCAGAAGCATTAAATCTTTGTGATTTAGATGTCCATACCTTTGATGCCATAAATCTTCTGTTGATATTGCTGTAGATGCTAATGCTTGATGACTTTTCCTGGTCACATCCAACTTATACAAACCTCCAACTCTGGTTCCTGTGGCAATAACCTTGTACTTATCTTGAATGTCTTTCACTACACACTGTGATTTAACAAATTCCACCTTCAAATCTTGGTCAGTAATAGTAGAAACAGAAATTAAATTCTTTTTAATATCAGGGACATACATCACATTATGAATCTGTTTCTCTTGCCCATTAGACAAATTCACACCTATTACTCCATAACCTTGAACTTTAAGTGCTCTGTTATCTCCTAGGCAAACATATGTTCCATCAATATTTTCATGATATTCATCAAACCACTCCTTATTACAAGACATATGGAGTGATGCACCCGAATCAATGAACCAAGCATTCTTATCATCATTATCCACAGACAATGCAGCATCAGAAACAAACAATTTAAGATTTTTAAATCCATCATTGATATCTTTGTCCACAAAATTTCCATTATGCCTTCTGTTTCTTTGCCTAGTCTCATTATATTTCCTTTTATAGCAATCTTTAGAATGATGCCCAGGTTTGCCACAATAATAACACTCATCATTTTTCTTTGGAAATTTAGACTGTATCATACCTCTTTGCTTTGCTTGAAACTTGCCTCCTTTGTTCTTGTCCCAAGGTTTGCCTCTGTATGGATATTTGCCCTTGGCCACCAATGCCAAATCTGAACTGCTAGAGCCCAAAAAATTCTTCATCCTCTCCTCCTCTTGTAGAAGAATTCCTGTCAATTCATCAAATGAAGGGGGTTTCTCTCTAGCTGCAAGACTTGAAACAAAAATGTGATAATCTTGCACTAAGCCATTTAATATGATGGTGACTAAGTCAGTATTAGACACCTTTTCACCAATATCTCCTAACTTATCACTTAAATCTTTGACACGAGATATAAAATTGCTTATATTTTCATTTGCTTCCATTTTTAGAGATAAAAGCTTAGTCTTCAAAAACAAGATTCGGTTTGTATTTGCTGTCTCATACAAACCCTTCAACATATCCCATGTTTCTTTTGATGTCTTGCAATCTCTGATGTGAGGAATAATGTTGTCCTTTACGGACATACGCAGCAGCACCTTTGCTCTTGTCTCCCTTCTCTCCCAATCTGGAATAGAACCTGCAACAGTGGGTTTGGGCTCATCCCCACTCACAATGGACCACAAACTATTTCCTTCTAAAATAGTCATTAACTTAAATTTCCAATTCACATAATTTTCTCCATCAAGTTTGGTGGATTCATTCATATAATTATCAAGCAACAAATTTGCCATGATGACAAACTTTCTCCAATCACCAAATTTTTTCTATCTTTCACAACTTCAATATTTCCTTATTTGTTTATCACATCCACTAATGATTCAAAGCAAAGCCAACAAAGACAAATTGATCATAATCAACCAGATGCTGTTTTCCTCCTCTCTTTTTTTTCTGTTTTTTTTTACTGGAATACCACTTCAAATCAAAAACAGGTCCACACTGTTATACCCATCTTCAGCTTTTGAAACATCATTAACAGAATCGCCAATTAATTGAGCATAAACATAACAGATTTCAGATATTTAGCTGGCTGGACAGTTTATCCCAACATATTTACAAGAAGTTTTGAACCATAATGATCTAAATCGTTCAAATACCATCAAATAGTTTTCAAGTTTGCCTTACGACTTAGCAGATCCATATATGTCATATATATGAAGATTAACTGGCACAAAATTTATTTATATCGAGAGCAAAATATCACTGCAAATCGCATGCTAACAGAATGCATGGAACTTTTACAAATCCGACTTACTCAGAGTTTTTCCGGCATGCTTACCACACCAATACAGAGAGAGCTCCCAGCAGCCACACCAATACCAGTATCTGCAGCGTTCTTTCAAAAATGGCAGCTTGATTCAGTGCTCTTCACTCAACTCAAACCACACAGCAGGCTCACATACTCAGCGCTCAACCTTCGCTCACAGCTCACCAATACTTACTGCGCTCACACAGCAGGCTCACATACTCAGCGCTCAACCTTCGCTCACAGCTCACCAATACTTACTGCGCTCACAATTGGCTCCGATACCATGTAAAGGATCAGAGGCGCACAACACTCAAGCACAACACAGAACAAGAAACACATTCAAGACAGCTGAACGCTTGCTTCATTCACAGATCAAACAGATATATATACATGCTACAGAAGTTTCTGGAGATTATTAGAGTCGGTGGCTTGCTGGAGAAGTTTCCCCATTGTCAATGTATCCGCCGACTTCATTAAATATAGCAGCGGCTTTCTAGATTCAGCATTTACTGTTTCTGTTGAATTTTAGTGGCAGGTAGTTGGAATTATTCATGGTTTCTAACACAGATTAATTCGACGACCACCATTAGGTTGATTTGAATAGTTGATCCATGATGGAGGCAAGACAGTTAGATGCTGATGAGGCCAGCGAAAGCAGAATTCAGACCGGCATTCTATGAATATAGGACTAAGCTCCAACGAGAAAAGAGTTATTTCACTCAAAATCATCAGTTTCGTATTGGACCGTCTTTCTTATACTGAAACTATGATTGGAACTTACGCCATAAATCTCCTAAACTTCAAGTGATAGGAACTTTTGGAGAAATAGGCATTGATATTAGTGATGAAACTTAGCCTAAAAAGTAGCTCCATCGATGATCTTTACGTGCCATATTTGTCCAATATGCACACCATTAAAATCTTTTGAGCATAAGCAATATGCACACCATTAAAAGCTTTTGAGCATTAAGTATAGGTCATGGGCATTAGACATGATTAAGGGAGAGAAATTGGGATTTTGGTGCTCAAGTAGGCTGCTGGACATCCAATTCTAAGTACAATGCCTTGAACCACGAACCCCCACAGATAATGTCATGGGAGTATCGCTTCCCTCTTAGTTGGTATATGGATACCATTAGAAATTTTTGAGGTTTAGATATGAGCATTGTGACCTTAACCATGGATGGGGGAGGAAACTTAAACACCAATCCCTAAAGGTAGTTTCTAAGGCTTGAGGGACATGAATGAGAACTTAAACAACCATGAGAGACCTTTATGTGGGATTTGTATCTGTATGAAGGGATATGGGCTCTATTGGAAGGTTTTTTAGCAATAGATTTTGGTCATGGTGCCTTCAACGTTGTCGGGGGCTGAAATGTTAGCCTTTGACCCAAACGAAATATTTAGTGCATGTTAGCCTTTTGACCTCCAACCTAGGCATTGGGGCCCTAGACATGGTTAGGGGAGGAAACATGAAATTGGCCCTAAAGGAAGCTTATATCCATCAAAAACCAAGAAGGATGCCTCAAAGAACCACACAGGGCTTCCTAATGGTATCCTTGTACCATGAATAGGGATGGAAGTGCGACTAGGTGATTTTGAGCAATAGAAATGTATCTCAATGCCTTAGAGATTATCTATTGAATAAGTTCATGCCTTTTGTCCTAGAGAAATCTTTAAGCCATCGAAAGCCATGAATAATGCATCAAAGCACCACATATGACCTTTGGGGGGTATCCTTAGCCTCTAAGAAAATACGTTACTACCCTTAAAAAGTTTTGAGGATTGAATATGGGTCATAAGGCTTTGAGACCCAAGCTTTAGCCAAAGTATAAAGCTTCCATGGAACTAGGGCCAAACACGTTGCCTTAACCAACACGCACAAGCTTTTAAGGTTTTGGGTAACTTCTAGGGCTCAATGCTCATGAATAGTGCCTATATAACTTTTAAAACTTTACAAGGAAATGCATACATATATTCTTAATAAATAGAAAAGTAAAATAATGGCAATCAGATATTACACAAATATTTAACTTGGAATCTAAAACTAGGAAAACCAACGAACTGTTTAGAGCTACTCTTCTAACTTTTCTCATCAATCAACTTCATTGTTTACAATCGAATATCATGATCCTATGGCATTTAAAAACCTTTAATCCATTAAACTAAATTATATTACAACACTAACTCCTTAATTAAAATTAGAAAACCTTGAGTTTAACAATAATGCACCACAAAACTTCGAAAAAGCAAAAACCCACCCATTTTTAGGGGGTTTTGCCTCCTTGTGACACCCCTGCTGCATGTAATGCATAAGAATTACATGTGGGGCTAGTTGTGCAAAAATATAACACATTACCAACATCCTCAAATGTAATTAATGACCTCTAAAACATATCTTTGCCCTTCAAGTGAGAATATGGGTATCATTGAGAGATTTTGAGCATTTATATGGGCCTTAGGTTCTTAGGCATGATCAAGAGAGGAAGCCTAGGCCTTGGGTCTTAGAGGAAGCTTCTAGGCATATATCGTCAACAATGACACATTGTATCACCACAATAGACCTTTTGAGGGTATCCTTGGTCTCTCAATGGGCATAGTTGACGTTATGAATTTTTGAACATTAAGTATAAGTCTTTAAACCCTATATATGGTTAGGGAAATAAACCTAATATTTATGACGTAAATGAAGCTTCTATGCTTATAGTTCTAGGAATGACAACTTGAACCACCACAAATGATTGCTCGAGGGAACCCTTTACCCCTAGCTAGATATATAGGTATTGTTAGCTGTTTCTAGCACTAAGTATGGGTCAACAACAACATGAAGAACCATCACAAAGCACCTTTGTTAGGTATCATTGGTCTTTGGATGGGGATAGTCAAGATTATGAGGTTTCGAACATTAAATATGAGGCTTTGGACCCTAGATATGGTTAAGGAAATAGATGCAAGAGTTAGCCCTTACAAGAATATTTAAGCCCACTTGGGCCATGAGTGATAGTGTTATATGGAATTTGCATCTACAGATAAACACATTTTCCCTAGGTGGGTAGCTACACCTAGAACAACAGAAAGAAAGTATTTTAACCTTTTCCTATGGTAGATAGATGAGATGAAGGAACTTACTTGTAGTATTTCGCTTCCTTGATCCCCTTTGAATTTCTCCCATCACTCCCACTTGAACTAAACCCGCTCAATTGGTACTTGTATCAACAGAAACAAAAACAACAAATGATCAAAGCATACATGATCTATCTACTATAAACCAATGGAATCGAAGACATTGAAACATATAATCATCATAGATATGAACAAGAATATGAGAAAAGGATAAACTCTTTATTAATGTAGAAGGAAGAGTTTCACCCAATACAGTTCACTCTTGTGCCACTCGTCTAGCTTCAGTCCAACCCTCACCACATCAAAAGCACACCAATCCAGCAGCATAACATTGCTTGACATGAACCCAATTCTCAAACCAGCAGAATTTCCTTACAAACTTCAGATTCTAGCCCCCTGATCACTATCATGAGTGCTCAATTTATAGGGAAATGGAGGTGGTTTTGTCATAAATGAGGGTATTGAATAACCTTCCAAAATTGGAGTTAGTTTCCATGGAGCAAGGGATGAGAGGATAGGAGGTTAATGGATCCTTAGCCTATCCATATTCGAGCTCATAGGAGGAGATACGAGATGGGATCCTTCTAGAATGATCTAGAATCAAGGAATATTCCTAGAATCCAATGTGGATTTCGCTCATTCTTACCCAGTGCACATCAAAGAGGGCCTAAGTGCACTACAGTGCAGGCCTAAATGGGTATGCCTTCTCTGCAGCGCAGTTACCCCTAACCAAAGCTGCGCTGGTGTCCCAAGGAGGCATTTTAGGAAGGCTTCATGCTAGGAAACTTTCATGGATGGAAGCATTCAATGTGATGACTTGTCTAGGGCATGTAACAACTGAATTAGGGTTTGATGAGCCCTAATTGTATTGATCTGAATGTCGGGAGTGATATGCCCAAATAGACCTGTAACAGTTGCCCCCCTAAAGCATGAAGTTGAAAATGATAATGTCGAGTGACATTCTTTACAATGTGACGGGGAGGATTTGAAGCGGACGGTGACCTGCATCAATTACAATACATAACATCATGATATTTTGAATTTTGCATGAATTGCTGAGGGAAGGCATACCCATACTCAACATATAAAATTTTCATTACATGTACATAAATCATATAGTTGTCTACAGATATGGACACATGATAGGATGACCATTTGTGTAAAGCCATCGTACAGATGATTTAGTACTCTCCTGAAATCGCAGCCCGGATAGATGAAACTAGATTTGGGGTCTTTTATCTCATCCAATCTTTCGCTCAAGTATGAGTCTAACCATGTGAAAATGTGATCTGAAGTCGAACATGGGAAGACATCGTTTGATTACTAGCCAATGATGTAAGTTGTTAACAGACGAGAGAGAGATTACCAATAATGATAATGATTCTCAAGGTACTACAACACATTCTGCATGGTGTGAATAAATGTTTTGATGTCAAACACCATATAGTACATTCTTTTGGTCGAAGTCCACTGATGTCAACCTGTTGCCAGAAGCGAGAAACTTGCCATTGATGTATGCAAGCCTCAAGGTACTCGAAGGGTGTTTCTAAGTCAACTTCTTGGATAATGTGTTGATGTCAACAAGAAGCGACTCATCGCAAGAGGGCCTTGATGTATCCCCCATCAACGATACGAAACGAGTGTAATGATTCTGAAGACAGAATTTGACTGATGACACAAGGTTCAGGAATGGCGGTCATGAAAATGAAGATTTATGAGTATTGCAAAGGATGAGTTTTACTGAGTGACTTCTCTTGAACATGTCGGCGACACTGAATGAATTGGCAGCATCGACCCAAAACCAAAGTGATGGATGGTGTGATAGACTATAGGTATGATAACCATCAAGCAGATAACCCAAACCAAATAGTGACAGAGATGAAGTGAAAGTGTCATGTTCAAGAGTGACATGCTACCATAAAGTGATTTATCCCTTTTCCTATTTTCCCTAGTCATTGTTGACCAATACCTCTTTATTTTTTAACAAGCTTGAGGAGGATAACATATGCTTGTAGTATAATTACACCCTTTGGGTGAATCCATCTCTATGTGATGTTTTAATGAGTCTAGCTAAGGTGAAACTCGGTCTTTTCATGACGGACAACTTTGTCACTATTTGATGTTTTAACGAGTTTAATGACAATGAGAACTCGATCCCTTTCATGTTTAGAGTGTTTGAAAAGGGAAAAAAAGAAAACTCCACAAATTCCTTTTCATAAATTTGTCTCTCAAGTCCGAAAAAGCGTAAAATAATACAAGAGAGAACCTATTGACCATGTTCAATCACCGTATTCCTTTTTCGTAAATAATCTATCTCAATCCGGAAAAGGGTTAAACTTATACTGAGTAGATGTCATTTCCAATCCGTTAACGAGCTGAAAAGGACAAACACTCGGCAATATTTTCATATTTTGAGAGTCTGAAAAGAGCTTAAAGAGGACTCTAGGGGGGTTCCTTTTTCGATGTTTAACAAAACTTGAAAAAGAGATAAAAGCATGCTCTGTGGCCAAAAGTACAATTCACGATCGTGCACGTCAAATTCACTGTATCAGCTGTAAATCCATTCAAAGAACCACCAAACAGATTAAACATACCTGTTTCATTGGTAAAAATAGGTAAAAACTATAGTTTATTCATTAAATGAACATGAAATAACCATAAAACAAGAATTTACCAAGTCATTTTCACCATTTGATATTTACCATTCAGTTTTGTGCTCTGAACCAGTTTTTACCTCGAACTTCAGCAGTTGTTTGCGAGAGATTTTGTGGATCATTTGTCACACCGTTAGGACCAGGTAGGAGATCTACCTTTTCTCTTCGATTTAAGTTCATTATTTTGCAGTTTCAGGAAAGTTTTTTAGGGTTTTGTGGTCCCTAGGGCAAATATACCTCACCCTGGGATCAGCGCAGCCTAACACATCAAAAACTGCGTTGGAGTGCACCCAAATAGAAGGGTACTTGATCTACATTGCACTATCTCAAAGCCTAGGCTACACTGGGCGCATTTGAGAAATTTGTTTCTCCTATTTTACCCAAAAATCCTCCAGTTTTTTGAATGAAATGGATCCTAACTAAGCTTATGGTTTGATTTCAGGCTTTGATCAGATCAGAGTGACTATTACTTGGCGTGAAAGAGAACATGAAGAATAGGATATGGTTGCCTTAAAATATCTGGGTACTGTTGAGTCCCTCAGAGACTGTGGGTTACTCAAATACTTCAGGTTGTTCAGGATGAGGCAACAACTAGAACTATTGCAGTTCTTAGTTCATTCATGGGATCCAACAGATTAGGCTTTTCACATAGGGGGAAAAGTGCTCCCTATATTGATCGATGATGTTTACTTCCTTACAAGATTATCGAGATGTGGTGCCCCCATATCTCTTTCAGGTTCTACCCGTGGGGGTCAATTAGTGAGGGACTATATTTGACAGTTCTGTCGGCCACGTACACAGCCTAGAAAATATGGGAAGATAAACATCAAGGATGTTTGTGATTTGCCTTTGCAAACAATGCTTTTCACTATTGCAAAGTTAGCGGGTAGTGCAACACTTCATCTGGCGAATAGATCATACATGCAGTTTGCGCTTGAGTGCCTTGAGCCAATTACATTCAACTAGTGTGAGGCAGTTCTCTCTTCGATGAAAGAGCAAATGACCAAAGTAAAGAGCAGTAAGACGAAGAATTTTAGTTATGGTTCGATCTTAATTGCCTTTACCTTAGAGAGAATTCCACTGATGCAACCTCAACATGTGTCCGAGTTTAACTAGTCCTAAAGATCCACGGATGCAGAGATGGGTTGAGTTGATGGCTCGACATGCTGGTCAATCATCAATCTCATTTCCTCTTGCATTCTTCAGTTGGCTTAATCGACAACACATTGTCATCGAGGAGCATCCATATGCGGGGATGGACTTTCGTGGAGATCCAAATTTGAGGTTACCAGTGGGTGCTCAATGGGGTGCTATAGGTAAATTGTTTTGACCAAGTGTTTTTAATTTTTTAAGTTTCTACATGTTTTTGTGTTTTTGATGTTTCCAAGACTAAACTAAAAATGTTCTCATGCATGCAGATGTTGGTACTGTTCGACTAATGGGTCATCAACAGGAGGCGGGTGAACTAGCGCGGAGAAATGTCGGAAGAGAAGTTCTCCAGGATTTGGATTTGACCGAGACACTGGCAGAGTTACCAGATCATATAGAGGGGTTAACCCTCTGTATTCCGGATGTCCAGATCGAGGAGTTACCACAGGTCAAATGACGAAATCAAAAACAGAGACTCATCCAGAATTGCTGGTTCCGTTGTTGAATCGATATCAGTAGAGGGAAGGTCACAAAGAATCTTGGTGAAGACTAGAGATTTCTTTAACTTGGATTTGATGAATTCCAAATCAAACTCCTGTAAAATTACAATCCATTTCAAATATTTTCCCCTAGCAATTGACGTGACAAGATATATGTCATAGGGTTGAAATTTGAAATGACAGTGGTCTTTCGAAGCAGGATATAGTGGTGAAATCTCTGTACAGCTTGAACAATAGCCAAATCTAGTTTTTCGACATAAGAGTACTTAACTTCCGTATCATTGAGATTGCGACTAAAATAATAGATTAGATGTTTAGTCCCACTTTCTTCTTGGACTAAAACCATAGCAATGGTTGTATCTACAACGATGAGATACAAGAAATAGTCATTTTGATAATTAGGGGCATACATTAATGATGCTTGAATCAGGGTATCTTTGAGAGCATCAAAGGAAGCTTGTCTGACCTGGTTCCAATGGAAGGGAATCCCCTTTTTCAAAAGACGAGTATATCCTTTAGCCATTTCGGCATAGTTGGGAATGAACCTCCTTATAAGGTTATCCTTCCCTTGGAGTCTCTGTAACTGCAGTAAATTGGAAGGTGGAGGCAAATCAAGAATTGCCTTAACCTTCAAAGGGTCGAGTCAAATTCCTTATTTAGACACTGCAAAACCAAGCAAATGACCAGAACCAACACAGAACACACATTTATGTGGATTGAGTCAAATTTTGTACTGTCGGAACCATAAAAAGAGAACTCTCGGATGTTGCAGGTGATCAACTTGTTTCCGTGAATGAGTAGGTAAATCATTAAAATAGGGTTGAACAATGTGTTTAATGTCATGAAAGGCATAATCATTGCCCTCTGAAAAGTTGCCCCAACGTTCTTCAAACCAAAAGGGAGTTTCCTATATACAAATGTGCCCTAGGGACAAATAAAAGCAGTTTTATATTGGTCTTCTGGGCAGATATTGATCTGCTTATAGCCGGAAAATCCATCCATAAATGAAAATATTTCACATCTGGCATAATCATCAATTATCTGGTTGATAAAGGGAGTGGGATAGTTGTCTTTTGGAGAAGCATTGTTAACATCCCTAAAATCAAAACACACTCATATTGTTCCTTATTTCTTCGAGACAGGAACAAGATTGGAAACCCAATCAGTAAGAGGAGCGGGGTAAATGAAACCAACATGCAAACGTTTTTCAATTTCTGCTTTTATGGCAGCAGCCTTCTTTGGATGAACAGGACAGAGGCGTTCTCGTACTGGTTTGACATTAGGATACATTTTAATCTCATGTTCAACTATACTAGAATCAATACCTAGCATTTCCTCATATGACCATGCAAATATATCGTGGAAATCACGGAAAAGAGCACTATAAGTTTCAAGTTCCGATGGAGAACAAGATTTGGCAACATGGATGTTTTCTACAATTCTACATTTTGCTAAAATATTGATAGAAATGGTTTCTTCGATATTTGATAAATTTCGTTCGGAATCGACTGTGTTTATAAATACAGAATTCGAAAGGAAATCAACAATTGAAGGGTGATTTAATTCATTTGAAACATCTTCTATGTGATCTGGAAGATCGGATCGATGATGATAATCTTCCCATGGTTCTTCTTCTGTCATCATTGATTGGATGATTCCTTCATCAGTAGAAAAATGTACGTGAAAAGGGATTAGAGGAAGTACCATATTCTAACGAACGATCAACCCATACAATTGGTGATGATGGATTTGGGTTTGCCACACAAGCCAAAAATATTGATTGCTATGCAAGCTCAATGGGGCTTAGCGGCATGGTTTCATTACGCATATCATCTTTAGAATTATTGGAAATCTTCCACGAATTATATGAAGTGGAAGATATCATGTTACAAGTCTCAACTTTTACAACTTCCGCCATTTGTGATGGTGACGGTAGCGAAAAGGTACCCATTAGGGGAGAATCTTTGAAGAGACCTACTCCAATGTTTTGAAAAGATATTGGGGGTCCGTGAACTAACGGAACGCTTCCAGTAGCCTGTGAACTAGAGGCGAAGAAGTCGAGTTGATCAATTGTTGTGATTTCACCTTTATGAGGAAAAGTAATCATACGAAAGTATGTTGAAACCACAACAGCCATAGCATAAACCCATGGGCTTCCTAGAAAAATGTTGTAGTCAAGGGGTCTGTCAACGACCTCAACTTTAACAGTTACAATTTTTCACCCTAGTTCTATATGCAAGTTACTTAAAATTCCACAAGGTCTATAAGTGCGACCATCAAAATCTTTTATCTTTGTAGGTGATCGTGACAAAGGCGGTGAGCCAAGTGTTTTCCAACAATTCATTGACATGATACAAGTCTATGCACCCTCGTCAACAATGGTTCGGTGAACGAGTTTATTCAAAGCTTTTACTTGGATCAAGAAATCTAACTGAGCTGGTAATTGTGGCATATATCCCTTATGTTTAAAAACCACAAGATTGGAATCCGTTGGATCAATTCCACCAATTGCTGACAATAAAGCCTGCTTTTGGGAGGGACAATTTTGAAGCACCTCAAGCGTCGACATGGCAGAAGGTGACTCAGCGAAATCTTCTACTATGTTATAATTTTGCACTGCTCGAGCTCGAGGGTTGAATGTAGATTTATGCACAACTCCCTTAGGTGGTTTTATTGTTAACTTTGGTGCAATGGGTGGTGGAATTGGATCAGATGAAGTCGAAGTCGAAGTATTTGGTTAATACGAAGCCTGGTTATTCGACAACGACGATGGATTACCGTAATCTTTAGTTCATGTAGTCACCAAAACATCAATTTTAGGCTTAGATGCAGATAGAATAAGCACTTGTGAAGTGGAAGCATGATCTATAGCAACGAAATGAGTCTCAGGATTCGGAAAAGGGTATGTCAACACAGTGGATGCACTAGAAGTATTAAGAAGTTTTGAGACTTTAGAGCGGTGAGGACAGTCTCGCGTAAAATGCTCCTCATTATAAATTAAACATGGATAACGAGGTTTCCTATCTGGAGAAGAGGAATCAGATGATTTCTCTTGAGGGGGAGGATTTTGTTTCTTTTTAGCTTTCCCCTTATTCTTGCTTCTAGGTTTCTTTTCATTTTTACCTTTGTCAGATGACACAACATTTATTTCGGAAGAAGGAGTATTATCAGATACACTAGAAGTTTTAATGGAAATAACAAGTGTTTGACCAGATGGTTTACCTGCTGTTTGTGTGCTTGAAGAACCAATCACACCATCACTGGCATGAGAGTTCTTACTACATGGAGGTGGTGGAACAGTAAAAGCTTGTCTGGGTGCATTTGGAATTTTGTCATAGAGCATGCCAGACTGGGTGTAAATCAAGTCTAAGTACTGGGCACGAGCAATTACTTGCTCTTCAGTAAAAACTCCTCCTTTAGCCACATCCTCACTGATAGATGGCAACAAGGATTTGATAAACTACTCAGCTAAAAGCTGACTAGGAACATAAGTTTTGACCATTCGACGACGACGACGCCACTCATGAATATGATCAGAAATGTGAGTAGCAGTAGTTTGTTTAAAGTTCGTCAATAGTTCCATTCCAGTTTCATATTTGATGGGTAACTGCAAGTGGGTTAAAGATGTGTTGGCTAAGGATGTGAAGTTGTCTAATGAAGCTCGTGGTAATTTAGTATACCACTTTGTAGTCGGACCAATAAGCGTTAGCTGGAAAATACGTAGTCTAACTGAATCATCATTTAGGGAGTTGTATGAACACCATAAATGAAAATTCATAACATGGTTGGACGGATCTTCTCCAGGGTTTCCATTGAACTTAGGAATATCCAAAGGAAATTTATGAGGAATCATCGGCCACCAAGGTGCATAAAGAATTGGATCATAGGTAATCCGATTTAAATCCGGTAATTCAAGTGTTGTGACAAAAGGCAACTGTCGGTTCAGGTCAGGTTGAGCGTAACCAGGGTAAGATGGAATTTCCTGGGAAATAGGCCTTTGCATACCAACATAAGGAATCTGCTGCTAGTAACCTTGATAGGGGTAAGTTTGTTGAATTGAGGCTTCTGTGATCCATATCAAAATTATGAGAGATTCTTCGGCGTAAATCACATGAAATTTCATTTGTCGACGCGTTTCAAACCAACCAGTGTGGTTCATCGTCAGGACAAGTTGAAGAATCAGACCAAGCTTTGCAAATTAAATAGTCAGAGCAGAACATCCAATGGCTATATAACGGCTAAATTTGACCAGGAGACAGTTAGATGGACAGGATTAAGGGCATGACCTATATTTTAATAATTAAGTTAATTAAATAAATATCAAAAAGTTAATTAGTTATATTCTTATTAAAATCAAGGTTAAAGGGACTAAATAAAATAAATTAATTAATTTAAATTAATAGTTAGTTAAAAAGTGAATAAATAAATTAATTTAAATTAATAGTTAGTTAAAAATTTATTAAATGTACATAGTTATATATATATATATATATATATATATATATATATATATATAGATATAGATATAGATATAGATATAGATATAGATATAGATATATCTATATCTATATCTATATCTATATCTATATCTATATCTATATCTATATATATATATATATATATATATATATATTTTGCTAAAGCAAGAGACATTCCTTCTATTTCAATAACCCAAAAGTATAGTTACAATAAGTACAAAAGGCCTGAAAAACTTAAGACCTACGAAACCAATGAGATCGAACTAACAAGGATGAGACCCACCAAACCGACTAAAGGACAAGCTAACGATCAAATCATCTCCCTGAAAACAAGAAGACCCAAGGTCAAAATCCACAATACATTCCGTGATTAACTTGCAAAGAGTGAACAAACATGCGTCCCCACAAAGAAGACCCAAGGTCAAGGTTCGCAGTACCTCCCGTGACTAACTTGCAAAGAGTGAATAGACACGCGGTCCCACCAACAAGCCCGATGATATCTGACCGTCGAATGCCCCCGCAGAAAAGGACGACGCTGAGAGATATCGGAGAGCCAAGATGCAAGGACTTTAAGTCACGATCAAAGGTGGTATGAAGAGCATGACCCCTACCACGTGGTGAGAGTTGAGTGGAATCGCTCTCAACGGGCCAAAACCACTTACCATTCTTGAGCCTTGCAATCAAAAGAAAACCACTTCTTGCCTGGTTTTCTGAATCAGAAGAAAAGAAGCGGGGAAAAATCACTGTGGGAGCAGACCAGCCTTTCATCCTGCTAAAACTGGCAATAAAGCTCATCACCGAACTATTCTATAACTGCAAATGAAACCCTGTGTCACCATTCAACTACAACTGAAACTCTGTGTCGCTATTCCAGGAACAAAGGAGATAAGTTTATGTACCTCTCAGTAAGATATCCCCATGCAGAGAAAGCCCTATGACAAGGATCTGACCGTCGAATTGAGAAAGAAACGACATAAAGAGCTTTAATCATGTCCTGCCTCTCGTGCCCAACAATCAAAAATTTCTTTGTCCTCTGTGGCTTGAGCATCACAGAGGGATTTTAGCCTCCTTGGAGGCATCTCCTACCATTTCATTTCGATTTTGCATTCAGGATTTATCACACCTTGGTTGGCCAGTAGATCTGCAAGTTTGTTGGCCTTCCTTCGAACATGATTGAAGCTAACCATTCTTAGACTTTGGAGATGTTTTTGGATTCTCTGGTACACTTTTATAAGTCTCCATTGCTTTGAGACTCTTTCAGGCACTGTTCCATAGCTGATTTTCTTGACTGCATTTATAGAAATCTCGGAGTCTGCTTCGATGAGAACATTTGAACTGTGATTGAGTTTAAGAATCTCTAGACATTGTTCCAAAGCCATTAATTCAGCCATGTTGTTGGTGTCTTGGCCTAAATAATAGTGGAAAGTAAAAATTATTTTTCCGTCTTCATCTCTTAACACGCCTCCATAACCTGCTATCCCCGGGTTGCTTTTTGAAGCCCCATCAATGTTGCATTTCAAGTAACCTTTTAGTGGAGGATGCTAAAACTCCTTTTCCTTTTCCAACATCTTTTCTTTTTTGCTTAGATCATTGAGGATGATCTCATGCATACCCAACTGCTTGAGAGTTCTCAATTCAAGTGCTGTGGGAGGATTCAAGGGATAACTGTGCACTGTGGTGGAAACGGTCTCCTTTATCTTCTTTAATATCAATTCCATAAGGCAAAGAGGAGTAGTTTTTTCATCCTTGAAAATACTTTTATTCCTTTCTTTCCAAGCATTCCAGATAATGAAGCTTGGTGTGAAGGTCCAGGCTAAATTAAGGATCTCATACTCTGAAAAGTTTTTTCTCCACTTGTTCAGGGTATTGATAATGCTGCCTTTGTCTCTATCTGTTAGTTGAAAAATTCTATTGAAAGAGTCCCACAACCAAGAGGTATAGGTGCAGTTATTGAGAATATGCTCCATAGTCTCCTCTTGAGCCTCAAATAATTGGCATCTAGAAGGCCCCATCAACCCCCCTCTTCTGAATGTTTTCCCAAGTTAATATTTTCTTGTGATGAACTAACCACATAAACAGTTTGATCTTCATCCATCCCTGGTGGCTCCAAAGTTTTTGCCAGGACTTAGCCAAAACGCAGGGATCTAGGTTAAGAGAAATTCTTTTAGCTTCCTTAATGTTGAAGATTCCTTCTTTGTTTTGGCCCCATCTTAACTGATCCTAACCATATGTAACCAAGATCTTCCTCTATTCTAAAATGTTCATGAGTTCTTCTGATTTTGCTTTTAAGGGGCCATCCACTCTGCATTCTATAGTCCTCCAGCTTCTCCATTTCTCAATGTTCTGAGGAAGATTCCAGAAGTCCCTAACTTTAATTAGTCCTTGGAAATCAGTTTCTTGCTTGATGTCCATAAAGTCCTCCCTTATCATAATAGGTTCTTGTTGCCATTTATCTTCCCAGAAGAGAGCCTAATCTCCTGCTTTGATTTCCCAAAAGCTGTTCTTTTGTACCAGGCTTCTGTTTTCCCAGACTTTATTCTAGATGTGAGAGCCTTTTATGTTCCTTGACATTCTGATAAGATCACTCATTTTCCAGGAGTTAGCATATTTCTCTTTCCAGGTTTTAGCTCATTGCGCCCCTCGTTCCTTAACCCATCTCCACCAGAGTTTGGCTCCTAAAACACTACTTAGAATCTCCTGATCATCTAGGCCTAGGCCTCCATGACTTTTGGGTTTGCAGATTTTATCCCAAGAAACAAGGGCCCATTTCTTTCTGGTTTCCTCCTTGCCCCAAAGAAAGTCTCTCTGAATGTTCTTGAATTGTTGTAAGACTCCTTTGGGAGCTGGCAGGGCTGATAAAAAGAAAACAGGGATAGATTGAAGAACTGCCTTTGTTAAAATCAATCTGCCCGCAAGGTTCAACGCTCTGTAAGTCCATCTTTTGATCTTGTCTTGCATCTTGTTGAGCACTGGTTCCCAGATACTTTTGTGCATTGGTTTATCCGTTAGGGGGATTCCCAAATATTTAGAGGGGAGGACCTCCCTTTGGAAGCCCAGAATTCTGGAGATGTTCCTTTGAATAGCAATGTTAGTGTTGAAGAAAAAAAAATTTGATTTGGAGAGATTGACTTCCATACCTGAAGCCAAGGCAAAGTCATTTAAGATTTTTTTGTATGCTGTAGCTTCCTTGATTGTGGAGATACCTTGCAACATGGTGTCATCCACAAATTGCTGATGAGTCAAGGCTTGGCCATTCTTCGTTAAATGTAGGCCCTTGATCTTTCCCAAGACTTTAGCCTTTTTAATGGTTCGGCCCAATCCTTCCATCATGAGGATAAAAAGAAAGGGAGAGAGAGGGTCTCCCTGCCTGAGGCCTCTCGAAGGCGTGAAGATCTCGAAGGGCGAGCCATTCACCAAAATTGAAAAGCTGGGTGAAGTAACCAAAGCCATAACCCATTTGATCCAGTCATGATCAAACCCAAATTGTAAGTTCAGTTCACCTTGTCATATGCTTTTGCAATGTCTAATTGCATGATCATACCGGCCTACCTTTTACTAGTGAGAGAATGAACAACCTCGTGGGCCTGAATAATATTATCCAAGATTTTCCTTCCTTCAACATAACTAGACTGTTCCCCAGATATCAAAGAAGGAAGAAGAGGTTTGAGTCTGTTGGCCAAGATCTTGGAAATAATTTTGTAAACAACATTGCATAAAGCAATAGGCTTGAACTTGTCAGGAGTCAGGGCTGAGTCCTGTTTGGGGATCAGGGAGATGAAGGAGTTGTTGAGGGCTTTCAGAATGGATTTACTTCTTCTGGAGTCCTCAACCACCTCCAAAATGTCCTGTTTAACAACATTACAACAGGCTTTGAAAAAGTCAACATTGAAACCATCTGGACCTGGAGCTTTGCCATTCTGCATATCTTTAATAACCATACTGACCTCTGCTTTAGTTACTAGTTTGTTCAGATTAAATTTATCTTCTCTAGACACCATCCTAGGAATATTCTTTGTAATTTCCTTGATGTATTGATCTTTGTCTGGATTATTTTCCTTTGTGATGCCTCTAAAATATTGAACCATCACCCCTTCAATATTCTTGTGAGAGGTCTGAAGCTCCCCATATTGATTCAAAATTGAGGAGATTCTATTGTGCGTTCTATTGGCTATGGTGGAACGGTGGAAAAAATTGGTGTTTCGTTCACCTTCTTTGAGCCATTGGACTCTTGACTTTTGTCTCCAAAATATTTCCTCCTGTTTGCATAAATTCTCCCAATCAAGGTTGAGTTTTTCAGCTTGCTCACTTTTGTTTTTATCAAAACCATCTGTGATCATTGCTTGGTTTAGTTCTTGCAGTTTGATCTCTACTGATTTTTTGTTTACAAAAATGTTTCCAAAATCCTTCTTGTTCCATTCTTTGAGTTTGATTTTTATGTGCTTTAGTCTTTTATGGAGGAGGAACATTTTGGAGCCCTGAACCTGAAGATCTTCGGACCACCATTTTTCAATGTTGCTGATGAAATCTGGATGGGAGAGCCAGATATTCTCAAATCTGAAGGGTCTGTTTCTGGGAGCATCAATTCCCTTGATTTCTAATTGAATCGGCCAGTGATCAGAGCCTCCAAATGGAAGAACACTTGAAGATATTTCTGTATTTGTGAGCATCAGCTTCTCGGAGATCAAAAATCTGTCTAACTTGGAGGCAACCTGAGCATTGCCGCCTCTTTTGTTGTTCCAAGTAAAAAGACCGTTATGCATTTTAGAGTCAACCATTTTCATGTCTTCTGTGAAAGAATGGAATCCTACTGAATCTCTACTGAGGATTCTAGTGCCTCCTTTTTTTTTTCTGAAAGAGATTTAATCATGTTAAAGTCTCCACCAATGACCCAAGGGATTTCTTCATGTCTACTTCTGAGATCTGCCAAGGAGTTCAGAAATCTAAGCTTCTCATCAATTTTCTGAGGACCATAGACATTCGTAACCAGGAAGGTCTCAGACATCCCCATTGGTTGAATGATAGCTGATAAGTAATTTCTCGTCGCCTCCGCATCTACAATGTTGACTTTTTGGGGGTTCCAAAGAGTGAGAATGCCTCCCACTGTGTTCTCTGCTTTGACTTCTAGAAACTCAAATTTGCTAAGCCATTTGTTATGGATTTGTTTTATTTTCTGAATGGAGCATTTTGTTTCTTGAATGAAGATTATGTCCGGCGTTGCTAGTTTCATTCTATTAGTTAGCATTCTCTGTTTTCTTTTACTACCTAGACCTCTAATATTCCATGAAATGAACTTCATAATTAAAGATTTGTAAAGGAGTAACTGGTTAGATCTTTCATCTTACCCGAATCTATCATTAGCTTTCCACACTCCATCAAGAGTTCAATTTGCTTTTTTCTGCCTCTCTTCTTACCTGGATTTCTGGTGGCTAATCCTGGATTTACTTTCATTGTTTTCACTCCTCTGTGCTCCTGTTTGTGGATGTTTGTACCTTTCTCCTGTCCTCGTTCCTGAGTCTTCCATAAGAGCAGCTGATGTATTCTGTTGCATTCTTCTTGAGGCAGAGAATTTATTCCTTCTTGGGTTCCTTGCATCAGGAATCCTTCCATATCCAAGTTTTCCTTGTCAAGGATATCTTGTAGTTCATGTTCTTCCAGATCTGTTTCGCTTTGGGTCATTTCCTGGTCCATTTCCATTTCTGTTTCACTTCTCATGGCTTCTTTTTGAGATTCAAGGTCTGAAGAATGATTTCTGTCCTCTTTTTTTCCTTTTTCTTTAGCATTTTCCTTCTGATATTGAATCTCTCTTGTGATTTCTTCAGGCTTTTCTAGCACTTGAAACTTATTCTAACTACCCTTTCGCCCCTCAGTATGATGTTGCTTTGGTCCCCTTTCCCCCCCTTCCTCTACTAGCCACTTTCTGGAAGCTTTCAGTGTCCTTCGTTGCATTCAGTTTATCTTTGTTATCTTCTTTGCTGAGAGGGCAGTCTCTTAATAAATGCCCATGTTCATGACATCTTCAGCATCTAAAGGGGATATGTTTGTAGTCTACCATCTGCACCCACTCCTCATCAAAAACTTCCAAGATGACTTCGTCCGGAAGTGCTCCTGATAGATCCATTTCCACACATATCCTAGCAAAGGAGGTATATTTTCCTCTTCTTGTGGCTTCAGAAGCTTTAACATAGCGTCCTAGTTTATTACCAATGGCAGCCAACGATTCAGTTTGCCAATAGTCAAGAGGTAGAGAGTAGAGCCTTACCCACACAGGAACTAAAGAGAAAGTCTCCCTCTCTAGGACAAAGTTCATTCTCCAAGGTCTCATGTAGAGACCTGCTACAGCAAAAAAATAAGGTCCTCCCTCGAATATTCTGTCTTTATCTTCGATATTGGAGAACACTACTGTGAAGAATCCTTTTGACCCTAGATGTAGGTCAATGCTTCCTTTGGGCTTCCAATGATACTTGATCCACATCTGTAAAGCCCTTTTAGTGGGCCATAGTCCCATGAATTTACAGATAATGGCATAGGTTCCCATATGTTCCCTGTGCTCCTGCAGAGCAGGATCATTTAATATTACTCGAGGAGTGATATATGCTTTTGGTTTGCAGGGTCCTTTCTGTTTTCTGTCTCTTGAACCCAAACTTTTGTCTTCTTCCTCTTTGTCCTTTGTGCTGTTGTCTTCTTTTGTTCTGGTCCCATCTGTTTCCTTTTCATTGACCCTGTTTCTGAAGTTCATGCCGTCTTTACTAGTTCCAGCCAGTGATTTACTTCTGCTGGCCACTGCTTCTTTGTAGGAGGGAGCCGAGCTCCCCCCCTACCATTCTCCATTCGAATCTAGCTCTGCTCGCACTAGTTACTCTGGCCGTTGTGTGTCTCCTGTGCTCCCAATCTCACCCTCCTCTCCGTTATTTATATATATATTAAAGATAAGGGGAATTATTTTATAAAATAATTATAAAATAAAATATCATAAAATTAATTTAAATAGATGGTTAGTTAAAAAGTTATTACAAAGTTAGTTATATATATATAAAGGGACTTATTAAAATAAATAAATTATAAAATAAAATCATTTTTAATTTAGAATTTATTGATAGATATTATGGCAATTTTTTTTAGTAGGGGTTAAATTATTATTATTAATTAATATATATATATATATATATATATATATATATATATATATATATATATATATATATATATATAGATATATATAAAGGGACTTATTAAAATAAATAAATTATAAAATAAAATCATTTTTAATTTAGAAGTTATTGATAGATATTATGGCAATTTATTTTTAGTAGGGGTTAAATTATTCTTATTAATTAATTAATTAATATCTATATATCTATATATATATATATATATATATTTATTTATTTATTTTTTAAGTTTAATTAAGGGTTAAACTATCATATTATCCTAGATTGATATCAGGTTATAGAATTATTATTAGAGTTATGAAAGGATTAATATAATAGTGTTATCATAATACTTCATAAATAAAGATGTATACTTATAACCTAAATATCCTATATAAATATCTTATAATAAATAACAAAACCATGAGAAGCGACTCAAGAGGAGAGGGCCGGGACTCAAAATCACATCAAAGACTAAAGGCCCATAAGAGAAGGATACGGGAAAAAAGCTGAAAAAGGAGGGAGGGGAGGAAGGGAAGAAAACGACTAGGAAGAGAGGGTTGGAATCCAGCAACTGCTGATCTTCCATTTGTCTTCTCTATTGAGATTGTTCGGTCTTTTCTCAATCTCAAGGGCTTCCCTAAATTTACGGTGATGGAATTGCGAAACCTTAGCAATAACACTCACCTCCTCTATACAAACATGATGTTTGGTACTCTCCGCATGCTCAGCTAAAGCAGAAGACTTGGTTCTCCTATGCTTGAGGTCAACTGCATGCTCACTAATCCTTTGATTAATGGAGCGACCAGTCTCACCAATATAGGGGGTCCCACAGGAACAAGGAATAATATAAACCCCTTTCATGTCCTTAGGGTCGATAGGATCCTTCACAGATTTGAGGGATTTACGAATGGTGTTGAGGGGTCTAAAGGTCGAGGGGACATTATGCTTCTTAAGAATCCTAGCAATCTTATCAGTGGTCCCCTGCACATATGGAAGATGGACACCTGGGACCCGCTCTTTCGGTTCTCTTTTAGCTAATGAATTTTTGGCAGCTTTGAGGAAAGCTTTCTGACCCAGGTACTTGCTATAACCATTCTCAACAAAGACATTAAGGAGGTGGGATTTCTCTTTCTCAAAGCTTTTTTCATCAGAGATCCTAAGGGCACGAGTAGCCAGGGTGTTGAGATTTACGCCGAAGAATCTCTCATAAAGGGGTAAGTTTGTTGAGAAAATTCGGTATAAGGTGGTTGTTGAGCACTAGGATCAATTTGCTATTGTCTAAACCCAACACAGGCTTGTTGACCAGGACCTGGGTAAACTTGCTGTTGACCAAACCCAGCATAAGCTTGTTGACCAAGTCCAGGATAAGTTTGGTATTGTTGGAATTATTGTTTTTTATATTGTGGTTGCCATGGTTGTTGATTTAACGGTTGTTGCCCACCAATGTAAGTTTGACTAGGTTGTGAATATATTAAACCAGTATAAGTCTGAGTCATTCTAGTAAATGGTAAACTGGCCTGAGGTTGTTGGATTCCAAGCACAAACGGTTGTTATAAAATGGTCTGAGAAGACTGAGTCTGTAGACCTGAGACTTGAGGGTCAGAGGTTGAAGGACCAGCTTGCAAAGGTTGAGATACAATTAACTGAGCTTGTGACTGTGGTAAAGTCGTAACGACAAGCGTAGTAGGTATGGATGAAACATATTGCATTGGTTGTGATGGATACACAAGCCTTGGTTGAATGGGCATTGTAGGTTGCCACTGAAAAACAGTCATTCCAGGCTGACCTAAAGACAACGGTATACTGCCATATGGTTGCCCCCCAGAAAATGGAGGATAAGGAGATTGGGCATATTGTTCTCCATATGGAGGTAATCCAGTGTAAAGTGGATACATTGGATGGTAACCAGATGGACCAGCTTGATATTGACTTGATGGATCAAACTGTTCAGTATCCATAAGTGAAGAACTAGGTAAAATTCATGTGGATGACATGGGTGAAGACCATGGACTAGAAGCAACACTTGAGTGAGTTCCAGATAAATATTGGTAACCCAGTGGGATGGACAGAACACCATACAAATGTGACTCAGGTGTTGTGGTAAACATCGAAGAAGTAGCGACAGTAGATTCTGCCGCAGCTGTAATAGATGGTACAGTCTGGGATGTTGATTCAGCCATAGTCAAATGACCCAATAAATGTCCTAATGAATCAACGGGAGTCTGAAAGTAAACAAGATCAAAAGGAGTAGTAAAATGAGGAGTATGAGGATAAAGATAAATCCCGGGTCCAAAACGAGTTGGAGTTCTGGGTGTTTCTTCTTCATATTCCTCTTTAATAGAAATCAAACCAAGTGGAAGGATTTCACTGTTAGGTCCGTAATAGATTTCTGGTGTTTGACTCTGTGGTAAAGGGGAAGTCTCAACAGTTACAGATGTCTGAGGATAAACTGGTTGATCGTCTTTCGGTATAGGAACAACTTCTGATTGTTCAACTTCAAGATCCAAGTGTTCTGATAAAAGAAAAATGGGTTCAGGTTGAGCTTCTTGAACAACTTCTGGTTGAACAGATTCAAGTTCAGAAGTAATTTCTTGTTGAAGAACTTTAGGTTGAGAATAAACTTCTTGTTGGACAACTTGGGCTATGTAGAAAATCTGTGTAGGTTAACCCGATAATGCAATATAAATCAAAGAAGAATACTATAACCTACTTCTACTATCAATTTGCAGAAGCTTAAAGATCGAGATGAACAATATAACCAGAAGAAGGAGAATCAATGGCACAATACACATGAAAATACTTTTGGGGAAGGCCTCAGCTAAAAACCCCACGCTATTGTATTATCATACAAGGTGGAAATACATAGGAATTATACAAAGCCTTAGCTCTCACAACTAGCCAGCTCTCAGTACAATCCTCATAGATGCTCACAGGGAATCTTGGCTTCTCTCCAGTCTTCCTCTCTACCCTCCAAGCTCCTATTTCCTTGCGTCGTTCCTTGTGGATGATTCACCTATTACCAAGTGGAAAACGTCCTCCAAAACTGCACAATCCTCAAGGATAAATCCTTGACTGCATGCATGAGTTTTCTCCATGAGAAAACACATACAACTAATAGTACATTGTCCTTGAATTTAATCTCAACTGGGTCTTTCTCAGAATAGACATGGATGAGTTTCTGATGAGGGAATCTTTAGTTAACTGGAGTAGCACTAGTTGAGTGCATGAATGCATCAACTAGCTATTAACTCACTATTAGATCCTCAAACAGTTTGGAACTAATTTAAGTGGACTTAACTCAGTAAACTGAGTTAACTAATTACAACTCAAATATAACTCAAACTTATCTCCTTACTTTAAGGGATAACTATTGCATGACTTTAGAAAGACTTCTAACTTGAATTTCTCCAACTAATTAATTTAAAATTAATTAATTAATTATTTCCAAGTAGCTGTTAAGACTAAATTCGATTTTAATTCACAATTTAATTCAAGGAAAAATTAAATTGGAATATTCTTGTTGCCATGTTTCAACAGGTTGTCGTTTCACTAAGTTCACTTTTAGTGTCCTCAGGTAATTGTAAAGGTTCCACTTCAATAACAGATGTACCAGTAATTGTAGGAGTAACTGGGGTCACAGTACTTATCGGTGTAGGTGACTCTGGTAATTCAGATGACCAGAAGTTTGTGATGTACTTGATTCAGTTAAATGAAACCACTTGTACCGGCTAGGTGTAGCTTCAGGGGGTAAAGGCAATTTACTCGTTGTCCTCCGCGAACGACTGGGTAAAGGTTGATGTTCCTCCACAATTGCTGATTGATTTTATTACAAAAATAAATAAACAAAAAGAGGGTAATCTAGGCAAAAGGATTACCAAGCAACTATGAACTAAAATATATTGCCGCAGTAAACCAAGGACTTAACATATGTGCAGGCAATCTCCCCGAATGTTGTGTTTGGTGTATCACAGTGTACAAGGTGGCCAACTCGGTTACCTAAGGATGGATAGCAACCTAATGTAGTCCTCCCATATATACCCGAAAGTACATGGAGGCCCAATCCATGTTAGCGCTGTCTAATGCGAAACTGCACAGTGAGAGCATTCCTTTATACTTTTCATACTATAACACTGCCCTATATACCCGAAGGTACATGGACAAGCTACGATATACTTACATACATGGAATGAGGTATCACACTCAGAATGTATCGCAGACAATTAACGACAGCTGCTATGTTTTATGACGTCGGAACATGTCTCTAGCCTAGAAGCTCTAAATGTTATGCCTTAACTCACAATACTCCATTAGGTTAATTGAGATAACTTTTAAGTTGACCTTGTTTAGGAGTTTGTCTTTCAGGTTCACCGTGTGATGTCTTTGAAATTCCTAGAATGAAACTATGATGAGAAACATTCTTTTCATTTTATTTGAACAATGAAAACCTTAACTACAAGGGATAGAGAAATCATAATGTTTAATCAAAGAGGATAGAGCACATCTAATGCAACTTTCCCTATACTATTCCTACAAGCACACACAAACCTCTAACTGCATAATGCAAGTTTTTCTTTTCATTTCCCTTAATGTTTAGATGAACAAAACGAAACTAAATGCACATACAAACAATCAATACTTTTCGCAAGAAACAAAGACTTTACGACAATTCCTTTTTCAAAGAAATGAATACTTTACGACACTTCCTTTAAGAAAAGATTAATCGATTATAAGCTATCTTTGACAATGAATTGATAATGATAAAGAAATCATTTAAGAAACACTAAACAATCAAGGCCAAAATACAACTAGGAGAAGAAATATAAATTGATTTCAGAACCATAAGAAACGTTGATCTTTTAGCAAACAAAAATAGAAGCAACTTTGGAGAAACCAAGCCAAAGGTGGGTTTTTTAGCCTAAGAGGGATCAGCACAGGCTAGAGTGGGAGACAATACGCTACAGTGCACTGTCTCTAAGTGAGGGTCAGTCTACAACGCACTATGTCAAGACCAACACTGCGTTGGTGCCAGAGAGTCAAATCAAGAGACATTCAAGCACACTTTTTGACCAAAAACACTTCAAAAAGATTGAAATATGATCAATGAAGTCAACCAAAGTCTACTAGTGATCCAAAATGGATTCAGTTTTGCCTCTAGATCAAAGTCTTCAAATGCAGATGAAAGTGGTATTAGAGCAATGAAGCACAGTCATTGGATCAGTCAGATCAATGAATGAGAGTGAGGGAGATATATGGCTAGGATTAAGTCGCGCAAAATAAAGTTAAGAAATGAAGAGATCAGGTTAAGTCACGTGTTAGCAGAACCGAGGACTAGTATTCATAAGTGGTAAGCAGTATCTCGCGCGCTTATAAAATGGTAAACATTATTCCTCAATTTCACGCGATTAACCTTAGCATGCGACACGTAGCACGAGAAAACCACTTTTCTCACTCGCTCTAGATCTGATATCAGTCATGCAAGAATTCACACGAGATTGCATGATAGCCGTTGGATCACGTGTGATTGATCGACGGTGGAGATCGGCCAAGATAGTTGGCGAATGGGTGACGCGATAGCCATTGGATCAGACGGGACTTGGTAATGGATATGATAAACTTGTATTTATTTTGGTGTCGGGATCTCCGCCAGAAAAAGGCTGAACGGTCGGGGTCAACCCCACGACTGTCGGTCCTTTGATTTTATGTTATTGCATTATCCCACATTCACCACAGATTGCAACTACATATGGTATATCAATACCATATCACCAAAACAGAATCAACATGCCGAAGGGTGGGACTTGGTTAACCAAGCCAACAATTTTTTAATAAACCATTGTAGATGCCAAACCCGCCCTACCACCAATGAGCAGTCCGAGGTGGTTTTATGCAGGCTGAAGCAGTTTTTGGTAGATAGAGGGTGGTTTTGTAGGGACAGAGGTGGTTTTGGACCATTCCAGGGGGTCTGGAGGTCACAGTGGCCAAATAACAGACATTGTTTGACTCACCAGAGACATTGTTTGACTCACCAGAGACATTGTTGAAATACATAGGTGGTCTTCATAGTTATTTGAGGCACACCATACTTATGTTTAATCCAACTAGCTTAGATGATGTATTAGTTCAAGCAACTCAACTAGACGCTAGAGGCAAAAATGTAACCCAAGATGTTGGGAATCATCCAAACCTATTGAAAGCAAGAATAAAGGCAAGAAGAAACTTAAATGGAAGAAGAAGAAAACAAACACTGTGAAGAAGGATAAACCTTCATCCACTCATTGTAAGAAGGAGGGACACGATGAGGCACACTGCTGGTCATTTCATCCGGAATTGAAGCCTAAGAAGTTTGGGAGAAAAGTGCAAAAGAATGCTTCTGTTATTCAAAAGGACTTGGGATTAGATTCAGGTGATGAGACAATGATTACAGCTATAGGTATAAAAGGTAAAGATTATAAAGCATCTACAAGTACTTCTTCGCATTCTGTTGATAATGATAATGATGAGAGGAAAAGAAATGAGATATTTCATATTAGAGTCATTACCAAGCATACTAAAATTGATACATTGTTTGATAGTGGGTCACAAGTTAATTTGATTTCTGAAGAAATTGTAAAGAAGTTGGGTCTAGAAACAAAACCTCATAAAAAGCCATACCCATTAGGTTGGGTGTGTGATAAAACTAAGCTACAAGTTACGAAACAATGTAAACTTCATTTTGCTATTGGGTTAAAGTTTGTAGATGATCTTGAATTAGACATAGTCCCATTGGACATATATGGAATTGCATTAGGAAGTCCATACTTGTACGATAGAAATGCTATCTTATATCAAACTGAAAATAAGTATCAACTCACTAAGGATGGAATGAATATATTGTAAGGGCTCATAAACTCAAAGATAATTTCTCTCTCATAAATTCAGGATAGATGAAAAGAATTGTAAATTCAAGTAAACAATTTTTACTTATGATTGTAAAAGAAAAGGATATTGATAAATCTGATGCATTCCAAGGTTGTAATCCTAAACAGAAAGCAGATCTAGTTAAAGTTGTTTCTGATTATGATATTTTGTTTCAAGAGCCTAAAGGGCTTCCACCCAAGCGAGAGATAGAACATGAGATTTATTTGCAGCAAGATGCTCCACTACCTAACATTGGAATGTACAGGTTATCATCTCTAGACAATGCAAAGATAAAGAAGCAAGTACAGGAGTTGCTCGATCAAGGGTTTATTCGACCAAGCACATCACCGTGCGAATCAACTATTGTGTTAGTGCGAAAGAAAGACGGTTCGTGGATAATGTGCATCGATTTTAGAGCATTAAATCAAATCAGAATAATCATTATCCTCTTCCTCGTATTGATGATTTGTTAGATCAGTTAAAAGATGCAGTTTACTTCTCTAAGTTGGACTTGCGAAGCAGCTACCATCAGATCAGAGTTGCAGAACAAGATGTATGGAAGACTGCTTTCAAAACAAAGCAAGTACTCTATGAATGGATGGTTATGCCTTTTGGCTTAACTAACGCTCCAGCTACATTCATGCGAGTCATGAATGGCGTATTTAGACCATTCATTGATGATTTTGTAGAACATGGGATGAACATGTAAGGCATGTAAAGTAGATTTTAGATGTTTTGAAAAGAGAAAATATCTAGGTAAAACTGTCAAAATGTGAATTTGGCAGAACATCTTGGAATTATTTGGGTTATATTGTAGGGGGTGGTGAATTGAAGATAGATCCCTCTAAGGTCGAAGTCATTGTAAATTGGCCTAAGCCCAATACTTCTATAGAATTTAGAAGTTTCTTAGGGGCAGCGCAATATTGGAGAAAGTTTATTGCTAACTTTTCTTTGATTGCAACTCCTTTACATGCTTTGACAAGTGTGAAATAGGTGTTTCAGTGGGGAGGCAAATAGTAGAAAGCCTTCGACACATTGAAAGAAAGGATCAGTATTGGCACTGCCAGATCTTCAGCATCCATTTGAGATCGAGACAGATGCAAGTGAATATGCCATGGGGGCAGTGTTGATGCAGCACAGAAAGCCTATATGCTTTCATTCTGAGACATTCACATCAGCAGTAGTTAACTATCCTACATATGATAAAGAATTGTATGCATTAGTTCAGAGTGTTAAAAAGTGGAAACATTACATAATGGGTAAAGAAACAATCATACACACAGATCATCAACCACTTCAATATTTACACTCACAAACTAAATTGCAACAATCAAGACACTATCGGTGGATGGGTTTCCTACAACAATTTCATCTTGTTATCAGATATAAGAAGGGCATACATAATAAGGTTGCAGACATGTTATCAAGACCAATTATAAATGCATCCACAATACTTAAGCATAATTCAGTAATTCATGAAAGTTATATCGAACAATATGCTCAAGACACAAATTTTAAGGATGTATATGAAACTTTAAGTCATGGCAAGGAGGTAGAAGAATTGGATTATTACATAAAGGACAAACTCTTATATCATTTCGGAAAGTTTTGCATTCCACAAACTGAAAGAGCTAATATAATTTGAGAAGCACATACTTCTCTCATATCAGGTCATTTTGGTGTAAGTAAAACAGTTGCACAATTACAAAGATTCTGCTATTGGCCACGAATGAATGAGACGGTTTCTACATATATTAAAGGATGTACTATGTGTGCTACAAGAAAACCAAGCAATAGAAAATTAGGCTTGTATACTCCACTTCCTATTCCTTCTCGTCCTTGGGAAAGTGTTTCCATGGATTTTGTTGGGGGATTGCCAAAGTCTAGAGAGAGTCATGATTATTTGTATGTAGTTGTGGATAGGTTCAGTAAGATGTGTATTTTGACACCATGTAATAAACATGTCACAGTTGAACAAACTGCAAAGTTGTTCTTTCAAAATGTATGGGTTCATTTTGGGTTACCCACTTCTATTGTATCCGATCGAGATTCTCGATTTTTTGGGAAATTTTGGTCAAGTCTATGGAAGTTAATGGACACAAAGTTAAAGAAGAGCACAACATTTCATCCACAAACAGATGGTCAGACAAAATTGGTCAAAAAGACAGTGATATAGTTGCTTCGAGGATATTGTAGCAAGCATCCCAAAATTTGGGATGAGCATTTGTGTTATGTGAAGCATGCTTATAACCATGCAAAACATTTTTCTACTCAGAGATCTCATTTTGAGACTTGTTTTGGTTTTGTATGAAAGTCTCCCTTGGATTTTGTCTTTGGTAAAGACATAGTAGTTGATGGACACAGTGATGTGGACAAAGCAACCAAGTTCATTGAACAAGTCTAGGAAATTCACCAGGCAGTACAGGAACAGCTAGAAAGAAGCCAAGCAAAGTATAAGGCACGACTTGACAAGCATCGAGTTGAGCATAGTTTTCAAGTTGGTGATCAAGTCTGGTTGTACATCAGCAAAGAAAGACTGCAAGGGGAAGGTAAAATGTTGAAACCAATTAGATATGATCTTTCAAAATACTTGAAAAAATTGGTGAAAATTCTTTCCGCCTAGATCTACCAGCTTATATGAAAATCTATTCCGCCGTAAATGTTGAAAACTTGCGATTGTATGAGCCTTCATTGATTGAAGATCCCAAAGAGAAAGGTCATCTACCTTCCATTGAAGATCTTTTGTCCAAGTATCTCAATGAGATACAAGAGGACACAGTTCTTGACAGGAGGATAAGGACTTCACAACGGGGAAATGTTGAGTATCTTCGAGCTGGACTCAAAGGTACAAATCTGAGTAAAGCACGATGGATGGAGATTGGAAAAGTGAGGGAAATTTATCCTCACCTACTCGATAGCTAAAACAAACTTTTGTTGGACCAAAAGCTTCCAATGGGGAGGTTTGATCCAAAATAGATTCAGTTTTGCCTCCGAATCAAAGTCTTCAAATGCAGATGAAAGTGGTATTAGAGCAGTGAAGCACAGTCATTGGATCATTCAGATCAACAAACGAGAGTGAGGGAGATAGACGACTAGGATTAAGTCATGCAAAATAAAGTTAAGAAATGAAGAGATCAGATTAAGCCACTTGTTAGTAGAACATAGGAGTAGTATTCATAAGCGGTAAGTAGTATCTCGCGCGCTTATAAAATGGTAAATGGTATTCCTCAATTTCACGCAATCAACCTTAGTGGGCGACACATGGCATGAGAAAACAACTCTTCTCGCGCACTCTCAATTTGATATCGGTCGTGCAAGAAGTCACGCGAGATTGCGTGATAGCCAATGGATCACGCGGGATTGATCGACGTTGGATATCAGCCAAGATAGTTGGCGAACGGGTGACGCGATAGCCGTTGGATCAGACAGGACTTGGTAATGAATATGATAAACTTGTATTTATTTTGGTGTTGGGATCTCCGCCGGAAAAAGGCCGGACAGTCGGGGTCAACCCCATGACCACCAGTCCTTTGATTTTATGTTATCGCATTATCCCACATTCACGCTGATTGCAACTACATATGGTATATCAATACCATATCACCAAAACATAATCAATATGCCGAAGGGTGGGAGTTGCTTAACCAAGCCACTAATTTCTTAATAAACCATTGCAGGTGTTGAACTCGCCCTATCACCAACGCGCAGTCCGAGGTGGTTTTTGCCATATAGAGGGTGGTTTTGGACCATTCCAGGGGGTCTGGAGGTCACAGTGGCCAAATATGGTCGAGTTTATACTCGTTTGACTCAAAATTTCAAGCTGAACGTAGTGGCGATGTCCATTTTCTTATTTGAGACTCTGTTTTCAAGCTCATACCTATAACAACAATTTGAAGACAAAATAAAGAGGTCAGCACTAGAAGCAAAAGGACCAGGAGACGTAGCCAGAAATTTTGGTGAACTCGTTTATTAAATTTGGTTGTGTTGATGTGTTTGAATGTGTTTTCAAGTTGTTTATGTTATTCGCAATCTTTTCGATCCGTTGCACTAAGTAACATGAGCGAATTCAGAAATAGTCTATAATACCTTGTTCATTAACATATCAACTAGGGTGTAATGTGTTGAGGATAAACTACCAGGAATGACAGTCGTTCCCTAGTATGGTTGCCAATTTGTTATATGGAATTTGCATCTATGGATAAACACATTTTCCCTAGGTGGGCAGCCACACCTAGAACAACAGAAAGAAATTAGTTTAACCTTTTC